>CM056575.1:129541821-130890571 GCA_029721435.1 Gymnothorax reevesii | reverse complement strand
GCCCTTGACAATCATAGTACGATTTAATACACTTTATACAAATATAAGACGTAAACAAGCAGGAAATCTGGTGAGTCAGAAGCTGGAAAAGGAACCCTTCCCCGATTATTTGAAGTATTTATCAAGGACTCACAAAAAATCCTTGTGGGGGAGAAAAGGTTTTTTTTTTGAGAAATGATTGGATGACAGTACTGCTGCTGTTGAGATGACTGCGAGTCTGGACTTATGTTTAATTCATAGCCCCCGTTTGGGGAGGCTGCAGTGGGTACTGGATGTGATGCCAGCAGTCGCGAAAAGGCTAGACACGCTGCACCATCTGTTCTGGTGCGCACCACGCCTAGGGTATCCACCGCATTTAACATGTATCCTTGCCTGGCAGTCAGCCAAGCCTGGAACTGGCCTGACGATTCCGCCGCTAATCATGGCTGTCACTCATATCGCACTCTAAGGTCAGACTCTGATGTCTGACCATTTGTATGGAAAATGATGTCAATTATCAGATATTTTTTCCTACTCGGCGCACTTACATGTCACAGAGCGATATATAATGGCTCATTTTATTCTATTTGTAGATCACCCTGCAACTATAACTTTGTTCAGCTTCCCTAGAAAAAGGATTGAAGATATAACTACGTTTTTTGTGGTGTAGAATGGTCTTGTAAAAAATTTAACAGAGCAAAGACTTTTTTTTAGCCCATAAAGAGTAGCCTTTTTATATGTTATAACTGTCACGCCAGACTCCGCTTCTGGTCGAGCTTTAATCATTCGGAGAGTAATGGCACTGATAGCAGGTGAATAATTAAATCAGTACGTCCACCTGTCATCAATTCCCTCCAGCCCTTATTATCGCCTATTATTTAAAGTGAGCTTTACTAACTTAAGTCTTCGGACACTCACTCTACTATTAATGTGACGTTACTCGTATTTTTTAGCATGCTTTTTGAACTAGAAGGGGTACTCCAACCAAAACATGATTGAAGTCCATTACCTTTTTATTTTTTGAGTAAATATACTCCTGCAGACAGTATTGCGTATTGTGCTTTCTATTTCAAGTTATCATAGGTCATGTTAGCCTGTTAGCAGCTTGCATGCAACTAGATAGACTCCAGTAGCTATGTCACCACTTTTGTCTTTGAAAACATGTATTCTTGTATTCTAAGCAAATTAATCACATAACAAACCATACACACTTACGTGAACTTGGTAATTTACCTGGTAGGTGCTTATTTATTCTTTAAATCAAGTTTCAAAAATTACAGAAGTTTGTTTGATTTGAATTGCTGTAGCCTCAGCCTGTGCGCACCATTCATGCGCATTCAGCTCATGTATTGTTCATTCAACATATTAGTATTTATTTTTATTTCCTGGCTTGTTGTCTAGATCTTGGAGGGCTGGATACTCAGTTTTCCTGAGTTTGTTCATACATAAATTACCAGGAAGTAACTGACATCTGTGTTGCACCTGATAACCCATTACAGTAACTAGTTGCTGAAAGCAATGGAGTGATTTTCCACATGAATTTATCATTATCATGTTTAATTAAGAACACTCCAGTCAGTAACTTGTGATATTTCACACTGAAGAGTTACACTCCGCAATGTTCATCAGGATCATTTTTATCATTTCATTATTTTGATAATGGGATTTATGGTCTAGTGTGTCTGTGTGTGTCACAGAGTCGGAATATTTATCTTCAATGCTGCTCCAGTTCCCATTTCCCTCTGTGCCCAGACGCAGAAATACATTAAGCTTTGCCTGGTCGAGTGCAAGCTGCAAGTTATTTTTTGGTTGAGTAATTTTCTCAGAAAGAGCAAAGTGGAGGGAGTGACAGGTTTTTTCTTTTTTCAGGACACGAGTGCTCTCCACAGTTTTCTAGCGGGAGCGAGCAGCCATTTTGCACTTGCATCACCCCTGCCTCTAGCCGGGTTATATAACCATAATGTTCACGCCAGTGGCAAGCCTCAGCCAGTGCTGTCATTTTCATTGAGATGATTTAAATCACCGAGCAAACAATTTATTTGTTTTTGTCAGCTACGAGTAGTTAAGGAATAAAGGGAGCCGCTATGGTGGAATTACACAGGGCATTTATATGGAAAGTTGGCCATGTTAAATTACAATGTCAGATGTTATTGATTGATGGCTAAGGTAGTGATGGATTGCTTGGTGTAATGGCCCATATGCCCCATTAAAAGCTTTTAGGTTTTAGCGGTTAGCATCCCATCAGTCCAACAAGGGTTTACATTAAAAGTATATTTTATATTGAACGCCTCACACTGCTGGCCTCCCTTATAAAAAACATAGAATTACTTAAAAAAAAAAAGTTTTACCACTTCATGGCAAATTATTCGATTCTTGCATCAAAACAGCCAATACAGTCAAATCCAATCACCATATAGCTGGTAATGGCAAATCTTGATTTATCAATCCTTATGCTAGCAGCAGAGCAAGTGGTTTGTAGTCACAGTGCTCCAGTGAAAAATTCACATTCTGGCAGTTTCTTGTTTAACAAAAGCATTTCAATTTTGGAATTATTTATGTTTCCATGGATACCATTATATCTCACTCTCTATGGTAAAAGGGTGTCCTACTGTTCTTTTTTTGTAAAGCAATCCATCGTTTGGCTGCTCATACTGTATGCCACCCCTCTCCCCCTTTGCAAGGACCGCGTGACCATTTTGCTGCAAAATAATCCCCTGTCACTTTCAAACGTTTCCATAAAACCTCCCCAACATGAAGAATTATGATGTTGGTAACAGGAGGGAACACAAACTTCCTCATTGCGTGCTACTGCGGCACTGTAAAGGGCGTTGGAGAAATGTCAGCACCACAAACTCTCCTGGGAGTGCTAACAAATATAGGATTTAACATTTGAGAGCTGGAAGACCCCCCTCCTAAGCAGCGCGCAAAACGCTCCTTCAAACACCGCGTAGCGTTTTTCAGAGTCGCTGCGAGCTGTTTCTGGCTGCCGACTTTAATTCTATGCAATATTGCTTCTTTAATATAGCTCTGTCGCTGAATTATTTATGAACAAAGCGTGAAACGACTCAAATAATAAATTCTGTATCCGAGCTGCATTTCTGCTGTTTTTTTGTTCCATCCTGAAATGACTCAGACCACAAAAACAATAGAACATTCGCATACAAGCTCACACGCGTGTGCGCACACAAGCATACATGCACACGCTAGCTCCTGAACTTTCTCTCTTGCCTGAAAGGCAGTTTTTGCTTTCAATTTTTTTGTCCACTCGTACACGCTCTTTGATGCAGAGTGCGCACTGGCTTGGAATGGGGTTTCAGGCATTATTTATTTAATCATTTCAAAATTTTAGGCTTCCACTTGCATTAATAAGCCAGTCACTTCATTTTAGCGCATCATGACCTTGGGAATATGCGTCACATGCTGGCCAACTGCAACTTTAGCTAAAGCCTCCCAGATAAATAGCGAGAACTGCTAGCGAGTGAAGCGGCAGCGTCATCTCAGCCAAACACAAAGACTCCCATCCTTGTGTGCCACAGTTATCAAATGTATGATGCCTTGCTATCATCACTCATCAAGCTGCTATCATCAATAAGTATTGCCTGTATCTGGAAAAAGACTACAGCGATCCGTCCATACCGCCTGAACGGCAGTTCAAAAGAATGAGCAACAGTCTCCACGTATTTGATTGATTCTACAGTTACCTACCTGAAAGGGCAGGCCATTTTGTTTCTGATCTAATTAAGGGACTTTTACAGCTATGACCTGGGGTGAAGAGTGTGGCTAAACCTATAGCCGCCAGGTAATAGGGTTACTAACGCAGAGTGGCGGTTGCTATATCGCTCACTCTTCGAGTGGGAGAGCAAAGTCGTTCATATCTCTCGCTCTTCCTACCCAAACACTCTCACAAAAGCAAATAAAAATTGCGGTATTTCAGGTGACATTTTGCCAGATTTTTAGTCAGAAGCACCCCACCCCCCACCCCATCCCACCCCACCCCCCACCTTCTCCCTGGCCCTAGTACAGCTCTTGTAATCCTGTGATATTAAATCTAAAAGCTATCGATTGCCATAAACAAAGGCCCCATGCCAGCGGCGTATTAATATTTAATAGGACAGACCTCCTGAAGCTATCTGAGATGCGTTTTTAGCTATTATTTTCTTTCTCTTTTGATTAAGTCCCTCAATCGATGCACATGCTCTGTAGGGATAGTTGCTTTGGTTTTTTACTCCTTCGCTTGGCTTCGGAATTATTCAGCATGATTGATTCTCCGTGCCCAACACCACACTTTTGAAAAGCAGGATGCTATTGATTATTCATGCCAGGACACCCGACCCCCCGCTCTGCAATTCAGATACAGTTTTTCGATTGCATAGACTGTTTACTTCCTTAGAGAGCGCAAATTATTTAACCCGCTTGCTGCAGTTGTGTTCACACTGAAGTATTTCAGGTGAAGGGCTTTGCTCAGGGATGGTTTAGAAGAACAGTTCAGATGGGATTTGGACCAATGATCCTCAAGATTGCAGAGCAGTGACCTCTTCTTGGCACTGCTGTTGTATTGATCCACTTTCGCTGTCTTTTTGGCTGTCGTCAAGAGCCTGTTAAGAGTTAGAGAAAGTTTTTATTTGTCTTGACTGTCAACCTGTTTAGAAAGTGCACATTATTTAACCCATTCGTGACTGTTTCTGTATGTTCTTACTGAAGTGATGCAGCCAGATGATGGTCCTTGGGATGGTCCTCAGCTAAGAACCTGTGACTCTCTGGATTACAGACATTTTCTAGGCTGTATTCAGATGCTATTTGCTGCTGGAAGTCATTTTGTAGATAGTTTGTGAAACTGATACTGGTATTTTGGAAAGTCTTGACGGATAGGTCTATGAGGAAGATGGATAATAGAATGTGAGTAATGGAATGTGAAGTGTTTGTGCATCACAAGAAGTGGTCCATTGCAGCTTCAAGTTATGTGGAAATTCAGAAGTAATGATCTAATGCAAACTGTCAAAAGATGTTCATGGATGATACTTGAGGAGCTATGTCATTTGAACTCTTCGGCATGCCAGTGTTTCTCTCTGTCTTTCTAATTCCTCTATTTAATTGGCCGTATCTCAGTGCCTTGGCTCCGTTTATACAGTTCTGTTCCACTATTGGCTCTATTTCTAAAGGTCTGTTTTGGCTGGAAGACATAGGACCACAGGGGAGCGGTTGGGGGGGTGTATTGAGGGGGCGAGAGTCTGAAACACTGCGGAATGTACACTGCATCGATTGTCGCTAGACTTGTCAGTTAGCTTGATGCAGTGTGCAAAATGAGCCATGATTGCAAATGCACTGCAGGAATAACTTGAGTGAGAAGACAGTGCATTACTGCATGCTCAGGGTAACCAGGCTATCCTCACTTTTTGGCAAAGTTATTCACAAAAAAAAAAGAAGGTCAGTACATTTTCTGCCTCAATTCATAATTGAGCAATCCTATCACTGTCAAATCCTCATGTGCTGGCTGCCATCTACGGACAGGAAGTCTGTCTGCGTTCCCAGCAGAGTACGTGTTGGAGCCTGTCTGAAGCAGAAGAACAATTAGATTTACAGTTGTTTAGTTAAAATATATTACTTATTAAATAGCCAAATATTGTTTGTAGATTGGTGTTATTTGCTCCCTTTTCGTCATTCATGTCATGCCCGTTTGTGATTGGGCAGTAAAATGTGTTCGTCGATCTCTTTGGAAATGGAAGATTTTGGGGCACTGGGGGCAGTCTAGAGAGGGCATGCTGTGAAAGGGAGTATTCAGAGCCTGAATGGAGTCTTCAAGTGTAGCACTGCCGGTCAAAGCATACTGCACACTCGAGGCTCTGAAAAGAGCAGGCTCATTCATACTGTCTACCCTCAGTGAGAATGAGTACTCACCCCACGCCACCAGACGGCTGCTCAAATGACCCACTTCATTTACGTTTATCACTGACGGCTCATTAAGTTCTCTTTTTATAGTATTCGCCCGTGCTGTGGATATTATTAGAGTGAGTATATCTGTGTGTGAGCGTGCCCAGTATAGCACTGAACTAAAGCCTCACACTTTTTTTGAATATGGCATGAAGGATAGATGCTTTCAAGAATGGTGAAATGAAAAGTTTTCAAGTGACAAAAATCTTGCTATAAACAGCAGGAAGCTCTTTAAAATGATTGAATCAATATTTAGATTTAACCTTCTTGCTGTTAGAAGTGCATCAATCTCTTTATGTGCACAGCTGAGCAGTTTTATAAGGCAATTGGCAGGCAGGTTCCAGCCAACATTACAGCTTTTAAGAGCTCTGTTTTGAGGTAATACATGTCGTGTAATTCGTGGCTGTACAATAGAGGAGATCTCTCCAGGTTCTCAGCAGACATGCCAACTTGCTTCTGTTTCTCCTGGTAATCCCAGCCAATCATGATGAGGCTTAGATCATGGCTTTTGCTGTATTTATTAATGCAATACAAAAACAAATGCAATTTCTCAGTAGTGCTTATTTTTTGGAAATTCCGAAGGTTTTGGATTTGGCTGTCCTGATTTTCAGTGTGACTTTCAGTGTCAGTTTTCGTGCTCATGTGTTGGGACCAATTGATACCTTGAGTTTACAAAGGGCCAACTCCTAGGAACACTCTCTTTCAAGAAACAAAAGAATCTATCTATCTATCTATCTATCTATCTATCTATCTATCTATCTATCTATCTATCTATCTATCTATCTATCTATCTATCTATATCTATCTATCTATCTATCTATCTATCTATCTATCTATCTATCTATCTATCTATTTTGCCGTATGTTATGACCCATTTATTTTTAGTTTATTTCATTACAAGAGAGTGTCATTGAGATACTTTAGGCTGAAATTACAAGAAAGTTCCCTTTTTTGGTATAAGATATGCAGACTTCCAATTCATTGGAGTTGGGCCCTTTGGAAACTCAATGATTCAGTTTGGCCTGTTGTAGATCCTTCACTGAAGGGGTTATGGCTTGGGTTACTGTTCCAGGTGGTGCTATTATAACACCTGTGTTAGGGGCACATACAAGTCACAGCTTCCAAATTCAGATTCCCTTATTCTTTTGAAAATCAAAAGAAAGGTTTATGAGTCTTGTGTTTTCTAGAAGTTATTTTTCACTAGAAGAATGCATTGCTTTCTTCTCTGCTTCTCTGCTAGATTTTGAGAAAAACTTAACGCGTATAAATGTATGGACAAACATAATAAATTCAGATGCCCCCGTTCATTCCCCTTGCATGGCTGTGGTCCACATGTCCCCTCAAAGGCAGAAAGGTCACTCCAAATCAGCGCAGTTACTCTGACTGATGTCCTTATGTCCTATGATGAAGGATTCTTACCATGATAGGAGTGAACTCATCCAGGATGACAGTGGCCCAATTCCCACATGGCACAAGGGTTCTATGAGTATGAAAAGGAACCTAAAAAACATGATCCTCAGCATATGTCGCTGCCTTCACAGCCACCAGATCTCAACCAACTGAACTGACTATAGAAGACTTATGAGCAAAGTGTGAGACAGTGTTTCCACTGTCACAAGAATGAAAAAAAAAACACAAGAATGAGGGACTATCTCTTGGAGGAAAATGATAAAGTTCCACACTTTAAATCTCATTTAAAAACGAGTTTTAGGATATTTTGGAGCTGATCAGGGGGCTTCAGGAGGCTGAATGCCTTACAAAGTCCTTTCATGAGTACTTGTCACTGGTCTGTTGTGATTTTTTCGGTGGTGGCCTTGGGAGGATGAAATTTGACTGCACATGCATCTGAAAAGACATTGAAAAAAGTCACACTTGATTGTTTTATTTCTGTGATCACAGTTTTATTTCAGGTTTTTAAACTCTCCTCAATGAATGGTGATGAAGCACACCTCTAGTCTTTCTCCCCTAATCCTCTATTTCTTTCATTCTTGACTTGTCTCTGCAAATCTCATGGTCAATGACAGGAAGAATCGGCATGATTCGTTTATACCTTTGACTTATTTTTAAATTCAAGGGCTTGTCATTTACCGATCAGACAGCTAGGAAGCACAGCAATCATCGACGTGAGCTTGTCAAACTGTTTTGAATTCACGGACACTTATTGAATAACCACCCATTTTTGCTCACAGTAAAATGCTAGCTGTTGTTTCGCTCACAATTATTTACTGAACAGAGAAAATGAATTACCCATAGACTGCTTAAATGTCGAAAAATATAATGGAGGAAAAAATGAAAATATATAAATAAATAAAACCTCACAAAGCATTTAGTCCTGTACTTAGACTATTACATTTCTCTTTTTTAACTCCCTGAAGCCCAACGTACCCCAAGCAGTAACGCCGGCGTCATGGGATTTTCATTGGTGTGCCGTGAGCCTCTGACTCTCCAACGCATAACTGCTTTCAAGCTTTTCCTGTTTATGATGGCTTGATTAATGGTCATACAATTTATGTACTAAATCATGAGGAGCAATATATAAGGCCACAGTTATTAAGGAATTATAAATGACAGAAATTACCAATGGGCAACATTAACAACGTGCTCAATTGTGATATCGCAGGGATGGTGGAAAAAAAAAGAATCCGATATGTTCTCTAAATGCCATCTCCCATTTTAGAATTTTTTTTTCAGTAGTGCAACCTAATTTATTTTGAGATTGCACTTAATCGGAATATTTTCCGATATATAGAATAGGCTGCATTAGCACGGAAGAGCAGTTGCACACTCCTTCCCATGTGTATCACAAAAGTTCAAGGCATGGCATGCATTTAAAATCATTTAAAATGCATGTAATGCCATGCTTCAAACTTTCTTGTCACAGAATCATTGATGAGGTCTTTATTACCCAGCTTCTGGCAAAACTGTAGAAAGGCTACAATATGAGATTGTAAGAGTAGCAATTACATAATTAAAAAGAAACTAAATCTAAACCTTATCTAACTACCATCTTCAGGAGCATTTGCTGCATAACAATCAACTTTGAGATGTAATTTGGAGAAATTTCCATTACAGCTGTCCATGCAATCTATAGTGTAGTCTTCCTCTCTGCCACAATGATACAGCACCCTCCATAATTATTGGCCCCCCTGGTTAAGATGTGTTAAAAGCCTTAAAATAAATTCAATTTTTATTGCAGAAGCATGCTCTCACACTGAAAATTGTAGAAAAATGTGACTTTCAACTCAGGTGAGGTTTAAGGGGGAAAAAAAATCCTTGACTAAGAAATAACGATTTTTCATAAAATCACCTGTTCCATAATTATTGGCACCCCTAACAATTCCTGGGAATTAAATGTTATTGAAGTATTTCTGTCATTTCTACAGTAGTTTACAAAGTTTATCAGAGTATCTAGGAACATTTAATTAGTAAATCATCACTTCCTGTTTCCCTGGGGTATAAATTTGAAGTGACACAGAGGCCATTTCTGTTATCCACTCTTCAACATGGGAAAGACAAAGAAACACAGCAATCAAGTAAGGCAGATGTGTGACGACCTTCACAAGCCAGGCAATGGCTACAAGAAAATAGCCACTCGCCTGCACCTGCCCATATCTACTGTCAGAGGAATCATTAAGAAGTTAAAAACAACTGGAACAGTGGTAAAGAAGCCTGGACGAGGACGCAAGGTTATTTTGCCACCACGCACAGTGAGGAGGATGGTGAGAGAAATAAAAAGTTCTCCAAAGCTCAACGTTAAAGAATTGCAACAAATGGTAGCATCTTGGGGTCACACAGTCTCCAAAACAACCATCACGTGCTATCTACATGCCAACAAGCTGTTTGGTAGGCATGCACGGAAAAAACATTTTCTCACTCACAATCATAAACCCAAACGTCTGGAGTTCGCTAAGCGATACTGGGACTTCAACTGGTCGTGTGCTTTGGTCAGATGAGACCAAGATAGAGCTTTTTGGCCACAAACACTCTAAGTGGGTATGGCTGAACACAAAAGATGAGTATGCAGAAAAGTATCTCATGCCCACTGTGAAGTATGGGAGAGGATCGGTGATGCTGTGGGTCTGTTTCTCTCCCAGAGGCCCTGGGAACCTTGTTAGGGTGCATGGCATCATGACCGCTTTGAAATACCAGGACAGCTTAAATCAAAATCTGGTGGCCTCTGCCCGAAAGCCGAGGGTGGGTTGTCACTGGGTCTTTCAGCAAGATAATCACCCTAAACATGTGGCCAAATCTACACAGAAATGGTTCACTAGACACAGAATCAAGCTCCTACCATGGCCATCTCAGTCTCCAGACCTCAACCCCATTGAAAACTTGTGGAGTAAGCTGAAGAGGAGAGTGCAGAGGAGAGGACCCAGGTGGCTGGATGATTTAGAGAGATTGTGAAAGAGGAATGGTCAAAGATCCCTCTTTCTGTATTCTCCCATCTTGTGAAACATTATAGAAGAAGATTAGGGGCTGTTTTGTTGGCAATAGGGGGTTGTACAAAGTATCAACATCAGGGGTGCTAATAATTTTGGCGCACATGATTTGATGTAATAGAATTATTTCTTAATGTGGAATTTTTTTTTCCCACTGAATAAATGCACTTGAATTAAAGGTTGGATTTTCCTCTTTTTTTCATTGTGGTCCTATATTATTTAGAAAAAACACTGAATTTATTAGAAGCCAAAGAACACATCTTAACCAGGGGTGCCAATAATTATGGAGGAAGCTGTATGTCTTGATCATTAATGGCTAAGCAACTTATTGGCACCCTATTTGCTTTGTAAATTAATTCAGTAAATTGTCAGATTCTTGAAACTAGTTGAGAGTTAACCTACATCATGGTAATATTACTGGTTGTAGACAGCTTTATTTTCACCTAAGTAACTTATTATGTGGACCTAAGTCAGCAAAACCACAGCTTTTTAACACGTTTTCTTTGGTGTAACAAACTGAATCGGACACACAGAAAAAATAAACAACATTTTGTGACCTACGAGAATTCAGTAGCTTCGAAAGTCATGGACTTTTTTGTCACCATTAATGTGGATATGAAAATTTTTGATTACTATTGCAATGAACAGTAATGAAAGCTGAGGGGAAACGAATGGTAATTCTACTGATGGATCCTTACAGCTGAATAAATTAACACTTAGTTGCTTCTTGAGAAGCATAAATGGGAACAGGTTTGGAGAAGTAATGGGCTTTCAGGCGAGGTGAGAGCCAGGCAACAATCACTCTGATGGCAAGTCCCAGGTGGAAGAGGTTAAACAAGAATATTGCCAAACGTGCAATAATTTTGACTCATTTCGTAATTGTTCCTTTGGGCAAACAGAGTAAAAACAGCAAACATGTGGCCGAAGACAGATGCAGGGAGAAGACTGGACTAAGACATGGAAATGCTAAAGTAAATATCAGAACATGAAAAACAATAAATACACATGCAAAAATACAATAAAATATGAATAAACAAGCTCAGATCCTGACACAGTCATCGTTTTCAAACGTGCAGAGGAGTTCATAACCAAAAAGCACAGATTGTGTTACTATCTAAATTAATTCTCGCTGGGAAGTATAATTCTGAGGTCAAGTCTGTAAGTGTTTGTCCGGACTGAACTAGCTTGCGTTGTGAGGCCTGTTCTCAGTATTTAGTTGTATGGATGTGAGGACCGCACATTGCGTCGCTATATTGCGCATTAAATGCTGTGTGCTCTTTGCTGCAGCTGTCCTGAGTATGAGCTTGATTGCCGCTGTGATGAGTGTAATTTATTGCTCTCAGGAACGCGTCTCAGAGCTGACATGGCAGAGCCATGATTAAACTCCTGACCTTCAGGCACGTACAAAAACACTCAGATAGAGAGAGAGGGCATCAGTCAATGTGTCAATCTGTCAATCAATCCATCAAACAGCTTGACTCAATTTCTGACTATCATAGTCTGCAATGCTTGCTGATGGCCAGTGTGATTAACTAGTGTGCTTTTCACGTATACAAGAAGAATAGTCTTTATGCGCATGTGTATGTGTGTGAGCGTGTGTTTTCTGTTTGTACTGCTGCCAAAGTATGGTTTTACCTTGTTTACCTTGCTGTCTAATGCAGCTGAAAGGTTGATATTGTGATGTAGAACAGTGGATCGTAAGTTAGATTGTAAAACAGTTAGATTTTGACAATTAATGAGTTTGCTGTCCCCCAGTGTATAATACGTGCTCTTCCGCTTCGCTGCTTGTTCATAGGATCGAGGCATTATATCAGTCAGTTGCGCTAAGTATTAGCTATAAAGATACAGTTGCCCAATTGGGAGTACTGCTTTCTGATGAGATCCATTTCAAGCAAAGACTCAAAACTAAACAGCAACGGAACTCGCGCACTATTTGAAGTCCTCATGATTCATGAACCGTACCGAAGTATAACTAATTATGATTAAGTGCTTGTGCTTTTTGAGTTCTTAAAGTTTGAAGTTTTAATTCTCTCTTTAATTCTCCTAAGCCCTTGAGACGGCTGAACAAACACAATGCCAACAGCGAAAAGGGGCTTGAGAACTCAGTCCTGCTTGCATGGTGAAGAGGGCGATCCTTTTTTATTATTATTTTTTATTTCTTTAAGTTTATTTCCTTTCTTGCAGTATGTTTATTTTAAACCCTCCTCTTCTCCAGCTCCGTGAGCGCTCTCTGGTCCCGCAGCTTTAGCTGCTCTCGGGTGTGTGCAGGTGAAAACTAATATGGGCCTTTTACCCCTGGGGTTTGGGGAAAATGGGTCATTTGCCAGAGTTTACAGAAATAGGGGCAATAAGAGAGCGAAAAATAGAATGGAATGAGGCAGTAAGAGAGAGTGTAGAGGAGTGGGGGAGAGGGGGAGTGAGAGCTGAAGAGAAGAGAGCCAGAGTGAGGTAGCTGCTGTTAATGAATGTCTTTTTTGTCGCCTGATTCAATTACAACTAAGGGCACTCAATTTCATTAGGAATGGGCACAAACTGATAATGCTTTCGTATGGGTGCGTAATGCACTTTTACATTTTCCGTATTGTGGATAAATACTATTTGGAGACTATTTAAATACCTGAATTAGATTTTAACGAGAAACCATGCCAAAGAGGTATATTGCAAAATATTAATTAAGATATGGTTTCATAATTTATGAATCTCTATTTTCAGTGTCACCTGTAGTAGCAAACCATCTGGATCTCCTGTCAGGAGAATGGCCGAAGACAGCTAATACACTGCTGCCCATAAAGCTGGAATAACTCTGTATTCAGGGGCTTTTTCTATCAAGAATAAATCGCACTGTTGCAAACATTTCATGAAGAGAGATTAAAAAAAAAAAATTATTCCGACTATGAGCAACAGTGTGGATCCTTTGTCGCTTGACATATTGTAATTCCAATTTTTGCTGTAAAATCGTGGCTGAAGAGTGACGCCCATTGAAAGAATGGAAAGACTGATGGTCGACAGAAGACATGGGAAATTGACAGGCTGGAGTTTTTGAAATATTTTGAATCATATGCAGCTGAACAGTTTGGAACTTCATCCCCGAGTAATTGCTTTGTAGCAAGGCGCTTTTGTATGTGCTCAGCATTTGGCCAAATTTTACTGTAGGAAAGTGAATTGATGAAAGGGAATAAAATAATCTTTACATAATTAGGAGTGTCAGCAGTTCCAGTTAACTTAAATCAAAAGGGAAAAGCAAATCCCTCAACTGGACACACTCCAGGCCAATAGGCCCGGGCTTTGTTTATTTATTTCTTTTTTTTGTCTGTTTTTCGTCTGTTTTTTCATTATTGATGTTTGAAAGTTTGGCAACTGGCTCTTGGGCAGCCCGAGAGCAGCGACTGCTGTGCTGTTGCGGGTTGATGGAAAGTGACAGGCATCAAACATATTTGCTAAATAAATGCTTTGATTTGAGAGCAGGAGGCTGGGTGTCTGGCAATGGAAGCCCCAGGAGAGGCTCTAATGCGCGGCGGTCTGGTTTCTGTCCCCCCGCGTCCGACACACTTACCCTCCGCCAGTCCTCCTTCTCTGACAAACATTGTTGTTTTTCGGCTTGGCTGTGGTGCCAGTGCTCCCTTTCAGCCTTTTGCGTAACATGGCTGATGAGGATTTTGACGGCTGTTGACGTGCTGCGTAGGTAGCAATCCTTCTGACCCAGCAAACATTCTCCTGGAGGAAAGTTGGTGAAACAACGTCTGGGAGTTCACTTGAAAACCTGACTGCATTCGGTTGAATGCCGGCTAGGACCTCGCTAAGATTTATTCTAGAAAATACTGCATTTACATTGTGGTTCACCTAGTCCATTTAATTTGTTGAAACAGAAATTTAGGGGCAGCAGGGTAACTTAGTGGTAGATAGCTAGTCTAGTAACCGAAAAGTTACTGGTTTATGCACCCATGGGGCTTGGGGTCTGACTTGATCTGGAGCAATAAATTTACCCCCAAAATAGCTCAAGGGGCTTCACCCCTATTTCTCTGTATCTTTCACATGCAGATGTTCACTCCAGCATTTCATTGGAAAATAAAAGTTTGTTCTTAATGGAGCCTGGTTAAGTATAGGTAGAATAAAAAAAATGAAGAACTACAGACTACCCCCCCCCCCCCCCCAGCACACTGATAAACAAGCAGACACTCAGTATAACCCTCAGGATGACATGTAACATTGGTTTCGGGATGTTTTCACAGTAAGTCGACTCCAGCCTGGATTCTCAGTGGTTCTTGACTGAAAACAATACCTCCCGTCGCTTCTCGGCTGGTAATAATGTGTTTATTTGGACGTGGTTGTAGACCTGCAGACAGCAGTGTAGCGCAGTGGCTAAATAAGTTTGTCCCTCAAGGTGCTCTTGTTGTTGAAGGAGAGAAAAGAACAAAGTCTGTATTGCTTTAGAGGGGGCGAATCAATGATTTCAAGAAGTTTGGCGTGAGCTGCAGTATCTCAAGTGGATTATCAGGCCAATATTTACTTTTGTTTTTGCTCTTTTAATGTAATTCAATGGGAACTGAGTTCACATATCTCCTGAGATTATATATGTATAGCACTGTAGCACACTTAATCAGCTTAATGACATTGAAACCTTTGTTGGAGAGGGAAGTCACAACTGAAGTGATATTATCTGTGGATTGAATATTAAGTGAGCACTTCTGCTTGGGCGCTTCTTTATGGTTTTCAACTGGCAGTCAAAACCTTGTCTGACATCACGCCAGGACTCAACAGTGCACACCATATAGTAGTAGCTGTCATAACATTTATTTTTTTCCATATACATGCACGTCTGCTAGCCCAGGGCTGGAAATACATATGGTGTGCTGCTTTCCCTACTTACTCAACAGCTGACTGGCTACACAGTTATTTTCCCCAGCCCGGGCTCTGCTTCATGAAGCAGTGTTTCCGAATTTCTTAGATATGGGGCCGGTTGCACCAAACGTATCGTAAGTGCTTGTTATAAGACACCAAACTTAGGCAGCGCTGCCTTTTAACGAAAAACTCTTATGCATGTCGTAAAATCTGTATCTTTAGATATGTCTTAGGACTTGTCCTAAATGACATACACAAACATCCCTGGCCGTGAAGTCCAGACTGTTGTCTCCAACTTTAGGAAGGTCAAATCTGAGTGGCAAATAGTCAATTTTGGATGGTGTAATGTATGTATGTATGTATGCATGCAATAGCAGTTTGTATGATATATACGATAATATATAAATAAACATTAGTATCATAGAATGAACAGAACTAAGACAGTTACATATAGCACACACAGAAGCAAAGAGGTGGGTTTTCCCTGAAGTATAGCAAAAAAAAAAAACAACAAAAAAATAGCATCCCGGTGCAGTCTTGAATGAACGACCCAAAAAGTGCCAAACATCAGAGGGCATGTGAAATTCTTCTGGAATAAACTTGACCGACATCAGTATTTTTCAGCGACGTACTGAGTGGAGCTAAGCAAAGGGCTACAAAATTGTCTCTGTTTAACCAATTAGGCTGCTCTAAACCTGTCCCCATTTACTTTGCTCAGTCAGTAATCAAACAGTAGATTTGCTTATTTAATAAGCTGAATGAGTAAATACTCCAGTTTGTCAAGATAGCATGTTTGATTATTGCATTTTGAAAATTAAATGGCCATAGAACGGCACAGTTTTGCAAGAATGTGATTTTTTTGTGGGCTTACATTTGGCCATTTCGCGCGATTGCAATAATTTCACTGTCAGGTTTCTTTTGTTATACAGAAAGTTTTCCACCTTTTGTATTTTTTATATGCCTAAGATTCACGGCGATCTTAAAATGAATCTCTTTATGTTTAATTTATCTGTAATAATCTCCTAAAAATGCTACAATGAGAGATGAAATTCAGAGTTGGGATGTGACAATGTTAAACCACGATTTTTTAAAAGCGTGACCACTTGCTGCCGTGGGGTATGTAAACAGTTGCGTGCAATTTCTTGAAATGTACATACTTGAAGCGGTCTCATTTTAGCATTTTTTGGAGATTATTAAATATTAATTAATAAGGAAGAGATCTGTTTTAAGATCGCAGCACACTTAAGTCACCTCCCACCACACGTAGGTTTCTGTTGTAATTCCGTGTCCTAACTTGTGTTAGTGCAACGGCTCTTTTTGCCTTTGATAGCCATTGCACCAATATGTCCTACAACACAGCACTTAGGACAAGACTTGTCGTAAGTCATCGTTGGTGCAACCCATTTTCTTGCGTAATTTTAGGACAGCACTTAGGACGGTTGGTGCAACCGCCCCATGGGTTCCCTTCCCAGACTTGGTCCTGGGGCCTCCCTGTGTATGCAGATTTTTGCTCCACCTTGGTTTGCAATCATAGGATTTTAACAAGCTATAAATTTGTCTTATTTAGGTGCATTTTTGTTCAGAGCAGCAATGACAGAGTCAAGCTTGTTTTATGTTATGGTTTTGTGATTGAGTGCTGGCAAATTATTTTTTAAGAATTCTAATCACCTGCCTTCAGCAACCTGATTTGGAGGTTACTGATTTTCTCAGTACCTGAGCTGATCGGTTTAAAAATGTTGTCACCTGAAATTGCTAGCCACACAGAAAAGAAAACAAACAAAAAAAAACTTTATATGCAACCCTCTTTTATTCGGTCTTTTATTCTTCATGGCACAAATTGATATTTGTATTAAAATTTGGCTAAAACAGCAAATACCATATTTAAACACAAAATGTATCCAATTTGGACAAATTAACAGCTTGTTAAAGTCCTGTGATGGCTATTATGGTTGGGACAAAAACCAGCATACACAGGTAGGCCACAGGACTGAGTTTGGGAACCCCTGACCTAGATAACCTCGCTGAGTAAAACCCAGCATTACTGAATTAGCTTGATAACCTAACTGGGTAATTCCTTGCATTATTAACTTCTTTCGATAACCACATAGAATAAAAGCCTGCATTACTGAATTAGTCTGACCATTCATATGGGTTAAACCCAGCATATCTGAATAACTGGGTTACTACACTAAATAAATCTAAGCAGTACTGATTTAGCTTTATAAACCTCATCTGGTACAACGCTGCATTACTGATTTGGCTGGGTAGCTGCATAGAGTAAAATCCAGCATTTCTGAATAAGCTTGTTAACTCCATTGAGGTAAACCCTGGATTACTGAATTAACTAGATAACTGCTCTGTATAAAACCCTCCATTACTGAATCAGCAGAATAACTGCACTCAGTAAACCCCAGCAATATTTAATTAGCTGAATAACTCCACTTAGTAAATCCGGGGGCTCTCCCTATTCTGGAAAAATGAGCTGAAGTAAATAGGTGTTTCAGATTTTAGTTGTGTCGAGCTAACTCAACAATCCTGCAGTCCCCCTGTTTTTTACAGGATATCTGTTCCCTGCAGAATTCAACACTCTCACCGACACACGGCTGTAGATGTTCCACTCCCAAGCCCTGTCACATTATAACGAGAGTCTCGACACACGACCTTAGGCACCCTGCTACATCCATTATGTCCATCTAATGCACATTATACCCCCATCATGCCCTCACTCCTCCTCTCGATGTGCGTAACCCCCTGTCTCCTCTTTCTCTCAGCCTGTAGGCCGGGGTTCTACAAGGCCTCAGCCCTGGACACCTACTGCATGAAGTGCCCCCCCCACAGCCACTCGGCTCAGGAGAGGGCCTCGGAGTGCGCCTGCGAGAAGGGCTACTATCGGGCGGAGTTGGATGCCCGCTCCATGGCTTGCACCAGTGAGTCAAAGCCCTGCACGTTCTTTTCTGTTTCCGGAAAGCTCCTTCAGTACAAATGCATCAATTTTTCCTGATATGCGGCATGTTAAGAGGCAAAAAACCTTTCAGAACGTTTACTTTTATTTTTTTCTCTCCCTTCTCATCTACTGAAATCGTAATTCTGTGACTTTCATGGTAGGATAATTGATTTACGTCTGAATGACCACCAACAATCTCCACCCATTAAAAAATTATTTGAAAGGTCCCATGCAATAAAAATGTTATTTTTGATTAAATCAAAGGGGAAAAGTCATATTATGCCTTTGCCTGTTTTATTTGAGCTTTTGAAATACTGTTCTCTACAAAGCACCACATTTCTCATTGTGACCCCGAAAAAACTAGGCATTGGTCATTTGGAAGTCATTTGCATAAATATTTTCTAAGTATTTCATAAGCTCCAAATTTGAAGTGAAACTGAATTAAATATTCATTGATTATATGTATTCAGTGTCAGACTTTCCAGTCTTTTAGCTAGAAGTTTAGAAATTATATATTATGCTGTATATCACATTGAAATTTGATTGCTTTTTTGCATCTAAATTTGATGAAAGAAATATACAGTACTTCTGCTGCTTTTGACTGAAAAAAAACAACTCACTAAAACCCATAAGTGACACTCGCCAGTTTTTTTTTTTTTTGGGCTATCTGCCTCATAAAATTCAAGCAAAGAAAGGGAATATGCAATTTTTGAAGCACTGAATGATTTGAGAAGATTTGCATTATTAATGAATATCATTTACACCCCCCACCCCACCCACATGACACCCTCTTCCTCTCCCACTACGCTCACTGCTGGAAGGAACAAACGTAAACGAATGACCGTTTATCTCCCAGTCTTTAAAAGTGCCAGCCGTGTTTGGCATCAGTTAAAACAGAAGATTAATGTTAGTGGTGAGCATGATGGCTGTACCCATGTAAGCGGAATGGAGAAGAACGAGGGGCATGAAGAGAGGTGCTGAGTGATAGAGGGAATAGAAGGAATGAGGCAGAGTGGTAATGGAGGTAGTGATAAGTTATTCAATACTTCTCTTAGTTTAGTCTACGTTCACTTTGTTAGCATTCCCAGTGTTTAAAAACAGGCATTTCGTGCCACTGAAGCCGCAGTAATTGGTAAATAGTGGGGTTAGTCTGGTGCAGGGACGTCAACTTTGATGAAATAATTTCGCATTCCTGCTACTGTGTGACCTGATTGAGCTTTCCAGAAGGAAAGCCCACTCTTCGTTTAGCCTAATCTCAGAACCAACGAAAAAGAAGAATCATTTCTTTTTCTTTTCAGCCTTAGTTGAATTTAGGTGTTTGAATACTAGTATATTTTTAATGCTATATTGGTTGATCTGTTATGCGCATGCAGATAAGCGATGAAGAGAGTTTTTGGTTTGCCTGGTTTGCAGGAAGAGAACAATAAATTGTAGATAATATGGAGAGGATAGATGTAATCCTAAACTCGGTGAGGGACACCATACAGTGGCTGTGAGATGGACGGAGATGAGAGAGGAGGTGATGTCTTGTATGTTGACCTCCATGCCATTACTTCAGACAGGCCTCCTGTCTGGTGTTACGGCTCAATTAGCGCCCTGTCGGAGAGCTCTCAAAGGGGACGAGGATATCTCTGGCCAGGCCCAGCGTGCTAATGAAAAGTGGAACGGCAGAAAGACCAGTGCTATACGTGCAAAATCACTGCATTAGCACTCCTCTCCTTCTCTCACCCTCGCTTTATTTTACTCTTTTTTTCTCTCTCTGGCTACTTCCTCTTTCACACACATCAAAATACAAAGTGAATGAAGATGGCTAATTACAATGTGTGAAGGCTGATAGCCGAGAAACACCATCTGGTAATTGCCTGGCTAATATTTTGACTTGAAGTGGGATGCACATGGGCGTGGGTTCAATAAACAGTGAAACGATCTCATTTTCAGTTGAGATTCCTAATGAAATAATATTTCAAATTTGAGTGCCGGCCGTGGTATGAAAAGCACGTTTTGTTTATCCAGGATCATCTTCCATAAAGCGCCTATGATTTGCTAATCTAATTATGTAGTCTACTGAGCATTCATGCCGCCTCTGTCCGACGGGCAGAAAACTAATATTTAACTACAGCTGACAACATGACAGACTAGCTTGTTTTTGACAGTTATTGAGATTTCATGATATGTTTTCAGAAGAAAGAAATAGTTTCCAGATAAAACAAGATTCTGCAATATTCTAAATATTCTAAAATGCAATATTCTGCATTAATTTTTGCTCCAGCATCATCTTTATCGTCGCAGTTATTACTGGGGGGCCAAGCTCCCAGTTTTATTCCTTAAGTTTATAGGTGTTTTTTCACAGATTGTGGCAACACTGCCTGATTTTTTTTTTCTTAGATCCTTGTGCATGTGTGTATTGTATACATGTATGCCACATTGCAATGCAGTGGTAAGCCACAATGTGTTTTGGCATTAATCATCTTAACTGTTTTGGCTAGAGTCAAGATTCTTCTTTCCATGGTGCCAAATGAACCAAAAAACCATTTGGACTAAAGACAGGTGTGCCCAATTAGTTTTTCCGTAAATTTCAATTGCATGAATACAGCTTACATGTGTATTCCCTAGAAATTTTGAGCAATTTTGAGAAGTTTTTGTTCTCAATCATATTTTGAACATTGTGCAAAGACCAGACTTTACAGAACTTGAGAATTTACGCCTAAAGGCCATAATGCTCAGTTATGCCAGGCCTCGTATAAATCCAGGACTAGGTGGCATTATGGCTTACATATGTTTGTAACTCTTAATCCAAAGGCCTAATGAAGTAAGCATGTTTGACACTGCGCCTTTGTAAAAGTTCTGAATAAACATATGTACTGTAATTCCTCTATGCCACCGATTGCCAATCAAATTCCAGCCATATGCTGCTACTTCCCAATTTTACCAGTTGCAGTTATATTTATTATGAAGACGATGATGTTCATCATCACCAACATCACCATAATCATCATCATCATCATCATCGTCGACGTCGTCCTCATTAACAGCTCCATTAAAATTATCATCATTATTGCTTCCCCTGGGTTATAGAAAGGGATTGACTGTGGTGCCAACAGTTAAGCCATGGCTGAATGCTGTCACTCTAAGATACAGCCCACTGGTCACCACTTTCTATCAAATGCCTCTTTCCAACTATCTGTCTTCTTTTTCCTCAACTTTCCTCTCATTAGGTACGTTGTACATATAGTACATATAGTTTAGAGGCCTTTCGTACTTTATCGCCCCGTAATAAATAGCAAATTGCTTTCAGTGCATATGCACGTGTTGTAAAATAAATTTCTGTAATTCTCCTTCCATACATAATGATGCGACTTCAGAAATCACTGAGGTTTATGTCATTTGAGTGTGTGCGTAGTTTGTTGTGAATTTATCATTAGACGGCACTATTGCAAACTAGTGGTTTGTCCGAACACATTTTCTATATCGCATCTTAGTCAAAGTCAAGCAAGTTGGATGATGCAAAATCAATCTACTGATACCGTGAGAGCACAAAAACTGTTTGCTGCAAAGTTGTCAATGTTAGGCATAGGATGATTAAAGAGATGAATAAAAAATCAGCCATTGGTATGGTGTAGGGAATAATGTCACTGTAGACTGAATGAGAAAAGCAGAAGGTCCTTGAAAGGCATTCAAAGTTTAGTAGAAGCATGTTAAGTTGTATTCTGTAGGCCTTTATAGAGCAGGCTGCTGTCGGGTTATTATCCGGTAGAGTGCTTAAATTAAAAAAAAAAAAAAAAAATATATATATATATATATATATATATATATATATATATATATATATATTTAAATATCATATGCTGTTGAAAACCTATCATGGGGGAACTTGTTTAAAAGAGCTCCCCCGCAAGTTCCCCCATGATAGGTTTTCAACGGCGTTGATTTTGATATCTTAGATCATTGAGCAACAACAGCTGCATTTAGCTCTCTAAGGGTGAAACACACAGACACCACGCGGATTTCTCCTTATTCCACTGTCTCATAAAGAACCCTCTCTCCATACGCGGACTCTCTCGCCAGACTGCGGCCTGCTCCCTGATTAAATGCAGAGCTGCTGGGAATAGCTGTGGGCTGCGCTCACTCTGTGCGTGTGTGTGAGATGCGTGTGTGTTTGTGTGCCCGTCTGTCCATTCGTTCCGCTTGAGTACTTGTGTGATTGTGTGTGGGCACGCTGCTTGAGCGATTCCATCTGCCTGTCTGTATGTGATTGTTTGCATGTGCATGTGTGCGCTTGTGTGTGTTCTTATTTGGTTGTGTGTGGGTGTGTGTGTGTGTGTGTGTGTGGGCTTGTTCTATTGAGCATTTCCCTATGCATGACGGCATCTGCGTGTGATTTCTGCTGGCGCACGTGTTCGTGTTTCTGTGAGTTTGTGTGCTTTTTGCGTACCTGCGTGTTTGCCTGTGTATTTGTGTGTGGCCTTGTTGTTTGAACATTTCCTTGTGTGCGCGTGTCTCGGTGTGTGACTCCGAGTGTATTGTGTATATACGCGGATGTGATGTGTGCTGGTGTGTGTGTGCGTGTGTGGCCTGCACCTGGTTGGTCAGGGGGCAGACCGTGATAAATGTGTTTTCCAGAGAAAAAAGCGAAGTTCTTTATTCGCCGCAGACCTGAGGGGCATTTAGTATGTCAAACAGAGTGTTGGGCTCTGCGGCCGAGCTGCTCTAGTGATCAGTGTGTACTCAATGGCCTGTTACTGTCAGAGCGAGCTCCACTCAATTTCCATTTCTCTTCTCTCCTATTGTTCTCCCCCGGTGTGTGTGTGCGTGTGTTTGTTTTCTGCGTGCATATTTGACTGTTTGTATGCGCATGCTTAACTGTGTGTACATGTGAACATGTCTGTGCGTGTGGGCGCGCGTTTGTCTGTGTATGTGCGTGCATATGTGTTTTCATGCTTGTGTTTATTTGATTGTGTGTGTGTGTGTTTATGTGTGTGTGTGTTTGACTGTGTATGTGTGTACATATCTGTGTGCGTGTTTGACTATGAGTATGTTTGCTTGTGTGCATGTGTTTGACTGTGTATGTGGGTGCATATCTGTGTGCGTGTTGGACTATATGTATGTTTGCTTATGTGTGCGCGCGCGCGCGTGTGTGTGTGTGTGTAGGACCCCCCTCAGCCCCCGAGAGCCCCATGTCCACCATCAACGACACCTCGGTGACCCTGGAGTGGAACCCACCTCGTGACGCAGGGGGTCGCGGTGACGTTACCTACAGCGTCCACTGCAGGAAGTGCTCGGAGGACGGCAGGAAGTGCGGCCTCTGTGGGAGCGGGCCCCACTTCATCCCCCGTCAGTTTGGCCTGTCCCTCCCCAAGGTGCAAGTGACGGACCTGCTGCCACACACCAACTACACCTTCAGCATCGAGGCCCTGAACGGCGTCTCCGACCTGAGCCCCAATCCGCGTCGCCTCGTCTCTGTTAACATCACCACCAGCCAGACAGGTGGGTGCTAAGGCCTCCTTAAGCCTGTGGACTTTCGTTCTGTAAGATATGCCAGGGCAGATGTAATGTTTCCTCTGAGGGTTGGGGATTTACGGTTACCAGATTTACGTCCATGCACATCATGCTCAGCTGAAGGACGAATCTGAGAAGAAAATTCAGACCTCTGACTGTTTTTGTCCCCTGGGTACTGAGGGATGAATGTGGGTTCTGCCTCCTGGGAGTCTGTGGTAGAATTTTCTGGGGCGGGGCAAAGCACTACCACAGGAGTCCGGGGTCTGGGAGCTCCAGACGACTCTCAAACACTCATTGAGACTTGTGACGTCTCGGCTTCCTAAACGCCACGTAGCTTTTCTCTATCCGCAAATCCCTCATCCGTAACTCTCCCTTGTCGGTCAAACAGACTAAGTTTGGCAGCGTTAGACTGCCACAATTATTTAGTCTAAGCCCGGCTTGTTCGTTCAATCCAGCGGTTAGGTAGTTAAACTAAATCGGTATTGCGTTGATTTGATTACTCTTTTACATCTGTAACCAATCATTTTGTTTGTTTGTATTCTGTGTCTGGTCCAAGGCTGTAAGGAAATACATTGCGACAATGATGGGATGTTCAATGGGGTGAAACGCAGAGTTGCTTGGCTGCAACAACTTTTTGTAAACAAGTGCAAGCTGATATGGGAGACTTCCCAATGCCTGTGGCCATCAACGTTCTGGCATGCAACAAAGGCCATAATTGAGCACACTTGTACATAGTTTGCAAATTGAGCATGTCAAATTTGGGTGGGATTGCAGCAAATTAAAAACAAAAAAATGAACGAGTTGAAGAATAAATACTTAAAAAAAATAAAAGAAAGACTTGACCCTGGGACCCCTTACCCTGAAAGCCTGAGATGACTTTTTTTTTTTAATGTTCAAAAGGTTCTAGCATATACTGATATGCAAATAATGGCGTTTGAATCATTTTGAAATTTAATAAAGCTTTGAGGTGTCTCCGGGGAAGGTTACCTGCTGCTGCGCTGCCACTCTCCTCTGACCTTTCAAAGAGGATTTAATGGACTTAGAGAGTCCTCGGCGAATGAGGGTGATCGACACGAAGTCATAAAAGGGATTATCAGAGCGCAACTCATAAAGCAGGTCGTGTGAGGTATCGTGGCACGTGAACCAGCCTGCTTAATCCAAACCGCGCGAGAGATAGCTGTAGTGTTTGTTCTTCAGATGATAGTGTTTTGAATGGTGTTCACCTGCTTTGCCCCTAGATTTCTACCACCCTGTCATTCTCCACTCTAACCCTCACGAAGAACACCATCTTCAACAGTCAGAAATCTTGGGGGGGGGGGTTGTCAACTGAAGACTCTGGTGCCAAAAGTACTTAAGTCACAAAATGTCCATTTTGAGTAAAATGAGAACATCGACTAGGGCAACTGTAAAAGCTGTTTTCACATCCTTACCTCATGCAAAGATGCAAATGTGACTTAAGTACATTTCGCACCGGGCTTTTTAATCGGTTGAGCCTAGATGTGCCAAATTAGGGTACAGTACATCTCCACTGGGAGTTACAGTAGATCTCCAAGAAAAAGGTTGGTTACTACTCGTATGGTCGATTTAACCGAACCTCATCGGTGGTGTATGTCTCAAAATAATGCAGATAGAAAAACTATACTCAGTTTACAATAAAAAACTATAGTCAGCACATAAGCCAATTTAGATTGTAATTAATTGTTTTTCTTTCTTCTCATAATGTGAAATTTTTGTTCGCAATTAACCTAAAAGTGAAGTTTTGCTCATAGCCTGGCAGCATTCTCTTCTGGTGTTTACCTTCTTCTCTGTTGTTTGTGCTGGAGTTGTCGGTTGATATTTCCATCATTCTTTCGCTAAAGCACTTGAGCTCTTGGCAGCTGCAGAAAAGCACTTTTCTTACAGAGGTGGGGCCTGTGCTTTTGTGCCACTGGAGTTTTTGGGCATTTTATTGGAGGAGAGTGACTTATCTCTTCAGCACCCGCCTGCGAGACTGCAGCCATGCGTCGTGGGGCGCGGGGGCAGGGGGTGCTCTCAGTGAAACGGCAGAGAAGTACAGCAGCACGAAGATAAACAGCCTTCAATCAGAAAGCACAGCCGTGCATGGCGTAGCGGCCTCGCTAACCTCAGCGAAGAGGGCGGGCATCGTCTGAGTTCTCACCCTGCACCCAGCCTCATATTTACTGAGAGAGAGAGAGAGAGAGAGAGAGTCAACGTGTGTGTGTGTGTGTGTCTCTGTGTGTGTGCACACGCTCCCATCTGTGATTTTGTATGCATATGTAAACGCATCAAGTAAAAAATTACATTTCATTACAGTCAAAATTTTTGCTATAGTTTGTTGTGTGTACCTACAAAGTATTTGAACGAAAAAAAAAATCAGAGTGATTCTCCCATTTGTGTCAATGGAATCATGTGGGACATAAATCGCTGTCGCAGATCAAGTAAACACTGCCCAAATTTAACAGCCTTTAAGAGTTATGGAATGTCAATTTTTACTTGACGTGCTCATATATTTGCTAGTGTTCTTTTCCGTGTGTGTATGTACGCTTTTACAGGTGCGAGAGGCAGCAAGTGCATGTACTTGTGTGCCTATGTGCCACAGCAGCATACAACTCCAGCCTACTTTCGCGTCGGTTTCAGCTGAAGCCAGATTTGGTGCAGTGTTGCCATCCTGGTTGCCAAGTGTCTGTTTCTTACTCTTTTTGCAGTCTGTCGTGCCACTAGAGATGTTAAAATACCACCTGTGTCCACAACATAAGGAGCACTGTAGTAATGCAGTGATCTGTGATTGCTGCAATTCTCTCTCTACAGGCCACTACAAGAAGCCCTCAACTTATGACAGAGTGAAAACCTGCTCTGATTGTCACTCGTTTGTGCAAGCAGCATCGCTAACAGCACTAGCTAACTGAGACAAAAATAAGACTTTCATTGGTCAGGGAAAGAGAAGGATTTTCTGGACCATAATCAGGGTGATTAATGATCAGTCAAAATGATGAGCTCTGGCTGGGTCTTTTTTTTCCAGAACCCTGTTGGCAGTGTCTCTGTAAAACGCCACTGTCTTGCTGAAAATCGAATTTAAATGAATGTAATTTATTATCGACCAATGGCATGGCAGAAGTCCGAACCAGTGGGCACGCATTCCCAGGAACCTTTGCTGACAGAACAACTCGGAAGGCAGCGTTGGCGTGTCGCAACCTAGAGAAGGCGGTGTCGTGTAGACAGGCAACGTCCGCTAACAGTTATACTAACTAGACTATGAGTTGAGTAGAGTGGGGTGCAAATATTGTCTGTGCCTCACCGCTTCTGCTGAAAACAGGAGAACCCGCCCCCATATGTTCCCGAGTCTTCATGCGTTGAGGCCCTCATTAGCGACTGTGACTTTCCGCGCTGACATTGGAAACACATGCCTGCTGTGGACTCGGGGTGGCGGCGAACCCCACTGAGAGGGTCTCTTCTCCTCTTGCTTATCCCGTCCTTCAGCTCTGGTGGAGGGTCTGGGTGGTTGGAGCTCTCATTAGCTGGGCTGAGATAGAGATGTGATTGTTCCTCGTTCTTCGCTTTGGCTATTCCTGGGGAAGTGGCTTTTGCTTCAAAGGCAGAGACTTTGTCTTTTGAAGCAAACTGTGTGCGGCACCCCCAAGCCTCTGTGCTCTTTAATTAGCAACGTGATTAATTCTGTTTCTTTTACAGCTGTGATCAATCAGCCTCTTTCAATCAATCTCTCTCTCTCTCTCTCTCTCCCTCCCTCCCTTTGTCTTGCTTTCTCTCTCCCTTTCTTGCCTGGATATATACTCCCCCTCTTCCTCCTCTGCTTCCTTTTTTTAGCTGATTTTTCTATATTTCTCTATTTTTTCCCCTCCCTCTGAGCCTCTCACAGTAGGTTTTTGAGTTTATAGTCATAATCATTTTGCCAAAAGTTAAATTAATGACTTGAAACAATCAGTATTACTGCATTGGTTAGAATAAAAAATGACAAGGTGTAAAATGAAGCCTACCTGACATTCAGTGCTGCTCAAAAGTTTACGACATCCTATATTTCATTAATTTTAATTTGGCCTTAACTGTTTTTTTTTTTTTTTTTGGATAGTAGTGTTATTGCCAATTAAAAGAAAGTTTGTGGCACCAAATGTTATCTTCAAAGATAATCTTTAAAAAAAAATGGTAACGTTCAATTAAAGACTACTGATACAGATAATAGGGGCTTGACAAAGCCCTGATCTGAAAATTATTTTGCCAGTCTGGGATTACCTAGAAAGGCAGAAACAAGTGAGACTGCAATCCTGCAGAAAAACTGCAGCAAATATGCTCTGAACAATGGCCATTTATCTTCTAAAGCTGTACAACTGCAAGGATAGTAACACCAAATATTGATTCGATTTAGTTTATGACAGCACACTGCCCTATATAGTGCAGTCAGTATTTAGAAGTCTTTCGTTTCATAATATTTGAAGATATTTTTTGCCACAAGAAAGTGAACCATCTGGTTGAAATTAAATTAACCATGTAATTTAAAAAAATCTAAAAATGTAAAAATAATCATGATAAAATAGCTTTTTGTGAATGGTATGCAATCCCTGGTAAACTGTTGGAGATGTGTTCCTGCCTCTCTCCCATTGCATGCTGGGATAGGCTCCAGCTCTCCATGACCCTGATCAGGGATAATCGTTTTGGTTAACTGATGGATGTGCGGATATTGGCTCTCTCAATCGTCTGACCTTTTACCCCCGTTCCCCCTGATCTTCTCGTTTCCTGTCAGTGAGCGTGATCCTGAAAGAGAGGAAGAGCAAAGACAGCATCACGCTGACGTGGCAGGGCCCCGACAGGGCCAGCGGGGCCATCGTGGAGTATGAGGTCATCTACTACGAGAAGGTCAGTCAGCACGGGGCCCGCCCCCCGCAATCAGAACACACTCACACCTACTACTGCACTGATTGAATACTCGTAGACCTTTGACCCTTGCAATGAGGCAGCACTGATTACTCTCTGGCTAACAGGGAGGGTTCCGTGTAATCGAGCTGCCCTTCTGATCGTTCTTAGGTAATGAATATGTTGACATGGTGACAAACCACAGTACAGTCTGTAAGTATTCACACAGTGGCTTGGTATTTGGTTTTGGCTCTGTACTTGAGTTGATTAGTTTAGGAAAGGAGTCTGATTATGATGCTAGAGTGCAGATTTTTGCCTTGAGGGTATGTCTATTCGTATGCTGATTGATCCGTGTGGGAATTACATCCTTTTTTATGTGGGATCCGCCATTTTGGAGGAATGAACGTGATACTAATATTGGTATGATCTTAAACAGTCGTATTCAGCCCTTGGTTATGAATCATTTTTGACTGCCGGCAGTCTGGGTCCATTAAGGCTGATTCATGCCCCTCACTGTGTCCGAGATGCAAATGGCGGAATGAAAGAATGACACAATTACACCCCGAATGGTGCTCAGATCTGGTCAAAATAGAGCTCTGTTGCCATGCTCTTTGCAGTTTTTTTTTTTTTGTGACAACATGGCACAGTGCCGTGGTGGCTGTATTGCATAAACAGATGATGATTGGTTGAAGTGACTACCAGGAAGGGGCGTTAGTACTGTTCTAGAGGGCACGTGACACTCTCCATTTGTTTGAGCCATTTCAACCTCAAGAACCATGAACGGCCAGCCCTTCGAAGATGTCGTGCCGTTCGTTCCGCGAGCGCCATGAACGCAAAATGGAGCATAAACCAGGCCAGAGACGTCACTGGAGGATTGCTGTCTCCCCAAATGGTGCTCTACCGACCCTGTGCTGCAGCCATTTTTATTTGCTGTTTGTTTCGTAAACACCAGGAAATGAAAAGCATCTTCATTTGCTCTGGTGATTGATTTGTCCTCGAAAAGCTTCTAGCTTTGAAGAACTCCTCGGCTGCCTGAGCAGTATGTTCCTCCACACTGCACCTGTCATTACTTTGTTGCTGGTTAATACTCTTACCGCACTGTACCAGGCTTTTTTCCACTTCCTTCAAGTGCCAGAATTGGTTGTGCCTCTGTCACAAAAATAGCAAAATTGTTTGAGGAGGCGAAGAGATCTGTGTAAAAAAAAATGGCAACATATGCCTGACCCCTGAGGTCATCACAGGCAAAAAAAGTATCTCAGCTGCATGTCAGGGCTTTCCAACAGGGACAAATTGGTAGGATAGTTGCTTATAACAACCAAAGTAAAGCTCTAAAAATCACCAGAGACTTGAATCAATGTGTGTCTGTTCCAGTCTCACAAAGCTGTTATTTATGACCGTGACACTGATGATTTGACCACCCCCTGTATTTTCTTTTGAACTAAAGCAATTTAAACAATTCTTAGAGGTGGTGAGTGGAGCTTCAACAATAGCTCCCATTACATGTACTGTACGTGCCTCTCAGCAGATAGGATTTTAAGTAAAGCTAAAGCTTTTTTGCTGCAAAATTATCCGGTATGAGGATAATTTAAGATGAGTAGAAGTCATACAGATGGAAAAATGATTCATTTGAAGAGCAGAATGCGAATGTGGATGGAATGTGGATTAACCAAGTCAAAAAAACACACAAACACTCATTGCCAGAACAGTATTTTGGTTTCAGAGGCTGTTTCAGCAGATAATTGAGAAATTGAGAAATAGCCTAGAAATTATGTACACTAAATGGGGTCTGACAGATGGCTGCATTTAACTTGTCCTACCACACAGAATGATTCAAACTCATGTACTTGAAATCACTAAGTAATCACTTTCACATCACTCAGAGGTCACTTGCTGGCTGGCCTTACTAGCGGTTTTAGGTTTTTGGCTGACAGCTGATATTTTGAGGAGGAAGTTAAACTGATGCTTTCATCTTCTGTATATTGTTTAGCCTTAACTTCAGCTAATTGGCAGCACAAGCTGTGTCTTATACTGTATAATTACTGATATTAATATAAGCTTTCAGCTAAAAAGAGCAATAGTGAATGGAAACAGAAAATATCGTACTTCATTGTGCTTCACAATGTAATCACTGATGATCAGGTTATCTTTGAAACCAAAATGAATAACTTCATTACTCTGCATTTCCCCTCACCTTAAAACCTTCGCACTGCCTAATCATGGTGGTGCTTCTGATTGGTCATCATGTGTTGAATGCCATTCAAGTCTAGCACTCCTGTGATCAGATACATCCAACTCACTCATTTATTTTATTTATAGAGTGTAACGAGCTGGTGGCATAGCCTTTTAAAGTAAAATTATGTGATGTTTGTTGGATTAACTCTTGCTCTATGCCTTACCACCTGCTAGAGTGTGGTCTCGGGGTGTTGCGATACAGTAGAAACGTGATAAAGGTAATGTCTATTATGTTTTATTTTGTATTCAACTGACTGGGCAAGTGGAAATGTCATATCGTCCAAAAGTAGCTTAACCCATTTGCGCAGAATACAAATAACGCAAATTTTTCCCGTTGTGCATGAGCCTATTTAAGGCTTTATAACTCAGAATTTGCGGCACAAAGACTGTGGAAAATTATTCCAGTGAAGCAAGACATTTGAAAATTAAATTACAGAATTATTTAGCAATTACAATTCGGAATTTATGGATGTCCGCGTCTAAATCTGCTCAGAGGGGATAACCAGAGCTAAGGAGCAGGTAAGGATTGGTTGCTGTTGCTGGCCTTGATAAGAGGATTTAACAGACGAAAGGGAGTTTGGCAAACCAGTATGTTAGCCCCTGTTGTCTGCCTGCTCCTGGGCTTGAACATATTTGGCATGATTGACTGACTGATGTGCACTAATTCCTGTCAAAGCAGTTCGCACTTGAGGCAGCTAGGATGAGGAATCGTGGGAAATTTAAAATTAAATTTAAAAAGCTCTTCTTTATGAAACACGTGCTGAGGGTGGGCAGAAAGGATGCCTCCCAGTCCGTAAGAAATTATGAAGACTTTTTTATTTGGCTAAAGTCTAAACAAATTCAACTTTGCAATACACTGCGCCTTCATGTAGATAGTGCCATCATGAAAATGCTCGCATCTAACAAAGAAGTCTGTGAAAAAAAAAAAGAAGTGCCTATGAAAAGTGGAAGAAAGATATTGCCATTTGACTCATATTTCAAGTACTAAATGAAGCCCGAATGCCTCATCTGCCTCATCCGTTTTTGGAAAATGGAGAACAATTCAAGCAATACGCGAATAGTGTATCACGGCTGCAAAATTAACTTTGGGCAATTTGAGCCTGTAGTCCCTCATGTTTCAATGACAAATCAGTACCAATTACGGCCGCTTGTTTTTGGAAGCCAGGGGTTTTGTCTTCATTTTGAGCTCCAATATCTCTGGAGACTGCTGTCAACGTGACACTGACTGAATGACTGGTTGATTTTCATGTTATTGCAGTGGAATATCATTGTGTTACAATTAGGATTTCCAGACTGTACTTGTACAGAGACGGTCATTGTCCATCATTCTCTCTATTCCATAGTTTGGAAAATTACGCCGTTGGAATTGTGTAAGTGTCTATTTTTCAAGAAATGCACTGGTTATGGATCCAAGCATTAAATCAGAATCAGTGTGGAAAAGCTGTCCAGAGGGATGTATTGGTGTAGTGAGTTGTTTTCCAGCCCCACATGAGCTCTCTTTTCAGTGCATGGTGCCCAGCCACTTCAGCTTCCATATCGCTTCACTGTTTGTTTGGTTATTTTTCTGGGACCTTAATACTGTGCCGCTCAGTAACTTTGGCAGAGCCCTGAAAATATATTTTTAAAAATGGGTAAATAATTTTTTAAAAATTACCGAAAGTTATTTAGTAATGCCCAGAAGACAACTTTTAGCAAGGGGCTTTTATTTTGGTATGAAAATTGACTATTTGTTGCCATTCGATAATTACCGGAGACGCTTGGGTTTTCAGTCTGGGAATTAATCAGAATTTTCTAATATGGTCTCACACTGAACTCATAACCGTAATGTGTTCATGAATGAAACATTTTATTAGCATGGTTACGGTTATTACTGCCGTTATTCTGTGTGACAGGAGTTTTGAAAATGGGTTCCCGTTGTCTCTACGCGCCAATTTAATTTTGTTTGTTGGCTGCTGCTGTACAAAAATGCAATTACCTGTCGGAGCGCGAGTTTAGCGATCGAATGTGAATACATATCAGAACAGCTGTTTAGCAAAAATGAAAATCAAACAAATTGCTTTAACATGCAACACAAATTCATTCCTGTTTTGTCTTTAGCACGGCTGTTCACCCCTTCGAAAATTAGCATGTTATGACTATAAAATGGAACTTGTGACTTCACTCATTCCACCACTCTGTAGCTGCTAAAAAATGTATTATAATGCAATGCACTGATACCTATGATTAGTATTAGGCCGATTACATTTTTCAAACCAGTGAAAAGTATTTCTACGTGGTTTTCTTGCTCTGTGTCTCGGTTAAATTTAGCTCTGTCATTAAGTCTTTGCTGTATTTAGATGCTTAATATGCATCACTTTAAATGCACTCTTTCTTGCTCCTCTCCCACTAGAACCATAGAGATCAGAACTACACGGTCCTGAAGACCAAGTCCAATGTGATGACGGTGGACGGGCTAAAGCCTGGCACCACCTACGTGTTCCGGGTGAGAGCGCGCACGGACGGCGGCTATGGCAACTACGGCGGGGAGATTGAACTGGAGACCAGCCATGAGGGTGAGCACTCATCTCCTTCTTATCTTCTTGAATGCTGACCTTTATTATGTCCATTATCCCTTCTTTATCTTCTTGGCCTATAAATCCACTCTTACAGCAGCAATGTATGTCCCTGGCGGACTCGTGTAAGCTCTACAAGCTTCATTTACTTACAATGGACATTTTACAACCCCAACTTGGGGAGGTATGAAAAATGCACATGAAATTTAAAAAAACAGTCATTTCTTAGTTTACTTTGACTTGTATTTCATTTCAGACTGTACTAAGACAAGATATTTCATGTTTGTCAGATCAACTTCATTTCATTTGTAAAAGTGAATATATTGCTGCCATTCAGGCCTGCGACACATTCCAAAAAAAGTTGGGACGGGGGCAATTTATGTCTAGTTATGAGGTAAAAAATTGAAGCATGATGTGATTTGAAACTGCTGATGCAGTAGGTGATAATAATTGTGATCCAGGAAATGCCTAGTCCTTCAGGAGTAAAAACGTGCCAAGGATTTGCTCTCAAATGCGTGAGAAAATCATTGAAAGGTTTAAAAACAATGTGCCGCAAAGAATAAATAAAAATGGAAGGATTTGAATATATCAACCTTGATGGTGCTTAAGATGGTCTAAAGATTGAAGTGATCTGGCGGAATTTTCGTGCCTAGAGAGCAAAGGCAAAAGCTGGAGCTGAATAGCAGTGATCACTCAGACAGCACTGCATCGAGAACCATCAGTTATCTATGAGTCTTATAACCACAAGGGCGAAGGATGACTTTGGCAAGCCTTTGTCATGTATTACGGTACGTTGTTACATCCATAAATTCCAGGAAAAACTTTATTGTGCAGAAAGGAAACCTGATGTTAACAGTCTCCAGAAACGCCATCAACTTCTCTGGGCTCAGAGGCATCGGCAGTGGACCGCCACTCGGTGCCAACATGCATTGTTGTCAGATGAATCAATATTTCAGGTTTTTGACACGGATGCCATGTGCTCCGAACGAAAGAAGAAAGGTCCAGAATATTATCAAAAACAGGCCGAAAGCCATGCTCTGTCATGGAAAGGGTTTGAGTGAGGACCCTCAGCATCTGAAACCATGAATGCCAAAGGGTACACTGAGAATTTAGTCTAATGTAATGTCTTCAAGAGCACATATTTTCCTGGAATACCCATGCATATTTTAGGAAGACAATTCAATTCGACATTTTGCATGTATTACAAAGGCATGGCAGCATAAGAACAGATGCAGGTGCTAGACTGGCCTGCCTGCAGTCCTCTCTGGTCTTCAATAGACAGCAAGAAAATGGAACAGTAAAGATAATGGCACTGTGAAGCAAAGAGTGGCGGGATATGAAGACATAAAATGATCAAACTTATTACAAGTACGCCTGTGGATGGAATTGAGAATGAATCTTACTGTAAGCTTAATATTGAGCGGTAGTATTTAATCTTAGCTTAAGGTACTCATGAAAACCAAGATATGCTCATTAGTTCCTGCTTAAGTTTGTTAGTTACTTTTGTTATTTTGAGTCAACAAACTACTCTTTTCTGCTGTAAACAAAGCTGTTGAAAATCCCTATCTGACATTTTGATTTTGTACACTCTAGTGACCAGTGCACTTTCTAAAGAACACTTCAAAGGAATGTAGAAGATATCAAACTTGGGTTTTTGTTTTGTAACTTATTCAGATCCTGGTTGGATTTTGTTTCCACTTGCAGTTTGCTCAGAATTACTGGCTTACTTTCTCCTCGGTTTTGTCTCTTGAGTGGCATGTCTTGTTCAGTGCTGGCTCATTATCCCAAAAAACAGAGGGCACTCGTTCACAAATGACATGCTCCAATAGCTTTTTGCGAAGAGTCTGGAAAATATGTAGCAGTTCACTTTCATCGGCTGTGGCAGTCTTCTTCATTTTCATGCACATTTCTGTGACAAATTCATTACTTTGACATGTCAGACCAGAAATTGTTACTGTGTCTCTCAGCTCTTTGGTTGTTTAAAGCAGGAGATAAACTTCAGCAGTTTGGCTTCAGAACAATATTTGCTGCTGTGCACTTGTAGAGTATGGGGACAAAGTCAGCTGATGCTTGCGTGATTGTGGAAATATCTAGCGGCAGCAATAATGGACAAATAATTACACCTGACAGTTTATAATAAAACTGTAATAAACTCTGCTGTTAACATTAACACTAGTGACGTCTTCCATTTATAAAATATGAATAGGTCCAATTACGTACTTTGTTATGAACAAACATGAACTATGGAGTTTAATAATTCATTCTGGTCCTAAATTCAGAAAATTGTTTTCACAAGGTATTTTTTTCCATTGTGGACTCATGCACGTGAACACTCTATGATGTCTTCATTCTCATAAACATGCAATTCATGGATTTAATGCAGGCACTCATATTGCATTTATGCCTCTCTTGCAATTATAGAATGAGTAATTGATTGTGATGATTGTGATTATATTCTACACACAAGCCCCAAGAATGTGTCTTTACATCATGACCCCTCCACATTAAGTCCATCTCTTTTCTCCCTTTTTCTTCTGACAGACATGCTAGCCATCGGAGATCCCAACCAGTCGACCATACTAGCTGTGTCTATTGCTGGAGGCATCGTGCTGCTGGTGCTTTTGGTGGCGTGCTTTGTCGTGAGCGGAAGGTATTCTTTATCTCACTCACTCTGGTGCATCGTGGGTTCGGGTGACATTTGTGTGGGAGTCTGAGGCTGACGAAGTGGAAGTAAGCTTTTTATAGGACTGATGCAGGGGAGTTACCGGGCGAATGTTGCTGGAGCTGCGGTGAAAGTGCGATGTTGATGTGCTCATATGAGATGTTGTGGTGGAGGCCCTTGGGAAGCTTATCGTAGCGTGGAGTCTTCACCTTCACTTAGCCTAAGAACTGGCTGCCCTCCTCCGGGCTCACTCTAGCACTCACCACACTGGCTTAGATACAACTGCAAAAGCCACTCACATTATTTTTCAATGTCTTTTTAATGCAAATGAAGTGTTCAGTAAGCCAGAAAAGACATATACATATATATATATATATACATATATATAACAAGAAGATAATATGTTTTTCTTTTGTGAGTAAGGATGTTATTTCTGGGCATAAGTATCTTTTCTGTGTGGATGTAAACATATTATTAGCAGCCCATTAAACAGCAGCACAGCAGGTTGGCTGCAGGCGATTAATTATGGTTAACTGCACAATAAACATCATCTCCAAATGACCAGTACAAAATGTTCCTGTACTGAGCTGCGTAAAAAGTGTTTGGTGCCCTAAATAAGGATAATGCATCTCTACTAAATAAAACAGGCTTAATATGACTTGCTTTCCTTCAGCCTTTACAATGCAAATATCTACGACTGAAACATTGATGGAGCAGGCATTTTACCTGACAGGAATACTAATTCAAAATACATGCAGTCGCTGGGTTATAATTAAGCATAGCTAGAACCCTGTCTACGGCAAGAATTAACAGAATAAATGCAAGCCATTATGCATAATGGTATAGGCTACAACAGTTATTTCCGTGTAATATTTTGAAAAGAGCAGCATTTTTCACATTACTGTAAATAGTTGATTTAAGCTTGGAAAATATTAACCTTTTAAACTCAAATTGAAGCACTGATTACTAAAACCCCACAAGTCAAGTCAAGTCAAGTGTGACTTATGGGGTTTTAGTAATAGGTGCTGCAATTGTTGCATTAATTTCCCCTTAAGCAGGTTCTGAGTTGGAAAAACATTTCTTCCCATAATATAGGACAATTGCTCATACATTCTCTGTATCTGCTGGTTTCAGCTCTAAAGTGAAGCTACATTACACTTATGTAAGGTGAAATATTCAAACCTTGGATGCCTTGTTTTTATGGCTGCTGCATTACATCAAATAGAAAATATCTAGATCTTACTTGATTTTATACACATTTCCCAGAAATTGCGCAGGACATATTTGGAATCTTTGAAAGCCTTGGGATCTTCACTAGAATTTAAAATTAGCCCAAATTTCCGCAGGTTATACTAAAGCCACGGCTTTTGACAAACCCACATATGGGATTGCAGAGCCGAAGAGGTTTTTGTGTTTTCTGTATCTGTAAGTAGCATGTTGGACCTGATCTTAAAAGAACGAAGTAAAAGGAATAACAAGAAAGATTGCAGTTGATTTATTGTGCTTTATACAGTGACCTACTTATTAATGCAGCTGACTCAAGCAATGCATGTCTATACCTACACTGCTCGTTTAACATAGGGACATTTGAACGACTAATGGCTGCTACTTTTTATGAGGTCTGAACCACATTTGCAACACTTGGAAAAACTTAAGAAAAAAGAAAATTAAAGGATCAACCTTTGTCACACAACAAGTAAACATTAGTTATTGCTCTTATGATGCAAAATGAAACACTTTGTACCTAAAATAAATGGACATGGCAAGGTAAGCATGAAAAAGTACCTTGTAATTAAACACTAATAGAGTGCTGCTACTTTTATAGCGACTTTAGCTTTGAATTCAGGAAGAAAGTGAATGTGACTTTACTGTAATCCTGCTTTATTGAATGAGGTCTTTTAAAAATGAATGCACATTTCTAAGTTTAGAATTACATTTTTTATCATTGTGAAAGAAATCTGAACTCCTAATAATGAAAGTCGGATTATGTTGATCAAAAAATCGAGCCAAAACATTGATAATCTTACAAAATGGTAACACTGTTTGTGAAGCTCTTTTTAATTCAGTTTTGTATATGATTGCACTGTTCGATTCAGACACCATTACTTCACAGTACAATTGATGCACTTTGTTACTCATGCTTCAGTAATTGTCGCAACCCTTGTGTGACTGCCACCTATTTCTTTCCTAATTCAGCTATTTGCCTTGCATGTCTATTAGAAGTATGCCTCCTTTGATTGGTTAATGCCTCATGTTTATTCCCCTCCCCGACTGTGCCTCGTTTCGCTGTTACTTCCTGATGGCTTTGTGGCATGAATTTTAACTCACTGCTTTGAGATGCGAGCTGCTGGATTATAATTTGCCATTTGTGCACAGAACCAGCCAGTATTCCGAATAAAAAATCCTTGATAAAGTGTAACGTAACCTTTAAAGACAGAAATTTGCGGAAGCTTTCCTCTTTACTCAGCAAACTTGAACAAGCTTTCAAGTTTACTCAGGGTCCAGAATTCGGACTGCGTTCAGGTTAACCCAGCTGAACCAGTTCTTCTGTCCAGTTTAATAGGAACGAGCTTCCAAGCCTATACCCGTTCAACATTGGGATCCCCTTTTTGTAAACCCTTCCAAGTATGTGCCTCTGTGCAGTTTGTTACAAGTGAGCTACCAATTCTTATGTAGTCATCAGGATTGGAACCAAGTCCCCTCAAGCTACTCCATTATCCTTTGGGACAGTTCAGCTCCGGCCATTGTCCAGGAAGCCACTGGCTAGTGATTGACAGCTCAGCTCCGCCTATTACATCTGTGTTCATCTGTGCTGTCTTACTCAGAGGTTCCCTCCCCAAATCTTCCTTTATGGTTGTGTTGCCAATCATACTGTACAGTTGGAAATAAACCTACTTACTGGATTTTACTCTGCCTTTGCACTTGATTCCGGGTTTGGAACATAACAATAATGTTAATTTGGTACCAGAGAAATCACTTCTATCATACTGATCACATGAGAAGCAGATAATATCTGCTGATAATATCTAATATTTTCTTTGTTCAAACTCTGTATAGTGTGCTGGCAAGTTACGGACTTCCGTTTTGATTTGATGAGGGCCAAAAGAAATCAATTATTGGAAGATGTCATGAATAGTTATTTTGCGAAGTGGAAGCCATTCTGTGCACAAGACTTCCAAGTACCTGAAGATTTCACACAAATATCTGCACTACTGTGATGTGAAGGAACAATTTACTGGATCAAACTGGTACTGAAAGAAAAGTGGAAGGCACAGCGACATGAGGGCAAATATTGAACTGTGAGATTAAGGTGCTTCACAGGTTCTCGTGTGGCATCACACCGTTCCCTCAAACACCGGCAGCTGGAAGAGATGACTTAGCAAAGCTGGCCTTTTATGTCCATGTTAGTCCCGTGTCTGCCTGAGTTCTTTTGCTCATTTTCATCTTTTAACCTTATTTCCTGGTTTCAATGGTGGCTTTTTCTTTGAAACCCTGCATTTAAGGGTAACATCCTGAAAAAATCCTTCTGTTCATTTTTGTAGATAGTTACATTTGGTGGGTCATTTTGTAAAAAAGTTGCCGCGATATGTGGGGGCTGGAATAGCAGGACACGGTGGGGAGGCTCTGGAGTAAAGGTTTGGGGTTTACGGAAGAACATTTCTGAATAGAAACAAATCAGAAATTTGAGGTTTGAGTCCCCCCTACATTTCAGATAAGAGACTTTTGTAGACGTGTTATGCATATTCTTGTTGGCAGGAAGCCTGATTGCACTTGCCATTCGGCCACAGCCAGTTGAATGTTCTGTTGACTCAAATAGGCCTCCATTTTCCAAATTCAACAACGTTACCCTAGTGGCCAAAGAGCTACACCTTTTGGACGGTTCCAAATCATACAGTTCAGTTCAGTTCAAATCAGTTTTACCCATACATGATCCACTCACTGTCATTTTACAAGGTAAGAGTCTTGACATGTCCTCAGTCAATTCACAAACAAACCTCAGCAACGGAAACCGGCGTGACGACTGCCATTACGGCTCCTGGTACATCACAGGTTGGCTGAGAGTGTTTGCCAGCCTGCGGTCCAAAAGGTAGCATCTCTTGTTTTCTGTTAATTTAGGGTGAAATGTCTCTTTCATGGCCAGCCTCAGGCCAGTATATACTCATTCATGAAAGTAAAGTGCGTACACGGGAGCTTGTGCACTGTTTCACAGCGCTGCAAAGGGCCGAGACAGACTTTATCACAGAACATTAATAACCCGGGAGGCCTGAAGTATGTGAAGGCCCGGGGCCATAATTACCACAGCTCTTAAATCACTGCAGCTGGTTCACCGGCGTATGTGTGGTACTTGCATTAACGACAATTCACTTCTTCTCCTGACTGACTGTCACTGTGAGGGAATCAGAGATATATGAAAGTAAGAGCTAAAGAAAGCTACGCTTATCACTTTATCCTTTATTGGCGTATGAATACGTTTCTTTGAACGAATTTCGGCTCCAGTTTGGCATTTAAGACAGCAGAGAAAGATTGAAATCTGAAAATGAAATTAATGTTTGTGCGGTTTTAAAACCTGTGTTCAGCTGGTAAGGTTTTTTTAACCTATATTTAGTTGATCCTTATTTCGATTACCCTTATCTGTTCTAAGAGCGCTCATATTTTTCCAATGTTATTTGACTTTATTCTCAATGTCAGGGATCTAGCTTACTGTATGCAGTACATATGATAAAGATCACATGGAATAGTTGATATATGTGGCTATTTTATGTCATGCAGACTTATTTACTCCAATACACAAGCAAACACACAGACACACACACACACACACACACACATTTGCACACGCACACATTCGTACAGACGCCTGTGCATGCATACACACCCACAAGCTTGACACAGTCACTCACCATCACCGATTGTTTCGTAATCATTTTCTGCCATTGATGGCATTTGTAATGCTGGATTCAGAGCCACCGACAGCAATACAGTTGCCGACTGTTCATCAAGGGGTATGACAGCTAGACAAAAGTGCACCTAAAGACTATTACAGCCTTTTGGAACGCTGCCAAGGGAGAGAAGCGTAAACCAGGTCCGACAGGCCGGTCAATACCTCCCCATGAATTTCACATAACTCCCCTGTTCATTTAGGTGAAGGCAAATTAAAAGCTCCCTGTAAGATGTGGAGAGATCATCAAAAAAAAAAAAAAGATTGAGCAGAGATGGTGAAAGAAAACAAATTAGTTGAAAGTACATCATGAATGTCTGAAGGTGAGAAGGCTTTCTTGTGCATATGTGTGGGTCTTGTCGCCGTGCGTTCGCTTGCTTGATAACACGAATGGGGCAGATTTTAAGAGACCTTCAAAAACACTAACCAGCCATTTTCACTTACTTAAAGGCGATCCCGAAATATTAGACCAGATACTGTGATGGGTAGTAGGATAAAGAGATAGGGAAACAGGCACAGAGGAAGGGGTGGGAGGAAACCGAATAACGAAAGAGAGACAAATGGGGTGGATGTACGCTGAAAAAAAGAAGGACAGAGAGAGATTTTGAAAGAGTAGAGCTGTTAAAAGTAATTTGAGAGGTGCGCGGCTCACTGATTGGCTGGGCTTTGATGAATCATACAGAATGTTAAATCAGCACTGCCTGCTATTGCCATCTCTCTTTCTCTCGGCCGCGCCGTTTGTAATGTCTTCAAGGGCCAGTGCTTTTCTTGCTTTGGGCTTTGAGGCTTTCAGAATAATGGACTCAACTTTTATCGCCGCCGACTGTGTCATTTGTGCCGGTTTGTGCCGCACAGCGAAATGTTTGGTTTTAATTCAACCCTTACTGAACACATATGGCCATATTTCTGTTAGCGAGTACACTTGGCCCTGTTTGACTCATAAGTACATTTTAGAGTTCAGTTGACGCTTCATGATTTATGTGCTCTTACTACTGATGAGTAGGAAGTGCTAATGAAACGATGTCATCACTCTGTGTGGGCTCTGGGACTCACAGCTTTGAGGAATGAAATAAGGACATTCTCGGCACCTTATCGTCATCTGGCAGTGCACAGTCAAAGCAAGCATCAGAAATGGTACATTTTATGCATGGAAAGCTGCTACATCAACGGAAAACCCTAATTAAAATGCCTCAGTGAAGTTCTTACCAGCCATCAGCCTCAATGCCCCTTGGCCTTGATTCTATCACTTCCTGCTACTCTACTGGAGGCATGGGTGCTCTATTCTTCTGAAACCTATTCGGTGACCACGGGTAAGGGTCATTTGGACCCTGTACCCGTTGGAAGCATACAAGTTGGACCCCTGACCCCAAGGGTTTGGACCTCATGCCATTTGGACCCCAGGCAAATTGGACCCCAGACCAGTTAGACCCCAGACCAGTTGGACCCTTGACCAGTACGGTTAGGATTAGGGTCTGGGGTACAAACAGTGTTGGGTCCAACTGGGTAGGGTCTGGGGTCCAACTGGTCAGGGGTCCAACTGGCTGGGTCCTAATGGTCTGGGGTCTAACTGGCACTGTGTCCATTTAGTTAAGGTCCAACTAGTATGGGTCCAAACGACCTATACCCGTCGGTGACCACTTGTTCCCACTGGCTTTTGGCACTGTCATCCTGGAGCAGACCACTTTCATAAGGATAGAGTGGTTTTATCTGAAGATAAAGTTGGTCACTCAGAATCATGTTATAAGATTATTATTGACGACCCTCTCCCATATATGAGCCCAAGCAATGACAGAAAAATGCCACAGTAGAGCCCCCTGCTCCCCTCAACGACCGGAGGCTGGGACCTTTCTCCTCTACGTCCACCACACATGAAAAATGATATTGTAATATAAGTGGCAGCTGGCAAATGGTCGGCCTCCACAACCTTTCCCTCTTACACAACAACATGTGTACATCACCAACGGGCCACTGATTAAAATGAGCAGCCGGACTTTTCTGGAGCTGCTGAGTGCCTGTGTTACTCATTGCGGGTCATGCTCACCGCAGCTCACAAAACTGCGCTCAATTTCCGACACCCCAGTTTATATCTGCGTGTTTGGATCTTACTCTGGGTATTGGGGTAGGGTGTGGTATTTATTCTTATTATTTTCTAAGGGAGATGTGTTCCGCTGTCACCTCCATAAGTTGCTCACAATGATACCTGCACAGACTTACTCAAAGCAGGTACACTCACTGCCAGACAAAAGTAATTACATTGAATAGTCATTTACTCATTCTGTGGTACATACTGGCTATAAGGGGTTGTGACTTAAATACCGAGACAGCTGCTTTAACAAGTCTTTTGAGAGTTTATGGTTAGCTCTGTTTTGAAAGGGAAAATACATTTAAAATAAACAAAAAAAAACTTAAATTCCATAAAGCACTGAGGTTACGCATAAGAACCGGATCATAGAGCTGGAAGTGTGTTCATTTGGAGGAAAGAGTGAGGCTTTAAACCCTGGCTGTAAGGGGGGTGAGTTTACTTTGGCTGAAAGCCATACGCCCTTTGGCATGTCCTCGAATGTGATGCCAGATTCCTCAGTCGTAATCGGGACAGGAAATGATGTCAGTAATGAGAAACACGTTTGTGTGTTCTCCACACATGCTGCTCAAGCTCACAAATCACAAAGCCAGATTATAAAAGAAAAAAAAAACAGCTGATATCTGGCCTGATTGTATTATGTCTCACCGCTAATGTAAAATGTTAACAATTTAGCTGAACACAGTCTGCCAGGGTCCTCTGGAATTTGAGTTATTTACCAGGCAATTAGTTTTTTTTTCTGTTTTGAAAGGTTTAGTTTTTGCAAAAAAAAAAAACAATTTCCCAAAACATAATTTAACAGCTGACCCCCACTGTTTTTTTATTTGTATGTTTTATCACTTAAAATAGCAAAATAATAATAAGAAAAATACCAAAGTTTGGCTTAATGGGCTTGAAACGAGTGGTTGGCACATTGTGCCTGATGATTAGTAGTTATGGCTACGAATATGCGAGCCAGCTAGAATACATGAGGCCAACTTCAAGTAGTTTTTTTGCTTGTTTGTTTTCTTCCATGAAACAAATTAATCTTTCATTCACTTTTGTTTTACTCTTTCCAGAACTGCAGATTTCCAATCTTTTCATGATAATTTGTATTCATGATGTCTGTGAACTACCATATATCTGGCAGTTTAGTGAAGTTTTGTTTTAAGACCTTAGAGGGCCGATGTGAGGTTCCTTTTTCAGTCACTGGTACAGGGAACTGCAGCAGCAGTGCATGCGTCCTCAGCCCTGTGGGCTGTATCCTGCAGTCAGTACAGGGTATGAAGCAGCTCTTTGGTTTTCCGGAAATGACCAAGGACCTTCCCTAAGATAGCTTGAGTTAGAGAACTGTCCTTTATGCATTTATTTCTTAATTTTTATTTATTTTTTTGTTTGTTTTAAAATGTATGACGTATGATTGATCTACGCATTTATCAAGCATGTTATGGACATGGCTGGTGTTTGAAGGATTTATCCCAGTGCATTTCCTTAATTTACATATCATTGTGCTCCTGTGGGTAAACAATAGTAATAGTAATAAAAAAATAAAAATAAATAAATAAATGAATAAATATTAATAATAATCATGCTTTCGTTGTCTATACCCCCTAATGGGGACTCCGTCATCAATGACGGGCTTACTCAGGCAGTAACACTCCATGACTACCACGCTCACTTGCTTACTCCATCCTCGCCAGGTCTGCTGGTCCGTTGCTTGATAAGAACCTGCCGGAGTCGGACCAGGTCCTCCGAGCCTGCCGGGGGCGGCACTTTCGCCATCAAGGGTTCCAGTTCCGTTCACGCCATAGTCATCAATAGATACATATTTTATGAGGGTCCATTTTATTCTTTGAGATACCGCCATCTCTAGAAGGACTGTCAACCAAGACTTAACGAGCTCCCTCTGCCCTCCCGTATCCATGGGTCGGGGGGTAAAGGGTTACTGGCACTTGCCCAAGGTGCCACTCTGAGACTGTGGTGGGTGGGAGCGTCTCCTGTTTCCCACACTGAAAAAATTGAGAAAGTAAAAAAATTGTGTCAACCTGTTACAGCTAATTTTTCTAATTTTTCTCAATTGAAAACAAGTAGATCAAAGGGATCTAATAGCTGCAACCTGGCCTAGCATCCGTCACGTGGCCTAGTGTCCATGACTAGTGGTTTCTTGTACAATTGGCAAATGACCTTGAAAATACTAAGAAGCTTGTTGTAAGATTTAATAGCCATCCATCAAGTTGAACTCGAGTTACGGTGCGAAAACTGTGAAATCGGGGCAAAATTGACACTGTTTTGACCAGTGTGACCTTGGGATTCGACAGATGACCTTGAAAATCAATAGGGAACCCCTCCTCTATACCAAGAAGCTTGTTCTAAGATTTCATAGCCATCAATAAGGAGGTCAATCAGGATCAGGACATCAGGAGGTTAATAACTCCTGAAAATTTCATGATGATACGACAACAGGAACATGGTCAAAATGGTGTCACAGATGGACGGACAGATGGACGGACAGACAGCGTTCATTGAGCTGCTTGGTCGCAGCTAAAAATCTAACAAAGGCAATTTTTTTCAATAGAAAAAAACTAAAAAAATTAGCTGAACCAGTTGACGCAATTTTTTTTTACTTTGATCCAAAGTCTCATTTTTTCAGTGCAAAGTAGGCTGCAGTTCAACTGGTCCTACCTCACTGCCTATGAGCTCTGTGGGAAATGAGGACTGGACAGGCCAGAGAGATGGTTCGAACATGCCCCTGAAGGAGCAGTAGAGAATGAGAATGTCAAGGTGCTGTGGGATTTTATGATACAGTGTGACCGCCATGTGGAGGACAGGAAGGCGGACATGGTGGTGCAGGAAAAGCAGCCCAAGTATTGCTGGGTCATTGATATTTCTTGCCTAACTGACTGCAGAATCTGTGAGACAGAGAAGGGAAAGATTGAACGTTGCGAATTGCTGGCTTTTGAGCTCAAACGGATTTGGGGGGCTTAAGAAAGTGACAGTTGTGCCAGTGGTGGTTGCAGCACTGGGTACTGTAAGCAGGAAGCTTTGATGCTGCATAGACGAGCTGTGCATAAAAGAGCCGATCCAAGAGCTTCAGAAAGCCTCCATCCTAGGAACTACCAACCTCCTTAGAAGGGTGTTGGAAAACTAGAGGGTGGCACCCTAGTCCACAGGCAGTGGACGGCTGTCACCCTAGACCCCAGTTTATTACAAACTGTGTAAATAAAGGAATAATAATAATAATAATAATAATAGTAATAAAATTACCACAAAAAAATGAATATTAATGGGCCGGAGCTTGCAGAGCTACTTGTTCATGCAGACAACAACAGAAACACTGTTCTCTGAGCCACTCCTATTCATATCTCTTATAGCATAGCTCATCTGCAGGGTGCACAGTATAAGCCGTCTTCACAGTGAAAAACACACCTTTCTGCTGGTGCGATGCATCACTCTCTGCTGCTGTTAGGAATATCGCATGCTGCTGCATCGCTCTTGCCTGCTGCTAGTTAACGTTTTGCCTCGATCTCAGCATCTAGCAGTGGGCTCTGAGTATGTGGCGAATGGGGTGTCCTGATACTCCCCACTGTCTTCTTCTCAAGCTTAGTTGGCCGCAGGGAGTGTCAGGGTCCAAGCCCAGGCACCAACCTACTGTGGGATATAACTGTTGACACTGCAGTCAACTGTTGACATGAAAGTTGGCTGACTGAAATAATACCAATAGTTAACATTATGAAGAATTATGGTTTTTAAGAAAAAAAAAAAGTTTGGTATTGCCATCACATCATATGAGATTGATAGGAGTCTTGAGTTGAGGCTTGGGCTGACCCAGCCCAAAGGCAGACATACAGCCGGTCTATAATGTAACTGCAGCATAAAACAACTATAGGTTCTGTGCTGTGTCATAAAAATCACATGTCAAGGAAGAATGTGGCTGTATTTAATTGTTTTTCATTTAACTAAATGAAAATGATACCCAATGCAACGTGTTTTTTTGTTTGTTTTTTTTTTTTAAACATGTCTGTGCATTCTGTCAATAATCCCAAGTGTGTGCCGACTAGTATGCGTGCGTTTGTGTGCTCGTGTGGATGTGTACCCATATATGTGTGTGTGCGTGTGTGTGTGTGTGTGCATTTGTATGTGTGGCTTGTGTCTGTGTTTGCTTGTGTACCAAGTGCCACGCAGCAAGGGAAATGACCCATGCAGAAACGAGCTGTGCTGAAATGCAGGCGGGTCCATTACTCTATACTGGCTCCTCATCATTTTCTAATAGTGCCTTTTTGAAAACATTAATTATTTGGCAAATAGTTCCCAGTCAGTCCAGGAATTCAGTTCCTTTGTTAACTGTATAACTATAAATCACAGCACAAAATTTCTACAAACCAGGGAATGGACTTTGCTGCTTCAATCGCTGCATTATTTAAGTCTGCAGTTATAATTTAACTGCTTTGCCCGCAGGCGAATTGGCAGGCATGCAGGTAAGAAACCTCCGTCTATTGTGTGATAGTCAGCAGATGGCCCACGATCTGCAAACTCTCTCTCTCGGTTTTTCCCCCTTCACATAGATTCTTGCTTCCACGACAAGCAATTAAAATGTGACAGTTCTTTGTTAATGATCGGGTTCAAATTTAGTTGTCTCTCCGGAATAGTTTAACAACGCTGCCAAATTCCAGGACAGCCTACACAACACAGGTGTCTTTTTCAGCGCTGATTAGCTGCGGACAATTTGCCAGACGGAATAAAAGAACTGTAAAGTCGGAAAGGCGCCTATTAAGTAATTTTACCAACTTTTCTTCTGAGGGTCTGCTCAGCCACTTGCCTGTCATTTCTCACAGTTGAAATATTTTTGCTCAGTATTATTATTAAGCAAACTGTCCAGAAAATGAAGATGGAAATCTCACTTGCAAACTGTGAGAAACGGTGCATTCACCGTGTCCAATTCTTAGTCAATGGTTTAATCTTTATACCCCATTGATAGTTCAATGTTTTAACGGTGTGGAAAGGCCTGAGCTTTCAGATGGCTTAATGGTATAGAAGGCTGGGCTGCAATGGTCAAGATAATGACCTACCTTCAGCTAATTTTTGTCCTTAAGAGTGACAGACTGTGCTCAAACTTTAGAGTCCCTCGTCATTTCAGGAGAATTAATTTTTTTTATTTTTTTTAGAAACTATGAAAGTGTTTTTATATTCATTAATTGTAGGAAGCAGACTCCAAAAATGTACTTTTTGTTATTTTATTTAGTATCTCAAGTTTTAGGTGGCACAAACATCTGCAAATTATTTAGAGCTCAGTTACTCGTTGATGGGATTTCTTATAGCATTTATCATGAGATTTAATCACTGCTTTACAAATTTTAGGTATTCAGGATATTGAATTTCCCGGGTTATGATTCTCAATTGATTTCTACATGGACTGCAGTTTTTCCTCATTGAGCTGGCTTTGAAGATGGGCACATTTCAAACTATATTACCCTGGTGATCCCAGAATAGCTATGTGTTTAAATCTGGTGAATGAGTCGCCCAACCATGTTTCCTCATTTGCTTTTCAGAAAGTCCCTGGAGAGTTTGTATTAATGTTTTGGGCCATTGTCTTGCCGTCACATGAAGCTTCTTCCATATAGTGTGAAAATTAGTTGTGATGTCAAACTTTCCAGTGGTAGTGCCTTCAGTTATTCTCTTCACAAACAAAGTTTGGGTTGTCAGCACGAACAGTTTAACGCATATTTAGATCTTTCACATTGAAATCAAGTAAAAATAAATGCGGAAATGTTTTGTTTGAGAGTTAGTGTTAAGAGTAGTTGAGTAATTTAGTGCAAACTATAAGCGTTGTAGCCATGGACAAGCAAATGTTGCCCTCAAATCTGATGCCAGCCATGGTGTCCTCTCCTCCCAGGCAATTAACTGAATAATCATTGCCACTCCTTCACCATACGAGCTTCACACCAGAAGGGAGGGCGCAAAGCCCTCAAGGACTGATTTGTGGAACTGGGTCATCAGAGGTACACTGTGTACACAGATGTTTTTGTATTTCTGCCTGAAACGTGTTGATTATTGTTCCCATTCTGGAGAAGGGTATAAAGGTTAAAAACTCATTTCAAGAAAAGTTGTATAAAATGTAAATAAAAACAGAGTGCAATGATTAGCACATCATTCAAACGCAATATTTAATTAAAATGGTTCACAGAAAATATATCAAATGTTTGAACTGATGTTTGCTCATTTTGAATTTGATGTCAGCAGCGTGTTTCAAAAAAGTTGGAACTGGGGCAACAGAACATTGGAAATGTTTTGAAATGATGTAAAAAATAAACCTGGTGGAACATCTCGCAGTGAAAGTAGATTAATTGGCAACCAGGTCAGTGACATGAATGGGTATGAAAAAGGCATCTCAGAGAGGCTGAGTCTTTCAGAAGATGGTGAGGGCTTCACCAGTCTGCGACAGACTCCATGGGAAAATTGTTTTGCTATTTAAGAATAAATTTCAAAGAAACTGGGGATCCAATCATCTTTGATATGTAATATCTTAAAATTATTCAGAGAATCTGGAGAAATCTCTGCATGCAAGGGAAAGGCCAAAAACCAGTATTGAATGGCCTTGATCCCCAGGCCCTTAGGTGGCACTGCATTAAAAACAAACAGGTTTCTGTCGTGGAAATCAATGCATGGGCTCAGGAACACCTCTTAAAACCATTTTCGGTGAGCACAAATTTGTCACTGCATCCAAAAATGCAAGTGAAAACAATACTATGTGAAGTAAAAAACATAAATAAACAAGATCCAGACACGCTGCCACCTTCTCTGGGCCTAAGCTCATTTATGAAGGCTTGAGACGAAGTGGAAAACTAACCTGTGGCCTGACCAATCAAAGACTGAATTCTTTTTTGGAAATCAAGGATGCGATGTTCTCTAGGCTAAGGAGAGGTAACGTCCAACTTTTTATCAGTCCACAGTTCGAAAGCCAGCATCCATGATAGCATGCAGTTGCATTTGTGCACGTGGCACGGGTAACCTGCACATCTGCGAAAAACAGCATTAATGTTGAACGATATGTACAGGTTTTGGAGCAACATATACAGCCATCTAACATCTTTCTCGGGTAAGACTTTGCTTACTTCAGCAAGACCAATCCATATTGTGCGCATGTGACAACATCATGGATTCGTAGCAAAAGAGTCTGGGTGCCAACCTGCTGTCCAAGTAGATCTCTCATAGTAAAATCTGCTGCAATATGAAACAACGAATTTGAAAAAGAGTCTGCAAAATTGTCGAAGAGCTGAAATCTAAAATCAAGCAAGAATGATAAAACATTTTGCAAAATGTTGCAAAACTACAGTAATTGGTCTCCTCAGTTCCTAAACACTTAAAAGTTGTTTGGCCTGGCCCCAATTTTTTTTAAATGTGTTGCTTGGCATGAAATTCAAAATGAGGGGATATTTTTCAAAAATAATAAAATTTCTGTTTCAACATTTCATATGTTGTCTTTGAACTGCTTTCAATTTATTATACAGTTCAAATGATTTGCTAATAATCGCAGTCTGTTTTTATTTACATTCAGACAACGTCCCAACTTCTCTGGAAACAAGATTGTATGTGATATGAGGACCTTGGATCTACTTCTGCACTTTTTGTTGCATGTTTGCAGCTACATGTGTCAGCTTGAAAGCATTTTCAGAAATGATTGAAATTATCTTACAGTATATTTTTGTCAGTAATGCAATTACAACATTCAAACTTTTTTCCATGACAATTCTATTGGAATATGGCTGCATACATGCATGAGAAGTGCAGTCTCTGACAAACTACTGTCAGATTATTGCCGTGCTTCTTTATCTGTCTCTCACACCACAAGCCACGAGAAACTTCCAAGTCACTCAGCAGCTTTGGTTTGGCTGCTTGTTGTTGAACAGCTAGCCGCTAGTGGACTCTCTGAAAGAACTGCTGTCCTAGCGGCATGTTAGATTATATCTGCTCACAAGTTCACGACTTTGGTTTCTACAAGGGCAACACATCCAAATATTCCCCCCTACCGGTTTGTTGCTGAGCCTCGTTGTGGATTATTTGCATAAAGTTAACCAAAGCTCAACTTCACAGATTCGCCAAGCTGCTCAGATTGCGCTGCCGAAAGTTCAAGCAGCAGCTGCTGCTCAGTGAAGCCAGCTCTTATCGGAATTGGATGACTTCCGGCCGCTTTGAAGCCATTCGCTACTCTTGATGTAGATGGGGGATTATTATGCTGGAAGGGTCTCCCAATGCGTAAACATTCATAATGAATTTTTTGTAATGTTGAACTGACGCATCTGTTCAAGGCTAGAGGCAAGATCTAAAAGTTAATAATGGATGCAGTGGAAATGGATGTGGTCCTGAATTAGAGACAGAATGTTACAGGCGCTATGTGTAATCACAAACAGGAGAGCAATAGCTGGCCCAAAAATGTTTGGCCTCAGGGTGGTTGTTGTCTGGCAGAATATGAAAGGACACGCGACATAGCAGATGCTCTGTGAGTACAAAGGTTTGGGGCATCAAAAGAGCTTTGTGCTTGAGGGGACACCTGCACCTGTAATGTCACAAACACGCTCTCAGAATGTTTCTCCGTTGTTCAGTAAGCTCTCTAATGGATGCAAGAAGGCACTTGTCATATTTTATTCTATATAACCATTACCAATGCATTCAGGTTGGCTACAGTCGCAATTGCTGTATTGTTATGGTTATTTTTTCAGCTACAATAGAATAGTTTTTGTTCATGATGCCTTTGCTGCTTTTGGTTGGCCTGGATTTCAATTTGAAGCTCATATTATGGGGCTAATCATATTAATGGTCTGGCAATTTACAATAGAAGTAGGTGTTAAGCACATTTGGAGGGTCTAGCTTGCAATGACTTACGTAGCATCCTCTCACTCGACCATGTAAGCCATGGTTTAGACACAACTCTGTAGGCAGGAGGTATTGATTTTTAGTAAATGCTTGAATGAGCGTGTGCATTGCCTGCATTTTCTAACAACACAGCACTTTGCTTGTGACATTGCTACATCTTCTATAGGGGCTAAGTGCCCTGCAAGACCTTAGTCTATACACACTCCAACATGAATTGTCGATTGCACTCACACACTCACTCGCACACTTGTGCAACCACACAGAAGCTGACTGCTGAAGCAATGTGAGCTTTTAAAACTTTTTGGAAAAAGATCATAAGAATGTTCTGAAATCAACAATCTAGTGCTCGTGTAGCAATCACTGCTGGTAAGTTGACAGCAATTGAATTCTTGAATGCTGTATATATTTGTTCTCAAAGCGCATCGAAAAAGCTTCTCTTTTTGAAGAGTTAAACACGAGTGCTGAGTCATCCATTGTAGTTAAGTTGGACTCAAACAGAATTCTGGAACTGCGACAAAATGCCTGACCATCCAAGAACATGCCAGCACTTAAGAAAAATGAGCTGGCCGGTAGATTTTTTGAGAACTTCACCATTGCCATACCCAGACCGCCATCCGCACTAGGATGCCCCTCCACTGAAGCAGAATGAGCGGCTCGAATTTGTCCGGACAATTACGCTTTCATTTCCTCTCAGGCCAGCTGTGGGCCATGAAGCCAGTATAAAGCTCCTTGCTAATTGAATGCAGACTGGTGTATTGGATTTGACTGATAAAACCAGCAAGGGAGACAAGCATTATCCTAGCCAACCCCTTAACACCTACTATCCTCTTGTCTCTAGCCACTTCAATTACCATAATGAATATAAACTCGAGGTTTTCATCAACGCCTCAGAGGGAAACCATGCAGATTTATTACTTTTTGTTTAATCCACAGCATAATCAGCATCCAGGCTAATAATCGCCTGTCCTGCAATAAGCATGTTTTTAAGAGTATGAGAGTGAGTCGTATCCAGCAGAGCTGGGGGTGTCCAAATCGCTGGACGAAATGAACAAAAGGTATTGCATTTCCTCTAAGCATTTCCTCACTACCCCACTTCAACTCACCCCCCATTTTTCTTTTGATCAAGCTCCTTTTACTTTTAATGACCCCTAATTTGATTACCTTAACGCTGTCGGCAAATGCGATTGTAAACAGCATCCCAGATCATTATGCGTGTCTAACTCCATTCCACTAACTCTGTGACCAGAGGCGATTGCGCAACTGTGGCACTGTTGTTGAAAGGGTTGGTCTGAGACAAATCAGTTTCCTGTGAATGCAGTGGGGGTTTGATATCATACCAAGGCCAATCAGCTCAGTTGCTTTCATTTCCCTTAAAACCAGTGTGTTAATGCGACAGCAAAATTGGTATGGTGAATAACAAGCACCTCGCTTACATTACAACAGCCTCTTTCGGTCCTCTGGGAAACAAGCTCCAAAGTCATAAGTGATTCAATGATGTTAGGCAAACACGTAAGCAAAAACTAGTGTGAAGCAGGCCAGATACCAGATCCCTTGGAGGAGGAGCATGCAACAGCGAACCCCACACACGGGATAAGAACATGGCTGCCTCTGGCCTCCCGTCCCTGAATGTGGAGGCATTTGGGAGAACAGAGGTCAATTCACCTGGTAATGCATTTTGTATGATAATGTGTTGGCTGTTTAAACCATATTCAAATTGGCCCTTGCAGTATGAGGCCCTTCGCAATTACACTCTGCGCATGCGCGATTTCCCTGTGTTGAACTTACACGAAAGGTTATTTGTACATAAACACAAATTTCAGCTATCGATTGTAACAGTGAGCTCACGTTAAATAACAATTTCGAGGTTGAAAATTATGCTGCACATGAGCTTAGCTCCTTCCTAGATTATCATTAGTGAGAATTTATTCAGAATTTCATACGGCAAAGTATAATGTACAGTTTTCGAGAATTAAGTGGATTAGATGTATAAATTTTGATGCTTGCATCTTAAGCAGTGGAGTGGCTTTAACTGTCCTTAATTAGTGTGGGTAATTCAATTAATGAGGGCCATCTAATATTCTTTATTATACCTTTTCCTGTTCATTACTAGAAGCGTGAAGGTATAGTAATTTAAGCGAGGAGACGATAAGTTTGAAGCATTTTCATTAAGTCCGTTTACATTACGACGTATTCCTTAACACCAGCAAGCATTGATTTGTAGGCGAACATTGAGATCATGTTGTATTTGTCTGCTACTGGTAAAGCAAACGGAGTTATTTAAGATGGTTATTTTGAAACTATTAACAGGTCCACTGCCATTACATCGCGAGCAGTCCTACTGCAGCTTGCAGGTTTAAGGCTAACTTTGCCCGCCGGTGTCTTCCAAAACAACGAGAACCATAGCTGATGCTCTTGCTACCAAAGCCAGCCTGCCTAATCCAAAAGAAAAAAATATATATTGCTACAGCCAACAAACCCAATAAAACGTGTCATTTTTGCTCATCTCATTGATTAGGGGAATGGGATTACACCATAGGCTATTAAACTTCACATTGTGGATCATTCACTTGGCATGTTTGGCATTTTTAGCGCAAATTAATTGTTTAAGTGCTGGGGCATTAAAACCTAAAGCTGAATGGCCGAGTTGAGTGAATGTTGTTTATGTTCACGCAGCTTTGAAATTTGTAAATTGCAATTTGAGATATCATATGTGAATTTGCTTTCTCCAGTTTATTTCTTCAGTAATTTCTTTGATTAGTTATTTTGTTATTTAGAATAGGCTAGATGCTTTACATTGTTCAAATCAAGTGAACTTCTCCTGGTTTATTCTGTATTGTGGTTTCAAAGGAAAAACAAAGCATCCCTTACAGTAGTCTGCTGGAATGGTCTGTAACGTCAGCTGTTTTCTTTAGACACTAATTCAAAGCCCAACAGATTAAATCAATTAATAGCAACAATAAAAACAAAAATAACTCTGATTACACAGAATTTTTTATTGAATGTTATTTCCACTTTGTGTCTATTTGAGAGAGACTATCAGAGTCCATAAGAATTTTTTTATTTTACTCCATTAGAATTTCAATAACAACAATTAGCACTTTGCCTTTGTTTGTTTCAAGCTGCATGCAAAGGAACCCTTTGCACCTGAGTAGGCCTTTTTTCAGCATAAAATGGATTGATTGAGGAGGTACTAATTGAGCAAAATATCGAGAAACCTGTCCTTTCAATCTGGTATCCAACACTGTTCAGTACAGCTTGGGTCAGTTCTATGTACAAATGACCTTTGACACGGTAATGTCATGCTCCTGAGGGTAATTACGAAGGGGCTTATTGAAACAAGTGTGAGACTGAAGGTATTTATTTGTATTTACCCTCAAAAAAGAAAATATTCTTATAGATAATAATACCCCTTCACCCTCCCCTTTCATTAGAGTCTACCACCAGTTTATGGGCATTATTTATGAAATTGGGTACATAAAGTAAAAACTAAAACGATCTGGAAGATTTGCATCTATGTGTGAACAGTCCTTTCTCGCTGCGTGGGTCTTATTAAACTAGCTTAGAGCAACAGCATTAACATTAAAAAGTGAGTCAAAACGCAAACGGCTTGCAGAGCACCGGCTTTATGCACTAACACACCCCTTAATGCGCTGTTCATCCTGCTGTGACGCAAACACATTTATTTCTGACAATAAAGCTACCAAACTGGGCGAAATATGCCATTTGTGATGGACAAAATTATGCATGATGTGTCCTGTGATCTGGAAAAACCTACTGAATTTATCAGTGGCAAGGATTCTCACAAGTGAACAAAAATCTTTGGATTCTGGACTTTTTACCGAGAAAAAAATAAAATGAACTTGATCTAGACAGTTTAAATAGCACTTATAGCTAGTGTTTTAAGATTTTCACCACTCTTAATTACTGTAAAAGAGGGTCAAACTCAGTTTCTCCCAAAAGTGACATATGTACTGGGTTTTTCCAGATCACAGGGGATGTTTCCACTACTTTGGTTTTCATTTGTGTGGTTGCGGAAATAGAGCCATGTAGGCCTACGTATAACAACGCAACGGTGGTTGAGATCGTTTGTGAATGTGCATTGCTTACATTCATGTAGTGCAGTGAATGCTCAGAGATAATACAGTCACTCTGCTTCTCTGTCTTCTCTTCAAACAAACCTTTACCCTTGAGCGAGGCACTTTGCCTAAACGGCTTCAGTTAAATAAATTAAGAAGGAAGAGTGTGTGAGATAGAGAGCTGAAAACAAGTGTAATTTGTAGAGGCCCTGCATGTAAAGGCCTTTGCTTAGCTGATAAATTGGAGCGTCTGCCATTGATAATTAATGATAAACTGAACCACTCTTTCTGATTAAAATAGGCAGTCCTTTGGCTCTGTGCCCTCCTATTAGTTGTTAGTCAGAGGCATGCTGACAATACAATGGTGCAACTTCACATAAATCCCTGTTCACTATCAATGGGGAGGGTCTTTGTGGCCAAAGCTTTCAAGTTACTATTCAAGCCTCAACATAGTGGCCATTGTAAAACCAATCTCAGTGCTGTTTTATTGGTAGACTACAGTCTCCAATGGCTCAAAACACTGATTTTGGTAAAGCTGAAATACACCAAAAAAACACGTTTTATTGAATATTGTGGCTTCTTACTGTATTAATTACCAACTGCCTGTTTTCTCAACTGTATTTTGTTAATATCCCCAGACCTGAAGTACTTTATGCTATTATTTTTGCAGTTTTCGGTCTAAATGATGAGGATTTGTCAGTGATGTAATCCATCGCTTTCCCAGGGTCACAAATTCAAGCTTCAGGTTTATTATCCTTTGTGCAGTGTTATAGAAACCATTAGTAAAGCCCTGCTCCTGAAATGCGTTCATACTGAATAACCTTTTCTTTCCATGCACAAAACACCGAGCAGTGATGCATCTGAAACATTGTACCTGTTTAATTTGTCTGTCTCAGGGTGCTTGAATTTCCTGGGCAACACACTTGTAACTGCTGAATCTGAAACCTGATTGTGGCATCAGAGAGTAAAACAGGTCACTCACAGAAGGCTTTGTAGGCCTTCTCATGAGACTTTTACCCATTCATGCTTACGGACCTGCAAGAAGAGTGTTTTCTGTTTCTCTCGTTGCTTTTGATATCTGGCCTAGAGAAATACTGTACACCAGATGCATTAAAGCACCAAACCCTCGTGTTTACAGATACTGTGCCTCTGGGGTAATTTTATTAGAATATTTTCCTGAGGAATTTTAATGTGTTTTCTATCATTGCTTTTCTTCAGACTATCGCTAAATGAAAATATGTGAGAAGAAACAGAGCAGCTCCCCCTCCCCCCTTCCAGAATAAACAAGTCAGATAATGGAGGCACAGATGAACAGTTATGGAGAAGTTCATACCATTACTGACATTATAGATCATTTATCTTTGGTGTAGTTATATAACTGATTTATGTCTTTCAGGGATGTTTTGCTATTAGCTATATGCACTGTTTGCTGTTTCCCCATCAGACATTACTTATACTTCATCAAGCGCACGCTGTATTCAGGGTAAATACCCATCTGCAGTGCTTGCAAAAGAAAAAGCTCCCAGGATTTTCTGAACAGGCCATTATGGATCATGCTGCGTAGTCTTACCAGATAGACCATTTTCCAACCAGTTATTCTTTAATTTTTTAAAGGCCAAGGCTTAGTTAGGGTGAATAGGGTGATTCTATTTGTGAATTAAAAACATGCCTTTGGAAAACATACATTTGTCAAGAAACCTGGCGCTTCAGGATGGCTCACCACAAAGACATTCATCTGAGATTTCTGTGGTTGTGTGCCGGCGGTTTGCATTGATAAGGCAACAATTGAGCCTCACAAGGAATGACTGGGGTTAACCCAGTTCAACTGTCTAGGCTCATGGCTCTCTGGCGGCCACTCCTGGTCGGTCAGGTGTTTTGCAGCTGAGGGGGGTCAAACATATGCCGACAGGGTAATCCTCTGACAGCTGAGGCAGCGAGTGATTGGCGATGCACCTGCACTGTGTAGGAAAGAGAGGGCCAGTCATCACACGAGTGACAGCAATTGCTTGACACAGCCGCCTCCATGTGTCAGTGGAAGCAGGGAGGACTAAACATTTAGGCCGAGTTCAGGGTGGGTAAAAATAGGGAGAAAATCCTAAAATGCTGCTAAATGCAATTTTTAAGAAAGGCAATTAAAACTGAAATGAGCAGGTTGAGAATTCAGACATAGTTGCAGAAACAGACTGCAGAATATGAGCTCAATGCCTGAAAGAATTTGACTGCTTTATCTATTCTTATTTGAAATCTTTGGACCGCTGCTACAGGCATTCGCCAGGTCTAACATTGAAAAGGAGATAAATGTTACTCATGCTGGAGGTCAAGCCAGGTGGGCTTGGGCCTGCAGCATCTAGAAGCGAGCAAAGCATTTTCCAGTGCCCTTACATATAGTCTGTGTCAATTTGAGCTGTCCAACTGTGAGTTCTGTCTTTATTCCAGCAACACCAGGATGTCCACAACATATAATACACATTTAAAGAGTCAATAAACAATATGCAGTGTAATGCAGTATTTATTGTGGACAGTGGATATTTCTCTGGAGGCATGCCTAAGCGTCACGCTGTTGATGATTGTTTTTTCCAAACCAGTATTTACTAGCTACAGTATATATTTTCCACATTTTTTTTGGATGCATGTTTAAATGTTTAAATATGTTAACTTTGGCAAAGCAGAAATGTATTCTGCTTGATTTCAGGCGCAGTGCTTCATTTTTATGACGGCTTCGGCGTTACGTTGTCAAGGAGAAATTTAACGTTCGCTTTGAAGCCATCCCCGCATCCTCTCGCGGCGCCGATCCTTAACCGGCGGAAAAGAAGAAGTGAGAGTCTTTGAGACGCGGGCCTCTTGATGTTAAGGCGAGGCGATGCGAGGCGCCTGAGTCAGCGCTCGGGCCTGGGGGCGCGCACTGCTCTCCGTAGCTGAAGGGCTGGCTCATTTTAATGCTGTCAGCGCTCGGGGAGGACGTGCTGAGAAACGCAGCGCGATGCGGGGCGAGCAGGGGGGTTGGGGGGGCGCAGGGAGCCCCGAATCCCTTGCATCAGCACAACAGCGCAGCCCTTACCCCTCCTCCCCCCCACTTTCCCAACTTCACTCTTTCTTCAGAAAGAGCGCAGGGTACAAGAGCTGCTATTCTCACTGAGGAGGGGTGTTGGAGGGTTAGGGGGAGAAACATGAAGGAGGAGAAGAAGAAGAAGTCAGGGGAAAAGAGAGTAGTAATATCAGTGCGGAGGGGAAGAGGTTAGACTGAGACAGGTGTGTACAGTAATTGGGGGGATTGAAGGGCGACAGGAAATGGAGGCGTTTACAAATACAGAATAGGAAAGGAAAGGAAGGAATGAGAGGAGTAAAAATGAAAAAACTGGGTGAGGAGAGACAGAAATGTGAATGAAGGCAAGATCTGCAGGAGAGTAATGCTGGTTCAGAGGAATGCTGGGTAAAAAAGAGAGAGAGGTGTGAAGCAAGCGAAAATGGAGAGCAGAATAAATTCAGAGAGGGTCAGTCTCCTCGCGCTGCAGAAATGAAATTGATATGCAGATTGTTAAGAACACGGAAGAAAAAAATAGTACGACTGGGACTTGTCCTCGGGGGAGAATTGAAATGATAGGAGAGGGGATGTGCAAAATCCATCAAGAGGGAGCCGGCCGAACAGTCCATTACTGGCTCTATTAAAGACACGAGAGCCTTGGCTTTAATCTTAGCTCCGCAGCGCCGAGTTCTACAAAGTGAAAAATCTCTCGCGGGAACGAACTGTTTTTCATTCAGCTTGCGTTATTACTTTTTCAATGAACTAATAACACATGCAATGCGGAGCAGAGAGAGAGAGAGAGGGCCTGCCCGGATGGTGCTGTTGAGGTGCGCGGAGAGTGGAACGGACCTCACTGCCGAGAGGTCCCCGTAGAGCTGCTGTAGCGACCTTGAGAATGGCGTGTGGCGAGAATTACCGTATTTCCAAAAAATATCAAGATGATGGTGGAGTAGATGTGCAGTGGGTAGCACGGTTACTTCAGAGCAAGAAGATTAGTGGTTTTTAATTATGGCTGCAGCTTTTCTGCTTTGAGTTGGCTAATTTCTTCGTATGAACTACATAGGTTTTCTCCAACAGTCCAAAGGCTTTAAGTCTAGGCTAATTACAGAGCACAAATTTACCCTAGATATGAGTGCGTGAGTGAATGGTGACTGAATGGCGTTTGCCCTGTGATGTATTGGAAGTCAATACAGGGTGTATTGCTGCCTTTCAGCCAATTCATGCTGGGATTGGCTCCAGCACCTATTGACTCTGACCAGGTGATGACTAGGTGATGATTTATGAATGTCAAGATGAATTTATTGATAAAACTTGAGCTATAAAAGTCTCTACGGTAGAGCACATCTGCTCTCCAATCAAATCAAGCTTGGCAGCCCATTGACAATGAAGGCCCTGGTTTCTCCCTCAGTCTGCTGCGACTCTCGCTCACAATGCCCGTTTGGGGGAGGCTGGAGTTCCGAGGCTTTGAGAACCTCAGAAATTGGCGCGCTAATCATGTTTTTCCAGTGGCGCTTTGATTCGATCCTGTTTGATATTGAAAGAGATACTGTTTTCAGAGATCAATGAGACCTGATTGGCTTGATGCTTGAAGTGGTAGCTTCGTTGATAGGGCGAAGGATGCACGCGGATTTTCCTTTGATCGGGACATCCATTCAGTTGTATCGGCTTAATAATTCAAACAGGTGCTGCCTCTGATGCAGTTTACGGACGTTTTAATTGGAAGCTCTACCCCTGTCGCTAGCCATACCATTCATCATTTATTTTCAAAGGTGATGCACTCATTAAAAAGAAGGGGCAGGGGGTTGATTTGTGCCTGTTGTGGCTTTGATCGCGGTTGATGGTGGGTAATTTGTAGATTGAATTTGGGAGCGTGGATGGAAGCAGAGGCGGTTTGGTTTGATTTCCGCCACTGCCGCCGCTCGACAACGGCTTGAATAGCCAGCAGGGTTCGCATAGCATTCCCTTGATCGTGTACAAGTGCCGTCGCATTGCTGTCGTGTTGCAGGAAAACCATTTAAACACGCTGCTTCCCGCTGCGAATGCCATTTCCGAGGACGCCGGCAAAGCGTTCGCGAAATTTATGCGCCATTGTGAGTTTTATACGCCTGCTTGCGCGCGGGAATTACGTACGCTGGCCCCTGAATGGATGACTAAAGACTTTTGAATGTCGTACAAAAAATTAATGGGGAAATGTCAAACTGTAGGTGTTATGTGAAGTCTTGTATGGGGTTAATTGGTATTTAAATTGTAAGCCCCCCCCCCCCCCGGTTTCTTGCTCACCGCTTGTGGGGAGAAAAGGAGGCAGACGGTAGGCTGTCACACCACCCCCCAGAGGCTCAGCGAGAGCTGTTTCTCTGCGTCTGCAGGCCTGAGGCCTAGCTTCTGTCCTCCCCACTGTGATGGGGGCGAGGAGGGGGGGGGAGTTTTACCAGCGCACAGGGGGAGGGAACGTGCCCAACAGGGGCAGCAGGTGCAGGGGAGGGGTTTGTGTGCGGGACCCGGGGGGAACGTGGGGGTTGGAGGGGAAGCGCGACTCGCACTGCTGATTATAGCACGCTCCGATCTGCCCGCACCCTACCCCCCCAACCTACTCGTGTCGGCGTGTTCTGGTTAATGGGACGTGCTCTAACCCCGACGGGGGGCAAACGATCACAGATTGCACGCTGGCCTGAGGGCATGATGAGATGAAGGGGAGGTGCTGAGGAACAGGTGTGGCTCCACTTCCTCCAATCAAATAAATACCCTGGGAGCACCTATCCTAGCGTCTACCATGTGTTTCTCTGGCCCCTCCTCCATCCTTAAATGCGTAAATGAGCACTTTTCCCCAGACCAGCTTAGTTAACAGGCGATGATTTTGCAAAAAAAATTAACGAGGATGATAATAAAAATCATGAATATCATATTTCCATAAAGTCAACCCCATATCCGAGCCTCAACAATCCTACTCCACCTCCCCCCACCTCCCACCACACCACCCTTCAATCCCCCCTTTAGCTCCTCAAACCCCGACAACAGAGAGTGGAAACCAAGCTTGTCATTCCAGCCAATTAGAAATGTTTGCACAGCGCTCAGATGCAGTTAGCAACAGCCAGATGAAATGAGGATCAAATTAGTGAGACGAACCAGGGGCCGTCATTAAAATTCACGGCGTTTAAGTCCGGCTCGCGCATATAGCCCTGAGGACTTAGCGGTTGCCATGGCCCAGAGGGATTTTTTGCTTCTCCTCACGCTTTGCGCCCATCGAAATCGTGAGCCTTTGAGGCGACCATGTTCCCATTCGCTGCAGGTGCGTGTGCGCGCTTCTGACGCTCGGTACAGCCCGATGCCAGATGCTAAATGCACTTTAATGTTGTACCCTCCGACGTCTTTCAGAAGCAATTACAATCCAAATTGCCGCACTGTTGCTTGATTATCATAAAAAGGGAGGAATTTCAATCCCTCCCTTCGTACAATATCACGGGAATTAGTAATTCTGGCTCACATCACAAAGTATTGCAGATGTAATGTGGTGGAGGATGGAAAATAAGTAATATAGGATATTAGTACCATGAGATAGATGGAAATTGATTTTTTATATATTTTTTGGATTACATCGTCATGCCACTCTTGAGTGAGCATTAAATTTTAAAATGCAATATCTGATGTGAGCGGAGAGCTGTGTGGTGCGGGGGTGTGGGGTGTAGGGGTGCAGGTGAGGTTGGAGTGGGGGTGCGGGGGGAGGGGGGCGCAGAGGTGGGATTCTCCTCGGAGGCTGAGCAGAAATCTTTGTGAGGAGCAGCTGGCTGTCACTTACATGCTCTGCCCATTTAAACACCTTTTCTCTTTTTTAAATGAAGTGGCGATCTATGTTAGCAGCATAATGCTTAGGACAATGTTGGGTTTTTTTTGGCGGTATTTGTAAAATAAATAAAAAATCTCTCAGAAATGCTTGTACTGGAATAGCTTTCCTTGATCGATTGCCTGATCTTTTCCAATCTGATTCCAGGTCAGCATTTCGGCTGTAAAGTGCTGTATGAATATACAGTATTAGCCATTTTTCCTTTGATTTGGCTCCTTACTGAATAATACAGCTCTCTGTATTCCCGCATTTTAGTTCCTTTTTGTCGAAATGATAAATGTTTCGCACGTCTTTCCATTTTGCTGCGCTATGATGAGCGGGTTAATTGGCCATACAGGTAGTTTCTATTAGCTTGGTTTGTTTATTTGCTTGCTTCGCGCAGGTATGAAAGAGGACTTCTAAAAGAGCACAATCTTGGCTCTTGGATTTTGGTTGCCTGCGTGTTTGTCAGTGTGTTTGTTGGAGTCAGGGAAGCCATTTTACGGATGAGAAATAAAAAATAGTCAGAGACGTAACGTCGAAAGCCTTGTGCACACAAAATTCAACTGTTTGGAGTATCATTAAGTTGGAACATTGCGCTGGTGAATCAGTAATCACATTAAGTGGTCTGTTGGTGCGCAGAGGAATACATTGACTGTTCATGACTGACGAATTATTACACTAATGAAGAAAAACACCTGAACACTCATTGGACAGATGAAAAATACTCCTCCTCAGGCAGAGCTGAATCACAAACAGTGTTGATGGTGATTTTTCAGGAGTGGAGGAGTTTCAAGTGGACTGAGATTTGTTTAAAAAAAAAACATCACAATTTCAATGCATTCAATTGAACAGCTTTGCTTGGCAGGCTCAGAAACAGCCGGAAATTTGTTACAGCAGTCGAAATCTACTGAGCATGGTCATGTCTTCTGCATTTTATGGCTTTGTTTGTGGCTAAAGTGAGATTTTTATAGAAAAAAGCCATTTTTGATTCTTTTATATTTATTACCACATATTCAGCAACTGAAGCCGCATAAACATATACTGCAAAAAAGGCAACAATACGGGAGTTGAGGGCCATAACATTCTGGCTTTTTTCCTCGGTGACAAAGCATAAGTAGACATTTTTTTAAGGCGAATGAAGTGTTGTCATACAAGGTGCCATCTTCCCAGTATGTTATATAACACCGATCCATCACTTTTACTGTATACCCCTTATATTTGAAACTGAAATTTGCTTGTCTCATATTTTTAAGCTCCTGGTAACTATTGGTGATTTACATATGTGAAAGAGGCTGGAGTTAGGCTGGAGTGTTGCTGTTCCATTATTCTTATGGTTTTTGAACAGCATTGCCTTTGACTGGGAGGCAAGTTTCAGGAATTGGCAGAGGACGTATGTTTAATGCAAAATCTGTGGGCCTTAGAAATGCAATTAGTTTTGAAGTGAAAGAAGCTGGTTCCTCATCCCCGAGCAACAAGACCGGAAGATATGGTTCACTGGCCCATGGAGCAGAGCGATAAAGGCTCTGCATAGATGCCTGATCAATATGCAAAAAAAATATTGACGTGTGTACAGCCCTCAGCTGTCTTTCTTTTTATTTGCGTCATTTGCACATTATAGTGGAAATTAGCAATATGCTCTCCTATGTGTGCATATGGCTTGTGTGTATGTATGTGGGATTGTTGTGGGCGTTTTTGCTTGTGCAAGTGATTCACACTATCAAATACCCTGTGTACGGGTAATGTGACTACGTGTTTTTGTAATATGTGTGAACCATATCTGACCTGAAGCTGTTTCTGTGTGTTTCAGACACTGTGGATACATCAAAGCGAAGCAGGACCCTGATGAGGAGAAGATGCAGTTTCAGCACGGACGAGGTGTGTGGCACTAGGCTTCCCTCTCCAACTCATGCACAGTGTATTAGCCACAGTGTAAAGTACAACCTCGGACAATTACTCTAACTCTGTAAAGTTTTTATCTGAAAACAGATTCACTAGTTGTAGTTTAAAAATAAATACAGCGATAGATTACAGCATTGGCAATTTTTACCTCGTTTCTGGTGCGGCATTATACTCTTTGATGTTATCATAGCTACCCATCATGCTTTTGTGTTAAAAGCCAATAATGACTCAAATGTAAGTCTCAATGTTAATTGGATATTGAAATGTTTAATTGTCAGCTGTCTGAAAAATAAGGCAGTTAACTTAAATTATGGCGGTTAAACATTAACCTGTAAAACCTTCTGCCATCATCAATAAAAATGTTTCTTTCCATTTTGCGAGTTAATTACATTTAGAATGTGTTGATCAATATGTTTTCATTACAGAACTGAATGCTTTACAAAGTAAAGCATTAGAATGGTTCATAGCGTGAACTGATAGTTGACGACAAACTAAGGGTGGTCCTATCCACGTCAAGATGGACCATTTGAGGGAATATCGGTCTGCAGGTAGCATTTGAAGAACCAGTTAGATTTAATCGTGTCTGTTACTACTTATGGACAAATTGTTCTTCCCCTGCATTTCAAAATGCATGATAACATTTTTTTTGCTGCCTCATTATCAAGCCATGAATCAAGCCCCTGACAAGCAGTAATCATTTGAATCAGGTGCATTAGGCTGTGAGACATCTAAACCATGCAGGGCTGTGAGTCTCTTGGAGCTGGGTTTTCTACCCCTGGTCTTATTCGTTATATTTAAGACACAGAAAACACTGCAGGAATTGCATTATTCAGTTTTGTTATTACAGAAATATTTTATCCGAGTTTAGCCATTCATGTAATGTTGCGAAAAAGAAATGCGAAAAATGTGAATCAAAGCCTTGATTCCAGTTTGCTCATGGAATCATCAGGGGATATTTCAACTTGCTTGTGAGAGTTTCCTGAGAAATGTTTTAGAAAACAGAGAACAGTATGGTACCTTCATACAGTACTGTTCACCCCATCCTTAAGTAATTCCACTAATGGACTATTCTGGAACTACAGAGACCGCTCTCACAACAGTAAGTGCAGCTGGAGCTGAGAAGGCCTCTTTTGCCACTTGCTTCACTAGCTTGTACACAATTTATAAAGTACAATTTTGGCAAGAACCTCCATATTTCTCTTGAAACATGTCCGTCAGTTGTTCCATTCAGAGATGAAGGCTATATCATGCATGAGAAAGTGTGGATTTGATGCGTAGATATGCATCAGAGCAAATTGAGTCTAACCTGAATAGAGAGAGCCCAGATACACAAGTTCAGTGGGGGGAGGGCACATCAGAGCTTTTTGGTGGAGAAATAGATGCCTCTCATGCCCTCATTTTACATCTTTATTGAACAGTATCCACCAAACATCAGGAGCCACACCGAAGGCATGACTCAGCCTCTCAGCCTCCGAGACCTCATTAGCTTAAAATTAGTCTAATTGTCAAGTTATTTGCTCATTCTTCATTTGTCTTCTCGTTCGGCAGATTCAATAATGACTTTATCTTTGAAGTTCTTCTTTCTTTGAAAGGCCAGCATCCTTTTGTGGTGGTTTCATTGTTTCTGATTGTTGATATTAGTTGGGTGATTGTCAATGAAGACTTGTGTGGCATCTGTTTACTTTATGTGACACTCTGATGCACTTGTCATCTAGCATATGTACATATCTGGATCCTTCACTCCTTTTTTCCTGGTTAGACCCAGTTTGCGCTTTTATTCCTAAACAGTAAAACACATCTTTGTCAGTTTTCTTGACGGTAACATGCATGGAATACCCTCTGTCACTTAAACCACATTCGACCCACAAGTTTCGCAAGAAAGCTGTTCCTTTATCCGAGACAAAATTAAACTCGATAAATAACAGTGTACTCGATTGATCAAGATATATTCTTTGCTTTTGCAGCGCTTAACATGATAAAATTGGTCACTGATGTATCCTAATAGCACATTAGCTGATGTCAGTTTAATGCTACCGTTGTCAACAAAAAGTGTGAGGTTCTTTGAAAGATCGCCATTTCTTAATGACGCCAAACTTTTGAACGGAGCAATAAATGTGCGCGTGTGAGCAGTCCCATTATCACGCCTATTTCGCAGTCCAGTTCCCAATCCAATCAAAGTGTTCCTCAAAGTCCTCACATTTCCTGTCTGTTGGAGAGTCACAGTTTTGCCATAATGTGAACCACAGGTAGCAATAATGGCTACAATCAGAGCTCTCATTGCCAGATGTAAGTTTTCAGTGGAGCTGTGCACTCATTTACCTGTTTTAAGTTGATAACGTAATGATGCTGAAAATGTTACTGAACATTGACGCCACACTAATGGCCGAGGAAAACAGTGCTAAATAGCATCATTGTCTTCTCTCTCTGTATTGACTTCTTAATCCCCCCTCTTCCAGTCAACCTCCCGGGGAGCAGGACATACATTCACCCCCACACATACGAGGACCCCAATCAAGCAATTCGAGATTTTGCCAAGGAGATCGAAGTCTCTAGCATCCATATCGAGCGAGTAATAGGCGCAGGTGAGTGTGTGCCCATTGTCATGGGAGTATTCACTTAAATCGACCAGAACACAACTACAATTACCTTTATTATAAAATGGGTAATCTCATCTGAGGGGGAAAAAAACCTTGTGGGATTGCTGCAAGCGTATCAATAAACGCACGGATGACATGGAGGCACGTGAGCGCGCGAGAGCAAGGTGCTCCACTGACTTGCACGAATGCACGTGCACACTTACACACAAATGTGAATAAACATGCACGTGCACAACCCAGGTGCACTACAGGCAATCTTGCAGTGCAGGGAGTTTTCAGAGATGAATAGCTGAGGTAGCGCGTTAGCAGGTCGAAGAGCTGGTTGTGCATTGCATATTTTTTGTAGCTGCGTATTTGGTGCTGGCCGTAATAATGTCAGGCAACGGTTTAGAAATCACATTGTCTTCAGAACAAGCATAGCTGGAAGGTAAAATCGTTTCGTTGAATGATTTGTCTTTTTCCATCTCAGCTTACTTCTTTTATGGAGCATGCCACATTAAATCTGATTGATTAGTCACCGTCAACAGAATCACCCTTTGTTTACAGCTCAATACAGACGCACTCTCTAGCCTTTGGGAGTTTTCCATGCTGATCCTACTTCTAAGAGCCCTACTTTTAAGACTGTTCAAAGTCTTTTTGAATTCTAGATGGATGGTATGACACTAGAAAGCTTGAAGCCAGCATACAATCCAATTGTTTTGTGGCCTCAGTGCATACAGAGCTGATCTGCCCAGGTTCAGAAGGTTTCACATGAATTGCAAGCTTGTCTTCAGATCCAAATAATAGGTTTTAACGGGTTATCTTGGCTTTTTTTTTTTTTTTTTTTGGAGTTAGATTTTAATGCCTTAACAGATCATAGTCAACGTATATTGCACTCTCTACTAAGTACTGTACACTCTGATCTGGAACCTATCAATTAATCAAGATAGCTGTAAAAATGTATGCTATGTGCCAACGCAGTTCTTGGAATGATATACTGTAAAAAAAAAAAAAAAAAAGGGAAACCAGCTATAAGGGAACCAGCTACAGAACAGTTTTGATTTTGTTCAACGTCAGCCTCCAGTGGTTGTATAAACTCATTTTTGATAGAACTTGGAACTTGAACTATAGCCAACTAAAAAATGATTTGGTGCTGATTGCCTTACTTCTTTGAGTTGAGATGACATTCCCATCTTTTGAAGTATACTTTACAACCCTTTTCCTGAAATCATTGTTCTGAAAAGCTGAGAACGGCTGTTCTTTCATGGTCCCTTGCCCGAAAGTCAGATACCAACCCAGTCTGTATAATCAGTCGTGCTAATAGTTTAGTTAATTACCTGGGAGGAAAGGAAACCAGGGACAGATTAGGATTTTAGGGCCAGCTTTCAGATTCCTTGCTCTACGAGAATAAATGCATGGGTATGGTGGAAATCAATAGGAAAAAGATAGGTATCTGGTGCCTGGTATTATGCTCTCCGAATTTTAATGCGCAATGTTTCGACCTCTCAGGTCTTCATCAGCAAACACTAAGGTGTTTAAAGGCCTAAGCACTGCCCATTAAAATTCTGTGAGCGTTAAACCTGTGAGCGCATATCTTTTTCCAACTGGTTTATCACTCTGGCCCTGAAACTATGCCTGACTCAGGTTGTATGTGAACACCTCTTAAACTTTATGTTGAAAATCAAGCATGGTTAGCCAAAGCACCATTTGTTGCATCCAGATTACCGACACAGTGTACATGGCACTACTCTACTCTATGTATTACACTCTTTAAAAACGGTTAGGATGTGAAGCAATCTGCCCAGACATGTTGTTTGTGGCAGTGAAGACATACTGTGTACAGGCTGTAGCAGTAGTGAAATCTCTGTATGGACACAGCTTTATGTAAGGAATGGTGCTAGTTTAAGGGCTGGTTTATTCACTTTTCTGCCAATGGAGTCTATCAGAAAATGTGAAGTGTTTCGCTAGAAGTATTGCTGTCTCATGAGCGTTACAAAATGAAACCAGTCCCTGTCATGAGCCTCGCATGTTAAGTCCCTTCCCGAGGCCTTCTCCTAGTAGTTCTTATTGGAGCAAGGGAAAACTCATTGGATCAGGAGTGGAATTAGAGAGCCATGCTTTGTTTCTGGGTGAGCCTGAGGGCTGGAGAGTTGCTGGAGTTAGGTTTTAAATGAAGGTGAATGTTCTGCTGGCGCGCAGGTGAATTTGGGGAAGTGTGCAGCGGGAGGTTGAAACTGCCCAGCAAGCGCGAGATCTACGTGGCCATCAAAAGTCTGAAGGCCGGGTACTCGGAGCAGCAGAGGCGAGACTTCCTGAGCGAGGCCAGCATCATGGGCCAGTTCGACCACCCCAACATCATCCGCCTGGAGGGTGTGGTCACCAGATGTGAGTGAATCCCCTGCCCCAGTTAGTCACTGCCTATCACCATCCCTTTAAGTGTTAACTCGGAGATCCTTCTCCTATGAATCCATGTATGTTGTACATTAAGCATATCACTCGGACTCTCTCTCTCTCATACACACACACACACACACATACACACAATGAAAGATGAACGCCACTTGCTCACATACATACAAAGTCACAGCTCTAAATGGTCTTCAAAAAACTCCATCCATACCTCACTTAAATCAAAATGGCTGCTGTACACTGCTGCCCAGCTCCCATATTCCTGGGATCTAGCGATCATGGTTGAATTAGAGCTGATTTACATGCATATTCATCCCTGTTCATTCCCGCACTTGATTAGAATTTAAGGTCTGTTGTTAATGAGGATTAGACTGGAGCTTATATCTGATAATACTGGAGTCAATGTTTGTCGCGTCTGTTGTTTGTTTACCTGGATGTTTGCATGTAATTTGAATGATTAGCGAGTGTGAACACCGCCAAATTAATACGAATGAGATGGCACAGTTATGATTCTGAACTGAAGTTTTACTTACTGCACCATTAGCCAATGCGCACTGCTTTTCACTATTTCATTCTGTTCATATTCTCCAACCCGTTTCTGGTATAAAGTGGGTTCCTCTTCACACACAAGGAACTCAGAAGCTAGCTTGTACTCAAACACGGTGATTTCTTCAAAGGCACTCCAAAAAGAAAACTCAACGGCCCCAGATAGCACGACTATAGTATAGCCCTGTCAATTAAACACTATCAAGAAAAAACAAAGTGGCAGTCTTATTAGTGTAGCACCTATCATGCAACAAAAGCCAACATAGATTTATAGGGCCATGAATATTAATAATTCAGAGAGTTAATTGGATGTATTTGGATTCATGAATATTCAGCAGCACACATATTAGCAAAGCTTTCATTCCCTCAACATTTCTCTTTCCTCCTCTCTAATATAAAATGCTAATGCTGGTCTATTGTTCAATCTTGTTTAAACAGTTTATAATGCTCTCACCTACCCAGAGAACAGTGAATTTCCTTCATATCAAGAGAGTAAATTGTTGCATAATTTTCTGGCTCCATTAAAGTCTCTTCTCGCAAAAAAGTGGTATTTTAATGTGGGTTATGCAAATATTAATTACATTCATTATGAAAGATGAATTCAAGGTTTATTATGTACCCAGAGACAACATTAAAACCTGAACACAAGTGGCTCTTGTGTGTAATGCGGACTCTCGTCTCCCAGGAAAGGGAATCATTGATGGTCAGAGCAGGACCTGACAGCCGTGGCCAGTGACCCATGGCTTGGACCGCTGACCATAAGTCACTGATCCATTCTCTGGGCCCTGAGATAGAGGGTGACCATATGGGGCATCACTGGAAGTGTGTGTGGGGGGTGTGTGGTCGTGCATTTGTGTATTTAAATGGGACTAAATGTGTATGTCTGCTCCAAAATTAGAGTCTGCAAGAGTAAGCATATTTGTGTATATGAGCGCACTTGCATGTGAGGGTCTTTTGTGTGCGTAGAGATAGGGTATGATCAGTGTGCAGTGATCAGATGTAATTGCAAAAGTAGCTGGGTAATTTCATAGATCACAGACTGGTTTTTTCCAGAGACTGAAAAGGGTCAGAATAGATTAGGTTCCACATAAGGAGCCAGCTGCAACCGTCTCCTGCAAATGCGCCGATCGTGGGTGGTATAGGCACATGGCGCGTCTGCCTCGAATAACATTCTGCTTTTAGAACAACAGCAGAGAAATCAGGAACGGCTGCGAATGGCGTTTTTTTTTTTTTTGGTCATGCAAATTTCCGTGCGGCTAAAAGAATGAGCCGAGAACAGTCTTTTATTCTTCATCACGACGCATATCTAATAAAATGCATAGCTGTCATCTTCTCTCTTATCTCCCTTTTGTGTGGCTAACTGGCGTATTATCTGATTATCTAATCTTCCACGACAATAAAACCTATCAGCTATCTCTGCCCGCCTCCATTCTTTGGGCTGCGGCCAGGCCTGGAAGTCTGCAATTAGCTTTCTTCCTGTCAGCAACAATGGAAATGGAGGTAGTGTGAGTAACGAGACTTTGTCCGATTTTGTGGAGGTGATGTCAGTTCTGTTTTGACTGATGCTGCCTCTCTCCTTGAAAGGCTTGGGGGTAATCGCCAAGTCCCTACTACATATGAAGAGCTTCTTTTGTTTTGAAATTATTTATTTATTATTTATTTTTCTCTTTGTTGGTATGTCTTTGAATGTCTCGTCTTGACTCTTACAAAGAATCTGTTTGCCAGTTTGTGACTTTTTAATTTTTATGATTTTTGAAATAGAAGTGTAGAAATGCGGAGGTAGCTATAGGCCTATAAAATATTGTATAAAAATGTGGAAGTTTGAAAATGCAGTGAATTACATAATATTGTGAATCATAATGATGTTGCATCTTATTTAAGCCACATTCATTCGCTTCTTGTGGAGATACTGAGTGATGCACATTTTATTTACCAAATGAAATGGTTTGCCCCATTTTAATAGCATTTTGAGTTGGAAATACTGCAGTGCTCTTACATAACTGCTGACTTGTGAGGGTAGCAGAGGTGCTACTGAGGCCGGATAGTTTTCTGTACTTTGTTACTAAAATTATTAGCTTTAAGATTGATTTGCAGATTCTGGCCTTTATTTGTTAACAATAAAACAATAACCTGCAGACTGTCTGACCTCCAGGATTTATGTATTACAAATTATTGCAGTGCGTGCGTATTAGTTGCTTGGCTGTATCATGGTGTCATCTGGCAGTATTGTGAATAGATCTGGGGTGCATTTCCCAAAAGTGTTGTTGCTTACTGAGTTAGCAACTTACATAGTTCATCCATTTACAGTCAGTGTTTCCAGCTATTTAAAGGTACCATACCAGGCGACTGGACTTGCAGTTTTTTTTTTGAATTGCACATCTGTTCAGCACCCACCCCCTCCGTCCAATCAGGAATCGCCCAAACCACGCCTCCACCACTTAGTTCGTGCATGTGCTTCATTACACCACAAACAGCTGACCGGTGCGGCTGGCGTTCTGACAATTTGTGCTGCCTTGTCAAAACATGCTACAGTAATGCAAACTGATTGCGAAGTCTTTGTTCTCGCCATAATATGGCAATATGAATTAGTGTACAATGGTAACGCTGTCATTTGTTATCTTATTATAACATAAGCAGGTGTTATAATGAGTTGGATAAGTTTGTTTGCAGATATATGCCCATATACGCCATTATCATCCAATCTTTGCGTTTTCAAGAAAACCCAGCGTGTACATGCAAATATAAATATGCTAAAAGGTCGAATAGCGCACCGAAAAAAGACGTATATTTATCATTTTTGAAGATACTTGAGATGTGAGTGAAGAAATAAAGCCCAAGATTTTAGGTTTGCGCAAGCACAGAACCGCGCGGTAGCATATTTTGATAGCATCAGAGACAACATTACAACACAGACAGCATTAGCAATGGTTAATATTGACGGCGGTTGCACAGGATGTACAGCATAGTCAGGGAATAACGGCCCACGCACAAGTAGGCTATTGGCAGTCAGAACTAACATTAAATCACACAAAGCCACCTAAAACACCTTTTTCTTTCAACACTGGATTCACAGCATAACCTGGGCATTATAGCCTACACACAAGTTTCCTAGGCTAGTGCCAGTCTCTAGGCATTCAACAACAAGCAAACATTAGCTACCCATTACTAAGCTGTAGCTAACATTATTTGGCTAACACCAAAAGTAGCATAGACTTTACTACTCAATGTTTATAGACTACACTTTCTGTCTATGTACAACATTCACACAGAAAGAAAGACAAGAAGCTTGCTTACCAGTCTAAGAGAAACTCCGCTTCGGGTTCTCTCCAGCGGTCGAAAGCTTCTTTGCCAAGGGATACTCGAGTTGCATTTGCAATTTCTACATATTCTTGTCTCTCTTGCATACTTTCAATGAAGGATTTTGTCTTTTTAGCTGGTGGTTGACCGCTGGGTGCAGATGGAGGTCGGAAAACTGGCTGCTCGTTCGACTGCGCCATGACTGCGCCCGAATGCCTAGCTTTCTAGCTATTGCTGGCTATGTAGCTACAGCCAAAGTGCATGCACATTGGAATGCATGTGCAGAATAGCGTGCATGTTGATTTGGCAGTTTGACTGACAGACGGACCATCCAATTAAAGTTGTCTGAGAATAATTTGATTGGTAGCCTAATTTTGGCTCCTGCTCCTTACTCAGATGACCAAATTTTGTCATTGTTATGTCAAATCACTTATGTTTTCGATTACTGTCTAATACTTACCAGTTATTCTCAGATTTTAATATTTTTTGCCTAAACATGAGCTGCCTGGGATGGCACCTTTAAGTTAGCATCTGTGCTATCAGAAAATGCACCCCTGTGTGGAAAAACACAGCAAACCTGGTTTTCTGAAAAGAATTTGGGGGGGGGAGTGATATTGTGTTCATCCATTTCACTTATATCCAGTTCTTTGCCAGCTATGAAGCTGTTGTTGTTATGAAGGCTCATTGTTGTCTTTTATAGATAAAGTGAAACAATGTACTGCATATCCTTCTTTCATATGATTGGAGGCAGATATTAATTATTACCAACTGCGACAGTATTTGCTGGTATTGTTTTCACCTTTTGTGCCTGTGTGTGTGTGTGTGTGTGTGTGTGCGTGTCATTGTGGTGGTCCTGAAGACACCTATTTTAGCAAGAACTACCACAGAAGTGGTTTTGAGTTACTTTGCCACAGATGTCTGTGGACAGATATTGTCAATGTAATATTGCAACTGTGCAAAATTCAGTCACAAAACGTTACAGGTGTGCAGTTGTGATGAAAAGGAAGGCCAGATTAGAGGGTGGGTGTGGTCTGAGAAAGGGCAGTGGAATTAAAGAGGACAGAGAGGGGCTGGTGTGATCCCATTGTAATATGCTCTCTAGTTTCAGAATGCACATAATTCCAGATGCTTTTTGTTGACGTTGCGACAGATGTTTGCATTTTATTTAAGCTCTCTGGTGATTGTTTTAATCTGCCACACCTTACTGTATGAATATGAAATGATTATTGTTTTTTTTTTGACTGCAACATTTCATGAGAGTTTTTCCTGGAAAAAAGCCTGAGTTGCTCAAAGATGGATGGTACAATTGCCTCTTTTAGATTTAACAGGCCATTTTAATAATTCTGCCCATTACTTATACTGAATGGCTTGATTATAGCAACGAGCATATTGGTTTTGGGCATCTATCTCTCGGATAACCTGAGGGCCTGGATAAATAGCTCATGAATATTTCACATAATGAACTTATCAAGCGGCCTTTGCGCATTTCCTTCAGAAATGAGATTTATTTCCTGGTTATTAAATTATAATTTGGGGCATCTTTTTACCCCATCAGCATGAGCAGAGGGGGATTGCGTGTGTGTGTGTGCGTGTGTCTGTGTGTGTGTGCGCGTGCGTGTGTGTGTGTGCTTGAGCAAGCATTAATTTGTACTTATGCTCATATGTATCGTGGGTGTATTTATGTGTCTGTGTGCTAATGCATGTGGGTTCTCATTGCCATTTTTCTTTTTTTCTATGCATGTATTTGCATCCTTGTTTGTTTTGTGTGCGTGTGTGTGTGTGTGTGTGTGTGTGTGTTTGTTCTTGTACTTGTTACAAAATGAGAACTAGAGACCTTTTTTTATTATAGAGTGGGGACATTTTTGGGTACATGTTCGCATGTCCTCACAATTACAAGGGCAAATTGTTACTTATTAGTTGAGGTGAAGGGTAAGGTTAGAATTGGGGAGAGATTAAGGGTAGGGTAAGAGTTTGGATGAGGCTTGCATTGCTTATTGTAAAGATCATGGAAAGGCTGTAGAGACACACAAATAATGAATTGAATTCAATGTAATGTCTTCACTAGGATAGAAGTACAAACATGTGTGTGTGTGTGTGTGTGTGTGTGTGTTTGTTTGTATGTGTGTGTGTACATGGGCGGGTATTCCTAACTATATGGTATGTTGTTGACCAAATGCCCCCACAAGTGACGGAATGCTTGATAACTTCATCCTAATGAGGACATGTTTTGGTCCCCACAAGGTAACTGAGCGATTCTAGGGTTAAGGTTAGTGTTCGGGATGTACTGTTTATGGTTAAGGTCAGGGTAAGGGGTTAGGGAATCAGTTTAATTCTATGGGATGTCCCCATAAACCATGAAAAAACCACATGTATATTTTTGTATGCATTTAGGCATACTTAGTGGCAGTGGGTCCTGTGGTTTGCGCTGACTGAGTTGTTTGATTTCAGAGCATTACTGCAGGGTGGTGGGCTATGAAAGTGGTTTCTGGTGCCTCTAAAATGACCCCTCTTACCTACCAGCCCTGCTGAAAACCTGCTCCTGAGCGTATTTGGGCCAATCTGTATCCTTGATTAGATGATCTCTCTACCAGCTTCGGTTTGCCTCTCCAAGGCACAGTGACAACCTCATTAGTCTACAAAATGAGAGTAGAACTGTATTGGATTTTTTTATTTGTATTTTGTGGGGAGAAGGAGGGAGCAACGGTGTTTTAGCTCGGGCATTTATCACAAAGAGGTATGGTGATTAAATTTTTGGGTGTACAACAGCCTCGGCATCAGGCCTACAAGCCTACTGATTTTTTTTCCCCCAATACTGTGTCTCTCTCTCTCCCTCGCTCTCTCTCACTCTCTCTCGCTCTTGGTTATTGACCCGCACCCCCTCCCCTGTCTCGCGTACACTTCCCCAACATTAGTGACTTCAGATTGTGGAAAATGAGGCCAATTTATCACAAATGTCGCAGTCTTTATTTAGGAGTCCTGGACTCGAGACATAGTACTCAGTGTAAAATTTAGCTGTTAAATTCCACCCCCCCTTTCCCCCGATCTGCACCCATCCTCCCAAGCTCTCCCTGTTAACGGCACACCTTTAATAACCTCTCCCTCTCTTTTTCTCTCTCTCACTCTCTCTCTTTCTCACTCACTCTTTCTCTCATCTCTCCCTATCGGTCTCTCTCTATCTCACTTCACACTCTCCCTCTCTCTGCGATGCCTCCTCTCTCTTTGGTGAGAGTGAAGACACAGGGGAGAGACGGCGGGACTGACAGCTTGTTTCCAGCCCCATTACTGCTGGGAATTGCGTTCCTGACAGAGGGAGAAAGTGCACTCGAGTCGCGGTGCAGAACGCGGTGTTCTACCCCGCCACGCTCCATATAAAAGCCAGTTATGCGCCCACCTCCCCCCTCATTTCAACTCCCTCTCCCTCCCTCTCGGTTGTAATCACCCCTTTTTTTGTTTCAGTGGATTATTGTATCTAACCCAGTGAACATCAGCATAGCTCTGGTTGCTCTGCCCCCCTCCGCACACTGCAAAATGGCCTCCGCATGTTGAAATCTGTTAGCGGCTAAGGCGTTAGCACTGCTAACTGCTACCCAGGTGTTAACCATACCGTACGGCACTCGTCGTGTGGAGGCTGCAAATATGCTGCAAGAACCAAAATACAAGCTTGTCTCTTCAAGAATCTATACTACTAACGGAACAGACTTCCATGAAAATCTTAACAACCACACAACATGCACACCTGCAACGTGGTACACACTTCCACAATTGTCCTGTATCTACAATCTCCCCTTGCCAATTTATAATGATCACGAGAAACCACATTTTAGAGCCCGTTTTTCATTGAGAAATCCATGATTTATTCATAGAACAAATGCCAAAGCTGCATTGTATGCCGACCAGTGCCAAGAAATCCTGATTAGCCCATTGCTTCAACCAACGCAAAGGTTATACAAATTGCTACCCAGCCCAGCAAACTCACAGGTACTAATATGCTAGTTTTGGTATTATGTTAAGGCTAACTATCATTGGCTAAAACGGGTCAAAATTTGGGAGAGTTCTATCAATTTTTATATTTCTCAATTGAGTGATAAAACTTTATTTGTCAAGTGTGAAGAAACTCTTATTATTGACTTCAGAGAAAAAAAAATAAGATCGCACATCTCCTTTAAGAATGCGAACACTTGCAAGGTAGGACTGCATTGACGCTACGGTTACTATAATCTAAGCTGAACTTGGCTGAGCCCACCTTCATCAGGCCTCCCAGCTAGAGACGCTGAGGGGTCTTCTCTCATCCATAGCCATTAAAACACGGCGGGTCTGTTCTTTCCCTTAAAGTCAGCTACATCCCCAGGCAGCGTTGCACAGTGTAATATCTTCAAGGTTATGAGATTTACCGCTTTTTATTGGACAAGGCTTAAATTACGGTCAGCCGTAAGGCGAATGCATCCCTGGTTATTGTGGTTAAATGCAGTTCAGTCCCCCTGAGATGGCTCCAATAATTCAGGGCAAGCTTGCAACAAAACCAGTGTGCAAGAGTAGCCCTGACTTACCAGAGACAGAGGGGGAGTCGTCGTGCTGTTTTGTGGCAGGAGTGTGTGTGTGTGTGTGTGTGTGTGTGTATGTGTATGTGTGTGTGTGGGGGGGGGGGGGGGGGGGGGGGGGTGGTAGCCATAATCAGGGGATTAGTACCACAGCTGACCGAGTGGGGAGAGCAGTGATTGACAGGACACGTTTGTGGCCGAGGTTGCCGGGGGTGATTGTAATCACGCGCTGAGTGCAGGTGTGCGTGTAGCAAATTCACTGGACTGCAGATGATGCTCCTCCCGGAGGCGAGCGGGGTCTCGCCGGATGGTTTCGACGCCTCCATCCCTCTCGTTCACGCACGGCCCGCAAAATGGGAACCCCAAAATTCACACTCACCGCACACACACTGTGACAAGCTATAATCCACACAAACTCTCACTTTCCTTCTCGTAAACACGCTCACACTCAAAACTGAGGCTGTTTCATCGTCCTCTCTGAATCAATCTATCACTACACACATCCTCTCCACCCCCCCGCCCACCAGCCATCCATCAGCAGCTCATTAGCATTCATGGAATTTTCTGGAAAGGGACGTGCTCTCTCTCTCCGGATTGCTTACTCGAATTATCTGTTGACACTTGCTGGAAGCTTGGATTAGGGCCTGTAGATTGATGAACAACAGAGACTAGGTAGATGGCGATGGGGGAGAGCTTACCTCTTTTTCTCTTTCACGCTGTGTCAAATAAATGCTATTCCGATATCCCCGTTTAGCGGCTATTTCTAAAACAGAATGCAGAGCTGTTGTCTGTTGTTTTGTTTTTATCCTTGTCTTTTCAGTGAACTATCTTGAGTACTGAGGCAAAATTCTTGTCCTTGCAGGTAAGCCAGTGATGATAATTACTGAGTACATGGAGAACGGGTCCTTGGACACTTTCTTAAAGGTGAGTCAGGGGCTTGCTGGGGGTTGAGATGCTTACAGCAGGCAGCGTGCCTGTCCATGGATGGACATGAAATGGAAAGGTTACAAAATGGTTGATTGAGTATCATGGCTAATGTCCAGGACCCCTTTCGAATGACTCTAACCCTTAGAGCGCCAAATGCAATTATTTTTACTCAATGATGATAAGATATCAAAATCAAAGCTGTTGGAAACCTATCATGATAGGTTTTCAACAGTACAAGATAATCAAATTAATATTTTTGAAAAGTTATTTTGGCGCTCTAAGGGTTAAAAATGAGAAATTTAACTGCATATCGTGGGAAATGCTGCCTCACATATTAAAATGGCACCGTGCTGGAATATGGAAATGAATGAGGAGGGATAATTAGAGATGCGGAGGTGATGTGCTCATTCATGTCAGTTTACTTACACACCTCCCTCAGACCACCTCCCCACATGGTCCCGTCACCTTGCAGTCTGCAAATATATGACTTGTCTTGTCAGTTCAACGATAAATTGGAGCTGAAATTTCATTACACCAAAGCCATTATTCTTAAGTGGACACCTTTTAATTACAAATGCATTTGAATGTGAATGGTAAATGATAAAAAAAAAATCACCTTGTCCATAACAGTACATTTGCTACCAGAGGACATAACGAAGTGTCATAAATTTCCTTGCTAGAAGCACAAAAAATCTCATTAAATAATGGTATCAGTTTTATGGGCGATGACGTCTCAGACCCCTCTACTCAGAATACACATGTTTAATTAGAGAACAGATCAATTAAACATCACTTGCAGTTTGTATGAAGCAGCTATCGCCCAGCTCTAACAGGATGTGCTCTACTGCTGTGGAAGAATGATGGGAATCCTCCAGTTGATTTTTAGGGTCATCTGTCTACACGATACCGATGGAAAATATGATGCAATGAGAGCGCAACAAGAAAGAGGTGGAATGTACCTGATGTAAATGTAAAAAAAAAAAAATCTGCTTTGCTCGGTCTGCATTTAATGGACCTCAGATCATATCTGGCTTGTTGCTAGGCTGCCAGTGTCTTCCTGCACCATGCCAAACAATCAAGTACCTCTCAGCGTTTAGGAATGGTTACGGCTTTCCTCTGACTGTTGGTTCAGTAGTACGTTTAGGATGTTCTAGCTGTCAATCTGAAGAAGTAAAATCCACTTTCAAGCTGACACATATCGTCAAGGAAGTAAAATTATCACCGCCGCATTGCATCAGAGCATGTGACACTGAAATTAATTTGTGGCCAGGTTATTCAGGTTTCCGACGTTTGCTTCACAATATTAAATGATACTGTCAAAGAGAAGTTGGAGATGTTGGACGCAAAATTGGCTTTTTGGCTACCTTCCTGTTCAACCTCGCAGTTAGATGTCCCCCCTCTCTGCTCCCCTCATCACCGTATGACTGCGGAGCGGTTTTCGCTACAGCATCTTACAATATTAGGCACTGCAACATTGGAGACCAGTTCATCATCTAACTTTAATGTTTCATTTTTTCAGCCATCTACATAGCAGCAAAGTTAGCCAGCACTACTAAGCTAGTTTTCTGCTGTATTGAAGCGCATACTGTATAACCTCATCTATCATTAGCCATCAAGCTAACAGCAAGCTTTGCTGCTATCGTTGCACTGCGAACCAAGTTGACAGTTGGGTGAAAACTAGGCAGGTGGGTGAAAACCACCAACAAACTGAGCTTATTTACTGATAGCCGAATGGGTACTATTGAGTAAAATATAGCTAGCTAACCTGTCCAGAAGCATTAAGGCTTGCTGTGCATTGGTTTTCAGCACCTTAAAAACTTCGAGGTTTTTCCACCGATCAAAGGCTATCCTGCATGACTCCTTGCTCTTTTTCAAAGGCAGATTTCTTTTCTTTTCTTTTCTCTGCCAATTTAGTTTGCTTGGCGTCCTGGGTTACATAAACTGTTCCTGGGAGCTCTGTCACTCGCTTTGAAACTCTGCGTCTGTGGATGCACTGAGAGGACCGCCTCTATGGGCTGTTCTCTCTCCTGTTTGGATTAAGTTGGAATGGGATACCAGGAAATGTATTCTCTTTTTGTTGCGAAATGGGGGACTGGGAAATTTTTTTTTGCTTTTGCTTGGCGGGGTTTTTTTTTTTTTTAATAATTACAGGGCTAATCCTATCTATCAGCTCAGATGAAGCATTGCTTAGCTGCGTGCATCTTTGAATGCCGGACATGTTCAGACTGACAGATCTTATGAAGCATTTCTTAGCAGCGTGAGTGTTTGAGTGCTGGTCATGTTCTGTCTAAAAGCTCTGATGAAGTATTGCTTGGCAGTGAGAGGCTTTGACTGCTGGTCATGTTCATTGTGACTGCCCTGATGAAGCATTGCGGCAGTGTGAGTCTTAGAGTGCCGGTCATGTTCAGTCTAACAGCTCAGATGAAGAATTGTGGCAGTGTGAATCTTTGAGTGCTGATTGCGTTCAGTCTAACTGCTCTGATATAGCACTGCTGAAGTGTGAGTCTATGATGCCAGTCATGTTCATTCTGACGGCCCTAATGAAGCATTTCTGCAGTATGAGTCTTTGAGTGTAAGTCTTGTTCAGTTTAAAAAATCTGATGAAGCAGTATTTGTCAGTGTGAGTCTTTGAGTGCTGGTCATGTTCCATCTAACTGCACCGATGAAGCATTTCTGCAGTGTGAGTCTTTCCGTGTCGATCATGTTCAGTCTATCAGCTCTGATGAGGAATTGCTGCAGTGTGAGTCTTTGAGCGCCAGTAATGTTCGGTTTAAAAGCTGTGATGAAGCAATGTTTATAAATGGGAGTCTTTGAGTGCTGGTGATCTTTTGTCTAACTGCACTGATGAAGTATTGCTGCAGTGAGAGTCTTTGAGTGTCAGTCATGTTCAGTCTATCAGCTCTGATGAAGCATTGCTTGGCAGTGTGATTTTTTTTGAGTGCCGGTCATGTTCAGATTAATGGCTGTGATGAAGCTTACCATGCGGATGTGACCACTTGATTGAGCGCATTAATACTGCCATTATGCTCCACAGTGTGAGTGTTTGATTTTGCCCCTGTCATGACCAGTCCGATGAAGCATTCCTCCTCTTCGTTCCAGAAGCACGACGGCCAGTTCACAATCATCCAGCTGGTGGGGATGCTGCGGGGCATCGCTGCCGGCATGAGCTACCTCTCAGAGATGAACTACGTGCACCGAGATCTTGCCGCCCGGAACATTCTGGTCAACAGCAACCTGGTGTGCAAGGTGTCCGACTTCGGCCTGTCCCGGGTGCTGGAGGATGACCCTGAAGCAGCCTATACCACCAGGGTAAGGTCGCACAGTTTCCTGCCTCACCCTCCTCTTCCTCAGTTTCCCCCATCCCAGAATTCGCAGGAAAAGTTTGAGGCAGAGCGCTCCTTTTTTTTTGCTGATTTTCGCGTTTCTGCTAAACAGCAAGGTGGTGTGTTTGGGATAGCGAGGATTTACAAGCGCAGGAGTAAGGATAATGAGTTCAGAGGGGACTGCGGGTGGAGGCCTTTGCCTTGGTGCAGTCAGTGTAACAGTTGAGGCAGTCACTTGCTTACAGGACATAAGTTCGCTGCATCCCGTTCCACAGGTTGAAAGTGTTTAGGACAAGGCAATGAGTCGCTCCAGTAACCCTGTCAGTCCGCACAGCAGAGCTGTGCAGCTACCTGTGCCGCAGTGTCGTTCCTGACTCGAGCAGACAGCACAAATCAGGTCCCAGCCAGCTTCTGTCTGTACGTCTCAAAGCATATATCAGAGAAAGGGTGGGTGTCTGTGTTGGTTTGTGGGGATGTGTTCTTTTTCTGAGCAAAATGTGCATGTCAGTGTAAAACAGATGTGTTCCAATCAGTGTATTTGTATTCTGCATGGAAATTACGCTGTTTGCAAATTTTATCAAAGCTTTTGGGGTTGCATGTTTGCCGAGTCAATAAATACCCGTGTCTCCTCGAAATAAGCCGTACCTGGGCTTCTTTTTATATCTCCAGCATAAGATGCGGGGGGATATTGCTATTGCTCTGTCAGTCTCTCTGTTTCCTCATTTGTCAGTCCATCTGTCTGTCTGTAAGCAGGTATCTGTACACAGCGTAAGTTCAAAAACCTTTTGAAATTTTTTTTCATAGAACTTGGCGCACCCATCAACCTTGTGCAGGAGTTGTTTTAGACATTTTGACTTTTTTTGCGGGGGTTGGGGGATATGCCATTTTCTGATGGCTTTTGTTTTTGTATTTTTATAGACCTGTGTCCTGGCCAGAATTAAGCATGGCGGACATTCCCAAACATTAGCATAACTCAGTGGTGAGCTTTAATTAAAATCCTGTCGGGGGAAGTGCTTAATGCCCTCTGGAGCAGGAACGCGGTGGGCAGGGGGCAGGATGACACACCGCTGGCTGCATCTGTAGTCAATCAAATGCTCGGAAGTTCCATTACAACTGAGAACCGGAGGTGGTATCAGGCTGAGGTTCACATCATTCTCTTTGTATAGGAAATAAAAGCAAAAGGAGAATGTTCCTCTCGGGTCTTTAACCCCTCCCACTGCACTGAGGGGGGAGTTCTGTGGAGTGAATCTGCCTGAAGTGACTTCACCAGCACTTGTTAGTCTGCTGTCAACAGCACCTTTTGTTCCACAACATCAGCATGTTCCTTCAGTCACCAGGGATTTGGTGCTTTTTTTGGATAGAAGTCCCTTGAGTCCCACACATGCAGGAACCAGCTTCTCGCCCTTATACTTCCAATCACGGTTTATTGTTCACACCCAAGCTTCCAGCACGTTCCGGCAGCATCTTCTTCCCACCTCCTACCTCTGTCCTCCATCTTATCTAACTCCCCCCCCCCTTCCACAAGCAGATTGAATCAACCTTCTCAATACTGCTGTCTCTAACACGACTGCAACGATGCAAGTGCGACACCAGAGTGGCTTCCAAAGATTGCAAGAGGCACTGGAGTAGTGAATCAAAGTTGAGATGTTAAGTTGAAAGAGCCAGGCTGGCCCTGTGTATTTAATTCACTCTTTTTTTTTTTTTTTTTACAGGGAGGGAAGATCCCTATTCGCTGGACGGCACCAGAAGCCATCGCCTACAGGAAGTTCACCTCCGCCAGCGACGTGTGGAGCTATGGCATCGTAATGTGGGAGGTTATCGCCTACGGGGAGCGCCCTTACTGGGAGATGTCCAATCAGGATGTGAGTATAACCTGGGACCGTACGATCATTATCTCAGGGTGAGCTGTGGTCGTTTAAAGGCCGTTTCACAATAACGGAAGTTCAGCCAAAGAGGATCCAAAAGCAGAGCAGGAGATTTGACATCATTGATATGCCATGTGCTAATTGCCTCTCCTGAAATCCAAGCCCCTCCCACCATGTGTTTCAAATCACATGTGGCTGTGGACTCTGCCAGGACGCCCAGAGTGACCTGGCTACCCATCAATGACTCCTCAATCCGCCGCTTTTGACCTGCCTTTGTTTTATCACCATTGGTGGAGCAGAGGGGGGCTGCCAAGGTATGACCAATGGTTGAAGAATTGTTAGCCAGGAAATACAAAATCCATCCTGATCCTTGTGAAGTTGAAGCCAGTAATGGAGGCTTCTGGCCAGTATTTCCAGGCATGGTCTACTGGGGCTGTTAAGACTCCTATAAATGTGGATGTTGAGCGACGGATGGGGTCTGGGGAGATTCCATCAGTCTTATCCGTGGCACGAGGACGGGCCTTGAGGTCGAGGCCTCACGTGGAACTCAGGGAGAGGTTTCAAAATCGCAAGAAGCAGTAAACTACAGCACATAAAGGTTCATCCACCGGAGAGCGGCTTCTTTCAAACGCACCCTTTTCCACATACTGCTCGCGCCCACTGAGCCCCGTTCATCCGGACCTCAAAATTACACTCCCGCTGTTACAGCACAGCTGTTCTCCATTTTACTCAGATAATAGAACTTGGGGTAGTTCAAAGGCTTCCTCTATCCAGGCAACGGCATATAAATTCAAGCAGCCATTTTTTCACTGTGGCGAGGAATGTGCTTGTGTTGCGGTGAAATGTCAAGCATGCTGTCGGGGCTCATCCACGAACACTCGAACAAATTTGCAGAACGCTTCTTTTTACACCAAGCAAACCCAAAAATTTCTCATTACTCTTTGTCAGTGTGCAAAATAAGGTATGAAAATCCATTCAGTTTCAGCAGTCTGACTAACACACTTCATTTCAGTGTCCCACAAACTTAAAACTGGTCACACATATGTGATGTGATCTTAGGTGTTGTAAATCTTGTCAACTTCGACTGTTACCACCCAGACATTCTGCTCTGCACTGCCTACACTCTGCTATCGTAATTAATGTCCTACATTAAAAATCCTGCACTCTCGCCACCATTCGACTCTTCTTCCTGTCTTCCTGCCTGTCGGCACCTGCAGGTGATAAAAGCGATAGATGAGGGGTATCGCCTGCCCGCCCCCATGGACTGTCCTGTAGTCCTGCACCAGCTGATGCTGGACTGCTGGGAGAAGGGGCGCAGTGACCGGCCCAAATTTGCCCAGCTCGTGGCCTCCCTGGACAAGCTCATCCGTAACCCCAGCAGCCTGAGGCAGCTGGCCAACAGTTCCATCTGGTGAGTCCCCTCTGAAATAGCTTCTTTTTTCTCTTCCTGTCCTCTAAATGGCCCTTTTCAGTCCCAATTTTTGAATAAGTGATATATTGTCAGTTAAAATGAGGCCTTCAGTCCGGCGAATATATGCTGTATTCTATATGTTTTAGAGGTTACTTGTGTGGTAGAAGGCGGCACTCTTCTCCTCCCCCTTACCCATCATTCTGTCTGTACCTGGCTGTTCAACCAATCAACTCCCATTCTTATCTTTTGAATGTACCTCTGTAGACCATTCATTGGTTTTCCTTTTGTATCCAATCAGTTCAAACTTCACTGTAAAGAACAGCCCATCTTGTTTCCCCATAAATCTCTGGGCCTCCATCTTTAGGGCCTCTTGCTATGCTGGTACCAGACAGAGCAACAGACCTCAGCAGTTGGTTTTCATTTGTATTGTTCACAGTTTTACCTGTACAATAGACTTGATAAAAGACTATTGGGTGTATTCTCTCGGTTTCTATGACTTGCCATTCCAGGTACATGGCAGTAGGCAGAGGAATACTGATGTTTGCATTTGCTTATATTACCAGAAACAAAAATGAGTCCCTTTTGGTGCGGCAAACCATAAGGAGATTCCTGTGGTGACATCAGTGAAGAAATGAGTCCGTATGAAATTGAAATGAGTTTCAATATTCATTGGTTAAAATCTCAAAAAAAAAGAGAACATCCCTCAGCAACTGCATGTTTGGATGAGACCAGCAAGTTGCACTCCAGCTGTGCCTTTTTGTGTGCACACGAGTTGTACATGATTGAAGGCATAGTGTACATAATTTTGTCGTTTTGAAAATCAGCTTTCTTCATTATTTCTGCTTTTTTTTCGTTGTAATGTTAAAACGACAGGTGTTAACAATTCCAGACAAGGTTGCTCTTTTAAAACTTATGTGGGTAAATAAGGATACACCATGAACACAAGATCACCATGATGCAGACAGCATTATTTGATTCAATATTTATATCTTTGAATGATAGTACAATAACACTCTAATTCAATGGCTTTGCATGTTTTCCTCAGCTCAAAGACTGCTTTTTCACCAGCATCCCCAGATCTATGGGGGGGAATGGGGTCTTTGTTCATTTTGGTTGAGACAGCAATAAGGTGGCTGTAACTCTCATTCATACTCTATCGCCTTATTGCATATTCACTGGAGTAATGCATCCGTTGCCATAGGCCTCTGAATCCATATCATATGTGAATAAAGTACTTCCGCTTTTCATTATGGCTAAGTCACAGTAAAACAAACAAACAAAAAAAAGAAAAACAACAAATACTAATAATTCTAGCTATGCTAGTGCAGAACCATAGTCTGAAAAATAGGGATAATTAATTTTATTTTATTGGATTGGACCAATCAAGCCATCTACGCATGACTGCATAGGTGCTAAGTCTAACTATATGTCATTTGCATAACAGAAAAATTTGAAGTAATGACTTCTGGTAATCTGTCAAAGGGATATTATGTCTGCAGTAAACTAAAGCCGCCCAAGGACAGACCCTCGCTGCAGGCCTGCTGAAGGGCAGCGTCAAGCATGCAGTGGCTAGTTGAGAGATATTTTCAGTTATGTTAGATCAGAGCCTGGCGAGAACTGTTCTGGTGGTACCGAAAGGTCGTGCAATTTTATTTAGTGTTGCTGACAGTATTGAAAGCCATCGTTAGAGCCTGCAGGATCAGAATGTTTTGGGACCAAGCAGCTTAGGGAAGTAGAACATTGTGATGCGCTTTGGCAAATACTGTCTCAGTGCTTGAAAAAGGCTCCAAAATTGGAACAGCTCGTGTAGATCATTTGAAATCTCAGGAGATCTCAAGATGGTATGACTCACTTACCGTAATGGCAGTCTGCACATCCCCTGTTGTTAGGGTCGACAGGTTGTTATGAAAACCAACCATTCAAGTCAGAATTGGAGAATATAACTCTGAGCATTGTATAGCGCTCTGACTGCGTTTGATTTAGTCAGCTCTCCAATAGATGTGCTTATAGAAAAACTAATAGAAAAACAGAAAGGGGAGGGCAAGTGAGTGTGGGGGAGAAAACTAAACATTCGGCAGGTGACAGGTGAGAGACAGCGAAGGGAACTAATATGAAGATCAACTAGTACTAGTAAATCACAATAAATCCATTTAAAACAAATGACATAATGAGTATGCAGAAAATACACCACGAAATATTAAAAATAATGAGCACAGAAACTCAGACCCTGACATATTATTACTTATTAGTCATATTTAAATACTTCAGGTCATTCAACTAATTTTAACATGATAATGTGAGTAAACATTAAATTCAACTTTTTCCATTTATTAAAGGTTAGTTGAAACCTTTATCATCCATGTGAAAAAGTAGGCCCTAATATAATAACTGGAGGAATTTTGCGGAGGAATCACTGTGGAGGAATTTTGGCCCACTTTTCACAGAATAGTTTTAGTTCAGCCACATTGGAGGGTTTTTGAACATGATCTGCCTGTTTTGGGTCCTGCCACAACATCTCATTTGGATTCTATTCAGAACTTTGACTTGGCCACTCCAAAACCACAAAACCTTCATTTTGTTTCTTTTGAGCCATTCAGAGGAGGATGTGCCTGTGTGCTTTGGATCATTGTGTGCTGTATAATCCAACAGTGCTTGAGTTTTAAAGGAGGAGACAGCACCTCATTAAAGTATATTTCAGCGGAAAGTAGAATAATGCATAGTTTTATAAATTTTAATTTGGCAATGATCCAGTGCAGCGCATTTTTAAACCAGCGTGTCTTCAAATCGGCTTCAATACCAGGGGACATTTTTACTTGGGGAATGTTCTGATTTTGAATTTGATCTTCAGAAACCTCACCATTAAAAATGCTTAATAACCTTAACCTCTCGCAATTTACATCTCCCAATTAGCCACAGTTGCTCAGACTAATTGGTAAAAACAGACGACAGTCTAATTTACTTTTGATAGCATTGTTATGCATTGCACCACAAAATTATGAGGCGTCTTCTACGCATAAATGACGACGTAAAATATCAATATTTTTTCATAATTTCACCGCTCGTTAAGCAGCACTGAATTGCGGAAATTAGTTTGCGAGGCTGGGGAAATCTGTTCTTTATTTTGAATGTGGTCACGGCTAAAGGGCGCTGTAAGGTTGCACAGCTGTGTGACAATCCCAAGGACGGCGAAAGTAAATGCTGCAAAGTCAGCAAAAGTTTTGGATTTACAATGCCATATCAATTATATAAATGTAGGCAATGGGAATTCACCTTTCATTACCATTTCTAATTATAGGTTATGTGTTGGTCTTGGTCACTCAGTCAATAAATTGTTTGATTGTTGATCAGGCTAGCTTAAATAAAAACAGTTTGCGGGCAGCCAAGCCGTAAAGGGAGAGCTTACGAAGGCCCTTTGAACTACTCCATGGCCCGGATGAAAGGAAAGAGAACAACTGACGTCATGTAAGAGAATATCTGATGCACAAGCACTGCGGCACTGGCGTTTGATTGGATAATGCATTCGAAATGCACACTCACTCACTATATAGGGCACCGAGTAGTGAATGTTCTACATTGAAAACAAAATAGAGAGTGAGTGAGCAAGTGGACAAGTCTGCATTCCGAATGCAGCCTAAGATTCCCCAAGTAAAAATTTCTGCCCCCCTGATATTGATGCCGATTTGAAGACGTGCCGGTTTAAAAATGCTTCACACTGGATCATTACCAAATTAAAATTTGTAAAACTATGCATTTTAGACACTTCAAGAATTCTACTTTCTGCTGAAATATGCTTTGCCGAGGTGCTGTTCCTTAAAGTCTGGAAATGATGGCTGGACATTCTCCTTCAGGATTATGGCAAGTTACTCAGGTCCTTAACCAGCAAGGCAGCCCCAGACCATCACACCACCACCAAGGTGTTTGACTGTTGGTATGATGTTCTTATTGTGGAATGTAGTGCTAGCTTTACTCCAGATGTAAAAGGAGCCATGTTTTCCAAAAATGTCCACTTTTGACTCATCAGTCCACAAAATATTAATATTATTCTAAGAGTCTTATAAAGATTTTTTTTTTTTGGCAAATTTGAGATGAGCCTTTGCCATCCTTTTTGGTCAGCAGTGGTTTTCCCGTAAATGGCATTTTAGCCCAGTTTCTTTCTTATTGTGGAATTGTACTCAGTGACCATAACTGAGAAAAGTGAGGGGTGTTGCTCTTGAGATGTTCATCTGGGTTTATTTGGACCTCCATGATGAGTTGCCAATCTGCTCTTGGGGGAGTTTTTGGTAGCTAACCGCTCTTGGAAAGCTTCAATACTGTTCAAAGTTTTCTCATTTGTAGATGTTGATTCCCCATGGTTCACTGGAGTCCCAGAGCTGTAGAAATGGCTTTGTAATTCTGTCCAGATTGATAGATGTCAAAGACTTTATTTCTCAGTACTTGAATTTCTTTAGATTGCAGCATCATCTGCTACTTTTTCCCTACTTCAAATTGTCAGGCAGGTTCTATTAAGTATTTTTTAGAGACAAAAGGGCAAGTGAAATTGAGCCCAATTATTGATTAAATTTGTTTAATTGGTTTTATTTATTAACTGAAGGGACACTTACTTTTTCACGTGACCAGGTATGGCTGGATGACTAATTTCCAACCAAAAATGAAACCCTTATTATTTTTGGTCCGACCGCCGCCGCCACCGGATATCCTACGTGTTAACGCAATAACTTCAGTAATATTTCAATTAGAAATGTCATGTTTTGCATATAAGTAAGTATCATAAAGAGGAAGAACTGATTCGATTTTGGACAATTTAAAATTTCTAGATTGGCCACCAGGGGCCAAAAACTGAAAAATCACTGACCTGAGGATGTGTCCCACGATGACATTATACTTGTTTGGTTCAAAATTTTGACACAAGGTAGAGCTTTGTCACATTAAATTCACCATTTTTGCCATATCTTTGGAACCATTTGTCCAATTGACATGAAACTATGTGCAACTACAAGGTCATGACCTCACAACGTGTCACATGATGACATCATACCTGTATGGTTCAATATTATGCCACCAGGTGGAGCTTTTTGATGGAAAATTTCCATTCTGGTCATATCTTCAGAACCATTTGTCCGATTGACCTGGAATTAAGTTCAAATGAAAGGTCATGACCTGAGGGGCTTTATATAGTATTGAGCCTGTTCGAGGATTGGGGAATTGGAGGATTTGGGGCGTTCAGGGATATACCCCAAGCCGTCGCCTGCGACAGCATAAACCTAGCTTAAATATTGCATTCTGTGTTTACTTGGTTTATTGCCATATTAGAACCTGTCTGATGATTTGAAACTTTTAAGTGTGACAAATATACAAAAATTTAATAAATATGGAAGAGGCAAATACTTTTTCACAGCACTGTACAGCTGTGATGTCTGTCTACTTTGGAGACTAACACCCCCTTTCATGGCTGAAATGAACTCTCATGCACAAAGTTTGCATTTATTTGACTGTTAACTTGATTCGTGTGGCAAGCAAAACTGGATGTTTATTATATCTAGTTGAAGAAACAATAACCCTAAGTTCATTTCCTTTTCAAGATGTGATGCTATTTGGTATTTTTTGGCATTTCAATTGAGTTAAACTGCTGTAGCTTTTTTCAGCAACCAGGTAGATATCTTAACTTCGCATGAATGCGAAATAAAGTCAGTCCTATGAGTTCAAGACCCCTATTTCGGACTTCAGAATATTAGTATCACAGAGACGAGAAAAAAATATCTCAAATCAAGCAAATAATATTACATCATAAAACTTGATTGAGAGCTGGCTTGTGTTCATGTTGCAACTGATTGAATTGATTTTTTTTTTGTCTTTTGAATCTTCAGGCAAATGGATTTCATTTAAACCACAGTTCTTTTTTGTGATTTGTTCATGTATGCTGCACAAGGAAGTTCAGAATACAATGTCACTCTAAATTACCTCAGTGGGAAAACAGAAAGCAGGATATTTGCAGAAAATACGATTTGTATTCATTTGCATGGTGCTATCTTTCTGAACATAAGACAAGGCTGCACAACTTAACACCCACCCCTGTGGGCCTCTGTGTCAATTGTATTTGCTTCATTCATGCATATCAACACCCAGATTTAACTTTTTTGCTTACTTGGTTAAGGAAGCAGCAGTGGCCTCTTAGCTGAGAAAAATGATGAGGAAAAATTCTAATCTCCTTAAAATTATTGTTTACTTATATGTGACCCTCCAGTACCAAACCAGTCACATGGGTCAATTTTTCAAATATGAGTTTTTGGGCTCATATTAAATGCCCTTTCAGATGTTCCGAAAAACTCATATCTGGAAAATTGACCCATGTGACTGGTTTGGTGCCGCGGGGTCACAAATTTATTTGCATCAAATATTTGTGCACATTTAGCAACTTCAATTTTTAATAAATGTGGCCAACTTTCTGTTTTTCACTCCCATACTCCCACTTCGAGAGGATATTCACTATCTAAAATGAGCAGCCTATATTGACGGTCCTGCTGAAAGCAAATACATAAGTTGAGAAGGTACCAGTGTATTTTCTATTTACAGTTTGGCCATCTTCTGGCAGCAGAGGTCACTCGGGTGTCCACAGAGATCCCTGAGTTTAGTACAGTGTGGTGGGTCTTTTGGCTTTGGGGGGAAACTTAATTGACTCAGGAAAAGTGTTTTGACATACCAGGTTCCAGATTAAACAGACCTATTAGTGTTACATTCTTAAATTTACATTCATAAATTCACCACAAAACATTGACTCAAACACAGTCTTTTCTCCCTGGTGTTCAGGGATGACCCTCCGACACCAGAAGCTAGCATCAGTACTGTGGACGACTGGCTGGATTCCGTCAAGATGGGTCAGTACAAGGAGCACTTCTCTAGCGCAGGCTACATCACCCTGGACTCTGTGCTGTACATCAACATCAGGTGAGACAGAGTGAACTGTGGACTATACTGAACCTCCCTGCTGGGCTGAGGTAATATGTTCCTTGTGCTCATACGGTGTTGTGTATCAATCCACATATGAGCACATCTCCCCCTGCAGTCATGCCTTGATGCCTGTTCATTTGGCTGTTTGTTCATCAGTCAGGAATTGATGTCAGCGGATGGTGGTCCGAATTTTTCTCAACTTGGGGGATTCAATAAAGTTTGAAAAGCATGAATGTTTAACCTTGAAAATGGTGTTAAAGCTGAGAAAAATCTGCTTGTTTTGGACGTCTGACGCAGCTGATAATTTGCTAATTAATATCGTAATTACTTTTTTCCAATACCCATCCAAAACTTTCATTAACGATCAGATTTATTTAAATATTTTCTTTGACAAATCGTCAAAAACACTGTCATAATATCAGCTTTCTGAGGCTCAAGACATAACTTTAGGTTATTTACATAACCCCGGTTCTCTGAGTAATATGAGTGAGATGTCTCACTATGGGATGCACGCCTCGCTGCAGCCTCAGAAGCATTAATCTCATTACGCCAATCCTGATTGGCTGGTGAACGTGTCCGTCCGCCCAGGTGGTACACCCACCTTAAATAGCTCATGCGGACGGCACCACGTCATTCAAGATAAGCACCTCTTCTCACTCGCCCCAGCAAGAAGGGTTGTCTGGTGAGACATCTCACTCATATTACTCAGAGAACCGGGGTTATGTAAATAACCTAAAGTTCTCTTTCATAATATTTCGCTCGATGTCTCACTATGGGATATCGTAGCTCCCGTATTGCCAGACAAGCTTATCCAGCGTCCACCAACCCACAGAGAAGCAATTCTGTTCCAGTCAGGACAGCAGAACCGCGCGTGCCACGCACGGGGCGGAAACGTCCAGCTTATAAAAGCGGACAAAAGTGAGAGGCGAGGACCAACTCGCCGCTGCACAGATGTCCTGAACAGAAACTCCCCTGAATAAGGCCCAGGATGCGGCCAAGCCCCGAGTCGAGTGCGCCCGCATGCCCACAGGCGGCTGCAAACCCCGACACGTATAGGCCAAAGCAATCGCCTCCACCACCCAATGGGATAGGCGCTGCTTAGTGATAGGTTTTCCTTTATGAGGATTAGCCCAGGAGACGAACAGCTGATCGCTCCTCCTGAATCCCCTAGTCCTGTCCATGTACATGCGCACCGCACGGACTGGACATAACGCGTGCGACTGCTGCTCCTATGTTGAGGCAGCAAAGGCCAGAAGGTCAATTGGAGAACATGAGCCCACCACCTTAGGCACAAAAGCCGGGTTGGGCCTCAAAATCAACCTTACATCTCCCGGGAAGAGCTGAGCGCATGACGGATGCACCGAAAGCGCATGGATGTCACTAACTCGCTTAGCTGAAGCCAGAGCCAGCAACAACACAGCCTTGAAAGACACGTGCTTCAAGTCTGCCCCTTCCAGTGGCTCAAAAGGAGGGCCCTTAAGCCCCTCCAGAACCACAGCCAGATCCCACGGTGGCACCAGTGGTCTGGACACGGGGAGAAGCCTGCGCGCTCCCTTCATAAAACGGCAAACCAGTGGGTGCTGACTCGCCGTTCGCTTTTCAAACCCCACGTGACAGGCGGCGATAGCCGCCAAGTACACCTTAATCGTGGAGAAGGCTTTGCCTTTGTCAATCAGGTCCTGCAAGAATGACAATATAGCACTCACCGGACACTGAAAAGAAACGTGGCCGTTCCTGTGACACCACCCCTCAAACACCCTCCACTTACAGTCATACAAAGACCTAGTGGATGGGGCCCTAGCGTTTTGTATAGTGGAAATCACACGCTGTGACAATCCCACAGCCGAGAGACTGAGCCACTCAGGGGCCACGCCCACAACGCCAGGCGTTCCGGGTGCGGGTGGAGGATCGCCCCCCCCCCCCCCCGCGATAACAGGTCCCTGCGCAGCGGGAGCTGCCAAGGCTGAGCGCACAGTAACCGATATATTTCCGCTAGCCAATGCATCGCCGGCCAATGCGGAGCAATCAATATCAGTGCGTGACCACGTTCCCTCACTCTGGACAGAGTGGGGGATATCAAGGCCAGGGGAGGGAACGCGTAAAGAAGCTCGTGCGGCCAGACGTGCGCTAGTGCGTCGATGCCAAGGGGAGCATCCATGCCGCGCAGAGAGTAAAACAGCGCGCACTGCGCGTTTTCTCTCGCCGCGAACAGATCTACCGCGGCCCGACCGAACCGGGCCCATATCTGTTCCACAATCTCCGGGTGCAGAGTCCACTCCCCACACACCGGCGCACCCCTGGACAATAGGTCCGCGCCTGTGTTCAAGACCCCCGGGACGTGCGTCGCTCTCAAGGAGAGGAGACGGCCGCAGCTCCACAGGATCAGTTTGCGTGCCAGCATGTGCAACTGACGGGAGCGCAACCCCCCCTGACGGTTGATGTACGCCACCGTCGTCGTATTGTCCGTTCTCACCAGGACATGATGACCCATGAGAGATGGAAGGTAATGTTTCAGGGAGAGGAACACCGCTGAAAGTTCCAGAAAATTTATGTGAGACTGCTGGAGGCCCACACTCCAGCGGCCCCTCACAGACTGGCCCCCGTGAATTCCGCCCCAGCCCGTCAGGCTGGCGTCTGTAGTGACCACCTTCCTGGACAGGACCGAGCCCATTGGGACCCCCTGGGTCAGAAAGGACGGAGTCCGCCAGTGACGCAGCGCCCTGGCGCATTCCAGTGTGACCAAGACTCTCCGCGTGCCGTGACGCACGGGATCTAGCCCGCATGAGGCCACCCAAAGCTGGAATTCTCTCATGTGGAGGCGACCGAGACGGATCACGAGGATGGCAGACGCCATCAGACCGAGTAACCGAAGACACAATCTGAATGGAACAAACCTGCCTGGATAAAAAAGCGCGAGGCATGCCCTGAAAGCTCTCACCCGTTCCGCCGAGAGGCGAGCTGTGAAAGACACCGAATTCAGGGATAACCCCAGAAAGATAGCATCTTGCGCTGGGGACAGCATGCTTTTCTCCGCGTTTATCACAAAACCCAGATCGACTAGGTGCTGTGTGAGAATACGCGTGTGCGCCCTGGCTTCCTGCTCCGATTGCGCTAAAAGCAGCCAATCGTCCAGGTAAGTGGCCAGACGGATGCCCCGCCGTCTCAGCGGGGCTATTGCTGCCTCCGTGCACCGCACGAACACCCTCGGGCTTAATGACAGACCGAAAGGGAGCACGCGATACTCGTAGCAGATCCCCTGGAAAGCGAACCTCAGAAACTTTCTGTGGGGAGGATAGATTGGAATGTGGAAGTACGCGTCTTTCAGATCGATTGAAGTGAACCAATCGTTCTGACGTACAAGACGCAACAGGGATGCGTGTGTGAGCATCCTGAACTTGTACTTCCTGAGATATTTGTTCAGAGCCCGTAAATCCAGGATAGGGCGAATACCGTTCCCCCCCCCCGTTTGGGGACTAGGAAATACCTGGAGTAGAAACCGCTCTGACATTGTGCGGGAGGGACGACACAGATTGCTCCTTTGTTTAACAGTGAGAAAATTTCCTCCTGTAAAACACGAGCTGACTCTCCCCGCGCCTGGGAGTGTATAACGCCGGCGAATCGCGGGGGGACAGCGGCGAATTGCAGCCTGTACCCCCTCGAAATCGTCCTCAAACCCAGGGTGGGGCTGCCAGTGCGACCCATCTCCGCCATCTGAGGGCGAGAGGTGATGTGCACCGCAGCCCTTCCACCACAAGAGGGCCCAGCCGCAGTGCGGTGGCGCCCTCTTGTGGCGGAATGACACAGCCCCCGGGTGACGTGCCCTGCAGTCCTACCACCACAAGAGGGCGCAGCCGCAGTGCGGTGGCATTCTCCTGTGGCGGAATGACAAGGCCCCCGGGTGGCGTGCTTATTTTGACAGATTTGGCTTTCTTTATTTTCAGCTGCGCCCTCGGCACTCGGCCTGGCTGCGACAGCGGGACACAATTTATTCTCTTTGTGAAAACATTTGTGTATGTGCGTGCTTGTGGACATGAGAGGGGGGCAACCGCTAAACCCCGCGACGTCAAATGTCCATCTCTCCCGGCTTGCACTGGCACGGTCCGAGGCAGCTGGGAGATAGGGGCGTGGGGAGCCCCTGGGTGCACGCCCGAAAGCCAAACAGGTGGAGCCGGAGAACGGGGAACTTCCAGCTGCGTCACCAGAGGAGAGAGGGGGAGTCAGGCCGCTCTCTTCTTTTTCCTGGCCTGGCTGCTGGCGGTGTGCGTGGGTCGCGCAGGCGCAGCTACAGCCGGGGCCGAGGGCTTCTTAGGCCAGCCGGGCCGACCTGGCGGAGCAGGCGGGGCGGGCTGAGGCCTCCGCAGTTTCGGCATTTTAAACTGCGAATCCTGTGAAGCAGCCTGTGCAAAGGTCTTACGCTGAGCAGGCGGAAGAGGAGCAGGGGGCTTTCGAGGGAGGCAGAGCTTGAGAGCTTCATCCTCCTTCTTTTTAGCTTCGCACCGCCGTTGCATAGAAGCCAACGCGGAACCGAAGATCCCCTCCGGGACAATGGGCATGTCCAGGATGTCATCCTTCTCCCTGTCCGACAGGTTGGCGAGGTTGAGCCACCGCGCCCGTTCCTGTAGGACCATAGTCCCCAGCGCTTTTCCCGTGGCCTGGACCGCGCAGCGTTGGACACGGAGACACAGGTCGGTGACGACCGGTATTTCCTCCCATGTAGCTGGGTCCTGAGTTAGCACAAAATCCTCGCACAACTCAGCCTGATAAGCCGTGAGCAGGGAGAGGACATTGAGCGCTCTGGCCGAAAGCGCAGCCGCCTTATACGCCTTCTCAGTCAAGGCTGACTGAAAACGGTCCGACTTGGACGGCAGACTGGGGCTCCGGGAGGACACCGCTGACAGGCGGGGGTGAAGGTGCGCTGCCACGAGTGGCTCCATCGGAGGCATGCGGAGCAGACCCAGGCTCTCCATCGCCTCACAATCGAGGGACGAGGCACCGGGAACTGGGCTCCTGCTGCTATAAGGGCGGTCTTTCCAAGAGCGCGCAACCTCATCTAGCAGCTCCGGGAAGACGGGGAGAAGTTGTTTCGTCGCACTCTTAGCCAAGGGCAATTTCTTCCCCTCGTAGCGGGATCTGGTGGTCTCAGCTACGACAACGGGCCAGGGGATGTTCAGCCGGACAGCAGCGCGTTTGCACACGTCGAGCATGTCGGAGCTGGGGAGAGGAGAAGCTGGTATGCTACTCTCATCTCCATCCCGAGAGGTGACGGAGGCCGCGGGCTGCGCGGCCCGAGCCGGAGTAATGAAGACGTCGTCATCTTCCTCATCCTCTGATATGAGGAGTTCAGAGACGCCATCTTCATCGTCCCCATAGTCCAGTTCTAGGACGTCTTCCTCACACGGGGGATCCGCGGCTAGGTCGAGCTGGGAGCCCCAGCTGGCGCTAGCCTCCGGAATCGCCGCCGTAGCGACCGCCAAATCCTGCTTGCCCTCGGCGGCAGCACCGTCGGAGGGGAGGAGGGGGTCGATTCCAGACAAGCTAGCCTGGCGGGCTAGCCGTCTGCGGAGACTTTTCGCTGTAAACACCGCGCAGTGTTGGCACGAGCCGGGAAGTTCGAAAGCCATACGGGCGTGTTCCAGCCCCAGGCAGCTCGAGCAGACCTGGTGTGGATCTTTACTCGAGATCTTGTTCCCACAGCGACAGGGACGGGTCCCGGGGTCTCCGTACCCCTTGGTATGGGGGTTTTGGGCCTCCATTCCTAGCCAGCTGGTGTGCAAGCCGGGAGACGAGGCAGAAAACCGAGAGGTAGCTGGTGTGCTAGCGCTCGGAGCTCGACGTGCCGTGGTGGGGCGTCGAGTGAAGAAAACCGAGAGGTAGCTGGTGTGCTAGCGCTCGGAGCTCGACGTGCCGTGGTGGGGCGTCGAGTGAAGAAAACCGAGAGGTAGCTGGTGTGCTAGCCTTCGGTACTCGACGTGCCGTGGTGAGGCGTCGAGTGAAGAAAACCGACAGGTAACTGGTGTGCTAGCCTTCGGTACTCGACGTGCCGTGGTGAGGCGTCGAGGACAGTGCTGACCAAGCCGTGTAGGGCGGGAGAGCACTGAGTCCGGTCTGGTGTGACCGACGAAGCAAAAAGGTATCCAAAACTAGTAGCGCCCGGCGACAGAAAATCCGTCTGTGGACAGTTCAGCTAACTAGCCCTGGACGCGAGATATGCTCCGAGTGAGAAGAGGTGTTTGAATGACGTGGTGCCGTCCGCATGAGCTATTTAAGGTGGGTGTACCACCTGGGCGGACGGACACGTTCACCAGCCAATCAGGATTGGCGTAATGAGATTAATGCTTCTGAGGCTGCAGCGAGGCGTGCATCCCATAGTGAGACATCGAGCGAAATATTATGAAAGAGAACTGTTTTTGTCAACAGTGGATCAGAGATGATTTGATTCAAATTTGGGGTGATTTTTGGAGCTGTAGTTCTGTGCTTATTAGCAGCTGTCCAACTGAGAGTGTCTGCTCTTGTCAGTGACCACCATTCTTATTTACTGTAGCTGTTTTTTGGCGTTTGGCATAAGTTGTCGTAATGTTTGATGCTCTTTCCCTTGTCGCCTTAAAATACTTTGCCGTTTTTGCGACTGACACGTTTGTACAGTTTGGGCACCTATTATTTGGCACCTCAGGAACTCTATTTCATCTTGTCCTCATCTTGACAGTTAGACCTCTTTTAACCCTTAGAACGCGAAATGCTGCTGTTTTTGCTCAATGATGTAAGGTATCAAAATCTGCTGGGGAGCTCGTTGAAACAAGTTCCCACAAGATAGGTTTTCAACAGCTCCAGATATTTCAATTTCTATTATTTTAACAATTTATTTCAGGGATCGAAAGGTTAAGCATGCAAATGCTGCTTATTAGCATTCACATTAATTTAAATCACCTTTGTACTTGCTTTTGCAATTGTGGTTAAAGTTAAAGCCAATTTTCCTGGTGTAATTTGTAAATTTTACTCACGCCCAGCATATTTAAACACTGTTTTTCCTGAAAACACTGCAAAATTTAAATGCAAGATTTTTTTGTGGTTGTTGGTAAGGAAATCTTTTCAGGATCAAGCATGACTTTTATATTCTAAGCATTTTACATGTGAAGAACTCGTCAACCAAAGAACTATTATAAAGCATTCTGTAGTGTTGAAAAACAGTGAGGAACACCTAACAATATTAATAGTCAGAGTATGCATCCCACAGTTTTCAACTCAGTAGTATGGTTAAAAAGCCCCAGTTTTTAGGATGACTGTATGATATTGTTCACTAAGTAGGCAGACAGAGAGAGGCTGTTTGAGGGAGAATTCATACTTGCTTTCACATATAATATCAACTGTCACACAAACACCATCATTCCTCTCATACACAGAGCATCATTCTCTCACGCGCACACTATTGTACTCTCATACGCACCATCATTCTCACACACACGCACCATCATTGTCACACAATCACTATCATTCTCTCAGACACGCCATCAATCTCTCACACACACCATCATTCTCTCACGCTCACACCATCATCCTCTAACACACACACTATTAGTCTCTCACACACACAAACCATTATACTCTCACGCACACACCATCATGATATCCCCGAATGCCGAATGGCGTTCCGGGGATATTATGTTTTTGGTCCGACCGCTGCCGCCGCTGTGCCGCCCTACGTGTTGACACGATAACTTCAGTAATATTTCAATTAGAAATTTCATGTTTTGCATATAAGTAAGTATCATAAAGAGGAAGAGCTGATTCGATTTTGGACAATTTAAAATGTCTAGATTGGCCACCAGGGGCAAAAAACTGAAAAATCACTGTTTTTATCATATCTCTGGAAATATTTGTCTGATTGACCTCAACTCAAGTGCAAATGAAAGGTCATGACCTGAGGATGTGTCTCGCGGTGACATTATACCTGTTTGGTTCAAAATTTTGACACAAGGTGAAGCTTTGTCACATAAAATTCACCATTTTTGCCATATCTTTGGAACCATTTGTCCAATTGACCTGGAACTATGTGCAACTACTAGGTGGCGCTTTGTGATGGAAAATGACTATTTTGGCCATATCTTCAGAACCATTTGTCCGATTGACCTGAAATTAAGTTCAAATGAAAGTCTATTCAAGGATTTGGGAATTGGAGGATTGGGCTCGTTCGGGGATATACCCCAAGCCGTTGCCTCTGACGGCATAAGCCTAGTTTTCTCTCAGCGTGTGCGTGAGAGAATGATGGTGTGTGTGAGAGAGTATGATGGTGTGTGTGTGTGTGAGAGAATGATAGTGTGTGTGCATGAGGGAATGATGGTGTGTGTGAGAGAATGATAGTGTGTGTGCATGAGGGAATGATGGTGTGTGTGAGTGAGAGTGATTATGTATGCTTGAGAGAATGATGGTGTGTGTGAGAGAGAATGCCGGTGTGTGTGTGTGTGCGTGTGTGTGAGAGAGTATAATGGTGTGCGTGTGAGAGAATGATGGTGTGTGTGTTAGACAATGATAGTGTGTGCAAGAGAGAATGATGGTGTTTGTGAGTGTGTGTGTGTGCGTGAGAGAATGATGGTGTGTGTGTATGTGTGTGTGTGGGAGAGTATAATGGTGTGTGCGTGAGAGAATGATGGTGTGTGTGTGTGTGTGTGTGTGCATGAGAGAATGATGGTGTGTGTGTGTGTGAGAGTAAAATGGCGTGTGCGTGAGAGAATGATGGTGTGTGTGTGTGACAATGATGATGTGTGTGAGAGTATAATAGCGTGTGTGTGAGAGAATGATGGTGTGTGTGTGTGTGTGTGTGAGAGAGAATGATGGTGTATGAGAGAATGATGGTCTGTGTGAGAATGATGGTGTGTGTGTGTGTGTGTGTGTGTATGTGAGAGTATAATGGTGTGTGCATGAGAGAATGATGGTGTGTGTGTGTGTAACAGTGATGGTGTGTGTGTGCGAGAATGATGGTGCGTGTGAGAGTATAATAGCGTGTGCGTGAGAGAATGATGGTGTGTGTGTGAGAAAATGATGGTCTGTGTAAGTGAGAATGATGGTGTGTGTGTGTGTGTGTGTGTGTGTGTGTGTGTGTGTGTGTGAGAGTATAATGGTGTGCGCGTGAGAGAATGATGGTGTGTGTGTATGACAGAATGATGGTGTTTGGGTGACAGTATGATATTACATGTGAAAGCGAGTATGAATTCTCGGCCTCTCTTAGACAGAAATGCTTACTGAAAATAATAATCTTTCCCTCTCGTTTGCAGTGACTTAGGAAGGATGGGTGTGGTTCTGGCGGGACACCAGAAAAAAATCCTCAGCAGCATACAGGTCCTGCAGACACAGCAAGGGAATCACGTTCACGTATAACCCTCTCTCCTACGGCACGATCACCCACCTGCCCCGGCCCCCACTCCCAAGGACAGGACCTCCATGCTTGTGACCCAAGTGTGTCTTTATTTTTCGCCTGCTGTCCTTCGTCTGTCCATCCGTCCATCTGTCCCTGCACGCAGACCTACAGAAAACCTTGGGAGTAATGACCAGGGGGACAGTCACTTATAACAACAAGAACAAAAAAAAAGAAAGAAACAAGGCATTTCCTACCGCTGCTTGTGCAGGTTTGTGTGAAGTTGTGTGTACATCATGCCTCGCTGTTTAATCTGGTTGTTTTGCGTTGGGGTTTTGGTATTATTTACCTCAGAAGTAAGGAAATCGTATCTGTGCAGAGCAGTGTTTTATTCTAGTGCCCTCTGCTCACACGTTCAGAGGTGGAATTCCAAACCTCAGACTCCTCCAGCTCCAAGGGAACAGACCTCAACGAAACTAACAGGACACTAACGGCTCCTGTCTGGCCTACGGACGTTTATGAGGGTGGAGATGTGTCATTTCTTTTTACGAACACCGCTTTGCTTTTACTGTCAGTCACAAAAAGTCCACTAACTAAAAATTCACAGATCAGAATTAAGAGCTGCAGTGTATATATTCACACCCTGTACTGTGTGTACACTAATATCTGCTGATGTCCTTGTTCCGTGTTTGGCATGAAATAAGAATGGGATAGGTAGGTGTGGATCTAAGGCCCCCACAACCGGTGACTTATGAAATCCCCAGTGAGCAAAGTTTGCCTCTTCATCCACACAGTGGTTTGAGCCGAACCCCACACCTAGGTCATGGCCTGATGGCACCCTTGGCTTCCACTTTATGGCTGCTTGTAGCTCACCTGCTTTGAGAGGGAACTGAGGACAGCAGGTTACTGAACAGTTTCCAGTCGCTCTGGCCATTGTTGTTGAAGAATTGCTTTTCTGGCCTCATGTTAGCCGGTTGGCCCAGCCGTGGCTCACATTCAACACTTGGACCTGTAAGAGCTGAAAATGGTAGCAACTGCACCAACCTGGCACTAAGCGGCAATATCTCCCCGGTGTGGAATGTGTCTCTTTTCGGGACAGCGTTGCTTTGTTGTGCTGCCGAGCTCTCTTCCAGTTCACTTCCATACGGTCTCCCTCAAAAGTTTCAGTGCTTCCAGGTTAACTATAGATGGGCCAAACAGGTGTAATAGCAAACCAGGTCAAAGACATATCACAGGTAACACAACAATTTTATGAAATTTATCTTTGTGCGTGGGCATGTGCGTACTTATTTGCGTGCACGTGCGCGCACAGTGACAGGGTATGGTTCCATTTGTTGATGGGTCTGTTTCAACGATTCTTTAACTTTTGTCAATGGCCTGCACTATATAGAATGTATATTTGTTGTATTAGTGTGTGGCCTTGTGTAGTGTTAAAAGCTGTTCACCACTGACCATTTTGTCGCAGTTCCACATACACTTTCTGTTCTACTGCTTTTCTGGTAAAGTAAAAAGGAGTGCACTTCATTATGCCATAAGAATTCAATGTGACAAATGGAATATGTAATGATTTATTCATAACTGAAAGTGTCCGGGACATTTATTTGGAACGCGCAGCCAAGCCATGTCTACTTCCTATTTCTCCACCGACAAAATAGTGCACCATACCTTCTCACAACAAAAGAGATGTTATCATGGTCACTGTCAAGACCTTTAAGGAAAGAAAGATTGTACCATAGTGTAAAAATGTACAGTGTTGACTTAAAACTCTAGAATGTTTGTAAGTATGAACTTTTCTTTAAAGCAAGAAGAAATCTAGCTGTGAATTAAAGCTAGAAAGCCCCCTAATTGTGCCCCCTCCCCCCTTACAAAGCTTTGATTTGTCGGAAGAGCGCTGAAGTGTGGATGTAGCATGGATGCTAAGCTATGTCTATCTGTTTAAAAATCCCTGAGACTCGTCACCTTCTCGCATTGCTCACTGTCGCAGTGATTCTGATGTGGCGATGCCGCAGTGTGGCAGGAACTGCCGTAAGACTGTGACATATTTCCCCGGGAGGTGACAGTTGCTGCAGTTTTACTGAAGCGCTTCTGGTGGGAGTAATATCATCACTCAGATATGTGAAACCCCTTAAGTCACATCAGTGCATCATCCTATACATTGTCAAGCAAAACCTTAAAGTCCAGGGTTATATATACTGAAGCATTTGTGCCTGATTTGTAAAGGGATCTCCCACCCAGAGCTTCATTTGGTAGGATGTGCTGAAAGTTGGTTCCATTATGAGTGGGGTTATTGTTTTCTTTTTTTTTTCCAAAATGTGAAAACAGTTTGCGCCTTTGCAGAATATGGATATTAACGTGATTTGTGTATAAAAGGGAAATGCCTGTAAGCTTCTCACACTCCTCTGGGGACAGGTCGAGCAAGACTTTGCCTACTTTTGCTTTTCGGCGAGACAACAAGAGGTCACAGGTCACTTTCCTGCTGCGAGCCCTGACACAAACTGTATTCGTAGGAAAATAAATGAATAAATGAACTCATAAAATCACTACTTCACGAACATATCCTTGATTCAGGTGTTGCCATGGTTACCTCCATGCCCCACTCTCACACAAAAACAAAAGAGACACTAATTGAGAATTTATACCAGAAATAAAATGAGTGGGGGAAAATATCCTGCTAATCAGACGCATTTCACATGAAGATAATGGAGAGTAATGATAATTATTATTAATTATTCATTTTTGTTGGGGAAAGCAGTGGATGCCTTATTTCTCCTGGCAGTAATGAATGTATTTATCCTGAGTATTTATATAGATAAGGCCTTCACTGCTATCTATAAGCTTGGCACGTTTGCCCTCCCTTCAGCTAGTGGGTGCTAACTTATTGTGATCTCCTCCAAATTGCCAAATTACTGAAGCGTAAGTGTCTATTCATACCCTCAGCTTTCCCAACTGCAGCAACAACGATGAATAATTAATTGCGAAAATGCAAAACGCATTTAATGAAGAGCCGCAATCAGCGCTTCTCAGGCTGCCCTGAAATTTATGCCCTCACTGTTTTGCATTCAGAAATGCGCTAATCATGGTTTCACCGTTTCATGAGAAAGTATTGAAATTCTGAGATGATCCTCCATCATGTTACTGCGTGAATGTTCTTTTACTCTGTTTTTCTGTGTACAAACTCTCACGTGAAATCGATATTTCATCTACGTTAATTTACATTTAGGCACACAAATAATCAAATTTCCAGAATTTTCACATTCTGCTACCGTGTCAGTCTGTTTTGTGCTAAGTTCTCCATAAAGTTGGGCAACAGCGTGTTGAGTGTGGGGGTTGGTGTGTGTTTATATATCTATGGGAAGTGATTTTTTTTTCCTCCATTTAGAAAAACTAGATTGTTGCCATCTGTTCCCTAGGGACAGTTCTGGTTCAACGCAAGCAGGAGTGCCAGCGCAAGTTATCATAGATGACACTCCAGGAAGGGGAATCGAAGGCTATGTTTTTAAAATGTAATAGCTTAACATATGTGAGTAATAAGTCGTGTTATTACTTAATATAGTGATCTGCGGTGATCTGAGGGCTTGACTGAGATGGCCAAGATTAATCCTTGGAGAACTAAATACAAATAGTCTCGCTCAATGATGTAAGACATCAAATTTAAAGGGGAGCTCTTTTAAACAAGTCACCACATGGTAGGTTTTCAACAGCATAAGATAATTAAATTCATACTTTTTTAAAATTTATTTCAGCGGTCTAAGGGTTAATCTTACAGGCAGTGTAGTAAGGTAGTTTTTGCTGTCCTTGCGGAAGTGATTCGCAGGCTGGTCTGCTGCAACACTCGAAAGGGAAAAAATCCAATCAAGGATGAAATGGGCAGTGATTGGCAGCCGAGAGAATTACCCAGAATAAGCCTGGGTAACTTGATTGTGATGTAACAACGTCAAGGACAGGCCAATTTTGCGGAGACTGACATTACGTGTCACGGAGGAAATCGGTCATTGAACAAACAATGACCCTGCCTCTGTTAAATTGGAAGTGTCCGCAAAGTGACTAAGGTCCTGTCTCCAGTAATAATGCACTTAAGATGACTCTGAATTAGTGGAAGCTTTTTTTTCCCACCAAAATTACATGAATCAATGCCAGATCATTGAGTGTGAAGTGAAAATAGGATGGAGAGCAAGTTCAGGATAGATGGTCAGGGGCCTAAAATATCAGACAAAGTCCTTGCGGTATTTTTGAATCTTACTGCTAAAATCAATACACAGCATTGCAAAGAACATGGAGTTAAGGGCAAGACCTGAATCAGGCTTCACAAAATTAAGGAAATAAATAACCCCTGTACATAGGATATTGGGCACTTGAAGTAAACAAATTCAGCATTGTCAATACAGCTTATTTATTTCCAAATAAATGTATTTCTTCCACTGATAAATTTTCGCCTACAGCTTGCATTCACCTCCTCCACCCCCCAGAAAAAAAAGATTTTATGGCTGAATTTCCCTTTTTGGTACCCTGTGTCCATTTGTTCCCTCACTACAGGTTTACATGAGCTTGTTAAAGGTGTGTGCATTTCAACCTCTTCATGTTGCTGTAATAAATATGCTAATATTTTTAATTTCTCACCTGAAGGCGTTGTATGTCTCTTTTATTACAGCTCGGTGCTGTGAACTGATGGGTCTGGCAAAGTGGGCTACTCTGCTAATTATGGTTTTTTCATCTCTAATGACATGTGTGTGCGCGTATACTTAAATTTATGCGCGCGAACCCAACACTTTCTCTTACATGCAGTTTGCGAGTGCCTGTGTGGAGGGGTTGCATGTGTTATCGATGATATTTGTGAGTGTGAATAAATGCGAGCGTAGTGAAAGAAAAAGGAATGGAGAGAGAGAAAGAGAGACTGAAATACTGAAGCCTGGACTTGAGCTACACTAATCCCTCAGTGTCAGTCCAGCACCCACAGCAGTGGCGGGATGAGCCGCTGTAAGCCCTGTGCATTGGAGACATGAGGGCAGAGAGGTAACAGATACATACCTCTTAAGTGGAGAGGATTCTCTCTAATCCATTACAAATGGGCACCTTGCTTCAGGTCCAGCCTGGATCCAAGAAAGCAGCTAAATCTGACAACGCCGGCCCTTAAAATAAGCGGCTTTCACAGACCACTTACGGTTAGGTATTAACACAGCGATTCATAGCGCATTTGAACATTTATTTCAACTAAGACGTTATGTAGCCTGATTCCAATGTGACCGCGCAAGACAATGTTATTTCAGAACCAAAAGCAAAGGTGTGTGTTTTGAGGTTTTAACACAGAATTATCAACACTGGCACAGCACCTATCATGAAGACCTACCCAAACTCAGTTTTGTTGACTCTGATAGGCTGGTTCACAATCCTTTCCCTGATGAGATGCGAAAGGACAGTTATGATTGGACAGGGCTACACCTTGCTCCCCGAAGCATAGCAACAGCTTAGTGGTGAGCAACACACCACTCATTATGTAGAGTAATGAACATTAACAGTAAAGTGGAAACTGTTTTATCGGGTGCACCGTATGCCTAATATGGGAAAATCAAAGGGAAGTTTTTATTATTTTCAGCAATACACAATGATAAGGTTTTGTAAATGGAACCTTCTGTAATGAAAAATCACCACTCCATTAGAGAAAAAAGCTATTTGCCACTATACAAGCCCTCGCATCTCTAAGCTCAGCCTTCTCCCAGAGAATAAAGGTTTCCTTCACTGATCCATTACAGCACCAATTTTCACAGCCAGTGTAATTGTCAAACTCTGGCAGCAGTAATTCGGTGCTGGCGAATTAATGTGTGTCAACTCAATTTCTGCAATTTTGCAAAATGAGACAGTGGCGCAGCTGCGGCAATGATTTGAAAGAGGCTTGTGTAAGAGGAACACATTACCTGTGAGTACTGTGGGGTTTGGTTTCATTATGGTCAATCATATCAGCCATGTTGCTTTCCTTTAATTCTAGTAAATCTCTGAAGAGAGAATAAAATTTTCATATCCAACACACTTGTCAGGGAGATGTTCCTCCCAAGTGCACATCTAAAGCCTAATTTATAGTCGTCCAACTCCGTCAATGCACAGATACGCAGAGCCCCTCTCTTACATCACAAACCCTCTCGACATGCTCTCGGACGCATGACGGACACCTCTCAAATTTTCTAACTATCCTTCAAAACGATGGAGAGCCCACGGATAGCGCAAGCCTGTGATTGGTCAGCTAACTACATCATTCCTGGAATGCCGCGCAGACGTCATGAAATAGTTGGCGGTTCTCCAAAAAAAATGCTACGCCCCCTATTGTCCTAGCGGTGAATTACTTTCCAACTCCCATTAAGCAAGGGAGAAGTCTGAAAGGTCCACATCTCCGTCGATACAACTGCATGCCTGCGCATTGACGGAGTTGGACGACTATAAATTTGGCTTAAGGGCACCTAAAAAAAAGCCTCAGGCAAACAATGTAACTAGTGTTACTGGCGGAATGATGTGGAATATCAGTTTCTGACCTCACAACCTCATTTCCAAGTCAGTTGAGAAGGTATAGAAATGCTAATATAAACAAAAAGCAGTGATCTGTAGTATTAGGGGGAAATAGATGTTTCTCCAGTGAAGGATTTCTTTTTTATTTGAATGTTTCATACTGACCTAACCTTGTTGGAAATTAGACGTTTGTATTTTCATGCTCTTTGGAAGCCTTAGGTATTTAAGTCTTGCTGTAGAGGTAGAACTTGTTTATAGGCTGTACTTTAAGCAATGAATGTAATCTAATTACACGAGCAAGGACCGTGCCGTCAACAAGATGTGTTTGACGGATCATTGAAGAGAATATGGTTGATGTGGGAGAGGGGAACTGTCATTTAGGTCTTCTGCTTTAGCAATTGTGAGTTTAGGGAAGCTACGATTAAGAATTTGCAGTAGCATCTGGGCACGATGAACCCCCCCCCCAGGACCGTACTTTAAGAGAGAGAGGAGGAGGGAGAGAAGAAGGGAACAGGATGGGAGGAAGGGGCGTATAAAATGAAAGCGGACCGAGAGGAGTGGGTTAGGTCTGCATTCACAGGGAGTTCTGAATGTGTCACGGCTGAGGTGAGGTCCCGTTAACTCCGTTAGATAGCTTTGATAAATATCTGCTTCTTTTCAGTAAACTTTTCAAAACTTAATTCCATCTCCTCTAAGCTGGGACACGACAAGGAGTGGTCTTGACCTGCTTTCAGTAATTTGCCTTCATTAGCAATGCAATGATTAAAGCATGAAATGCTCAATACCACCAGCTATATCCATCTCTCCTCTCCTCATTAGTTTCATTTGCAATGCAAAATTGTGCACATTTTATCTACATAAACCGTGGGTACATGTGGAATTATTCCATCTCAACTCAGACTTGGAGAATATTCATGGCAAATATCTGCAATGCAATGCACAGATTTTGAGCTCTCCAGGTTTTTTGTTTATTTATTTATTTATTTAATAACTGTGTACTCTTGAGCATTAGCGAGAAAGTTCTCCGGAGAAACATTTTGTAATAAATCATTCGCTTTTTAACCTCATCGATTTAGATTTCAACAAATATTTCTGGACATCCTTTACCACTTCAGAGAGTGTTAGAAAGTGGCTTAATTAACCAACATGACCTACCATTCAAGTGACACAGGGCCTCAAAATAGGCAATATTGCTTCGATATTCACCCAACCTATGGATGCAGATACCGCTTTCAAAATGAAAATAATAGTAAGGTTCTTGTGTTTTCGAAAAGCTTACAAAGCTATCCAAAATTTAAATAACTGCATATTGACTGAAAAATAATCACTCAACCACTTTTTTAAAATAATGTGTAACTAAATGCGTGAATGATATGTATAAATACATTCTATCACAGAATCTTTGACACCAGACAAATGTTGAGATAAATACGTTCACTGTCGAGCGCTAAATTATCCAGCAAGGTGGACGCAACACATTACCAATTTGCACCGGGCGACATTTCCATTTCCTCAAGTGTTGCTGTCACCGAAATGCAGAATTGAGGGTCTTTTCTCATTAATTTGTTGAACACATGAATTCATGGATGCCAGTGGCGCACACATAATTACTGAATGCACGTTATATAAATACATATATATTTTCTCATTCTATTTTAAGCTTTATACCACCAGGTATAAATATGCAGTGCAGGAAAAGAAAAAAGGAAAAGTAGTCACAGATGGCAACAGATAAACTATAAAAATGAGCCGTACTAACTTTTTAATAGTTTTTTTTTTTTTTGGGACTATCCCTACTTTTATACACATCATTTTTAAATGGGTATGTTTTCAAAGAAAAGGCTCCAGTGTCCAGACCAAAGTGTCAGTTCTGATGTGACAGTACTGCGAACAGTGATTTTATGAAAGTGCGCATACGCTGCACAAGGGTTCAGCCTATAGCCTGTAATATCCCCTTTAAAGGGGGCAGGGTCAGTTCATTGCACCTTATAGAGTATTACAGCCCTGAAAATTGACAGTAATGATGCACTCCAGGGATGGGCACGCTCATCTTCCTAGGACAAAAGGTCAATGACCTGCCCTCCAACCCCATTCAAACAAACATGTGCTCTGGTTTGTTTAACCTTTGATAATGCACTGCCGTCTGTGTTTCCAGTCCATACAATTTCCATTAAGCCCCATCACTGACTACTAAACTCCTAAATCTAGGCCCTCCACCCCCCTGCCTTTGACCGAGTGGATTATCGTCATTTGGCTCATGGGAACTCTACTGTTGAATAATGGAACATATGCAACAATATCTACATCTTATATTGAATGTCTTTCTGAAATCACCCTTGTGCTGTTTTGAAATTTTTAAACATGTCCCATAATGTGTAGTGGTGATTATACATTTAACAAAATGAAGATAAATCAGAGACTAAGTATTGAAGTATTCATTTTACTTTATATTGAATCATATTGTAGATGAGAATAAGAAAACAGAGAACAATTTGTGGTACAAACAAAAATGATAATGTCTTTTGGAGAGAAAAAGTCAATATCTAGTGCGGCCACCCTTAGCGTTGATTTTTGCATTTAATCTTTCAGGCATAGTTTTCACATATTTTACATTTCCTCACACGCTAAACCATGGTTTGAAGTTCACTCCAACAAGATTGTTTCAATGTCACAACAGATTTGCTCTATTGGACTAAGGTCTGGACTTTGAGCAGGCCAAGTCATAACTTTCATGTCACCAGATATTTCTTTTCTATTGAGATCATTCTTGCACAACTTCGAAGAGTGTTTAGGGTTATTATCTTGTTGAAAATCCCTGACCAGTCAGTCTCTTTCCAGATGGCAATGTGTGCCTCTCAGGGATGCTGTGATTCTTCTTTTGATTCTCTTGATTTTTATGAGATCACTGGCTCCTTTCGAGCAGACTGAACCCCAAACCAATATGACCACCTCAATGTTTTACTGAAGGGGTAAAACAGTCATTTTTGAAACATTATCCAACTCTGCGGCACTCATAAGTTCTGTGTTTGGGTGAGAAAATTTCAAATTTTCATTCACTAGTCCAAAGGTCCATTGGTGTCCAATCCTTGAATTTCTTGGCAAACTCAAGTCTTTCTTTGAAGTTGCCAGCTCCTCACAGCAAAAAGACTAGTCAGACCATTTTGGCACATGCATCTGGAAATAGTAGATCTTGATACTTTCATCTCTTCAGTTCTCGTGATATTAATATCATCACAGAGTTGTCGTGCTGTGAACTGCCGCTTTTTTTTTACTTGTCATACAGATAACGAACATCTGAGGCACTTAACTTCCGTTTTGCACCTCTATTGCCACCAGATTTCAGCAAGCCAGCCTCTTTCAAATGCTTGATAGGGTTTCTTACGGTGCCATGGCAGTATTTATTGTCTTCAGCATCATGTGAGGCCACCTTTCGGCTATGAACAATCTCAGAGAGCTCCTTCCGTCTTGCCATCGGGTTTAACGAGGTGACACTGCTCTAAGTTCATGTGACCTTATATACTGGAACAACTGACCATCAGAGGTAATTTTACAGAATACTGTTGCCTCAAACCAGTTTAAACTATTTTTTAGTATCAATAATCATGGAATGAACCTTCAAACATGCATTCAGGCTATGCAAAAGTAAAAAAAAAATGTTCGACACCTTTCAATTGATATAAAAAAGTGTTTTCAGTGGTTTTTTTATTACCAATATATATCTTTTTTTTTTTTGTTGTTCCCATTGCCTACAATAGCATTTATAATTTTTTAAAAAAGTTATAGAGAAGTAATATACAGTATTAGGACGACTTTTAGATGAAAGTGGTGGTGTATAATCATCACTGCACACTACTGTACTTTCTATTTCCTTCATTGAAATTATTCATTTACCAACCACATTAGAAGGTACACCTGCCTCAGTCCAGAGTGAAGTTCATTTTGCAGCCTGAATTCATCACAATGATGGTGGAGTAAATGAAATTGTAATCTGGGCCTGCATTTATGCCGGCAGTCGCAGCAATTTTTGTGGAGATAATGTGTTCCCTGTAACTTGACACATTGACCTGCTAGAAATATCCATTTTAAAAACGTTGGACTGATCATACATGGACACAGATGGTCAGCAACAACGTTCAAAAAAATTGTATATCTTACCATCCGTATATTGCGACAAATATCTAAATTTGGCTGCCAATGCGATATTTTACCAAAATTCAACCATCCGGTTTTATTGATGTACCCACCTCAGCCTTATCTGATAGGGTTGGACATTTGATTTGTCTTCTGCTGTAGAAGCCCACTTTCACTTCGTAGATCACTTTCAAATATCAGCAATCAGGGATGCCATCCTACACACTGCTATGTGCAGCCATTTTTGAGTAGCTCTTATCTCTTTGGTAGCTTGAAGCGGTTAAATTGTCAGGAAACTATTCTAACAAACAAGGTTTTTAACCTGCAGAGTGGCTACTCACTGAATGTTTTCTGGTTGTTATACCATTCTTTGGTATATCCAGGAAAGTCCCAAAATCAAAGTTATCTCTCAGATGTTGGAACCACTAAGTCTGGCTCCAGTCAAACTGTGGTCAAAGTCACATGGATCATCCATCTTCCCCATTCAAATTTTTTGTTGGAAAAAAAATTAAACAACTTCACCATGTCTGCATGTCTTTATCAATTGAGTCGCAACTGTTTGGTATCCTATTAGAACAAGATGGCTAATCGCGTTAATGTGCTGGTGTGCTTAATAAAGTGGTCAGAGAATGTAAGTTCTAAAAAGGATTTAAATAAATCACGACAGACAATGATATATCCGAAAATTGCATTATTAGTAGCTTCAGCATTTTAGATATGAAATGTAGTGTCGGCTTCAGACTATGGTGGCATTACTCTGGTCTTATCTAACCAGGGCAGGGCTGCCTAAGAATAATTGAAAAGCAACAATGCACAAGCAGGGGCACTTCCAGACGGGAAAAATAAATATGTAAACGCATGTATTACCTTCTCTTCAAAAGCGACAGGATGCACAGCTTTCTGCTCAAATCATTTTCATTAAGCCTGGGTAGGAGGCCGTAAAAACCTCCAAATACGAGCTTATTCTGCTGAGCTTATGAGCTTATATGTTATGCTGGTGCTTGGCACAGCTAGATATTTTTGACATTTAGGTTTTTTTTTTTGTTTTTAATTAATTCATGCATGTATTGAATGCTAGTATTTAGTGTGGTCACTTAATTCTCCAGAGGACGCACTGAGCCACAATGGGACCGGCTCCTATGTTGTTTTAATGACACTGGCCCCCTCATTAGGAGATACCCAAAACCATTAACAGAGGGCTGTCATTGAGTGACAGAGTGGGGCAATTAGAGCAGGGGTCCCTGGGGTGGCCGCTTTTTGTATGGGTGCGCATGTGCACCCATGCAGTCACCGTCAGGTTACGTGTGTGCTCCGTCAGCGTATGACAGAACCATCCATCATATTTTGACTTGATGGCATTATAGGCGCCACCACGTAACCTTACAAAATGATGTCGATACGTATTTTGAATGGAAACGGTGACATCTCCTTTCCCTCGATGGCTATGATGAAGTGTTCTCCAGGCCAGAACAGAGAAATCCCGTTTCTCTAAATCGCATGCTTTCCATCATATCTGTTCCCTGTGTCATGCGTTGGGTGGATGCAGTGTTTGTTTGGGTGGGGAGGGGGGAGTGAAGAGGTGCGGGGGGAGAGGGGTGATATAGCACTAAGGAGTGGGTTATAGTGTCTCTGGTGGCCATCTCAGGTACTTGATGCTGCGTTCCGGTTTCGGCCGCATTGGCTTCGTTCAGGCCATCTTGCACAGAGAGCAAGACAGGGGCAGAGACAGAGACTGAGCAATCTATCTCCATCTAGAAGCATCTGTAACAGAAATACTGCAACATAATGCTAACGTCAGCACAGTATACAGCATACTGTATTCGCAAAATATTAACTCTCTGACTTTTGCGCTAAATGAAACATAATACATTGAAAACAGGGTGACATAGTGGTTTACCAAAGGGCAGGGCTGGGTCTAGCAGGGGGCAGGCAGGCGTGTGCATTGGCTGCAAGAATTGCTGCTCTGCCCGCCCAATTGGTGTTCTGCACATTTTGAATATTGAAATCACATTAATTTACTTCGCCCACCTGGCATCTTCTGTGCCTCTTTAGGGCATCCACAAATCTGACTTTCTGGTTGGATAGTATAAAAGATTTGGAGATGATGCGTGTGTCCGTTCAATTCCACATTTTTTTTTTTTTTTTGTTACGGCGTCTCGCAACTGGTCAGAGCGTTAGCTTGCAGAAAAAATCATTAGTATTATATGAAATTTTATTTTGAAATTGTTAGGTAATTTAACCTACAGTATATGTACATCTGTGTGATGGGGTTATCTCTATTCTTTTGTAATTGTTTTAGTGTTATACTGAATTAGGAGCTCTGCTTGTGGTTAACTGATAGCTAACTAACTTTAGCTAATGTTAGCTTTCGAGCACTGCAGGCATCCAGTGGCAGTCAGTTGGTTAATTTAACTTTCTCATAGCATAGGTACCAGGCTAACGTATTCTCAATAGATAAAAGTCATACTTTATTCAACTGAATGATCATTATGCGCCTATTTGTGGTTCCTTAATATAGCCTAGTACTACCAATGGTATAAGAGCTGCTCTTAGCTCTTTCACGGGCAGTGTAACAGTGTTTCTTCTTCTTCTTTTTTTTTTTTTTTTAAATTGATGGTGGATTGCATCTGTTTTAAGCATATACAACCAAAAATTATATGGAAAAACATTAGCCTAGTTCAGAGGTGGGCAATTAGGGCCATATCTGTCCCTGGTTTTTGCACAAACCTCTGGCTTTTAATTGGTTAATAATCTAAATTTCTGACACATTTCTGACACATTTCCTTAAATTATTAGGAATGAACACCAAAGATTGTTCTTGTGAAACATTTTTCTTTGATCGAATGTATGCGCAAATCTATATTTGTGTATGCAACCAATTAGCACAATTAGTTGGGGTAATTGATAGATGTAAGAACCTGCATACACACCGGCCCTCCAGGACTGGAATTGCCCACCCCTGGCCAAGTTAATGACAGTTTACATTGTCTAATGTACGTATGTACAAAAGTATGTATGTATCACACCTATAGCAGTCAGTCATTTTAACAAATTGGAAATAGCGAGTAGATTATAGTCTAGTATACAATGATATGGACCAAAAATTTTGCCACGCCAGTCAGAGCAGTCTAGAACAGGGCTAATATTTTTAGCTAATATTCATCAACGAATATTTTATCATTAATTGTTCAACTGAAAGACAAAAAGGTTTGATAACTTATTTATTTATGGAATCGTTCATTGTTTTTTTTTTTGTTATTCTTTTTTTTTTTTGCCATTAAGCATGAACTTTACAAAGATAAACAAACAAAAGTCCTCATAAAGAGTTTCCAACACCCAGGGTTACCTCTGTCATTAGGCACACAAACTGACCCTCAGAGGGTCATTCATTCTTTTGTCAAATTCAAACTCCACCATAAGGCCAGCAGAGACACACCAGTTAAAAATCAGCCACTTCCTGCAATGCTTTTCCAAAGTGCAACCTACTAAAGATGATTTCATTACAGAATATTCACTCTCTCTACTTAAAACTGCACCTTGGCCCCAACAAGTATTCCTGAAAAGTGAAGTCTACTCTCAGCAAGACATTGAAAGCCACTGAAAAAGATTAAAACCACTCAATCAAGATCCTGTGCAATCAGTGGGAGCTACACTGCTGATTATATCGGCACATTTCCATTTGTGCAAAACCGGTTTCTCTCAAGCATTTTCTTTAATAATTTGATTCATATTTTCTGGGAGGTTTTACGATGAACTGTGACACTCAGTCAGTTTTCCAGAATTCCATTATTTAAAATGTTTGATAGTTATTTTTCAAAGGTCATCTGACCCCATCTGAAAGGAAAATTATTTAAGCACCTATCAGCACCATTTACTTCTCAAAGTGTGTCATCACTGTGTAGTATTCCGCTTATTCCAAATCTGCTCAGCCAAATGGCCATCTTGAAATACACTACTGCTCAAAAGTTTGGGATCACTTGCAAATTTCTTTGTTTTCCAAAGAAAAATAAATTTTCATGCATTTCACAAACATTTTTTTCCATTTCACAAATGATTAAAATTGATCAGATGATTTTCAAAGAATGATCTACATTTCTGCATAGAGACCTATTAGCAACTGTAAGTCCTCTGCATCAATCTCCTGGTATGGCTGCTAATCCAAGTTAAGCATTTTATAAAGCTAATTGATTATTAGAAAACCCTTCTGCAAATGTGCTGCACAGCTGAAAACCGTTGAACTAATAAGGGAGTGCAAAAGGGAGCAGGACATTCTTGAGGTTGGTTTAGTACCTGAAGCATCAGCAGTTGTTTGTTTGTTTACAGGCTCAAAATGGCCAGAAAGAAAGAACTTCCTTTAGAGACCCGTCAGTCTATTGTTGTGCTTAGAAAAGAATGCGAGAAATTGAAAACTTAGAATCTCTTACCATGCTGTCAAGCACTCCCTTCAGAGAGCAGCACAGACTGGCACTAACAAGGACAGAAAAAAGGAGTGGGAGGCCCCAGTGCACAACTGTGCAAGAAGACAAATATCTGAGAGTGTGTAGTTTAAGACAAAGACGCCTCACAGGTTGTCAACTAGCAGCTGCGCGAAATAGTTCCCGTCAAACACCAGTTTCAGTATCAGCAGTGAATGTGTTTTTTTTTATTCATCATTTTCCATTAAAATCATTATTTATAACTCAGACAATGTCAGCATGTTCTGTTCATTTGCTATATTTCCTATTCAGACTAATTTCATGTGTGTTTCCATGGAAAATAAGAAAATTTCCAAGTGATCCCAAACTTTTGAGCGGTTGTGTATATGGAAGGTCACGTGATGTCACTTTTCACCGGGGTGAGCTACACAGCGTTGGAACACTTTGAGAAATAAGCGGTGCCGATGGGTGCGCAAATCATTTTTCTTTCAGGTGGAATCTGCTTAGCGAACTGGCCCAATAATCAAAGTGCTCATACTACGAACAGCATTTGTGGTAGGTGAATTCTGAAAATCATGTTTTTTGTTTTGAGCCAGGTTGCTTTGTCAATCTAGGTGACTTAATTATTAGGTCTACCACATTTCCCAGAATGAAAAAACCAAATACGTTAGCCTTGTTATGCAATGTGTCCATATAGACGTGCAGATGCAGCAGCTTTACGGACTGAGATTTTTTTTTTTTTAACTTGGTATCGCCAATCCCACCAGAATCTGGAATGCCCAATTGGTGAACTATGTACAGAGCTTGCTCGTATGGGACCCCTTGCTGTTAACTCAGGACAGGTTCTCCTCCGAAGCGCATGCCTAGTGGTAGTCAACCTTGGTCCTGAAGAGCCGCAGTGTCTGTTGGATTCTGACGTTGCTCAGCACTTAATTGATGAATGAAAGCAGTTGATTACACCCTTACCTCATCTCACTAGGTGTCTTAGGTTTAAATAGGGTGGAGAAAACCAAACTCGGCACACCCTGTGCTGTTAGCAATACTCCTGCACTGAGGGAATAATCAAATACTGGAACTACCCACAAGACTCCTAGAGCCAACTAAACAGACATGCAGGTTGTGAAAGAAGTCTATGTGGAAACCAAGATTATTCAATGCAGTTTGACATTTAGTATTGTTGTAATCCGGACAGTGTAGAAGTTCAAAGTAAAGATAAAAGTTTATAGGGCAGTGGTAGCAAGCCCTGGTCCTGGAGAGCCACAGGGTGTGCTGAGTTTGGTTTTCTCCACCCTATTTAAACCTAAGACACCAGGTGAGATGAGTTAAGCGTGTAATGAACTGCTTTCGTTCATCAATTAAGTGCAGAGTAACGTCAAAAACCAGCAGACACTGTGGCTCTCCAGGACCAGGGTTGACGACCACTGCGTATGCCGGTCAGCCACTGCTTCTTATACACTCATTAGTTGAATCTTCGCAAGTCCAGAACGAGGGCGGAGGATACCCGGACAAAGCTGTTTATTTATTTTCCCTAACCCGGCAGTCCCTTCCCAATTTGAATACCTGTAGCGCGATGGCCAATTGTGCGCTACGCTGAAAAAGCAGCCGACCACTGCCAGCTGGTACGACCCCGGCTCGAACCCGCGGCGTAATCGTCACTTTTGCACTTCAACGCTGCAGATGGTCACTGTAAAGCTGAGTAGTTGAGAAGCCCCGCTCCTCCTTCAAAAGGGTTATGAACAAGGCAAGTTCAAGATCGCAGGCCTTTATCTGTGTGAGCTGGTTCAGGGCTGCCGCCAGAACTGAATTTTCGGGGGCAAAGATTCATCCCTTATGACAAAAATTAGTCCTAGCTAATTCTCAATCAATTTCCTTTATTAACTTGTTTTCCAATTATAATAATCAAGTGGCAATTGAAGACACAACATCTCTACCCCATGTGATCTAACAGTGACAAAATAATGACCTACATTCACTACATAAAAATAATTTAATTATAATTAGGTCTATGCATAATTTCTCTTCCAGCGAGAATGGCATTTCAGGACTCTTCAGCGAATGCAGGTAATTACGGTGACAAGTATGTGGTGTTGTCCATTTATGTTTTCCAATCGGACAGCTGTCAATTTTTTTATTGCAAGTTGCAGTGACTGTACTGCAAAAACAGGTGTACAAGCTTTCCACCAAAAGTTTTTTTTTAAATGTAAAATATAGCAGATGGGAAAGCCGGAATGAAGCAATGATTACATTTTATCCTAATTCTATTTTATTTTATTTTCAGGGTAAATTAGAGTTTTGATGACCTTATTTACTGGATCGGATGTCATTTTAAAAAAAGGTCGACATGCGCAAAAAGTGCACCTTTAGTTTCAGGTTGTACTGAGGATAGACATGGACCCTGGCTTATTACAAAGGCACATTATTCTGTTGTCTGGTCCAATTTAAACACAATTTAGAAGATCTGTGAATGGACCCAAGGGAATGACTGCAGTTTAAACCCCCAATCGTCCCAGTGTAAATTAACAATGTAAAAAACAAATTTGTTGTAATTTTAATCCTTTGTCCCATTCATCACAAAACATAAAGCTCGGACATATCCTTTGTTCTTGCCGTCTTTATCCTTTGAGTCAAAACATGCTTCACTTTGCAAAAATGTAAAATCAAAATTAATTATTACAGTAAACTCAGCCTGCCTTCATACTGTTGATCAAAGTTAAAGGCAATTCTAAAGTGAATGAGGTAATTTTGATTGGCACGACACACTGAGCAAACCTAATGGTGTCTGCTTTAATCAAACCCTGTGGTGCTTTGGATAGCAAATAGTGCATAACCCCCTACTTCTCTGAGTGTACATTAACACTCCCTCAGAAATAAATGAAACAAATTGCTCAGAGATGCAGAGTAGTAAAGCACTGGGAAAAAAGAGAATATTTAAACAGAATACTCCCAATTTTCCATAACATAATGAAAGAAACACTACACATCATGCGACCGAAGAGATCCAGTTCCAATTCAGTTTCTGTGATGGTGTTTCTATCCACTGAAGTGCATGTAGCCTATTGTGAGTTTTTGAATGGTAAAGGTTGTTTTCTGTGTAACCTATGTGGTTTGTGTAATTAGCATTTTTGTTTCATATATGAACAGGCAGAGTATTTCTACTGATGTGCATGTCAAACAGGTCACACTGGTAACGTAATCAGATCTCTCAAAACAAATTTTCCATTATTCTGAATTGATAGAGTAAGCTAGTGTCGTAAAACTCTCTGGGTTAGCCGTTGACAAAATCTACAGCACTGTCCACATGGAAAGAATCCATATGAACACATTTGCGCATATATGCAACCTATATGCCACATATATGCAGCATATAGGCCAGATTTAGGTACATGTGTGTGCTTATAGAGGGCATATATCACTTCATTTTCACATATAGGCCCTATGTGTACATACAAGGTATATGTCTCCTATATAGCTCATATACCCAGTGGCAGGTTCTGTTTGTCATACCTATTGTACAGCTCATATCTCACTTTTGTAACTGTCATACATGATGCCTAGCTCATATTTTTATTCTCAAGGTAATATCTGCATATTAGTCCAAAGTCCCTGACAGAAATAACAAGAGGTTCACGCAATAACTTATTAATTGTATGTGAACTTGTGAAATTGGCATCACATTTGAATCTAAATACATGTTGACATGTGTCAACAGTATGTTATGTGTAAACCAGTCATTATTAACTATGGCAAGTGAGAGGAGACAAAAAGTTATGATATCAACACAAATATCTAATACTACTTGTTACATTTTTTCCCTGAAACATTAACAATAACAAGGTCATCAATTCTTTCTTGCCCATACTTATTTCCATTCAATGAAGATTGAGTTGTGTAATGTGGAAGAGAAGCAACTGTATAAAAACAAAATGGTTTGATTATGTTTATTTCATGAATTAAGAATTTTTTCAAGTTTAAGTCACTGCCAGAGTCACCACATTAGATAAAATTGGATTCACATCATTACAGCTCATACATATCCACTGAAAGGCAATACACTACACTGTTACATCCACCAAATGCAATGTTTTCTATCTTGTCTGTAATGCAGTTTCTAGATGAATATGGCTCAGAGGTCCTTAGCCTAAATGTAGCAAAATAAAACAAAAATAACAAAATAAAAGTACACAGAAGAACATACATTCAAGTAAACATGCCTTTCAAAAGTCATTTTCATCCCCACATCTATTTGAGCATTTCACTGTGGTTAATGAATTTGAAGACAAAGTCTACATTTCTGTTCACACTTTTAATGAACAGACACTTGTCTTTCATTTGAGATGCTTGTATAGAAACTAAAGGTCCCAGACTTTTTCCTACAGGGATGAAGCAACAAGGATCCTTAAATTCCCACACGGAAAGAACCTACATAAACATATAGGTTTTAGTCCCCGCCTCGTATCAACCAGCAGTGCAGCTCTTTTCAGAAGTAGCGCGCAATTCACCAATGCGCTACAAGGATGCAAATTACGAAGGGCCTGCTGGGAAGGGTTATGTAGATTAGAGTTCCCTTCATCCTGTTGGCAGAGGGGTGCTCATATAGAAAATTCTAACCACATAAAATTGAGAATTGTTCTCCACACTTGTTCTGCGCTCGGGATGATTCACCCTAGACAGATGTATACTAGAATCACGTGCTGCTGATGTTGGGGGGGGTGTGTGTCATGCACATACTTGAATAACTAATTTGTATGTATTTGCACATAATTATCTAATTGGATATACCAGAATTGGGTGGGTTTAGAAAGCTAAGTAAAATACAATATCAGACTTTTATTGGGCCATTTTCATATGTTATAGGAACATATCTGCGCCTATAATATTTGAAAATGGCCAATTTCATGTATGTTGCATATATGCAGAACCTATATGTTCATATACAATGCCTGACAAAAGTCTTGTCACTTACCCAAGTTGTAGGAACAACAAACAATAACCTGACTTGTAGTTGATCAATTGGAATGAAAAAAATGGCTTATATGAAAGGCAAAGCCCTCTCGATTATGCAAAATATACCAAAATAGAGTTTTGTGTCATTCATTGAGTTTAATTATTTAATTAGTACCGAAAGGTCAGATTTTGCGTGGACAAAAGTCTTGTTGCATTGAAAAAAAATGTGGAAATTAAACATACACTTTATTTTGAATACACAAATATGCCACCATAATATTAGAACATAAATTCATGGTGCCTTGGAAAAAATAGTTAATATTGTGTAGACCCCCATGAGCTTGGAGGACTTTACCCGTACATCTTGGCAATGACTGAAATAACTTGATGATGAAATCATCTGGAATGGCAAAGAAAGCAGTGTTACAGGACTCCCAGAGTTCATCAAGATTCTATGGTTTCATTTTCCAAGCCTCTTCCTTCATCTTACCCCTGAAATGCTCAATAATGTTCATGTCAGATGACTGGGTCAGCCAATCCTGGAGTACCTTCACCTTCTTCGCTTTCAGGAACTGTGATGTGCAGACAGAAGCATGAGAAGGAGCAGCAGTATGAGTCGGGCAGGAAGAACTTCTTGATATTTCAGGCTGTTGATGTTGACATCCACTCTGCAGATCTTTCTCCCCCCCCCCATACTGGCTGTAACAACAAACCATGATTTTTTTCCTCCACTAAACATGATTGTTTGGTTCAGGCTCTTGATGATCAGCACTTTGGTCTGTGGTTGCATCTTTGTCATGTTGTCAGAGGTCTAGTTGCACCTCATATGAAAGTCTGGTGTGCTGGGGTTATTTCTATACACATCTGGGAATGTGTTAATTGCAGTATGTGTCATAGGTTAAACTCTAATCTGTGATTTGTTGCATCATCTGAAGAGACGACAAGACTTTTGTCCCAGCAAAAACACATGTTATGGGCTTTGCCAGGCTGTGAACATCAGAACTCTTTTTGACAGTTTCATTTTGCACCAAATTATTAATGTGAAAGCCCTTGACATTAAAATGGACCATTATTATTATTATTATTATAACAATTAATTGGTTAGAAATAAAGTAATATGCAATTTTTAGTTACTATGTCTTTATGCAACAAGACTTTTGTCAGGCACTGTAGGCACTTTCCGTGTGGGTTATGGATTTAAACAACACTTGATGTTTAAAATTTATTACAGCAGTGACTATTATCTCTGGTAAATTCAACAGACAGCGAGTCATTGTCTTACCACAAGTTGCAACTGCAGGCTGTTAAATTTTTGATGAGGTACTGTATTTTATATCTTAGCGGGCATGGTTTGTAACCTTTGCACACACAAAAGCCCTATAGTGAACTATGTAAGCTATGCAGAAGCATAAAACAGTATGTCATAAAACATAACATGACATGAATAGCAAGAATAGACCATTTAGCTGAATAAGGCTCCCATTTTCCCATCTATACCAAATATGTAAGCCTGGTCACAGAGCCTCCTCTGCTGCAACACATCCTGACAAGCTATATTCCACACTGTGACAACTCTCTGCATAAAAAAAGCATCCAAATAGCTGTCCTAAATTTACCCTTGGCTAACTGCCATTTTATTGAAACTTATTATCATACCAGGAACTAACATTGTGGCTCTTCTTTGAACCTTTTTGAGAGCCTCTATAACTTTCTTGCAGTACGGTTCCCAGAACTGGGCATGGTGCAGTCAACCAAAGGTGAAATAAATGATATAAACAGCCTCTTTTGATATGGAATAATTTTGGTGATGTACTGTATTACAGAATCCTGCTGACCCTTTTTACTGCTACAGCACAAGCTGAAATGTAAAAGGCTTTGTTCAACAATAACTCCAGGTCTTTTTTCAAGTAGAACACATTCCAATATTAAGCTTTTAATGGACTCAACAACAAGAATCATAGGTCAAAATTTAGCAAGGATTAGAAAAATGCACCCCGGTGGCCCTTGCCACCATTTGCCAGTTACCTTTTGCTGCAATGAATTACTGTTTTCGGTATAGAAACTGCTTTGCTGTGAAGCTAACCTGCTTCACTGTGAAAAGGCAATTAATGCTTTGGAGAACAGGAGAATATAGCAGAAAGGATTGTTTATCACAATTAAGAAGTTGCTTTCTGAAGCCGGGAGATGCGATAGTGCAGTGGTTAAGTAGGCTTAACTTGGGATCAAAAGGCTCTGCATTCAAGCCCCGGCCACGGCCCTTCACTTCACGCCTCACTCTACCCAAGTGTATAAATGGGTAGCAGTAAATAATCAGAAAAACGTGACTAGCAGCTGTGGGAGTACCTGCAATGGACTGGTATCCCATCCAAGGGGAGCAGTAGCACAACTGTCTGGTTTGTGCGTTCTGGGCTACTGTAGAAAAAATGGCGGCGCAACATGGCGGCCTCTATGGCAGTGGACCCGCTCCCATGTAGGTTTAAAGGTCTTAATCTGAGCGAAATGAAACTCAAAGATGTTTGTTTTCACGTGATTATACACTACTAAAAAAGTTGTTATGAATGTTATATTCCATTTCTGCCAAAATGTCAATCTAAATTCTACACACTTCTCCTTTAAAGAGAATGAAAGAGAGATCTTGGGTGTGCCCTCCTTACTAGAATAAAGATTTGTGCTGATCTCGGCATATGTCAGGTTTTAAGATGATATGATTAATAAATTAAGTTATGAAAATTTCAGATGATAGTGCAGAGTAATCCCAAAGTAATGTAAAGTGTTACTATTTACTTTCAGCAGTGAGTAACAAAATAAAGTAAGGAATTACTTTTTTTAAAAATAACTAGAAATGTATAATGCATTACTTTTTTAGAGTGATTCCCCCGACACTGATCCTGAATCACCAGCAGACTTTAAACTGTAACCAATTAAGTTTCATCAGCAAATTTAGCCTATTTGCTTTCAAAGTTCTCCTCACAGCCATTGACGGAGAGAAGAAAGCGGAATGGTCTCAGACCTGTGTCTGGCTCAGATGAGATCACTTCCACCAGGACTCTTTGTGTCCTCTCCTGTAACCAGGTCCAAATCCATGCTGACATACCTCCTATAGTTCCTACTGCCCTCATTTTCATAATTAGTCTCTCATGCGGTACCTTATAAATATGGGCGAATAGCATCTGATGAGATTTACTGCACATTTGCACATTTAACTGAATTAACTGGCATAATAAACTTGTGTTTGAAAAGCATCGAAAAACAGTGGAAACTGTGAAAATTTCCTCAGACTTTGAAGCAAAGTTACACCACATTTGCAACTGGTTGATTTCTACAGAGCCACAATAGTGCATTATGCTGTATCATTTTCAGTTCTTTCATAAGGATGTTTTCGCAGTAAAACTTCCCCTTTGTTTAATTGGAGGAAGAAAAAAAAAGAACGATGAGAAGAACTTTTGAACAGTTTTTTTCCGCAACATGTAACAAAGAGGGGGAAAAAAAGGTGATAGTGATGCTTATGACTCATGGTTTTTGGAGAAAAAAAAGGATTATGAATGAAAAATGAGAATCGGATGTGGATTCTATTGGGACCTGGACAAATTTCTTCTCCTCTGGGCAAATGTCCAGACAGGAGAGCATAATTCTGCAGTTCAGAGTTCTCCCGCTTTCTGAGTCCTGCTGGCTGCCCCGGGTTCAAGTAATGGAAGAGAAGAACAAAAAGGGATAAGTCAGAGATTCTCTCTCTCTCTCCACCTATTGTGTGCATAAGACACCAGTATAATGTCCTATTTTCTCAAGATTATTGCAGTAAAGTTTCTCACTGAATTACGGGTGATGCAATTTCACAAGACTAGATTCAAAAAGAATAATGAATTGCTGTCTGTGCGTCTTCAGTCGCACTGTTTAGCCTAAACCTGGTACAGTGATTAGCAATCGAGGGCAGGGGAGTTGTACAACCTCAATGGCTCCTGGTGAAAACTGTGCTCTGTGGAGATGAGTCAGTTCCAAATGCGCACAGAAGGCATGACAGGTGGTAAAATGCCCTTGCATTCTGTGGAATGGAGAAGCAGGGCTATGGTGGTGTATGTTGGTGAAACGGAGGAATCTGATCGCTGAGCATGCAAGCGACTAACAAAAGGCATCTTTGTATCCTGCGGCTATGGAATAGGCATTTGATTAGTTTCTTTGCCTGGGGATCCCATCTCTAACAATGTCCCAGTGTAATGATAAAGACACTGTTCAACTGATATTTGTTACATGGAGTGTATTTTGGGTGGTTTAACGGGGAATATTTTTCTACGCACTGAGTAGTTGGGTGTGGATGTGAGAATGTGTGAGTGTGTGTTTGTGTAGAGAGCCCTTTCTAATATTATCTTTCGCAGCAGAGATAATTTCAGAGTCTGCTCCTGGTTGGATACATGCATATTTGATATGTTTGAAGGAGCTGTGTCACGATTACTGCGCATGCTCCCGACTTTGAATGAAGTAAATCTGCTCAACTGCTGGTATCTAGAGGGTATTTTTCTTCTTCTATGATCATTGGCGATGGAACACCAGATTACATTCTTCCTATCCTTCGGCCAAAGTCCTAAAATAGTGCTTTGAATACTAAAATTTCCGTAGAAATATAAAAAGCATAATGATTGAGTAACTAAACTGTATAAATACAATGCAAAACGAAGACGGATTGGCAAGGATGGAATCAGATTACGACTTGCAGTCAAGCAGATTCACTTTCACTGTAATCGTGATACAGCTCCTTTAAGCGGCAGCCAAAATAATATAATGTTTCTGAGGACAGATGTCCTTTTTATTAGCTTTTTTCCCTATTTAAACAAAGTGCCTCTATCTAGAGAACTACACTGAACAAAAATATAAACGCCCCATGTCAAATTTGAGTTTTTATTAACATTAGGGTTATGCATTATATGAAGCGAATCAAAGTTCATTTTTGTGAATGACTAATCTTCAGATCACCATCAATATTACATCTTGATACTGGCATCTGCAAAGGAGTGGCAATCTTTTGAACACGTTTGGGGTCAGGTTGAAGAAATTGAATGTTCAATATCTTGTGTGTCCACCATTTGCGTGTCTCAGAGCAACACATCTCCTTCGCATGGAGTTGATCAGGTTGTCTATCGTGGCCTGTGGAATGTTATTCCATTCTTCCCGGAGGGCCACACGGAGCTGGCACACATTATCCGGAACTGGAGCACAGTCGCGGACAAGTCGATCCAGAACATCCCAAAGATGCTCTATGAGCGACATGTCCGGCGAATACACAAGCCAGTCCAGAACTGGAATGTGCTCTGCTTCAAGGAACTGCATGCAGACCGCTCTGGTGGACATCCCTGTATCCAGCATGCCAATGGCACGTTCCCGCATGACCTGAGACATCTGAGGCATGATGAATTTTGACAATATTTGACGTTTTGGGGTAGCCTTTTATTGTCCCCAGTATAAGGAGTGTCTGGGTACTGCTCATTCTGTCTGATCACCGTCTGGAAATGCCAAACCCATGTGCTGAGTGAAATCACTGCATCCCTGAGCAAATGCTCACTGACAAAGGGAGATGGATTAAAAAATGGTACACAAATCAAAAGGAATATCCCTATTGTACAAGTAAAAGTCAGCATATACTCACTTAGAGTTGTTAACTCCATGTGGCATCAATATTTGACATGGGGCGTTAATATTTTTGTTAAGTGTACATTTGACATGTTTACGTCTAATTTTTTACACTTCTGTCAGTTATTATTTCGCTGAAAAAAAACAAAGGCAGACATGCAGGCAGATGACAAATTAAAGGAAAAACCTGAATAAATTAATGGAGATATATAGCAAAATGCATGATGTTATGCTGCGTGGGTTGTTTCTGTGTCATGGATTGGGTCCACTTCACCACTTAGACTTTGGATGGGAGAGATCTCTACCAAGAGAATGCCTGTATTTACAGGGCACAAGTTGTCACTGAATGGGTCAGCGAGCGTGAATGCGATGTGACTCGTACGCTTTAGTCTTCGCTCTCACCAGCTCTCAGCCCAGCTGAACACCAATGAGTGTTGACAAAAAAACAGCAAGGAGCTTATTATCCCTACATTCTGTTTGAAGCAGCATAATTTACTGTGTGGATCTCACTACTGCTTGCCCTCTCAGCCCCTTTGATGTCTCTGTTTTATGTCTTTTTGAAACTGCATCTGAAATCCAGTTCACAGCCTGTGACCACAAGGGTGCGAAGGACGTACTTACTATCTCAGTTAGCTTTAAAATTGAGGTGCAGTTTTAGACGGTCACAAGAGCCTAAACTAACGCTGCAGCGACAAAGTTGTTTTTCATTTGGCTGTGCATCTTGAATACCCGCCCCCTCAATATACACACCCCAAGCCACCTCTTCTGTCATGTGACCCAGTGAAGCATGCAGAACAGATTTTCGGGGTCAATCACCTCACTTTCTACGCAATTTGAGGCCCTCCCTCGTTCAATAGGGTCAATTACAATTTTGGCATCTTATAGACACGAATAATTTCAATTTGGACTCAAACCCGCCTCCATTCATTCAGCCTATTTCAGTCCTAAAATGACCAGCCCATCTGCCCCCTTCAATCTCAAGCTTGCTGTCCTGACCTTTCACCCTCATTTGCATTCTGGAACAGTGGGTTGAGTCGAGAGAGGGGCAGCCACTGAATCACAATGTTCTGGTCATTCGTTTATTATTAACTGAAATAACCATTGTGTAATATTTAAATAGAATTGAAGTATTTATTTGCACCTTAATTTTCAATTTTCCTCCAGATCTTAATCAGCAGGCAGTTTTATCTTCAAAATAAAGAACTCGTTATCTTATGGTCTGATAATATTGCATTAAATCGGGCATATTGTTTGGTGTAAATCCATTATTCATCTAAAAGATAGATTATAGTCTAATTACAAAATAATTACATTGGTCTTGTTGCGCAGACAGAAATAGTTCAACATTTTTTTGAATATATTAATTTTTTAACAGAATCTGTCTTCCCTTGTGTTATGATGATGTCACGTGCTGTCTATACGCATCATTTGAATCCTCAAACAGTATGAACTGTGGAGGAAATAAAAAAAAAATCCAGCAATCGACTTTAGTCCTCAATATTGCCTCAAAGTATCTGTATTAATAAACTGTATCTGTCTGGATCACTTGATCAGCCACATTTGCCATATCTTTGCACTGTGTAGCTTCTGTAAATGTTTTCTTAATGCAGCAGTATATAGGAGACTTCTGTTAATATCAGCTCTGGGAAGTTCACCGCATCACTTTTTATTGAGACTTATTCAGATATGGATGGATTCAGTCCTGTGCAGATCATTTGTACTGTAATTGCCTGTAACTGTCATGCAAGGTTTCCTTCTTTTCGAATGGTGGCAATAGTTATTTTTTTTGCTTTTGCTGGGTTTTTTTTCTGTTCGGCATATGCAGTTAATTTTTTTTCCCTTGACAACTTTCCTAATTTAGCCATTTCTGCGACCAACACACCAGCAATTTTGGCAGGAACTATTCAGCCCCTTTAGAACTTTAAATTCTTATCCTCATTCTTTCGTTGATAACTTACTAAGCGAAATGCTGTTGGTTAAATCTCTTTTACACATACACACAAGCTGTTAATTTACATTCAAATCCATAGCAATCACCTGTGCTGATACTTTTGTTATTGTGCTTTAGAACCGCAGCGTTAAAGCCATTTTTTCAGGGGTGCTTCTGACATTTAGCACATACTCATACAGTCACGTACATGAAAACTTTTACACTGGCACAGACACATCGATGGCAGCATCAACGTTGATTGACAGAAACTTCAAAATGCCCATGGAAAGAAAGAAAATACACAGCTTTCCATAAACATTTGAAAATCATTAATAAGAGACCTGTTGCTTTTGTGTTTGCGATATTCAATGTATGGCTGGAATATCAGAACAGGCAAAACACAATATTAAAAAAAGAAAAAAACACTATGATTTTCACAGAGGAAAATGTGTGACCCGAAGCAACAGGAATAGGGAAGACGCGGCGCTGGCGACAGGCACTAATTATATGATTTACAAACGCCGAGTGGGCTCAACGACCTTCAAGAAAAGAAGTGGCGGAAAAGGGCATTTTGATCAGTGCAAGATTATTCTCTTATAAAAACCCCGCTATTTTTCCGCATGACTAACCCGTAAAAGCTCCCTTCTGTTGATTATTATCCAATTATCCAAACATCTGGGTCCTGCCAGCGTTCAGTTCAACCGAATTAATGTTTTCTGAAATGAGACTTGAGCAAGACAATTAGGAAAGGTACCCAGCAGAGACAAAGTATTAGGCAAGGACATGCTGGAACCCCCTCCCATTCTTTTAATTATGCTGAAATTTCTAATTAAAATGAGCACATTATACGGAGACTGATGACTTCACACAGTATAATAAGAATCACACCGGGGGAGGGACGTGGCTTGCGTTGCAAGCGGAAGGCTGTTGGTCGCTATAAAAATAGCCACTTTAGCCAAAACTGATGGGGAGTCTCAATCACCAGTTAATATTCACATTTGCAAGTGAGCAGATCATTCAAACAGCAATGGCTGACAGAGGAAAGAACTGTTTTAATCCCAGGCATATTCAATTACCATAGATTTTATGGTCAAAGTCCCTAAGTGTTTGAAAATGCCGTAAAAATCTGACAAGAGATTTTAAAAAAAAAATCTGATTAGATATGCTGAATCAATTTGAGATTACCTCTGCTTTTACTTCATCAACTTTATTGCCTTTCCAGGAAATGCGGGCTCATTCTGAATCTGATTCCTGACTGCAACATGTTACAAAAAGTCTGGACAGGAGCAATATCAATGGTATCACTTCAGACATATAATGCCTGAGAAAAATGAAGACATAGAAAGTAAAACTGTTGACTTAAATCAATTGCTGTTCCTGTGGCAGATCAGCAAGCTAAATACTTTTCCAGCATTAAGAGAAATGGGGCTAGAACTTTGTTTCACTAGCTGAAAGACAAAAGAAGACAAAAGTAGCTTTATCTCTGCAAGCCTATCTCGAATATTAAACTTTCATATGTCATTATGCAGATTAAATTTTCTTCAGCTGCTGGTTTGATTTTTGTAGTTTGCAGTTGCAAATGGAACATATATAATGTAATGAATATTGCTCACAGGGTCAATAGATTCTCATTGTGGTCCTAACGGCCACTGCCATAACTCGCCTTGGCCCTGCCCTGTCCAGTCTCATCCTGTCTACAGTCAATATAATGGATATCAATAGCTTGATTAATTTGTTCTCACAACATGGAGCCCTGCATAATAAACTAAGATAGCAAATATTGGGAAAATGTCTGGGGAGGTATTGCAGCTGAACTTGAGTGTGATTGTGAGTAGCCTACAAAAAAATGCTCTCTGTTGTCACGAGAACCTCTTAACAATTCAATTTTGAGTAATGAGTGCAGCCAATGTTTTCTCTTTATCACTAAAATCTATATCGTAAACTCGCCGATGCGACTGCTTGTAGAGTCCATGGCAACGGCGAAACAATGATTTTGTGACTGTGCTAATGTTTAATTTTCTGAGGAATGCATGGAGCCTGATGATTTGAGTTGCTCTTAGTTGAAACACCAAAATTCGTCAATGAATATTTTGAGCGTGAGAGCTCAAAAAACATTTTAAAATAATCTAGCTGTGGTGAATGATGTTTTATTTGTGGCGAGCCGCCACAAAGAACTGCTCATATGGAGAAGTTTGTCATGGACATTGTGTTCTTCAGGCCATTGAAGAGAAGGACCATCATGGATGTTACCAAAGTATGGTTCAAAAGCCAGCGTCTGACATGGGATGGGGGTGTTAAAATGCCCATAGCATGGGGAACCTTGAATATTTCTTGTAAGCACCAAGGATGCAGAAGAATGTTCATGTATTTTGGAGCAACATATACCATCTTCAAGATGCGACAAATGTGACAGTGAAGACCCTGCATATCTGAGCAAGTGAAGATGAATGTTAAGAAAGTGTTGGGGAAAAATCCAGCAAAACTAGGACAGTAAGCATCCTCAGACTCCCAACAATTAATTAGAGGTCTGTTAAAAGGAAAAGCGATGTAATACCAGGTAGATACATCCCTGTTTCAGCTTTTCTAGAATGTGTTGGCCTTAAATCTGAAGGGATTTTTATTTTAAAAAAGCAGAAAAAACAACAGAGGAATAAAAACATTAAAGCAACTATTCTGCTTTAAAATAACAGCATTGAAATCAAAATCACGCATCTTTAATTTGCTCTCAGCGTACTAAGCCCCTGCTCTTGCACTATGTAACGGGACGACTGCAAATGACCACCCTTGAGAAGCCCATACCAAATTATGGCCCACTTCTAACACCACTAACTCTGGGTCTTCAGCTAGCTATAAGAGGAAGCTGGCACAGTATTTTCAGTACAGATATTACTGCAGAGGCGGCGACTAAGGCGGACATTTACTGGGACTGAAGAAAAAGAATATAAAATAGAGAGTGACCAAGCGAGAGACTGGGCAAGCTGGTGCTAGCAGCTTATTGTCCCTGGTCCAGGTTACATTCTTACTGATGTCACAATAACTAAAACTATATGAAGCCAGGCTAAATTGAACACTCAACGCCAAATACAGTTCGTTGGGGATTTATTTTTCTTTTCAATCAGTGCATAAAATATTTCGTTTTCCCCAAAATTTACAAAGTAGCAATTAAGAAACATTTACTCACAAAAATGGATGATGAGTAGAAGACCCGGTTATATTCCCGTACCGATAGCAAACGCATGCTCACATGTGGCTACTATCTAACATAAAATAGATACTGCAATTGGTGCAGTCTACCATAAAATAGATGCGGCAGTGGCACAGCTAGCAATGAAACAAAGCAGAAACGTGTTCAGTACATAGCCATGTCAATTCTCAAATTCGTACTAATACATTCAATACAAACACTTCCAGTTTACAGAAAGTAAAATCCACTCTGTTGTTACAATTAAACATACCGAACATACAGAATTTCAGAAAGTTATCAAATCATTTTGTACCAGTTTCCGAGAACAAACTTAGCTCAACATGTGCTCGGTTTTCCTTCTCCAACCATCTTCGATCCTAATAAAACAATTTTTGTGTTTTTTACAAGTACATCTAGCTTTACAATAACAGTATTTTACCATATTGTGTGAATTATCATTCTATAACAATCAAGATGCAGGACATTAAAATCATCACCGATCAGATTTGCAGCCATTTCTTAGGAGAGGTAGTTCGTTCTGGCATCCCCCACAGGGGGTGAAGCCAGATCCGGAGGAGTTCAAGTACGCTGTCAAAAGCAAATGAATTTCGACTTCATAGCTATTTCATATGATCTTATCAGTTCATTGACAAGATTGATCGGTCCTTCTGGAGCTCTGGTCTCCACAAAACAATATCAGTCTGGCAATATCAAACTTCTTTTCAGAAAAGAACTATGCCCAAACCGAGCCACCCGCCATTATTGATCATGGCTGCGCGTAATTCTGGGATAGCCTCATTATCACAGCGTACTTGAACTACTCCAGATTTGGCTTCTCCCATTCCCACAGACGTTTCCCGAATAGGTTAACAAATCAGCAGACCTAACTCTCCTCGAAATTTTAACTCATGCCCCCTACTGCATAAATTATGCAGTCAGGTAACAAAATGGAGAACTTACTCAATTAATTTCCCATGAATAGTAATTTACCACCTGGTGACATATACATAAATGATTCATATTTATTTAAAATCCTGCATAATTATTCTAACTCAACATTTGACAAGGCTAAGGGCCTGGGGTGTGATTCGGATTTATGACAGAGGTGTGAAAATGAATTACTCTGAATACTCTGAAACTGCAGGGGCACCAAATTGCAAAAAAAATACCAATTGTTGCATATATTGTTGCCGTATAGTGTATCTTGTCTTTTTACTGTTTTCAGTTCAATGCAGGTCAAGGATGATTGACAAATTACTCCTTTTTTATTAGCATTTTTCCTAACTTTTTAGGGAATGGAGTTCCATTATAGAAAATGGAAAAAAATAAAAATCTCACTGAAAATGCAATCGCTCACTGATTATTTCTAGTTAGGAAATTATTACTGTGTGTATTATCCCATTGCAGTAAGAGTTAATTTTTGTATAATCAGAATAAATGTTTATATAATGCACCCAGAATTGCTTCTCCTCTTCGATAATTAAAGTTATGCCGGGCTCTAGACTATTTGTCAACCAAAGTTGTCAACAATGCCAAACCAATGTTGTTACTTGTCATCTTAAGCCTACAACTAGGGACTGAGCCAGAGCTGTTGCACTGTTTAAATTATATCCACTCAAGAAAAATGTGCTGTGCGCTGTTTCACACTAAGACATTATATATTTCCACCTCCCATTCACAGCTTAAACTCATCAGGTCTGCAAAAACATTGTCAAGAAAATGCAGTCGGCATAACAAGAAAAGTTTGGGACCCCTAATATAGCAAGACTGATATGTAAAGTATCCTCCTGCCTCAAACTGATCAAAAATGAGACCGTTATATTGTTGGTTAATGTCACTCTTGTCAAGACTGGTCCTCACTGAGTAGCAGGATATTGGACTGCACAGCCCCGCTGACCTGACACAGCCTTATGGCGCTGCAACCACCCCTTGATTTGATAGGAGCAGTCAGGGCATCTCTCTCAGGGCAGTCCAACTGCCAAAGAAAGACTGAGTCATTCATCTGCTTGCCTCTTAAATGCTCAAATTTGGCGAGTAAAGTCTGTCGCAGACCCCCAAGTAGTGTCCCAAATATATGGAGCAGAACCACACAAGAGCTACAATAATGTTCAGAAATGATGTCAGACAATATCTAACAAATATGTCATTATATTCAGTGACTAATATGTATGGGTTGAATTGTGGAGACTTTTCCCTAATGCTGCTGCAAATATCTGTGGAGAAGATTCATGGGGTCATGGGTTACATTCTTATGAATTACAGTGGAGACAACCATGTTGATTGTGTTAAAGTTTATGTTGATGGTGAGAATGAGAGTCATGTTGAAGATGGGGTGACACTTCAGAATAATGATTACTTATGAGCTATATCCTGTAACATATTCTCAAAAAATGATCTGTGTGATATCTTAAGAACTTGTACTACAAATTTGTGATTTGCACATAGTATATTTTCTCAGTCTCAGTGTATGTATGAATGACTTTGTGATACTGACTGTTCTGTCTTCGTCAAGAAAAATACAGCATGGAGCTCGAACTCCAACAAATGCCCCTTTTTCCTTTCTTGCCCCTTACCCTTTAACAAATTTTCATACATGGCAGGATGATTTGTTCAGTACATCATATAAAAGAATAATTTGTGAAGATAAATTAAATCCATATTTTAAAAAATGCTGATGTGACATATAGATATCAGTTTAGATATAGGCAACACTGCCAAAGTGTTGTCAGTGGATTACAGCTGGGTATATCAATGAAAACAATAGTATTTTACCCACGGGCAAATTTCTTAGCTTGGCTGAGTGTTGGCCTGACAGAAAATGATTTTGATGTCCAGAAAAATCGACAGGGAGATCATTCTATGCTCCAGGATTATTCACAGCAAATTTTACCCAAAATCCCATCAAGACTATCTAACTTATAGCATTTTTTGAAAACATTAGGTTTGGCCAAAAGGTGGCGCCACAGAATGAGCCATTGAGTCTCTAGAACAATAGGATAGCTTGTTTATGCACCAAAATAGGCGCTATGGTGCGCCTTGTATGGCTGTATGCCTATATCTTTTCCAGGCATTATGTCTTCGGCCGCAACTCCCGCCAAAGGGTCGGACCAGAAGGGGAAAGAGGCTGCATCCTGCCCGTGCCCCGTGTCATGGGGAGCGTCCATCTCAGGCAGGGACCCTCATTCTATGTGCATTGCATGTATGAGCACATAACATGCCCAAGCATCACTGGCTGACCCCCAGTCATGTACCCACTGCGCGTCGATGCCAGAAAAAGTCCTGGAAAGAAGGCTGAAAGTGGCGGTAGCTAACAACTAGGACCCATGCCTGGCAAAAACCACCCCACAGACAGCAACCATCACCCATCTGTTGCCAGCTCCTAAGAGCTGGGCTGACATGATGGAAGATGAGTCCCCAGAAATGCCTCCCCTATGCGAGGACCTCCTCGAAGGGGAGCCTGGCAGTGAGGACACAGAAAGCGATGCCAACCCTGACCTCCTCGACATGGACGAGATGGAGAAAGAGGATAATGATTCCAACTTTCCTGTCCAACAGTCCAGACCTCCCAGCGCATCAGATACTGCTTCGCCAGTGGACAGCTATCTACATGAGGTCTGCAAATGGGTTGCAGCAAAGTTAGGAGTACAGTGGCTAGCAGCCCAGGATGCTAAGGGGACAGAGAGAGATTTATATGATGGAAAAAGGCTTCCGCTAGCCCAGCCACCATTAAAGCAACTCCTGCCGCCAGTACCAGCTTGCATGAGGGAAATGAGCTGGTACTGGTCCAGCCCATTTAAGAGTAAGCTTCCAACTAAGGGCTACTCTAAGCTTGAGATTCACAGCATGGGGGAACTGGGGCTGGCCAAACCCCCAGTAGTGGAGTCTTCGGTGGCTTTTCACCTATACCCCAAACCAACGCTCTCTCTCAGCCTCCTCCACCATTTCTCTGCCCAGCAAAGCGGAGCGCCTCACCGTCTCTATTTTTCAGAGTATGTACAAGTATGCAGCACAGTAAATATACTGCACTGTTGTCTGCATACCAGGCAGAAATCCTGGAGGAGATGGGTCGACAACTGGACTCCAGGGCAGCTAACCCGGCCCTCTGGGATGAGATTTGTGTTGTCAATGGCCTCATCCTACGCTCCTCACAAGGCACGGTACAAGGCTGCGGTCGAGTGATGGGGCTGGCATTCTCAGGTGAGAGGGCCTTGTGGCTGAACCTCTCAGGTCTGAGCGGCAGCCAGAAGGCAGAGGTGATGGACGTGCCGTATGACCTTACCAAAGGTTTTTTTGGTCCTGTGCTAGAAAAAATGAGGGAGCAGCACCCTCACGAAACAGGAAGGTGAAGCCTTTTGACGGAAACCCACCCCTCGCCCCCCTCAGGGACCAAGAGCCGGCTTTGCTGCTGCAGCTTCAGCAGTGAGGGGGAGACAGTGGTGAGGCAGACCACAGAGGCAGGCAGCTGATCAACAGGCTAACCAACAGCCTCAGCAGATCCAAAAGCCATGGTGCAAACACTCCTTTGCTGCAATGGCAGCAAGAAACCGCCCCCAAAACCTTGGGAGTGGGAAGAGAAAGCAGTCGTCCTGACTACCCCAGCTTCCCCCCCTTCCCATGAAGAAAAGAAGGGAATCAGGGGCGAATCAATTCCCAGAAGTTCACGATTCAGAGACTCTGGCAGTTTTCTGTGGTCCAGGGGTCTCCCTGTTCCTCTCTCCTCACGTTCAAGAGGAGGAGAGTTGGGGACAGAAGGTAACAGTGTCACCAAGCTCTTTGCCTTGTTTAACAAAAATAAAGTTCACTCCCTCGCAGCTTAGAACCAAGGGCAAGTTGCTTTCCCCAAAGCTAAAAGAAAAACTAAACAAAGATAATGCACTGCCATGCCCCCTCAATTCCCACGCTCCTCAGTTGGGAGACGGATCCCACCAGTTGCGGTGAGTGACGTCACGTCAGTGCGACAAAGTGAGCACGTTACCTGCCTGGGCGGCAAGATGGCGCGCATGCGCAGTTCATCCATGGGTTTTGTCAAGTATTTCTTGGGGGTACAGACTACAATTCGCTATGAAACCAGCCAGGTTCAATGGTTTGGTGGCTTCAGTAGCCAAAGGGGATGCAGCTCGAGCTTTACAGGACAAAATAGCATCGCTATTAAACAAAAAAGCGATCAGAGCCGTCCCGAGCGAGAAAGCTCAACAGGGTTACTATTCCCGTTGCTTCCTCATTCCCAAGAGGTACAGCTCATCCCTTCACCCCATTTTACATCTCCATGTGTTAAACAGACACCTACGAAAATACACGTTCAGATTGTAGGCACACAATGTGCTCTGTCAATCTATCCATCCGGGCGATTAGTTCATTACAATCGACCTCAAGGACGTGTATTTTCACGTTGCTGTTTATCCCACACACAGGAAATTTCTCAGGTTTGCTTTTCAGGGCAAAGCCTAAGAGTTTCAGGCCATCCCTTTCAGGCTGTCATTAGCTCCTAGAGTATTCAGCAAATGTGTGGAAGCAGCACTGTCTCTGTTAAGGAGCAGCGGTATCAGAATATTTTCGTACATAGACGATTATCTGATATGCTCTGGATTGCGAGAACAAGCGGTCAGAGATTCAGCTACGGTGATAAATCATCTCAGGGATCTCAGGTTCAAGATAAACTGGGCAAAGAGCTGAGTGGAGCCCACACAGTGCACAGAATACCTGGGTCTCAACATAGACTCTCTCTCTTCTCGCATCACGCTATCAGAGAGGTTAATATCCCTAACACGATGCCTCTCCCTCTTCAGGCTGGAGAAAGTCGTGTCATTCAGACTGTCTCTACGCCTGCTTGGCCTCATGGCATCAGTGATTTCTGTTGTATATCTGGGACTACTGATGATGAGAGATTTTCAGCGTTGGTTCGCGGCACCTTTACCCACGCCATCATCTCAGCTGCAGGTTGAGAATAACATCGGCATGTGTAGCGGCTCGCAGGCCGTAGAGGGACACAGCGGCTCTCGTGGCGGGGGTTCCGCTGGGCGCGGTAGCGTCCAGAGTAACCATGACAACGGACACTTCCCTGTCATGTTAGGCAGAACGGTGAATGGGAAGTGGGATCAGAGTCTGGCTCGTTCTCGCATAAATGTTCTGGAGCTTTGGGCAGAGTTTCTAGCATTGAAACCACCTGCCTTTTCTCCAGGGTCGCCATGTCCTGGTAAAAACCGACAATTCCACTGTGGTGGCATACATAAACCGCTAAGGCGGCACTCGGTCACTGCAGCTGCACAGATTTGCTTGGAAAGTAATGGCCCGTGAGAGGTGGAATTTGACTGCTGCAGGCCTGCCAGCGCATGTCATTGACACCATTCAGAATGCTGAATGCTTCCTCCACTCGCTCTCTTTACAGTGGTAAGTGGCAGGTTTTTGAGGAGTGGTGTGACTTGAAGCAAATCATCCCTTTTCAGTGTTCAGTGGTCGACCTGCTGTGTTTCCTGCAGGATTTGGTGGACAAAGGTAAGGCCTTTTGCAATGTCAAAGTGTATTTGGCTGCCATTTCAGCGTGTCATGTGGAATTTTGAGATAAGCCCGCTGGGCAGCATCCCTTCGTCTGTCATTTTATGAAAGGTGCAAGCTCTCGGTTTCCAGACCCCTGGTTCCCCTGTGGGAGATGTCCGTGGGGCTGGACGCCCTCTCTCTCCATCCATTTGAGCTTATGGAGGTGGCAGAGATGAAGTTAGTTCCACTGAAAACAGCTTTGCTCTTAGCTTTAACAACAGCTAAGCGGATGAGTGACCTACAGGCTTTATCCATACAGCCTGCCTGTTTACAGTTTGCACCGGGGCTCACCAAGGTCTGTTTGTGGCCTAACCCAGCCTTCGTGCCTAAAGTGGTGGAATCAGGTTGCAGGTGTCCCACAGTGGAGCTGTTGGCTTTTCTCCCACCTCCACTCTCCTCTGTGGAGGAGAAGAGGCTCAGCACATTATGCCCCGTCAGGGTGCTTCATGTGTATCTGAGTAGGACAGCAGGGTTCAGGAAAGATGACAAGCTGTTTGTGTCTTGGGCCACTCCCCATAAAGGCAAGCCATTGTCCCGCCAGAGATTCTCCCACTGGATTGTGGAGGCTATGTCTCTGGCTTATGGGAGTAAGGGTTTGCAGCCCCCCCCCAGGGTTTGAGGGCTTATTCCACTAGGGACATGGCCACATCACGGGCCCTGTTTAGGGAGTATCGGTACAGGACATTTGTGCAGGGGCGAGTTGGGCTACGCCCCACACTTTCGTAAGGTTTTACAGGCTGGATGTCTCAGGGCCATCTGTAGCACAGGTGGTGCTGGAGACAAACAAGCCAGGGTCCGCATGGCAGCCACTGCCGGGCTTTAAATTGTTTGGGGCGTCGGCAGACTTACGCACTCTGGGAGTGGTCTATATCTCCCATAATGAAACATCGAACGAAGTTAGAAAGTTAGGGGTTACTCATTGTAATACCTGGTTCTTTGATAACAGAGTGAGGTGTTTCACCATCACGTCTCTCCTCGCATAGACACGGAAAGAAACTGGTTTGGAATGAGTTGATCAGGGCAGGTCGTCTGTAATAGTAGGACCATCAACCATCACTTTGTTAATTCGACCAAAGCTTTCACCATTCCAGACCCTGTTAAGGCCTCATCTGTTACTCACCCTTCCCCAATCCAGCAATACTGATTTCTCCTTCAAATCTCTCTCTATCACAGAGATGCAGGATAAACTCACCAAGCTGGATCCAAACAAATTTGCTGGCTCCGATGGCTTGATCCAATGTTTTTAAACATCTGCTCATATCATTGCTGCTCCCATCACACAAATATTTAATCTGTCTCAACAGCTCTCTGTCTTTCATCCTGACTGGAAATTAGCCATGATATTTCCACTCTTCAAAGGTGGCTCTGGCTCCAACCCCAACTGCTATCGGCTCATTTCCATATTACCGTGTTTAGCCAAAGTCCTGCAGAGCCTGGTTCATAAACAGCTAAGCCACTTCCTTGTCTCAAATCACATACTGTCGGACCTGCAATCTGGTTTCGGGCCTGGACATCGGTGTATGACAGCCACCATGAAGGTCCTTGACAACATTATTTCAGCGCTAGACAGCAAACAGGTCTTTATAGCCACCTTTATTGACCTTGCAAAGGCCTTTGACTCGGTCAATCATAGGATCCTCCTATGTAGGCTCACCAGCATTAGTCTGTCCACCCCCTGCTGCGACTAGTTCGCCAGCTATCTTGACAACCGTGTCCAGCTGCTGAAGACTGAAAACATCTTGTCAGAACCACTCACCATCTATATAGGTGTGCCTCAGGGCTCCAACTAGGGACCAACCTTATTCTCAATCTACCTTAATGATATAGCCAAAGCTGTTGGCAGTTTCGGGATCCATATGTATGCTGATGACACCATCCTATATTCAATTGGCCTTTCTCTCCACTCTGCTGCATCTACTCCTCAACTCAGCCTCTTTTCTGTAAAGCAGTCCTTTTGCATCCTCCATCTCCAACTTGAAGCTAATAAGATCATATGCATCATCTTGGGGGGGGGGGGGGGGTAAGATCAGCTGTGATGATGGCTCAGCTTTGGATTATGTCAAATCCTACAAATATCTAGGCATCTGGCTGGATTCATCTCTGTCTTTCACCACACACATCAACAATCTTCAGACAAATGTCAAAGCCAGACTTGCTTTCCTCTTCCGCAATAAGGCTTCCATTACAGATGCTGCCAGGCATACCCTTGTCAATATGATAATACTCCCAATTTTGGACTACTACAGTGATGTTATCTATAAAATGGCATCAAGCACTGCCATCAAAAAATTGAACACTCTTCATCATTCAGCCATCCGTTTTGCCACTAACGCACCTTTCCACACTCACCACTATGATCTCTATAAACTGGTGGGCTGGCCCTCCCTCTATACCTGGTGGCTCCATCACTGGTTTCACTTTGTCTACAAGACTATTCTGGGCAAGAAATCATCCTATCACTCATCTCTTCTTCACCACACCCATAATAAATATCGTACTAGGTCAAGTGACTACATCATGCTCATTATCCCCAATACCTCTGCTATTTTTGGCCGCAACTCCTTTCATTTCGTAGCAGCAAATGACTGGAACACTCGACAAAACACCCTCAAACTCGCTACTCTGACATCTCTTACCACTTTCAAGCATACGATCCAACAGATTATAGTTGACTGTTGTTCTTGTTGATCACCCAGGATCATACTTTTATGCATACATTCTTACACACACACACACACACACACACACACGCACTTTCTCTCCTATACTTCATACACACCTCTTCATTCACACTCATGCGCAGACATACATACATACATACATACATATATACATACACATAAACATTACTTCCCCCCCTTTCCCTTTAATGCTAGCCGATCTATTCTTCTTCTATTCCCTGATGTTTATCCTGCTCTCATGATTTGCGCACTTGCTCCTTGCTGACCTGTGTATTTCTGTTTTTTGCTCAGTGGGTTTATATGTTTATATGGATCAATGTACTTGTTCCTACTGGGGCCTCCTGGCCAGGTCATGTTTGCAAATGAGAACTGGTTCTCAAACATTTTACCAGGTAAAATAAAGGTCAAATAAAATAAAATAAAAAAATCTTTTGGCTCACAGAAATATGTGCCATTGCCTTTAGCCAGCACTGATATGCACCACACAAACACTCACGTCTTCACACACAGCTGCAGCAGCAAGTCACAAAACATCTACAACAAATCAAGATCCATCAGTGTGGATTAAAGATAGATAAGAAGGGATCTGAGGGCAGATGACCTCAAATAAAACTTCACAGTTGCCCTCATTTACTACCAGTGTTTTCTCGTAATGTGATTTGATTGTGTGCTCTCTTGACCACTGCCTGCATTTAGGACACTGAGGGAGCCATCTAATACCAAAACTCTAAATCTGTCTGATCTAAAAGTATAGTTTAAACCAAGGGCAGTTGTTCAAAATGTGGTGAGGTTTTAGAATGCACACACATGCTTACATTCACACTCACGTGCACACGCACACACACACACACACGCGCGCGCGCACACACACACCCTTAAAGTTCTATCTTTGTGCGGACATTAAATTGACTTCCATTCATTCATTCTGTCTCTACAGCCTTTCCCCAATCTTAATAATAAGTAACGTGTGCATTATCCAAACCCTTACCCTAAACTTAACCTATTCCTAATTCTAACCTTTTCACTGACCTTAATTAACCCTTTGATACATAGAGTACATACAAATGCCTTGGACCATTTGTTGGGATTTGGTGCAATATTTTGTGTGTGCGTGTGTGTGTGTGTGTGTGTGTGTGTTGGGGGGGGGAGGGGGTTACAAGTGGGTGGTCTGTCTGTCCATTATTTTGGACATTATGCTTGTGGGACACACACTGCCACCCAGTATTTTGGACATTATGCATGCGGAGTGACAGAAATAATGTGAAGTCATTAATATGCATGATGATCTATCTGTATTCTGGACATTGCTTATTTGAGATATTTACTCGCCATGCACAATGTCCAATATTTTGATAGAGCAGATGTATTCCAACAAATAGACATGTATTACATGTCATGGTTATGTGCTTTCAGTTTGTATTATATAATGTATTTCCATCCCCCAATAGAAAAAAGTCTGATCAAAACTTGAACAATATAAGACTATTTCTGACTTTCGTCAACTTACCTCTTACTAGTGGATGCAGCCACTGTGATTTTTTGTGGTAAATCATGTGACTCATCAGAGAGGCGCCTATTGAAGAAATTATTCTCTGGAAATGTCCAGTAAGATGTACATTTTTTGTTTTCAGGGTATCTACAAGCCTAAAGAAAATAACTTATGTCCACAATATTGGACAACAAAGGGTTTATAAGTCACAATTTTCCTTCGAAGTTGTGAGGACAGTAGAAAATGTCCTCACTTCCCAATAATGTCCCCACTCTGTGGAGGGGCATTTTCAGGTTCTTACTTTGCAACATGTGCAAGACGACACACGCTCTCTCTCACACACACACACACACACACACCCACACACACACACACACACACACCCACACACGCGCGCACACACACACACACACATTTCTATAGCTATGCTTCTGACAATATAATATCACTTAAAGTCATTCTGTACAGCCTTTCCTGAACCCCAACCATAACCAAGTAATGCCTATTCCTAACCTTAACCTTCACCAAACCCTAACTGTAATCATAGCCCAAACTGTAACCAATTCATTGTAATTCTTTGTAATCCTCTGGGAGGCCCACCCAAAATGTCCGCACAATCCCAAATGTTCTCGCAACATTGCGGTTTCTTAAGAGTTGGTTCCCACAAGTTTAGTTGTACAAGCCAGAACTCTTCCCTCTCTCTAGCTGCTTTCATACCGGACGCGAAACAAATTTTTTGCATGACAGATTACATTCAAAGTCAATGCAAAGACGCTAATACATGCAAAACGATTCGCGTCTTTGCATTGACTTTGAATGTAATCTGTCGCGCGAAAAAATTTTTTTCCGTCATGTATGAAAGCAGCTTCACAATGAGAGATGCACTGATGCACATGTATGACAGCCCCTGTACAACTACATACGCTTATGCACGTAAATACGTAAATGCAGGCATAGCTGTACACTGTAAACCCTGACAAATGTCAAATGTTTTGTGGAGCCCAATTACCTCAAAAAAAGTGAGTTTACCAACTTAATGATCTTGTGTTCACGGCACTTAAAAACACGTAAAAAAACAACAAAAAAAAACTTTATTTTCTTGAAGTTGCTTCCACACAATGCAATTAAGTTGGGCTACACAATTTTTTTTGGTAATTGGTTTAAAAAAAAAAAATTGAGATCACGACACTTTCAGGATTTACCATGTAGGTGGACACAAACACTGAGACTTAACTGTAAGTCACCTATATTAGCCAAAAAATATAGTCCGAAGAGACTCTCTCACATTTCTGTATGTCTGAAGAGTGGCACAAGGCTGAAAAATAAAATGAAAATTCAGCAAAAGCAGTGCAGAAGAGCAGTAAAATAGTCAAGTACAGAAATACTGGCACCCTCAATAAAATACAAGGACAAACCATAATATAAACAACACAGTTATGTTGAGTTCAAAGATGTGTGGAACTATTATGCAACCTTCCTAATTAGTTTTGTCAAAGACGCCAGTAATTTTACACTCGCCGGTTGTAGTACACCTTACTATTATGTTGTAAATGTCTGTACCAGTGGAAGCCAGTGGTCTTCCGATGATATCATCTTCCCTGAAATAGCACGTCAGGGAAAAAAAAGGAAACAAACCATAACAATGTAGAACATGACAGGAGTGTAAGGAATTTGTCTTTAACACAGAATGGAAAATGAAAAAGGAAAGAACACTGAATGAATGAATGTATGTCCTCCTTTAATGGCCTCACCCCACCTATTTTCCACAAACCGCTGCTGTATCCTGGCATAACATCATCTCAGCCTGTTCATCATTTGCTCCATCTCTCAGCTGTAGCCTTGGGGGGAGGAGCAAGGTGATGTATCATTGACCCACAGCTTCTTCTAAATGGCCATTTTGCCTCTGGGAAATTTTTATCCCATGTTAAATCCTGACTGATCGAAGCTGAGGTGGAGGAGCTGCTAGTCTGTATGATAGCTCTCATGCCAGAGACTTCCTATTTGACGCTCTCACATCAGTATTACTGCGCAAGCAATGACCCTGAGGATCAACACAGGGTTTCACAAAGACCTTCACCTTAAGGCTGGCACACATTACAGGATTCTTCAAACCTTCACAGATTTAGAGACCACGCACTTGATGATAATAAAAGACAGATCGCACAAGATCTCTCTCTTCTGACCTTATAGTGTGTGGTGTGCACTACGGAACACGCCACACACTAACTGATTCTTCAGCAGAATATCAGGCTCTTCACGCTCAATATTCCAAATCTCGCTTAATCAAACGTATTTTTTGTTTGTTTTTACTTCCTCTTCTGTCAGTCAGCTGACGCAGCTCGCATCTTGATTGGCTTTTGCTCCGGCACTTGTGACATTACACGCTGTGCGTGCTCGGCTCCTCTCGAAGCACCCCACACACTACAGGAATTCAAATACTAAACATGTTCATTAATTACGATCTCTCCTTCCAAGGCCTTCCGTGCAGATCGGACTGGCTTTGATCGGAAGGGGGAAATCGGGACAAAAATCAGCCCGATTATCAGTAGTGTGTACCAGGCATTTGACTGTCGGATTAACTATACACCAAGTTGGCCAGCACTCCCACTACCCTGTCTACTATGTCAATCTAGAGCAGAACTGCCCAACCCTGTTCCTGGAGCGCTACCATCCTGACAGTTATCACTCCACCCAAAGCAAACCACACCTGCTTTCCCAGTTACAGACCTTGACGAGCTGCTAATGAGCTGAATCAGGTGTGTTGAATTAGGGTTGGAATGGAAACCTACAGGATGGTAGCTGCACAGGAACAGGGTTGGGCAGCCCTGATCAAGAGTAAAAACTTACAAAGAGTAAAGTACCTTTGCGTATCAGGACTCCAGAGCATAACTCAATCAGTCAACTCAGTGAAATGATTTCACCTTGTGTGTTGCCTTGCTTTCATGATGCTATACCCAAATGCTTCAAGGTATTTACCAATGCCCAACACAGATGATAGATAGATAGATAGATAGATAGATAGATAGATAGATAGATAGATAGATAGATAGATGAAGTTCACCGGAGTAAAAATGTTCCATGATGTACTTCACTTGAGCAAGAAAATTTCCCTTTTCCATGTTTTTCCCTAAAACCTTCTCTACACTCACACTTAAAAGGGAAAAACAGTGCTTGTTTACAAAGTAAACTCATTTCAATGCATCATTTCAGACATCACTCTCTTTAAGCCAATCAACAATGGGAGAATGTTCATAATGCGAACACACATCGAGTTTTCATTCAAGTGTAACTATTTTGATGACACAAGCCTTTCTGTGTAAAACAGAAAACAAAGGAGGTTCTGAATCATGAGAAAAAGAAAGGACACGTTTGTATTGTAGATTAAGGTTGTCCCAGATTTATTTTCACAACTTCACACTTTTATTCAAACACAGAATTCACTGGAGTGCAGCCATTACGCTTGGGGCTACACTCCACAATGATGGAGCAGCGGTGCTCTATTGGCTTTATTTACACAGTTATACTGCCACTGGAATATGCTAAAATTAATGAATTATGATTGGGTGATCATTAAGTTTGTATGGCTATTTGCACCGAAAAATATCAAGTAATTAATGTGACATCATTATGTGAAATTTCATACACAGGTATTTTATTTTCTAGGCTATTCTTTTTTTTTTTTGTTAAGCAATAATTACCCTCAAGTCTACATGAAAAAGAACAAATGATGAGACCACTGGACTATGTATTTTCGTCGGCTGTGCTTTCATGTGTACATCAAAGTGCATACGCATTGTGTGCACTGCCAGGGCAGACAGCTGCGAGCATAATCTTAAAGTTCTTCGTGGGGAACAAGTGATCCAGAACAGTCACAACATAAGAGTGAACTAAAGAAATGCTTTCTTCATGGATATGCCGCATGAACCGGCATTATTTTCTGGTATTCAGATAATGAGAATCACATTTTTTCTTGCCCTTAGTCATATTGTAAGGTTGTCCCCCTATCTAACGTCTGACAAAACATGAAATCAGACTGTCTCAGAATTGTTGCTGAAGTGCCTTTCCTAAGATACACTGCACTTCAGGATGCTTCCCAGAATTTTTTGAAGGCAGGGTGCTGGATATTCTGGGGGGTGGGTGGGTTGGGGAGCCTCCCCCAAGAAAATGTAATTTTTTCAAAATGCATTTCATGCATTCCGGTGGCATTTGATCGACAATTATAGCAGATTTACATGCGTGGAATAATATGATTTTCAGAGCAGTTTACTGAATTTGTGTCAGTCATAGGTCAGTCATGTTGATAGTCTGGTAATAAAGGGCGCCCGGCTTTGGCACCAGGCCATCTGCAGCTGCACGTTGACCAATATATTTTCGATTTTATTTTGGATTGCATTGGAAGCTTTATACCATGATTGCTTTTTCTTTATACAACAGTTCATAGGTTTTTTTTTTTAGATTGCTTTTATACATGCAAGTTATTGTTGTCTTCATTTTTAATGCAAAAATTTACTCTTGAATATGATTGTTCATTCTCTTTACGGTGCCTAAATCCTTAACTAGTGGTAACACGCAAAACATCGTAATCATTGTGTCTGATACTTTCATTAAGTAACCTAAAGTTGTGTCTAATACTTCCATTAAAATAATAAAATAGGCACTGTTACATATAGCACTCCCATTAAAATAAAAATATTTCATGGCATGCAGTTTCATAATTGATAAATCTTCATTAAATGAAGATTTCCTCAATGCGACCTCTATTGGCTGCTAAGCCTCGAAGTTTTAGACAGCAGATAATAAGCAAATGAGACCCATACCAAGGATCGTTTGGAACTAGAAACCTCACTCTCATTTAAAGTGAGTGCCTCGCTCCTGCGGGAGAGTGGATTAGTTCCTATGGGAGAACTGAACATTAGCACTGGTTATTACTAATTCTTTCGCCCCATAGTCACTGAAGTAAATACTGGACTTAGTTTTCACAAGCCACATGTCTTCCTAACATTCTAACAGCAAAATGACATTTATAAGACCGACAAATCTGGAGAAAATAAACTTGTTTGAGATCTGTGTCTCAGCAGCGCTCGTAACATCTGGCAAAACAGAAGCACAGTTTGAGTAACCATGAGATAAAAGTTAAAACTGAAACTGTTCTTGAGTTTTTTTGCTCAGTAATACCATTGTTGTCATTATGGATTAATTGTTTTCAGGGGTAAAGGGAATATTATTAGATTGCCATGATCCTGTCGTGGGTTGAAATCCAATATTAAACTAGCAGACGAAAACGAGCGGTAAGATAAGGCTTAAACATTAAGGCAGAATGTTTAACGAGGTCTGACTTGTACTGGGTGTAAGCTTTTACCGAGAGTAGTTATTGCAGCCCCTGTGGTGTAAGAAAATTGGTATGCACGAAACGTAGTTTAACTATTCTCGGAATAACTATTGTGCGAATAAGCTTTTGTTATGACTTGGAAAAATCACAACAAAGAAAACTGGCCAGTACAACTAAAACAAATTTATTCTTTACAAAAAAAAGTTGTACAAAAATTATCCACTATTTAAATTCTCTAATAACACTGCCACTATTTAACTGTTGCCAAAACAAAACTCTGGTCTGCTCTCTTCTGCTGTCTCTCTCTTTGTTGTCTGTAACTGCTGTGCTTAAAATCACGGTCTTTTTATAGTCTAGCAACCTTCCAGAAGGATCCACAGGATTCTAGGGAAATCCCGCCCCCTCCAAGCAGGAAAGTGCCAGAAGCTTCTAAAAATTACTAGACTTTTCTTAATGATTTTACAAACACGCCACCAGATGGTGCCAATGAACAAAATAAATATAGCTGACCAGCAAGGCAGCAAAACAGCATGTAACAAATCTTCATTTACAAATGAAATAAAATGCTGTACAAAAATTGATCATACATAACACTATTCCGTAGTGGTAGGGTTATTCAATGATTTATTGCTGTTTTTTTTTTACCATAAATCTATTGATGGGCCTGCCCTCATGCTTCATTACTCAGAATAGGGAGTTTTCACAAGCTAGTAAGCGAATGCAAATCTGGTGTTCGACCGCTGTTTTTGTGGTCAACGCACAAAAGATGGACGTTCGCGTACACATTTTGAGGGAGTTTGCGGAAACTCCCTAATCACAATAGGGTGACACTGACGCTGAGGTGAAGCCAAATAAACATGTTGAGGACAATATACAAGGGGTTTGAGTCAGGGCCAGAGGTGCTTTTCCCGAACAACGACGGAAGTTAGCTTGTTCAAAGCTAACTTCCGTCGTTGGAAGTTTCCTGTCTTCTGATGTTCGTTACTTTAACGATGCATCGGTTAAACTAACGAACATCAGAAGAACGATGGTTTCCCAAAACCTTCGTACCTTGTCCTTACCACAGTAGTCTGAACCATGTTGGTTTGAACAACGTTAGTTTGAACCATGATGGTTTGAGCGGTTGTCGCTCGAACAACAATGTTACCAGAAGCACGCCGGTCTGATTTTCACCGCTTAAAAACTTGGTATTTGCGCCTAAATACGGCAGTTGTGATCAATGTTACAATACTAATTCGTCGTTTTGGCATATTATTTTGTGATCATATACAAACTAGCTACCGTAAAATTTACCTTATAAACGAAAAGATACTTTAGGCAATGAATGCAAATGCCTTATCAAACAAAGTAGAAGAAAGAGATGGTTTGTGACCCTAAGACAGAAGCACAGTCCTGTACATTCATCTGTGCCAATATGCTCTCTGGAAAAGGTGATATGGAGTTTGTGAGGCCCACATTGAACGATTGTCCAAATGGTGCAGCTGTACAAAATACAACCCCTAAGTGAGACATTTTTGCTGCTGCCATCAAATTCAAAATGAGCTAATATTTTTCATGAAAGGGTAAAATGTCTCACTTTCAACCTCTGATATGTTGTTTATGTTCTATTGTGAATAAAATGTGGGTTTATGAGATTTGCAAATCATTGAATTCTGTTTTTATTGAAAATTTACACAGCATCCCAACCTTTTTGGAATTGGAGTAGTATTATATTTTACTAATTTTCTATGGATTCCTGAATTCATCCCCAACAATCAGTTTTGAGGAGATGGGAACAGCACAAGAAATAGTTCTCAGTACTAAGATGAGGTCCTAATTACAAAGTATTTTGCAGGATGGCAGAAAGCAATACAGACAAAGCTGTAGCAATTATCAATTGCTCCAATCCACCTCTATACACTGGTGGTAGGCGTGTGGCGTGTTAAGTACACAGAAATAGGGGTACAGCAGGAGTCCATTTCTGTTCCCCAAGGTATTATGTACCCTTTGGGGCTAATTATAGGACCTCAAGATTCCTGTGTGAACCTTTTTAGGGTCTAAAAGGTACTTTTATGTTCAAAAACAAATAAAAACCCACTTCTAAGGTACAACAGCAGTACCTTTAAGGGTACTGCCCCAGTGACAACCAAGGCCTATTTTTCCGAACATAATTCGGATAAACGTAATTTCTCCCAAACACTATCTCGTTCAAAACCAAACGTAACAACCACAGCCGTAAAGTGCGCAAGCGAAACTCAAATTTCTAAGCAAATGTAAAATCGAAAGAGGTATCTACACAGTGCACACCTTGTCTCTTTGCAGGTGCAGCAATCCAAAGAAATGTAATGCAAAAATGAAAAGAGAATCCTGCAACACTGCTAACTTCCGAAAAAAAAGTTCCTGCTTTATTCAGAACTGTCTTTTCGGTCAAACTACTATCATCAGAGTTACCAAAACATCAGTTCTTAGTAAAACTAATATCAAATAACATTTGCAAATGCTCAAGCCAACTAGCTGACTCACATTTGTAATGCTAAATCATAGACTGTATAAAAAGATAGACAAAGCAACAGTGACATCACCCATTGGTTTCAGCATACGATAAAGGAAGCCTCGATTTTGGCAATTTGAATTGCACCATTTTGAAAACGGATGTGATTTCTATTAGACGAAAGCATCCGGTGAGCAGGGCCGGCGCACGCACTTTTGCCGCTCTAGCTGAATATCAGTGATGGCCCCTCTCTCGCTAGAGTGTACCATGATAGCAACACCACACCAATATCAATACGTCATACAAATAAAGCAAAAACCAGCAACATATTAACGGTAATAAGCCACGCACACAACGCAAAGCCGATCCTGGGGCCTATTGCACAAAAGTCGGATCCTGAGATCCTGGATCAACGTTACAGCGAGGATTGCCATGTCCCAAACAGCGTGTCGCTGGCTTAATTGATTGCACAAAGCCAACAGCGGGTGGAGGAGAATTGGCTGAGTGAAGCCCGTTGCCGCTGATCCTACTGAGTACGCATACTCGGCTACCTCAAATAGACCCCGAGATCGATCACAGAATCGCTGATCATCACCATGGACACTAAGCAGCTGCAGCAAACGCATGCGCCAGCAACACTCACGTTCAAACAGAGGGACGCAGCTGCAGCAAACGCATGCGCCAGCAACACTCACGTTCAAACAGAGGGACGCAGCTGCAGCAAACGCATGCGCTAGCAACACTCACGTTCAAACAGAGGGACGATGGGATCGCTGAAATGCCTCTGCTTGCTATTCCTTTAGTTTCTGTCTCAGTAGAGCGAGACGTTTGAGAGGAGTGTTTCCACCCAACATTGCTGTGACAAGTTTGCGCCCAGACCTGATGTTGTGGTCCAACTCCTGTCATCGTGTCTTCATCGTTGAGCTCACGGTGCCCAGGGAGGAAGCCATTGATGAGGCATTTGAAAGAAAGAAGCTGATCTTGCAGCTGATGCAGAAGAGCGGGGATGGTCGGTGCTGGTGTGTCCCGTGGAGTTTAGCTGTTGGGGTTTGTCGCCAACTCCACCATAAGACTCCTAAAAGAAGTGGGCATCAGAGGGCAAGCTCAGAGAAGGACAATCAAAGAGCTTGTCACAGCAGCCAAGAGAAGCAGTCACTGGCTGTGGCTCCGAAGAAAGAAAATGGCATGGGGGGGAAGTGACCACTCAGTACCTATATGCGACACACACCCAGGTCTGCTCAGCCTGTGGTGGGCCTGCCACAGTGGAAGGTGTCTTGTGTTAAATGGCCAAAACACCTAAAGATGCTGCCGTACACAACTGACGATGTGTCGTGTAGAGTAACATCATTGAGTGGTCCAAGCAAGGTCTTCCCTCTCAACTGGGTACTGAACTACTGGGAATTGGAACATCAAGTCCTTTTTCTTAACTCTAATACTCCTGGCTTAAACCATTGACTGCTGCGAAAGAGCAGCTGACAACCTGGGAAAGACCTGGTGACAGCATGGAGAGTCTGCTGACAGGAGGGAATAGACCCCTTTGGGGCCGGCATGGGTTAGCTCCCCATGCTGGCAGGATCCAGCACCATGCAGTAGCTTGGATCCACCCGCTAATGGCTAAGGAAACTTCAAAAAGAAGAATACCCTCTGAGTCTGCGAGAGTGAGGGCAAAAGATGACTCACTGACGGACCTCACGGTAACGGATAATGGAATGGAAGGGACAATGAGAAATGTGGTCAGTTCAAAAGTTGACAAGATAACACCTCTGGCAGAACTTACACTCCAGAGCTGTATTTGTGGCTGGAAAAAGGTGACAACCACCAAAGTTTTGAAAATCCATCAGGGTTGGAAGAAGTGCCTGAAGGAGCATAGCGAGGGGCCTCGCATTGACTAATACTTCCTTAGGAGTGGGGAAAATAAGTCGAGTGAAACCCAGCGGCAGGATAAGCACCACAGTGCACAGGGTACCAAAACCCCAACCGAAGCACCTTCACGCGCTAACATGCCATCAGTTCCGAGCCCAAAACCCATCCAGCCACAACCAGCAGTGTAGCAAAGGATGGAGGGATGCAAGCCTCAAATTCTGTAGCCGAAGTCCTGCCAGAAATTGGAATGGGAAGCGATTGACAACGATCTTTTTTGCCTTCTCGAAAGGCTTAAAGGAGATGTGGAGAGACGACTTGAGAAGATTGGGGAGTTAATCTACAGCTATGGAAGAGAAAGGTTTGGTGTGAGAGACAGGAAATTAAAAGCTAAGAAAGAACAAACACCGCGTGACAAGTCAAGATGCTAACTGGAGATTGAAAGCCTGGTGAAAGAATGCAGGCAGCTGAAGAAGCAATGGAAGAAGGCCAGTGATCTAGAAAAGGTTGGATTTGAAGCCCTACAGAGTGACATCAAGCAGCGCCTAGCAATACTGAGGAGGGCAGAACATCTGAGGAGACAACGCAGAAAAAAGGAGTGAGCAAGAGTTTCCTTCTAAAAAAACCCTTTCAAGTTCACCAAAAGCCTCTTTGTACAGGAGAAATCTGGTACCTTGAAGGTCCCTTTGAAAGACATAGAGGAGTTCCTGAAAAACACCTACTCAGAGGTTGACACAACACCTAACCAAAGGCATGGACCTGTTACCATCCCAGAAGACATGCCACCACTTCACCCACCCGTGTATGAAATGGACACCGGCACCCCTACATGGAATGAGGTTGCCAGCATAGTGAAGCGGGCAAGGACAGCTTCGGCTCCAGGGCCCAATGGAATTCCATATAGGGTATATAAGAACGCGACTGGTGTCTTGAAATATCTCTGGCACCAAATGAAGCTGGCCTGGAAAAAGGTGACCATACCGAAGGTGTGGAGAAGAGCTGGAGGAATCTTTATCCCAAAGGAAAAAACTCCTCAACCATTAACCAGTTTAGGCAGATAGGTCTTCTGAACGTTGAAGGGAAAATTTTCTTCAGCGTTGTGGCCCAAAGACTGTCTGCATTTTTGATAAAAAAGAAGTTTGTTGACACCTCAATGCAAAAGGCTGGAATTGGTAGTTTCTCTGGATGTCTCGAACATGCAAGCATTATCCGGCATCAACTAAAGACTTCCAAGAGGGAAAAGAAGGATCTGCATGATGTGTTTCTTGACCTGGCTAATGCCTTTGGGTCAGTGTCTCATAGGATACTGTGGACAGCCTTTGCTTTCTTCCACGTCCCTGAGAGCATCACAAATCTTGTACAGGCCTATTTCCGGGATATCCAATTCTGCAGGACAACCCACGAGAGCACTACAGCCTGGCAGCAGCTGGAACTCGGAATAATGGCAGGATGCACAATATCTCCTCTGGCATTCACCTTGGCTATGGAGGTGATTACACGGGCGTCAGCATGAGTGGTTGGAGGGGAGCGTATGGATTGCGGCCTACGTCTGCCCCCAATCAGGGCGTACATGGATGACATGACCATCATAGCATCTACAAAATCATGCACAAAAAGGCTGTTGGAAAAGCTTCAAAGTAACATCAGTTGGGCAGGCATGAAAATCAAACCCTGCAAGTCAAGGAGCATCTCAATTGTTAAAGGTCAGATCACCAAGGAAACTTTCACCATCAACGAGGAGCTAATCCCTACAATCCTTGAGAAACTGATCAAAAGTCTTGGACGTTGGCACAATGCCACCCTCAATGATGCAGAACAGGTAGAACAGCTCAGGCAGGACACAATCAGCGGCCTTAAACAAATCAACAACACTGGTCTCCCAGGGAAACTAAAGCTGTGGTGTTTTCATTTTGGGTTGCTGCCCCGCCTCATGTGGCCAATTTCATCACATATGAGCCGACTGGAGGGACTGATGAATGCTTAAGTAAGGAGGTGGCTTAGGCTACCAAGATGCATGAGCAGTGTAGGGCTGTATGTTGATGGTCCACTCTCCTCGCCAATCTCAAGCCTGACAGAGGAGTGCAAGTGTGTTAAGTCACGGCTGGAGATAACCCTGGCTGAGTCTCAGGACCCCTTATTGCCTGGTGCTGCCCCTGCCGTGAGAACTGGAAAAAAGTGGACACCAACGGCAGGAGTAGCAGATGCAAGGGCTGCTCTCAGACACTGAGACATAGTAGGGCATGTGCAACAGGGCAGAGGTGGTTTTGGCCTTGGGGTGATGGTACCTACCTGGGGGAAAGCTTCTCCAGCAGAGCGTCATTGCATGGTGGTGGAGGAGGTTCGAAGGTAAGAGGAAGCAGCCAGGTATGCCACAGCAATTAGTCAGCCGCCACAACGACGGTGGATGAGATAAGAAAATCTCTTGGAGCGAATTGTGGAACATGAATTCTAATAGGTTAGGCTTCATTATAAAAGCCACTTATGACATTCTGCCCTCGCCAGCAAACTTAAATCTATGGCTTGGTGAGGACCTGGCATGTTCCTTGTGCTCAGCCCCAGCAAGCCTCAAACACATTCTTTTGGACTGCAAGACCTCCCTGTCTCAAGGCAGATACACCTGGTGCCATAATCAAGTGCTGCGTTCCCTGGCCTCAGCTATAGAACAGAAAAGAACTGCCACAAATGCCACTCCACCTCATATGCATCCAAAACTCAACAGCCTTCATCTGGGAGGGTGAAAAACAACAAACTAGAGCACCTCCCACAGTTTCAAGCCCCATCGGTGCAGCCAGGGACAGGAAATTACGAAAAGATCGTGACAAAAGTCTAGTGTTTCCACCCAGCATTGCTGTGACAAGTTTGCGCCCAGACCTGGTGTTGTGGTCCAACTCCTGTCATCGTGTCTTCATCATTGAGCTCACGGTATCCAGGGAGGAAGCCATTGATGAGGCATTTGAAAGAAAGAAGCTGCGGTACTCTGATCATGCAGCTGATGCAGAAGAGCGGGGATGGTCGGAGCTGGTGTGTTCCGCAGAGGTGGGCTGTCGGGGGTTTGTCGCCAACTCCACCATAAGACTCCTGAATGAAGTGGGCATCAGAGGGCAAGCTCAGAGAAGGACAATCAAAGAGCTTGCCACAGCAGCCGAGAGAAGCAGTCACTGGCTGTGGCTGCAAAGAAAGGAAATGGCATGGGGGGCAAAGTGACCACTCAGTACCTATGCGACACACACTCAGGTCTGATCAGCCTGTGGTGGGCCTGCAACAGTGGAGGGTCTCTTGTGGTAAATGGCCGAAACACCTAAAGATGCTGGAGTACACAACTGACGATGTGTCGCGTAGAGTAACATCATTGAGTGGTCAAAGCAAGGTCTTCCCTCTCAACTGGGTACTGAACTACTGGGGATTGGAACATCTGGTCCTTTTTCTTAACTCTCAGTGAGATAAACTCTGATGAGAATAAACCCGGGAGGTGTTTCAACGCCATTAAAAAGGAGTAGCTGATGCACTTCCGTGTTTTAGACTTAAAATCTTGCAAATCCTGTTAACAGTAGTATAACACATGAGAAGCGCACAGAGAAATTAGCATTTTGAATGTAACAGAACCATGGAAGCATACACGTTTCATGTACGCCTTTGTTTCATGCCCTTTTTTTGTCCTCTAGAGACTGAATTGATAGTTCGATCTAGAAAACGTTCTCAGATTAGTTTATTTTATGCTTATAATCACCTTTGATGGAGGCACACTCAAATAAAAAGTAGAATGTTTATGTCAGAAAACTACGTTATGGAGCCTCCTGAAAATGTCTGATTCCAGTATCGTGAAGCGTGCGACATTGCACTCGTGTCCATCACTAAAGCAACGTCTCTACCTTACCCGTCGCAGTCTGAATAAAAACGGAGAAAAGTAACAGCAGTGCTGTACGTAGGAGTTACCGCAGCGATTTAAGACCGCACTGAAACAAGGTAACCTACTTTATACAGCACTGCTCATTTTCTACTCTGATGGAAGTCTCAACTTGGGGAATAAAGACAAATCTGATAATGACTGATTCTAAATATGGTTAAAATGTAACATGGAAGGGGGACTGATTGAACTGTGATGGTCACTGTCTGTCACATGGATACTTGAATATAATGATTGAATATTGGCTATTTTACTGACATCAGTGATCACGAGTTTCAAAAATAATTACTCTGGGCCTATTATAATTGAGATTGCAATGTGTAGTGGACAATTCAGAATGACTGTGAAGGACATTGATTTTCAAATTGGGCGACTGCTGAATGAGGTGAGGAAATCGGCTGCAGACAGGAGTTTAGCTAGTTCGTAAGCTTGCTCTGGAGCTGGCTAGCTTCACAGACTTTGTTTCCATAGTAACTAGTGCCATGGCTTAGCTCACACGTTCTGTGCAACCGAAATGGGGCTTGAGAGCAGGCTAATCCTGTGCCGATTCCGGGCTAATCCGTTATCCTGCCTTTGTGCGATAGGACCCTGGAGCGTTTAATATGCAACTACAGAACCATGTGCACAGTGCACACAATTCGTAAATCCGTGTTGGCACCGTATTTCTGCAGAGAGAATATCCCCATACTCTTAACTACATATATTCGTGCATGAGTGAATTTGCATGTGCGTGAAGTACTGCTCGAAACCTTTCTTGGCCCAGTTTCAGCTGCAACCCCTACTGGATTAATTGCAGTCTATTCTCTTTACCAGCATGTCGTCATTTTGTGACTCCAGGTATTCTAAAACATTAAGCCATAATAAAGGTGAATTTTAAGTTCTGAACATCTCTTTCTATTTAATTGTTTTGAATTTGACTGAATATAACGTTACATTTGAAGCCCACGAGCTTAAACGTGTAGGCTCACCAGCTAAATGGTACATGCACACATACCGATTAGGAGAAAATGTGACTCAATCGTAACAAATGTTAGCATTATTTACTACACTGCAGAAACGCTAGAAATGAGAGAGCGCATTTACTGATTATCTTGGGCAGACTCGGGGTTAACTGCTGAAGACTAATATGATGAGCTTAAACTGATGAAGAGCCGAAGTTTTGGAAAACATTTATCGGTGTGTTTAGAATTCGTTGAGGTGCGCTTCAAGCAACCAATCAGAGGTGCCAAATCGAGCCTTATGGATATAACGGGTAGAAAAAAAATTGCAGCCGGGGAGGGGGCGTATGCAGATGGTGTGTGTGTGTGTGTGTGTATGATTGACATATTCCTCAGCCTGTCAATATCTCCCAGAATGATTGAGCCTGCCGATCTTTGTTTCCCCAAGATTGTATTCACTTTGCCCCATTTTGCCGCTCCTGAGAAAGTGCTGCTCTTAGCCATTGCCTAGTTCGCCTATATGGCCGCGCCGGCCCTGCCGAGGAGGACCGTGGCTCTGGATCTGACCGTATCGGACAAGGACCAGTGGATAGCCACGCTCCTAAAGCATATTCTGGTTTTATCCTTTACTCTAGTCTACATGGGACCATAATTTACAAAAATGAACATCGTGATATATTGAAGGGGACTTGAAACTCGTTATCGCTACCATAAAATAATGTGAAAAATCATTATTTAAATGTAAAATCAGTTGGGAAAGTAAGATCATTTTTTCATAGACTTCTATAGCATTGAACTTCTCTCTGCAACCACCGACGTTGCCATCTGCTGGCCATAAAATTGAAATCCATTTTATGGTACTTCTGCATGGACTTCAGACCAGGGTGCTGCGTCCATCTTTTTATACAGTCTACGATTTTAACATTTAACACCAAATTCCAGGAAATATGTCAGATGTCTTTAGCGATGGGGCAAAAGTGCTGTGTAGGTTATGCAACGTCGAGAGCAGCATGGTGCGAATTCGAGCGAGCTTTATCCGTTTTCTGTGTTATCTGTTAAAGATCGTGTCGACCCATGCGTTGTTACGCATTTGCTTCTTTTGGTCCAATTCAGCACAAAGTGAAATGTTAGTAGGCTATCATACATGCAGCCTTGTTACACTTCAGTAGAATAGCCCTTTACAATTTATGGGATAGAGAGGCTACGAGTCTCCAATCATTCCAGAAAGGGCCGGTGTGGGTGCAGGCTTTCATTGCAACCAAGCAGCTACACACCTGATGCTACTAATCAAGCTTATTAACAAAGAGTCCAGGGGTTGATTAGTAGTTTCAGGTGTGTAATTGCTTGGTTGCAATGAAAGCCTGCACTCACACTGGCCCTTTCTGGGAAAGATTGGGGACCCTTGTGTTCGAACGTGAATTATTCGGCAGGTGAATCGCATTCTTTTCGCCTTAGGTTCAATCTTGCGAAAACTGAAGTGATTCGGTCAAGAGAACCGTAGATGATAGTACTGTAGACACTACTTCACAGGGACGCCAACGAGTAACACTCAGCTATCAATACTATACTTTCAGAGATCATTTCTATAGTATTTAAGTGAAAAATGCGTTATGGAAGTGATTGGTCTCGTCCTTCGCGATGATGAGATTAAACATTGAAAAATAACACAAAAAATATGTTACTACAAATAAATACATTTTGTGTTGATTTCAACACAAAATAAGTAAAAAAAAAATTAACACGAAATGTGTTGTCCTTAACTAGACACACAGGTGTGTTAGAAATTAACACGTGTTATGTTCAACACATCTCTTTTGAGAGTGTACTAAGCGCGAAGCAGATTAAAATTAGTTGAGTAAATCAACGGATTTCCAGATTGAAAACCGCCCCTTTTAATTGATATGAGCAGAAGTAGACGATGCGTTTTGAGTGGTCTGCGTTTTGGAGGCTATTATGTTCAGATTAAAACAAAATAAAATCCAGCCATATTTGTTAAATTATACAAAAAATTCAACAACTTGACAAAAAAAAATTGTTTGTCATTTTTATACTTTCATGTCATAAAAAGGAAGGAAGAGCACAGAGACACGTAATTTGTCCAGTAGGCCTAATATCTTGCTTTAATAAGTGGAATCATAACCGATCGTAAAAGTGGGGATATTAACATTTAACAACAAATTCCAAGAAATAGGTTTATGTCAGATGTCTTAAGCGATGGGGCAAAGGTGCTGCGGAGGTAAGCAACGTCGCGAGCAGCATGCGAATATGCGAATTTAAACGAGCTTGATCCGGTTTCTGTGTTATCTGTTCAAGATCGTGTCGGCCTATACGTTGTTATGTATTTGCTTTTTTGCTAGAATTCAGCACAAAGTATAATGTTAGTATCATACATGTAGCATTGATAAACTTCAGTAGAATAGCCCTTTACAGCGTGTGGGATAGAGAGGCTATGACGTGTTAGAACGTGAATTATTCGACAGGTGAATTGCATTCCATCCGCATGAGGTTCAGTCTTGCTAAAAATGAAGTGATTCGTTCAAGAGAACCGTAGATGATAGTAGTCACTACTTCAAAGGGACGCCGACGATTAACAATCAACCGACAAGACTATACTTTGAGGGATCATTTCTGTAGTATTTAACTGAGAAATGCGTTTCGAAAGTGATTGGTCTTGCTCACCACGATGATGAGATGAAGCATCTTCTACTGAACGCGATACAGGCGGAATTAGTTGAATGAATCAACACATTCCCCGATTGATGACCGCCCCCTTTCAATTATGAGAGTGGGAGTAGAAGATGCGTTCTGAGTGGATTTTTTTACGGTATATTCAGATTAAAGCACATTTTATAAAGAAATAAGTCTGGATCTATGTCTTTAATTATGTAAACAATTTGACAAAAGTAAAGTTTGGTCGTTATTTTTGTTTTTATCATTTTGAAAAGAATTATGAGCACAGAGATAGGTAATTTGTCTAGTAATATTTTGCCTAAATAAATGAAATCATAACCAATCGTTAAAGTGGGGAATTTAAAATTTAACACCTAATTCCAAAAAATAGGCCTATGTCAGATATCTTAAGCAAAGGTGCTGCGTAGGTAATGCAACGTCGCGAGCAGCATGATGCGAATTTGAGCGAGCTTGATCCGGTTTCTGTGTTATCAGTTAAAGATCGTCTCGGCCTATGCATTGTAATGCATTTGATTTTGTTTTTGGTCCAGTTCAGCACAAAGTATCGGCTAATGTTAGTGTCATACGTGCAGCCTTGTTAAACATCAGTGGAATAGCCCTTTAAAATATATGGGATAGAGAGGCTATGACGTGTTAGAACGTGAATTATTCGACAGGTGAATTGCATTCCATCCGCATGAGGTTCAGTCTTGCTAAAAATGAAGTGATTCGTTCAAGAGAACCGTAGATGACAGTAGTCACTACTTCAAAGGGACGCCGACGATTAACAATCAACCGACAAGACTATACTTTCAGGGATCATTTCTGTAGTATTTAACTGAGAAATGCGTTTCGAAAGTGATTGGTCTTGCTCACCACGATGATGAGATGAAGCATCTTCTACTGAACGCGATACAGGCGGAATTAGTTGAATGAATCAACACATTCCCCGATTGATGACCGCCCCCTTTCAATTATGAGAGTGGGAGTAGAAGATGCGTTCTGAGTGGATTTTTTTACGGTATATTCAGATTAAAGCACATTTTATAAAGAAATAAATCTGGATCTATGTCTTTAATTATGTAAACAATTTGACAAAAGTAAAGTTTGGTCGTTATTTTTGTTTTTATCATTTTGAAAAGAATTATGAGCACAAAGATGCGTAGTTTATCTAGTAAAATTTTGCCTTAATGAATGAAATCATAACCAATCGTTAAAGTGGGGATTTTAAAATTTAACACCATATTCCAAAAAATAGGCCTAGGCTATGTCAGATGTCTTAAGCGATGGGGCAAAGGTGCTGCGTAGGTAATGCAACGTCGCAAGCAGCATGAATGCGAATTTGAGCGAGCTTGATCCGGTTTCTGTATTTTCAGTTAAAGATCGTCTCGGCCTATGCGTTGTAATAGATTTGCTTTTTTTTTTTTGGTTCAGTTCAGCACAAAGTATCGGCTAATGTTAGTGTCATACGTGCAGCCTTGTTAAACATTACTGGAACAGCCCTTTAAAATATATAGGATAGAGAGGCTATGACGTGCTAGAACGTAAATTATTCGGCAGGTGAATCGCATTCCATTCGCATGCACTCTTAGAATGAATGTGTTGAAAAATAACACAAAAAAATGTGTTATCATGTATAACACATTTTGTGTTGATTTCAACACAAAATGTGTAAAAAAGTAAAGAACATTTTTAAAAATCAACACTGAGTGTGTTGAAAACAACACGGAATGTGCTGTCCTTAACTAGACACACAGGTGTTAAAAATTAACACGTGTTATTTTCAACACATCTCTTTTGAGAGTGTGAGATTCAGTCTTGCCAAAAATGAAGTGATTCGGTCAAGAGAACGGTAGACGATAGTAGTCACTACTTCAAAGGGACGCCGACGAGTAACAATCAACCCACAAAATTATACTTTCAGGAATCATTTCTGTAGTATTTAACTAAGAAATACGTTTCGAAAGTGATTGGTCTTGCTCGCCACGATGATGAAACAAAGCACATTTTATTGAGCGCGAAATAGATAGAATTAGTTGAGTAAAGCAACGTATTTTCTGATTGATGATCGCCCCCTTTCAATAATAAAAGGGGAAGTAAAAGATACATTCTGAGTGGTGTGCACTTTATATTATGTTAAGATTAAAACCCAATAATTAAAAAAAAAATCCGACTCACGTGTTTAATTATATAGAAAATTTAGTTGTCATTTCTATACTTTAAAGACATTTAAAAAAATAAGAATTGTGAGCACAGAGACTCTTAATTTGTCCAGTAATATCTTGCTTTAATAAGTGGATCATAACCGCTCGTTAAAGTGGGGCTTTTAACGTTTTACAAATTTCAAGGTGTCAGATGTCTTAAGCGATGGGGCAAAGGTGCTGCGTAGGTAATGCAACGTCGCGAGAAGCATGAATGCGAATTTGAGCGAGCTTGATCTGGTTTCTGCGTTATCAGTTAAAGATCGTCTCGGCCTATGCGATGTAATGCATTTGCTTTTTTTTGTGGTCCAGTTCAGCACAAAGTATAGGCTAATGTTAGTGTCATACGTGCAGCCTTGTTAAACATCAGTGGAATAGCCCTTTAAAATATATGGGATAGAGAGGCTATGACGTGTTCGAACGTGAATTATTCGGCAGGTGAATCGCATTCCATTCGCATGAGATTCAGTCTTGCTAAAAATGAAGTGATTCGGTCAAAAGAACCGTAGATGATAGTCGTCACTACTTCAAAGGGACGCTGACGAGTAACAATCAACCGATAAGACTATACTTTCAGGGATCATTTCTGTAGTATTTAACTGAGAAATGCGTTTCGAAAGTGATTGGTCTTGCTCACCACGATGATGAGATGAAGTATCTTCTACTGAGCGCGATACAGGCGGAATTAGTTGAATGAATCAACACATTCCCCAATTGATGACCGCCCCCTTTCAATTATGAGAGTGGGAGTAGAAGATGCGTTCTGAGTGGATTTTTTTTTTACGGTATATTCAGATTAAAGCACATTAAACAAAGGAATAAGTCTGGATTTATATCTTTAATTATATAAACAATTTGACAAAAATAAAGTAGTAAAGTTTGGTTGTTATTTCTATGTTTTTATCAACTTATCTTGAAAAGAATTATGAGCACAGAGATACGTAATTTGTCTAGTAATATTTTGCCTTAATAGATGAAATCATAACCAATCGTTAAAGTGGGGATTTTAAAATTTAACACCAAATTCCAAAAAATAGGCCTTTGTCAGATGTGTTAAGCGATGGGGCAAAGGTGCTGCGTAGGTAATGCAACGTCGCGAGCACCATGAATGCGAATTTGAGCGAGCTTGATCCGGTTTCTGTTATCAGTTAAAGATCGTGTCGGCCTATACGTTGTTATATATTTGCTTTTTTTTTTTTTTTGGGTCTAGTTCAGCACAAAGTATAATGTTAGTACCATATATGCCGCCTTGTTAAACTTCAGTAGAATAACCCTGTACAACGTGTGGGATAGAGAGGTTATGACGTATTAGAACGTGAATTATTCTGCATATGAATCGCATTCCATTCGCATGAATCAATCTTGCTAAAACTGAACACTCAGCATCAATCCGCCTCTTGTGACCATATTTCGTGCTCATTCAAGCACTCCGCCATGTTCATACCCAGGAATTGATCTCTTCATCGTGTTCTTTTCCTATTCTTAAACTCAAGACATGCACATTATTTACAGAATCAGAGATCAGTTCTACAGTGTTAAACTGAGAAATGCATTTCTAAAATGATGAGTCTCGCTCACCACGATGAAGAAACAATGCATCTTCTACTGACCACGATACTGGTGTCGTTGGTTGAGTAAATCAATTTATTCCCACGTTGATGACCGCCCCCTTTCAATTATGAGAGCGGGAGTAGAAGATGCGTTCTGATTGGTCTACACTTTAGCATGTTCATAAATACGACAATTTAGATTTAAACATTATCTGGGGAAAAACTCCTATGATTGGTTCAAATCATACCAATTTCAAAAATTGAGAGGGATTGTCACTAACAGAGTTGGTATAGGCAAGGACAAGTGAATATTGGGTTGGCCAGCCTGCTTGGCTAAGGTGCAAGCGTTACCAGCAAGATCTCGAGCCGAGTTTAACGGAGCTATGAATAGAAATGTATAATTGTGTCAGAAACGATGCATCTTTTTCTGGAGCGATAACAAATATTTTTTTCAGCATTCATATTAGGCCTACTTTGTTTTAAATTAAGAAAAAAAATCAGCTTTGCCCGTCATTGTCAGTGCTTGATTTATTCACTGATCCTTTCCACCCAAGCAAAGATCCGTCATGGGCCCGGTTTTTCAAAACTCAGTTATTTTTTTTAACCGACTGTTAACTTTAACAGAGCTGTTATCTTTTTGTACAAAATGTGGTTAACTTTAACAGGGTGTTAACCTGACGTTAAAGTTAACGCACCTAAGGACCACCTTTTTAACAGTGGGGTTAACTCTCAAAATGGCGTTCATTGCATACACTGCTTTCATTATGCCAGTTCAGCAAAGGGTATCGTGGACTGGACTTTGATATTGGAGATTACTCTGATGAAGAGTTGCGTACCCGCTATCGATTGGCAGAGCATCTTTTGCTTACCTTAGCAATATTTTGCAAGGTGATTTGCAGCGTCCAACAAGCAGGGGTCATGCACTGAATAAAACAATTTAATTAATTTTACTTAAGTAATTCATTAATAAATATTGGCAAAACATAATATAAGATGTATGTGAAGCACCCTTAAAATCCCATAATTTTGACTGATTTCCATTTCCCATCGTATCCATACAGTTTAAAGTGCTAATTGTGCAATAAAATAGATGTGACGATAATATAACAAATAACCCAATTATTTCCAAATAATTTGAATAGTTATTTATGAAATATAATACAAAAAAAATCAGTGAAACTGATATTTCCTCAATCAATACAAAAAAATATCTAAACATATGATTACTCTTCTTGTTTTCCTGGGGCCTGCACAAAGGCAGAATAAGGGATTAACCCAGGATCAGCACAGGATTAGCTTGATCTCAAACCCTATTTTTGTTGCACAGAGCATGTGAGCTAAACCATAGCACTAGAGGGGTTTTGCTCACTTCAGCGAGGCCCATTTTTGGGTTAGAGATTCTCTTTGTGGTTTGGCTTTGACATACTGACCTCCTGATTCTTGGACTGTTTCCTGATTACAATTCTGGTTTTGTTCCATCTGCATTGAAGTCTCTCTGTTTGTTTTAGCCTTTAATCATCAGACTACAATTTTCAGTAAAACTGTGAACTGGATCTTCATCTGTGCATGAGTCCTCATTCTACCTCCTGTCATACAGTATTTCAATCAGGAAATCACTATCTGTGCAAAGTGACTGACAAACCCACAGACTAAACTACTGAATGACAAACTGACTTTCCCATCGAAAATATGCTTAGTTGGCTAAATGACTGCTGCTCAGATTAATTGATTGGTTGACTAACTGCTTCAATGGCAAGCAGTTAAGAATTGATCAACTGCCTGACTGACAAATACACTGGCCCAATTTCTCAATGTGATTGGCTGCCTGACTGAATGAGTCATCTACTGTGTAACTGTAGCTGACTGACTTGTTGGCTGAATGGATATTAACATTCAGCTTTGTAAATTTTGTAACATGGTGGCTGCTTGATCTCTGGTGTCTGTAATATTCAAGGAGACCAGAGAAGACTGGATGAGTCCAGAGCACGATTGCTGTACTAGCAAGACCCTAGTTTAATCTAAAGCCTCTGGCTGAGAGTTATGAATTGGAAATAATTGGAGAGAAATTCAAATGTCCCATGGGCCATAAATCATAGTTTAATAATGTGGGGAAAAAATGCTCTGGGCACTTTCATAAAAATGTGTCTTTGATTCTGGAATCAGAACAATAAAATTTATGAAACACCTCACAGCAAATCATCTTGTACCGTGTTCAGAGAGAGCAACCTGCACACACTGATGGTCTTACCTTCTCTTCCACATTGCAATACCCATTTGGTGCACTCAAATGTTTTCCCTCTATGTCAAAAGTTTGCAAGGCAACTTCATTGTTTTATGATGGTCGTGAAATCATAATGCATTTGAAGAGCATAGTGCTAAAAGCGCTCAAGTCTCATTTTCACACACCTTGCGGTAAGGATGGGAAACTCTTTTGTAGTCGCTTTGATTTTTCTCAAAATTAGGAAAGAGAGTAGACTTCCAAGGGTTGACAAGAACGTGGCCCCAGTCCTGGACCCTGATCAGCATTGGAAGCTTGTTCAAATTAAGACAAAAAGGTTTCAAAGAGAATTCAGCTGCCACTAAAGTTAGAGTGCTCAAAGCTACAGTGACAGCTGTCAAGCTTGGTACTTATAAGATACTGGATGTGTTTGGAAGTGAACACTTTACTTCAGATTGCGCACTCAATATACAGAGTACAGGATGTGCCTATGGGAGCTCATGCAGAACAAACGTGACTCATGTTCGCTTTGATCAGAATACATTACATCTCCCCTTTTTAGCTGAATAGACAGTCCAACCAAAGTGTATTGCCTTTAACCCACACAAAAACACAACTTCAACTTAATAACATTCAGTGCAACTAAAATCACAACTGTGGCTTAAGTAGGAAGGAGAGGTCACCAGTACTTCACTTCCTGCAGGTGTCTTTACCACACCTGTCCCTACCTACAGATTCAGTCTGTTAGGGGGGTGTACTTTTCAGCTGTCTGAGCAGCAGCAGGATTAGCAGGTTCTTCCAATGATGAGTGAGTTGGGTCTTGAGTAGCAGGAGAAGGTAACTCCTTTTCAGCTGGAAGACTTGTTGATTTATCCCAAGGCTCCTGACGGACCCAGAGTCGTGACCGGTTTGCCTCTGGAGTGCTTATGCGCAGGTGTTGACTGTTGCGGTGGTATTTTTTGTCACCACAGTCTACCATGTATGAACGTGGCGCATTATGTGGTTCCACCACAACTCCAGAGGACCAGCGGTGGTTGCCTGGATGCGGCTGCACTCGGACCTCGTCTCCTGGTTTCAGGGCAACACGAGGGTTACGTGCTCTCTTCTGGTCATGATAGAACTTTTTCATGTCCTTACTTTTGTTTAGCAGGCGTTTAACCTTAAGGGGGTCGTGGGCTGTTGGTGTAAGCAACATACGGGCTGTAGGCAGCTTGTTGCGAGGCCTTCTGCTCATAAGTAGCTGAGCTGGTGACAGACCTACTGACTCAAGCTGTGTTGTTCTATAGTCCAGCAGCACAAGGTGTTTGTCGGCAGCTTTGCACCAAAGCCAGTTCACAGTTTGCACTGCACGCTCTGCTTCACCGTTAGAGTGCGGTGTGTGAGGTGAGGACGTCTTGGGTGTTATTCCATAGCTCTCAAAGAAGACCTTGAATTCCTCAGACGAGTACTGTGGGCCATTGTCTGTCCTGAGGGAGACTGGAATACCGTGCCTGCTGAACGGTGTTTTCAGCATTTGTATTGTGGTGCCACAGCCCTGGTCTTTGAGTTCATCTACTTTTTTACTTCGATAAACTTTGAATAGTAGTCAACTAATGTGACGTAGTGTTCACCTTCAAACTCGAACAGGTCTGATGCTACTTCTTCGAATAGTAGCTCTGGTGTCTATGTAGCTTGGTCTGGAAGTCAGCACACCTGCTGTAGTTCCTAGCTACCTCTTCTATTTCAGCACTCATGCCGGGCCAGCAGAGCACTTCACGGGCTCTCTGCTTGCTCTTCACTATCCCGAGGTGAGACTAGTGGATCAGTCTTAACATGTGTTGTCGTATAGTGGGTGGTGCTACTGTGCGGAGTCCCTTGTAAATGACACCGTCCAACACTACTAGTTGACTTCTTGAGTCCCAGTATGGCTGAACTGGAGAGGAAACTTCTCGTCTGTCGTCTGGCCATCCACTCTAAATTGTCTGTTGGAGACAGCTCAGTTCCTCTTTAGTGCGTTCTTTTAGTTCGGCATACCTCTCGTCACTGGCTTAAACGAAGCTGAGCATGGACACACTCTAGGCTATCCATCTCTCTGTGAGTTGTGCTCAGGTCAACTTGTCTGGCAGCTCCATGTCCTTCCCTCTCCTGTACTTCACTGTCAGGTCATACCACTGAAGACGGATGCGCATCGGTGTGGACAGCATCGGCTTCTCGAAGATGTCTTCCAGCGGCTTGTGATCATTGTATACAGCAGTGGTTCCCAAACTTTGTCTGCTGGGCCCCCCTTTGGTATATAAGAAAATTTTTGCGCCCCCCCCCAATAGGTAATACATACGCACATTTTGTTTTCAGAGACCATTGCAGTTTATTTCGCGCATTTTAATTTATATAAACTTCAAACATTTTGGAAAAAATATAAGTAAACGGTCATAAACTGTAGATTGTCATAAACTACAACTAGGCTACTTTTAGAATTGGAAATAACAAAATAACAAACAACCACGGTGTAATTATTTTAAGTGTAACTGTTTCAAGCACCTTAACTGTGTAATTATGTTCAGTGTAACAGGTTTATTTTTTTTAATATTCAACAACATTGCTATTTATGCATTTTCTAGACACTAACAGAAACTTACTTGCATACAGCCAATCAGCGACCTTGTGCGGGACCGCTGAAGGAGTGTCTCGAGACAGTTACATTTTTCTCTCTTCACTGGCCTCGCACTTTTAAGTTGAAATACGTTAACCGAGATCGCGTCAGCTTATTCTAAAAAATATGAATGCACTGCACAGATGATTTTGTCCAGCCTAGCTGGAAACATTAAAAATGATTGGCAGGTTTGGAAACGGCCACCGTTATTTTCCAATTAGGGACACGAAAATTTCATAATGCAAAACCTCTTTTAAAGTATAAAATCATTAGGCTGTATCACACCCCTCAGCCTGAGTATAGCCGTCTACTTAAAATAATGTTTTAATGATGCAGAAAGAAAGCACCATAATCAACCTATATTAACAGCTGACAGCAAAGTAGGCCTACGAAAAAAATTCATGAACACCACTTGCCGAACCTGCCGAAATGTTTGTAACGTTCAGTTGCAGGGCAAGATAAAAATAACCAGTCGGCATACAGAGCATTCATATTATCGAGAATACGATGACGCCATCTCGGTTATTTCTGCTTTGTATTCATCGGATTTTGTTCGGTGTCACCATTTTATCAATATGCCAGATCAGTGCAGGATAAGAAGTGGCGAGTTGGGTATCGCGAGACTACATTACCGGCTTCAAATATTTGAACAACTACATGCGAAACAAATTATTTATGAAAATGGCTGGCTAGATGAATGATTTGGCGAACAGTTGAGAGTAAGGCAGGCATTTGCGATGTGATCGCAGAATTCTGGGCAGCGAAAGGACTGCATGCAAATAATTTTCTGTTGGTGTCCGGGACTCTAGTGGGGGGGGGGAATCGCTTCCCGCACCCCGCGCCCCCCCTGCAATTGCTCTGCGCATACAGTGACATGTGTTCCGAATATGTAGTTGTGGAACTTTATGCAGGCATGGACGATGGAGAGCATCTCTTTTTAAATTTGCGCGTAGCACGTTTCTGTTTCAGTTAGTGACCTGGAGGAGAATAGGACAGGCCGACCATCTTGCAGCAGGACAGCGCCTAGTCCGTTGCTGCTGGCATCGCTGAATATCTCAACCGGTTTGGATGGATCAAAGTATTTTAATACTGGAGGATGTGTGCACAGTTCTTTGAGCTTTTCAAAGGCTTGTTGCTGTGCTGGTTGCCATACAAACTCCACATCACCCTTCAACAGCTGACGCAGCGGAGCGTCCACTTCGCTAAGGTTCGGAATGAACTTCGACACGTAGGTAACAAACCCTAAAAACCTTCAGACGACGTCTTTGTCTGTTGGCGGCAGCATGCGCTGGACTGCTTCGATCTTTGCCAGGTCTGGCTTCAGTCCATCCGCTGTGATCAGATGCCCTACATACTGCACTGACGCCTGGCGTATGTGGCATTTGTGAAAGTTTAGCTTCAGGCTGTAGCTTTTTGCCCTTTCCACTACTCTGCGGAGAATTTCGTCATGCTCCTTCATGGTGGGTGCTGCAACCAGAATGTCATCCATCATGCTTATTGCCCCTTTTATCCCCTCCAACATGTTGTCCATTGTTATTGTTACACCATTATGCGCTGGAAAAGTTCTGGTGAGCATTTCAGGCCAAACAGAAGTCTCAGCCACCTGAACCTTCCAATTGGGGCGTTAAAGGTTGTACGAAATGATGCTTCCTCTAATTTTATCTGTAGAAATTCTGCCTTGGCATCCAAGGCGGAAAAAACTTTAGCGTTAGGCATTATGGAAACCACTTCCTCTATGGTGCGCATGGGGTGGTGACCTCTTAATGACTTTGTTTAAGTCATCTGGATCTATGCAGATTCGTACTTTGCCATTACGCACTGTTGCCACCATAGAACTAACCCATTCAGTAGGTTGCTCAACTTTGGTAATCTGCCCTTTGTTCTCCATTTCATGGAGTTTGTCTATAATTCTATCCCTGAGTGCGGCTGGCTGACGGCGTACAGGGTGAACTACGCCCTTTGCATCTGGGTCAATTTTCATTACGTAGGTGTGTAAGACCTCAACAAAGCAATACCAACGACGGAACATTGCAGCGAGGTGAAGGACTCACGTGTTCTTATTGACTAACTTTAATTTGAGCATTTTCCTGGCTGGTGTGAATCACAATATAATGGATAATTTTCACCATCCAAGGACAGGGCATAGAAACGCAACGGTTACGATTAATCTGACTCCAAAAAATAATTAGAATACCAAATTTAGTTGTATCCTCGTAAATTATCTGACTCCAAATTAGAATTAGAATTGATAATTTAGGGAACACCTGCGTGGATTTCGAGACAAATCTGCCATCAGATACGCAGCGCAAGCCATCATTGCTCAGTAAATACATCCTCAGGGTTAATTAAACGCAACTGTCCTGGAATCAATTCGACGATAAGGCCATGGGTTAAACGGGACTGCCTTGATAGCAGCATCGAGGCTTAAACAAAATAGCACTGAGCGTGAACGTATCAAGAACCCAGATTTATATATACCCAAGGGCTCCTTAGAAAGATCAGCCAGATACCGGCATATAAATAAAATATACGCCCAAGGGTATCTTTAATAGCTAAACCTTAAGAGCCGGTATTCCATAAATCCTTAAGGGGTAGAACATAATCCCAAATCTAACTTAGAAGTATCGTTACCTACACATGTCTTGGTAGGAATTTCCCCTTAGATCCCGGATCGCAACAAGGCTAGAATATACAAGTGTTACAAATCAAGGAAAATCACGCAAGCTGAAAAAGGAATAACAATAATTTATTCACCAGGTAGGCACAACTTGATTCAAACAAATCAACGCTAAGCCAATTACCAGTTACATATAATTTAGAAGGATTTAGAATATTTTCATACCTGGAAAATATGAAAGGCCACACGGAGCTAAAGTCGCCCCACGTGGTCGGGGAGAACTCAGATGCCCCCTCGCTCCGGACTTCCCCCACTTACCTACGCGCGTCATATGTTGACAAAGAAAGGACAGGAAAGAAGAGAGCCCGCCTCTTTAGGATCTCGTACCTTTAAAGATTCCAAACCACGCCTCCTAACAAAGTAGAGGCCGAATCAGAGTTGCACTCGCGAAGGTGTTACCACCAGGGCAATTGCCCTCGCAAATTCTAACCAGCTTTTCGGGAGCTTTCCAAAAAGAGAGTGAAACATAATCTCAAGGAAAATGGAACATGCTCCACTCAACTCCTTGGACACCCCGAGAATAAAAATACCAAACATGATAGGAATATGTGCTAAAATGATGCAGTTGTCATGGAAAAGCCTTAAAATGGAGTATTACAGTTCAATTGTGCTATAAATATATAAGTGGTTCCTTTATCGGATATTGAACATAAACATATTATGAATTTGACCGAGATTTAGATTGTTTTAAGCAGATTAATATAACTGGGCTTAAATTTCAATGGGACCAGTGATGGAACTCTGAGGAACGCTGGGCAGCCTGGACGTAATGGCTCCGGCTTCCTGCTGTGAACAGAACAGAGGATGCCACTCTCACCGGCAGGCTGTAGGATTATAAAAGTTTACCGCTGGCTCTGGATTGTGTCAGATCATCCAAACATTCAGATTTTACCAGCGTAATGAGCATGTGTTCCAACACTATAATTTTTAACATATGTTTTGAGCCAAATCAAATATTCAGGTTCTACAGGTGCCAGGGAGGGTTCCAGTGACGTGCGACAGCTCTGGAAACTCATCCAGTCTGTTTGGAATGGCTTTAGTCAGTGTGCATTCAATAGTACCCGATTTTGCTTTTTCTGCTCCACTTTGCAGTGAGTCAAGATGGACAATCAGACCTAAAGCTTCAGCTGTCATGACACTGAGCATATTTTCCTGAGCAATGTCCACTATTTCAAACTCTGCCTTTAGTTTGCTGCTTTTATGCTTTATTTGCAGGTCAACTGCAGGCACAGGTTTCAGTTTGTGGTTAGAGTATGGCCTGGAATATACTTGCTGCGTGACCGAACGGACGCGTACACAGTGTGCTTTGTGAGTGCACACACTTGCTGCAGCACAACGCGTCCAAAACGCATAGTATTGGAAGTCTCCGCTAGAGGCAGACAGCAGCATATCAGACCCTGAAATCGCGAAAACGGCGGGCGGTATTGCCCGGATGTCATATACACTGCCACAATGGATTCGTTCACACAAGCGCCTCAAGCGGTCATGTCAATACTGCATCTTGCGCACGCGGCACGTCACCTCGCGTCGAGATGAGCGACCTCTATGCTCACGAACGTAGAATATGCGTGGTAGCCATGATACGTAAGCAGCAAGTATATTCCAGGCATATGAGCGCAGTACTCTGTTACACCGTTTAAGCTCACCTTTGTGCCTAAGTAACAGGTAGCTGTCTAGGGTTAGGATATTACACTTAGCCCCAGTATCAATTCTGAACTGCACTTGCTGTGACAGTAGGCTACTCAAATTTTTACAGACTATTTGTCATTTTCAGAACAATCTGTCTGTGTCAGGTTGCTATTCAAGACTTCTTTGCGTTTTGATCAGACTCCACATTTACTGAGCTTACGGCACGCTTACAGCATACTGCTATCCAATGGTTTGGCTTGTGGCAATAAGAACAAACAGAACCTATAGCTGAGCACTTGCCTGAATTCCATTTACGCAGAGAATCCTTTCCACATTTTGTGCAGCTTTTCATCTGGTTAGCTGGTGCATCCTTCTGATCGTAGGATTTTTGTTGACCCTTGTTAAACATTTTTTTTATTTGCGGCACGCTTTGCTTTGGCGGAGACTGACAGTACGTTTGCGTCTTCTTCTCTGACTATTTTTATCTGCTTTTGCGACATTTCAAACCATAGACATATATACATAGACGCCGCATCGACTGTGGAGCGACGTGCCTACAGGGCGGCCATCTTGGAACAGGACCAGCAGAGGCAGCGGTACATGAGCGTCGACGTGGGAAACAGGTACTCCTCAATCTCAAAATAGAATTATTCTCTGAATTTTTGACCGATTTTCAAACGGTTTGGTTCGTTAAAAACTTAATACAAGTAGCTATGATACAGGGTGGTTGGATATTTTAAAAATGCTGGTTTTACTACCCAAAATACAAATTTTAACGTACTTAACGTTATCAGCAGACAAGCCTCTGTGAAAAGATGCCGGACTATTGTGCCGCCTATGGATGCTGTAATGAGCGGAACATACAAACCAGATCTCGTGGGATCACTTTTCACGGGTAAGATAGTAAGTTAAGATAAGTAAGGTATAACATAGTGTAACTGCAGGTTGTTATAGTGAAATAAACCCTGACAGGTGTAACGGGGGTACTGTTTCCTTAACTATCTGTAAGCCAGGCTAGTGCGCCTGCGCGGGTTTTGAGGGAGAAGTTGAGTTGGTCCGAAGTTATGACGGCTCTCACATTTTTCCTCTCTTACTTTCCGTAACGCGACGGCTCCGTTGGTCCGGTTTATCCCTTTCTTATTTCACTAATCTGTTCATGTATGATAGAGTTAGTGTGCCGTAGCGGCCAGGCATGGTATGGTCAATGTTAAAATTAATAAAGCTGCATCTTCTAGCACTGCCAGTCTGATTGCCCCGCGTGTTCAATGGTCCGTGACAACGAGCTAGGCTGCAAGCTGCAAGCTAAAGCGTTACACAGGACGGAACCTTTCAGCTTCTTTCAGGTTCTATCAGAGACATTCTAGTAAGACTTTGGTTCTATCCATGTTATAACCAGTTCTCTATACATCATCCCGCGAATTACATAGCTGCTTACTGGTGAAACAACTAATCTGAGACAAAATTTTGGTCTAAATGCCGTGTTATGAATCTATAAACTATCTCTGTAAAAACTACCGGAAACCGTTAAAGAAGCGGCGTCCCTAGCAACTCCCGTTTACACAGAAAAAACAGACTGCAGTGATCGGTCTAATATAGCAAACACAGTATATTGATCATCATTGGCTCTATTGTGCAAGGCAATTTCATTTGTATAGCCCGCCTTTACAAACAGTTGAAAATTTACAAACCCCGTGAAAATAGCTTGACAAATAAGCGATTTATGAACATTTTTATTGTGTAGGCGCATCATTTCTTCATAGACGTAATGCACTGTAGGAGCGAGTGGTCCTGTTCCAAGATGGCCGCCCTGTAGGCACGTCGCTCTAGTGGGCGGCAGCAGTCAATGCGGCGTCTATGTATATATGTCTATGTTTCAAACTGCTGCGCTATTTCAATGGCTTTAGCCAGCGTTAGTTCCTCCCCTTTATCCAGTAGCCTTTCCTGCACCTGCGTTTCTCTCACTCCCGCGATGATAGCATCAATAAGCATGTCATCCGGATCTGTACATTCACAGACATTAATATAAGCTGCAAATCCTTGAGAAAACGATCAAAACTTTCACCAAGTCCCTGTTTTCTCTGTTTAAAACAATGTCGGGCTATCTGTTTATTTTTCCGTGGTCTGATGTAGCCTGCGAATTTATCCAAAACTTTTTTCGGGTCGTCTTTCTCACCATCTGCCCAGATAAGCGTCTTGTAGATTTCCCTACCTTGCTCCCCGATCCATGTTCCAAGCCAGCCTGGTTGCTGCTTAGCTTCAAGTTCGGAGAGAGGACCGCAGAAAACAAATGTGATGTCACTTTTAAATCTGCCGAATTCTTGATATAAATCCGACGTATCCCAGACGATCTTGGGGTGCTCGAAGTGCTGATATGCCATTTTCGGTCTTTATTTTATTTATTCAGACTTCTGATACCATGTAAGATACTTGACAGACACCTGACGTGTTTGGAAGTGAACACTTTACTTCAGATTGCACACACAATACACAGAGTACAGGATGTGCCTATGGGAGCTCATGCAGAACAAACGTGATTCGTGTTCGTGTTGATCACAATACATTGCAGTACTCCACACACATCCATCTGTCCCGCTTATTCCTGAGCAGGGTCTATCCCAGCATACAATGAGTGAGAGCCCGAACTGACCTTCCCGAGAATCGGGCAACAATCCGAATTTGGCCATGATGTTCGGCCCAGTTATCTGTTAGTGTGCGGAGGTTACAGATCTGAATTCGGCCCCTCGGACCTCCCCGATAATATCCAACATGTAGGATATTATCGGGTGTTCGGGGATGATCCTACAGGGCGTTATGTCATTGAGCTGAAACCAGAAGTAACGATGGTAAAGATGGTAGGTTGGACAGGAGAGATAAAGGAGCACCTGGTGGCGAAAAAAAAAATGAGTGCCTGTACATTTCCTCCCAAGACTACATAAACTGCATCATGGAAGAGTGCGCTCTGGGCGAGATGGCCAGAGCTGTAGGGGTAGCAGATGAGTTAAGGTTTACACTTAAATGAGAGCAGATGAGCAACCATTAATGATTACATTTACAGTTGCTAGCTACCTACCTACACACACTTCTCACTTTTAAGCTACAGTCACATTTTTATGCTAACCAGGGTAGTTTCAGTGAATCTACATGCATATTATTTTTAGCTTCGTTAGGTTAGGTTCTGGTTCTTCTGCCCTCGACAGTCAAATCTTGTGCACAGGAAAGGGGAAATTACATCGAAGTCACATTTCACCATTGAGTTTTTGTGAAATCTTGGAAGATAAGGATATCGGGAGCTATAGTGTGTCCCTCTTCTTGACTGAATTCGTACACAGCTCGTTGATTAAATCGGCAACGATTATCGTTATGTGTGCAGCACCCCGCGATTTTAAGATCTTACAAGATTTGGAAACTCCTGTCGTGTGCACCCAGCATTAGCCATCATAGGAATCACACACCATTTACCTGCACACTTAGCTTTTCAGGATTGCCAACTCTCACGCATTCGGCGCGAGTTTTCGTGGCAAATTCACAATCCCATGCTGTCATCAGCAATTCAATCAACGCAATGCATGTGCTTCACGATCGTTCAAATTGTTTGAATGAAATAAGCCCATTTGAAAGGTTTTTATGCAATTCCATTGCTTCCAACCTCTGAGTAAAGAAAAGCGTAAGAAGTGGGGAGACATAATTGATTTCCATGATACTAGTGGTAAAATCCTCATTAATGCATATGAAACGGATAAACCTCCATGCACAAGGACTTCAATTCCCCCTGAGAACCTCCAAAGCTGGGTATACACTACAAGATTTTCGCAGTCTGCAGATTTTGAAAAGACTTGGAGCACACACTACATGACTGGCTTCAGCAGATTCTTGTAAAGACTGGGGAATCACACATTTAAGGACTGCAGCAGATGAGGGATCACACACTACACGATTTGTCAAAGCAACACTGAACGCACCAAACTCTGGCAAAAACTGTGTCCCACATCCTCTTTTTCATTGGCTGTCGGTGACATGTGTTTGCAATTGGGTCTGTCACCAGCATCACACTACACAACTGCGCCCAGAGTCGGCTTAAAAAATTCAAACGGTGACTAGAGTCGGGCGGAGTCTGTTCACCTCATACACTCGCTGATTCTAGTCTGGACCACATCACTCACTAACAGATTCTGCGCTGACTTGTCATGACGACTGTCCCCAACTAGAGCTGACTGGCGCAGACTAGCCCCAACTGCAAATCGTGGGTAAAATCTGGCCAACAATCTTGCAGTGTGTCCCCAGCTTCACAAACACGCTGATTGAATAATTGCTGACAACAGCACGTGCCACTAAAACTCCCGCCGAATGCATGAAAGTTGGCAACCCTGAGCTTTCAAATCACAACTGTAATTCAATGAGGAAAGACTAGATAACAATGAGATATGAAATTTAACAAAGTATTTATTTATAAACATGAACTTTGGCGGTTAGACCCCGGCATTGAACAAATAAAGCATTCAGAGAATCTGAGGATTTGATGCTTCGTAGAGATTAATTTCCCCCCGGGGTCTAAACACTGGTGGTGGTGAGAGGCGACTGGGATGAGTCCTGGGACCAGAGTGGTAGGAGAGATGAAGAGGAGTCTTGGCCGACCTCAGTGGATGGTGGTGGGGAGGAGGAGGGTTGCAGAGCGTATCAAAGCGCTTGACAGCTGGTTAAGTGCAGGGAGAGAGAGAGTACTTTTAATATTTGATAGCTAGCGAATGATTGGTCCAGAGGCTCGGAGTAGGATTCCGATTGGATTATAAGTTAGGCAGTGTAATTTTTAAAGGGCAAGCAGAAACTATACGAAGGCATAGTGGGCATGAGTGAAGAGAAAGTCTTTCTGCTTGAATTTCTGCTAAGCTTCATTAAAAAACAGTTGATGTATGATGAAAATTGAGGTAATAAACAAGCATTTAATGAATGTGTTACAAATTTTACTGTCCTTGGTAAGTTTTGATCAAACACACTTGGTTTTTAATAAAGCAGAGCAAGCATTTGCAGTGTCAGTGCTCATGGCCATCTGATAGGAAACAGCTTAGCAATTTCAGTAGCATGTAATGAGTGCAGATAAGGGGATTAACCAGACAGTGGTCAAAAGGGGCAGTGTGCTCATGAGTTTTTGGTTGACTCGTTGGCAAATGTACCACGGGTTGAATGATAAGCAGCGATGAAGAATAAAAGTTTGTTCTGCCCTTATCGACTCAAGTGTGTTTTATCTCATTATTGCTGCTTTTATCAGAAAGAAAAGGTCAAATTTAAAAGTGATGTCAACGACATTTTTTTTTTCAACTATTTTTATCATTTACTGTCTTGATTCACACTTTCAGCCCTCATATACAGATGTCTAAACTTGGAATTGAATCAAGGACCTTTAGATGACATCACCGCCAATTATACTGCTTTCAGTGCCAAATCATCTGCATGCTCTTGATGTCAGGCAAAGTAATCGCACTTAACAGATTTAAGTACAAAATACTATGCATTCTATTTATATGCATTAGTCATACTGTGCAGGGTTACAGTGCATTTAGATGATGAGCATGGAGCAGAACTCAACAAGTGGCGATACGGGGTTGCTTAACGATGACTCTCATAGATGTTTCCTCTCGACAGTGACTTGGGAACATATAACCACAGTAGTCCAGCCTTTCTCTCACTCTCATGTAAAGGATGGGTTGTATTTCAATTGTGTGTGCGTGCGTGAGTGAGTGAGTACAGTTGGCACCATTTATCATTGAACACTGACACATTTTTTTGTTATCTTCTTGTTGTCGGCCGAATCAATCACAGGATCGCTTTAACATGCATTCTACATGCTGAAGGGGAGACTGAAGGCAAAAAGTTCCCATAACATGCAGAGCTCATGATAGATGTGACACAGGTGTGGATGTGCATAACCAGTGACGACACCCCGCATCTGATGATGTCCATGTGTCACAGACTATGTACATAAGATGCAGTCATTTCTGAACAATTCATCTGATTTGAATGGGAACATCTCCTACCTAAAACTGATAGTTTGCATTTTGAACCCAGTGATATTGTATTCTTTCAAACTTAAAGTACATATGTACAAGACCAAAATAAAAAAAAAATGCGTGTTGCAAAACATATGAGTGTATTTAATGAGTTACATTTGTGAGTATTAAGTGGGTATTCTGTGCAATTAGTTTTACATTTTACTGTATCTCGGAAAGCATTAAATATGGCCTCCCAGTGATCCAGATTTTCTGTTCAAATAAAGACTTGGTGTTTCTCTCCCTCCAGTCTGTCTCTGTTCACTTAATCTTTTAGGGCTTTATCAACTGAATGTCTGACTCACTCCTCCATGACATGAGGCACACATATCAGGATTGACTCATGCCTGAACCCAGACCAACTCTACACTGAAACAATCTAGTTGCGTAAAAATGCTGACCTTTTCAAGAATGAACTACATGATTGCATCGAGCTAGTGCTATAATCTCTCACATCTTGCTTGTAGCAGAGGTGTGGGGCTCTTCCCCTTGCCTTTCGTCCATCTCTTTTTTATTTTAGCCACAGCTAAATTTGCATCTCTCTTGAAAATATTGTGATAATCTGACGGTGTATCATCCAGGAAACACCCCTCTTGTTTTTGGACTCATGCCAAGAATAGTCAATTCCCACAAACAGAAATGTGCTGAATGATACTAGTTGCATTAGAAAATAAACTTATTTGTCAATTTAGCACTGAACCAATTTCTTGTACTTATGTATATTTAGATCTCAACAGTACTCTACTGCATTGAAACATCACATTAAAACTGTTGCAATAGACTGCAACAGAAATCATAGTAGGTAACTCAACTATCTCACAACAAATTAGTAGTAGGTTTGAATCCAGGCTGAGGAGTTTGTATGTTCTCTCCAGGGTTACTGGCAGGTTTCCTCTGGGTCCTCCCACAGTCTAAAGACATGCATTTTAAGTTAATTGGAGACTCATCGGCATAATTAGGCGAGTGAATAGTGTCGGAGCCCTGCCATAGACAGGATACAATCCCAGAATGCATTCCTGCCTCATATCTTTTTCAACACAGGTATTCGCTCCAGACCCTGACCTGGAATAAGCAGATCGTTGGATTGGATGAGCAATAAACAGAGTTTTCACTTGATTCATATACTCTTTTATAAGACTAGGTGTGAATTTTGTGTTATGGTGAATTTGAACGGTGTCTTTCCTTTATGAATGAGAAAACATTCAACCACACTGTGGCACCGCATAATGCTATGCTATATTTTTGCATTATAATGAATACCCCTCACTCTGCAATTGTTTTCACAAATGAAATGAAATTTTGTGATAATTGAGCTCAAAAGGAATATCTTAACATACATAAATATACTTTATGCATGCACTTCCACCCATGCAGTTAATTGTTGTTGTTTTTCTTTTGCTGGTTTTAACAGCGCATCCCACTACTTCTATGCTCTCCTGATTTAACTTGGATGCTGCTGTCCCTGGACACATCTGTGGTTAGAGAAAGAGACTACATCGCCTGTGTTATGCCGACAGAAACAAAGCTTCACTCAATTAACCCTGCAAAGGGATACAAGGAAGCATGGCTCTAAGTGTTAATGACATCTTAACGAGTTGCAATGCTTACTTAACCTCTAATCTCATTGGGCAATTAAGGAATCCTCACAAGTCAATTTCATTGATCACTTCCCTGCAAATTTAAATTTGTTTGAAGCAGCTGAAAATGATGATGGAACGTTGGAGAGGATAAAGTAAAACCTGTTGATGTTCAGTAAGGCCGTTTCCTACACTGGATAAACACCAGCGGGTTCTTTGTATGCCCTGAAAAATTAATTAAAAGAAGACCAGCTAATGATCTCTCCCAGTTCAATGTGCGATAACTGGCCCATTGCAGGTCAAAGCTAGTTTGTGGTCAATCAAAGTAATTTCAGCTGATACAGTCAGCCGGCATTCAAACTATTTAATTGATGGCTACAGGATGCACTGCTGGTAGTTAGTTATACTGCCAGTTAAACTCACTGACTTCAGGTCGTGGACAAACCATGATAGAGAATGCTTAGGTTGATAGAATATGATATTAACAGCCCATATTGTTGCTTCCACTTGAGAGATGTGCCTGTCTCTCTCTATCAGCAGTGTGTGGTGCACAACATATATCATTCATCATCTTACATCATTATGTTACTGTGAGATAAAACAGGCTTTATCCCAGATAGCAACCACCTCATACAGTAGAGTTGGTGGAAACCAATAGGCCAAGGAAGGCAGTGATTGTTTCAGACTCCAGTTCAGCATCAAGACAGGATATTTTATTTCAAATAATTCAAGTTGCCAACCGTCTGTTAAATTCAGGGATAAAGACAACTCTTTTATGGGTACCAGCTCATATAGGAGTTGTAGGAAATGAGTTTGCAGATAAATGTGCCAAGCAAGCAGCTGGAAACCCCAGCGCAGATATTGAGATGAAATGCAGTAAAGCAGAAATTAAAAGTGTGGTTAAAAATAAAGTGAAGCAAACATGGCAAACATTATGGGACAATGGGCAGACTGGAAGACAGTTCTGTAATATCCAGAATAAAGAGGGAAAGAGCAGGAACACAAACAGAAGCAAGGAGGAGGAGGATGTATTTTCAAGAATGAGGAATGGGCAAACAAGACTAAATATATAATACTTCGCTAATAATGAAGAAGCATGCTGATGGCACTTGTGAATTTTGTGGAAGACCAGAATCAATAGAGCATGTCATTTTACACTGTCCTAAATATCAAGAAGAAAGACAAAGACTAATATTGAAATTGCAAAGAGAACAGTTAAGTTTAATCCTAGAGGACATTTTACAAAGAAGCTCAGGTGAAATCTGTTTTAATTACATATTCAGCGTCCTAAGGCATACAGGACTAATTAAGAGAATTTAGGTTTTTTTTTTTTTGCATCATTCTTGGAAGGTTAGACTCGAGTACCACACCCCAGTCCAGCTGGTGGCGGTAATGCACCATTGAAGTTAGTTGCCAACTGCCATAAAACTGAAAAAAGAAGAAGAAGAAGAAGAAGAAGAAAGCAAGCACCTCTGCTCCGGATCTGTGCCAACTCTTCCTGATCCGGCTCAGATCCGGAGCGGAGGTGCTTGCTATCTAGGATCAATTCTCTTCGCTTCACATGGGCTCGATTCAGCCTCGCCTTGTTTCACACAGCCAGACCCCACGTTTGCAGTGCTGGCTTCAGTCAGTTTGGACCGAACCCAAAAGCCAAGGTGATCTTTTGCTACAAATCCGAGCACAATATGAGATTAACTATGAATACCCCGGTTATGTTCACCGCATTCGCTGGCGAAATACTTATATCGGCTACTCTCACATTATATAACGCCACCGTTCATCTGTACATAGCAATACAAGCACGTCCAGATGCCCAAGTATCATAGAAGTGAAGCCAAGCTGATCTTGTGGTACGAATCCGAGCACATTATGAGTTTAACTATGAACAGCCCAGCTGACTTCACCGCATTACGGTTAAAATACTTATTGCCGGCTGAAACATAGGCTATTATTCGCTGCAATAATGATCCGGTCGTACTAAGTGTTTCTTTGAATCTAAATATCAACAGCTTTTGGAAAGTGGTGTAGAAACACAAATGATTCGCTGTACAACCTGAATTACCACACGACAGAATGAAACTAATCTCGCTGCTTAACCCACCAAGCAAGAATACGTCCAATCGACGTCTTTTTGAGGTCTTCCACAAACGTCTAAATGACTTCCCCCAAGGAGTCAGAATAAAAGTTTTTATGACGCGTTTTTACAACATCCCCTGGACGCCTTGTATTTGATGTCCACCAGACCTCTTGCACAAGGTTTGAAATTAGTTTGCATGTGATCACTCTGACCATCTTTTCAACATCAACTGCACGCTTATTTAGGGATACTTGATGAAAAAGAAATACATTCGCTTTCTGTCTACTCCCTCCACCTACTTTGCGATAGGCCATCTTTCCAACCGTTTAATTACCTCTAAGATGTCGCCTTTGAGTAGCTCAAATGAACACTCATCATATCATACTATAACAAACAATGCTCTTTCTTGTAAAGTATGTTGAAGCATGTGTGGTCCTTAACAATAAAGTTGGGAGGGTTTTTATATTGCCAATCTCACACAATCAGGAGGCTGCCATGTTGTTTTCTACCCCACCCAAGCATGACATCATCCAGGCTGAACTAGTGAAAGTCAAACAGTGCCATTCTTCAGATGGTTTCTGGACAGATTCAGATAATGTTTGGTTTGCCCAGGAATGTAATAAACTCAACTGGATACCTACATCTCCATCTCCATAATTACTAATAATGTAACTGGTCATATTTTCCTTTTGGCTTCAATTTCAATATATTTTGATGAATCTGAACAATACAAAAGAACCAATGGGACTGCATAGGCCGGCTGAGGGTTGTTAAGACACCATTTTAAATACCATTATCGCTATCATATTTGCATCATAAAATGGCTTACCCAATAAGAAAGCTGAGGCCTCAAACTTTCGAATGATATATAGTTCTACAACGTAAGACAATGTTTGACTGAATAAAAAACTTAATTATGCCCAGCAGCCGGGCCTAGGGCCATGCTAGCTGGCATATGTCTAAGAATTTCCCTGTACTAAAACAAAACTAAGAATTTTCGTGTGTGACTAAGAGGTTCATGCTGAACGATAATAGGGCATCTCCCATGCCGTAAACACGCACTGATTGAACCTCAAAGGGACAAAAAGAAAATAGAAACAAGATAAATACCTCATGGACGATGCCCTCCTGTTCACATTTCTACCACCTTAACAGGGTGCCTGAGCATCCGTTCCCTGCTTTTCCCTCGTCTGCAAACTGTTGGCACGTAATCTCCCCTCAGATATTTCAATGACTTTTCGCCTCCCTTCACGCTGGCATACTCTACGTGCATATCCTCCCGGAAACAGGTTGGTGAAAAGTGTGCTGAAAACAATCCGGAGTTTGTGTCGGATAATTGAACCTCTTTTGCTTCATGTTGACTAGCCATTTTCTCAGCAAGTCCAGATTCCTCAGTGGAAAACTATACCTGCTAAGCCAGTTCTTGCACTGCAATCAACTGCAGCGAACACAGACATTTTGCTCCCTCTGAATGAGAGTCAGTCACTTTATAGTGAGCACTGTAGCCTAATGTAATGGTCCTTTCTGACATATTTGCTTATTTAACCTTTATTTAACCAGGGATGCATAGTCTACTTGATCTATGGCTTTAGATCCTATGCCATGATATCCTTGTGTCTGGATCACATCACAGAGTACTTCTGTCTAGGGATAACCAATTTTTTGATAGGTTAAAAGTCTGTCAATGGCGGAATCCATAAAATTGTCAAATTAATCTCCAGAGCCGACTTTGCAGGGGAAAATCTTGGATGTCAGGGGTACAGTATTTAATACCACGCCTAAGTTTGAAAAAATTCTTTGGATAATCATCTTACTCTACAACTGCATTATTACCAAGAGGTTTCTAAGGCTTTAAGCAGGAATTTTTGAACAGGGTGAGAAGTTTTTGCCCTAAGGGCTAAAATTGATTGGCCTCCTCTAAATGTTTAATATTTTAAAGATGTGCGAGCAGAACCTGGATTAAAAAAAAAACATTCTTGAATCTCAGTGTGGCTCATTGAGGACGGCCTGCACAAGGGATAAGTCAAAGCTGGTGGAATAGGCCCAGAGGGCAAATGACCACAAAACCATCACTGTGTGATGTTAACAAAGCATGGAAATGCAGGGTGAAGCCATCTTAATCATCTTTGAGGTCCGTACTCAGCCACGCTGCTCCTTGTCGGCAGCCCCAGCCTAAACCGACAGAGAACATGGAGGGTTCCGTTCAAAGGAAGTGTCGGAATAAGAGAATGTGCAGTTTGTGGGATGGCTGAAGCCCGCCTGGGCCATCCATCATGTTTTTCCTGGAATCAGACGCAGCGGTGTGACTGAAAACGGCTGCCTTTTAGAATCAATCTCCATTTCCCTCTGCCGCCACGCACGTGCCACCGCTGTTTTACAAAAACCTCACTTCGGCAAATTGATGGCCTAATGGCAAATAAAACATTACCTCGAAACCAAAAGCCCAGATTTATCATCATTTGCGGGGATTTTTAACAGGCAAATTTGTTTTTATTATCTTATCCAAAAAAGGAAACAAAAAACATTAACCTTTTTAAGATGCGTGTGGTACTACTAGATTGCATTAATGCAGGACTTGAAAGTGTTGGCACGGCTACCTAATCTCCATAGAAATAACTTCTGCTCCTTCAACCTCTTGATTTATCAAAGCTTGAATTATTTGCATTGCTAGTGGCTGTTCAACACCTACACACCACTGCACACATTGCATTCTCACACTTACATGGACACGGACATGTTCTCGGACTTTGCCCATAATAAGCCATAAATCACATTATGAAAGTGTAAAACATCATAAAACAGGCCAGAATTAAATTTCTTCTCACTATTTAAAACTAAACCCGTGTGGTTTTTTTTTTTTTTACAATGCGGTTTTGGCCACAAAGTTCTTTTGATTTCATACCTCTGGCTGGTTGGAGATAGGGAGTAGGCACCAGCACTGGACTGAGGGAAGCACTGGGAAGCATGCGCCTCACAAGAAAGTCTAACTATACTTCCAAATTCAACATAACTTCAGAATTACTTTTACTTTTTAGTTAAAAACTGAGGATACTTTTTGAAAATCAGGCCCACGGTGCATCCTGTGGAGCAGCTTACAGCAATGCAAACCTGAGAAACCACAACTAACCCCCAACTAACTAACACTACCACTAGATAGAGGAGACTAACTACGTGGTCAGTAACTATTTGTCATGCTCAGCTAGTGATGCCACACAACCTGCATCTCAAGATAACCTGGAATTTCTGCAAATTTTTCCAATTCATTTATTTGCATTTGACTGGAGTCAACCAAGATGTATTGTAAAGTAGGAAATTCTTCGCTGTATTAGCAAAGTCATTATAATTCTTTCTGTCTTCTGCCACCCCTCGATTCCTTGTATCTCTCTGTACCCCCATGACCATATATGTAGCGTGAAAAAGCTGTAGCTGATAAGTCAACTTTGCTTCAGAAGCTGAGCACTGTAAAATGATGAAGGTTCTCACTCCCTTCTGTAATGCCTCACCAGCTTTTCCACAGACATGAGACACATTCCAAACCAGCTGAGATTCCTGCCACCTCGGCTTTGTTTATTCTCAATCGCATTAATCAAACCTGTCTTCTGTATTCTGAAAAAGAAACATATCTACTAAGAGGGAAAATATTCATAGTCTATGGAGTGGCATCCGCGCGTGGAATTGATCGACGTGCACCTCACACACAATTAGCGCTCCAGCAATCATAACTACATTGTGTCCATTCCTGTCTACATACACACAACAACTGTATCTGTACTGTCTTTAACCGCCCCCAACAACACCCTTAGTTTTCCCTCAACAACACATTAATCAAACACGTTGTCTTTGCGCTGTGAAAGAAATAAGTTTAGTTTGGAATTAAAGTATTCATAGTCAACTGAAAGGCAACCATCGATGTAATGGATCCACGTGTTCCTCAAAAACAATTTGCATTCCAGTGACAGAGTGGTGATATCTATATTGTGTGCATCCCTTCACCCACAACTCAGTAGAGACAAAGCCCCATCCCATAATGTGATGCAGGACAAGCCCAAATGCTAATTTATAAAGGATGAATATTGAATCTTTCCCTTTATTTTTACCCTCTCGTCTAGCTGCTGACTGACAGCTGACCTTATCAGTGCACCACAATGGACAGGTCTGGCAGTGTGCTCTTAATGAATGGGTTGAAATAGTGGTACATATAGCTGAGGCAGCCCTCTCTGCCTCCAGATAACAGGCCATGATAGAAACCGCCGTCACAGGCCCACAGACACTGATGTATCAAAGCAGACAGGGCGCAGCAAGTGTATCAGATTGGATTTTACAGCTGCTAACAGGAGGGTCGTCTGAGACTATCGCTCTGTTGTGAGGTTACCTCGATTCTGAGCGCGCGCGTACATGCGCGCCGGACACGCACATTCATACGCGTATGCAGATGCGCACAGTTAGACACATGCATATTCCACCAAACACACACATGCTCATGTGAATATGCACACACACACACACACACACAAACATGTATTCATGTTCAAAGAGACATTCACAAATATGTCTTAACAAAGCATAAACATGCACATTTGCATATACACACGCATACAGTCACATGTATTTTCACACGCATGCACACAGAGCACACCAGGAACCATTTGAATTTTGGGGCTTTGCAAGACATAGTTGTGATTAAACTGGCTTTGAAGATGTAAATTTGCCCTTATCATAAAGTACGCCTGTACTTCCAAACCAAGGGTTGAAAAATCATTCATGGAACGATGACTTGCCGAGATTCCATCACTTACAAAAGTGACGCCATTGCAAACCATGACCGCTAGGACCGCATTGACTTATGAACAGAACGGTGTTAGTTTGAAGTCCATAGCTTGAATAGAAGCAAAGTTATGGCCCAAAATGTGTCATTGACCTTTTTTATGACCTAGACCTTAGTCTTGATGATGGGATCTCACAAAAGAATAGGCTTCTAGCCAATACATTTTCAGACTTGATGACATAAAAACAAAGATGATCACAGCAAGATTAAGGGCAGTTAAAGATGTGGGCTATTCCAGCATTACTCACGTTACATTTAAAGCATGGGACTCTTCAATAAAGGTGTCTCACTATTTTGTGAATAGACTAAACATTCTTAATTGTTCACCACGATAACCATAGGCCACTCTCAAGGTCTAAATATGACAACATTAGAAAAATTCTGCTTAAAGGTTCTACCAGGCTGACTTTTGACAGCATTACTCACGTTATGAAAAAAATCTTTTCGCCACAGTTTCAGCCGCACTGGTTCGAAGAATAGAATGGCGTTGGTTTCTAGACTCTAGCTATATTACGAATGAAATTACTGACCAAAATGTATTTTGGACCCTTTGTGTGACCTTGACATTGATCATTGATCTAGAGACTAGAACAATTATAGGGCTCTCTCTGTCGGAGGACCTGTGCTATTATATGCAGAAGTTTCTTTATTATCACCAAAAGATATGGGGCAAAAAACCGTGTTACTAACAAGAAAAAATAAAACAGACGACTAACGTGACCAACTAACATACGATTTCGGCAAGTAAAAAACATACTAACTGAACCACCAAACAAATTACATACTTGCCGAAAGAATTGAATAATAATAATAATAATATATGAAATTATTATATACATGAAACTTATGTATTGTGTTTCAGCGATAACTTTATGAAAATTAAAAACATGTTTAACAAGTAGTTCAGCCTTGAAACCATTTTAAAATTTTTATTCTTCCCTTATTGTTTCCCGATGGCTGTCCAATATCATGCGACTTAAAAACACTGATAACTGTTCTCCCCATTTAAATGGAACAACATTACTTCAAAGAGTCCCCTAAAGTATTGCTAGCTCCCATCAAGTGGTACTTACAAACGTCTCGACCTGCTAGCTATTTATCTTCTGGATGAATCCTTGGAGGAGAATGACAGCCTGCTGACTCTTTTGTCTGTCCCCAATTCTGGGAGATAAAACAAAGCCTAGTTCAGCATGTGTATACAAGATTGATCAGATAAGTATGGTACAGCAATCCATTGTAAAAATCAAACAGCTGAAGTTTCAGGAGCATGCAGACGATGTGATCTCATTCATCTATTTGAGTGTCGTGGAAATGTCATCTAAAATATGTAGGGTAACTGTTTCATGACAATCTATGTTACCAAACATGTTTCTGCATTACTAGTTGCCTGCCACATTTCTGGTGATTTTAGGAACAGGATCACTCATGTAGAACAAAGCAACATTCATTTAAACTGTGTGAATGATGTGCTGTCCTGTCGTTCAGTAATGTTGGCAGGACTGCGGGATGTCTGTCGATTCTGTGTGCAAAGAATCACCATTCAATCATACATCTGTAGAGACTTTATCCTTCTGGCTGTTTTTGATGCATTTATTGTCATCTGCAGAGTGTGAATATTGCATCCTTTTTGTTTAAAATAACTTTATTGCACACAGCAATATACTAATGGTAAGGCCAAGTGCTGTAGGTGTTCTTGTCTCAGAAAATAGCATGAAACGAATATAACTAACCCTACCCAGAAGAAAAGCTTCTGTCTCTGCATTATCATGCTGCTTACCAACTTGGGATCTTCCATTGAAAAAGTGTTTACGTCGAGAAAAAAAGGTTTAAAAGAACAGAACAGAAGAAGCTAAAAGTTGCATGAATGTAGTTGTGCAATGGCTTGAATTTTTAAATGTAGGTGAGTGGTAGATCTGATGTTCAGGAATGCAATCATAGCAATGGAGTCAACTCTAGTAGATGGTGATATCGCCAAAACAAAACCTTTGGGGATATGATGTTTTCGGCTTGGATGCCACTGTGTCGGCTGCCGGAAATCCTTCATTTTTGTGCAAGAATTCTGTTTTTATGGGAATTGCATGAAAATGTTTTGTGGTGATTCTAGCGCGTAGAGGATGCACCCTATAGTTTTGTTTGACCCCGTGACCTTTCCTTTATCACCACCACCAGTTCCATCTTTACATTTTCAAACATAGTTACTCAAACAGTTTAGATGGGAGTCATGTCACATTTCTTGAGATTATTTCTGAGGCAGAGAGAAGGCATGTTATAATGTTGACCACCCTATGACCTTTGTTATAGTGCCACCACCAGTTTTTAATTTTTAAAAAATGCAGTGACAACAGTTCTCCTATGAATCACATGAAACTTTTTGTGTTCATCTATGGTGCATATAGAACAAACTCTATACTTTTTTGTGACCCTACATCTTTCCTGTTGCACCAACTTTAGGTCAAACTCTATATTTAAAAAAGCAATAATTCAGTTTTGATGAAAATCATGCCACACTTCTTGTGATCTTTTCTGGTGCAGAAAGGGGGCTTGGTATTGATGTTGGTCATCGTATGACGTTTTCCACCAAGCCAAACTTTTCATTTAAAAACTACAATAACAATTGTTTTGTGTAACCCTTCATGTAGCGCCACCACCAGATCAGACTTAACATTTCATAATGCAATAAATCAATGTTTCGAATGAAGTCACCCATCTTATCATTATTTCTGGGCCATAGAAAAAGGCTTTTATAGATTTTGGTCACCCCATAGTCGCAGCTGTAGCGGCACCACTGGGCCAATATTAATATTGAAAAATTCCAATAACAAGGATAATAACTCAAATACCCTTCATTGCAATTATGTCAAATCTACTTTTAACATTCCTTGTGCACAGAGGAAGAAGTTTTTGATTGTGATGGTTGTGTGGTGTTTTTTTTGTAGTGCCGCAACCAGGTCAGGTCAAATTTAAAATCTGCAAATGTAATAATTCAAACAATTTTGATGGGAGTTATGCCTCACTTTGTGTGATTGTTTCTGGTGCATGGAGAAGGGGTGTTATTGATATAGATTATTCTGAAACCAAAATTTGCTGTGAATGTTCTCAGAGCCAAGATCAGTTCTCTTGTTAATTTTCAATTTTAATTTAATTTTGCCTGTTGTGCAGCCACTGGGCCAAACTATGAACTTTACCTATCAGGGAACTGCTGTCCTTTTTGGGGATATACCCTGCTGTTGTCCACCAGCAGCATTTCTCAGGGTTTGTGATGTTTTTCGTCTCCTATGAGAAATGGTCGAAAGACAAATATGTTGTTAGGTAAGCTTGCACCACGATATAAACATTATTTGAAAGCCGGTGTGTGCGAGAGCTCGAGCCGCAGAGAGGGAAAGATAGAGAGAGGGGAGAGAGTGACGCAGAAAGAAAAGCAAAATAACGGTAATAAATTTAACAGGACCATTTGAAAGCTGCATACACTCATAATTTGTAAAATGGTGGATGACCCAGACATCTGGTGGCAAGAGCTCAATGAGTTGACACAATTTTCAAACCACTGAGCCATAATCTGGGGAAAATTCTCAGTAGTGTCGTAAACAGACTTATTTGATGAGCAGAAATAAATCATTGGTTCCCCCTCTTGCTGATTCTGGTACGTTTTCAATGCGACAAACAGCAGGGAACTATAGCTGTTCGTTATTTTAACCTGCCTCTGGCCATGTATGACAAGACATTAAGGAGAAAAGTTAATCTCTCCTTTACTTTGACTCACAACCAAAGTCAGTCAGGTGTGTTCATCACAATGATATTGTTTGATTAAAACAGGGCATGAAATACATAAGAAAAGAACAGTGGTTTGCAAAATAATAAATATTTTATCCATATTTTCTTCAAGGAGTAATAATAAAAAAAAAGATTTGGATGCATCACTCACATTGATTACATCTTAGTGATTAAATAAAATAGAATAAATGCACTGAATGATGTTCTTGTTCATGTCTCCATAATTGTTCTTGTCGTCTGACCAAGTAGAAAATATTTAATATTTACTTTAACTCATATTTTATAACTTCTTTGATTGATCATGCAGGAATATTATTGGCTCCTCCATCATATTCTAAGCGCTTTAGAACAGAAATGGAATTAAATAGCTGAATTACTTTTCTATAACAGTAAAATGCTGCCATCAGCATTCCCGTGGTCAGCAAGCCATTATTTTCATGCTCTTTAAAGCTTAAGTAGCCTGTGATTCTCAGCAGCCTGCTGAGCGTGAGCAGTTTGAACAGAGAGAAGGATATATCAAATTTAATTGATGTCATTATTATACTGCTCAAAAAAATTCAGGGAACACTTATATCACCCATCAGATCCCGATGAAGTTGAAAATCTTTATTGACTTGTTAGCAACAAAATGGCGTGACAAAGGTCAGTGGAGACCAAAATCATCAACCCATTGAGAGCTGGATTCAAATTCACCCCGAAAATTAAAGTAAAAAGTTTTAATCACAGGCTTGCATGAATTTTATCTCAGCTGCTCATAATGTGACTCAGTAGTGTGTATGCCCCCCCCGACAACGACTGGGCATGCTCCTGATGAGGGGGTAGAAGGTAGTCCAGGGGAATCGCCTCCTACACCTGGTCAGGGTATTGATGAGCTCCACAGTTTGTGGCGGTACTTGGCAGCATCATACGCACCAATACATAATGTGTCATAGGTGCTCAATTGTATTTAGGTCAGGTGGATGGGAGGGCCAGTCAGTGGCACCAATGCATTTGTCATCCAGGAACTGCCTACGCACTCTGGCCACATGAGGCTGAGTATTGTCCTCCACCAGGAGGAACTCAGGACCCCACTGTAGCAGCATAAGGTCTGACAATCACTCTAAGGATTTTATCCCGCTACCTAACAGCAGTCAGGGTACCGTTGGCTATAACATGGATATCTGTACGATCCTCCAAGGATATGCACCCCCCGGACCCTCACTGACTCACCACCAAATCGGTTATGCTTGATGATGTTACAGGCAGCATAACATTCACCACGGCATCTCCAGACTCTTTCACGCCTGTCACATGTGCTCAGTGTGAACCTGCTCCCATCTGTGACAACAACGGGGCGCCAATGGTGGACCTGCCAATTCCGGTGTTCTCTGGCGAAAGCCAATCGAGCTGCATGGTGCTGGGCTGTGAGCACAGGTCCCACTGCAGGATGTTGCACCTTCAAGCCACCCACATGGAGTCTGTCTCTCACAGTTTGGTCAAAAACATGTATTCAAGTGGAGGTTAAGATGCTTAATTTATGTTTGGTTAAGTGAGTATTAAAAGCGTAAGCTAGTCTTTCCTAATTTAACTCATATTCCAAAGAATAATGAACAATCATCTGAATCCTATATTGTCATAACAAATCTGCCCCAGCCAGTATGCAGTAATTACAGTATTGCTGCCATTTCTGGAGGTCTTCAACTACTAGGTCTTCAACTACCTCGAAAATTGATTTAGATTTTGGGGAACCAGGTAAACAATGCTCAAGCTGAGAATGTTGTAACAGGGATGTTTTCTTCTGCAAGAAATTTCTCAGTGGACTGAGCGGTGCAAGAAGATATGCTGTGGTGAAAAAAACAGCGACCAATATTCCACACCCTATGGATGCTTCTTATAACTTTCTTCCAGAAGCAAATTAAAACTTTTCAATGCACTTGAAGCCCACATGTTACTATTCTGTCCATTTTTATTGTGAGAGCGGAGAGATAAATGCCTGCGTTAGAAAAAGTTTTTCATAACGCAGTTATAAGGGCAGCAGAAATGGCTTGTAGCCTAATTTGTATTCACCACAGTGTGACTTGCAGTTTGGGGAATGGCAGCTGTAACAGGAGGAGTCTAGGAACTTTTAAATCACACCTTGGACATTTAGATTTCCTTATATACAAGTAAGGCAGGCATGTATTTTCAAAGCTCATCCATTCCAGAGCACCTTGAAATTTGGCACAAGTGGCATCACAGGTATCAAAACTTTGTCAGGTGTTTTCAGTTATTCACTTAGTGTAAGTTTACGGGAGCTACCATTTTGATTCTAGGGCTGTGTCTAACACAACCACTCCTACTATCTCTCACATAATAAATACTCAACATATACAATGCTGTGAAAAAGTATTTGCCCCCTTCCTGATTTCTTACTTCACAATTAAATGTTTCAGATCAAACAAATTTTAATAGTAGACAAAGATTAACTGAGTAAATACAACATGCAATTTTTAAATGATGATTTCATTTATTACAGGGAAAAACCTATCCAAACCTATCTGGCCCTATGTGAAAAAGTAATGCCCCCCCCCCCCCCCCCTTCTTAAATCATGAATTAAAAAATTGGTTCATTACTGTTGAGTTCATTTTCACTAGCCACACACAGGCCTGATTACTGCCAGACCTGTTGAATCAAGAAATCACCTGTCTGACGAAGTGAAGTAGGCCAAAATACCTCAAAAAGTGACACTTCAGGATGCAAACTAAAGAAATTCAAGAACAGATGAGAAACAAAAAAAAATTGATCAGTCTAATCTATTAGTATTGAAAGGGTTATAAGGCCATTTTTAAAGCTTTGGGACTCCAGTGAATCACTGTGAGAGGCATTATCCACAAATGGAGAAAACTTGGAACAGTGGTTAACCTTCCCAGGAGTGGCCGGCCTACCAAAATTACTCCAAGAGTGCATCGACGACTCATCCAGGAGGTCAGAAAAGAACCCAAAACAAGATCTGAAGAACTACAGGCCTCAGTTGCATCAGTTAAAGTCAGTGTTCTTGATTTAAAAATAAGATAAAGACTGGGCAAAATGGCATCCATGGGAGAGTTCGAAGGCAAAAACCACTGCGGACAAAAAAATAACAAAGGTTCATCTCATATTTGCCAAAAAATAACCAACATCTCGATGATCCCCAAGACTTTTTGAAAAATATTCTATGGACTAACGAGACTGAAAGGAACAGACTTCGACTCCAAATGCAGTTCAGCCTCGGCAGGGCGTTTATTAGGATTAGCGAAGCTCATGGTTAAATACAGAAGCAGATCGATAGCCAGGCAAACAGGGTAATGCAGAATAGTCAGAATCAGAGTCAGGGGACAAGCAGAAATATTTGGTAACCAGGAAATCAATCCTGACAAAGACAGTAACAATAGGGGTAGATCTAAGAGAATGGAAGGGGAAGGAAAAGGGAGTTGGATGGGATAAGGGAGCAACACGGGAGAATCTAAACAGATGGGTACAAAATGGGAATGAGTATGAACGAAGAACTACCCACTCAATACAAAAAATCAATAACAAAACTTACAGGAGAATACACAAGAAACGAGCAATCAGCAATCAAAACCAGAAAACACAGAAACGAGACTTAACCAAAGCGAGCTTATGGGAAGAAACGAGTTGACAAGAAGCTGCGGTAAAAGTGGGTCTTTTAAACACAAACTAATCAAGTGGAATCCCAGCTAAACACAGGACAGCTGTAGAGAGAGGCGGAACTAGGAAAGCAAGGACGGTGATAGGAGAGAGAGGGGAAACAGGTGGAGTTCTAACTCTGATCTAACTAATCACCCGTGACTCGCTAAACTATTCTCAGGTGTGGATAGTCACTGAAAACAGCCAGAGAGAAGGAAGTGGAATTACCTCACCGAAATACAAGGAAGAGAGTGTGATGAAAGTGACAAGACACCACGAGACAGAAACGAGAGGAAAACATTCAAGACCAAACACAGCGCAATCTTACAGAAACATACATACGCTAAAAGAATAAATATGATAAATAAATAAATAGTAACTAAAATTACTAAAACATACTAAAAGCAAACATACAAATCAGCGATTCCCAACAGGGACAAAAGTTGAACTTTTTGGAAAGTGCGCATCCCATTACATCAGTTGTAAAACTAACACGGCATTTCATAAAAAGAACATCATATCAACACTCAAACATGGCGGTGGTTGTGTGATGGTCTGGGGCTGCTTTGCTGCTTCAGGACCTGGACAACTTGCTGAATTGATTGATGGAATGCTGCTCTCGACCAGAAAATCCTGAAGGAGAATGTCCAACCATCAGTTTGTGACCTCAAGCTCAAGTGCACTTGGGTTATGCAGCAGGACAATGATCCAAAACACACCAGCAAGTCCACCTCTGAATGGCTTTAAAAAATTTAGATTTTGGAGTGGCCTAGTCAAAGACCGGACTCAAATCCGATTGAGATGCTGTGAGATGACCGTAAAAAGGCCGTTCATGCTAAAAAAACCTCCATTGTGGCTGAAATAAAACAATTCTGCAACAAAGAGTGGACTAAAATTCTTCCACAGTGTTGTGAAAGACTCATTGTCAGTCATCGCAAACATTTGATTGCAGTTGTTGCCGAGGGTGGCACAACCAGTTATTAGGATTTAGGGGCAATTACTTTTTCACATAGGGCCAGGTAGGTTTGGATAGCTTTTTCCCCTTAATAAATGAAATCATCATTTAAAAACTGCAATTTGTATTTCCTTGGGTTATCTTTGTGTAATATTAAAATTTGTTTGATGATCTGAAACATTTAAGTGTGACAAATATTGAGAAACAGAAAATCAGGAAGGGGGCACATATTTTTTCACAGCACTGAAGTAATAAATAGAGGATCTTACATGAATGGGCATGTCATATGAACGTTATGAAATTAGTTGAGTACCGTACATTTTGCATTTGTTGCAAGCTTTAAAAACCCAAAATTTACTCAACGAGTTTCATAGATTTCTCATGTCACAACCAAGAGTATAAGATTCGGCTTTTCACATCACTGAATTGCATAATTTAATGGAAAGCAAATGTCATTTCCGTTAGCGCCCATTGTATGCCAGCACTGCGCTAACTACATTGCTCTGCTTAGTCAGTCTCTGAGTCTCTGACATTCGCGGTTGAATGAGCAACGGTTTGTAAATTCAGCCAACAGAGTAGCTCGCTAACATTAGCTCGCTAGCGAACAAACTAATGTTACATAATGGTTTTTCAAAAGTATTCCGCGCATGCTACCTAGCTAAGTAATGCAAATTTCCTTATGTGAGTGGCGCTTAACTAGCCAGCTACAGCGATGAGCCATACCGATTGAACAAACTTTACATGCGTACTCAGTTTTGTGAAGTATAAACAGCTAGACATTAGGAAAAATGATTTTTTTCCCCCCCATCTTCTCAGCCAGTGACATTTTCACAAAAGTGATATTACCCTAGATTAATATAAAAAATATGTCATGAATTGGGTAATGGGAAAAATACTGCAGTTATGTGATATTGCAGTATCTGCCTACTAAGCCTATATTTCACTTCTAGCGTGTAGCACAGGCTTATGCTTCTAGTACTTACCTACAGTATACACTTTTGCTGCTCAGGTTTCTATCCAGAGTTAATGTCAGGTGAAAGTACACTTACTGAAAATGCGATCTGTAGGGGAAATAGCAGAATAAGAAGGATCAAATGAAGATTTTCTATATGTTGCTTTTTTTCACATTCAGTACTCAACATTGTGTATGTGCAATGGACAACAGGTAATCACTAGCCCTCTACCTTTACACAAGCACTGTAATTGCAATGCGAGACAGAAATGTGGTGCCTGACAGAAGATGTTTGTTATGACCGTATATCAAGGAGAAATTTAACAATATACCCTATCGAATTGATATTGCTACATATTGCTATTGTGAGAATGTATAATATATGGTATTTTTTAAACTGAAAAAAAAAACAAAACAATTGTGGGTCTTACTTTAACCGTCTGAAAATCATGTGCTCACATGAGCACGGAAGACAGTTTTCCTTCTCACATGCAAGTTCCGGTGCAGAGTTGGTGGCTTTCCTCGTTGCGAGCAATTCGTTCTGCGGAGGCACACAACTTTTGCACCTTAGCAAGCATTTCCTTCAATATCTCCATCTGTGCAGATTTATTAGACTCCAGGAAGGTATTTTTTTGGCTGATGTTTATCCTGTATCAGTCTCAATAGAACCTTGATTCTGAAGATTTTTAGTGTTGTCAGCATTGAGTTTAACCATTAGAGCCTCTTGGTGTTTCTTTTTTTAAGTGTAAGTTTTGTGCTGTCGTGGTACTTTAACTTTGGAATCCAGGGCGCTAATGCAACCACTGAGCTTTCCAAAAAGTTACAAAAAAAAAGAAAAAGAAAATATGCATTGCTTTAAATGCTGCTTTACAGGCACAGTGTAGACACATGTGTATTTGAATCTGCAGTAGGGCTCTTTCACAGACAAAAGTTACCGCACTGTTTAAAGATGTGTACTTTGTATCTCTGATTTGTCGGAGACTGAATTTTACAGTATTTTGAAGGAAAGTAAGAGGCTGGTTGTTTCTGGGGTCAATCCAGCTCATTCCTCCTCAGGCCATGCAATCAAAACCGAAAGACAACTGGCGCTTCAAGAAACCATGCTCAGCTGGTGCTCAGGCCACAAAGGTGCTATCCAAGTCGAGATTGAGGGGAGGCGGTTACTGAGGAAGATGAGGTTCTATCGATCGTGGGGCTTTGAAGAAGGCTCTCAGAAATCGTTGAGAAAATGTCGAATCTCAGAGATTCTCGCCAATTTCGTTGGAGGGAGTGAACATAAAGAAAAGGACACTAGGGGTAATGGTTATCCACATCCCAGAGACCTTCACCAAGGCCCTGCAAACAGGACTTTCAAAAAGATATTTCACATTTTATGAAATATGGTGATTAATATGTCTTAATGTTGTCAATATGATTTACTATAAAGTGCAGTACCAAATTATTAAGTGCGTAGGCATGCCTAAATACACACAATATCAAATCATTAACTGTAGCAACCCAGCCATAGTCATATTTCCTAGTAGTCAAATCAGTGGCTGAATGATTTGCTCTAAACTCCTGGTACTTCACCTTGTTCCATATGACGCAGATATACCAAGGGACGCCTTTCAAGATGGTTTTAGGTACATGATTACAGTTAATGGGAAGCTGTGGTCAGAGCATTTTTTAAATGCTGACTGAAGCCTATTTCCATGGCTCAAATGTGCATGTTTTTACAGAGCACAGCAACTACTGAGCCCAAATGGGACAATCATCCCTCATTACACGGAGAAAGGATTCTGGGCAAAGAGCTGAGAGGATTTTATCCTGATAAGAGATAAAAGAATCACACCAGTACAGCCTCATTTTTCCGTAAAAGAAATGCGGGCATCTTAGGGGTTAATGAGATTTGTTTCAGAGGTGGAGTTTACCATTTAAGAATTTGGTTTTCGAGGGCCAATCGCCACATGCATTGTGTGGTCAAAGTTTATGAATCCATTTATATACATTTAACAAATGGGGAAAAAGAACAAACGAAGTTTTGCTGAATCTTGAGATTTGATTGCTAGGGGTGTGAATAATAGAGTAATGAGTGTAGTTTTGGACACACGTAAGGAGGGAAACTCAACTCCCCGCACCTAGCCACTGGTCTGTAATGATGCACCACAATAATGGACAAAGACATACAAAATATCATGGTAATGTGAGAACGTGACACTAATTTGTCAGAATCAGGTTGAGAGCAATGGAAATGGTAGAGGCACTCGTGCTGGCTTTGGACAGCCATTAAACATAAGATCAGTTTTCTGTGCTCCATTAACTCAAACAAGTCACCTCTGCAGTCCTGCTGTCCACTCCTGGAACTCTTCCCTGCCTTTAGGAAGGAAACAATCAATCAATCAGGACACTGACAAAGGACAAATCATCGCAAACCGTACACTCACTAGCTCAGCAAAAGCTGCAGCACTAAGCAGTATTAGTATTTAAGGAAAAAGCCTTTCATTTCTACACAATCAGAATGCATGTGGCTACAGTGCCATTGATGTGATTCAGCAACTTAATAATGTAACACCAACGTACTGTACAGGTATATGTATACTAGTAATTAAAAGAGCCGGTTTCCTTCACTTTCAAAGAATATTCACTAAAAGTAGCTTAATTACATTCATTAGAGTAGTGATTTAAGTGTACAAAACTGCCATAAAAGCCATCCCTCCTTCCATTATCAATCCCACTTATCCCAGCTCAGTTTCTCAAGGTCACTGGAACTCATCCCAGCACATAAATGGCATGACGTAAGACTAAATGCATACAAGCTTGTGCAACTTGCTGAAACTGGCTCTTTATACTGGCAGTAGTACATAAGGCAGCACTGTTCAGTCTTCTAATCCGCTCATGCTCTCTTCCTGGATTGAGACCCTAAAGTCTATATCGTCTATGTGGTTCCTGTGGGAGCGAAAAGCTACAATTGGTAACTTTTATGTTTTATTCTGCAAAAAAAAAAATCATAATAGCCTTTACTGTTATTTGTCACTGGGTAGCTAGCTTTTGTATTATGCAATAACGGCCACTTCGGTTTTTGCCAATGCTAACATTGTGATGCTAACATTACTTAGCTCACTTTCTTGGCTGAATAGTACCCTTTTTTTCGGTTCAGTAGCAAATGCTAACATCATGTTGGACACTTTAGCTTTCTCACTTGCGTGGTGATATACAGCCTCATTTCTCTCAGTTTGGTAGCTAATACTTACTTTGTATTGCTACCGTTAGTTTGCTATCTTGATGGGCTGATTTAAAGCCTTGTTTCTCTTGATTTGGTTGCTAAAGTTGATATTTTGAGGGTAACATTAATTCGCTCAATCGCTTGGCTGATTTACTTTTTCTTTTGGTTCAGTGGCTTATAACATAATATAACATGAATGGCAAGAACAGGCCTTTCAGTCCAACTACGCCCGCCAGGTCATGCTTAGATCATAACGGCACATAACATTAGTTTGCTCAGAAGGTTAGCTGATATACAGCCTCATTTTCCTCAGTTTGGGATGTTAATGCTTAATCATTAATCGATTGACTGCTGTTAAGAGTTTTACCAATTAGAATTGTGCTAACTGGCAATGTATGTTCACATATCATAAGCCTAATAGTATAGTTGTCTAAGTCATATTTGATATATAAAGCCATTTGTTCATTGCATTGTGATAGATGAATGGAAATAAACTCAACATAATTTTTAAAATGGCCTTAAATGGTATGTGTTAATGTGTTTAACCTGGAAATCATCTGAAATATTGATCAAGCATTGAACACGGCATATAAAAGGTTTAAGCTCGCTTGCAAACATTCGTTTGAACTGAGATTGTGTTGGCCTCCTGTAAGTCTATACCTAAAATGATGATCGTTCAGATCCAGGCAAATCGCAACTATGGAAACCTGCTGTCATCACTTTGATACTCTATTCTTGTGCCGGATTATGCTTGAGTGAAGCGTGATTTTTTTTTTATGCTCCCATTTTGTGCCTAAGTATCTGCATCCTTACTTGAGAAATTGTGCCCCATTTGACATAGTTTTATTTTGTGGCAACAAAATAAAATTTTGCCTATTGTTTTACCACTCTGGTCTAATTGTTTGTGCCTCATGAATGAACGTTTTACATAACTAATGTGCGACTAGAACTGTTTAGCTCAATAAAACTTAAACTCAGAAAAAGACGAGTGTTTTGCGTCATATTAGTTATTAATGATAAAGATATTAATTGATTATTGATTGATTACGTTCCCTGCCTTTGCCCGTGGTCAGCTGGGATAGGCTCCAGCTCGCCCCGTGACCCTAGAGAGGAATAAGCGGGTATAGAAGATGAATGACTGAATGATTGATTACGTGTTCTACAATTGGTTAAGCAAAATGTACAAAATTTGCAACCCTAGTAGCTAATGCTTGGGTCGTGTGGGGAACATAAGTTTGCTCACTTGCACGGCTGATAAAGAGCCTTGTTTCTCTCATCTTTTGATTACCAAGAACGATTACAATGACTTGAGGTAGCTTGGTATGCATCTGTGAGAAACATGTAAATGGTTAATATTTACTTATTGCTAGTTTTGCTTTAGTTCACAATAAGACATACTGGGGCTCCTCATGTGTTTCAGAAGGCTATTTGGCTTTTGACCTGAACTCATGAACAAGCTTGAGGGGAGGGACTGCAAGAGGGAGAGAAGAAGCCGGGAGGGTGGGTCGGTGGAGTTTATGCTCATATCTCTCTCATGCTCTTTTTTTCAAAGTGTCCACCTGCAGCATTAAAGTCTTCTGTTAGATACAGTGGAGAAGACTGCACGTGTGAACTTAACTGGGTAAAAGTATTTTATATGATACGAGGCATAAAAAGTATGCCACCACTGTACCTTTATCCCAGAATTCTCTCAACATTTGCCACCTAAACCAGGTGTCTACGTGAAGCAGGTTTGGACTCAATGCGCAGAGACTATGGCACACACATGGAACAGATCAGGAGAACAGTCCAGATTGATCATCGCGTGTTCCTCTCCTCTAGCTGACACAAGAAGAAAGAAAGGCAAAATCTATCTTTGTTATGCATTTCCAGATCAAGTATGATCCGCTCTCCTTGCTGAGATTCGTATTTGAAATCAGAAGTGAAGCGCTGGCTGGAGAAACAGCTCACTTGTGTGAGCATGTGTTTGTGTGTGTGCCTTAGAGTGCAAAAACACAAGCGAGCCTGAGTGCCGGTGGGTGTGTGAATTGCTCATTCTGCTTTCCTCCAAAGCATTGCTCAGGGTAGTTGTGTTGTGGCTAATTTTACTGAAAATACTGTAAATGAATGAGATTGCCATTAGGGCCCCCATACTGCTTATACGAGGACTCATTATAGTTTCTTTCATGCAGTATTCTTTCCTGGATCTTTTTACCCTTTCGCTTGCAAAAAAAAGGCTTCATACCCATTTTAGTACCGCATTATTATAATGTGCCTGATTTTGACGCTCTGCTGTGGCAGCTTTTTCGCAACAATCTTTTATTTTTACTGCATATTTCAGTTGTTTCCAAACTCAGTCTTGGGGGACCTCAATGAATGCTTTTCTTACAACCACAATTTCTATCCCGGAATTTTAAAAAAGCTCGTAAATTTTCTTATTTAGTTGCTTTTCAGGGGTATTAATTACCCTTTTACAACAGGCTATTCATTCCATGAAGAATAAAAGCCCATTTTGTGTTTGGTCTGCTAAATTCCAAGAAACTGCATCAGAGTTGACAATATTTTTCAAGACTGTGGTGAATCAATGAGCTTCTAATTAGTTGCCTAAATGCAGGTGTTTGCTTTTTTCAAAGGTTTTTCCGAGATCTTAACTCAAAAGCAACACAATATATCTTTCACTCATTATACTTTGTCTCTGAATCCTTCACCACCGTAGAAATGATTCATTTTGGTGACTTATTTGTTCACAATTTCAACAATTATGAGTCAATTGTCTCTTTAATTTCATCAGTAGAAAAGATGTTTTCCTGTTTTATGCAATGAAAATAATTTGCAAAATACCGTAGCGTAACATGAATATCACACGATTCAGGGCATGCATATAGGTTATATGTAGCTTAACAACAGAGCGTGCCAAAGACGGTAAGCAAACAATTGTTTCTTGTCGTTGATGTGTTGAATCTCGAACCTGAGTGACTTTGAGAGGACCAAAATTTTGGCCTGATGGCTTCGGAGCCCAGTCTCATCCTGACGCATTATATTAGTGGCAGATTAGCTCACTTGGTTAAGACGCTGCATTGCGGAGCAGTTGTGACCACCACGGCGCGGGCTCAATCCCCGGATGTACCAGCCGGCAGTGGTCGGCAGCTTTTTCAGAGCAGCGCACAATTGGCTTTCACGCTGCAGGGAAATCAAACTGGGAAGGGACCGCCAGGATGGAATACTAAAATAGTTGCTTTGTTTGTTGCTTAAGCGCCTCCTGTTGGACAGCCGGGTGCTCGTGTTCTAATTCTAAGCTTGCTCATGTTTGGGTATCCTCTGCCCCTATTCTGAACTTGCAAGGTTTCAACATATGGGTGTAAGGAAGCAGTGGCTGACAGGTGCGAGCCGCGAACTGTCTCTATCTCCAGAGTTGGCAACATGGGATCGCATACGAGCAAGCCTTGTACATAGTTCTCGAATTGGGCATTCCAGATTCGGGTGGGATTGGAGATGCCAAATTTATATTAAAAAAAAAAAAAAAAAACTAACCCTTAACCCGAACCCCAATTCTAAGCATCAAAAAAGGACTCCAGAAACCTGCTTCTGCGTCATATATCGACGCTTGATCATATAGCCTCACTATGTAAGAATGTGTTGGAGTCAGGGAATAACCAAAGCATCAAAGTTTCTGAAGTGCTCCCACTCAGCAGCGGTGAGATCATACGAACTATTGTTCAATAAGCAATGAACCATGAACAGGAAACAGGGTGCTGAGTGTGTAAGGCTCATTGACGCCAAAGGGTAACAAAGGCCATCTTTTGTCGAGCCACTGCGCCCAGATAGCAAGCACCTCCGCTCCGGATCTGTCCCGGCTCAGAACCGGATCAGCTGGAGCCGGGGCAGATCCGGAGCGGAGGAGCTTGCTATCTGGGCATGGGCAAAATATGAGCAAACTAAGGGAAGAATGCTATGTTGTTGAGAATAAAGCCTGCTGGCATCTACTGACAGCAATTGTGTAGTTAACTTTCCCATTGACATGCAACAATATTATCACGAACAACTAAAACCTGGGCTATCAAATAGACTTCTTGAGCCGGACCAAATTTGAGAGAACATACAATGCACAGGGTTCTGCCCAGGATGCTCAGAGTGCTGAATAGATATTCTCTGCCGTCTCCTAAACTGACAATCTGACTTCCATGAGCTACAAAGCATAATAGATATCACTCAAGAAATATGAGTGGTGTAGGTTTAATGTGAGAGCTCATATGTATATATGTAATGCAAGCACAGTGTACGTGCGAGCTGGAGAAATTTTTGTGACAGTTTGAAAGGAAATATTGCCTCTGAGTCACCAGAGATTACCATGTTTCTTTGATGTTCTCCAAGGTGTGTAGTGAGATGCCTCTAATTTTCATAGATACGTAGATGCCACATTCATAAAAGTGTTTTTCTATTTTGTATCCAAATACTTTTAATTAAATTTCTGAATATGACTGAACAACTGTCATTAAGACTATGTTTCAAACTCTTCTTCAGTGGCACCCGTTGAACAGAGAACAAGGACGACGATAAACATATTTGCTTATTAGTCTTGGTCTGTTTTCAGTCATTTTCCTTGATAAAGGATACTTTAACCCCCCCTTCTCAGATGTAGCTAATTGTCTTCATTAAGACAAGAGATGGAAACGCGTCAATTGAGGGCAAATAAGTGCGCTTTTTAATCTTTGTTTTCTATTAAACAGTCATGAAGCTTGCTTTATAGGATGCGGCAAAAGCTAACGTGGAAAATCCACACTAGTTTTTTCGTGAAGGGTTACCTATTAAGGCACGTGAATTGAACATTTTTATTGAATTTACTATTCACTCGCCTTGACATTTTATTAAAAGGGAAACTGTGTACTTAACCGCCAATAGATTATTCATATTGCTGGAAAACATGTTAACCAAAAACAATGATTAAAATTCGGTCAATAATCTTACCTGTTTCAAGGTATGTTTTCCGCCCCCACGGTTTTCCGTCCACCGACCACCACTGTTATTAAACACTGATAGATTAACATGTAAAGAATGTTACTGTCCTCGACAGAGATTTATTTAGCTTTGCTGTCGTTTATATAACAAGAAAAAGTTTCTCTCGACTTGCGAAGTACAGCGCTACAGAAATCAATCACCCAGCCCCGAATATAATTGCCTGTTTTTGATTAGATTGAGACAACTGCACCGATCGTCCCCCCACTACCTCAGATTCAATTCTCAACACTTGGGCTCGGATGGCATTTGGTGTTTCCATCACTGTTGGGCAGGTTTTTCAATATCAATGACGACCAGTGCAGACGGAGCACGGGTCGAAAAAGAAAGTTTGCTATTCTGACAATAACAAGAAGGGGTTAGCATATTTAGGGTCATTTATGTTTTGTTTCTAGTGATTTTATTGGACACTGGATGCACTCATTTTAGGTAATCTTTAAAAAAATAGTGCCGGTCAGGAAAAGCACCAACTGGACCGAGTGATGGTCGGTTGATTCCGAGTGCTGGTCAGGGCCGACCACCGCCGAACAGCATTGGCAGAACCCTGCATGCATATTACTAGAACTCATCGGAGTCACTGTGCACATTTCATCATGGCAGTGAATACCGTGGGAGAGGAGAAAATTTCACCTTCAGTAAAAACTTCATTACCCAGAATCAGATGCACGCAACAGCCCCCCCCACATCACCTCCCACAAGCAGGCCCACATTCTCCTGTGTTCTCATTTGAGTTTGAAACCTGAGATTGTAGTTGGGTGTGAAATCTTGTGAGATGACTATTTTAATTTGATATATTTTTTTTTTCTCCTGAGGATTTTCTCATATTAATGTCTGCTACTCATCATTCGGTAATTGAAAATGTAATCTCTTGAGCAGTACGGCCCACGCTCCTCAGGTCCTGCTGTCCACCCTCCTGCGCCGCCGCTCGCACCCCATGACGCCTGATCACTGCATTCGTGAAAAACCTCAGCGACAGCATCACATTAATTGACTTACCTCCAGCGCTTAATCTGATTATCAGAAGAGCCAAGCAGACGATTGGGCTCACAGTGAAACTACATATTTACATCAGCGCACTTAGAACAGAGGAGGTCACATTAATCTTGTTGCAGACAGATTTCTGGAACTGACCCAAAAGCGCCTGAGTCAGTTTCTGGCTGGGGATTGCTCCTCAAGGCTGCTTTGTGCTATTGGCTTCCCATCACAGAGAATTGTTGGGCACAAAAATGCAGACACAAAACAACAGAGCAGTTTGACGGGTGTGAAATACTGTATATGCAGCATGATTGCTGAAAAGTTCTGATCAAGCTCGCATTCTCACCCTTTACTTGCTGAATTTGCATGACTCATGGATACAATCAACTGTTGATTTGAAATGAACAGGGGTGCGTTTCTCAAAAGCATTGTTGCTATCTAAGTAAGCAACTCACATAGTTTATCCATTCACAGTCAATGGTTCCAATTATGTAAGTTAGCATCTTTGCTTTTGGGAAGCGTGCCCCAGTACAGTCCCTTCTGCCACACTCCGCACATACTCAGCCACAGAAAAGAAAACCATTTGTCTTCCGATATGTTAGCAATGATCCATCTGACCCTCTTGTAACATTGAATACTTTTCAGGAGCGTTTCATATTCTAAAATTGCAGCACCCATAGTTCAGAGAAGTTCAGAGAACCAAAAAACCTGGAGAAACTGACTCTCAGGACATATATTCTCATGCAATGAGTTGAAGTATCATGCAATTCATCAATTTTTCTCATCGTCTTGATTGCTGTTTAATTACCTGGCCCCTCCCCTAGGGGGCCAGGTTAAGCAATGATCATGTCTCCGTGTGTGTGTGTGTGTGTGTGTGTGTGTGTGTTTCTGTCAGTCTGTCTGTCAGCCCGTGGCTGGGGCCAGGTCTGCTATCTCTGATTGCCTTGTTGTAAAAGAAAACAGTTGTTCATCTATCCACTGCATAGCCCTCTACAAGCTATGCAAAAACCTAAGAGAACACATGGCCCAGGTCGTCTCTGAAATTTTTCTTGCCTGCTATAATTAGCTCAGTAACAATGAAATAAAATGTAACAATATAAAAAAGAAAATCTGCAATAGAAAATTAATCATAAAAATGCTGGGATATTGCGGTGGGGGGATGGTTATCTGGGGCAATGGTCAAATAATATGTTAGAGGACAATTTAAAAGAACTGTAGATGTCAGCGACCTTAATGCCAAAGAAGTAAGATGTGGTTATCCGAGGTGAGGGTTCAAAGGGGAGGAGAGTTGAAGAGTGAGCAGAATGTGGAGAGAAGTTTTTGCGGGTTGCTGGGTGAATTCTAAATTCGGCTCAAACATGGGAAGGAGGTTATTCCAGAGATAGTTCCAAGGTTATTCTAGCCTCTCTTCATTGTGTTGTTTACTCTTTGGACTTTCGAACAGCCAGCAACTTATGAATAATCCTAGTTGGGTCTAAAATACAGTATTTGTAAAACACCAAGATTTTTTTTAAGTAAGACAATTTAAAATGTCTTAAGTTTTGAGAAAAATATACTCTCAATTCTAACTTTAGCTTTTAACTCTTATGCTACAAATAAGGAATTGAGTACTGAGGCAGGCATACAATCCAACTGCTAGTTTATTGACAGCAAAATGGTACAGATTTGGGACCGAACTTCAGATAATGAGGTGGAGTACAGATGTTACAGGCAAAGCTGAGCTGCCAATCACTGGCCAATGGAGTCTGGGACGCTGCCAAATGTTGTGTAGACTTCACCAGGGCTGAACTACTCCGGAGGAGGAGGAGGATGTAGCCCTAGGGGAATTTGCTTACAATCACAATCACAGTAGGAGGACAGGCAGCCTGTTCCCAACAAGCTGGACAAGAAGAACAAGCCAAGAAGGGTGAACAAGAAAGCAACCCCATTCATAGATCCTGTTTGGGATGAGAAGCTTGTTCTTGATCATTGAACTGACAACTATGTTTGAGCTGGGTTTACTTGAACTCAATCCCAATCCTGGACCAGAACTAGGACTGGAAGCTTTCCCGAACCAACCAAATTACAATAAAGATTTAAAGAAGCTGCTGTCACTATAGTACTAGTTGCGCCAGAGGAAGAAGAATTTCTACAAGTGACACTGACTGGGATTTTAGTATGAATACGACCTCTCAAGTCAGCAAATTGCACATAAAGTAGAGGGCTTCAATACCCATCACATGGTCATAAGAGAACAAGCAGAAAATGAGATTCAGCCAGGCGGGGGAGATGCACAAGATGTAAACCAATCACAAGCAACGTACATCTAATAGACATGCAAGTTGCTGAGTTGTGAAGAGACTCACACATGAGAGTTGTGACAGTAACCAATGTGGAGATAGAGTGAAGATTTTATCCCACCCGGAAAGAACCTATATAAACCTATAGGTTTTACATATATGTAATTATAATATATATATGAAAATGGCCAATTAAAACTTCTAGGTTTTTTTTGGCATTTCCAATCCGACCTGAACTTGGAATATCCTAGTAGGAGACCATGTATAACTTCTTCAGCTTATTTGCATATGCAGTCCCTTATTGACATTTCTTGAGAGTGTACACAGCTAGTGACCGTTAGTATTTACTTCTATAACACGAGCTGGGCATAACTTTACAAGCTCAGAAAGAGGGCAGAAAATAGCCATGTGGTCAGAATCTCATTTATCAGAGCCCATCTAGCCAATTGGACACGCCTAGAGGAACTCTAATCTACATAACCCTTCCCAGCATATCCTTTGTAATTTGCATCCCTGTAGCGCATTGGCCAATTGTGCATTACTTCTGAAAAGTGCTGCCAACCACTGCTGGTTGATACAAGGCAGGGATTAAAACCTATATGTTTATATAGGTTCTTTACATGTGGGAATTTAAGAATCCTTGTTATTTCATCCCTGTAGGAAAAAGTCTGGGACCTATAGTTGCTATACATGCATCTAAGATAAGAGACAAGTGTCTGTTCATTAAAACTGTGAACAGAAATTTAGACTTTGTCTTCAAATTCATTAACCACAGTGAAATGCTCAAATAGATGTGGGGATGAAAATGACTTTTGAAAGGCATGTTTATTTGAATGTATGTTTGTCTGTGTACTTTTATTTTGTGATTTTTGTTTTATTTTGCTACATTTAGACTAAGACCTCTGAGCCATATTCATCTAGAAACTGTATAACAGACAAGATAGAAAACATTGGATTTGGTGGATGTAACAATGTAGTGTATAACCTTTCAGTGGATGTGTATGAGCTGTAATGATGTGAATCCAATTTTATCTTATGTAGTGAATCTGGCAGTGACTTAAACTTGAAAAAAAATTCTTAATTGATGAAATAAACATAATCAAACCATTTTGTTTTTTGACAGTTCCTTCTCTTCCACAGTACACAACTCAATCTTCATTGAATGGAAATAAGTATGGTCAAGAAAGAATTGATGACCTTGATATCATAGCTTTTTGTCTCCTCTCACTTGCCATAGTTAATAATGACTGGTTTACACACAACATGAAGTTGTCACATGTCAACATGTATTTAGGATCAAATGTGATGCCAATTTCACTTGTTCACTTACAATGAATAAGTTATTGCGTGAAATTCTTGCTATTTCTCTAAGGAACTTTGGACTAATATGCAGGTATTACTTTGAGGATAAAAATTTGAACTAGGCATCATGTATGACAGTTGCAAAAGTGAGATATGAGCTGTGCAATTGGTATGACAAACAGAACCTGCCACTGGGTATATGAGCTATATAGGAGACATATACCTTGTACATACATATAGGGCCTATATGTGGAAATAAAGAAGTGATATTGGAGAGCTACATGCTCTCTATAAGCACATATATGTACGTACATGAATTTGGCCTATATGCGCATAAAAGCGGCATATAAGTTGCATATATGCGCATATATGTTTATATAGATTCTCATATAGATTCTTGTGTTACTTTTTGTTTCCTTGTTTCATTCACCGTTTCCCTCTTTATGTGCTTCAATTTTAACATTCTTGACAATTTTTTCGTGTTGTGCTGTTTGTAATTAATTGGTTTATGATCTAATTTTCCTCCCTGTGTATTCCTCACGCCCTTTTTCGCATCAGTCCCACGTTCACTTGTTTGCTAATATGCATTTATACTCTTCCTGTTTTCTGCCTTGTGGCAAGCTCATCTCAGTTTCTTTGCCCTGTTTCATTACAAGCCTTTTCTGGCCTGCCTGCAGAGAGACTGTAAGCTTTAATTTTTGTGTTTTGAGCAGTATGTAGTGCCACTACCATACGATCCTGGGTTGAATACAAGCCTGTCTACATGGAGTTTGCATGCTCTCCCCATGTTTGTGTTTTTTTTTTTTCCTTGGGTGCTCCGGTTTCATCCCACAGTACGCCAGTAGTGTGAGTGCGTGATTGAATGATTTGTTATCCTAGCCACGGATTGGCAGACTGTCCATTGTGTATTTCTTGTCAAGTGAAATTTGCTTACCGCATTGGCAAGGTAGTCAAAATAACCTCAAATGAAGGAAAAATGTCTTGTCTTACTTAGAAAACGGTGATAGAAATAAGTGTTTTAAGTCTTAAAGTAAGTAAATTTCACTTTCTTGAAAATCACTTTTTGCAGTGTACCTATGCTTAGCTTCTGCTGGCCCTCAATCCTTAAATAAACTACTGCTCAACAGCAGATGACAGCTGTTCTAAGTTACAAACCTTCCTCACCTTGTTTAAGCCGGCAAAGTTTGGACAAGCATCCACTGAGAAAACCAAAATCAAACAAAGGATGGCAGGAGACAGCGTGTAAAGATCAGAAACAGGCCTGCTGGCTCGGGGCCTATTGCATAAACGTCGGATCCTGAGATCCTGGATCAACACCAAAGCGAGGACTGCCATATCCCAAACAGCGTGTCGCAACCTTAATTGATTGCACAAAGCCAACGGCAGGTGGAGGAGGATAGGCTAAGTGAAGCCCGTTGCCGCTGATCCTGCTAAGTGCGCGCACACGGCTACCTAAAATAGACCTAGAGATCGATCACAGAATCGCTGATCATCACCATGGGAACTTAGTAGCTGCAGCAAACGCATCCGCCAGCAACACTCAAAGACTACGTTCAAACAGAGGGACGATGGGATCGCTGAAATGTTTCTGCTTGCTATTCTTTTAGTTTCTGTCTGAATAGTGCGAGACGTTTGAGAGAAGTATTAAAGTTAGCTGAACTCAAGTGAGAGTAAACTTAGGAGGTGTTTCAGCGCCGTTAAAAAGGAGTAGCTGATGCACTTCAGCGTTACCGTCAACAAGATAAGTCGTCGTTGTCAGACAGACTTAAAATCTTGCAAATCTGCATCTATTTATCGTTACATGTCATTAACGGACGACATGAGCCAGAATTTTGAATTTACCAAAACTATGGAAGCATACGTACGTTTCATTTACGCTTCATTTTGTTTCATGCCGTTTTTTTGTCCTGTAGGGACTGAATTGATAGTTCGATATAGGAGACGTACTCAGATTAGTTGAGTTTACTTTATGCTTATAATCACCTTTGATGGAGGCATACGCAAACAAGTCGGCATGGTCTACAACATCCCCCGCCAATCGCGTGCTTCTTATTTTTGAACTCCATCAAGGCCTTTATGGTCTGAAGCCACACACCAAATTTGGTTGTCCTATCTGTAATAGTTTCTGAGAAAAGCTGTCCCCTTTCTCTTGGACGGATGGATGTACGCACACACGCACAGACGGACGGAGGTCAAACCTATATCCCCCTCCGACTTTGTGTTGGCGGGGGAATAATAAAAAAGTGGAATGTTGGCGTCAGAAAACTACGTCAAGGAGGCTCCTGAAAATGTTTGATTCCAGTATCATGAAGCGAGCGACATTGCACACGTGTCCAGCATTAAAGCAACGACTCTGCCTTACCCGTCGTAGTCTGAATTTAGACGGAGAAAAGTAGCAGCAGTGCTGTAGGTGAGAGGTTACCGCAGAGATTTAAGACCGCGCTGAAACACGGTAACCTACTTCATACAGCACTGCTCATTTTCTACTCTGATGGAAGTCTCAACTTGGGGAATAAGGACAAATCAACATGCAACATGGATGGGGGACTGATTGGACTGTGATGGTCACTGTCATGGATAGTTGAGTATAATGATCGAATATTGCCTATTTTACTGACATCAGTGGTCATGAGTTTCAAAAATAATTACTCTAGGCCTATTATAATTGAGATTGCAATGTGTAGTGGACAATTCAGAATGACTGTTGAGGAAATTGATTTTCAAATTGGGCGACTGCTGAATGAGGTGAGGTGAAATTCGCTGCAGACAGGAGTTTAGCTAGTTCGTAAGCTTGCTCCGGAGCTGGCTAGCTCCACAGACTTTGTTTCCATAGTTACTAGTGCCATGGCTTAGCTCACACATTCTGTGCAACCGAAATGGGGCTTGAGATCAGGCTAATCCCATACCAATTCCTGGCTAATCCCTTATCCTGCCTTTGTGCAATAGGCCCCTGCAACAATTACAGCAAGTGTACTAATAATAACAAGTCGACATGGTCTACAACATCCCCCGCCAATCGTGCGCTTCTTATTTTTGAACTCGATCAAGGCCTTTATGGTCTGAAGCAAAACACCAAATTTGGTTACCGTATCTGTAGTTGTTTCTGAGTAAAGCTGTCCCCTTTATCTCGGACGGACAGGCGGCAGTCAAACCTATATCCCCCTCCCACATTGTGTTGGCGGGGAATAATACATCAGTTTTATATAGAGATTTTCTGGGCACTCAAAGACACTTCAGAATGGATACATTATTCATTCACGCTCTGATGGTGGTAAACTATGTTTTTTTTTTTTTTGTGCGTGTAGCCACAGCTGTCTTGGGGCAGGCAGATGGAAGCGCCTACGGCCCCTCCAACCACCACCAAACATTCACACGCAGCCATACAGGAGTGTTCCTATACTGCATGTTTTTGTGGGTGGGAGAAACAAGAGTACCCGGAGGAAACTCACGCAAACACGGGGAGAACATGCATACTCCACACAGAAAGGCCCCTAGTTGGATTCAAACCCACAACTTTCGTGCTATGAGGCAGTAGTGCTAACCACTGTACCATCATGCCGCCCACTATTCTTCTTCTGTCCTATCATCCTATCAAGAGTCTCTACTCCTCAACAAATTTTTGGTTGTCAGAAATTTAGTCTTCAAAATTCCTCTTTGAAGGAATATTAATGGTTGCATAAAAGGAGTGTCATCTTTGTGACTCTCCAATGAAGTGAAAGGACGGATTTTCTCAAAAATGGTAACAATGCTGTATAATATTTCATCTTGGCCCTTTGTGTTGCTCTTGGGGATGGTTTGAATTGAATGTTATACAAAATGTATACTATATTACATGTTAACATCAGAGTATTAAACCTTTACCAGCATTTTCAGGCTTGTCTCTTGTTTTAGCATCTAACAAAACCCCAGAGTTCACCTTCCATGGTTTTGAGGTACGGACTTGTGGCCAAAAGCTTACTTCTCTAACTCAAAGAAAAAAAAAATTTTTTCTTTCTCTCTTCTCTCTCTCCCTCTATGCCTCTCAATCTTGCCCAGAGGGCAAGTAAGTTGAAAACAAAAATAGCCTTACTCATTTTCCAACAAAATGTTAGAGTGTTACGGCTGTCCTAATGCACTAACTTGGCTATTCACTATTAACCTACCTTTGGCAGGTGTTAAGATTGAGAAGACAGCTGACTGTTGTTTGTTAACTTTCTGAAGCAACATGTCCTTTGTAGACTCTAAGGGGCTAGAAACTGAATAAAACAACAAAGATTGCATTCTCTTCAGGACTAACAATAACAGTGTGCCCTTTTTTTTTTGGACAAAATGACTTCATTTCAATTTACTTATCATCACAGCATGCTTTGTAACCAGGCCTAATGTAAGTCTACAGAATTCACTGGAGGCTAGTTAATGATTAACTCACTTCCAGTTATGCAGATACAGTTTGCAACCTTCAGAGTTTTAATTGATTGGCTTTTAATTGACAGGCTATAGTTTGAAAGCATATAAAAATCAATATATTTACATCTTAGCTATAAAATACTTTCTCATAAAAGCTGGGTCCTGAAATGCTACCTTGGAAATCTTACTCAAAATTGGAAGAAACGCCGTCATAAATAGCAAAACATTGAGCAATGAATAATGGAAATTTGTCAACTTATCCGGGTCCATCTTATCAATTGGTTTATGATTACAGTGCTGAGAACAAGTATTAGCCTCCCTGCTCCTTTCTTCTATTTTTGCATAAAATGTTTCAAATCATCAAATCGATTTTAATTTTAGACAAAGATTACTGGAGTAAACAGAGATGCTGTTTTTAAATGATTTCATTTTTTTAAAGAAAAAAAAAAAATCCAACCCTTCCTGCCCAGTGTGGAAAAAAAATTCCCCCTATGTTACTAAATCAGCTAATAAAACAGTTTTATATAGCAATGTGAAGAAGGCAAATGCAGCACATGATGCTGCAATCTATACAGTGGAAATCCAAGAACAGATGAAAAACAAAATTGTTGACATCTACCAGTCTAGGCAGGGCTACAAAGCTATTTTTAAGGCTCTGGGACTCCTGTTAACCATGGTGACAGCCATTATTCACAAATAGAGAAAACATGGAACAGTGGTGAACCCTCTCAGGAGCTGCCAACCTATCAAAATTCCCGCGAGAGCACATCGACATCTGATGAAGGAGGTCACAAAAAAGCCCAGACTAGCATCTGGAGACTCGCAGGCCTCACTTGCCTCAGTTAAGGTCAGTGTACACGATTCTACAGTGAGGAAGAGACTGGGGGGGAAAAAAATGTAATTACAGGAGAGCTACAAGCCACTCCTGACCAAAATGAACACGAAGACTTGTCTCACATTTGCAAAAAAATAAAAAATAAATCTTGATGACCACCAAGACTTTTGGGATAATATCCTGTGGACTGATAAGTCAATAATTGAACTTTTTGGAATACATGGGCCCCATTATATCTGATATAAAGCTAACACAGCATTCCGCAATACGAACATTTGATCAACAGTCAAACATGGTGGTGGTAAAGAGATGGTCTGGGGCTACTTTTCTGTTTCAGGACCCTGGCAATTTGCCATAATTGATGGAAAAATGAATTCTGCTTTCCACTATAAAAACCTGAAGAAGAATGTGTGGCCATCAGTATGTGACCTAAAGCTGAAGTGTAGTTGGGTTATTCAGTATATATATACTGCAGACAGGCCAGTTCAGCACACAGACTCTTCTACTCCGAAGCCATGCTCGTGTAAGAACTGCAGTATGTAGTTTTGCATTGTCCTGCTGAAATACACAAGGCCTTCCCTGGAATAGATGTCATCTGGAGGGGAGCATATGTTGCTCTAAAACCTTTATATACCTTTCAGTATTCATGATGCTTTTTAAAACATGCAAGTGTCCCACACCATATGCAATAATTGGGGATGTAGTTACAGGTGACTGTTCTTAAGGCATTTAGGCACTCCTTGAATATCTATGAAAAGCAATTAAAAATTTTTTCTAAAGATAAGTACTCCACTTCTTCTCGGGAAAATTTGGTGGTGTTAGTGATCCCAGGAAGTTGGGGATTTGATGCCGTTTTTACCACCAACTGGGGTTAAGCACAGTAGCCATTTTTTCCCTGCCAAGTGCACTAACCACATATCCACTGAGTTAGAGAATGGGGAATTTTTTTTTTTTTGTGGGGGGGGGTTATTTTATTTATTCATTAATTTATTTTTTGAGGTTCAGCTAGCTATTGTGAACTGAGAAGGACAGAGTGGAAGAAAGTTATCACAGCATGGTCTGGTAAAAGCTTAAAATACCATGCTGATGATAACATTGCTGATACAATTTGACATTTTATTTGACATTTTACTGTGAGTGACTTTGATCATAATTAGACTCGTACAAGCTCTTTCTATATTACATTAGTAATGAATATGTGCTTGAGACATGGCTGCAGCCTTACTGGTAACCCCAGTTGAAAGTTACACTTATAGCTTCAACTGTCTAACTTAATTGCCACGCTTTAAAAAAAAAAACAAAAAACCTTGGATTAAATCCAGCCACCACCATTTAGCAGACTATTACTGAATGGTAATATTTGTGAAATGCATACATTTCTCTCATCCACCATGATTGTGGAAAATCCATCTAAGTACGGTATAGATTCATATGTGAGAGCTTAAAGCAAATAGTGAAATAATGACAGTAATTTTCCTTTTCAAACAGAGCACTTTTTACGGCATTCTATAAAGGTCACCCCACAATTACTGAATGATAATATTGCTATATTTGCTAATAGGGCAGGAATGTCATAATATACCTCTTAAAATATGTAGTATTTCACATTATAGAGGTCTCCTTGACCTTAAATGCATTGATCTCATTAGTGTCTCCAGTCACAGTCGGGATGGAAGAAGTAACGGCTGCAGTTGTTCACTGCTGCAATCCATGCAGTGTTACAGTAATGGCTGCAGTTGTTCACTGCTGCAGCCCATGCAGTGTAAAGCTCAGTAACTGATCTTGTGTAGCTGTACCCAGAGCATAAAATTTTACTTTTGAGAGGGTCAATATGTTTTCGCTCAGTGTCAAAATGATGGCACACGAGTCACGACTGATCTAATGCGCCACCCGACACTGACAAAAGGAAATCCCATAGAGATTGCACTCATTCACCTAGGTTTGGCTTAATATTTAAAGTTATTTATCTCTTTTGATTTTGCTTTCAGTGGCTCAAAACTGTCAAATCTTGTTAGCTTTGATATAATTACTGCCAAATTTAATCTGATTGATTCCATTGAATACCTGCAATAAAACACATCCTCCTCTGGATAACAGATGAGCCGTGTATCTCTGATGTCAATGATAGACGTTATGAGCCAATGCAAGATTTTGGTCGTATTTCCCATGGAAAGGAGCCCTCCTAAGCTGCAAGTTGAGCACATTAAGGCCCGCACCAGTACAGAAGGCTGCCATTCGGCCTGCAAGGAAGTCCCGGATCCATCACCTCAGTTTGCCCTCCCTCATTATTGTGAGGTTGTCGTAGAGAGATGTTATTTCTAACTTTTTCACTTTTTCATCTTCCTAGTGGCATCCTACTGGATTTATTCCACAACTCTATCTCTGAGTCTGCGTTTGACATTTTGAAAAATAAAACTTCTGATGCAGTGCGAGTGCTGAAGTTGAATTTGCCGTCGAATCCATGGCTCTACACCCAGCGGAGTGCTCAGAGATTTCTTTACCCTCTCCTCCAACCAAGCTTGCCTATGCGAGAGGCATTCTAACAATGGCTGGAGCTGCCTGTCTGCTTTAATGAAGGTGTGCCCTGCATGCTCATTTGTGAAAAGGAACAGCAAAATAAAGGTCCTACCGGACACTGTGCGCGGCGGGAATAAAATCCATTTATAGTGAATGTGCTAAATTGGTTGCTCCAAACGTCAATATACGGCAATGCGGCCAACGCAAGTTGAGCTAAAAGCAAATTTGCTGCAAATGTGTTCAATTTACTATCATGTCACCATCTATACCATATATAACAGACAAACTGGTACAAGGCCGTGCTGAGTTTAGTGATAGTGACACAAATAACTTGCAGGCATTGGGAGAACAAGGGAGTGGGGCATTTTACCCAGGTCCCGGCACATTAGCAAGCAATTACCGCTTTTTTTGAAGTTTAAAATCGTTTAAATTTGATGTCTTTTTATCTTAAGTGAATAGTTTAAACATTTCCACATGCTAAATGCGGGGAAGTTAGTATCTTGTCTCGGTGGAAAATACAAACGCCAGCGACAGGATAAATATTTTCTTTCCATAACTGATGTGGCAGTGACAAATGTAATTCCTGCTGAAAAAGCGCTACCTTTATGATGTATCTGGAAGTCTGTACTGAATGTGGAAAGAGTTTGGACTGAAACCCAGCTGCGTTTTCGATCCCTCCTCCGACCGAAATCCCGCTGCAGGGTTCAGCATGCCGCACGCATCACCCACGTCAAACATAATACACGCCGCAGTGTATCAGCATCATATGAGGCATATGCCGTAGAAAACATAATCTATGACATGCACATCGTGCATATCACACACGTCACATATTGCACGAGACCCACATGTCACATGTCATGTGTTGTTCATTTCAAAAATATACACTGGGGTTTTTCTCAGAGGAAATGACAAAGCGCCATGCTATTGCACATCTGGAAGTCGAACACGCTGTGCATGCTGTATCAGGAAATAGAGCCAAGATATCGGTGAATCCAGACTCAGTTTCAGGTTAGTGTTTCTTGTTATTATAAAAGATAAGTGACTGGGGAATTCTTACTTTGATAATTGGTTCAATGTTACTTTATTTTTTGATCTTAACTAACATGATCGAATCCACCATGTGGGATTCATTTCAAAGGCACACACTATGGGGTTGTAACGAAGATTGTTTTTTATGGAGGGAAAAAAAAAACACATTATCTAATGCACTTTCCTATAATGACTTCCATGTGATTCACACTGTGATTATGTTATCACTGTGTCGACGTGTCACCCCCTTACAATCACAGGATAAAAGAGTTTGAAAATATCTTCAACACATACTGCTCAGAGAGAGAAAAAAAAAAACAGTTTTAAGATGATAAAACGAAGACCAACTGGATCTATTTCAGAGGTGCAGACAGCTTTATAGAGGGGCAGCAATTTTTTTGAATGTAAGAAAATACGCAATGAAACTAACTGAACTCAGGGGCTGACTCATACTGCAGTACATACGAACTACAATTATGCACCATGATACTATTTGAGGAGAAACATTGTTGAAAGCACCAACTTCTTTAGCATCTGAAACTGCTGCAGTGTTTCAAATGTACATCATTTTTCCTAATCCAGAACAGGTATCTGGAGTTGGGAATCCTTGTTACAGTGGGGTGAAAAAATTTGGGGCCCCCTGGTTTGAATATCTGTTACAATTAATCTCCAAGTGATTGAAAGCAAACCAGACCACTAAATGCCACAAAGTTAAACATGACACACTCTATCGCATTTTAAAGCAAGAATAATTTTTTACTTTTTATAGTTTCAAAATAATAAAACAAGGAAAAAGGCCTTGTGCAAAAGTTTGGGAACCCAGTCAGCTAGTACTTGTAACTCTTCCTCGGGCAGCTATAACAGCTTGCAAACACTTCCTGTAGCCAGCTAAGAGTCTTTCAATTCTTGTCTTTGGACTTTTTCCCCATTCTTCCTGATAGAACACCTCTAGCTCAGAAATATTCTTCAGCCTTCTTTCATGCATGGCATTTTGAAGTCTCTCCACAGATTTTCAATAATATTCAAGTTTGGGGACTGTGATGGCCATTCCAAAACCTTCATCCATCTTTCCTGGAGGTACTTCATGGTGGATTTTGAGATATTCTTTGGGTCATTGTCTTGCTGGAATACCCAACGTCTCTTCAACTTCAATTTCTGCACTGAGCTTTGAACATTAGCCTCTAGAATGTCTCGATATTTGTTGGAATCCATTCTTCCTTCCACCTGCACAGTATTGCCTGTGCCCCCAGCCGCTACACAACCCCAAAGCATAATGGATCCACCTCCATGCTTAACAGTTGGCAATGTGTTCTTCTCTACAAATGCTTCACCCTTTTTTCTCCAAACATACTTTCTTTGGTTGTGGCCAAAAAGTTCAATTTTGGTTTTGTCTGTCCAAAGCACACGGTTCCAATTGGCTTGAGGTTTCTTAAGGTTCTCTTTTGCATACTTCAGATGCTTAATTTTGTGTTTAGGTCATAGGAAAGGCTTCTTTCTTACAACTCTGCCATGTAGGTCATTGTTGTTTCAGGTACGCTGTATGGTTGTCCTGAGAACGACTAGACTTGAATCTGCAACTCTTTTTTGCAGCTCTTTGATGTGTGGGTTCTTCTGGTGAGCATTTCTCACCAGGTCTCGGGCCATTCTATCTTAAATTTTTCTTGGTCTTCCAGATCCTGCCTTAACTTCAATAGTGCCATTTATTTTCCATTTTCTTACGATGTTTCTAACAGTAGAAATGGATAGTTTGAAACATTGCAAGAGTTTTTTGTAGCCCTCTCCTTGTTGGTGGAAGTGAATTATCTTGATTTTGGCATCTTTGGACAACTGCTTGGAGGAACACACAGTTTTTAACAACAGCCACCACAATCCTTTAGAAGGCATGGAGTTACTTCAGAATATATAGTTCAACCCTGGAATTATATTCACCTGACTCACTGAAGCCCTAACAAGTAAATCACCTGGGTCTGGGCCTTAGTAATCATCTTCTTAAAAGGTAACAATAAAGGAATAAGTCCCGAGAAGCAGTGGGTTACAGTGATTTTATAACGGCGAAGGAGCGTTCTAAGGCACGACGCGCAGCGGAGTCCCTTAGTGCCCCTCCGCCGTTATAAAATCACTGTAACCCAGTGCTTCGAGGGGCTTATTCCTTTTATAAAATGGTTACCCTACATATAGCCCATTAAATAAACACACAAGAAAAAAAATCGACAATTTATCAGTAAAAATGCAACAATATAATTGAGAGCTTCTTCCACCAAGCAATTACGAGTGGACAGAATGGTTGGCCAGCAACACCGATGCTAAGACTGCTTATTCATCTAGCGCCATTATCATGTCACATCAGGCTATTTGGGCTCGCTAATGCAGATATACTATGAAAGCAGGCTAGTTTGAGTGTCTCCTTCGGCCTCCCGAAGACCCCGTTTAAAATTTTGCTTTCGTGTCGGTTTCCGAGTTTCCTTGTTCTCAACTTGTGCCGATCGGCCAAATCATTACAACCAGCTGCGTTTAGGAAACTATTGACTTTTGTCCTCCACACTTGCCGGTGTCCAGGAGAATATGTTGAATTGTGCATTAGTTTGCTTGCCAGCTAGACAACTAGCTTGACCTCGTTCATTAATTTTACGTGCGTTTCGGTTTTTGAGTTTCCTTGTTCTCAACTTGCGTAATCGGCCAAATCATTACAACCAGCAGCGAGGGTAGGGAACGACTGGCTTTGTCCTCCACACTAGCCGGTACCCAGGAAAATATGTTGAATTGTGCATTAGTTTGCTAGCCAGCTTGTCAACTAGCTAGCGTTCACTACAATGGATGTGGTTACCCTACATACAGCCCATAAAATAAACACACAAGAAAAAGTCAACAATTTTTAGGCTACTGAAATAACAAGCAAGTTAGCAACATAGCTTGCAACACAAAAGTGATATCGAACGTTGTAATGCAATAGCTAGCTAGGTAGATAGCCAACTGGTTATCTGGTCAAAAGGCTAAACTTCACGGAGACTGAAATAGCGAGCTTAAACTCTTGAAACAAGCGTAACCTGAAGAGTCAGCTGAGTGCAGACAGTTTGTTGCGCGCAGGGATATTTTGTGCTGCGGCCTGCCACAGTGGGTTACAGCAATTTTATACGGGCATGGAACGCGGCTCAGCCAATCACATTTAAGGATGGGAAGCACCCGTTTTATAAAGAATAATTCAAAAGGGTTCCCAAACTTTTGCACAGGGCCCTTTTTCCTTTCTTATCGCTCAAAAACTCAGAAAATTTTAAATAAAAAGAACCCTTGCTTTTAAATTTGCAGAAAGGTGTCATGTTTAACTTCGTAGCATTTAGTGTTCAGGTTTGCTTTCAATCACTTAAAGAACAGACATTTAAACCAGGGGTGCCCAAATTTTTGCACCCCACTGTCCTGAGGATGATAGGGTGGCTGTGATAGTATCGAAGGGAGGAAACAGCCAGGAAAACAGGACTACTTGCAAGTATATGTGCAGTATGTGTTTTAGTTACGCACACAACGAGTAGATACATGCACAAGCAGACAGGACCACATATAATAGGTGCAGTGATAATTACAATGTGCACTGGGGAGAGGGGAAGACATAAAGGTAGATATGAGACTGGCAAAGAAATAAAATGACAAAACCAACAATAAAATTACTAATATTAACTCGTCAATCATTGAAAATAGGATCCTATTTCCAAGCAGTTTCTTCCTTTAGATTTGCATCCTTTATATTTTTTCAACTTTTTCTATTTGTGTAACATCTGCTGAGATTGACAATGAGCATGTGTACATGAAATTACATATGATTAAGTTTTCCTCAAGCTAGCAGGTTAGCACAGCTAACAAACGCTACTAAAACTGTCATTAGCGATTCTTGAAAAAGACCCAGCTTTTTGATATGAAGTTTGTAGTTTGAAGCGAAACACAGACAAGAGTAAATGTCAGCAGAATCTGTGAGCAGAGGGCTTTCATCGTGAGCTCAGAGGAAATAAAAGTAGGGGTTCGGCCTTTGATGAGACAATCTTCTTTATCCTATAAGGGGGGGTGGTGGCTGTACCCACTACTCATACCAGCTAAAGCAGCAAGGAAAATAAAACAATTACTCCCAGATGTAATTAGTTTGTCGAGACAGATTGAAGTTTCTATCATTTCGACATTCATTCCAGATTGAATGCTATTGGGCAGGAGGAGAGTGGTGGTGGTGGGGTGGGGGGGGGTATGCATTCTTCAATTACCTCCCCCCCTCCTATATTCTTCTCTAAATCCTATTATCATAGCAACTGACCAACATGTAGGCCTATGAGATGCTCAGCTAAATTGAGAGAGCGGCAGTACATCAATACGGTTTATATTCATAAAGCAAATTCTTTAAGGAAAGACCACAATTATCGGGAGCCGCTGTGGTGTTTGCAGGATTTTTGTATTCCTTTCACTGTGTTCTGCACCTTGGGCTTTAAGCTCCACAATTAATTATGTATACCTTCAGAAATTATGCGCAGTAGTGTCCTCACGCAACCAAAATTCTCTCCCCAGAATAACACTAATGGCTAAAGAATGAAAAGTAGTATCGCCTCATTCATTGCTCATTCTGTGCTGATCCCTGGTAGCTGCAGGGGTGAGGAGGGAAGGGAGGACAGGGGATTGGGACGGTCGGAGACTGCATTTAATAAAAACTGCAGGACCCAAAGTTATAACTTACAAACACGCAGCCACACAGGAGCGTTGATGTATCTATCAGATATAAAATGGTATAAATGGCTTTGGAATTTTAGAAACGGCAAACATTCGTGCATATCCACACATACAACCACTGAAGCACACACAAAAAATACCCAAACACACATGCATACAGCAGCACGCGCACACGCACACACACACACACACACACACACACACACACACACACACACACACACGTTCTCTCTCCCTCCTCATCTCTTCCTCCGTACTGACTCTCCTCATTCTTAACTTCTCCTCCCCTGCTGAACTCGGCTGACTTTAAACGCTAGGCTGCATTTCTGGACCCTCGGCGGTCCCTCGCTTAATCATTTATGAAGGGCCGTCTGCAGAGCCGTTCCTCCCTTCTCTCCCTCCCTCCGCCTGCGCATGCGCTTTCATCTGCCGAGCGCCGCGGCCAGGAGCGCACGATTATTCAGAATGTCAAAGCCAACGCAGAGTGACATGGGAAATAGGCATACAAAACATAGTCTAAAATATACGAGAAAACTAGGAAACCCCAGTGGTGTCCTCTGTCGTGCTATTCTCGGGACTAATTTTTGGATGCACATTTATGTAAAGACTTAAGATTAAATTTTTGTATAGATAGTCTCCTTTCCGAAGCCCAGGTGGGATTAGCTGACATATGTGGTGTGTCAGTTCACGCCACGAGTAGGCATTTCTCCATCTTTAGAGTCCCTAAACAAATTTCACAGTGCATGCTGTGCAGTCATCTGCCACAATATTCAAAAGCATAATGCTGAAATAGTATAAAATCTGATATCAGGTGCATCTAGGCATCCTGTGCTTACATCAGCTGACAGAAAATGCTGCACATGTCTATATGAGACTGCCAAAAACATTATCAGCCCTTATCCAGTAGCTTCAGAATAAACTTGACAAATGCTGCCAAGCAACCACTGCTGGGCATTCTCCCCGTAGGCAAAGTTCATAGTTCTGCTTAGTAGTGACACAAAAGGAAAAGGGTCAAGGGTCAGAAAATCAACAGGGTAACCTCTCTGGGCTGCATGAATGCTCAAAGCAAATTTTACCTGATTCCCATGGCAACTGTTTGACTTAATGAATTTTTGAAAAAGGGAAGTGTGGTCTTAAGGTGGCACTGCAGAAATGGTGGTGGTGTCATCAGAACAATTGGATTGCTCTTTTGTGCATCATTGGATCAGTTTGACATATTGCATCTGAACATTCAGTTCCACCTAACGGCAGCATTAAAGTAAAGGCAATTAAGCCATGACTACAATATGGTCCCTCTATGCACCAGGACTGCTGACAGAAAGATTTTACTGGATTCACATCAGAATCGAAAAGTTTGGCCTGGTTCAATTTTGGAAGGTCAAGGTCATTGTTCAAAAGGTCAAAAACACATTTAGACAAATATCTTACTTCATAACAATGAAAAAGACATTGGACCATCTTTAAAATGTTGCTTTATGAATGGCCAACTTGAAATCGCACAAAAAAATGACTGATGATGTCCAATTCCAGTACTTTTGGGAGTAAAAGTACACATGTTGAAGGGGGGAAAAAAAGCAATTTTTCTTGTTTCCGTATTGATCACCTTATAATTGTTCGGGGTGGTAGATATCATGACCTTAATAGAGCCTGCTGGGGGAGGCCGTTTTGACCCTATGGGCCATTGCCATTTTTTATGATCATATATCTCAATGTACAGCTGGAGCAGTGAGCTCTCTTGAACACCAATCCATTCCACATGGATTTATGGATTTCTACTTTTCCTGCACTTTTGTTCCAGTAGGTCAAAGGTCAATTCTAGGGCCATGCCAAAGGTAAAAATTGCCTTTTGGTTAACATTTCATGAAAGAGACAAGCAAGACACACCGTACTAACGCCTACACTACCGCTTAAAACTTTGGGATCACTTGGAAATCTTTTTGTTTTCCATGGAAACACACATGAAATTAGTCTGAATAGAAAATATAGCAAATGAACAGAACATGGTGACATTGTCTGAGTTAGAAATAATGATTTTAATGGAAAATGATGAATATGTACTTCAAACTTCGCCTTCATAAAAAAAAAAAAACACCTTCTCTGTTGATACTGAAACTGGTGTTTGACGGGAACTATTTAGCGCAGCTGCTAGTTGACAACCTGTGAGGCATCTTTGTCTTAACCTACACACTCTCAGATATTTGTCTTCTTGCACAGTTGTGCATCGGGGCCTCCCACTCCTTTTTCTGTCCTTGTTAGTGCCAGTTTGTGCTGCTCTCTGAAGGGAGTAGTTGGCAGCATGGTAAGAGATTTTAAGTTTTCAGTTTCTCGCATTGAATAGCCTTCTTTTCTAAGCACAACAATAGACTGACGGGTCTCTAAAGGAAGTTCTTTCTTTCTGGCCATTTTGAGCCTGTAAACAAACAAACAACTGCTGATGCTTCAGGTACTAAACCAACCTCAAGAATGCCACGGTCCCTTTTGCACTCCCTTATTAGTTCAACGGTTTTCAGCTGTGCAACACATTTGCCGAAGGGTTTTCTAATAAATAATTAGCCTTATAAAATGCTTATCTTGGATTAGCAGCCATACCAGGTGATTGATGCAGAGAACTGACAGTTGCCGATATTAGGCCTCTATTCAAAAATGTAGATCATTCTTTGAAAATCATCTGGCTAATTTTAATCATTTGTGAAATGTATGAAAATGTAGTTTTCTTTGGAAAACAAAGAAATTTGAAAACAAAGAAGTGATCGCAAACTTTTGAGCGGTAGTGTAAATGTTCTAGATGGGTGGCTTTTTCTGGCAGTAATGGATCATTGTCACCAACAAAGACAGCTTCCTGTAGAAAACTGACATTGAAATTTCAAAGTTCAAGGTCAAATTTTGACCTTTTGTTAAAATTTCGTTCCAATTTTTAGAGATGGTAAATAATCCCTAAATTCACTCCCAAAATTTTGAAGCCCAAGTACTGTTTGACGCAGTCTATGTGCGCAAAACATGCATGCACCCGGCCCCTACAGAAAACCCATTTTTTGCCCATCAACAGGAGTAGGAACTCTTCACTTCTGACTGTCGGCGCCCGCCTCTGGGTAATTTTTTGGCACTTTATTTCCCTGTTTCTGTCTGAGAATTGAAAACAGGGACTGTTGCTGACCGACCACGGTAAGGGCAGCCATGCGTAAATGGGCAAAAACTGGGTTATCTGTAGGGCCCGTGTGCACGCATGTGTTGCTCACATAGACGGCGTCAAACCGTACCTGCGCTCACCCTCAATCGTCTTGGACTCCTCATCTCATGATCAATTTTGACTGTTGTCCGGAATCTGTCACGTACAGGCTGTAACCAGATGTGGCGCTCTTGAGCTGCAATCATCACTCGTGGCTGCCCTAAGCGGGGTCGGTAAGTGACAGCGCCTGTGTTCCATTCTCGGATAGACAGCCAACTGATTGTTGCACGGTGACAGTGCAAATGACGCACCACCTCTCGGCGGCTGAGACCTGCCCGTACCATGCCGAAGGCTCTTCCTCTCTCTCCTGTGTCACAAGCCGTTCCATTTTCTTGATGCAGTAGCATTATTTGTTTTTTTTGTTGACTTTATGTAGGCTATTGACCACACAAAAAAAATGTCAAGAGTCACTGTACCCATCACGAACAGCTCAAAGTTTGTTGTTACTGATGTGCCTGGCGCGTGCACATGGTGCTTGTCAGGATAACAATACCACACACTTTTCTTAATCTCCTCTCGTTCTTCACTGGAAAAGCAATAAAAATCAATTGATTCTTCAATTTGCCGCAAATACAGTACATACCTCACCTGTGCGTTTTTAATGGCACTGAGCATATACAGCATTTACACGCACTCAAAATTTTAACACTGAACAATCAGCAGGGAAACTGCCACTGTAGGTACAATTAAATCACATAACTCAGTATAATTGCATTCCCAGAAAATCTACATCCAGTGTGTTGTACTGCAGTCTAAACATTAATGGCATTCACATGCAATGGTAGAGGAGCCTTTATTGGTGTCTGGACACACGGCTATGTTCATAAATGTCCAGCCTCAGAGTGTAATTTGGTGGGTGGACTCAAAATTTGTAATATGGTGATAAATAACACTTTTCATTCTATTAACATTGCAATTGTCTTATTTCCCAAATTTGATGGAGTAAATGCAATGGGATGTCATGCAAAAAATTCAAATCAATCGAACTGAAACATACCCTCCACTTGCACCGATGGGAAGCCATAAATTGTTCATCATTTAGGGATAATCAGAGATGGGAAATCCTGGTTTAGAGAGTATACAACCTTGCAAGTATTTTCTTTTTCTTTTAACTTCTAACTCATTACTTGAATTCATAAACCAGGTTGTGGAACTGATCAGTCAATTTACATCAGGGATGGGGAAACATGGAAGGAATTAAAAGCTTGAAATTCTTCTGAAAACACTGTTGAAGCTCAGAGAGACACAAACAAATAGAGTTGTATCCATAATCTCCATGTTCATTCATCCGTTTACTCAAACCCATAAGCATCAAAGAAGCAGAAAGACATGGATGTTTTTTTTTCAAGACAGAGTCAGATAGTGTAGTAGTTCTTATTCATTCACCAGTAAGTTTAAGAGTCCTGTCTTCACAGCACCAGCTCAGGGTCCATGGCGCATAACGCTAAATACTTTTGCTAGTTTCAGTTTACACTCTAAGAATAAAAGGTTTGATTCAGCACCTTTCACAGGTGCGCACGTTTGCTACAATAGCAGCACCTTTTAAGGTCCTCGCGCGCAACTTTTTTGAAAGGAGCTCATCAGCACCCTAAAAGGGAGTGGCCACTCGCACCCTAAACGGTGATCATTAACACCCTAAAAAGGGGTGAACATAAGCACCCCAAACTGGCGTTAATGAGCACCCTTGCATGGGGTGAATTCAAGAACCCTGAAAGGTGCAGATGAGGACCCTTATTAGGGGTGACCACGCGCACCTCTGTAAAGGGTGACTGTAATCCCATCCTTAAGGTTCTTACCACCATTTCACAGAGAGCACAGATGTACCTCGTCTATTGAGTGCTTCTCTGCACCTGTACAGGGTTCTCACTTATAATTTTTTTAAAGCACCCAAACGGGAGAAGGGTCTAGCTGCAGCCGCAGCCGAGTGCAAACCACTCCCCGTACTGAGCACGCCCCCTACAAGACACACCCTAACCCTAACCCCAACCCTTTTTTAGGGAGCGTGTTTTGTAGGAGGTGTGGTTTGTACTGTACCTGCGTGGTTTGTAGGGGACGTAGTTTGGAAATTACCCGTGGCTACAGTTGGATGTTATTGTGAAAAGGCACTTGTAGCCTCAGAGTACTGCCATTTTCTGTATCATGTGACTCGTCTGCACATCATGACGGGTCTGCACGTTATGATTTGTCGAGCACTTGTAACATTGCTGCAGGTAGCGCCCACACGGTGGGAAACTTTCTCACATGATGCTAAAATATCCAGCATGTTAGATATGCTGCTGCACTGAGGAAGTTACGCAGCAAAAACCATCCCCCTACAGTACCACATTGCGTGATGCATACATACCAGCTCCACTGCTTTTAGAGAATTTTTTTTTTCAAAATGAAAAGCCCCAAAAGTGGTAGAGTTACCATGTATGCTGATGCAGTATACATGCGTGTCACATGCCTTAATCGAAGTTGCACTATCTGGTGCAGGCTTTACTGCCTGGCATTTAAGAGACATCACAAAGAGCCTTTGCACAGGACTCATATATATATATATATATATATACCTATATATATATATATCCCTCTGAGGGAACAGCAAACAGGTGTGTAGGCTGATTGACTTATGACAGATGATAATTGAATAATCATTAGAAATACGCTCTGGAGTCTCATGGAGCGATGAGCTGGTTGGCAGGAGGCGTGTCATTGTATTTACACCTGTCAGGGGCAAACAAGTGCATGTCAATGACAATCACATTGCTGCCCAGTTTTGCATGTATTAAGACTTGTTTTTTGTCATGTGCATTCAACCTTTGTTGGTATCTCCATACTGACACTGGGAACAAATTGAAAATACAACATTTTTATTTAATGTAACATTAATGCACTTATTTATAAACCAGATATCAAAGCAGCTGCATAAATGGTATGATGAGAAGAAATGGCAAAACAAATACATTTTACGCCTTAAACGTTCTTCTCATTGCGGGATGTTGGCAGTCATGTATCAAAGTGAGCTAGCGTATATAACTGGATGAACAAGGCCAGCTTGAACGCCACGAAGGCCAGTCATTGTCCAAGTCGATTGCTCTTGCTTGTACTATTGTCGCGCTGCCATTGGTTGTTGTATTTTTCGAGGAGCAGTCCAATCGAAAAGTTTTTAATTGTACCAGTTGTAATTTTTGTGTGCAAGTTTATTTTATAAGAATAAATAAGTTTAAAAATGCGGCAGCGTGGCATTCTACTAATTTTGTACAATAAAAAAATATGCTATACTAGAAGTCCAACACAAAATAGGTCCGAAGTGTTAATTAGGCAAATGATCGTTAGTGCAGTTGCATGAGAGACTATTCAAGGGTGTGGACGGGCACCCTATAGGTTTCAGCTCCATCCACAGGTTCTGAAGGGAACCATTCCTCAGTGCGAACCTTTTCAGTGCCAACGTGCACCCTTCACGAACTCTGTACAAGTGCAAAGTCTGGCACAAGTTTAAAAATATATAATTTTATATTCCATTGCCTTTAATTCAAACTGTGTTTGCTCCTGAATGATTATCAATACGAAGGCAATGAACCGACAGATTCACATCTGATGAAGAATACCTGCTCGTGTGCTGGCCCATTAAAGCAGTTTATTGTGGTACAAACTTATTTTTGTTCCTCATTTTCAAGGTTCACTTTTTTAAATTATATATTTATTTCTCTTTATAATAATCCCATTCAGTCCAGTAGCGAGTGGTGAAATCATGTGGATACAAAGTGCTTAAATTTTGAAATGTGGTCAAATTAATTTCAAAACAAGCTGTGATGGTCTACTCATGGACAGAGGCTACAAGCATGGTCTACTTCTTTATGCACTGAAGTCATAATAGTGCAATAGTTACATTTCCTCCAATTACTTTGGTTTCGATAACTATAGGATACATTAGATGAATGTCTATATTGAGTTCATTAACATTTATACAACATTTAGTCGTTATTGGTTTGCCTTACATATCCGTTCTTTTTGGATGTCTAACACCAGTATTTCTGTTGCATTGTGCACCTGTATTGACAACTTACCTTATCAGTAACACTACCAGACAGCAAGCAACTCTAACTCCCAGAGAAAATGGACGTCAGAGCAATAAATCACCAGGTAAAGCACAATAAAAAATGCAGACAATGCTTGAATAACAACTGAGGGGAAAACTCTGCAAAATAAGGTGAGAAAATTATACACATAATTTAAAAGGCCGGTATTTGAATCAAATATTATTGTAAAATACAAGTGCTTTCACCAATAATGCCTTTCTCTCCCCCTCCCCTCAGTTGCCTCAGTTGGAGGCACAGTCCCAGCTTCGCCGATGCCTCCACCATGCTTGACAGATGGCTTCAAGCACTCTTCCAGCACCTTTTCATTTGTTCAGCTTCTCACAAATGTTCTTTATTTTTGCTGTCCAGACACCCCTTGCTTAGATTTGTCTGTCCATAACACTTTTTCCCAGTATTTCTCTGTCTAGTGTTTGTGTTTTTTTTGCACGTCTTAATCTTTTCCTTCAATTGGCTAGTCTGAGATATGGCTTGTTTTGTGTTACTCTGCTTAGAAAGCCAACATCCCGGAGACGCCTCATCACGGTACTGAGACTGGGGTTTTGCAGGTACAATTTAACAAAGCTGCGAGTTGAGGACCTGTGACTGTGTTTGAGGACCTCAAAGACTCTCGCGTACTTGTTCTCCTGCTAAGTTGTGAACAAGGGCCTGCCACTTCTCTTCTTATTGTGCTTAGTTAGTTTGTGTTGTTGTGTGAAGATTGTTGTTCACACCTTTGTGTGAAATATGCAGTTTCCTGTCCATTTCTTGCATGGTGTAGCCTTCTTTTCTGAGCACTAGAATAGACTGATGATTTTCTTCAGACAGTTTATTTTGGTAGCGCTTCATTATAACCATAATGTTTTAATGGTGAAATGATAGTAATTGACCTTAAGTTTATAGCAGTTAACAAATAATGAAATTATTATTCATGTTTTGAAATATTTTGTAGTGCTGTAATTCACGTTATTGGGCCGATTATCTCTTATTAGGTATGATGCAATTCTTCATAATGCATTTATTATACATTTACACAACAAATTTAAATTACTCAAAGTAATGACAAAACATAAATTGTCATCACTAATCATTTGCAAAAACTGTTTTCTGTTTCTCCTCCTATTGAGCAACCTGCCTGTCTGTTAGAAGTATGACTCCATCTATTGGTTTACATCTCACATGTATTCCCCTCCCCGGCTGTGCCTCGTTACATTGTTACTTCCTTATGGCTCTGTGGTATATAATTAAACCCCCTGCTTTGTCTTACAAGTCACTGCGTTGTAATTTGCTAATCATGCATAGAACCAGTCAGTATTCTTACACATGTAAACCCTGATAAGTGAGGTGAACTCAAATGTTTTGTGGAAACCGATTATCTTAAAATGAGTTTGCCTTCTTAATGATTTGTGTTCACAGCAGTTAAAAACATGTAAAAAAATAACTTTACCTTATTTTCTTTAAGTTGCTTCCATTGACATTTTTTTGAGGTAGTTGGTTTCCACAAAACATTATAGTTCCTCACACTATCAGAGTTAACAGTCTAGGACAAACTATTCGTCTGTATGAACTGTAAAACCTAACCTTTAATGACTGCATTCAGTGGAAGCTTTTCTCTGTGGTTTGACTCGAACAAGCTTCCAACCTACTCAGGGTCCAGGATTGGGACCGTGTTCAATTAACCAGCTTGAGTCAGCTCCTCTTTCTAGTTTGTTAGGAACAAGTCTCCAATCCTTCTACGGTCATCAGGTTTGGAACCAAGTTCCTCTGAAGCTACTCCACTCTCCCGTGGGACAGTTTGGCACAGGCGAAGTGTGCACTCCCCAGGCTGTTACCCTGGAAGCCTTCGGTCAGCAATTGGGAGTCCAGCGTTGTCCTGGGCATCTGTGCTGAAGTGTGCCTCTGCTTCTCTGGGGCTCCGTCCCCAATATTCACTATACTGCTGTCAATAAACCTTCCCATTGGATTGTACTCGGCCTCCTCATTTGATTCCGGGTCTGGATCATAACAGTTAACAGTAAAATAACTACTTTCTAAGCATGTTATCATCTAGTAACAATGGATATAATAAAGTGTTACCCCCTTTGTTTCTGGTAATTTTGAGCCTGAAATCATACCCAAAAATGCTAATGCTCTAGATATTCAACTAGTCGAAAGAAGGTCATTTTTTTCTTCTTCTTTGCTTCTTGTAACTGCACATTAGAGCAAAGGAATGATGGTAACTAAAAATGAGCCGCTTATGCAAAGATATTTCCTTACAGTATTGCCATTCATTTTAACACAAATTTCATGACTGTAATTACTGTATTTCTGATCAATTTTCTGTCATGAGAAAGTAAGCCCTCCAATGACAGAATGACAGAAATGACAGAATGACCAATGACAGAAATTAGCTGTCAGGGTGAAGGTATCTGCTTGTGTTCCGCCTCGGCACAATTGGGAAGATCTTTTTATAAATGTTAGTGAAAGTAATTTATGACCTGTATAATTTATCTGACTCCATTTTAATATAATTGTTAGTTTAAGAAATCTAATTTGAATAGAAGCATTGCAATTTATAATTAGAGATTATAAATAGAGTTGATTGTCAGCAGAATCCCATACTTATGTGACTCCTTTCAGAATATTTATAATGGTTACCACCGCATGTCACACCGGCCAAAATGTGCATGTCCCCCAAGCTGACTAGATGTCTGCAGTAACTCAGAGGTTGCATAGGATGCCATTTCTTCAGCTATATCCGATAGTGGCTCAGGGACCCAAGAAGGCCAACTTTGGCTATCGCCGTTCTCAACATGGAAACTTGCTAAGCGGGGAGATAGGTTTAGCAACGAGGTCTACGAGCAAACATGCATCCTCCCGAGACCAGCTTGAGGGAGTATTCCCAAGTTATATATTACTAACTGAAAGAATTGCACAATTTCAGAGAAACCACATAGATCAAGTTTTAACCATTTATTAGCCAGGTAATCCCTTCAAGCCAATTACAATCCAAATTAAACATTGATTAGAATACTTAGAATGTATTTAAACAATTTAGTAATATTTTGCTGAATTACAGAGTCAAAATTGAACACAATCCTACCTGGCAGCAAGCTACACATGACGGGAGTCACTCGGGACCCTGACTACAGAACTCCACACAAAGTTACACATGACGAACGTCATGTGGGAATCTGGCTGTAGAACTCGTCATAGGCTTTGTTTATCTGCTTTAAGTATACAAACTGGGCGTTTGATCACTAACCAAATAATTTAGCAATTTAGAATTTTGAGTCGCAGATCCCTGGCCTACAAAAGGTGGCTGCTGATAACAGCGTCAGATCGTGTGGTTTTCATGGGGGCAGGTCTCCACACTGGTCCAGTTTTACCCTTGGTGCTTAGATGTATATTAAGACCTCGGAAAACTGCTGTAGAAATTAGAACATTGCACCAGTCACACTGAGGCAGTCAAAACGACACCAAACATGACTGTACTCAGAACTCGAATTTGTCATGAAACATCTCGTGCCATGTGCAACCTTAAAGGGACCGAAACCTAAGAGAGGAGAGAGTGAATGGGAGTCAGGAGGGCAGATGTTTTAAGACACTGAGAAACAGGTTATCTTACATATACCAACACTAAATTACAGAAACATTATCAGGTCACCAGGTACCTCAACAGCTTGCTGTGGCACAGTGATTACAGCAATAGAATTTGATCAATCAGTTTGTGAGAATGAAAGACAATGCTGTCTTTTGAAAAGTTCCCTCTGCCTTACAGGAGAAAGGGATTTTCTTTTATAAGAAAATATATACATATAAGTGAACCCAAACTTTTGAACACTGGTGTAATTTAACCCTATCTAACGTATGGACCCCGACACAGGTCTGTCAAATGCAGCTAATGTATTCAAACCAGTGGAATTTCAGGCCTAATTTAAATTCTAGTGGAGACTTCAAGGTTTCTAATGCTCCCAAATATGTCATGCTGAATTACAGGGAAATGTGTTCAACATGATGTACTTGATATAGATATTTTCTATTTGTTGTAATGGTATGACCGTAAAAAAAAAAAAGAAACACAGCGTCCTGGGTTTGAATATTTCTCTCAATACAGCCACCATATACAGAGTATGTATGTGACCCTGTCCTACTATGCATATGAGGGGGAAAAAGCTTTTGTCCAACTGACTTTTAATCAACTTAAAGGAAAATGTATGTGAAAAGCTTAAGGGGTTAAAGAACATTCTGCTGCAAAAGACACAGAATCATTTGCCATTTTTTACATAGAGGGAACAGGGCAGAAGAAAAGTTTCATGATCATTGCGTCCTATTGCGCTCAGTCCAAGAGTCCTGAGTGTGTTTTCATGAGAGGTACTCAGCTGTCATAGCATTCATGTGGGTTTAAGGTGACTTCTAGGCTAATACTAATCAAAGAAAGGTTGATGAATACTACAGGGGACCTAGTTTTCACCATCACTGCAAATCTTAAATTGCTCAAGAAAGGAAACTCAATGGATATTCAGCCCCTTAATTAGCAAGGTACCCCAGACTTTTTATTTCTTCAAAAATTTAACAATGGTTGAGACATTCTTATTCTATCATCTTCTCAGCACAACCCACATACCTTGTGATTTGAACAGTACAATTTAGGGTTTAGCTGCTGGAAAACCCATTGTTTCAGTAATGCAGGGTCCCCTCAATGGGTGAAACTGTGTGTCCTGAGTAACAGCATGCAAACAGCGTGTGTTATCACATTTTCCGCAAAGAGAATAATATTCACATTGAATACTAATATTTGGGTGGCTAAATGCAATCATTTTTATTGAAATTGCAAAAATTCAGTGCTCAAACAATTATAATTGTTAATGATTGTACATTCTTTTTATTTGTTTCATTTGTGCTTTATAATAACAAGGTTGTAATGAGTAAGGTTTGAAATACATGCATCTTTTTTTTATTCTCTGAGTTTTTACAATTGTGCATGCAATAGAGCCAGCATGTTTGGATTATTTGGTGCTTTGACTGCTGTGATATTGACCTATACTTGGAAGATTGAAATTTGCTTTACTTCTTTACTTTTTGAATCCACTGGTACAAATGCATTATATATTACTCTTTATTTGCACATGCTCAGTGGCACGCAATCTGATATTGCTGTATAGGTATCGTCCAGGACAAAAAAATTTATGTTTTTCCAGGAGTAACAAAAATAGTCCACCAATGAATTGTAGCTCTGTATCTCTATGCAGAGCTTATCATAGCAGAGCCACTATTCATTGGTGAACGATAATGTCACACCTGGACTAACATTATTTCGTTGATCCCAGAGCAATGCTTATACAGCGATATCAGATTGTGCCTCAATGACAGTGACTGTCCGACATAATGGCATCTGCTCATCTCATGCACACAATGTTTGAGCCGTGTCCTGGTCTGAAAATGAATTAGCATGTTTCCACAGGCAGCACATCTGCAAAACATCAGCTGTTGATTGAAATTCTACCTTCAATGCCAAATAACATACCGAAAAAAACAGCCAGGGCGGAGGGACAGTTTCCTTTTTCACTGCTTTCAAATCCATATTTACACTGACTGAAAATCAAATCAGTCTATCGGGGAAAATTCTAGTCCCAAATTACGAGCATCATTGCACAAATTCCAGCTCCTGGTATTTTTCTTGGCAGTATCGTGCAAGGAAAATCTTTGCCATATTTTTGTGAAAGGACACGTAAGCGCCCGATACAGTAATGTTTCGCAACGACCTCTGGGAGCATTTTTGATTGTATCTGCAGAAACTTTGGCACCGCTGATTCATGGCTCTTTGGATATGCTAAGACTTTTCTGCACTTTGAGGTGCGGTTGAAGGGGCAACACAGCTATGGCCCTAATGCTGTTTACCAAGGTTGTCACAATAACAGTCGTAAATGCAGGGCTTACTCCAAAAATGATATATTCTCGAGCGCGATGCCAGGCCATAAAAGGATAATGACTTAAACATGCCTCTCAGTTGAACTTCGTGGTCACAAACCTGACCTGTACGCTGCTTTGTTTTGTCTGTTTGATGTTGGCAAGAACATGCAATGGAACACTTTAATGAAGTCCATTCCTGGGGAAAAGAAGCATCTTTTTTTTTTTTTTCAAATGTTATGCCCAGTTAAACTTGCACGCTGGATATGGTCTAAAGATGGTCAAAATGTTGGGAAATGTGTTTCTTGGAAAGTTATTTTTGGGCGGATTGCTGTGTGAGCACTTCTGGCCAGCATCCCCGTGGCGAAATAGAGACGTTCATGTATCAGCCGTGACACTCTTCTGCTTGTCCCTGCAGGGGTCTGCTTTGACTCTGCCTTCCCTACCTCGGAGGCTTGGCTGCGGATGAAATCAGTCTTGGCCCTGCAGAACCCAGGACTCCCTGCCATAGATTTGATGGAGCGCAGCTCTCACTGCAGTACACTCCACCTGAGGTACATGGAAGATGAGGGATGTCGTCTCTGCCGCTTCTGTCAAACCTAACACCGTTTCTTCCTTGCGCCAGGCTAACTGACAAACTGAGGATCCGTATACTTTAGACCAGCTGCCGCATTCCTGTATGATTAATGGTTTTCAAAAGGGCCATTGGGGCCCAAAAAGGACTATTAATCAGAGGCTTGCTGGGTAGCAATTGTATCATTTGTCAGGTGCAAACCTTGGCCAAAAGCCTCTGACTTTCAGGTATTTCGGCTCCGCTGAATAGTTTTTGTTGCTCATCGAATAAGAGATCAATATGCAGCTATCGTGGCAATGACAGGGCAATCTTTGTCTCTTTCCCTGTTTTCAATGGCTGCCTCGTGTCGGCGGTGAGGTTGGGCTCCTGTTATGGTATTTGACTGCTTTTCAGTAATCTTTAACCTCCGGTTTTAGCTGTCAAGTAATGCACGGGGGTACAGGTGTGCACGGTTTCCCATACGAACAAGCACACCTTCTCACAAGCAAATCCAAATGCACACTCTGCTATAAAAAAGAAAACAAAATAAAATAATATTAAAAAAACATAATCCGCACAACCACCATCTCTCACCATGCATAAACTCTTAAGTATAGACATAAACAGGCACAAGCTCACTCAAAACTGCAGATACTATAACACTATACTATAACACCATTCTAAACACTATAAATTGTGAACAGAATTCAAAAATTGTTCCATGATAGTGAACACACCACTGCATAACCATCTTTTTGAGCAAGCATATGAATTACATTAAAAAAAAAACCTCTGTTTTCAAACGCTGAGATAAGACAATATATTGAATGCTAAATAGAATTTTTTTCCTCGTCTTCTGAGCCAGTAGCGTTCCTGTCATTTGAAACAGCCGTGAAATCGAAAACGTTCTCGTGTGTTGACAGAAACCCATTAGCTCTTCCTATAACAGAGCTAAAGATGGGTATCTACTGCCTGGCCTGCGGTAGGAATAAGAATGAGAGGGTTTTTGCCGATGCTCTGGGGGGTTTTTAGCTCTGTAGAGGACAGAGGGCCCCCTGTGCAGGCAGAACTGAGCATCCCTTTTCTTGTACAACTGGCAGCAGTGAACTGATTAAAGTGTCTACAGCACCAGCTGACTACTACCCCAGTAACCATCTGGACATAGGGCATTGCTTACATCCTGATGGGAAAACGTCTGGGTTCCTTCACATCAGAATGCCTGGGTCCCCCCCACTTACCCATCGGCAACCTACCTGTGCTTGACTGCAGCAGCGATGACGACTCAGCTATGAACAGCATCCAGAAAGAAGGATCAGATCACTCCTTTAGACTGTATATGAAAGCCTATGGAGTAGGTTGCTGTTACATCAGCCACTTACATTGCTCAATCTTGGTGAAAAGCATTTTCACACATCTAGATTAGGTTCTCGGGCACCGCCATGTAGAACAGTTTGAAGCCAAGGTCTGCACAGTGCAGCTGTCAAGGCTTTAGTCGTTCATTAAGTGTGTCAGATGAAGTGACAACTTGCCCCCAATTTGCAGGCAAAACATTCCCCTATAATCCTAGAGCCACAGTGGCCTTACAAATCAGCAGACAAGGTAACAATTAGATTTAAAAAAAAAAAAAAACATTTAGCATACGTTCTCTTGCAAGAACAAAATATTGACTTTGACTTTGACATTTCCATTGTCCTGAATAGAGCAAGTGACATTTCTGCGGCACACACTTTTGAAATTTGGTTATCTCGTTGATCGCATTGTAGGTGTATTTTTGTTTTTAAACTTAGCATCTCCAATCCCACCTAAATCTCGAATGTCCATTTGGAAAGCTATGTACAAATAGGCTTGTATGCTTCTCATGCTGCCATCTTGGGAGAGCGCAGACCATTTGTTATCCGCCTCCAGAACACATGCCACTCAGCTGGCGCATCTTTACACTCGCTTGAAAACTTGCAAGCTCAGAGCGAGGGTGGAGGAAACTCGATCATGTGCTTGCTTAATAATTTCTTAGCAACTGCCTCAGTGGCCAGCAGCGGGCACTTGAGCAATGAGCCGAGATTTCCGTAACTAACTGCTTCCCTCCCATATCCCTTAGCAGCGCAAAGCAAGTTATACCCTGTTCATAAAAGGCTGCAGGCCAGAGCCGGCACTGGCTCGGCACGGATTCTAACCTGGGGTGTAATAGGTTGCCGTGATCTTGAAAGATTTCTGGCGCTTAAATTTTTAAAGCAACAAGCACAACATAGAATCATAATCAAGGTAAGGCTGGCAGAAATGTAACTAATTCTCGAACTAAAATATTGTGAAAGAAGCACTTACGCTGACGTGGGAGCATGTATGCTGTATTCCAAGCTTAGCTTAGGGATGTTCTCGCCTTTATTTTTATTTGGTTTTAAGTTGACTGAAAAGTTATAAGTCAGCCCTGACACCCTCACACAATTAACTGAGCTTGTGCCTGCCTTTTTATGAGGATTTCCACTGCCCTACAAGCACCACATATGAGGCAGCAAAGTGCGTCAAAAACAGAAAAATATCACAAGGAAGAGTCTTTCTGCTCGGACGTACTGTTACAGATATGCTGTTGATCATATTTAAAGGAATTAAATATTTTTGTATTAATCCGAGGTGCCTTTTCATGTCCTGCATCTTGGCTTTATCCTTATTTGGCCTGCTGCCTCCTTTATTTCAGGCCCTGATCTAAATCCTGCTTGACAGACATGTCTTGTTCTTGCTTCTCTCCCTTCTGCTTCCATTACCTGGGCCATGCAGACAGTACCAAATGTCACACTGTCCATCACATTATGTTACACTTGACTGCCTGATGCTTCTTCCAGTACCACAGTCTGTCTGTCTGTCTCAGCTCATGTCAGGAACAGAGCACTCACCGCTCCAAAAGCCTCATAAATTCTCTTGTTTCCCTCTGGAAATTATACCCATTACTGCTGTGCGTGCAGATACTGCACAAACATTTTAGTGTCCGGCCCTCAATGATTAATTGATTGATTCTATATATATTTTTCTTAATTTATTTAATCCTCCCCAGCCCTTATTTTCACTCTTGAGAGCTTGCAAAAAATTTCAATTAGAAAATGTGTGGATATCCTTCTTTAAGAAATTATTTTTCTGCCTCCAGCACTTTTCAGAATTTGAATGTGCAGTAGTTCTCTTAATTGTTTCTGAATCCTCCGACTACCCATGCGATCAGATCGTCCTATGACTCAGAAATTATTTTTTTCCTTTTTACAGAACATGAATAATAGAGTCTTAATCCAATAACCATAAATTACAGTATGATGGAACCAACATAAGCGACATTAAAAATAAAATACATCATATTTCAGGAATTTAGCAGATGCTCTTACAAAGAGTGACAAGTGACCTACAATACAAAATCAGTTTTAGAAGGACCGAAAGTGTTGAAAACTCCCAAAGGTGGTAGCAGTCCAAGTGCTGGTGGTGGCCACAAAACTTGGATCCTGTAGTAATCCTACCAGAACAATCAAGTTGATGAGCATTAGGAACATAAAGAATATACCAAGTGCCAAAATTTTGGGGCTGGGCGAAAGATATTGCCTAAAGAGGCAAGTGTAAAACTGCATGTTTTAGAGCTCTGCCTGCTCCAGGACAGGTGAGTCAAATGATCAGCTCATTACCTGAGAAGATGCTTGAGAAAAAAAGTACCAGATGCCCAAAGAATGAATACAGCATTTACACTTGGTATCATACGGCTTAGTATATGTAACCATGCACACTGTAGTTACCTTCCGCAGCTCCGTGAGACTGGACTATTCGGCTACTAATCTGTCCCATAAAGCATCGGAAATGATGCGTGGCTGTAAGATCAGGGCATTTTTTTTTTTTTTAATTAAAGACTGCTTGAATTGCACAGATCTCATGGCTGATGGAGGTAGAATCATAGACTGTATAAAAAGATGGAAGAAGCAACCAGGATGTCACCCATTGGTTTCAGTTTACCATTTACCATTTCATCTGTTATCCATTCACCACTCTGAGATTCCTACATAATGATGATGAGAACCCAGATGTGTGCTCAGCTGTGATTATGAAGTTTTGGGTGGGAGAGATAGGAGCAAAAGAGAAGATCATCCCTGTCTTACCAAGGTTGAGCCTTAGATAGTGATTAACCATCCAGCTCTGGATGTCCTTCAAGCCAGCAAAGATGGGGGTGGAGACATGTATGTCAGATGGTGAGAAAGAAAGGAAGAGTTGAGTATTGTCAACAGAACAGAGTTAGAGTGTAAAACCCCAATTTTGAATTAGTTGGGACATGGTGATCCCACTCTTGTTTAATACAGGTTTCCAGGAGCTGGAGAGTTTTGGGTCTCCTTTGACCGACTTGTTGTTTAATTGTGTGCCAAATGTTCTCAATCGGTGAAAGATCAGGACTGCAGACAGGCCAGTTCAGCACACTGACTCTTCTACTATGAAGCCATGCTGTTGTAATAGCTGCAATGTGTGGTTTTGCATTGTCCTGCTGAAATACATAAGGCCTTCCCTGGAATAGATTTTGTCTGGAGGGGAGCATATATTGCTCTAAAACCTTCATATACCTTTCATCATGGTACTTTTTAAAACATGCAAGTGTCCCACACCATATGCACTAATGCATCCCCATACCACCAGAGATGCTGGCTTTTGAACTGAACGCTGATAACAGGAGGGCTGGTCTTTCTCCTATTTAGCCCTGAGGACATGACGCCCATGATTTCCAAAAAGAATAAGAAATTTGGACTTGTCTGACCACAGGACACTTTGCCACTTTGCTACAGTCAATTTTAAATGAGCCTTGGCCCACAGAACATGGCGGCACTTCTGGATCATGCTCAACAATGGCTTCCTTTTGCATGATAGAGTTTTAGGTTGTATCTCTGGATGGCACGGCGGACTTTGTTTACAGACAGTGATTTCTTGAAGTATTCCTGGGCCCATTTAGTAATGTCAATGATAGAATTATTCCAGTGTGTGATGCTGTGGCGTCTGAGGGCCCGAAGATCATGGGCATCCAGTAAAGGTCTTCGGCCTTGTCCCTTATGCACAGAGATTTTCTAGTTTCTCTGAATCTATTGATGATGTTATGCACCGTTGGTTATGAGACCTTCAAAGCCTTTGCAATTTGACATTGAGGAGCATCGTTTTTAAAGTATTCCACAATTCTTTTACGCAAGTCTTCACAGGTTGGAGAACCACTGCCCATCTTTACTCCTGAGAGACTCAGCCTCTCTTAAACATCCCTTTTATAGCCAATCATGTTACACCCCTGATGCCAGTTAACTTAATTACTTGCTAAATGTTCCCCCAGCTGACTCTCTTATATATTAAAAGCTTTTTCAGCCCTTTTTTGCCTGTGTCCCAACCTTTTCTGAGACCTGTTGCAGCCCGAAAATTTGAAATAACCTCATTTTGTGGATAAAAATGTAAAATGTTTCAGTTTCAACATTTAAAATGTTAGCTATATTCTATTGTAAATAACATATTGGCTCATGTAATATGAAAATCATTGCATTTAGATTTTATTCACAATTTACACTTCGTCCCAACTATTTTGGAATTGGGGTTGTACAATGAGCAGCGAATTCAGGACCAAGAGAGTGTCAGTTGATGGTGAAGAGAGGGAGACCGAGGTACTCCCACGGTAAGGGAGTGATGGGGCGATACTGCACCAGCTCATGCAAATTGGAGGGAGCAATCAGTGACGTAGGATGTAATGCAGTTCGAGGCTGTGCGGCATATGCCTACAGCTACCAAGGCTTACAGGACGATGGTGTGGCCAATGGCAAAATAAACAATATTTTTGAAATATTCTCACTGCAACAAGTTTTTATCATTCAAGCTGCACATACACATCCCTTTTAAAAAGATGCAAGTTTCAGGAACCACAGGCAGTCAGGGAAATAGCAATGATTAGGTTCTTCAGTTGAGCTTGACAGTCCAGCTTTGCAACACAAGCAGTCAGAAAAACTCATGGTCCATTGGCCAGCAAGGGTCAGAGCACAGTTGCCAGGAACAAGCAGAACAGGGTCAAAAGTAGTGGCCAAGGTCAGAACTGGTAGATCAGTCTGAGAGGGATAGAGGGGAGGAATAATGAAGGTGGGAGAAGAGTATGGCACAGATAAATGAAAGGCTTGGGGCAGGAGACTCTGGAGAAAAATGCAGGAAAGTAAGATCACACACGAAGCAGGCTCAAGAAAATCTGGCAATGAGCAATGAACAGAGACAAGCTAAAAAATGAGGGCATATATAGGGGTGTGTAATGAAGCAAAAGAATCAGGTGCGGGGACTGGCACCAAAGAAAAAAGGTAAAAATAAAGATTAAGAGTCATAAATGAAGCCTACTATCGAAAGCATTGCAGGACAAAACAAACAAACAGAAAATACAAAATGGTCTTGGCACAGAGACACAGGGCATGTAACACCAAGACTCAGAGGGTGCAAAGTAAGAGTGGCCAGTTGTCTCCCTCGATAAAAAGTGTGGAAATCACAGTCATGGTGTACTTTTGCTATTTAACCACATGCTCAGTGACTTTATAATAATTCAGTCACTTCATACAGTAACATAATTCTGTTTGCCATTAGCCTTACCATATCACTATCTTTTCCAGCTGCATAGCTGAAGCTAAGCAGGTGTGGGCTTGGTCAGTACTTGGATGGGAGACCTCCTGTGAAAAACAAGTTGCTGTTGGTGGGCCAGTAGGTTATGATCTTCCCTCTGGTGGAATGAGGGCAGTGATGGGGACAATATACTGAAGGAGTCTTTCGGATAAGACGTAACACCGATATCACGACTCACTTTGGTCGTCACAGATCCTATGACACTCTTCGATAAGAGCTGGGGGTTCCCTGGTGTCATGGCTAAATTCCCAACTTGTCCCAGTCAACCTGCCTCCTAATCATTCCCTGATCTAATTGGCTGTGCAACTTGTCCTCTACCTCAACCCACCAGGGCTCCCTTGAAAAAGAGATTTCAATCTCAACCGGACGTCCCAGGCAAAATAAAGGTTGAAAAAAATAAAAATAATTAAGCATGAGATTGGAGATCTGCTGAAAAGGCATGAAACTTCAATTATGTACTTTTTATTATATTGCAAAATATCCTGAAAGGCCAATTAAATAGATATCTGTTACCTGTAAACCAGTTGCAGCCAGTGAGCTTACAATGAGGGAGGATGAGAACATACCTTCACATTTCAATGATTTAGCTAAATTCACGTTAGGTGAACTCGGGAAACTCTCAACACTCAGATATAGGCATCTCTCCACTTTAAGGTAAGACAAGAAATAAAACGCATCATTAAACGCAAAATTTCAATCAAAGTTAATGTTTTTCAGTTGTAGATACATTTTGCTAATCTTTGTTTTCTGTGTAATTTATACAATCCTGAAGCACACGATAGATAGCCTGCATTTGGGGTGTGCTGAAAGCAAACATGGTCATTAACAGAGAGGTTTTCTTTTTTTGTGAAGTGAGCAGAACATTTTTCTGAATTGAATTAACAATTTAATTGCCATTGCATTGCACTCAGAAGGCTTTTGTGTGTTTAACTGCCAATGGATAATTATCATCATTGGGACAATTGTTAATCAAGGAAAATGATTGAAAAAATCCAAGACAACTTTTCGGCTAAAAGGGATTTTTCTATCATTCCCTTAATTTCAGCCAAGCAGCCGGTACTGCTATAAACTGCAGCTAATGTTAAACCAGAAGGCTATTTATCCACAGTATGTTCCCTTTTCCATGTAATGTTCATGTTAATAAAGTCATCTCTTGAAGCATCTTTTAAAGCTATGAGAAAACAACTTACATACAACAGTCCACATTTCACCAAACATGCGTTTTTACTAAGCTTGATATCATAAGCAAGCAGCACCTATAGTGAGACTGAGACTCCTCTGATTCTGGCATTCTCTTTTCCTCTTGTCAAGTTGCTCTTCCAGTGCAGTAGTCAGAAGGAATACGCCATAGCCGAATGCGCATGACAAATGCCGGTTTTGTCCATTTGTAGCCACAGAGCCGAAAAGACACCAGAGTATCACAGGAACGACACTGAGCTGCAGGGTGTCAAACACTGTAAAAAGCACCCCAGGAGCATGATATAGGTTACTGATACCTAGCTGTTCAGCTTTTTAATATGCCGATCAATGTTCTTTTGACTAAAGTATGCGGTCCATTAAAACTTTAATTAATGGATGAAGAGAACCCATTCACACCAATGGCCCGTGTTCTACTGAATACCAAATTCGGAGCCACATCAGGGCAAAAAGTGTTATTGCAGGAAAAAAGAAATGCAAATGAAGATAAACTGCTGGCTGAACTTGCCTTAAAACTGAACTAGAAAGATAATTATACTGGTAAGATAATTATAACAGTTTGAATGCAAGGTCAGAAAAAAAAACCTTGGAATTTCTGAACAAATATTTAGACGTTTTGGACAAATATTTTGTAATAAGTTTAGAATATTCGCTGTTTACTTTAGATGTTATTTTTCAAGGCCCTCGTCGGTAGATTTTGGGCCTTTTCTGGTTTGAATGGGGTTAATAACAGGGACAGTCTTTGTCCTTTTGACCGAAGTTTGCTATGAACTCACCTGACTATTATAGTGCTGTACCACCTCTCGCCCATTTTCACAGTTTGAAGTGGAGGCAAAACATACCTACACACATTACTCAGAACACTATAATCTCTAGAAATTAACATTTTCAAAACTACTTTTTTTCGTGTACCATCTGAGGAGTATGAAAAATGTCCAGGTGGCCAATAAATTGGCACTCTTCACTGAGAGAAAAAATACAGTGCAGTGCCCAGTCAAACCATGTTCATTTGTGCTCTCTGCCACCCCTGTTACCACTAATAGCATCTGAGAGCTGGAGCAGTGCTTCTAATGAAAGGTTCCTGCTTGCTGATTAGGAGCTGAGATGGTAGAACTGGCTCCAGTAATCTCAGATGAAAGCTCAGAGCCTCCTTGCAATGAACAAATGTGGAATCAAAGCCGGCACAGGGTACAGCTTGTTCCTCCAACATCCTCTTACTCTACAGAGGCGGCGGGAGGGTAGAAATTCCTCATGCTTTCCGTACCTGAAATAGGCTGCTTCAACCGTTCATTTCTCTTTTGCTGTATCTCGATCTACACGTAATCCCCACCTGATGGTTGCATCATCATGCCCGAGCTGCTAAAAGTAAAATAAATGGAGTTTTCAAAAATGTGTACACACAAAACATTGTTTGAATGTAAATTCAGAATTGTGAAAATGAATGGTGAGGCCAATTTCACTTTATTGAGCCTTTGAGCTCAATGAAGATATTGAGCTCTATTGAGATAGATAGATAGATAGATAGATAGTAATCTTTTAAATATTTTAGTCCAACTTGAAAACTTGATTTGATTCATCTTTTTCCCTTTTTCCCATCTTTTTCATCTTTTTCCAGTGAGCTGTCAAAGTTTGATTCTTTTCAATACTTTCCAATGGGGTGAAAAAAATAAAACAATTTTCCATTACAGTTAAAGCAGAATATTTTCTACTTGAGAATTGAAAATAAGATTTAAGTCTTGTCATAAGACAAAACAATCACACTACCCTACAACATGACGGAACATGTTACGCACACAGGTCTCAGCATGACCCCTGTTCTGAATGGATGCTCATTGTCTTGCATATCTTATGGTCCAGTGTTTATTACCTTATGTATTCACCATTACATGCAGTAAGAACATTTTTTTCTCTTGTTAATATCACTCACCGCCGTGTATATTGTACTGAAGAAAGAAACATCTTTTGAATAGTGAAGATTTATTTAAGATGAATGATTGGTCTGCTGTTGAATGGACCGATTCAACAGATAATGGCTTAGTATGCATGCTTGCGTGCTCTGAAAACAACCTTTTTTCTCACATACTCTGTTCACCTTTCATCGCTTTTTAAATGTTCCTGCTCCATTTATGCCCGTTTCATGCACGTGCTAATGATGGGCCAATCACCACTTAGATTTCAGCCAAACTAAAAGTATGCTGGAATAAAAAAAATAAATCCAGGTGGAAGACCAGTGAGGATGACAATGAGCATGACACAAGTGCCGTGAAATCAAACCAGTTTGTAATTAACCCATCGCTCGTTGCATAACTGAGCATGCCTCAAGTTTTTAATGATGAACAAAAGCTCCCAGGCAGTTTGATTGAAGCTCCCCCTTCCCAAAGCGTTCACAGTATTTTCCTTATCCGCACTCTAAACAGACAGTTCAAAGCGGCAGAAATAATGACGACGACTTGGGAATCATCCCCAGCATGACGCCTCAATTGAATAACAGTGCATGAACTCCCAAGGTATTTGGTGCTGCAAAAATAAAACAAACAAACAAATAAACAGGACCAGCAGAAGCCCCTGATGAAAGAATTCAATTCGATGCAATTGAACGCTTGCCTGTCCCTCCGGGTGATCCCTGAGAGCCATGTACAAGCTGACAAGAGTTTAAAAAAAAAAAAAAAACACTTTTGTCCATTTCAAAGCTCCGTACTGTACAGTGATCCCTCGGAATCTCCAAACCCTGGATAGTCAAAACAGTTCAGCCCACGGGAAGCAGTCAAACTCTTCTAAAAAATACAAATAAAACACACAAAAAATCAATAAAATACCAGAACGTCATATTGAATCCACAATCGATTGTGTACTCAATATAAAATGCAGAAAGGACTTGACATTTTAAATTAATGGACAAGAATATCTCCAGATCTCAACTTGTGGATAGGGACCAGCTAGTGGGAATTTAGCTGATGCTCATTGTAGCCCAAGCTGAGGACCAAACAGAATTGAGACGAAATTCCTGAGCAAACATCAATCTGAGCTTTTGTGGCAAAATGCAGTCTCTCCGCGTCTCTGAATAATTGTGACCTGCATAACAAATTGCAGAGAGCTGAAGAAACACGATAACCCGCCGGCTAATTTTACTTCCTGTGTTTTAAAAAGTTATGGCTGTGTGTGGCTGGCAAGTGTAATTCTGCAGAGTGATTATCGCACTTTAACTTCTGCTTCATACTGGTGGTCAGGAGTGCAAGGTTCGATGACTGTCACATTCTCCACGGGAGAATGGGATTATATTTCTTAAAACAGAGACTGACATCTCGCTAACATTTTTACAGGGCATAAAGTCATTAAGTTACAATGTCTTACTTTTTTTTCTGGAGTTCACCTGTCATATAATGTGTACTTTTCGTATAGTCCCTATATCTGTGCAACGTGTCGAGCATGACTGCTCTTTCATCTGAGTTTACTGCTAAAATGGCTTCAGATTTTGTAAATTGCTTGTTGAAGGGAAACTACTTTATCCATTGCACCTTAATGACAGACATAACATCCAGTCAGTGGGAACTTTTAAAAGCACCTATTGTCGCATTAGCGGGCCGTTATGTCAGAAAGGACACACATGGTTACTGTTTTGGGAATTAGCCCTGTTGAGCTTCTATTTAATGCTCCATGTTAACTATGTCGAATGAAAATATTTGTTGTTCAAGCCCTTACCCCTAATTACTCTCTAAAAGTTTTAATGCTTGATAGGAGAAATATCAATTTCATTCTCTAATTATGGTCACTGGGTTATTGATTGCAGTTCTCTCATGTGCGATTTAGTCATCTCTTATCATTAGGTCACTATTACCTTTTCGTCAATCCATTATCGCGCAGTTTTTCCCCACCACACTGGTGTCCGCAGATTAAACTCAGATGTTAACAGTACTGTTCTCACATTGTCGCATGCTGCCTTCAGTGCATAGAAAGGAAACTATGAGCCATAGATTTTTAGTGAAGGGTGTTAACTTTTTTCCTTGAGCAAATAGCAATTCTGTTTTAATATTATTATGGTGTTACAGCTTTGTGACAAAGCATGATAGTTGTACGTGTGGAATCACAAAATTACTTAGGGTACCAAATAGGCTACTGCATGCATTTAAAGAAATGTAAATTTAGGATGTAAAATTATCATTTCCAAATTAGAGGATTGAATTAAATTTCTGACTCTGGTATCCAGTCAGGTTTATATGTGAGAAAAACAGAAACAGTGCATATCTCAGCTTACGTAATTTTGGTAATGTGTTTCTCATCTCAAGATGACAAAATGCCCCCAGATGACTATCCTTTAAAAATGACATAATAATATTATGCTTACAGATACAATCTGTCAAAATTTGTCCTCAGAGAAAAACAGAATTTTTTTTAGGCCGCATAGCTCTAGAAGTAATATAAACAAATTAATTCTGAGGCCAAATATTAATTCTACATTGAAACATACATCTAAAATTTATCTTAAAATGAGCATGCAATTGTGATTGGTTGAAGATATCATTGCGGTACCTGTGGTATAAGCACAATACGCGACTCCATGCTGATCATAATAGATGCCATTACGCATATATGACGTTATGAGTTAAGGCTGTCTGTTTTGACTTGTCTTCATAGAATTGCAAATACAGCATTCTGTGCTATGACCCATTATCATTATTTTATATACATACATATATATATATTTTTTTTTTATTTACAGTAAAATACTTTGAATATAAAGAAAACTGAATACAAAGCTCTTTTTAACTTCATATCTTCGTATCCTTCTACAAACAGAACACGGCTGGAGTTGTTATGGAAAAGCCCTAAAAAATGTGTGCATTGGAAATATATTACCAACTTAAATTAAAGTAGTTTATTGAACTGAATCAATGAATACATCATTTTAACCTTCCAATTCCTGGCCAGGGTCACATCTATGGAGAACTCAGTGTCATATTTACTTAGCATGTCTCTGCACTGCAGGAGGAATCAACTGTTGCTATTCTTTGGTGGTGCTGGTGACAGATGGCCGAAATGGAAGACACAGACCAAATATTATCCCATCGATTTGGTTTCCTTTGATGAGTTCTTTTCTTCAGAATACCAGCTCAATGTCCTGAAACTCATTTGCTTATGATTGCCAGAATTGTTGCATCAGGATTACCATATCAAGGTGAAAACAATACAATCTCATATTTGCAATCTCTCCCCTAAAAGAATTATTTGTGCCTATTATGAGCATCATTTTAATGGCCTCAGCACTACAATGGTTTTGGGAAACATAAACTCTTTTTTCTTTGGCATTGACACAAAGGACATGAGCAGTGGGTTGGCACCAAATGTCTGGACATGCAGTAATATGACCTGATCAGTTCCCTAATCATGTGACCACCTCTAAAACAGAACGGCAATGAAAGGTGAGAGCGTGTGAGAGGTTGGGACCTGATGAGGGAGAGTGGAAATAAGATAACGGATCCAGCCTGATCTTTATGTTGATCTAAAGCCTTGACAGTGGTTGCCAGTTATGTGACTCAGCTCTGTCTGTGCTGTATATATATCTTTTCGCCTGCCAATACGGCAGCAATTTGATGAGACTTGTCTGCACAATTATGCCGTATTTTACAGCTTTGAGGGCATAAAAATGCTTGTGGGTTTAGGTAAAGGCAATGAAGAGAAAGACTCTTTCAGATGAGTCATAGCCTGGCTTTCCTTTATCTTCCCATCCAGAGGAAATGCTGCTGATTTGCACAAGTGATGAATAAAGTCTGGGACTCGCGTGTCCTCGCTAAAGATAGCCCACATGCGCCCACACACCCTGGAGAATTGCAGAGGAGGAACTAGGGCAGATCTGAAAATGGGGCGGCCCAAGCACAGAGAAATCGCGATACTGGAAATACACTTCATTCTATTCATTTCCCGTGAAGTTGAATTGTCACAGCTGCGAGGCAGTTTGACTCCTTTCAGAATTTGGCTATAGAATGAGAAAATCTCAAGCATTGTCAGGAAAACACTAAAATAAACAGAGAAATATTTCCTACTTGACAGAGGAAAAAGATTGGATGTCTCATCATAAACTAGGATGCTTGTTCAGACCAACTTCTTGAGAGCACTGCTTCTTTTTGCAACTTACAAAACTGAAAAAATTACTCTGTTGGCAAGGACAAATGCGGTTTCCTGACCTTAGATTCCCCCTCCTCGAAAGACTGTTTTTTCCCCTTCATACCACAAAGAAAGTTTTTTATATCCCTGTGTAACTACTTTGGAGAGGCAGGCATGAAGTGAAAACTACTGGCAAGCAGAGATACCCTCTATGGAAACAAGTGATGCTAAATAAAGAATAAGAAAACAGGGAAAAAAAAAAAACTAAGAACATAGCTATAGCTGACAAAAACATAGCTAAAGAAGTGTGGCATGCAAAAAACCCCTAAATTAAGTCAAAAGATCTTTAAGCCATTTGCGCATACGGAAGTCTCCGAATAAATATCTGAGTCAGACTTATTTATGACACCGTGTTTGCAGGCATAGAACCATTGTTTAATTATTCAAGCAATGTATCCAACGCTGTGTTTGGAACTGGGCTGGCAGAAAAAGGACAGTGATATTTCATATCTAAATCCAAGAACTGGACATGGCAGAAACAGAAAATATTCCTGGAATTTTCAATAGGTTCTAAGTATATTTTTTAGTCATGATTAGTATGTCTAAGTCATATCCAATTTGACAGACTAGCCATCAGTGAGGATTTTTATTGTGTTAATTTGAGCTTTAGGTTAAGGATCTCACCTGATCTCTTATCGCAAACATGCGCACAAACAATATAAATTACGTCTAGGTTATGTCTGATTTCCCAATGTGCATGAATTCATTTTAGGACAGTAATGAGGTTGTGGGTTTGATTACGGCCTGTGGCCTTTCTGTGTGGGGTTTGCATGCTCACCTCATGTTTGCTTACTCGGCTTTCCAAAGACATGCAAGTCAGGCTAATTGGAGATGCTTAATTGCCCGCAGGTATGAGTGTGAGAGCGAATGGTGGGTGAAAGGTGTGTGCGCCCTGCGATGGATTGGCGAGCTGTCCAGGGTGGGTCCCCACCTCTCACCCAGAGTCAGCTGAGAGAGGCTCCAGCTTCACACGTGACCCTAGAGAAGAAGAAGCAGTATAGATGGATGGGATGGATAATCATGATGTGATTCAGCCAATAGTCCTCGCAACATTCTACGCTGGGCTGCAATGATACATAAATGGCCTGATTTTCTCTATCCCACGTGACACAGGTGAGGACCAGCGCAACCTCATCTGCTACCTGACAATTGGGGTGATTCTTTTGTGAATTCAAATGCACGTAGTTGAATTTGCTTACTTTAATGAAGGGGCATGCCATTATTTTGTGGAAATTGATTAGGCATTTCATTATTACAATATTTATTATATTAAAGAAACTTTTTGGCCCCACTTTGTTATGGCATTGCCGACAGCAAGGGATGACACACAAAATTTTAAAACTTAAACAGATTTAATAACACAAAGTCTGACCAAGATTGGAATATAAAGAAAAAAGAGAAGATATATTTACAGTCCCTAGAGATGGGGTTGCTTTGTGCAATGTCTTGGGACAGGAAAATGCTCCAACACAGGCAAAAATCCACAAAAAGCTTCACAGGTCTTGAAAGGAGTGACAGGTCAATTAAAAAAAAAATTTCCATGGTAATCACAGACAAAGCCGAATAAAAGTTTCCCCAAAATACATAATTCTGCATCCCACTGCTTGGAGGATTTTGAAGGTTTTTTGGGGATACCTTTATTCGGTTTTGTCTGTAATTACCATGGAAATCTTTTTTTTTTTTTGAGTTGTTCTCTTTAATTCTCCTTCAAAATAACCAAGACATAATTGAGATCAGGGGCATACAATTATGAGATCTCCTCTGTTTATCCTACTTCTCAAGTATTGCTCAAATGGTTATCTCAACTCAACCTTTGTGTCAGTGATGTCTTGTCTCTTTTTAGCTTATATCTTGCTCCTAAGGGACCTTTAGGAGAAGTAACTCAGAAACAATGATCACAGAATGATTCAAATATGAGAAGCTCAAATTCACCTCAAAAGACGAGATTGAGCAATGCATTTTTCCTTCAGGAATTGACAATTAAGGGTGGTATTTCAGAAGGAAAATCCGCTCCCATTCAATGCTGACAAAAATGGCACCATTTGGAAGAGACGTCACAAAACTTGAGAAAGAAAAGTTTTCAGACAAAAAAAGGTCAAGGTTACAAGAAAATGTGTAAAGTGTTGCTAATAATTTAAAATACAGTGATCCAAAAATTCAAAAAGCATGAAAAACCCCGTTGAGATGTCCAGGCCGTCCAAAAAAAAAAAATGCCTGGATATGAGCTTTGTGTCATAAGAAGCATTGAAGAAAATCAGCTGGCAAGTTCATCACAGTTAGCAAAAGCATTAGAACATCAAACTGGGGTGTTTCCCGTGACACAAGTCAACGTACACGGCAGAGGACTGGCATGTATGGGTGCTGTCCATGAAGGAAGCCACTGCTAATGCCCATGCACAAAAGAAGCCCATCTAGCATTTGCCAGGGCCCATGCTGACAAATGCAAAGACTACTGAGACTCTATACTTTGGGGTGATGAGACAAAGATAAATCTTTCCCGCAATAATGGGTTCCTAACTGTTTGGCGAGGCGTACAATGAAAAATGCTTGGTGCCCTCAGTAAAGCATGGTGATGGTGCCCTTCTATGAGGTCGCATGAGTGTTGCAGGTGTCGGGGAGGATGCATTCATTGAGGGCAGCATAAATACACAGATGTACTGTGCAATACTCAAAGAGAAGATACATAAGACACTTGTGTGGACTTCCAAAAAAAAAAAAAAAACCAAGTTGTGAGTCACTCTCCATCCAGGATCTGAAAGAGTTCAATCTCCAAGAATGGAAAAAAGATAGATGTACAGTATGTCGCCGACTTGTTCAATGTCTCAACATTCAATGTCTCAAAGGGTTGGTGCTGTTCTTAAAAATCTAGGTGGCCACATGAAATATTAAACGTAATAAAATTCTATTTGTTATAGGGTGTAATCGTTTTTGCAACAAAATTCCTCATATTCCCAGAGAAATGGAGAAAAGTCTTAATTTACAAAAGGGGTGAACTAATTTATCCTGAGCACTGTATGTGTAGTATATATACACAGTACACATATATATATATATATATATATATATATATATATATATATATATATATATATATATATACAGCCCTAAATGGATTGCATTTCATTTTTCAAACAGAAATAGGTATCTGGTCTGGTTGTGAATCCTGCCAAAACACCAGCTTGCCAGCAAATCTTAGGGGCAGCGAGGGAATGAGGATACGATTATGGCCTCTAGACCGAGAGAGTAACCAGTAAATTACCATCAAAAAAACAAGGCAATGCCTGTTATTATCCCTCATGGTGATAATGGTCCCCTATCCTTTTAAAACAGTTTTCGACCCATTCATTTTCCCCACAGTAGGTTACATGAAGGTCACTTTGTCGAACGGGTAAATGCATTTGGCTTCTTCGAGTCAAGGAGCCATTAACACGTCATGTAGTGAAATACTGAGGTACATTTAATGCCTGTGTTTGGAAATTCATCACAGTGCTGTAATGGTTTTATTCATATTTCAGTTAGTCGGGAGAATTTTGATGAAATGATGTAGTCAATAGACCAACTGACACAATCATTTTTAAAAGTCTGACATGTTCGTATTAGGTTGTAGTAGCATCGGGGAGAATATTCTTTGGTCTACTTCAGAAATGTGACTTTGCTTCAGGCCCGAGCAAGCTGCTGATCTGTCACAAGGATCTGGAGCTGTTCTGTGTCAGTTTAGGTTTATATGCAGGTGAACAAATTGTCATTAACTCAGCGACAACTTTCTAATGATTTATCTAATCCTCATGATGAACACCTATTCTGTACATGTAGCAAGCCACAGCCGACATGTAACAAACCACATTTTCACCAAAGAAGCCCTCGTGCCAAAATGTTTGTTTTGTACTCCTGCAGCTTTTAAATTAATGAGTATACAAGTATTTTCTGCAGAGTGCTTCACAGTTTGGGATCTACTTTTGGTAATGATATATGTGTGACTGATGAATCTGACAATTTTTGCGGAGGTGCATGCATGATGAATCTGGAATTTTCTGTGGAGGTGCATGGATGTACACTTTTACGGTCGTTTTATTGGATAAAGGAGGGCTCTCACATTTTTTTTTATCCCTGTTTCTGTCTCTCAGACTCTGTTCTTTCAGTCTGACATGTTTAACATCCTCAGAAGAGGAAATGGAAGGGGAGCTGTAAAGCCACTTATCTTATTTCTCCGTAACAAGAGCTCCTCTCTGCCACCCTAACTGCTTGACTTTTTGAAGCCTCGTTGTTAAGCTTTAATCTGTCAGTGCTCAGCCCCGGCTAATTCATTGTGTTGAGGGGCTGCTTTACTGTAGAAACAGACTGATACGAAGGGTGGACAAAATATCAGAAGCACCTCAGAAAAAATGGCTTTAACTAAATCAAATATTAGTGCAATGACTGTACACAGGCACAGACTGTTCACTGTTCTAAACTGGCACCTTTTATGCCAGTTATTACCTTCGCCAGCGACTTTGCTGACGAAGGTAATGTTTTGATCCCCGTGTATTTATTTGTTTGTGTGTCTGTCTGTGTGTATGTGTATCGAATAACTCAAAAAGTACCAAACGGAATTTCATAAAATTTGGTAGGTTGATTTGGCATGACCTGAGGATCAATCGATTAGATTTTGGTCAAAGGTCAAGGTCAAGGCCATGAAAAGGTCAAAACCGACTTTCGGCCATATCTCGGTCAATTTTTATCCGATCGGCATGAAACCAACGCCAGTGGCGAGGGATTCAGTGGCGTCGGAGAAGGTATGCGCTCTACCGAGTGCCCGTTCTAGTTTGAACTGTAATTTTACAATCAGTGTATAACAGAAGTGTAAACCACAGTTAAATGCACGCAGGACCCTACTTACAGTTGAAATAATAAGTAGACAATGCGTTAACTTAACTGTTAAATTCAGTCAATTTATAACAGCGTAGTAAGATGGCGGAAGCACGTTTATTTAGGCGAAATCAGGGTCAGTGCAATGCAGTGCAATCCCAATAGGTGGAATCAACATGGTAAACAAGCCAGGGTTCAAAAACCAGTAAGGAACAAAATCCTAGGATCAGGATCAGGTGCTGAAGCAACCTTTGGGCAGGGCGGCAGAGATACCTCTGGGCCAGGAACCTGGGACTCAAAACCCCTCCAGGCAGGACCCAGAAAACCCCACAGGGCTGGAAACAGCGGCAGGACACCCAACAGAGCCAGGGGCAGGAGCAAGAGCTCCCACACGGCGAAGACATGAGCCACGGCCCCTCTGGAGTGGGAAAGGGCGTGCCTTGGGGCCCTCTGGGCCAGAGACAGAAGGACGAGGCCCCACCAGGCCAGGCACTGGATTTGGAGGCCCCACCAGGGCTCACAATTTTTTTTTTTTACCAAGTTGTGGTACAGCTTCCGCTCTGAGCCACACTTCTGTGCATAGAAAGCCAATCAGATTGTACTTGAACTGATAATTTTACTCCTGATGCTAAATATAGAAACAACCTATTGGCTGCTATTCATTGAAGACTGGCTCAGAGTGGCAGCGCTACCACAGCTTGGGGAAAAAAATCACGCCACCAGGTCAGGCCCAGGAGCTGGAGCTCCCATCAGGCCGGCGACGGGAGCAGAAGACTGTGAGTGTTGTGTTCTGGGGTCCTGGCCTTTGGCCATGACAGCATTTATGGTTTTAACAGGTTCATGTACCAGGATTTCATAGTTCATGTTCATAGTCACAGTTTTAACAGTTTCTTGTATCAGGTTCAAGCATTTCATAATTCATGTTCATTGTCCATGTTTTTACTTTTCCATGTTTTGGTTTTGCCAGGTCTGCCAAGCCACTCCACCGCTTGTCTGCGTTCCGCCCCGTGCCTTCGTCTAGATTTCATGGCATATTCACATTCCGGTGCTGTAGTCGGCAGTTATTCAATTAACGCAATGCATAGGTTTCACGATCGTTCCAATTGTTGAAATGAAATACGACAATTTGAAACGTTTTTATGCCATTCCATAGCTTCTAACCCCTGTGTTAGGAAAAGCGTGAAAAGTCCAGAGTCACATTTGATTTCCATGTTACTAATGGTGAAATCCATCGTAACGCATGTGAAACTGATAAACCTCCCTCCAGTTCCACCTGAGAATCTCTTACAAACGTGCTGATTGAATAATGGCTGACAAAAACCCGGCAACGTGAATATGCCACTGAAATTCAATCCCAATGCGTGGAAGTTGGAAACCCTGAGGAATGAGTTATGAAAATGCTTCTGAAACTGAGGCCCTGGACTTCAAAGTTAAAGCGGTTTTTCTGGGGAGCCTTCAAATTTTTATCTCCATGTACATTCACAATTCTATGCTGTTAAAGTCCCGGAAAGGCAAAACTAAATATGTTTTATGAGTTTATGATACCACAGAAAAACATGTTATTAATCACTCAGTCAAATATGAAGAACTAAAAAAGTCGCTAAGTATATAAAATTAGGCCTCAAAGTTGTTAAGAAATAAGCAACATTCTCTGCCCCAGAACGGTATGGGCATGTCCCCTGGAGGCACGGAAACCGTGCCCCAACGCGGTAGATGTCCCGCCTCTCTCTAGTCCAAGGGTCTGTATCTCACAGGCGTGCGCAGTTGCCACATCATGCTCGCGTATTGCATAGCGCCCCAACCTACCGGATATAGCTACAGTGCGACTGTATAATAATTTCCGAATGTAAAGCCTTACTTTTCAGATAAAGAGTGAACTCCATACATGAAGCAAACCATTAACTTGCTGATCATGTTGGGATTCTGGATCCATCTCTCATGTTTGAGTTCTGTGCCTGGCTCTGCCATGTTTAGGATTTCTGTGTTTAGTGACCACTGCCTGTCTGACTATTCTTAGTATTGCGTATTGGGTTTTTTGGTATTTAGATTTCTTGTTTTATTATGTTTCATGCCATAGTTATTCTTGCCATGTTTTCATCCTCTTGCCTTGTTTATTTCTGCCTCGTCATGCTTTGCACTACGTCTACCCCGTCTTGTCTTGTGTAGGTCTTTGCCCACGGTCCCTAGTCTTGCGTGCCACTCATTCGGGTGATTTATTGGTTTCTGGGTTTTCAATCTTCCTTCATTATCTCATGTGCTTCCTTCCTCTCTCTTTTACTATCCACTAACTAATACTAACAGTTTGTTGTTTTCGCTAGATTACTAACCAATATCAACATTGTATATTTTTACTAACGTGCACTCGGGATTGTATAGCTACAAATACTAATTGACTAACAATCTCTCAGCAATCGCCCAATTCTAATCTCCGCCCTCTTGCCTATCTCCGTTGCAGCCTCTGTGAATTTCTACTTGTACTTTGTGCTTTCCTTTTCTTTTATCTATGCACTTTAGTACTCCTTAACCAGAGCTGTTGTTTGTTCATAGGATTGTCTTGTTATCCCTGTCTGCGTTTTGGCATTTGCCAAATTCATGTAATTAGATTATTCCTCATGTGTCACTCCTGATTATTGTATCATTGATTGCACCTGTTCTCCCTGGTCATGTGTTTCACCCAGATGTGTATTTAAGATGTCTGTTTGGTCACTTCCAGCTGTCAGATCGTTCCTCCTAGCTTCCAGTGCCACGTTTGTTTACGCCTTGATTCTTAGTGATTTATCTTTCTGACTGGACCGCCTGACTACCGAGCTTTGCCTATTCCCTGTATCATACCGCATTCTTGTGCATCGACCTATTTTTGCTTGACCACGGATTTTGTTTTTGGTGCCCTGGTTACGATTCTGGATTTCGCCCTTTGGATACTGATTTTGGATTGCGGACTTTGTACTGTTGCCAGCTCTGTTGGGGGGTTACCCCTTCAGAAATAAAGCCTCCTTTTGCATTTATCTGGTTTTCGCGATTGGTTCATTTTGTAATTCACAACAGATCATTCTTGCGTCATAACATAAAATTACATTTTCTGACTCTCCACGATTTATCAAATTTACCTTGCTCTTCTCTGGTAGTAAAAAAGGGGAAATGCACGGCCATAGCTATGAATAACTACAATACCACGATCAATGATGAGTGTCACATGAAATGCTTTTGGCATAATTAAGCAGGTTAATTATACCTCAATCACCGTAATCAGGCATTGCAAAGCATGTCTATAAGAAAAAACGTTACAATTCAAGGCAGTGTAGATATTCATAGCTTGGGCGAGAGTGGGTTAGCCCCGGAACTGGTAAGCTAGCGCGAAGTGGGAGCTGCAATCTAGCTTTGGAGGGAGTGTACCTCTCCCATTCCAAAAGTGTACGGTACTGGTGTTGCGACGCTGGCTAATACCGTCAACGTGCTGGGAGGACTGTTTGGAGCAAGCAGGACATAGACTACCTCGACTTTCAATAATTTCGCCACTGATCTAAGAAATGTATTAAAATCATTTTAAACAACAGTCATTTCATCTCCCATGATTGTGCTTACATAGCACAGGCGAAATCCGTTCAGTCCTTTTTCATAGCTAATAAAATGTTGACAGGATGAATATGCGAGGATCTCTGACATGAATACGCATAGGTTTAGTATAGAAAGGTTTGTCATCCTTATAAAAATGAGGACATACTTTGACAGCACGGTCTTATTTTGTCTAAATATATTAATAAAAGGCAATAATCATTGTATATAGAGACTGCCATCAATTTGGCAATACCTGGGCTGATGCGTCGGAGGCTCAAAAAGGGGGATTTGCCAATACAATCAATTATTCCGAATAATGAGGATAAGGAGAAAGTCGTCAAATGGTGCATAATGAACACTGTGGTTCTGTACTACGAGGCCACCTCGGACGGACATGAGAACGGCGTAGCGAGCTCAGTCCTTGGGCTCCTGTTACAAAAGCTCCGGGATGACCGTAGCAAGGCTTACTAGCTGGAGGGTAAATGTAATGTTATTTTATACACCAATAGACACAATCTACAATTTAATTGAACATATCCTGATTTTGGTTGGGTTAGCAGGAGCTATCTGATTTCATAATGTTACAACTATCGTTATCAAACAATGTAACGTGTATGTTCTGAGTAGCAAACCTCATTTCTCTATTGACTTCCTCTTAGCGAAGTTTACGTTAGCCTCACCTCCCATTAAGTTCTAACTGGATGTTTTATAGTTGAAAACCATTGAACTTAGATAGCTCGCAAGTTATTGATCGAATCAGGAACTAGTTGTCACTTAATGACCAGATCATCTATGCTTGACCGCAAACATGTTAGAGCTCTATTGACACACTGATGCCGCAAACTTCGGTATCCAGAAAACTAACATTAATTTTAACACCATTGTCAACGTTATGTCGTTGATTGACCAAACAAGTTAGCCGGGGTCTAATGAATTGCCTACTTTGCCAATACCTACCTACTCTGGCCGGTGAAGCGTGTGTTCACTCCCTGTCAAAATGGCTCATAATGATGAAGTATGAGAACATGGCAAATTATGTTGCTCCACTGTTTAATGCTAACTTTACATCCTGTTTACCTGACAAATTTGCCAGTTGCGTGTTTACGGTTTGCTGGGTAATGTCAGTATATTGTTAATTTGCTAGATCGTTATTGAGCTTGTTTAATTAAGATGGTTAGCTAGCTACTTACCTAGCTAGCTAATGTTTAACCCCATAAATAGATTATGTTGCACTGTTAACTTAAACTCATGCAACCGGGAAAAATACACTTCCGAGATGAGGGCACAGCTAGCAAGCTAAAGAAAAGAAGGAGCGGGATAACCACCGATTCCAGCATGCCTGAAGTATTCATTATGTTACGGAAGGTGGGAGGAGTTATGCAAGTAGGGGCAGCAGTGCATGGGGCGGTGCCCTCTTTAACCCCAGCCAAAAAAACCTCAAACCACAAAAGTGAAGTGAAACTGTTAAATTGAGATAAAACTCTAAATACCAAATTGAGCAACATGCAGAAATGACTCTTTTCCATGTTAACAATTTGTTTCCAACATTTATTTAATATTTTGAAACAAATGTCAGATTTTTGTTATCAGGGTCTTTAAGGCAGCTGCAGAAATCTAATGCCATAAGAGGAAAGACTGGATTGTGTTTGACCACCCTTTCCTCGTGGATGGCAACTTCATGATTTATAGTTTTGAGATGCTTCCAGAGTGCAAACTACTTCCTCAATTTCCTTTATGCCCTGTTCAACAACATATCTTTCAAGCTTTTATTCCATTTCAGTACAGGAGTTTAATGCCACAGACTAACTAACTACGGCAGGAGATCCATAAAATTTGAAGTATTTTCACAGCATATGAATGGAGACATATGGACTTATGGAAACTTTATGTGACAGTTGATGCGTCCGGTCACTAGAGATGCCTCCTAATAAGTGTGCACCCTGGCTACCCTGCCAAAGAGCCTGTCTCTGGCCTGATGTGGCCAGCGCACGTGACTTTTACCCGGGAGTCTAGGGTTCAATCCCCTGCCTGGGCCCCTCCTTCGGCCTGCCACATTCTGGCGTAATCGGCAGGACTCAGGGAATCATAATGGAATGCAGCATGTGTAAAGCATGGAGCGCGAGGAAACACTCCCAAAAGAGGGGGAGAGATGCGACAGTTGAGTCCTGTCACTAGAGATGCCTCCTAATAAGTGCACGCCCTGGCTACCTTACCAATGAGCTTGGCTCTTTGGCGATGTGCTCAGCGTGCGTGACTCTTACCAGGGAGTCTGGGTCTGGGGCCTCGCCTGGGCCTTCCTTTGGCCTGCCACATTCAAATAAAACAAAGTGTTTGTCCCAGGATTTCAGTCAAATTCACAGAGGAATTCGATCAAACTTACAGTAAAGAAATGCTTCCAGTGTAAAAGAAAATTAAATTGTATTGGCAGCTCTATACTCCTTGCAGTCTTGTTTTTGAATAGTCCTTGAATCTATGACTTGTGGTCGATATTATAGTCATTGTAATTTATTGTGTCAGAAATTGAATAATTGCTAGACTTCAGCAGGATGCAGTACGGCAAAGTTTTGTCACTCAGATCAAAACAATTTTTCTGTGACAGGCTAGTAATAGTAAACAGTACCAGAGTTAATTTGCTCATACTGAGGATATTATGGTGGGTTGCCATTTCCCAGCCAAATTCATGCAATCACTTTTATGTTTAAATTAGACCAGATTTTAGCTGTGTCCAGATTTAACAGCTCAGTATGACCTCCATGAAATGGTCGCCATATGACTTGCATGGTTTTGTTTATTTTCACATTATGTAAATAAAACAAAAGGATACAAAATTCCTTGATGAATATGTTCAGTACTAATGAAAGGGTACATCAGGTCCACATGTGGTAAAGGTAAAGGCTCATGGTGTGCAGAGCGAAAGTGTTCCATTAATCCAATTATTGCACTTCTGGATGCAGCTGCGAATTCAGTAGAGTACAGTGTGTGTATTGCACATAATTTCACGCATAATTTTATAGATTCCGACAGGGTTCTTGATTTCCATGTGGGGAAAAAAAACACACCTAAGACGACATTGGTGAACAGCTGTTGCTGTCAGCATAATCACCTTGTCCCACTATGGGTGCACTCAGAGGCTGTGATTGCGCACTGGTGGCTTGCTGCAGGGTCATGCGACTATGCCATTTACTCATTTATTTGAAGAAATTAAGCAACAGTGGGACATAGAGGTTGCTGATTCCCTCTACACCATTTGCAACGTGCAAATCAATGAGGACTAAAGTATTAAAAGGTCATAAACAACAGATTACCTCCCCTTAATTCCATGTGAATGCACACTGAGGTGTCTGATTATCTTACCAAATAAGGCGTATACAGTTTTGACACATTCAAACCCAAGGCAGAAAAAAGTAAGAAATCTATTGTGTACTCTGGGTACACTGATATACAATAATCAGTCACAAAATCACCTGCCTAATATTGGGAAGGTCCCTCTTGTGCTACCAGCGAAGCTCCATCAGACCGACATTATTTTAATTCCCAAACTTTAGCCAGCAAAACATCCCCAGAGTTACAAACTCCCTCCATCAGCTTGTCTTCTTCCCACAGTCAATCCTGATGCCATCTCTTTTCAGGTAAATGGTGTACATGGCACAGTAAAAATCCCAGTGTAAATTCTACTCCAATAGAGTTTATTTGAGTCCAAGATGGATGGATTGGTCTCATATAAACTCTACTGGAGTAGAATTAATATGGGATTTTCACCAGCTGAAACACATGACGTGAAAGAAAATGGGACTCACTGGATTAGGTGACTTTCATGAGCTTCATGAACTGCTCTAAGGTCCAGTTCTAAAGCTCAGGTGCCCATTGGGGGCATTTTTAGATATGGACCGAGGTTAGAGTGGAGACTCTAACTGATCTTCAAGCTAAAAAGTGCAAAACACAGTGAATATAATGCATTAAGCACTGTGACACATTCCCAAAGTAAATATTATTCAAATTTAGTAGGTGCGTTACTGGGCTTTAGCCCTTCTAAAATGTTCAGTAATTATGTGCATTTTATAGTTTAAATCATCCATAGCTGGGGGAGAACACGCCGGACAAGACTCTTCCACCCAAGTGAAAGACTCAGTGCCCCGATCTGTATCGTAACCTATGTGTTCTGCTCCCTAATACTACTGACCAAATACTACCATGATAAACACTGAAACTCTTACTCTGCTAGTTACAAATAAAGATCACCACTCAGAAGGACCATCCATACAATGACTACTAAAATTCAGTTAACTTCTCAACGTAATACCTCTACCTAATACTGTAAATGTTCCAAAATACCTGAAATTACCATCTGTAGAGGCCATTGGCTGTGATACTTGGACGAATTTCCCTCGTCCAATAAGAAAATTTTACCCCTCTGTGGCGGGATATTTAATTATGAATTGATGCCTGTGGCCCTCTGTTTGACTCTGAAGAGGACACTCTGTCGAAACATTTGTCACCTGCACCATAATAAATTGCCGAAGTAATCGTGTGCTTCAGTATTTCTTTCTTTAATTTTGATTATTTATCCCCTGTTCTGAGGCGCCGATTTGGCTCCTGTTCATCAGCTGAGGGGCGTATTTTTCCTTGTTTACCTCGTATTGCTCCAACGTTTTCGATGTCATGTGTAACCCCTGTGTTGTCTTAGCGTCATCAAGCAAAAGTTTTTATTTATTTATTTATTTATTTATTTTTATTTGTAAAGCACTGCTGGGACATGTTGTCAAGTTTAAACCAGGTTTATAAGTAATGTACATTAAGTAAGGATCAGGTCTGAAGTATCAAGGTGGTAAAACAAAAGGATGACCTCTGAGTTGTTAAAAACTCTGGGGTCTACGGGACCCAAAACAGAACATAAAGAAAAAGAGCTTGGATATTCTGTGAGACAAATTCAATACACATCAGGAAAGTGAAATGAAGTCATGGCCCTCCATTGCTGCTGGTCTCCCAGAGGGCTTTCTGAAGTGACTAGATTGTTCCAATCCTCCCAGTAATTTACCATTGACTTTCCTGTTTCAGGGCCTTCCTGCAGAGAAGGAGAGAGACGGTGTATTTTCCTCCCAATACGTACTGTATTCAGCGCCGCATGTTGTGAGTTAGAGAACAGGGGCTTGTCTTTTCCATCTTGACTGTTGAGAGGTTTATGTTTGAGAAGTTTGTGCATCTGAGCAAGTGCGAAGTGGGAATATATTTTTCTTAGCAGAAATAATACAAACCCATCTATTCTTGTATTCCAATGCATTGCTTACAATTTATTTGGACAGTCTTCCCACAGAGAGTCCACCAAGTATTTGTAACATTTCAGCAGCTTATTAGGTGAATTTCAACAATTCAGCTGTTTCACTATGTTTTTTTTATTGTTTAACAGATAATCTTATGAATATATGTTGGATTTGTTGCATTTCAGCTAAATATTAATTCAAGTTCAACTATTCATCTTTGTTTGTTGATGTTAACTGATTATCTATAGGGAATGCATAGCCTGTAGACTCTCAGATAATTTTTAGAATGGAGCAAATGAAAATATGCAGATGTTTACTGGTTATGAAAGCGATAAACAACTTAATGCTTACATGTATTTACAAGTGAAATACTAGGGTGTATGAATGCACTACGTGGACAGGGCAATAACAATGTTATTGTAAGAATAAATAGCTGTTATTTATTAACAGGTAGTGAATTACACAATTTGACTGTATTCAGACGAATTTTATCACATTCTTTACATTTTTTTACATTCATTGAATGAGAAGATTAACTTCCACCTCCATTGTTAAAGCTTTAGAGAATACCTAATGACATTTATATGAAAGAAAGAAAAGGTGTCCTTAACGAGTGTAGGAACATATGTGTGAAAGCTTACGAATGTTTAACAGCTGTTGGAGAAATAACATATACTCCTGGTGAAACATTTGTCCAATATGAAATACAGAATGTGAACATCAGTTCAGAATTAGAGTGTTCAATATAGTGTTATAAAAATGTTTACTAATGATCATAAATTGTTAACAGGGCCAGATTAACACAGTGCTATGCCCCAGTGTGACCAATGATGAAATGCCCCCTCCCGCAAAAAAGTTACTTAACATGGCTCATAGAACACAGCAATGGACCACTCTTCTCTTTGATAATACTAGCGTTTCATTTATTAACAACTTAACTGGCATACAGCAATAATGACAGCTAAAGCACCAGCTGAACAAGCCTTCAAAAGAAGATTGCCAATGGTGATAATAAGAGCAGTGCCGTCAAAGGACAGTGTGACAACCCTGCTGCCTTCAGGGACAGTGCCCAAAATCTTAATTATGAGTACTTTCCATCCTGTCACTAAAATGGCACTTAATTGGGTATTGAAATTTATGGCAACATAGGCCACACATTTAAAATCACTAAATACTAAGAACTGAAATTCTATGGCAGAGGGTTTTAAAAAGGGAAAGGCTTTGTGCAGTGAACTCACTATTGTCTGCTTCTGCGATCATGCTACCGTTCTCTGTCCCCGAGTTAAGCTGTTGCCGTTAGCCCACCTGCGACAGGCTCCCGTTAACGTCAGCTAATGTTATGCTCTGCTGCATCTGCCTCATTAGCATTAGCCTTTAACGTACATGGCTAACTTTTGTAACGTAAGCACTTGCTGCTAGCACTGGAGGAACAGAATTGACGGGCTACAATTGAACAGCTTCAACAGTTAAGTTTGAAAAAGTTCATAATATGCATATGCATCTCTTCCGATTAAAAAAAATAAAAAAACTGAGGATTCGTGAATCATGTGATGCCCTTCCCAGCGTGATGCCCCAGTGTTGGCACACCAGTTTTTATATGGATATCCGGCCTTGATCGTTGAAAATTAGTAAAACATTGGTTGAGTGAATAGTTCGAGTTCAACTGAATATGAAGGTCCGTTCATGAATTGTCATGTATGCTCCGTGGATAATTTGTCGAACATCAACAAACAAAGCAAAACAGTTGAATTGTCAAATTTCAACACGTAAGTTGATGAAGTGTCACAAATACTCACAAACATACTCTATAGATAATCTGTTAAACATGTATAACAAAGCAAGACAGTTGAATTGTTGAATACCAGCAAAAATGCTGTCGAAGCGTTTCAAATACCTTCACATAAATCCTATAGATAACCTCTTGAATGTTGAATGTCAACTAATAGGTTTTGAATTATTCCAAATATGCAGGAAACTCTCTGTATTTGGACTCTTGATAATGTCGCCAATGCATTATATGTGATGTCCTTAATCCAAGGCACATGAGCACAATGGCTGGAGAGAAATACAAGACAATCAGGATTTGTATTCCCTTGCTCCACTCTCTTGCTTTAGGAAGGATTCATTGCCGGTGTCAAGTATTTACAGTGGCTCCACATAACTGGAGCCTGTGATTGGGAAGCCAAGTTGAAGAAAATATTTTTGTTTGTTGCTGTATTCTCCAGTATTCTAAATTCCACTTAGGTGCTACTTGCACACTCTGAGTTGGTCTCTGAGTCAGGTTGGAGTTTTGTAGATCAAATTATTTTCCATATTTGGCACACGTTCCTAATGTGTATCTCTTATTTTACATGAATAGCATGTGTCAATTACTGAAGCATGGGTTTTGCAACTTGTTCTGAATTCTCTCAACACCAAACTTTTTGCTGTTGACAAATCCAGACTGTATGAAGCATTCCTTTGATGTGAAAAAAGAACACCCAGGAAGGAGCTCGCACTACCAGAAGAGCTGCCTCCTTGTTTTTCTGTCAACAGAGGTCTGATTGCGCTACACGGGAATCAGGATTTGAAGTGTGTTTCCCTTGAGGACGCATCCTGTGAAAAATGAAGCTTGAATCCCGGTAATTGAGTGACAAATATGATAACATGCTGATGTTGGTTCATCACCGGAGCTTTCGAAGGCTCCGATTGCTTCCAACTTCATATATAAAAATGAGGCTCTTATTGCACAAAGCTGGATGGAAAACCCTCGTTAATGCACAACCAACAATAAATAAGGTCCTGTTTCATGCGTTCCAGAAAATAGGATGATAATCACAGTAATGATCTTAGGCAGATTTCTTTTTAGCTTGTGAGATCTCAGCACAAGCAAACTGATGTGAGCAAACAGCAATTACTGTAATTGCGTGGGATGGTGTGAGCCTAAGCCCACTCCAATGAACAAATTCACAGGCGCGCGTGCAGATTACCCTAATTAGGAACGATGGAGATTTGAAAGCTTTAATATAACCCTTTCAGAGGGGCAGCTGGGAAATAAGGCTTATGCTAAGCAAAAAAAAAAAAGAATATGGAAAAGGGGGGTGGAAGTTGGTGATCGATACCATTGGTATTCTGACTGCGGACCTTGCACCCAATCACAGAGCTCAATCCCTGGCAGCTGTGGCTCCCTTCGAGTCAGAAAACCACAGCTCACTACAGGTACGCATACATTTTCCTCCTCCTCTATGGCCTCCATCTCGAGCTGTTACTCAGGAGGTGGTCTAATAAATGGAAATACTGCCCATAAGCACCAGCTTTGTGAGGCTCACAATCTATCGTTGTTTTCGAGCATAGCTATGGACTCATTCACTGTTTGTATCACAAGAGATTAATGTAGCTAAAGAACTGGGGACCTGATGAGGTTAAAAACTAAGTGTAATTGAAGGAAAGATATAGTTTTGCTGTTTTTTTTTTTGCTTTTTTTTTGCTTTTTTATTATGGTCAGGATTAATGTTGGCTGTAAGTCGAATATTGGTTTTACAAGCAAGTCAATAAGTAAATGCAAAAGACACTTGAGTGGCTAATCTGAGTTACAAAGGCAACCAGGCTAACTAGAATAATAGAAACCCTACATTTTTAGAATGTTCAATTTTCAAAGCTCAGCTGCGTTACAATATTTGTTCTTCACACCAAACCAAAATAAGAAGGGAAATTGCAAATGAAAATAAGATGGTGACCATCTCCTTTCACAATGAATTCTTGGCATATTTTTTTTTTCATTTTGCTTTTATCTGCCACATACGCCAAGTAGAGAGGAAAATAAGATGATGTATCCCTTGAACACCTAACTGCAACTGTGGGCTTCTCCATCACCTCAGTGCATAATTCATGTGGGATTTGGGGAGTGGGTTACAGTATTGCCTGCTCTTGAAAGATTGCCTCCATTTATATTTCCTTTCTCGGCCCTTTTCATTTCTTTCTCCACTCCCCGAATCACTTACGGGCAATACAGCTCTAAATCTAGCCAAAGGCCAGCGAACGCATGAGGATTAGAATAGGGAAATGTAAAGGTACTGAAAGTGTGATAGCTGGCTCAGAACTGCACCGGAGTTCATACAGAGCAATTATACAGGCTGGGCTTTCAGCATCTCACACAATATATGCGCATAAATCCGGGCTCTTATGGAGATTTATATTCCATAAACTTTTCTCTCTTGCAGTGCTGTCATCGGGACTTGGACTTCTGAATACAAAACAATAAATTTCTGGAAAATGAGGGGATGACAAAGGAGCATTTTGCAATGCTGCGAACATTGCTGCTGCTATTACTAAGCGTGAAGTTTCATTTGTTTTCTGGAAGTGGCTCTCAGCAATCCACAGTAAATCACTGAGAATATGAAGTCATTTATTTCAAACTATATGTTTAAAAATGTTAATAAATAAATAAATAATACAGAGACGTGTTCATATTTTCACTTACTTATGCCATTTAGCGCACAAATAACACGCAGAAGTGCAATTACCAGCTGTTACACAGTGTGTGCAGCTTAGGGAAATACAGAGGCCTTGTGTGAAATGGTTGTTTTGGAGGAAATTACGTACTTTATGCGAATCATCCCAATACAATAATGTATTCCGTACTTTGTGCTGTTTTGGGTAATTGTCTTTGTTGAATGTGGGCACAATCTGTATACTGTTTTCATTCAGAAACTTCACATTTATAAATGTAAACAGCCTTTTGAATCGCTCTTACGTTTTGCTATTGCAATAACATTTATTGGTATTTTAACCACGGCCTGCTCTTCAGAGAATGCTGCAAATTATTTTATTAGATGTTGATGGACGTCAACATACATATTCAATTACAGACTACATGTGTAATCCGAGGTTTTTCAAACAAACATTCAACACAGACTGGAGGAATGTAATTCTAATTTTTCTGCTGCATTCAATCATCAAACAAGAAAAACTAAAAAAGCGTATGCTTGAAGACATGACTACCTGCCATTTCCCACAGTTTTTTTTTTCTTTTTTTGTTGATAATAAAGCAGAATGCTGAGAGCACTGATGAGGTTGTGACACACACAGTAACAGGCAAATTGGATTGCTTTTAACCATGTGCGGGGGACCAGTGTGGACCGGCCGGATAAGTGCTGCTTGCAGCTCAGTGAGATCGATAAGGGAACCCCCTCATCGATCGGAGCTCGGTTGAAAGTGTCCAGGGTGGGCAGGTAATAAGAGAACTACAACTGAGAGCACGCTCCCGTGCTGGGGTGTTCATCTCCGATGCTTGAGCTCCACCATTTCAGTGTCCACCCAGTACCTTTCATTCACCCCCCCCCCCCCCCCCCCACACACACACACACACACACTTTCCATCAGTCTCCCAGACATAACCCCCCTGTGGCAGCTGTCTCAGTCCACCATGGCAGCAGACCGGAGTGGTGTCTTTCGGATAATGAGAAGCAATTACAGAAAACCCACCACTACCCCTCTCTCATCCCGCGGTGTAACACTCTTTTCCTGGATGACTCTTGCACAGTGTCACCCAGCTGCAATAGCCCGTCGCCCACCCTGATGCATCATGTCTTGAAACAGCACAAGGTGAGACGGTAACTATTCATGGACAGAAGAATCCAAGCTCATTCAAGGTCTTATATGTGTAATGCCAAGTGCACACTGTATATGTTTCAAAATGCTTGCAAGGATACAGCTCTGCTCAAAGAAAATATACAGTATTTTACCTTTCCAAGAAAAAAATCATCAAAATGAAAGTGTATAGATTAATGGAAAGGAATAATGTCACAAGTTCTACCCTGCAAATTACCATAAAAAGGCCCAAAGAAAGTAACAGATGGCTAGGGTGTCATGCCTAACACTGGATCACCGTTCATTCAGACCGTACGCTACGATTCTGGCAGCCACTTAGTCATTCAGAGTCTTTTATTAAATCAAAAGACATGGATGTGTATAATTGCTATGACTGCAAAGTATAATTAGTCATAAAGACTAGTCACTGAAGCCCACACTCCAACTGGTCAAAACTTCTGACAGCTGTTCATTTACATGTGCATGTAGAGCTGCAATATGACAAATTTAATAACGACAATTAAAATGCAAATTAGAAAGTTTAAATGAACAAGGTGCAAGAGGAAGTGACAGGAATTCTCTTCAGAATGAATAGGGAACAATGAGATGATAAGTTCTAAATAAAGCAATTACAGGGAAAGGTCAAATCTTCACTATTTGTTGACAGGAAAAAAAAAATAAAAACTGCAGTTGTTATACCGAATGAACAGCTGCAGTAATGAAATGTAGACTCAGCAATTACTCATGAAAACATGAAGATCTGACTTTTAGACAGTTTACAATTGTTTACAGCGCCTTTTTTAGTGAGAATTCGATTGTTGTCACAATAATGGTCCCATACCTTTTGTGACTGGGTGGTCATATTGAAATGATTACCGAGGTTAAATATTCTAAAAGCAAAGAACCACAAAAAAAGCCTAATAAAAATTTGGCAGTTATTGGGTGTTGTGGCGGTGAACCGGCTTTGGAGTCAGAGAGTATATCGCAAATGCCCTCTGGATTAGTGGAACTGTGGAACAATGGGTTGGAACTCAATTTAGATCTCTAAACTGCAAGCAGTGGTGACAGTTAGCCAAATGGCTTCACATTTTACAGTCCTACTGCTCACCCCCAGTACAGTCAAAGCTTGTTTGCATGCCTTTCTGCCTCTTTCCAAATAATGGATTGAGTCCACTTATGTGTCAACTCACTTGGCTCTAAAAAGAGTTGTATTCCACCCAGGAACCAGGTGGTGGGGGACTTGGAAGAATGTTGCCTATGCCTCATATGCCTAACCTAGCCCTATGTCCACTCTCCCTAGTAACAAGTCATTGTTCTGTCTTGCAGTTTGGCGTGCATCAATGAGGAGAATGATAATAGCTGACCATTGACACCTACAAGCCATAGTGCTGTGACAAAGGGTTGACTCCCTCCTAATTTCTTCTATTTTAGCATTTTTGTCACTCTTACATGTTTAAGACCAACAAACTAATGATCCTAAAACTAATGTACAACAAAGATTACCCAATTAAACTCAAAATGCAATTGTTCAAAATTGTGATACCGTTAATTTAAGAACAATAGCTATCCAACCCTTCCTGGCCCTATGTGAAAAAGGAAGTGCCCTCTTAGTTACTGCATCAACCAATTAAACAAATATAATTGATAATTGGGATCAAATTCACTAGACACACTCAGGAATGATGGAGAGCAGAATGAAAAACAAACTAACTGACACGTATCGGTCTGGAAAAGATTCTAATTTTTGCCGTTTTTTTACATTTTTATTTGTCTCCTTAATTTCATTGACTGATTTTAATTGTCACTCCCTTGTTTAGTTATTTGCCTTGTGTTTTTGTTCTTTGCTTTTGTTTTTAATTATTTACTTTGTAACTTGTGTGATGTGAATATAGGCCACTAGATGGCAGTATTTACCTTTTTTTTGTTAAGCCCAGACTGGAGATAGGTTTGGCCATGTTTTAGGCATGTCTGAGACAAGTCCCAGAGAAAAATAAAAAAAAAAAGCCTAAAAGATGGGAGGAGTCTGCAAAAGAGTATATAAGGAGTAATTGAGACAGTAAAGTAGTAGGAGAAATTGCAAGGAGAAGGATACATGTGACCAGACCTGTCATTCTGTTCAAGACCTGTGAAGCTTTTAGTGGATTTTTGCCTGTGTAAGAGCATTTTCCTCACCCGGGACATCAGCAAGCAACCCACTAAAGGGACTGTAAATATTTCTGTTTTTCTATATAATCAATCTTGGTCATTAGAGTAGATAGTACAGTAGTTTGTCGTTAGTTGCCTTTGTCTAATTAAATGTGTTTTAGTTTTAAAATTTTTGTCTGTCATCCTTTGCTGTCGTTAATGTCATAACAAATTGGGGCCATAATACTTGTTTTTGAAAAGTGCAAATCTGTACTGCTTAACAAGCGCTGAAATCATGAATACATATTGATATTTTATGTTGTCATTTATGCGCAGAAGACGCCTCATAATTTTGTGGTGCAATGCATAACAATACTATCAAAAGTTAATTAGACTGCCATCGTTTTTACCAATTAGTCTAAGCAACTGTGACTAATTGGGAGATGTGAACTGTGAGAGGTTAAGGTTATGAAGCATTTTTACAGGTGAGGTTTCTGAAGATCAAATTCAAAATCAGAAGATTCCCCAAGTAAAAATGTCTGCCCCCTGGAACTGAAGCCAATTTGAAGACTTGCTGGTTTAAACGTGTCGCACTGGATCATTACCAAATTAGAATTAATAAAACAATGCGTTTTAGACACTTCAAGTATTTTACTTTCCGCTAAAGTATACTTTGCCGAGGTGCACCACTTCTCCATATAAATACATGTAAAGCAAAGATCGTTGCAAAGTAAAATTTAATTTTTTTCTATAATACTCAGCTGAAAAGTTACTGTCCATGAATAAGGTGAACCCAAACAGGAGGAAAAATTCATTTTACAGATGGCAAAATAATAAAACAAATTAATATATTTGCAGAAAACCTAGATGTTCTCATGCATAAATTATGCAACTCAAAGCCAAAGAAAAACGATTCGAAAACTGATTGGCCGCCGGTGGTTTCTGTCCAATTCGTGCTGAGCTAAAAGCACAAAAGACTGACTACCTCAAAGTGCTCGCCAAAGTGAAACTTCTACAGCCCCCTCGATAATTATTGGCACCCCTTGTTAAGATGTGTTAAAAGCCTTAAAATAAATTCAATTTTTATTTCAGAAGCATACTATCACACTGAAAATTGTAGAAAAATGTAACCTTCAACTCAGGTGAGTTTTAAGGGGAAAAAAACAATAAAATCACATGTTCCACAATTATTGGCACCCCTAACAATTCCTAGGAAATAAATGTAATTGAGGTATTTCTGTCATTTCTACAATAGTTTACAAAGTTGATCAGAGTGTCTAGGAACATTTAATTAGTAATTCATCACTTCCTGTTTCCCTGGGGTATAAATATGACGTGACACAGAGGCCATTTCTCTTATCCACTCTTCAACATGGGAAAGACAAAGGAACACACCGTTCAAGTAAGGCAGATGTGTGTCGACCTTCATAAGAAAATAGCCTGCACCAGCCCATATCTACTGTTAGAGGAATCATTAAAAAGTTTAAAACAACTGGAACAGTGGTAAACAAGCCTGGTCGAGGACACAAGGTTATTTTGCCACCACGCACAGTGAGGAGGATGGTAAGAGAAATTAAAAGTTCTCCAAAGCTCATTGTTAAGGCATTGCAACAAATGGTAGCATACTGGGGTCACAAAGTCTCCAAAACAACAATCAGGCGCCATCTATATGCCAACAAGCTGTTTGGGAGGCATGCACGGAAAAAAAATTTTTCTCACTTACAATCATAAACGCAAACGTCTGGAGTTCGCTAAGCGGTACTGGGACTTCAACTGGTCGTGTGTTTTGGTCAGATGAGACCAAAATAGAGCTTTTTGGCAACAAACACTCTAAGTGAGTCTGGCGGAACACAAAAGATCAGTATGCAGAAAAGCACCTCATGCCCACTGTGACGTATGGGGGAGGATCGGTGATGCTGTGGGGCTGTCTCTCTTCCAGAGGCCCTGGGAACCTTGTTAGGGTGCATGGCATCATGAACACTTTGAAATTCCAGTACATTTTACATCAAAATCTGGTGGCCTCTGCCCGAAAGCTGAAGATGGGTCGTCACTGGGTCTTTCAGCAAGATAATGACCCTAAAAATGTGGTCAAATCTACACAGAAATGGTTCACCAGACACATAATCAAGCTCCTCCAATGGCCATCTCAGTCCCCAGACCTCAACCCCATTGAAAACTTGTGGAATGAGCAGAAGAGGAGAGTGCAGAGGAGAGGACCCAGGTCGCTGGATGATTTAGAGAGATTTTCCAAAGAGGAATGGTCAGAGATCCATCTTCCTGTATTCTCCCATTTTGTGAAAGATTATAGGAGAAGATTAGGCGCCGTTTTGTTGGCAAAAGGGGGTCGTACAAAGTATTAACATCAGGGGTGCTAATAATTGTCGCACAAATGATTTGATGTAAAAGAAGGGCAGTGTATATCAGTTCACGGTCTGCATGGAAGTACAGTGGATTTGACTGATCTAGGCCAACTTTGTCTATTCTTAATGCTCTTCCATTATTTGTTATTAAAAAGATGCACAGCCACTGCCATTTCTTATTTATTTATTTGTCTCGTTGTGTCAATATAATCACTTATATTCCCTTTATTTTTATTTTTTTCTGTTTACTACCAAATCCATAGATACTGCCAGTGTAATTTTTGCACACAATAATGCCAGAGATGTTTTGAACAGGTGATACCAACAGGAAATGCCAACCCACTTTCAGTAGAGAGGGTCTGCTACATTAAATTTTATAAAATGCCGTATTCTGAAAATGGGTTCTTTTCCCCCAGAAGTTTTATAAGTATATGTGTATACATACAAACTCTTTCAATAAAAAAACCAATATCTGAAAACTTTGTACGATTCTTCTATCTTTGAATATTTCTAAAGGGACACAGCTCTCACAGAACTCTAAATTAATTTTTATTCATATCTCCCACTAAATGGTTGCTTTACCAAAATGTCACAAGCGTAGTTTGCAGATAAACATGATTTAGATTGTTATCCACTGCAGGTCATAAACATTCAGGTGTAATATAAACGGTTCTCTTTCACAATATCTTCAAATGAGATAGAAGAGCGCGCTGAAAACACGGATCAGGCAATATTTGTGTCTGCCGAGAAAAATGACATTAATGCTGCGGATGTATATGTGAAAACTGAGCTTGGATATTTCGCTTGGCTGCGGATGTCAGAGGTGTGGGAGGGTGGTTGTTTTATGGTGACCAAGTCTCTTCTTTTACACAAGATTACAGGCCATGACAACGACATTTCATGTTATTCGTTGCAGCCGGGCATGTAGGACTGTGTGTGTGTTATTACAGAATGCGTGCAGATAACATTGCCGCCCCTGCTAGTCAATGGTGTAAGCGCACGGAAACTGGTGGGAGGGGCTGAAGGTGAGGCTTGGCTTTATGTTTGCTTGCTTATTACCTTGCTCAAGAGGGGACAATGCAGGCAGCTACATAAGGGGTCACACCCTTCAATCCTGCAAACACATTAAGACAAGTCAGTTTGTTGCTTTGAGGGAGGCAGGGAGGCATGCAAACAAGCCTTGACTTCACTGATGTGGTGGTTGGCATTAGACACAGTATATATGAAGCTGTTTGGCTGACAGTCATCAGATTTTGCGGTATAGAATACTAAACTCAGTCCCGACTCATTATCCAACTGCTGCTTGTACTGATCCAGAACGTTGTATTTACGTTGTATTTCCTGAACATAAAAATGGATGAGGTAAAACAGTGGGGAAAAAATATAACACAATTTTGTTATGTTTTGCTATTTTAAAGCTATTTAATCAAAGTAATCAAATTCATATATCTCTGAGAAGCAAGGAAAAAGTAATGCAGCTTTTTTACGGTACTGAGTCATCTATCATTCCAGGAAATGTCAGTTGCTGGAATGTAGTTGGACTAAAGTAACAAAGAAAAATATGTTTATCCTCTTAAACTAAATTCAAGAAACAGAATTAGTGATGTCACTCCAAACAGGGGATTTTAGTCTGTGTGAGTGAGGCTAAATAATTTAGCAGGGATGCAATGTGGTGGTGAGAATTTCCCTAGAGACTTTGTATGCAATGCCTGACAAAAACACGCTTGTGAAAAAAGTGACATGAAAAAAGTGTTAGATTTTCATTCAGCACAAAAGAAAAACAAAATAAAGCCAGGCATGCTGCGGGGCCCGGGCGCAATTTCTAAACAGAAGCGGCTGTTGTATTTGTGACCTTGCTCGAAGATGGTGGACTCGAAGGTGGACTCTTTATGCTCAAAGACGAGCCAAGGGACCAGCTTTCAGCTCTCAACCTCAGTGCCTGAAATGTTTTCTGCGGATATCCACGATTTTCTCTAAAAAAGCCAGCCCTCCTGTTGGGCTCCATTCATTTTTGACAGCACATTATTAATACTTCTGCAGCTACAACCTTAATTCCAGAAAAGTTGCCACAGTATGAAAAATGAGGCAAAAATCCAAAAATTTGGAAAGTCCATTTACCCTCTACTACGTTGAAAAGACTATAACAACACATTATTTGGTACTTAAACTTGATAATTCAATTATTTATTTAAAATAAATGTTTTTATAATGAGACAAGTTGGCACAATAAGGTTGTGTGATACAGATGATGTTATACTGGTGAGCAAATCATGCTATTGTATAAAAGGAGCCACCAAAAAAGGGTAAGTTTGTCAAGAGTGGAGACGGATCAAGGCTCAGTAATTTCCCAATAGATGGAAAGGCTTATAATCCATAGCGTCACTATCTTAAGACCTGTCATGGAACTGTAATGGATGTCGCAGAATAGGCGCAGAAATACAGTACCTATGAGAACTTTTGTCTGTCAACACTATTTCCTACAAAAAATGCAAGTTAAAGCCCTACTATGCAAAACCTAACCTATACATCAACAGCGTTCAAGGCTTGCTACATATCTGCGTAACATGAGAAATGTATCTCTGCGGATGGCTCCACCACGGAGGGAATCATGAAATCCCTCACTGTGTCCATATTCCCCGCAGTGTTTCTAATATGGATGCTGACATTGGGGCAATATGGACATGGGGACCATATTGCTCCAAAAGGTGTCTGACACCAAACAATATTACTACCAAAGCAAGTACACCGAGGAATAGTGTAAAACTTTATTTTGACACCTGCATAATTTGTTTTTTTCTCATGAGCCCACCGCTTACATTGATTCCATTGAATCCAAGTAAATTCTGGAGGGTCGACATAAAGTTCCTGGCAATATATGCAGTAAAAATTGGCAAATGGATTCGCTGGTCCGTGGAGACGTTTTTGAGTAGGTTTCTTTGATTTGCTTTCACTTATTGAGCTCTTTGTTGTACAACCCCAGTTCTGAAATAGTTGGGACAAAGTGTAAATTGTGTAAATAAAATCAAAATGCAATGACTTTCAGATCACATGAGCCAACATGCTATTTACAATAGAACGTAGATAACATTTCAAATGTTGAAACTGAGAGATTTTACATTTTTATCCACAAAATTATTTCTAATTTTTTGGCTGCAACACGTCTCAAAAAAGTTGGGACACAGGCAAAAAAAAGGGCTGAAAAGCAATTAATATATAAGAGAATCAGCTGAAAGAACATTTAGCTAGTAACTAAGTTAACTGGCATCAGGTATGTAACATGATTGGCTATAAAAGAGATGTCTTAGAGAGGCTGTGTCTCTCAGAAGTAAAGAGGCCAGAGGCTCTCCAACCTGTGAAGGCTTGCATAAGAAAATTGTGGAACATCATCAAAAGATTTAGAGAAACTGGAAAAATCTCTGTGCATAAGGGACAAGGCCAAAGCCCTTTACTGGATGCCCATGATCTTCAGGCCCTCAGACGCCACTGCGTCAATCACCGACATGATTCTGTCTTTGACATTAATAAACGGGCCCAGGAATACTTCAAGAAACCACTGTCTGTAAACACAGTCCACCGTGCCATCCACAGATGCCACGTAAAACTCTATCATGCAAAAAAGAAGCCAGTGTTGAGAATGATCCAGAAGCGCCGCCGTGTTCTGTGGGCCAAGGCTCATTTAAAATGGACTGTAGCAAAGTGGCAAAGTGTCCTGTGGTCAAATGAGTCCAAATTTTACATTCTTGTTGGAAATCATAGGCATTGTGTCCTCCGGGCTAAAGAGGAGAAAGACCACCCCTCCTGTTAGCAGCGTTCAGTTCGAAAGCCAGCATCTCTGATGGTATGGGGATGCATTAGTGCATATGGTGTGGGACACTTGCATGTTTTAAAAAGCACCATGAATGCTGAAAGGTATATAAAGGTTTGAGAGAAACATATGCTTCCCTCCAGACGACATCAATTCCAGGGAAGGCCTTGTGTATTTCAGCTGGACAATGCAAAACCAGATACTGCAGCTATTACAACAGCATGGCTTCATAGTAGAAAAGTCCATGTGCTGAACTGGCCTGCCTGCAGTCCTGATCGTTCACGGATTGAGAACATATAGCGCATAATTAAACTAAAAGTCTGTCAAAGGAGACCCAAAACTCTCCAGCAGCTGGAAGCCTGTATTAAACAAGAGTGGGATCAAATTCCAATGGCTAAACTCAAGAAACTTGTCTCCTCAATGCCCAGACGTCTCCACTCTGTGTTAAAAAGAAGAGGGGATGCTACACCATAGTAAAACAGGTCTCTGTTTTGCTGCCTATTGTGACACCCGTTGTGGCAGTCTTCCTAATGTTAGCCAAAAAAATTACTTTTGAAAACAATACATTTTGTGAAAGGAAGAATGGTCAACATTTGTTAGATATGGATAGGATGTAGCAATACAGGTATTGTACATTCAATCAAATTTTGAAATATAATGTATCTAACTATACATCTTGTTCACGAGTGAGGGAAGGATGGAGCGTGAGATTGACAGACGGATCGGTGCAGCGGCAGCAGTAATGTGGTCATTGTACCGATCTGTTGTGGTAAAGAAGGAGCTGAGCCGGAAGGCAAAGCTCTCGATTTACCAGTCAATCTACGTTCCTACCCTCACCTATGGCCATGAACTCTGGGTCATGACTGAAAGAACGAGATCTCGGGTACAAGCGGCTGAAATGGGTTTCCTCCACAGGGGGCGGGCCGCTCCCTTAGAGATAGGGTGAGGAGCTCTGTCACCCGGGAGGAGCTCAGAGTAGAGCCGCTGCTCCTCCACATCGAAAGGGGCCAACTGGGGTGGCTCGGGCATCTCTATCGGATGCCCCCTGGACGCCTTCCTGGGAAGGTGTTCCGGGCATGCCCCACCGGGAGGAGGCCTCGGGGGAGACCCAGGACATGCTGGAGGGACTATGTCTCTCGGCTGGCCTCGGAACGCCTCGGGATACCCCCGGAAGAACTGGAGGAAGCGTCCAGGGAGAGGGAAGTCTGGGCATCCCTGCTTAGACTGCTGCCCCCGCGACCCAGGCCCTGGATAAGCGGTAAAAGATGGATGGATGGATGGCCTATAGTATTTTCCCATTTTCTTTATAAAATCATGTGAGTTTGGTTTGTAAAACATTTTTCAAACTGTTTTTCTTTTTTCATCTGCCAGACACAGTAGTAAATTCATTTCCCAAGAAGTTTCACATCCCTTTTTTTTTTTTTTTTTATTAGAGACACACATGAAATTGAGATGATTAGTCTATTCTTGGTGATTAGCCATTCAAAATGGAAAGAACGCAGACAGCTACAACATTACCAAGCAAATGTTTAAAATCCTCCTGGTATTATTAGGTTTATGGCAGTGGGATGACTCGGCAAGTTGGAAGTACTTCCCTGCTATTCCAAATCTTTTATACTCCTGCCCGCACACTCCCAAATTGGCATTTGCAGACTTTATATTTTCATTTTCCAAATACGAGATTAACCAAACATTCACTTTCTCTGTATTTGTTACTGTTTCCATTGACATGCCGGTATGGCGCAGATGCAGCTACCTGAGATGGCCCTGTTAGCGCTGAAAGGCACTTTCCTAAAGGCATAGAGAGGACCCCTGTTTCTGCATGACTGTGCCAGTCGATGTTAACACAGGATGAATCGGCATCATCAAGGGTTAAAGCCCTGTAGACAGGGCTTGCAGGGCTGCGAAGAGCTGAACTTGGCATGAACCCTTGTGAGTGGCGCCATGCTGCTCAGGGCATTTGCCTTCCGATCTGTCAAACACACCATCCCTGATGACCGTGTCTGGATGGAGTGCAAACGAGGACAGCAAAACACCCCTCCCACTCCTGCGCTTCTGCTACCCCAGAATTCCCTGCAGTTCTCTGCTCTCTGGTAGCACCAAGTCTGCCCTCAAGTCCACTCATTCACTATGGCTAACTGTGTGGAGAAATTCCATTCAATATTTCCTTTCAGCCACAGTCCCTGCTAAAAATTTTCACCGCAGGCAGGCTTGGATTCTGAGTTGGTTTAAATTGATTTTTTTTTTTTTTTTTACTTCTAAGAGATCATAGGCAATTTGACTGGTCAAAGCTTTTCCGTTGCTGAAAAAAAGTTGGTCAATGCTATATAAATCGATAGCCTAAGGGGGTAAACTTCTGGCTGATCTTGCGGACGATAGATGGACCAGCTAGTGAATTCTCAGCCAATTAAAAGTGTTGAAGACATATCTTGAGCCAGCGTGGTATTAAGTATATTTCAAAGCAGAATTTTAAGCATGGCTCCACCCTAAAGAGCTATTGACATGGCGAACTGTCTTTGAATACTCTTTTGGATTTTACTTTTTTTAGGCATCTTTTTCAGTTTTCCGCAGAATATGATAACCAGTTATTACAGCATTCAAGTAAGCAGCCAGCAGACATAATGTCCCTCTATGTTCCATGTATCAAATGGATGATACAAGGATACTCAGTTGAGCTGCACTACTGAAGACTCCTGTGAAAAAGGTGACATACAATTTATAATGATTTTAAAAAATTGTTGTTTTTAAAATGAAAACATTTTTGATTAATTTGGTCAAACAGTAGCCCTCTTCTCCATCTCATCTGATATTGAGGCAGCACAGCGCAAAATGGGCGCTGCCTTTCCATTTCTGTATACATGCAGATCACTAATTTCAACACACAGATAGAGATCAATGAAAGCGACTGCCTTGCATTTTGAGAATCGTATCAGAATCCCCAGTTGTTGAGACTGGATTGTATGTGTGTGTCGTGTTCATAAACTTTACTTGAAGGCATTTTTTTTTTTTTTTGCAGGAATGTTTACAGAGCATATCTGTCACCTGTCATTCACACATACGGAAGACATTGTGCGAATCCATCAGTAATTGCATGGACCTACTTTCGTCTCAGAGAGGCATAGATTCCTGGAACTTCTGCCTTTTTTCATTATTATTTATCATTATTATTTTTTTATTTCCCTGTCAGAAGGTCTTGAACGCACCTGACAACCAGTCAGATAAAAAGACCTGGATAGGCCCCTCTCACTTCATGTGGCAAAACAGAGCGATTCATTGTGCCGGTTGACTGCCAGTTTTCAATCACTCCTGCCTGTGTCCGTCAAAAGTTAAATAAAAAGGGGGCTCCAACACTTTTTTTTCATAACGCGTTCTTCTCAGACAGGAGGAGATGAAGCACTGTGGTGCTAACAGTCTTTTGTTAACACGTGGAGGGAATGGAAGAAGTTTCCGCATCTTTCATCATCCCTGCCTTTTGGTCTCTCTCTGATAGCAACCAGGGAGCCAAGCCTGTGTATTGTATCCAGTGTATTCCGGTGTGTATTGCTGCTGTATGTTGAAATATGGCCGCGGCGTTAGTGGCGCAAACCATTCCACTGATGATGAGAATGACCTTTTCATCCATTCTGGGACGCGTTTTGAAGTTCAGACACCACAAACAGCCGCAGATGGGAGACAAATGAACGGAAATATCAGCATACGCAGTGTCAGAAAAGTTTTGAGCCTAAGCTAGCCGTCTGGTTGGCTTCACCAGCTATACCTTGGCATAGCATCAACAAGTGTAAAACTTTACCGGAGGGATGGCGCACCTTTCTTCCGAGAAATATTCCCACATTTTGTGTTTTGAAGAGGCCGACAGAGGGTGTTATCAAACATTTTGTTCTGAGATTTACGAGTTCAGTGGATTTGAGATCTGGTGATTGTGAAAGAAGTAAGTAGAAGTTAACCTGTTTCGTGCCTTATGGCCCATCGGCCCGGTGCTTAACCCCGGTTTCTGTGGCATATTACTACTCCTTCTGGACAAGATGCCAGTTCATCACAGGTACTCCCCCCAGCTCTTTGTCAGGTTTCCCTGACTATTTGCTGGTACCCATTTATACACCTGGGTGTGGAGTGAGGCGTGGAGTGTGGGAGTGAAGTGTTTTGCCGAAGAACATACCACAAAGGCCGTGGCCAGGGCTTAAACTCAGGACCTTATGATCTCAAGTCAAGCCTACTTGACCTCTACCACGTGCTTGTGAAGGTGGTGACATACGCTTTGGATCATTTTCTGACTAGTAAGACAGGTAAGGACATGATCCTCCTAGCCACAGAGTAAGTATAAGTGAATGAGACATTTTGGAGATCAGCTAGTTATTGGACAAGAATCCAGTGTCAGTTTTAGTTCATGGCAATCTTAGCGTGTAAAGATTTTGCCTCTTTAAATTTAAAATTGGATTTATTTTAGTTTGTTGTCATTGCAATTAGCTCATATTTACTTAAATTTGAAAAAAGGTAATTTGTTGCCATGGCATCTTTTATATTGGCAATACTTTGGCAAGTAAGATACAAATTGCTTTTTATCAGCAAGACAAGCAGTGTGGTGCCAAAGAGGGATTTTCCAGTAAATTCTTTGACCATCAATTACCTCGCAATATGTGAAAATGGCACTTAAAAAAAAAATAAAAATTTAGAAAAAATTCCCAACAGATTTTTTTGTTTTTTTTTCACCATGTCAATCAGCTATGTAAAGAATACACATTTTCACTGAAAGTTTTTTTTTTTACCTAAAAGGTGTTAAAGCTCAGTGTGACAGTCACGACTGTTTAGATGTGATGCTCATTTGCCTTGCTACTTCAAATCTGGACTTCAATTTCACAACTTAGAGGTGCTGACCACTCTAAGCAAATATCAATTCTGGGGTTTGAACTTGAAACCCCCCCCCCCTTGGCATTTCGTTTGTACCATGATGTTGTCAGTTCAGCTGAGGACATCTCTCAGGAAAACAAAATGAGCAGCCGACATCCCACAGCCTGAACACGCCTGTCTCCACTGCAGACCCACACCGGGCTAAATGAACACCACTGTCATCTCCATAACAGTTCAAAAAAACCACTGGGACTGCCATCACAAGAGGGTCGAGATAAGCAGATGACCACCTTCCAGTGCTAAGTGGGATCAGGTTGGAAGACACGTCCACTTAGAGGAGACCCTGCATGTGGTACAAAGGTGTTGGTGGTTCTTTAATATTAAAAAAAAGATTGATGCATTATGAAGAGAGGCTTTTTGTAAATCTTTTAAAAATTAATGTTTCACATTTTGCATGATCTCACTTCGTTGACCTGCATTTTCCATGCCAGCATTGCCAACCTAACTTTTGCCATGTGAACGAGTAATGGGAATTCGCTGGAGAACATGCCTCAAGATAACATCACCATCATCTTGTGACGTATCATTCAGGGCAACTTTCCTGTTGGGCTTGACCAAGCAATGAATGTGACTTTCAGTTGGAGAACACTGGTGACGCAAGGAGAAAAGTCAGCGTGAAAATTGAGCTTTTACCAGTGGGAAAAAAAGCATTTTATATATACAATCCCAACTCGGAAAAAGTAAAGGACCAATCAGAAAATGCACATAAAAACAGGAAGCAGTGATTTTTGAAATTTGCTTTGTAATTTGATACACATAGTCTGAATACAAGATATGTGTTTTGTTGAATCAGCTTCATTTTACTGGTAAAAATACATCCATTCCTGCCAATCAGGCTTGCAATAATTTCCAAAAAAGTTGTATTTGGTGCTGTTTAGGACAAGTAATCAGATTAGAAAAATTAAAAAATTATGTGACGTGAAACAACTGATGTCAGCAGGTGATTGTAATCTTGATCTAGTACGAAAAGCCAAGTCCTTTATAAAGATAAACATCGCCCATTTGCCCACATAAAAAAGTTTCTCAAAGAAAGATTGGAAGGGACTTGGATACATCACCCTCTCAGTGCATAATATGAGTATAATATAACCCCAAATACGTCCATTTATGCACAACCTTATTTAACGCTTTATAATTCAAGATTTGAGCTTCACAGAGAGAGGGACAACAGCTTAAATGAGACGAGATACTTGTAGCATTTGGAATACCATCGTATTTCAGTTTCTTTTCAAATTTTTGTTCAGAGAAAGGACTATAAACACAAAAAAACTCAATGCAAATTCAGCAATGAAATGATTAAAAAATACAGAAAATAGAAAAATGACTGGGAGTTAAAACTATGTATTTCTGGGATCAAATGTGCATTTTTTTACTAGGTGAATTGTCCTAAAAAACAGATGGGAAGACCCATCTAAGAAAAAAGACATCATGCATTTGCAAGATTAACCTATCGCAGGAAATATATTAATGAGCTATTTATCTTATGAAAGACAAACGGGGCAGCCATTTGTTCATGCACATGGAGAAAGGACACCAGCAAGTCTACAAAAATTTAGCCATTATAAACATTGATTTCCATTCTCTTTGTCTCTCCACTCGTTCACCAATGATTCCATCTTTCTATTTCCTTCTCAGTCCCCCTTTCTTTTCTCCATCTCTGCTTGTCTCTCTGCCTCTCTCTGTCCCCCATTTTTTATTAATCTCTGCATGCAATCTAAATGCTAAACCACGGCCTCTCATACAAGGAAACCAGGATGGCTGAAAATCAACTTTTCAGATCAATATAATAAAGCAGCAAATCGCTGCGAGCCGGGGGGAAACTACTAGCCAATGGTAAGGGTGAAGGGGGAGGACGATGTGAGCTGAAATTGAAATGTCAGTGCGCGCAGAAATATTTCAAATTCAGAAGCATAGTGCGGGGGGGATCGTTACTGGCATATTACGGGTTGTGTCCACAACCATTAGCGCGTCAATCAATTCTCATCATGATCACAGTGTTTTGCTGAATGAGAGAGGAGGGGGCTGTGAATGAGCTTTGGGAAAATAGGTTATTTCATGTGACATTGATCTGTCTTTGTGCCATGAAATGTTACGAGAGCAATGAAAAGTCAGCTTGGTATTTCAGGTTCTACTGTTACCTCAATGCTGTTTTATTCATTCCCTTTAGGAGGCTAGTAATTTTACATACCACAGGACTCAACCCAGCTGAAGGCAAAAGTATTTTTATAGATCATTTTGTCGTGTTTGGCTTGTGAGACAATGTGACTGCTTGTGAGACAATGGTCTGTGGGCCTGTAAGACTGCAGACATGCAGTCAGGTTTCTGGAAAAAGGCTCAATATGGGCAGTATCAGGAAATCAGGAAATAAACAAATCATCTGCAGTATTTCTCTCGAAAAACTCTTGACGCGGTTTATTTGCTAGCTGGCCCGACTTAAAGATATACGGCAGGAAAGCCTTGAGGGACCAGCTCTAATATTATTCATCAGTTATTGATATCTGTTGCTAGTCTTCATTTTCTTTGTTGTAATTTTTTTTTATTAAGCAATATAGCAGGGGAGGCCATGTTAAACTAATAATTAGAATAATCTAATAATAGAAAACTTGTTAATGAAGGGAAATTAAAACAGGTCAAGACCCATCATTAGTTTAATTTAAGCCGAGTAGCCGACACACAGTTATATGCATGCTTGTGCGTACGTGCTTTATACGTTTCCTGATTCAGCTTCCCTCAGGCACGTCTTCTGCGTCAGTCCTGTGCAGGAGTGATGGTTGGGCGGCTGTGTTATAATACACAGTGGCATAAGCACCATATCCCAGCCGTCCACCTACATGCATCTACAGTTCCATCACAGTGCCAGCAGGTTGTGAAACACCAGCATGCATATCAATATCGCAACATACTGCAGTATCTCAGCATTAGGATTCAACGAAGGACACAGCACAGGGTGCTATACAGTGTGTATGGATGAGTGTACTGTGTGTAATGGTGGGGGGTATATGGGGATACAAATCTTCAGAAACACTGTCATCTCTCCCTTTATAAATAAGTATTGTTACCGTGGAGACAGGTTGTGATATGGGTTGATTTCATTCCGTGGTCATTTTTAGAGGCATAGCCCCACGAATATTAGCGAATATCCAACCGAGTGTCCGTCTGCCTTAATCGAAGAGCTCTGCCTTGCAGCTGCAGGACTTTTTTTTTTTTGGCATATTTTACTCTGTTACCCTTATCACCTTAAGTAATTCAGACGTTTTGTGGCCGACTTACTTGAAATGCAGGCGTCAACAATGAAGTCCCGTTGGAACTCTGTCAGTATCCATATCTGGTTTTGAAGACAAAACTAGCAAAGGGCTGCTGGTTAAACCTGCTGTAGGGGAAACATGCCGCTAATTAGCTTTCAAATCAAGAACAATGACCAGTTCTTTTGGTTCACATACCTCAAAATTAAAGTCATTTTTGGGGGGCTCCAATATTTTTTCCTTTCAATCCCTTCTGCAGTGACTGAGCCAGGATCTGAGCTGTAAGGAGGATGGAGGGCTGCCTGTCACTTCGCACACTGTCTCACAGCCCAGGGGCGCTGCCACCACCGTGGTGCCCGGAGCATTAACTTTAACTGATAGAGGCAGGGCGAAAGCCGAGCCGGGCCATTAATGATGATCGACTCTGCGCCCTGCGTGATGAAGCTCTTGCCTGTCTACTACAGCGTGAGCAACGCAGGGGAAGGAATTAGCCTGTGGACCGGTTCAAGATTAGCACCTCCAAGAACAAATTAACCTGCCATCAAATGCTCATGCACAATTCATGTTGCATAAAGAATGGCTGAACAAAAGAATGAGCTGTAACTAAACCGATCAGTAGCAAGGTGTGTGTGTGTGTGTGTGTGCGTGTGTGTGCGTGCGCGCGCATGTGTGTGTGTGTGTGTGTGTGTGTGTGCAAAATAAATGTTTTTAAATGGATTAAAAGGCTTTTGTTCATGTCACAGGTGCTAATTGCGCTGGTGTATTGCTTATTCATTCAGAAGGCAAATAACCTTGCGCATAGGGCGGCACACACTGGTTCCCAAAATTCATGAACAAGTCAAAATCCCATCCCAGCGGAACACGGTAATGCTCATTTCCTTTTAACTGCGCACAGCTATAGCCATCCTTACATTAATTTTGAAACACTGGCCTGCAAAGGTAAAATGCACTTTCATAAAAAGTTTTCACATCTATGATTTTTTATTTAATAATTAATTGATATCATAAGTCTTTACATAAGTCTTGAGTTCTCTTCTTGGTTTTCTGTTGAATCTAAAAGACATTATTTATTCTATTTTGACAATTCTACAATTGAAAACATTTAAAACTAGTTAAATGAAGCAATCCTCTGTAGCTCAGCTTGTTGTGGGGGGCCTTGCAGAGATCTCAGTGTTTTAGAGATAATTTGCAGGAAAGCTTTGTCCACAGCTGTTTGCGGCAGAGGGAATTTGATTTGTTTATTGCGTTCCACTGCGGGTTTATGAGGGGCCAAACACAGTGAGATAAAACGGGAACAGAACTGTTAACTGTCAAATCAATGCAGCAGTGCAGTACCACGAACAAGCCAAAAAAAAAATAGAAAACCAAATAAAAATGAATACTTCAATGAATCTACTTTTAGCATGGCTGCTATCTTGACTAACATATAGGCAAATTGAAAGTGGCGAGGCATAAGGCTGTATGGTCTGAGGCAGACAGGCAGCTGTCATTTTATCTCCTTCCCCTCTCTTGCCATCTTCTTCTCCTTCTACTTTCATTTCTCTATATTTGGGTTAAAAATACCTAGTACAACATAAAGAAATAATATTCAATTTAATTTTCAACCAGTAGCAATAAAACAACAAATCAGGTGCGTCATTGAAATCTGCCGCAGTGTCTAGGGCTCTGATGTGTACAAATGTAGCCTACCATTTGTACTTTCATCGAAAGGATGAGAAAAACACCAGCAGTCCAATCAGGACAGCCACACTTAACCACGGGAGTTGGCACCAAATGCCCTATTAGCCCGTATGTCCCATTTGTGACACCTTGTATGTCTTTGGTAAGTCAAAAATGTTAGGTCTTGGTTGCCCAGTGGTGTAAATGTAACTAAAAGCCCTATGAACTGATTACGTAGCTCAGTGCTTACCGCAGTGCACGGTGGGATAGAATGGGGGTTATCGGTGCACAGGGCCCTTACAACTGTGCTATGCTAATCCAAGTCAATAAACAGAAATGAACAGATGATTATCTCCATTTGCAAATGGCAGCTTTTGAGTAAAATTCACATTCAAAATGCCTACTGTAGTTTGCTGGGATGTTTATCAAATTAACACCGAACACCCAAAATTATTTCAGTCGGCTTTCTGAAGACCCCACAGTTGCGAGATGTCAGCCCTAACGGCTTTCGGAGGCCAGGTGACTCAGTGTATAGAACCAGACAGCCCGCAGAACAAATAAGCTCTGGTGAATTAATGAAGTAAGTATAGGACTTCCAAGCGGTTTAATAAGGGTGAAATCCCATGAAAAACTATATGTCGATTTATTACTTTTAGACATACAGTAGCTGAAATTCTTTACAGTTTTATTCTGAATTTTCAGCTCACAGTCACAAATTGGTTAATTTTAGGTAACAAAACTGTTTGGTTAGGTTCAGGCAACATAACTTCTTGGTTAGGATTAGGCACCAAAATTATATACTTAGCTTAAGGAAAAGATCATGGTTTGGGTTTAAATAGACCCGTTCGCAATGTTCGCCATGTCTTCAAAAGGCTTTCTGAGAGAAAGCTTTCCGGCAGAAAGACACCAGGGCTACCTCAGGGGTTACCCAATGGCACATGGGAGAAGCTATTCTGGAGGACTTTCCGCAAAAAGATTTCTGTCAGTCTTTTGAAGATATGGTGAGCATTGTGAAATGGGTCTATTTTAACCCAAACTAACATAATTTCCTGAACCTAACCAAATAGTCCTGGAGCCTAAAACTAAAAAAGTAGCCTCAACTTAACCAGGTAGTTTTTTTTTTTTGCCTAAAAATAATCAATTGCAAATGAAAACTGGAAATTTTAAATTAAACTGAAAGTAATCAATCAACATTTGGTTTCACACAGGATACAAACGTTTAGCATGGCAGTCATGCGCATCACTCATTCATCCACCACAACTTCCTTGCTACACAGACTGTGTGGCTTTTTATTACCCATCAACTGACTTCCTAAAGGCTTTCTGCCAGCAGGCACTGAAGGTAAAGTTCTTCCAACAACATTAATGTGTCACATGTAACGGCCCTTGGTGATTTATGCCACACCTTTTCACAAAAATGGCAGTGTTTCCAATGAAAGGTTAAGCTTACAGCCTGCAATTTATACAGTGTGCTATGGATTTAAGGAAGAAAATAAAGTGCAACACATTTTTGTTGCAACAATATTCATTTATGTATCTATAGATCACGGGCTAAGTGCACATGCATCACAGAACTCAACTGCAGCCAATCACATATATGGAATGGCATGAGTTTTACCAGTGGTGAAACAGCATGTTCGTTTCAGCAACAGGGCAAGTGTCAGTGTTATTATACTTGTTTTTGTGTAATGACATTGCAAGAGAAGAAAAAAAAGAGAAGGTCGGGCCAAAAAAATAATAAAATTTATCTCTGAAGCAACCTGATTAATATTCCCTGGCTCAGTAAACTGTTTATGAGTATCGCGGCTATTATTTTATGCATTCTCCACTCACACTCTACTGCCTTTTCTGCACGACACAAATCTAATTCACCTCCTAAAGTTATTAGCATTTCACATCCCTGTACAGGCATACATATTTTATGAAGCAGACAATGCAATTTGGAGACACGGGTTCAGCCATTATAAAAAAACGCACTATCGAACAGGGCTTGCTAATGCGATCAGCTTAAATACGGTTCAGAGAGCATTTTACCTGAGCCAAAAAGCAAAAAAAAAAAAGGTGAGAATAGCCAAAGTAAAGGAGAAGATACAAACTGCAAAATTATGATAGAAAATCAAAATTCTGCATTTGTACGATTTCCACAGCTCCTGGTGGTGTTTGCGCACTGAGAGCACACTGAGTACACTATTAACAACTGAAAATAAGACTAAAGATTAGACACTAGGAGCTACAGAACATAGCTGGTAAAGACCAAGTCCAGATAGTACATATCTGTAAGACTCATATAATGGCTGGTGTCCTGAGTTGTATAGCCTGTCTCACCATTAATTTGCCAATTGGATAAGAATCCGATCCATATCTGTCTGGCTCCACTCGGTTTTCATTCATCAGTCACGATCTCATTCCACGCATTTTTAATGACAATATACCAGCAGCCGAAGCACAATCATTCATCAATGACAGAGCAACAATCTATCATTGATGGTTTAAATGCAAAAAGCATGTGGCCACACAACAGATGTCCCTCATACTCATCTCTGTGACTGCTGGGTCGAGTCTTTTTTTTAATTGAGAGAGCATATGACCATAGCCTGGAGTCTATTTTGAACTGGCGATGTCACCAGAGCCCTACGCACTCCTCCTCCTTGTACGTAAGATTTTATGAGGTTGTTTCTTGACTGTTCATCATGTGCGAAACTCTGAACGCAGTATTGCTCACTGGAGAGATCCATGTACTGACCCATTGAAGCGCATATAATGGTTTGACATGCTGTTGGCTGAAATCATATTTTCTTGGCAATATTTATTTGTTTTTATCTCACTCCACTGACCGGAAAGGCCCATTAAACATAAGAGGGGACCGACACCATAACACCTACTTACTCAGCAGCTGATTTACCCTGAGCTGAAAATTGTGGGCCCTGTATCCATTAATGCTAGTGTGCATCTCGCATTCATTAGCTTCCATTAGAGGACATTAAAGAGAATTTTATAGATGCTCACATTCAGCTGTAATTCAAACAGCTGCGAACGTGGAAATGAGCAAAACCTCACCGTACAGAGACAAGGAGTCAGTGTGTGAAAGACCGTATCACATTATGAAAAGAGGGAAGGTGACGAGATACAATCTGTGAAAACACAGTTAAAGGAGTCGTGCAGAAATGGACAGATGAGAGAGGAAGAGTGGAAACATCAGAGGTGTATAATCCAGGTTCAGAGAGTAAAAGTCCATCCCAGGATATTTGTTCCAGCCACAAAAGACCTGTCAGTTGGCCCTATTCTTCAGCTGGGAGGTAAAACTAACAAGTGAAATCTGCTGACAGGAGTTCACGGGGGGAATGAAAACATGGTAGGTTTTTTACTTTCTGACCCCTGGATTATACACCTCTGGGAAATATAACATTTCAACACAGTGGGAGAGACTGAGAGTGACCGTCGCAGAAAATAAAATCTCAATGAGTATAACTTTTTAATAATAAGACAAACAGAAGTAAAATACAAAAAAAAATGTTAATAGGGTGAGATGATTTGACTCCAAGATTTGTCAGTTGAAAAAGGAAATGTGCAGTTAAGCATACAGTCTCTGAAGACGGACACTTTCTGGCAGTGCAGGAGTTAGAGCCAGTGCTGTCCCATCAAGCATCCAGTGAACCCTCTCAGAGCCGCAGCCATGGGGCAGCCAAATGAAGAATGAGCTAGAGGCCTCTGTGCCGGAGCTGAGCGCAGACGAGCAGGAGCTGTACAGCGCGGAGAGGCTCGGAGGAGGGAAGCGGAGAGAGAGGAGCGACGCCACAGGAGCCGGTTTGTACTGAACATGAGAGGCATCTTCAAACACCTGGCTCCAGCTCTTCGCATGCCTGCACGTTCTCTCCGACCATCCCCACCGCTCAGGGCTGCGAGACTTTACACCAGAACCGTCTGCTACTGAAGGGCTCGCTGCTAAGGCAGGCGTAAAACTGTCCTGCTGCCTGCGGCTGCTAATACAGTAAAGTCATCCATCCGTTATCTGTGATGCATACTCTCAGTCAAGGTCACGGTGGAGGGGAGAGGGGGAGGGGAGTGGGACTGGAGTATATCTCAAAATACAATGGGAAAGAGGAAGTAATGCACCTGTATAGTACGCCAATCCAACACAGGGCTCGCATATCATTCACACACATAAACTTGTAGGCAATTTAGATTCCAAGCACAGCATGCACTAAATAAGTCTTTAGGCTGTGGGAGGAAACTGGAGTACCCAGAGGAAACTCATATGTGAAGAACATGTAAAACTCTACACAGAAAGGCCTGGGATGGATGTGACCCGACTGCCTTCTTGTGATGTGGCAACGGCACCACCCACACTGCCATTGTGTCTATGGGGACAGCAGCAGAGACAATTATCCACTCCCAGCTCCACAGTATGCCTATCAGAGGTCAGTGGAGCAGTATGCCACGGTACTGAAAAGCACAGCCAGCCCCATTATCTCGGACATGGGAGAGGCCTGGTGCCTGCTCTGGGCAATATGCTGATTGCAGTGCGTTGCATGCGATAATTTGTTTCCTGTCAAATGACATGTTCTCATATAAATAGGTAATTTACCTCAATTTTTAATAATATACAATTTTTGGAAATGTATCCATTACAAGGTAGAACACCCTGGGTAGAAACTGAAGAAAATCAAGAAAAATAAAAACAATGGTAATATATATATTTTTTGTGCTCCAGGAGATTTAGTGTGAATAAGATTCCATCCATCGCTGTCCCTTCGACTCCAAAGGGATCAAAATCCTTCACAGTTGCTGCTCAGTCATTCTTAGTTTTTACCTGTTAGAAACTAAGGAACAGTGATTGACATAACTTGTACACACATATGCATACACATTCAAAAACACAAACACAGATAAACACATGCTATGGGGGGTATTTTATGCCAGCGAACTATACTAAAACTCCTCAACCGCGTCGCCTACGCCTTGCGTACAGGCACGCGTATGGTGAGTACACCAAATAATGAAGGGGTGACGAGTGACAAGTGTCATGCCACGTGCGAAAGCAGTGGACGCCTGTGTGGACGGTCATCTCAATGAACAAATAATTATTTATATTCGTGAAGACGAATTTTGAGTTTAACAGCTGCTTCGCTTCACAATTCAAGCAGTTCATGTATTTCCAAGAGAGCCTGATGACACTGTTTAAGCGATTTCAGTTTACATGTTCACACGTTAAAGCATCTGAAGCGTTGGCTTTAGTACAACAGTGACACACACGCTAACGCCTATAACGTGTGAATGCCTATAACAGGATGTTGAGGTATATCAGGGACTGCACCATTGCTTAGGCGCATCATTGCATCATTTTCAATTTGATATTTCGTTTTAACCAAAAAAAAAAAGATATATATATATATATATATAGTCTGGAATATCATGTCTCCACAATATTGTATGAATACAACGTTTTGTCATTTGCTGCTGTTTATGTTGGTTGGTAACTTTTTCGTTTTTTCAAGAGGCCTCACGCGGACAACAACCTTTTTGTCTTTATTATTTTTCTGTGAATATTCTGTGATTTTGACTATTTGTGAGAAGTCTAAGAGGGTATTACATTTGCCAAGTGATTCTTAAATTTATCTGTGTTTTTTCCATGGGACGTAGCCTATAGCTACTCATTTTAATTAATGTATTAATTTATAATTCCAGTAGGGGAGAGCGATCTTGAATGTAACGCATCACGGTTGTAATGTGCACGTTTTCTCTTTATTGGTCAATGAGGTTGTGATGTCATCACGTCAGCATGTGACGAGTACCGTAATACACGTGCCCAGGAAGTTGCAAGTCTTTTCATCCATGCTGCAGGGAGACATCGGCAGAGAAGTTGGTTTTCCACAAAGTAAGTAAAAATTCACTCCCACAGTATTTTTTGACTACAGATTTTTTCTTTAATGTTACAGAGCTAAAATCTAGAGATGGCAATTTCGACACGCAGATTCAAATGGTTTCGAACACGTTCAAAACTTCCAGGTTTGACACGGGTTTAAGATTGATTCAAAACTTTTTTCACGTGACTCTTGATGTTTGCCCTGCTCCGCCCTGCAATGATCATGTGTTTTATTTCACTTCAAAACATTTTAACCCCTTAAGAACTGAGATCCTTAAGAACCCCGGTACCAGGGACGGTTAATACGCATTATAAATACAGTATTTTTTCAAATCGCGACATTGTCAAGCGGCATATCCACATTTAGCGAAGAAACTCGGCCAAAAGCTCATGTAAACCATTTTTACCTCAAACGAACACAATTCAAGCACCAAGCAAGTAAATAAGCATGCAGCAGAACATAGGATAAAATCATATCAGTGCTGAATCGCCAGGATTTCTGAAGAATTCGTGCTATGCATAAAACCGATACCTCAAATAAAATAGGAAAGTCCACAGAATGCAACAATATGAGCCCTGTCATTTTAAACCAACACCACATTGAAAGAACAGCAGGCATACACTTTACAGTCTACAGAGATAGCAGAAAAAAATTCCTACCTTTGATATTTTGCAATAAAAAAAAACTGTTTGAGGGTAAATCTGCGCTTGCTATTGTTAGCCCAATGTGTTCGTGTTATAACGAAACTAGATCTGCCGGGATCCTAGCATGTTCTTTCCCAGGGCGTTGTTTCAAATATCTCAGCTCCGTAGCATTCCGCCTCCTTGCAATGTACTTTCCAATCTGCTTTCGGCTTGTGATGCTGTCAGTAAGACTATGCTGGTAGGGATTTGATTATATGAGTCCTGATGATTCTAACGAACTCTAAACCACCTTAATGGCAGAAACCGAGCCTGAGCTACAGTCTTGCGTTCCGAGTGCGTCAAACTGAGTCCATGGGACATAATGAATGTTCTTGAATAGTGCGACAATATAAACACATAACTAGTTTCTTTGAGGTAAAGTCCGAAACTCGGCCAAAAGCTCATGTAAACCATTTTTACCTCAAACGAACACAATTCAAGCACCAAGCAAGTAAATAAGCATGCAGCAGAACATAGGATAAAATCATATCAGTGCTGAATCGCCAGGATTTCTGAAGAATTCGTGCTATGCATAAAACCGATACCTCAAATAAAATAGGAAAGTCCACAGAATGCAACGATATGAGCCCTGTCATTTTAAACCAACACCACATTGAAAGAACAGCAGGCATACACTTTACAGTCTACAGAGATAGCAGAAAAAAATTCCTACCTTTGATATTTTGCAATAAAAAAAAACTGTTTGAGGGTAAATCTGCGCTTGCTATTGTTAGCCCAATGTGTTCGTGTTATAACGAAATTAGATCTGCCGGGATCCTAGCATGTTCTTTCCCAGGGCGTTGTTTCAAATATCTCAGCTCCGTAGCATTCCGCCTCCTTGCAATGTACTTTCCAATCTGCTTTCGGCTTGTGATGCTGTCAGTAAGACTATGCTGGTAGGGATTTGATTGTATGAGTCCTGATGATTCTAACGAACTCTAAACCACCTTAATGGCAGAAACCGAGCCTGAGCTACAGTCTTGCGTTCCGAGTGCGTCAAACTGAGTCCATGGGACATAATGAATGTTCTTCAATAGTGCGACAATATAAACACATAACTAGTTTCTTTGAGGTAAATTCCGAATAATTATCCGCTAAATATTCAACATAAATTTTCAAAGTCGTTTTCTGACAGAATCAGACACTATTCCGCACAAATACTGAGCCTACAACAGTACAGTAGCCTACGTAATTTCCTTACCCATTCGTTGAATGAGCAATTTCACCATAGACTGCTGTCGATTGGCGCAGCCTATTGGATAAAATGTTGTGCTGCTGAAAGGAAATTGTGAAGGTATGATTCCTGATCGGGGTACCCTTTTTTTAATTTAATTTTTTTTCTTTTTTTGGAAATAATCGCAGTTGCCCTCTACAAATAATTGCTCGGGTTTTTGTTATTCTTACTTTTCTTTAACATATTTTCACATTGCCTTTGTATTTATCATTTCACTAATTTGTTTTGGTTTTATTAATAAATATGCTCCAGTGGAGTCAAACTTAATTTTCATTGTATGTATTATCTTTGAATGGGAAATTGTATAGGCAACAACATTGGCAGAAATAATAATATTTTTTTTAATTCTAAAAATAAAAAAAATGTTGTATTTGGATGTAACGGATGCTTGTAGTGATATATGAGTGAAATTTTATGGGTTTTACAGCTTGGTATGTAAAAAATCTGAAATGGAACACAAGGTACCTAAATTGCTAAAATGGAGAGGCCACCTAGACATGCCTCTCTAATTTTGTTCTGATTGACCTGCTCAGAATAAACTTTGGCACAGATAATAATGACATTCTGTGCTGTAGTTTTTAGAGGTTTCAGGCTGCAACTCATCAAATTTACAAGGGATCGAAGTAAAACTTTGTTAGGTACAAAATGAGATCTTTCATTTACACTGTGTTCCATCTCCAGTTACTCTGACTCCGTGATATATATAGTGATTTTTACACCAGGTATGAAATCCAAAATGGGTTTACCTTTATTACGATACCAAGATTATTCAAATGGACCAAGCAGTCGTAGAGATATACTCATTTATACTCATTTCATTTTGGGCTAGCCATTTTCAAAAAAGAGGCTCAGGGCTTAAGGGGTTAATAGCTGCAGTAAAAGTTTTTGCCACTAGGCTGTGCACTACTGAAATAAATCTGGTTTCAAAACAATTCAGAACATTTCGAAACAGTGGTCGTTTCAAAGGTTTCAAAACAGTTTCAAAGATTCGAAATTGCCATCTCTACTAAAATCTGCTTGGGTGTCTTCATGTATATGTTCGTCACTAGTTTGTATCATTTTAACACATTATGATTGTTAGGTCTGTTCTGTAAACAACGCCAAATGAACGGTGCGCCGAGAGGTTACATTTTAGACAACGGCAGACATTTGCAAGCACAGCTCGATTAATTTTGCTCTTTGTTTGCTTTTATTTCTTTTACGGACTGTCCCCACAAAAATGCACATTTTAAAAAATGCACTTGATGCTGAACGGCACATATTATTATGTTCTATGCACTTAGATGTAGGCTAAGTCCTAACTTGAAATTTAATAAGATAACCTATTTGGTTCTGTCTATAGGCAAATATTATTGGAGCCTATTTTGGATTTTTGCAATAAAATTTTAAAATGCAAATAGACTGTTTTTCCATCCCATAGACTGTAAAAAAAAAGTGATTTGGGGCATTGCTACATGTTTGACCCTGCAGGGGTACCACTGCAGGTATGAATGGGACTTATACAAAACTCATATTTGCCAATATTCTGAGTTCAGTCAGCTGTCATTCAATTATATTCCAAATCAAATTAGGGATGTGTAACATTTTTACAACTCTATCAGTCAAAGACGCTAACTTTGCAGGCACAATCAATGCATTTTCCGATCAAGGAAGTCACACAAACGCTCAAACTGGTACATCTGGTAAGTTTTAATTATATACTATATTTTTGATAGGTATTACATTATTGGAGTTGAAGAAACATAAAACAGTCGCCTGAATGAAATATAATTGATTTGACCTGATAGCGATGAGTTCAATGCAACTTTTTAGCAGTGTTACAATTGTAACTCCTGCTGTTACAATTTAGACTCAAACGCACTTCAGTTGTAACATCAGACAGAGGAGTCAGCTTTCAGTTATATTACTCTGTTTTATCAAACTTTAAGTGGTTTATGATAGCAGACGTGTTGGTGCTTTGCCTGAAAATATTACATATGTAGGCAAAATGATCTCTTAGTAATAAGGTGAAAAGTGAAAAACGTTACAACTGTGGCGGATCTCCCCTAAATCTTATAACGCCACTATCTCACGTTTTGTGTTTCATGACCGCTTATTTCCCTATAGTATCTGTCGTTGTGAAGAATTAAAAAATAAAACAACAATGGGACGACCAGGGGAATCCCGAGTGACTTCATGCTCCCAAGGAAATCCCTCCGCCCCGCTGCCCCCATCCACTCACATACCATAAAAAAACCATTTCATTCATAAAAAACAAGAGTTTGGGTTACAGGAAGTACTTGCCTTTGTCTCCTTGGTCTTTCTTTTCACAGACAACACATAACAGACAGACTATCGACCCCACGTGTGTCTACTAAGTCTGTACAATTCCTTCTCGTGATTGGCCAATCACACATCGTCTAACGCGAAAAATTAAACATTCACGGCAAAACTCAGTTAAAACAGCAGTGTAGGCTTCTAGAAACGAAACAACAAAAATGGATAAAATGCTGACCAAAACCTCGAAAAGCCGTCTGACTAAAACCCTGAACCACCTCACTCATGCTGCGCTGGCTAGAAAAAGAAAATCAAAGTGGTGAGCAGATTTTACAGCAGTGCCGAAGCGAGAACTGAAAATTGGGTGTGCCAGGAACATCCCTTTACAACTTCTATTAGTCCTGACTTGTTTGCAATCATCTTTCCTAATGAACAATACATTCACTCCGAAAACAATCCACACTATCAGGTGTTGCTAGTTCTCCTCACGAAGGTTAATTGAAAAGCATTCATTTTGACGCGGTTGAACAATTATTGCTCCTGACTTGTTCTCAATAATTTTTCTTAATTAAAACATTTTACAATTACAACAATACACTATTGACAATTATAGATACCGCGTTTTTCTTAATGCGATCCAAGTGCGGCAAAATAAAAGGCTAAACTCAGTTCAGAAAAATCATTTACTCATGGCGGCACGCTTAACGAAACTGCTCTGGATCTTCCGCAGTACATTTTTTTTTGGCACATCAGGCGATCAAACCTCAAACATGTTCATCCTGATCGCTTACATTTTTGGAATTAAATCAAAGACGAAGATGAGAAACACCTGTACGCAATTTTGAGTATGGCTGATTGAAAGGCAAAAATAAACAAGCGCGTCCAAACGAATGATTTCCATCTTTCACGAGGAGAACTAGCAACACCTGATAGAGAGGAGTGTTTTCGGAGTGAATGCATAGTGCATTAGGAAAAATTATTGTGACCAAGTCGGGACTAAAAGAAGTTGTAAAGGGATGTTCCTGGCACATAAAATTTTCAGTTCTGGCTACAGCTGATTTTTGGCTGCAATGCATGCATGATTAAATGCGATGAGCAATGCACAACTTCACAGTCGATTACCATCATGGATACACAGATATGAACATGAAAATACCGCAAAATTCAAAATAACGCTACAAACGAATCAACGCCGGAGTTCATGTTTTGGAACAAAACACTATAAATTGCCATTATATTAGCTAGCATTCAACCATGCGCAGATATGAGGGGAAGTTCACTTGTTGACATTTTTACATTTGACCTCTGATTTTCTGCCGTCATATCTGCCTGGCGATGTGCCGTATTATATATCAGATCACTCCTATTGACGGAAGTTTCCTTCCTGGTTCAGGGAATAGGATCAAGCTCCCACGCCTCCCTCACGGTCTCCAGAATTGGGATCTCATTCCTGTTAATTCTTTCCTGGTCTGTTCCTCTGTCCACTTTATAAGGAACAAGCTCCCAATTTTTCTACAGTCATCTGTATTGGAACCACGTTCCTGCTAAGCTACACCATCCTGCCCTCCGACAGTTAGGCTATGCCGAGGTGTGTACTCCGCCTGGCAGTGATGCTGGAAAGCCGATAGCCGAAGATTGGCAATGCCTACACTGCTTTGCCCATAACATCAGAACTTTGAATTTGACATAATTCTCATTCATAGTTGCTCCATGAATGCTCAATTGGCCTCCATCCCACTGTCTACCATATTACTGTCAATAAACCTTAATACTGGATTGTACTCTGGCTCTGCGCTCGATTCCAGGTCTGGAGCATAACAAGACAATGATGCAACATTTCGTTTTGCCTCTTAACTCCTTCACATCGGATTTAAAATTAGATAATGAAAAGACTGAAGTAAAGATAGCCAGGCCCAGTGTTAATCTGTTTCTAGAGCTGTACAGCAGTTACAGTCCTTCTTATGCACATGGTACACAGTGTCGCAGTAAGGTAGAGTGTCTCTCGTTTATTTGGCTTGATTCTAAGAATCGAGTGACAGATTCACATTAAAATTTAGACTGGTAATTAAGGGCTATTTCGTACTTAGATAATATTGTAGTTAATTGCATACTGAATTTTAAATGCTCATGAAACCACACAGATTTTTGCACACGGCTGGGCTTACTGCAAGTCAACCAATTTTGCATAAATGTGAAAATCTTTTATATCCTACATTCAACGTGTGCATGGTTGGATACACTTAACATGTAATCCACTTTAATTGCATGCTTTTTAACACTTAAAGCTGAGTCAAGTGTCATCTGAAAATAAAAGTCCCATAAATTTTTCATTAATCTGTCAAAAAAATGGGATGGTATTCAGAGAAACCAATTCTAATTAGTCAGATTATTGGTGTCCATAAAATTTCACATTTTGAAGCCTAGTTGCATGTACATTACAGTGACTATAGACTGGTGTTGATTATTCTGTAATTACGTTTTTAATTCATTCATCAGGCACGTGGTTATCAAATTGCATAAAGGTCATGTCTAATCCTGTGTCGTAAGGTGTAGGCACTGCCTATCCTGACGGCACATCTGTGAGACAAACCCAAAAGAATGAATAAAAAGGACAACGGTTTTGAGAGGGAAAGAGAGAAGGGGCTGAGAGTGGAAGATGGAAGAAGAGGGAGAGAGGGAGGAAGGCACAAAGATGGAACAAGAAAGAGTATAAGTGATAGGTAGAGAAAAAGAGAGAGCGGGAGAGTGAGAGAGAGAGAGAGGAAAGAAGACAGAGTGAAAGTGAGAGAGAGAAAGAGAGGGAGGGCGAGAGAGAGAAGAAAGTGGGGGAGATGGAGAGAAAGAGATAGAGGGAGAGAGAGAGATAGATCGAGAGAGGGGAGGAAGCTGATGGTCGGCACTGCCAAAATTAGCCCTGTAACCCGTCTTCTCCTGCCTAGTACAGAGCCCTACTTCGGCCGACAAAACTCATCAGAGGCGACAGTATATCAGTGGTGCCTGATACTGTACGTCTGATACTAGCACTGTGCTCTGAGCCATAAGGTTAGAGCCCCGATCTGGACTCATCTACTGAGCACCTTTATAAAATCAGACACCATGTCATGCGAGGCGGGCCGTATGTCATCTATGATCAAGTCACTTGTGCTGGCATATCAAGCTGTGAAACGCACTGCCCCTCCGACCTTCAGACAATGATTATATTTGTTCCAAGCAGACCTGTAGACTCTCTGTGCTCTAGCCAGCTGGCTGCCCTGTTTGTCAGGGTCCGTTGTACCGGCACTGCGCAGATCTGGCACTCCTCTGTCCCCCTGATGGTGGAGTGACCTTCCCTGCTCAAGCATGAAGATGAGGTTTCCTGGCTGCTTCTATGAGCCTCAAAGCTTAGCTTTTTTACAGCTCTGCAAAACTCCGTCTGAAGTGTTTTGGTTAATGAGGCGTGTTGTCAATGAATAGAAGTAGATTAGCTCATTTTAGGTGTCTTTTTGCTTGACAAGTGATAGTTTGCAAGCCTATTTGCATGTCTTGAAATTTGCTGACGAATCCATTTTCAGAAATGACACATAATAACGTATGTTTTTGATTTTGCAGTCACTTTATTGAACTTAAAATGCCTTGGGGGGGGTGGCCTTTTCACTCTTTATTTTATATTTGTTAAGGTCCTGCGGGACATAATTTGACAGCTGTGCTTATTTCATTGTTCTTGAAATGCCCCTGTCTCTAGTTCAAGTATTTATTTGCTTGTCATCTGAAATGCAATAACAAAATGGCAATATTGGAACTGTGGCCATGATGAACATATTCATCAGATCCAGTTGACCGTGGCACATGCTTGTATGTCACTTAAACCTTGGGAAGAGTGCTGAATTAGGCTGCCAAGCGCACAATTGAAATTAGTATCCTTAGGTAGATTTTAAATGTAAATGAGTGATTATTTGTCGAGTGTGGCAATTTCTAAGCACTGCAATACTGCTTATAATAAGGAAATTAGCCGACAAATAGAAGAAGAACGTTGAAACGTGGTGGATTTGTTTTCAAGAATCCCTTGTTTTCAAGAATATCAAATTCTAAGAGAGAGAAAGAGAGAAAAAACAATGTTTTAATATTTGCTCTGAGCAAAGTTCTGATTGTTGATAAGTTCTGAGCCAGACTTTTGACATTTTCAATTAATTTTACCACTTTAATTCTTTTATGCCTACGTTGGTAAAAATGGAAAAAAAGAAAATGAATATGCGTGTATTAAGCTTGTAAATCCAATTATATGATTTTTGTGGTATTATCTTAATGACAATCAATAAAAGATTTTGAACAGCTGTCAGGTCTCGCCGCCTGCGGTCCAGCACGCCAGCCTATTAAGGCCTGCATCGCACCCCACTCATCAGTCAACTTGAATCATCTGTCTCTTATTGCTGCTGAGTGGTAGCAGCGTGTATGAATGTCATAGTCTTGCACTTCCTTTTTGCAATGTTACTTAAGCCACACCCCTGTGCTGCTAGGTAGCTTTTTTGCGTATCGCATATACCTGACATCTAAAACCTTTAATCGTAGTGCTGTATATTTTCCAGCACTAATTTAGTCTTTAAATTCATTAACTTTGCTTCCTATTTGTTTTCTAATTGTAATACGTTCTTGCTACAGTATAGCCAGTGCTTGTATTACTCATAGTTTTGTTTATTAAGGAACCTCGCCTTCTATTTTTGTTTTTATCTTCTTGTGCTTGCTGTCTACTTGTGCAGAAGGCTTAATAAAACCTACAACCAAGTCCACCCTTGTACCTGAGTCCGGTCCACTATTTCCTGTCCTCTGTGCCCGTCATGCGGGTACATGACTCAAGACCTGACAACAGCCTGCATCTGAAGAGGTCATTCAAGCAGATTCTGATTCTTAAAGCACATAATGGGTTAGTGTCTCATCTCTTTGTCACAAAATTACAAAACTAATTACGACACCTATGGTTTTAAGGAGCAAAAATAATTTGTAACACGAAGAAAACACGTAATTCATTGAAATAAAACTTTTATCATGTACGGACTTATGAATCATTAACTGCTTTGTTATTTTATGCTCCCTTTTCCCATCACTTTTATCAGAGGTGTCAACATTTCTGCTCCATTCAATATTAATAAAACCATTCAAACCTCTGCACAGAACAGTCTGCAGATAAAAAACGGACTGGAACACAGTTGGGGCGTCTAACCTCATTTCTTAGATCTGAAACTAAAATTGCTTTTGTAAAAGTTTCATCTCTATTAATGTGCTTCACAGTATTAAATTTGTAAACTACCACTAAAAAATTATAAATAACTGACATATTAGCGTGCGCAACTTTTTTTTTTTTTTAATTTGCTTTGATGTGATTGCACTCCTGATTATAAATGAGCTTGATAAAGCATGATTGCACATGTCTCTTCATCTTGGTTCAATTACTATTATGTCAAATTATTATAAAATGGTTAACATGACATGTTGCTAATTACATGCAAAGTACTTTGTGCAAAGCTTAGAATTCGCATAAATTCAGAAAACTCATTTGCAGTCCCTTTCATCAGGTCAAAATGAGCTCAAACTGCATTCAACTCATAGGTAAGCAACAAATATCACCACAGTATTAACTTTTTGTAGTCCTTATTTGCGTTTCACACACTCCAAAATTGAACAATTTAAAATATACGTACATATTTTTTAGTACTAAGGGGCAATTTCACATCTTGTGCATCAATGAACTATAAAAACATAAACTTACAGATTTACCAGTAGAATCGTGTGGATATTTTGCGTGTTTGAAAGGATCTTGACATTGTTTCACTGTTAAGATTTTGTGAACTATAATAAGGTAAACATAAATTTCCTTCAGACTAATGGCGGAGAGTGAGGCGACAGTTCCAGAGGAGAATACTCAGGGACAGTCCTTTTCATTGCTGAAAAAATTTGCAGTTTCAGCTTACTTCCTTGCAAAGCTAACAAAGATATTACTACCTCAGGGAACATATGATATCTAACGACTGTTAGAGCACTTGCTCTACAAAGAGAACAGGACAAGGCAATCAAAGATAAGGAGAAGAATCTTTGCTGTTGTAATACCGCCTCAACTGCGAAAAATAAAAAGTCAATTCAGCTGAGTCTTGTTTGCAATCACTCTCCATTCGATAATTGAAATTACAAGAGTGCAAAATAACAACGAAGAATAAGAGTTCGCGAACACATTTGAACTTGAAAAATAACTGAGAATGAATCAATAATCCATCCAAATCGCAACAACTGAAATATTCTACAGTGCAAGGATTGCAATGATAACATTTGATACTCGAGGATCTTCAAAGTTTTTGCATCTTTTGAAAATGGAAGGGTTACAATTTAATGTGTCGTGATAGCGCCCCTTTAAAAGCCAAACAGGCCTTTAGAGAGTATCAATGGTCGTTTCACTCCAGACTTTAAAATTTAACCAGGGCTATCTGTGAATATGAAGGAGATTGAAAAAGCCCCTCAGAGACACCAGCCTGGAATATGGGTGATGACACACAGTGATTCACTGGTCTAATGATATTCTGTTTTACCTACAGGGCACTGTCATCTGTAATATGGTCTCACATGAGTCAAATAGATTAAGCTGATAGTTCTTGCTGTATGTGGCAGCGATAATGAAACTATGAGTCAAAGTATTTTAATATAGGTATAGAAAAAGTTCTGGGGGGCCTGTAGGGGGACACTGTTCATTCTCATTCAGTAACATTAAAAACATACTGTATTTCTGTGCTGGGAACTTCGAAGTCCAGGCTGATATCTTTATTATTCTGAAATGCCTGATTGTTTGTAGCTATTAAAGATAGTGGAAACCAAACCAAAGGGGTGGACCGCTGCGTACAAGTCAAACTTCCCATCTGGCCTCAACAGCGCAGTAACCGTATCACCATCTACTTCCCCAAAATGGTCAATACTCGGGCCCAACTGCAGCAGACAGCTTGAACAGAGCATTATGTTCTGCCCCCTACTTACGTACTCAGCCATTACGCAAAAAGGAAAGTTCTTAGCTGACCTTCTTCATTTTCTAAAGGTTACACAAATGAACATTTAGCATTGGATATCTGCCATACATTCACAATGGGTTTCAACAGTTACTAAATATCAATCAACCAAAAGAGTCACCCTGCATAATCCCAATGTGGGGGGGAGAAAAAAAATAATTCACATTTAGACTCATCAACGATTGGCGATTGTTGCTCAGCGATGTGAGTAATGACTTTCATTCACGTTTAATTGTTTTGTTTGACAAACACAGACCAGGGCGAGCTGAAGGGGGAATAAACCAGGGAGAGGGAGAGGAGAGGAGGTGGTCCCAATATTGATTCCAGTCACGGATGACGAGGAGCTCGCTGTCGCTTGCATTACTTGTTAATCAACATCGGTGCCTCCGTCCTCCGACTCCCAGTGGCGCACTCAGCAAGGCGCCAACACAAACAGCTTGTAGATCAATTTTTAATAAGGGTCCCCACTTTTCCAGGCAGGGCTTTAGAAATAAATAAATTAATCAGATTAAATTCAATTAGCCAAAGCTCCCGCTAGCTTGCTGGACTTGCTGCCTGATTAGGACCGCAACGGCTGTTTAATGGCGGGACCATGCATGAGCGAATGGGAGCTGGAGGAAATGTGCCCTCCATCGTACCTGAATTGCCTCTGTTTCCCAAATATCCATGCCTCTCTGCACATCTAAACCCGGCCTCTGTTGCCGAGAGTGAAATGGGACCAATGTGTTTGCGAGAAAAAAACAAAACAAAAAACAAACAAACAAAAGAAAACTCTCCTTTAATCTGATCCGGCATCCCATTCGGAAACTTAGGCAATCAAAGGTTTGGCCATCAACTGAGCAAACTCATTAATTTCTCAGCAATGGGGCATGCCAGTATTGTGACAGTGCATTGTTTATATTGGAAAGTTGGCACAAAAGAAAATGAGTGTGAATTTTGGCACTGGCAAAAGCTGACAACCATATGCTTACAATCTGTGAATGTTGTCAGAGTAATGGCGCCACCACAGCTCAAATTGCGTACCTGATTTCAGGTAGACAATAGCCGTGGATAAATCTTCAAAAAATTTTAATGTAAACATATGATTAACCCTCGAGTAGATCATTTGCTATTACCTCACAAAATATTGTTAACCTCAACTTTTTTTTAACTCAAAACAGATAGAAGGTATTTACGACTGAAAAGGTTGTGTATTTGCCATTCATGAAGTTTAACACATACAGTAATTAATGCCAAGTAATATTCCTATAATTGTTATGGGAATGAAAAAGAAAAAAAGAGTCTGCTGTAGTTAATTGTTGACCCCTAATTAAAGCCTAACCAATACTGATCCTTTGGTTAATGCATCTGTGAACCAGTCACTAATGAAGTTATATTTATAAGTACTTAAAGTACTGATAGATTGTCAAAAGTAAACAACTACCGCCTTTAATGGCAGGACGTATGACCCCATTTTAAAATGTAGATTCATACTGCAAAGTTATGACAAGAACACAAGGAAAATTCATCTTTTTTATTTGCAGCTGTGGAATAGTTGTCCCCCGCGCGCGGAACGCGCGAAGCGGCGGGACATAGTATTCACGACCGTCCGTACGTCCGTACGTCCCGAATCCTTGTCTGCGAGATACCTCAAGAACGAATTGACGGATTTCCTTCAAATTTCGTGTCAACATGTATTAGGGTGATACCCCGGCGCCAGTCGATTTCGGTGACCTTCGCGTCACTCTCAAGGTCACACCGAGACATTGTGCATTTTCACACTGATAGCCTTGTGGCGGGGGACAAAGACACGTTAGTGGCAAATACTTGTTATAGATGTATGGTGGCCGACAGGGGCAAACGTGCTTGCAATGGCCGAAAACATCTCTTATCGGAGAAATGTGCTGGAAAAAAAGGAACGATGCAAATTCAAAAACAGGAAAATCGCAAAAGCAAATGCAAAAGAAAAATGCTGCATATCCACCTCAACACAAATGCACTGCGACAGCCTAGAACACCCCCAATCGGAGAGATGTGCTACAAAAACAGAAACGATGCAAAGTCAAAAACACTTGAACCGCAAAAGCAAATGCAAGAGAGAAACGCTGTATTTAGACATCAACACAACAGAGGGACTCTGAGCCGCTATGGGGAGCGCCAACTAGAGCAGTTTTTATTTTCGACCTGAGCGTGACTGGCTGGAGTATTTGTTTAAGGGTTTTTGCACCACAGTGAAGGGTTTGCACAGGCCTGCGACCTTGTGAGCATGAGTGAAGGGTTTGCTCAGCTTTGCGACCCTGTGAGCAGGCGCAAAGGGTTCACTCACGATTATGGCCGTAAATGTGTCAATGGATGGCCGGGAATAGTAATAACTTTGCCATTTAATTAGTAAGCTCACATCTACATGCCTCCGATTTGACTAGCTAAGTCATTTAAAAGGCTTTCTAGCTTGCTAATGTTAGTTCTCTGGCTTAGTGAGCGAGTTTGCTAGCCTAGCTTGCTAACATTTATATCTGGTATAATATAAAGGCTCGTGGTTCAATTCTAGCTAAGTGAGATAGAGAAATAATGGATACCTTTTATTTACTTATTTTCTATTGACTTCCGCGCACCAAATATAACTGTTAGCTAGATAGGCTAGTGAACTAGCTAGTTGAGCAAGTGAACTGACATTAGCTTGCTAGCTAGAAAGCCTTTTTTGCCAACTTAGTCTCGCTCTGGTTAAAAGTAAAAGCTGTTCCAGTTTGCGCTCCCCATAGCAGCTGGGAGCACTTTCGTTGTGTTAATGTCTACATGGAGAATTTTTCTCTTGCCTTTTTTTTTTGAGGTTTGCGTGTTTTTGAGTTTGGATTGATTCTGTTTTTGCAGCACGTTTTTCCAATTTGAGATGTTCTGGGCCGTTGCAGCGCATTTGTGTTGATGTGGATATGCAGCATTTTTCTCTTGCATTTGCTTTTATTGTTTCCTTGTTTTTAACTTAACATCGTTTATGTTTCACACATTTCTCCTTTTGGACATGTTTTGGGCCTTTGCAGCGCATTTGCCCATCGGGCACTGAATAGATGCAATTGAGCAACAATATCTTGAACTCCGAACAAAAGTTGTAGTTGCTGTTCACATATCTGTATGTGAGTCAGCAAAAAGAATTTGTATTGTGATTTTCTGTTGGTATGATTTAAGACACATTCAACTATGGAAGCAACCTTTAAAGCAGTGGCAGCGCCAGAACTGGAAATGTGGAGGCTAAAGAACATCCCTTTATAGCGACAATTAGTCCTGGCTAGTTCTCAGTCATTTTCCTTTATTGACACATTTTCCAATTTTAGTAAGAACCCATTGGAAATTGAAGATACAGCTTCTCTCCCCATGTGATCTAATAGTGATGAAATAATGGGCTAAATTCAGGACATAAAAAAATGTACTTATTAATAGGCCAATATTAAAGGAAAGGCAAACTTCTCTGAAACTTCCATGCAATCTATTTGTGATATAGCATTCAGGAACCACATGCAAGAGATGGAAATCCAAAAAACTTAGCCTTTAATGAGGTCGGAGTCAAATCCAAAAAACACAAAAATTGCCAAGCCACAATACGAAATCCAAAAACAGTGTTGACTAGACAGGCAGGGGTCAGAACCAGGAAGACAGATGAGCAAAGGTACATAAACGGCAGGCAAAAAGTCGTAGTCGATGAACAAAGTCACAGGTCATACACAGGGCATCCAAACACAGAAATTGTGGTCATGCAAAAGTGGGTACAAAATCATACAAAATCCAAAAAGACAAAACAGTACAAGAAAGGCGATGGCAACAATCGTAGTCGGACAAACCATTAGAAGAAAAACAATACTCAATGGCATACACAGCGCTCTGCACAAAGAAATATTGATCAAAGTTCTACCAAAGTCAGAACTGCAGTGAGGACTCTTAAATAGACGAGAGGGAAGTCACATGCTATGCAGGGAACAGGTGAACTGGATCAGACAAATTACAATGGGAGAACCACATGAGGGAAACCCAAACCACGAAAATTGCCGAAGGCCAAGACACGGACGGGAATCACACAAACAGCCTATGACATTTAAACAGCTCCTGACAAGGAGTTCTAAGTGAACAGATAACCAGTGCAGGAAAGTAATTAAGCACGTGAGAGAGATCTTGCAGAAACGCAGGGGGAGACAGGTAAAGCTGAGCAACAGGCGGAGACTAGAACAGGGCGATTGCTAAGAGGGAATTAGTATTAACTAGTAGTGGCGCAACTTTACAGATTTAACTAGAGTGCTTGTTAGTAAGTTAGTAATCTATATACATGGATTAGTTGTGTTAGTAGTCTATGATACAAAATACAAATGTTAGTTTTGTTAGTAATCAGAACAATAAGACGAAGGAAGTAAACGAGAATCGAAGGAATATATTAAACACCAGAATTCATGTAAATCACCCGAAGTAAGTGCCCACGCAGACCGGGAAGACGGACTGAACCAACTAGATCACAAGACAGGGGAGACAAGTGCAATGAAACTGAGAAATGGAATGAACTAAAAACCTGACAATTACAATAACCAAAAAGAATAAATAAAAGACACAACTTGAACATTAATTCAATTAATTCCATTCAATTAATTAATTAATTAATTAATTAATTAATTAATTCAAGTTGTGTTCATGAACATTAACATGAACACAACTTGAACATTAACATGACAAAAAACCATAACAATGACACTTTTCCACACATCAGCCAATTTAACTTGCGCTTTGTGATCATATAAATTTTTTAAATGAAATAAACAATTCGAAATGTCTTGAGACAATTTTTTAGCTTCCCACCCCAGAGAAAACAAAGGGGAAAAAAGGCTTCAATTCTGCGTGAGAATTTCATAAATATGCATTTATTGAATAGTGACTGATTTGCGTTGCAATGAAATGGTGCCTTTCACTCTCGGTACAGCATGGGTTGATTAAAAAGTGGGACTCAGTATTTTAAAATAATGTTGGCCAAATTGAAATGTTTCAATCTTCACTTTTGTTATTCAGTGTAAGATTATTTGGATAGAATCCAAATTTGGATTTCAGGATGATTTGGATAGAATCCAGAAATGGGCAGAAATGTGGCAAATGAAATTTAATGTAGCAAAATGTAAAGTTGTACATGTAGGTAATAAAAACATTAGACGGGATTACTTCATGGGAGGTTTAAAACTGGAATGTGCTCCACACGAGAAGATCTGGGAGTGATTGTTGACCAAACCCTCACAGGCTCTAGCCATTGTTCCGTAGCAGTTAAAAAAGCCAATCGGATGCTGGGATACATTGCCAAAAGTATTGAGTACAAATCTAAGGAGGTGATGCTTCTTTTGTACAACACATTCGTCAGGCCTCATCTGGAGTATTGTGTACAGTTCTGGGGACCATACTTTAAGAAAGATATAGAGGCTCTAGAGAAAGTTTAGAGAAGAGCCACTACGCTTATTCCAGGTATAAAAGATGAAAGCTATGAGAAGAGGCTGAAGATCCTTAATCTCTTTAGTCTTAGGAAAAGGAGACTGAGGGGTGATTTGATTGAGGTCTTTAAATATGTTCAAGGGATTAACAAAGTGAATTATGTAGGATTCCTTCGACCAAGTGTTGTGAGTAGAACTCGGGTCACAAATGGAAGTTGACCAAAGATAAATTTAGCACTGATATTCCTAAATATTTCTTCACCCAACGAGTAATTTCAATGTGAAATAGCTTGCCTGACCATATTGTTGAGGCAGAGACCTTGGGGGTTTTCAAGAGCAGGCTTGACTTGAAGCTAGATACCATTGAGTCATTGAGTATCTGAAGGGATATATTCACAATAGTATAAAGAAACTGGCGAGCATAGTTGGGCTGAAAGGCCTATTCTTGCCATTCATGTTATGTTATGTTATAGAATTACAGCCTACAACGTGAGAACATGATATGCCACTAAAAAGCATTAGAGTCACACCATATGCATGAGAGTTGACAGGTATGCAATTTTGAACAATGCTGATTTAACCCTTTGATGCACCACATATGAACACCCCTTATAATGCACAACACGGGTCAAAAATGACCCGCATTCATTTTCTTTGTGTTTTCATGCTGGGTGAGTGATTCTTTGCTATATCTTTTGAAATCTATTTATTTCAGATTAAATGTCCCAATTATTCTTTTAATATCTTGATTTTGATTAGTACAAGGTCACTGCTTCGATTGCCCCTTTATTGTTTTAGGAATAAAAACTACACCATTACTACACCAACTTTACATACATGGGTCAAAAATGACCCATTTATCCAAGTGTGATTTTGAATGATATTACTTGATATTACTATTATTACTTGATATTATTCCAGTAATTTGCTTTAAATAATCACTCTAGGAGTACTTTGGGCCAAATAATCATACATTTTATATTTTAAATGTGTTTATTTGTCATACACAGACATGAACATACTGTAGACACATACCTCTGATAACAGTTGAAATGATATTTTAACATTGTACCATCTGATTTGTGACCAACTAAAACATCACAACTAATCACAGAATACATAGTTTAACAACTGTAATCTTATTTGTGACCTGAGGCGCATAGGCTGGGACATCATCATCATCAGAGATTTCAGACTCAGAATCAGGACCAATTCCATCCTCATCTTCCTGATCTAATCCCTCATGCAGCATCTCCACAACTATTTCAGCAGTTAATCGATGAACAGCCATGATCTGATTATAGAAAAGCAAAAGCACAAAATATTCTCATCAGTATACAGAGGCGAGCTTAATAGTGGGACAGCCAGGGTTTATTAGGACCTTGAGGCATTTCTAGGATCTGTCAACTGTCACACTAGTTTAGTTTTATTTTGGTGTCCTAGCTAAGATAACTTGCTAGCTACAATATTCTATTATAATAAAAAATAATTATTTTTCTCTCTGACAACTAATGTAGTTTTTTTTAAGGTAACTTAAACCTTATCAATTATTAGGGGCCACGGGGCAGCCTAGCTGTAGGAGCGTATGTGCGCGCTCATCTCCTACACTCCCACACCACAGACACACACTGGTAACTTCATGTGAAGTGGTTACTCCCATGTTGACAGAGATGTTATGTCCGGCAGTAGATTCCCGTGGCCCTATCAAAATTACCCAGAGGAAATTTTGTACTAAACCCAAAACCAGTGAAGTTGGCACGTTATGTAAATCGTAGATAAAAACAGAATACAATGATTTGCAAATCCTTTTCAACTTATAATCCATTGAATACACTGCAAAGACGTTTAATGTTCAAACTAAGAAACTTTTTTTTTTGCAAATAATCATTAACTTAGAATTAAAAGGCAGCAACACATTGCAAAAAAGTTGGCGCGGGGGCCTTTTTTCCACTGTGTTACATCGCCTTTCCTTTTAACGACACTCAGTAAACGTTTGGGAACTGAGGAGACCAATTTTTGAAGCTTTTCAGGTGGAACTCTTTCCCATTCTTGTTTGATGTACAGCTTAGGTTGTTCAACAGTCCGGGGTCTCCGTTGTCGTATTTTACGCTTCATAATGCGCCACACATCTTCAATGGGAGACAGGTCTGGACTACAGGCAGGCCAGTCTAGTACCCGCACTCTTTTACTACGGAGCCATGCTGTTGTAACACGTGCAGAATGTGGCTTGGCATTGTCTTGCTGAAATAAGCAGGGGTGTCCATGAAAAAGACGTTGCTTGGATGGCAACATATGTTGCTCCAAAACCTGTATGTACCTTTCAGCATTAATGGTGCCTTCACATATGTGTAAGTTGCCCATGCCTTGGGAACTAATACACCCCCATACCATCACAGATGCTGGCTTTTGAACTTTGCGCTTATAACAGTCTGGATGGTTCTTTTCCTCTTTGGTCCGGAGGACACAACGTCCACAGTTTCCAAAAACAATTTGAACTGTGGACTCGTCAGACCACAGAACACTTTTCCACTTTGCATCAGTCCATCTTAGATGAGCTTGGGCCCAGCAAAGCTGGCGGTGTTTCTGGGTGCTGTTGATAAATGGCTTTCACTTTGCATTGTAGAGTTTTAACTTGCATTTGCAGATGTAGCGACGAACTGTAGTTACTGACAGTGGTTTTCTGAAGTGTTCCTGAGCCTATGTGGTGATGTCCTTTACACACTGATGTCAGTTTTTGATGCAGTACCGCCTGAGGGATTGAAGGTCACGGGCATTCAATGTTGGTTTTCGGCCTTGTCGCTTACGTGCAGTGATTTCTCCAGATTCTCTGAACTTTTTGACGATATTACGGACCGTAGATGATGAAATCCCTAAATTTCTTGCAATAGATCATTGAGGAATGTTGTTTTTAAACTGTTTGACAATCAGCTCACGCATTTGTTCACTAAGTGGTGACCCTCGCCCCATCCTTGTTTGTGAATGACTGAGCATTTCAGGGAAGCTGCTCTTATACCCAATCATGGCACCTACCTGTTCCCAATTAGCCCGTTCACCTGTGGGATATTCCAAATAAGTGTTTAATGAGCATTCCTCAACTCTCTCAGTCTTTTTTGCCGCTTGTGCCGCTTTTTTGAAACATGTTGCAGGCATCAAATTCCAAATGAGCTAATATTTGCAAAAAATTGCGAAGTTTACCTGTTCAAACATTAAGTAACTTGTCTTTCCATTGTATTCAATTGAATATAGGTTGAAAAGGATTTGCAAATCATTGTATTCTGTTTTTATTTACAATTTACACAACGTGCCAACTTCACTGGTTTTGGGTTTGTAGTTATACACAGTCATGTCTATAGTCACAAGTCTAGCTAGCTAGAAACAGTTATCTTTCACAAGTCTAACTAGCTAGCTAATATAGGCTTGTTATTTTCCTTTCTGACATAAGTAGTCTAATGTACTTATTCAATAGAATGTATGACTAATTCAATTGACTGCATGACTAATTATATTCATTTTAGCTGTATGCAGCTGAAACCCTAATCAATTTTCATATATTTCACAAGTCATCAAATGTCAACAGCTCACTAGCTAGCTACCTAGCTAACAGTGGCCTATTGAAAATGTTTCCCTTTCTGACAAGAAATTGAGCTTCTTAGTCTTCAAATTATCTTAAAAATAATCAATAATACACAGTTATCACATCAAATTGTTTGTCAGGTAGGAATATAATCATAAAAAAAAATAAGACTTACATGTTTCAGATGTCGAACAGTTGTCCACAGTTGGTTACATTAAATGTGTTCCTGATTGCAAACAGATTCCAATGTGGGTCATTTCTGACCCATGTGTGAAGACTTTATGTAGACTGTCAAAAGATGTGCTTATTCATAAAGGAAGAACAGAACAATGAATATTATGATTTTTAATAAACAAAACAATTAAAATTTACTGATACTTGGATTAGTAAATGATAAAATACATAGATTCTAAACATTCAGCATAGAAACACTCAGCCGTTCATGAAATAACATGGGAAATGGAGATGGGTCATTTTAGACCCATGTTGCGCATTAGACGGGTAGTGATACAAGAAGTGTTTTTATTCAAAATGTAAAAAAGAAAAATGTACAAGAAGGATAAATTATGATCAAAAACTAGTTAATTGAGGACCACCTGGAATACTGAGTAATGAAATTAATTAATTGCAAAGATACAGCCCATAAAAACTGAGTCGGGTCACTTCAGACCCATGTTGCGCATCAAAGGGTTAAATGCACCAACTTAAGGGTCCAAATGAAAGATTGTCAACGTGATACCTAAAGGGGGAGAACTAGCAGCACCAGATAGTGCAGAGTGCTCTTTTAATGAATCTTTTGTTAATTATGAAATAGCTAAGTCTAATTGTTGTCATATAGGGATGTTCAATGGCCCCCAAATTTCCAGTTCTGAGACGGCCACAAATTTCAAGTAGCGAACTATAGCAAAACATACCTATCAAAATATTTAGAATCTGTGATGCAAACTTCTTTGGTACCTGTTATTCACCATTGCCTTGCATGTTAATACCTTGAATATGCTGAAAGATGTTAGCTATGGGAGTCTGATTGGTTTTCTGGACCTTGGCAGGCCTCAGCAAACATATTCTTTGCGCGTGATTGACATAGTGCTTCTGCTCACTTAGTCTGGGAGAGAAGTTTTATGGATTTAATTTCTAAATCAGCCACTCTGGATTAACGATGGTCATGCAAAGTATATATTGTGCCTGAAAAAATGTGCTTGCTATAATGAACATAGACTGTATGAAAAGGTGGACGCAGCACTCGGGTCTGAAAACTGAGGACTGCGTGGAGATGTCCAAAATTTGCATACTATTTAATGGCCGGCAAATGGAGACGTCAGTGGTTGCAGAAAAAAGTTCAATCCTATAGAAGTCTATGAGAAAATGACCCTACTTTGCCAACAGACATATAATTTAAATAATGATTTTCCACATTATTGTATCTATCGCAAGTTTCAAGTCTCCTTCGATATATCATGATGTTCATTTTTGTAAATTATGGTCCCAAATAGACTAGAATAAAGGATAAAGCCAGCATATGCTTTAGGGGCGTGGCTATCCTCTGGTCCTTGTCTGATACAGCAAGATACGCCAGTAGATCCACCCCTCGCTTCTACCCGGATATTCAGTTCACACTCTTGTCCAGTAGGAATCACATCCGATTTCAAAATGGCAAAATGGTGCGATTTAAATTGCCCAAATCCAGGCTTCCTCAATGGTATGCTGCAACCAACGTCACGGTCGCTTCGTCCATCTTTTTATACAGTCCATGATAATGAGGCATGCCATCGAATATTGACCTCAGTGTCTACTTTCACCTCGCTAAAACAAGAACTAATGCCATTATCCAAAACATAATGGTGCCAACTGTAGGTTTGAGGACTCATGATTGCTAAACCAGGACAGAATGCTTTAGTTCTTTCATTATAAATATCATGATATGTAAAATACTGTATATTTATACATGTATGCATAACAATTTTCATGCAATATGGTGATTTGGTAACATATTTCAATTTTAACAAGGCCAATTTTTGTTCATATGAACCCAATTAAAATGTAATTATCTTCCCGCACTAAAATAGCAAAGAAGATTTTATTTGATATCTTGTCATTTGCATACTAACTTTGTGCACATGAAATGGAATAAATGCTGGCATTTTTGTGAGGAGGTTCGTGAGATTGCAGATTAATTAGGCCAGTTTGTGAGAGAGAGGCTGGGCGATAATTGCAACCGAGCATAGACATAGGTGGAGGGCTCACCCCAACATTGCATTTAAAGTGCTAACTGCGGGTCCTCTGCACTGATAAATTATTAATGGAAATTCACTCAGAATCATGGCCTCACTGTAAAATGTTCAAAGCAGGGGAGATACACTTGAAAAGAAATTCAAAAATGAAAATTCTCCTTTGACCCAGAAAATAATACTCGTCACTTTCTTCAAAAAATTATTTTTTAGCAAGTCTGAACCTCAGCCACTGGCCTAAGTTTTTTGTCTTGGCAGCAAGGAATTTAAGGATTTTCTGGTTACTGTTTGAAGGGTTTGATGGCTAAATGCAATATAAACCATTTTGGGACTTGCACAATAACTGGTATCATCTGCTTTAAACTGGCTCAGAATTACCCTGAATAAAATCATGCACCTAGAAACACGATGGAACCCATTAACCAGCCTGCCCGATTTCATTTTATGCGATAAAAAAAAAATCTGGTTGTTTCATTGCGAAACAATGAACAATTTTAAGATCAAAATTAACCTTTGCTTTAACTCTGGATATGTTAACAGAGACATATTTTTTAATGTATTAAACAGTGACATGCCATCAGATGTTCAGGCGGCTTTCAGTAACCTCACCCTTTACCACATAATTGCTCTCAAGCCATTCTCATGCAAGTTTGCCTGATAAACAACCACACAATTCAATGCCTTAAAAACCAAGACTAACATATGACTTGTAATGATTAAGATATGATAATGATGATTGCCAATTGGCAACATTTGAAGACCACAATGGAAAAATGATCAGAGTCACATTTTCACGTTGTGGAGAAATGATGAATTAAAAATTCAAAACAAACAATCTTAGAAACAAAGCACTGAATAAATATGTCAAGAAATACAAAATATAATATTTTTATCAATATTATAATTACTCATAATATATAAAATAAACAAAAATGCTAAATTTGAACATTTTCCTTTTTGTCTTCATTTATATACACAATGCTCAAAAAAATAAAGGGAACACTAAAATATCACATCCTAGATCTGAATGAAATATTCTTATTAAATACTTTGTTCTTTACATAGTTGAATGTGCTGACTACAAAATCACACAAATTATGAATGGAAATCAAATTTTTTAACCCATGGAGGTCTGGACTTGGAGTCACTCAAAATTAAAGTGGAACCCCCCCCCCCACTACCCCACTACAGGCTGATCCAATTTCGATGTAATGTCCTTAAAACAAGTCAAAATGAGGCTCATTGTGTGTGTGGCATCCACGTGCCTGTATGTCCTCCCTACAAGGCCTGGGCATGGTCCTGATGAGTTGGTGGATGGTCTCCTGAGGGATCTCCTCCCAGACTTGGACTAAAGCATCTGCCAACTCCTGGACAGTCTGTGGTGCAACGTGGCGTTGCTGGATGGAGGGAGACATGTCCCAGATGTGCTCAATTGGATTCAGGTCTGGGGAACAGGTGGGCCAGTCCATAGTATCAATGCCTTCGTCTTGCAGGAACTGCTGACAGACTCCAGTCACAGGAGGTCTAGCATTGTTTTGCATTAGGAGGAACCCAGGGCCAACCGCACCAGCATGTGATCTCACAAGGTGTCTGAGGATCTCGTATCGGTACCTAATGCCAGTCACGCTACCTCTAGCGAGCACATAGAGGGCTGTGCAGCCCCCCAAAGAAATGCCACTCCACACCATTACTGACCCACTGCCAAACCGGTCATGCTGGAGGATGTTGCAGGCAGCAGAGCGTTCTCCGCGGCGTCTCCAGACTGTCACGTGTTCAGTCTGAACCTGCTTTCATCTGTGAAGAGCACAGGGCACCAGTGGCGAATTTGCCAATCTTGGTGTTCTCTGGCAAATGCCAAACGTCCTGCACGGTGTTGGGCTGTAAGCACAACCCCCTTCTGTGGACGTCGGGTCCTCATACCATCCTCGTGGAGTCAGTTTCTGACTGTTTGAGCAGACACATGCACATTTGTGGCCTGCTGGAGGTCATTTTGCAGGGCTCTGGCAGTGCTTCTCCTATTCCTCCTTGCACAAAGGGGGAGGTAGCGGTCCTGCTGCTGGGTTGTTGCCCTCCTACGGCCTTCTCCACGTCTCCTGATGTACTGGCCTGTCTCCTGGTAGCGCCTCCATGCTCTGGACGCATTGATGTGCCATCCTGGATGAGCTGCACTACCTGAGCCACTTGTGTGGGTCGTAGAGTCTGTCTCATGCTATCACTAGAGTGAAAGCATCACCAGCATTCAACAGTGACCAAAACATCAGCCAGAACCAGAACCTGCAGAACCACTTTTTTATTCGGGGTGTCTTGCTAATTGCCTATAATTTCCACCTGGTGTCTATTCCATTTGCACAACAGCATGTGAAATTGATTCTCAATCTTGCTTCCTAAGTGGACAGTTTGATTTCACAGAGGTGTGATTGACTTGGAGTTACATTGTGTTGTTTAAGTGTTCCCTTTATTTTTTTTGAGCAGTTATAGAATAGATTTGCATACAGTATACAGTTACAGGAGTTTAGAAGTTATAAAGACATTTTGATATTTTATCTTGTTATTTATGCGTGAAAGAAAATGCCTCATAATTTTGTGATGCAATCTACAACAATGCCATCGAAAATATATTTGACAATCATTCTACTACTAATTAGTCTTAGCAACTGTTGTTAATCAGGCAAAGTAAACCGCATGAGGATTGGGTTATTAAGCATTGAAAGGTGATGTTACCGAAGACCTTCATTTCCACCGACAGACTGCTACTGGTACTGAAGAATGATGACAAATATTTTGAGTTTGTTTCAGACTGCATGAGTAGCATTTCATTAGGGAATGCATATTATTTTAGGGTTTTAAACTTTATTTCATAATATGTTAGCACTTGGAGTCAAACGTAATCTTGGCTTTACTTCTATGATACTCAGGTACGTGTACACATGCATAGTTTAAATGGTAGCGCAGTGGTCTGGTTGGCTTGACTTGAGATCGTAAGGTCCTGAGTTCAAACCCCGGCCACGGCCTTCGTGGCGTGCTCTTAGGCAAAACACTTCACTCCCACACTCCACGCCTCACTCCACCCAGGTGTATAAATGGGTACCAGCAAATAGTCCATCAGTCCATCACTGGTACTCCCCCAGTTCTTAGTCTGGTTTCCCTGACTAAGAACTCGGGGAGTACCTGTGATGGACTGGCATCCTGTCCAGGGGGAGTGGTAATACTCCTAGTCGCATCATGCCACCCAAACTGGGGTTAAGCACCAGGCTGATGGGCTACTGGCTCGAAACAGGCTTACCTCTTCTTCTTACTGCCCCAACCCAAAAAAACAAGAACCATAAGATGATGGCATGTCCCCCCCGCCCCACATATTGAAAGAATGAAAATGCCATCTGCTACGGAAACAAACCATACCCCCTAACATTCTCTGTTCAGAACGTTTCCATGGAAACCAGAAAAAAATACTAAATTCATCAACTTCGGATTAGCAAAAGGCACCACTTCAGGTCATGATCAATGTGCACACCAAGATGTGTTAAAAAATGTTGAATGGAGCTGCCGAATAGCTCACTTGATAAAGCATCAAGTGGTGAAGCAGAAGTGACTATCATGGTGTGGTCAGCACTGTTTTCAGAGTAGCGTGCAATTGGCCAATAAACTAGCCGGATGCAAACTGGAAAGGGTCTGTCAGGATAGGGTATTGTAAATAACAAGTATTCAGGCGCCTCCTGTTGGCCAGACGGGCACTCAGACGAGAAGATTCTGAGCTAGTGCACGTTTGGGTATCCTTCACCCTCGTTCTGAGCTTGCAAGGTTTCAACTAATGAGTGTATAAGAAGCGGTGGCGACGGGCGCATGCTCCGGAGGAGAGCCGTAAAGTTGCCAGTAGGGGGCCGCATATGTGAAAAGCCCTTGTACATAGTTCTCCAGTTGGACATTCAAGATTAGGGTGGGATTGGAAATGCAAAATTCTAAATAAAAAAATATATATATTGAACATTGAATTTTCAAGTTCACAGACATGTTCACAGACAGAAGGATGGACAGACAACCGCACCCATGACTATATCCCCCTGGGATAATAATAATAAAAAATAATAAAATAAAACAATGTTGATAATAATAATAATAATAATAATAAATCTAGTCTACTGACTCAACCACAACTTAAGGAGTTATATATTTTTTTATGGAGAATTTGTTCACATGAATATAAAAAGCGCAGAAACCAAGCTTTCATTATCGTTGGCCACCATGCATAAAATAAGTTTTGATTAACAAAGGTCTGGATATATTGCATGAGGCAAAAAAAACAATGTTCACAGCAGTAAAAAGTGAGAGTAGAAGTACAAATATACAGTTCTTTGGTGAAATTATTTTATTTTTAAATCAAATTCTTTTTTTTTTCTCAAAACAGCCTTATTGGATATATCTCCTTTCGCTGTCAAATTCTTCACATGATAGATATCACTATGTGGTTGTGGGCACTCCATCATAAACGTTAGTGTGATCTTCAGAGTAATGGTTTGCAAACTTGTGGCAGCAGAGTCTTGTGTATACTGGTTGTTCTTCCAAACGGAGTTCCAATCTTGTAATGAGAGCCAAGTATGTATAGAGGGATTATAAAAGGTACATTGAAGCTACGTGTAAATTGGCATGGATTATTAAAATCAAAATTTGACATTGTGCTTGTTGTGCTAAATTAAAAAGAGTAACGCAGTTTGTTCACAGATAAAATTTTGTGAGTGAAAATCAGGTTAACTATTTCTGACATAATATAAGGGTAAATCATTCTTCAAAATAGGAAAAGCTCTTAATTAAGATTAAGAAATGTTAGGACTTTGTAAAAATGCTAAGAGAGCTTCTGTGGTTGCATACAAAACCAGCATGCCTTTAGTTTTCCAAGGATTATGAAAGGGAAGTACACCATTTAAGAAGTGGTCCGATGCATCTTTATAATTTATGCAATCTTCTCTTACTTGAACTCCCCCTTCCATTTATCAGCCATAGCTAAATTACTACATCACTGTTCCCCAATTTTAAAGTGACATTACTCAAACCGCTGAAAGCTTCCTTACCAATTAAGCAAAACGGTTCATAAAGTAGATACCAGATGCCTCCACAATAGAAATTTTCAATAAAGCTAATCAAGGGGAGAATGAAGAGATGATGAATTAGGAGCGCATAAATACAAAGATAAATCCTGCAATTTTCATTTCTTCTGTCTTCATGAATTATGAACTATATCCACAGACATAATATAAATATTGATTGAGAGGCAGTTGAGAGGCAGTTGGGAGGCAGGGGAGGCAAATGCATCAGCTGCATAATGATATTATTCTTCACATCACATTTAAACTGCTAATATTTGTTCCCAATTCTGTCCTCTGGTCTTGGCAAGGGAAACAATGCTGTCAGAGGACACTTCACTGGAAGATATAATACTGATGATGTAATGCAGACAGAATAGTTTGTTTTTTTAATGATGTTTTTTTTCTTTCCCTCAAAATTCAGTTTTGCTGAGCTCTGCAATCAGCAGAATACATTAGTTGTCGTAATTTTTATAATGCTCACAGTCCCGTGACAAGTTGATTGACCACAGAAAAGTTAAAGTCCCTCCCACTTCCTCTCGAAGTTCCCTTGAATTGTTAAATATGGAGGAAAGTTAGATTTTCAACAGAGAGTCAATAGGAGCTGTAGTCCTCAGGTGAAACATACACAGATCAGCCACAACATGAAAACCACAAGCCTCTTACTGTGTAGATCCCTCTGTTGCTACCAGAACAGCTCATTCAAACTGACATCTGCTTGAATTCTCGGACCCATGGTTTCCCAACAGATCATTTCCCAGAGAATTATAATGCCTTCACCAGCTTGTCTTCTTCCCAGAGTGCATCCTGGTGCCTTTTTTATCCTCAGGTAAATGGTGTTCGTGTATTGTGCTGATTCACAAGATGTAAAATAAGATGGGACTCGCATGAATCAGTGGACCTTCTTAAGTTGCTCCAAGGTCCGGTTAAAAAGGCTCCCATGTCCACTTTAAACACTTTTGGAGGAGACTGAGGTTAGAATGGGCGCCACGAGTGTTCTGCAGCTACAGGCTGCTTTCGGAATGTACGCTCACCCACTATATAGAGCGCTATGTAGTGAATTTTCTACATTAAAAACGATATAAAGAGAGTGAGTGAGTGAACAAGTGTGCATTTCGAATGCAGCCACAGTGTGGAACCTGCGGCAGGGTATGATGCACAGTGACTTGTGAGAAATTCCTCATGAAAGAAGTGTTACCATTCTCTGTTAATTGTGCCAAAGTAGTTCCTCAATCGGTTTGAACCAGACGGATCAGCCCTTGTTTCCCTTCCCTTTGCAGCCTTGAGCTCCAACAATCTGCCACAGGTTCACAGTTTGTTCTCATTCGGACCACTGTCGGTGGGTACGCATCACTGCAGACAGTAAGCAACCCAGAATCCTTGTCCATTCATAGATGCCACGGCGATTTAGCCTTTTGAAAAGTCGCATAAGTCCCATTTTTTCAACATTCAACGTGTTTCCTACGATGGCTTACCGTCTTAGGTTTGTTCACAGACCAATCTGCTTCATCTGTGAGTGGTTTTATTGTTTGGATTCATTGGTGTTCATTATTTGCTGTCAGTCTAAGCCAAAAACATGCATTCCTTACTTTAACCAAATGCCTACACTTTGCCAAAACTCTCACAACTAAAAACTTGCAGTTCACCTGCTACACTCGATGAATGTCATCCTCCATCCTTTTTTTTTTTTTGGCTAATATTCCCTTGCTTGGACACTTCTCTACGCTCACGTCACATGTTCTCATCTCTTTTATCCCCCCATCTTTTCCACCCATCCGTTTCCCTCTGCACTCCACCATCTCTTCTCCTCTCCCCGTCCCTGGTCTCCTCCACTCTGGAGTTTAATTTTCTCCTTGACTCTATTGCGAGCCCTAAGATGGCTGCCATGGCATCGAGGGCAGACTCAAGAGGCTAAGCGCTGCCATATTAACCCAGGTTCGGCTCTCAGGGCTGAATTCCATTACTGTCAATGCACAGCCAGGTAAAGGAATTCTCTTTCAGGGATGGCGAGAGAGATGAAGAGGCAGCTGAATAACACACGGAGCGCCTTTACTGAAAACCCATTCTGCAGTCTCGAGTGTTTATTTAAAGAGAACATCGCGAAAATCAATTTACACAAACACATTGAGAACTGAAGAAAATTACATATGGTCCCCCGGCCCTTTTCTCCCTGGAAATGGCTTTGGCCTTGTCCTTCTCAATGCACAGTGCATGCACCAGTGCCTTTTATGTTCCCAATGAAAAGACATGCAGTGTGATTTTGTTCAAATTGAGAAGAGTGGTCTTATGTTTCTGACAGATAACAAATAGGCCTATCTTGGTGCTTTTCATAATCTTTGAAAAGAGCAATAACTACTTGCTCTGGCACAATTAACATGTATTTCCTTATTCCCTTACTAATAATATCTCCGCAATATATTCACTAAAATGGTTCCCAGAATTTGGTGACTGTGCAGCGCCTCTCCTCTTTGTTGAGTGGATTACACAACAATGCCCAGCCCTTGGCTCTGCCACCAAGGAGTGACACACACAATTTAATTAGGAGATGCATTTTCATCGACTAATTTACATATGACAGAAATTAATTACAATACCGTGTCAGGAAAGGTCCAATTTAATCAAACGGATAATTGCACTGAGCTGAAGCAGTAGTCTTGGGAGCCCCCAGCTTGGAAGCCATGTCAATGAAATTACAGTTAAGAACATCTCCATACTCAAGCAAGCAAAACCTTGTGCGTAATACAGTACCTGTGAATATTACTTTGGTACCGAGCATCTCATCGCTCAGGAGGCTCATAAGAGTTGATTTCCCAGTCTGCTTAATACATGCAAATTCGAATTAGAATCCGAGAGAGGAAGGGCCTTTTGCACATGACCCCTGATTGAGTCAGGTTGCCATTAAAAAAAGACAATAGCGATGTTTTCAAAAGGAAATTGTTCGAATGGAGGATGGAGCTACTAGGCGTCCATGTCTGAGACTGATTACTGACACGCACTCTTCCCCTGTATTTACAGTCGTGAAGTCCCCGGGCTCGCGGGTCAAATTACGGTCATGAGCGCTGAGGCGAGGCCTTACGAATTTTTGAATGCTCTTCTGGCGCTCTCAGTGAAACATTACTTTCATTATTCCAGGTCATCGGCAAGCTGAGCAAATTGGCATGAAGCGCAATTACCTCGAAATGCTGTGTAAGCAGGCTACTGCTATTGTACGGCTTGTTGCCCGACTCAAAACAATATGCGCTAAATCTATGTGGAGGCCTCGGTTAATTCTTTTTACCGGCCGCAGTAAAAACCAGAGCCTGCAATGCAGTATGAATTATGCAAATTTGCTTTTTATTATTTACTCACAACACAGCGAAGTTCATGGAGTACAGCAGAGGTTCATCCAGGTTATTTGGCTGTAGCGGGGAGAAGACTATTGGTTCAGTCAAACAGCAATGGAGCTTTATTCCTTAACCCTTAAAGCACGAAATAATAATGTTCCTCATTGATGATATATATATATATATTTTATTTTATTACTGTTCCTCAATGATGTTAGATATCAAATTCAAAGCTATTAAAAACCTATCATGTGATGACTTGTTTAAAAGAACTCCCACAGGGGAGCTCTTTTAGACAAGTCGCCACATGATAGGTTTTCAACTGCACAAGATAATTTCATTTATAATTTGTTGAAAATTTACTTCTGCGCTCTGAGGGTTAATGTCCGTATTACATTTCGGCAGACGTTCTCAGTTAGCGAGGGGGAAAACGCTATATCAAAAGAAAACAATAAAAATCTTCCATATAATAGTGAAAACATATTTACATTCGATAGCATCGTGAGTGTAGTCAACAGCATCACTGATGAGAAAAACCTGCAGAAGGTTTAGAGGAAGAAAAATAAACAGCCAACATTTAAAAAACGGCAAGGGGTCCGTAAGCATCAAACCACATGTTTGTATGGGACACGCTTTGTGGAGGCATCCAATCCCCCCTCCCCCCCCTTTTTTTTTCAAGGAGCTGGCATTACCAATAGAGCAGGCTATATTAGATTAGACTCATAATAAAATATTAGTTGGCAGTGGTACAGCATTTTATTTCTTACATCCTCGGGACATTAACATCATCAAATATAGCCTTTGAGTGCCCTGTTCGCTCCAATCAAAGGCCGCGCTATCGTGCTATCCTGAACACTAGACCTCTGTGTAAGTGGACTTAATAAAGGCTGCCTGGGTCTTAATAACATGTAAGTGAGTGGACACATTACCTCAGCTCTAGATTAAATCTGTCTAATTAAGGAGATAATGCATGGCAGCTGTTGTGTGTCCTGGTGGATCTATGTTGTGAATACAAATAAGTCTCCAAACAGGCTGTTCGGAGTGGGGGTTTGGGGGGGGTGCCCGCTCCAATGAAAACTTCTCACAGCTACATGGGCCGACTGGAGCGGAATGAAGTTGGCAGCACGGGGGAAAAGAGGAGATAAACACAGCGGTATAAGAAATGGCTGTGCAACTGCTGTGCCAACCCGACTCGAGCTCTGCAGGTCTGATGACGGAGACATTATGACACCTCTGTCCCCAAGAATGGAAGTCATCGGGATAACTTGTTCAACAACATTGCTGAGTGCTGCCTGTGCAGGGCTATGCAAATAAAACACTGCCACTAAAGTAGGAGAATAACATTGTTTTGACTTGAATATGAGTAGCAACTCAGCCCAGGGAAAGTGCCCCTTACTGAGAGTTCATCTCACCCAGAAAAATCAGCCCACTACACCAGAGGGCTATAATTCAACAAAAATTACAGTTGTTAGAGCTCTGTGGAGTTGTGGCCAGAGAGCTGGACTAAGGATATGAATATTGTAATTGATTTAAAATAACAATTGTCTGGAATGGGTAGAAATAAAAGCAGATTTTTGTGTGTGTGTGTGTGTGTGTGTGTGATCTATTGTACTGCCAAATATTTCAGATATCTTAGAATCCCCTTTAGAAGGAAGTTACTTTAACCACCTAAATTTATTTAACCTTTATCTTACCAGGAAGATCCCATTGAGATTGAAAAACTCTTTTGCAAGAGAGTCTGGGGCAGTCACAAGCAAAGTTTCTAAATGGGTCAGAAAATATATTAGTTGAACAATTTTTAGGTTACCTTGGAAATATGGGCTTCCTGTAATTTTGGATATATGGACCTATTGTACACCAGTGCTATTAGAGAGGACCAATAGTCCCGGAGCTGTATTATATTAGAAACGCGCGCGCATGCGTTTGCGTCTGTGTGTGTGTGCGCGCGTGCACGTGTGTTTATGCGTGTGGAGTCCTGCTTTAGCTGAAATAAAGATCAAGAAGTCTGTTAAGATCCAGAAAAGGAATCAAATGCAGATTCAGAGTTCAAGCCACAAAGAGGTATAAATTAACTGGGATAAAGATGGGCCAGAGCAGAGAACAGCGGAATAGCAGACCTGCTAATTTGATGTTATAAGTGGAGTGGGTGGGGATGTATCTGCACCAAGGCCAGAAACTGTCCCGGAGCAGAAGCCAGGCAGAGAATCCCATTCGCAGGTGCCAAATTGCTCGCAAACAGGAACCAAGGTTTAACAGGAACAAAGGCCCAAACCTTGATACGAATGAAAGCATGGGAGGTTATTCCTATTAAATGGACTCAGACGAGAAGTGAGCCGGGACACGGGTTTGGCAGGAACGCGGCCAAAACCACTGGAGACCGATGAAGACTTCCTATTAAATGGACTCGGAAAAGTAGCAATTGTTTCCTTAATTTAAGTTTACCTAACACACAGAGGAAGTCCAGCAATGCTCAGTACCACTAGAAGGCATTTACTGACTGGAAGGTTATGTGGGGAATGGACCTTAACAATCCAGCAATGACAGAAACGCCACAGCAATTTATATAAACAAAACAATCACATGGAAGGGGCAAGGTTACAGTGCGAGCAGACAAGACAAATAAATCAATTGAAAGAAACAAACCAGCACATAAAAAGATCAGCACATGAAATTAACCAGTTATTCGATCCTCAGTAACCAGTTGATGATGGCGGATTAAAAAAATAAAATAAAATAGAATAGGAATATCTTCCCAGACTGTAAAATGCATGAAAACGGAAAACAAAATTGCACTTGATAGTTTTAATATGAAGAGTGTGAAATAAGGGCAAGGTGAGGTAACTGCATGAGATTTGTTGAATTATTCAGAAAAAAATGCTTGAATGGAACTCGCTGTGTCAACATCTGCTCACAAAAAAAAAAAAAGATGTTGCGAGTGAGCAGTATCCTAACGTATTCATAAATATTCTAGGTCAATAGCAATAGCACTACTGCAAAATATCAGTTTTTTGTCTTTGGAAGGTGTTCCAGTGGCAGCCTCCCACTTATGGCGGAAATACTGAGCAGCAATGTAGCTTACCACAGAATCATTTCTGACAGGACCACTTCGTCAAGAAAAAAAATATTAATTGCAGCATACAGGCATACAATCATACACTGAGTTTGGCCACATGGCTCTGTTATGAGAGATCCCTGCTCGTCCGAACGAGAAACCGAAGCCAGGGAGCTACTAGTAATCCCCCTCCAAGGAACAGGGCCAACATCAGCAATGACGAAAGAGACATTGCTATAGAACGAAAATTTAGAGAAAGAGAGCCGGGTTAATGAATACAATAGATTGGTGGAGCTGGGGTGGAGGAGGGTTGTTGAGCGAGCGCACTGAGGAGCAGCTTCCCGATGGCGAGCTTAAGTACTGTACAGGCCTGCAGATACTGCCTAATTCCCAAGAGATGTCTCGTGGATTTCTCGCAATAACCTCCTCTTTATGTCGGGTGCTATTATCAACCTCGTAGTCTGCTGAGACAAGCTTCGTACTCAGTGGGCCGCCGAACCCACGAACCTACACACATATGCCCAGAGTCGGCCAAATGTGCGACATAATGTAGTCCAAATTAGGGCTATGAACAGTTGTTACTGAGAATTACTTTTCATATGCGAATTTGATTGATATAATACATTGTTGCATTGTTGGTAATTACTAATCACTAATCACTGAAAATCGAGGGTGGGCTGAAGAAAAGTATGCGATATCCAGCAGCCATTGAAGAATCACTTCGAAAATCTCAGTGTACATGTACTGCTGGTCTGAATAAAACATGGGCTTCATACATGCCGATTGTAATTTTGCATTTATTTCAGCCTGTTTACACCCCGTGCACACAGCTCTGCGACCTTGCGATGACCATGCCTATCACCCCGATCACCCCGATCTCAAAAAGTTATCAAATCGGGGCATTATCCCCGTCAAAATCCAGCAATTTGGGAAAGTAAAGACTACATCACGACTGTACCGCCATGCTTCCATGTCAAAAGCGCTGGTGACTTGCTGCCACTGCGATTACTCCTAGACCAATGCCGACCAAGCGGTCGTTTCTACTATGTTGCCGCTACGATGTACAGGACCATACTACAAAGTCACACAGACTTAGACGATAGTAGGATGATGCCGCTACGCTGGTGCTGACCATATTACGCTTCTAGTACGATGTGTGGCGATGTCTATGTAATTGTAATTACTGTATGCATTATATTTCTTTGGAGTATCAACTGATTTTGTGATTTGTAAGCTAAATACAGTGAGTGAAGAAAATACAACACAGTAAGAAAAAGTCATTGCTCTTATTATCTAAGTTATGCAATTATTTTGTTCACTGAATTAAGCTATAATTTATGTCCTCTTGCTTCGATTGAATATCAGTTCCTACTTATAATTGTTTACTGGGGAAGAAGGGGCGTAATGTGGGAAAAGGAAGATGCAGAAAAAATGCTTGAGTTGAGCAGTCCGTCTTGTTGGATGAAACATTGGCTGAACAGTCCTGTATTGGTGTGATTAACGAAAAACGAAGAGTAAAGATTGATTTGCGTACCACCAATTGTAGCGCTCATTCCCACAGCCCAGAGACCTGCTGGAGCACGTGACCTAAATCGAGAGACGAAGGTTACATTGTAATGTGAATATAGGCCACTGGATGGCAGTATTTACCTTTTTTTTAATTCAGCTCAGACTGGAGCTATGTTTAGACATGTCCTGGACATGTCTGGGGCAAGTCCCTGAAAATAAAAAAAAAGAGGTCTAAATGTGGGTGGGGTCTGCAAAAGAGTATATAAGGCAAAGAATTGAGACAGTAAAGTAGTAGGAGAAATTGCAAGAAGAAGGATACGTGTGACCAGACCTGTCATTTCTGTTCAAGACCTGTGAAGTTTCTTTTGTGGATTTTTGCCTGTGTTTGAGCATTTTTTTTTCTCACCCAGCACATCACCAGGAAACCCATAAGGACTGTAAATATTTCAGTTTTTTTTTCTAATCAATCTTGGTCTTAGTTTTTGGTTAGTGTTAGTCTTTCTTTGTTCATTAAATGTGTTTGAGTTTTTAAAACTGTGTCTGTCATCCCTTGCTGTTGCTGTTGCTGTTGTGTTGTAATGTAATAACAAATTGGGGCCATAACAAATTGGGGGCTCGTCCGGGATAGACCATTGTGTGAGTAATTTATTGAAAATCTAACATTTCAAATTGTAAAATTGATTTTTTTAATTGAATACATATATATTGACAACAGCAATGGATGATTTCTTGGCATCACCAACCGTAGGGGTTTTGAAGTCTTTTAAAAAGACAGAACTGTTGGAAATATGCAGACATTTGGAGCTGACAGAGGTAAAACCAGCCATGCGAAAAGCAAGACTGGCTAGAGAGATAGTTGAATATTACATTGATGAAAATGTGTTTGCACCAGGAGATCTGGAACAGTTTCCAGTGGAAAATCCAAATATAGAAATGGAACTTAAACTAAAAATGCTAGAGATTGAAAGGGAGGAAAGAGAAAAAGAAAGGGAGGAAAAAGAAAAACAAAGAGAATTTGAGAGGGAAGAAAAAGAAAAACAAAGAGAATTTGAGAGAGAGAAAGAGGAAAGAGCAGAAAGAGAGAGACAGAGACAGAGAGATTTTGAATTAGAGAAATTCGATAGAGAAGAAAGACTCCGAATGGAGCAACTAAAAATTAAAATTGAAACTAAAAATAAATTTTGTGCCAGTCAGGAGGTAAAACTGGTGCCTCCATTTTCTGAAAAGGACGTAGACAACTATTGCCAGTGTTTTGAAAAGGTAGCAAAGAGTTGCCAGTGGCCAAAGGATGTTGCAAACTGTCCTCAAGGGTAAAGCTCAACAAGCCTATTCGGCTTTGTCTGCAGATGATTCCTCTGATTATGAGGTTGTCAAAAAGGTTATTTTGAGAGCTTATGAGTTGGTTCCAGAGGCTTACCGACAGAAATTCAGAGGTCTGAAGAAATCTGAAAATCAGACTTATGTGGAATTTGCTAATGAGAAGAAGGTTTGCTTTGAGCGCTGGTGTACTTCTATGAAGGTCAAGGATGATTTCAACTCACTAAAAGAGATGATGTTAGTTGAAGAATTCAAGAATTGTGTTAAGGATGATGTTAAGACCTACCTTAATGAGAAGCAAGCACTGAATTTGCAATCAGCTGCCAAATTTGCAGATGAATATGTTCTCACACATAAGTCTAAATTTCAGTCTAGCAGTAACAATAGATGGTCCCAATTTCAGAAAAAGGGTTACGGTGATACCCAAGATTCTTCACCCAAAGACAAAGACAAATCTGGTGATGGTGCTCAGAAATCCAGTAACAGGTCCGATCAAAGTGTGAAAGCTGACAGTGACAAAAGTGGTCTAGTTTGCAGTTATTGCAAGAAATCTGGTCATGTTACAACTAACTGTTGGTTCCTTAAACCTAAGAAAGAAAAAGAAAAGGATACCAAACCAAATGCCTTTGTGAAAACAAGGTTAGAAACCCCTGTAGTAGATAACCGATCTGCTAAATTGCCTGCTTCTTGTGGGGCTAAAAAGCCTAATACAGCTGACTTTGTGAGGGAGGAATTTCTTCCATTTGTGTCAGAGGGATTTGTGGCTCTGAATGAGCATACTACTCCTGTCCCCATATATATCCTAAGGGATACCGGAGCTTCTCAGTCACTTTTGTTGATGGACTCCTTGGAGTTACGTGATGAGACCGCTTCAGGGGATTTCATACTTGTACAAGGTATTGAAGGGAGGACTGTATCTGTACCCCTGCGCTCTATATTCTTGAAGTCAGATTTAGTTACAGGACAGGTAAAGGTGGGACTTATGTCAAGTCTACCTATAAAGGGTATTTCTCTGTTGCTAGGCAATGACCTGGCTGGGGGCAAAGTAGTTCCCCCTGTACATCTTACTTCACAGCTAAGCACTGAAGATGGGGATGAGGACCCATCTCTGTATCCTTCTTGCGCAGTGACTCGTGCTATGGCTAAGAAGCCTAAAGAAGATGTTGTGGTGCCGCCCAGCACATTGAATAGTCAGGACTCAGGTGGTTTGCCTCATGACTCTGATTGGCCTACAATGGTTTCTCCGTTTGAGGACTTATCAGATACTTTTATCAGTTCTCTATTCAGCCAGCCGGATGGGTCTGGTGATTCTGATGTGTCTGGAGACTTGTCTCTGTCCAGAAAGCGGTTGATTGAGGAGCAAACTAATGATCCTGAAATTTGTGTACTAAAGAGGAGAGCCCTTCCTGATAAAGAAATAGATGCAGTTCCAGTTGGATATTATCTCAAGGATGGTGTGTTGATGCGGAAGTGGCGCCCTCCTGATATCCCTGCCAATGCAGATTGGGCAGTGGTCAGGCAAATTGTTGTTCCGAAGGTCTATAGGAATGAGATCTTAACAATGGCTCATAGTTTACCTTTAGGAGGTCATCTTGGTGTTAACAAGACTGTTGATAAGATCATGAAACACTTCTTTTGGCCTGGGCTTCGGAAAGACGTTTCCAACTTTTGCAAAACCTGTCACACTTGTCAGGTAGTTGGAAAACACCAGTTAGACCCACCTGTAGCTCCATTGCAGCCTATCCCAGCATTTGGGGAGCCATTCTCTAGGGTCATTGTTGATTGTGTTGGTCCATTACCCAAGACTAGATCTGGAAATCAGTACTTGTTGACAATCATGTGTGCATCTACCAGATTCCCTGAAGCCATACCTCTACGTAACATCAAGGCAACTGCAATCTCGAAGGCTTGGATAAAGTTCTTCACGTTGTTTGGCCTTCCCAGGGAAATTCAGTCAGACTAAGGTAGCAATTTCACAGCAGGATTGTTTCAGCAGGTTGTGTATGAACTAGGTGCAAAGCAGATTCTTTCTCGTGCCTATCATCCAGAGAGTCAGGGTGCCTTAGAGCGGTTTCATTCCACTCTCAAGACAATGATGAGGACTTATTGTTATGACCATGAGAAAGACTGGGATGAAGGTGTTCATTTGCTGTTGTTTGCAGCTAGAGAAGCAGTGCAGGAGTCTACTGGATTCAGTCCATTTGAGCTAGTGTTTGGTCATGAAGTGAGAGGACCTTTGCTATTATTGAGTGAACAATGGCAAGAGAAAGAGCCGCACATCAGTCTGTTAGACTATGTTAGCAAGTTCAAGGAAAGATTGCGTGCAGCTTGTGACCTTGCCAAAGAGAACTTGAAATCAAGTCAGGGAAAAATGAAAACTTGGTATGATCATAAGGCTAGAAGCCGTGAGTTTAAACCAGGAGACAAGGTCCTTGTGTTGTTTCCCTTGCAGTCCAAACCATTGCAGGCTAGATTTCATGGTCCTTATGAAATTCTGACAAAACTCAATGATCTCAATTACATTGTGAAGACTCCAGATAGGAGAAAACCAAAACAATTGTGTCACATTAACATGCTGAAGCCTTATCATGACAGAAATGCTTGGGTTGCTGCTGTCACTTCAGATTCTCCTATGGCCGAAACGTGTGAAGATGAGGGGGAGTTTCAAGATGATGAACCTAGAATTAAAGCTGAAGTTCTTTCATGTAAATTGTCAAATTCTGAAGTGTTGCAAAATCTTGATGTAAAACTCCAGCGCTTAGAACCCTCACAGAGAGATCAGTTTGAGAGGTTGATCAAGAAATATGAGGATCTGTTTCCTGATGTTCCAAAGAGAGTTTCTATAGCCTCTCATGATGTAGATGTTGGTGATGCCAAACCAATAAAACAGCATCCGTACCGGATGAATCCTGAAAAGAGAAAGATTGCTGAGAAAGAGGTTGAGTACATGTTAGAACATGATATTATCAGACCCTCCAACTCAGATTGGAGTTCACCCTGTGTGCTAGTTCCAAAACCTGATGGAAGTACTAGATTCTGTACAGATTATCGCAAAGTCAATGCTGTAACTAGAACTGATGTGTTTCCAATACCTAGGATTGATGATTGTATCAATAGAGTAGGGCAAGCAAAGTTTCTGACCAAGATTGATTTATTGAAGGGTTATTGGTGTGTGCCTTTAACTGAGAGGGCCAAGAGCATCTCTGCTTTTGCCACACCATCTGGGTTGTACCAGTATGAAGTCCTACCCTTTGGGATGAAAAATGCCCCAGCCACGTTCCAAAGGATGATACAGTCTACAATCGCTGGATTGCCACACATGGGTGCATACATCGATGACCTGATCACATGGAGTGACTCCTGGGAAGAACATCTAAAAGATGTAGAGACGTTGTTCCAGCGCCTGACCCAGGCTAACCTGACTGTTAACCTGAGCAAGAGTGACTTTGGTTGTGCTACTGTCACCTATCTTGGCTACGTCATAGGCCAGGGTAAGGTGGCACCCATAAATGCTAAAGTCCAAGCCATCATGGACTTTCCAGTCTCTGACAACAAAAAAGCTTTGCGCCGCTTCATTGGAATGATCGGGTACTACCGCAAGTTCTGCAAGAACTTTGCTGAGATTGCTCTCAGTCTAACGAACCAACTGAAGAAAGGCGTAAAGTTCACTTGGGATGATGCATGCCAGAGAGCCTTCGATCGCCTGAAGTCTCTGCTGTGTCACTTCCCCGTGCTCAAATCTCCTGACTTCAACAAACCGTTCTCCATCGCGGTCGATGCTAGCGACCAAGCTTGTGGATCTGTGCTCCTACAGAGAAGTGACTCTGATGACATTGAGCATCCCGTGGCATACTTCTCCAGGAAGTTCAATCGCCACCAAAGGAACTATTCCACAATAGAGAAGGAACTGTTGGCTCTGGTCCTTTAATTACAACACTTTGAGGTTTATGTTTGTACAGGACAAAAGCCAATGATTGTGTACACTGACCACAATCCGTTAATGTTTTTGAGTAAGATGAAAAACAAGAATCGGAGATTGTTGAATTGGAGTTTGATTTTACAGGAGTTTGACTTGGAAATTAAGCATATGTAGGGTACAATGTAATTGCTGATTGCTTATCCCGTGTTTGAATATGTATATATATATCATGTGTTTATTTGAATATTGTATGATATGTATATATAGACAAGTGTTCACTTAACCATTTTGTATTGAAAAGAAAAATTTTGCCTTTATGAGTCAAAATTTTTCCCTTTTGGAATGGAGGTGTAATGTGAATATAGGCCACTGGATGGCAGTATTTACCTTTTTTTTTATTCAGCTCAGACTGGAGCTATGTTTAGACATGTCCTGGACATGTCTGGGGCAAGTCCCCGAAAATAAAAAAAAAGAGGTCTAAATGTGGGTGGGGTCTGCAAAAGAGTATATAAGGCAAAGAATTGAGACAGTAAAGTAGTAGGAGAAATTGCAAGAAGAAGGATACGTGTGACCAGACCTGTCATTTTTGTTCAAGACCTGTGAAGTTTCTTTTGTGGATTTTTGCCTGTGTTTGAGCATTTTTTTTTCTCACCCAGCACATCACCAGGAAACCCACAAGGACTGTAAATATTTCAGTTTTTTTTTCTAATCAATCTTGGTCTTAGTTTTTGGTTAGTGTTAGTCTTTCTTTGTTCATTAAATGTGTTTGAGTTTTTAAAACTGTGTCTGTCATCCCTTGCTGTTGCTGTTGTGTTGTAATGTAATAACAAATTGGGGCCATAACAACATCTATACTGAGCAACAAATAAAACGCAAGTTAGCTAGCTAGTTAATGTGCTCTTATGGTTACTCTGTCAAAGTGACCGCAAAACAAAGAGAAGTTTGATGAAATGAGTGTAAATGTGCACGCGCTAGTAATAAATTTGATTTTTTATAATGATTACGCGAAACTTAGTTTCCAGTCTGTCTTTAAAGGTGACCTATTATGCTATTTTTCCAAGTTTATATTTTGGTCTTTGACTCCCCTAGAGTACTCCTGATCGCGCAGGAGTAAGAAGTAAAAAAATGGTACTTATTTTGCTCATACTGCCATCCTCAAAAAACCCCATTTGCAATCCATAGTAGTCTCTGCCTGAAATGCCTCATTAGGGTGGCTCTTCCGCTATGGCCCCCACTCCTCTTGTGCCCACTTTCTTCTGGCTTGCCAGCTCTGTGGAGGGCGGATCTAGGCGGGATGAGGTAGCGGAACGCAGTTTTCCTGGTCCGACTCTTCAGAGTGAAACTGACGCGTCTCCTGAGGGAATTGACGGGTATATTCTGCAGTCTAATGCAGTACATGCGTATAGATCTAATTAAAATTAACTTGTTGTAATAAATGCAATGGCGAAAGTGGAGGACGCAGAGCGAAAGTCTGGCAGCTCAAGCACGAATTTGCTACCGGCTACAGCTTGCTACGGCAACAGTTGGTGAGTACAGCGGTTTTTCTACTCTGCAGCTAGGATGCAGGGAAAGCTAGAATCCACCCCATATAGACACATTTGTAGAATGGGTCGACATGCCCAAGTGTAGACCGGAGACCGGAGAAATCCGGTGGGTCTGAGTTTAGAGGGAAACATGGACAGTGAGGAGCAGCTAAAAGTGGACCAACAGCTTAAGGACTGCTTCGGTGTGTATCAAGACCTGCTAGTTAGTGTGTTGTTAGTGTGGAAAAACAAACAGCTTCCTCGCTGGTATATGACAGAGGGGTGAAAACTCCAGGCTAAACAGCCTTTTCGGAAATTGCCCGTGGTAATGGTTTACTCACTACGTCGGAATGACCAGCTTTTCCTTTGATAGATTAATTTTATAGATTTTTCTGATGTAATGTACTGAAATGCAAATTATCACCGGCACTAGGCCTATTACTGCTCCTACGCATGATATATGTCACTCGAACATTTACGCTGCGTCGCGATATTCTAGTGTCTGTCTCGTGTATTTCTCCTAATAATCTCGCATAGAAATGGCACTGTCTGCGGGCCTGTACGGTAGAGTAGCATATTACCAGCTAAGCAATCAGGCAGCTTGGTTAGATGACAATCATGTGCACTCAGGTAGAAGCTGCTCCTCTGTGAGCCGGCTTAACTCCAAGGCCTATCACAACTTAGGTCTAGTCTTCATATCTGTGTCAAAATCACCAAGGTAAACATTGTATCTTTGGCACAAATTTTTGCAAGAATTATCGAGCAGAACATTTTGGATTGACTGCAAAACTGCAGAGGAAAATATTGATTTAGAGACGACCTCTGAGTTCAAAACACATATTGTAAGAGATTTGTCAGTGCAAACAGTCTGTTTAGTTAATTTATTTGATTGAGCATTTAGTGAGATACTTTTGACGCCAATGGAATTGTTGAGCTGAGCAACTGAAAGTGGATTCGGTGTATGTGCATGCCATATCAAATCCATCCAGTCAGCAATTACATAACCTGTTTATTCCACTGCAGAATGCACACAAACAATTGATCAAATCAATAAACAAGCAAACAAATAAAAGAATACATTTAGTGTCTTCAATTATGCTTCTAAGAGTGTCTTTAGACTAACAAAAAATCCTGAATAAGCCCACACAAGCAAGGCAAACTGCCAGAGAGGAAATCCTGGAAGGACTTACTGCAAATTTGTGATAATGGGCTCCATTCTAAAGAGCACTGTGATCATCTAATCCTACCATACATAGGACATGCATTTTTCATGTTTGTTTCAATTTATAATTAAAATTCTTTATGCTGTGGTTTAATGGTTTGTTCCAGAGTACTTATTGTAAGGCGTAGGGTTTAACAAATGGCGTGACTTGGTGTTCCAAAACTCAAGAAGGTAAACTTTATTCTTCAGTCCCCTACATCCAACCGTACCATTCACTGCCCGATACTCTTCTCTCCTCATCCATCACCACTCCTTCTTTTTACGGCCCTTGACCCCCAAAATAAGCACTACGCTCAGCTACAAAGTCCTGTGGGCATGTCCCGCTAAAGGCACTGGAACCACGCCCAATCGCAAGGAGCAGCCTATCTCAGCTCTGTCTCAACCGTGGCCAGAGAAATGGATGCTTCATCGAACAATTTACTGGAATAATACAGCCGTTACCTGTTTGAGCCACCGGACCTGGAATTAACTTTGGTGTCAGAGGATTCTGACCAACACGACTATCGTTCCACTCAGTCTGCAACAAAATCATTTTTTTTCCCATGTTCGCAAGTTAGCTGTATTTATTACTAACATAACCATGCCAAATAAACTTGCATATGCATAAATATTGGGTCATTCCATATGACATCAACCAGGGCTCTCATGGGCATAGACATGGATTTTATTCAAACTTTGATAGAATGCTGCATTAGGTGCTAAATGAAGACTTACCAAGTTTCAGCTCAATCGGCCCACTGGTTTTGATTTTCTGCGGGGTCAAAAAAGTGGACATGGCATCCCAGTTGGTGAAATTAGCATTTTTTCCATTTTTAACCGGCTGTAACTCTGGAAGTAATGAAGCCAACCCCATGTTTTTTTTCAGTTCTTGTTTTTTATGCAATGTACTACCCTTTGTTGCCAACCAACATAGTTTTAACCTTCTTATTGAGGTTTTACAGGCTCTCAAAAATGATATTTTTACAAACCGGTATCAAAACATACTCATTTGAGGGTACCATTTTAATACCCATCTGATGACATATGTGGATCTGTGGTAATATCAGCTATTAATATTAGACTGGGTGAAGTAAAATGATAGATTTGCTTACAAACACATTATACATGTTATAAAATCATTTTTGAACGCGTGAAAAGACTAACAACAAATCATTGGTCAGGAAACTAGCAAACACTGAACACATAGATCAAGTAAGTTGATCTTATTTTCCCTTTGATTTCTTTACATTTTTAAGCCTAATGGATAAACCTGCGGACACTTTATTAATGAGAGAAGATTTTAAAAAACAACATCAGATCACTCCTCTTAACTTTTTTCTCGTGTCAGCCATTTTCAAAAAATGCCTTTTTGCTGTTTCCAGTTTTGTTTTGGAATATCAGCCATCCTGCAGCCAGGGATTTTGTATTTCATGCTTGTTGATGAATGGATTGAATCGACCAGTGCAAATAAATACTGTAGCCACCCCCTAGACGACATCTCCTCTCTCTTCAGATCATTAACTTGTTAAACCAGACCAACATGTTGCATGTAATGGACAACAATGGGCAGAGAAAACCAACATGGTTTATTTGCAATAACTTCAAAAGAGAGATTGCTTTATTTTTTATTATTTTTATTTCTTATTTTCTCCATGAAATGGAGTAGGAAAAATCAATGCTGAAGTAAAAACAGCAAATTATTTTATTTTATGACTTTGTCCTTGGGGTTACAGTCTCTCTTTTTTTTTTCTAGCAGGGCTTGAAATGGATAAATGTGCTGTCCATCATGTCTTGCGCAACTGCATCAGTGTTTCACGGTGTTTGCTGGCTTTTTTTGTGTCCTGTCCCTAGTAGTGGGGTTTCTGATAATTGTCTTGTTTCCTCATTTGCCCTCTATCAATTCTTCATGTTTTTTCTTGCACATGTTTCTTGTCTCTCCTTGTTATCTTTGTGTTTTTCGGTTCAGCTGTTTCTGTGTTTGTGGCCTGATAGTCCAGTCTTGCTTCATGCTTGTACTATTTTCTTGTGCTCTTCCTTGTGCTGCAGTCCCTCACTCTCGCCCTGCCGTTTTGTTTGTGTGACTCAGGCTTTGCCTTTGCTTCACCCTGCCCTTGTTATCCCATCTTCTTGGTTCCCAGGATCCCTGTGTATTTCACTCCTGCTTTCGAACCCCAGCTCCGGGCCTCAAATTCCCCCTGTGCTCTTCCCTGAATTATGTTCACTTTTGCCCTACCTCAGGCTGCCCTGTGACTATGCTCTGCTCACCCTGCACCTCTCTGTCTGCAGGTTCTGGACTCTGGTCTGTTAGTAATGAATTCTTAGATGTGTTTTATGAATAACATGACATGAAGCTCCATGTAAAGTCAAATATAATTAATACCTGAGGTCAGAACTAAAAAAAAACAAAGGGAGAAAGAGCCAGCTCCCAATTCTTGCTAATTTGTCAAAGTCTCCTGGCTAAACTAGCTGCAGATTCTAAGAAGGTCAACATATAAACTAATTTGGCACTAAACGACACAATGAGTTCAGAAAGGTAAGCAACTTTGAGAATGGCACCTATAGTGAAGGTAAACAAACAGACATAACATGTTGATACTACACAAGTTTAACTACGTTGGAAATTCTGTTTAAGTAATAAGAAAAATCAAAAATAGTTTGCTACCGATTCCAGGTTTGCATTTTCTATCCGGACATTAGGAATTAATCCATATGTCAGTCATAACTTTTTACTGAATCTGGAGTTGTGCTGGTCCTTGTTCAAAAAGTTGTCCAAAATAAACACTCCCAAACAGACCTGAATTAACCTCTGCCACTCTGTTGTTGACAAACGTGAAAAAGTAATGTAAGTGCCATGAGGGGAGAGGTGAGGAGGTCGAACAAGGCTGTAGGATGTAGGTAGGGCTAGTAGGTAACTGCAGAGCAGATCTGTTTGTAACAAAACAACAACAACAACAACAAAAAAAAAAAAACAGCATGAATTTCAAACCACTACTACGGGGTCTTTAATGTCGCCCTGGGAATGTCAGGTAGCTAAGAGGAAGAACAATTTTACATTCTAACCTTTAATACCAGGCCAAAGTGCAAGACTGCATCAAATTAACTTCATGATAATTACCTTTGCCAAAACTTTATTGAATGTGAAAGAGCCTGAATAGGCTACAGTGGTTTGCTCATAGTTAGCACACTGGGTATTGCGCTTCACCTAAACTACCACAAATACTGGCTTCCTCTTTCATGCTGATCTTCCTTCTGTTCCGCCCTCCCTCCCATGCACATCCCACTGTCATCTCACAACACTCACTGTCCCCTGCTGATTAAAACAAAGCTGTGCATTAGGCTGTTAGAATAATTATGCATATCAGCAGGATGGAATGGATGGAAAGAGAGGGATTTGTACCAACAAAGTGATTAAAATGAACAAACCAATAATTTTCATTCACTTCAAGTAGAGAATAAAGATGCAGATGCAAAAAACCGTAATTTATTTCATTATTGCATACTGTAGCCACACTCTCTCACACGCTCAATATTTCAAATACACACACATGCAAAATACAAACCTGCATAATGAAGTACACACACGCGCACACACACACACACACACACACACGCACGCACACACACACACACACACCCAAAAACACATGTATGCAAATAAATACAAAAGACAATTCTGCTCCCTCCCTTTCTCACAGTTAAAGATGAAAGTGTGTCTTCGCTGAGCCTGGGCCGTGTGAATGAATGGTTCCAAACAGGCAGTGAAATAATGCACAAGCACATGAACGGCGGAACACAGTGGTGTTTGATGAAGCAGGTCTGCAGCCACAAAGCAGGGCAAAATCTGGTACGGTACTCTGACAGAGGTGGGGACCTCTTCCCCAGTGCAAAGTAACAGTGAAACAGGAACCATTTCATCTTTTGCAAAACAGCTTTGGTTGCTGTCATCTCTGTACTCATTGGAGGCTAAAGCCTGTGGAAGCAACCAGGAATACATTATCCACCAGATAATTCCTCTGTGCAAGTTACTGTACTTCTAGGGGTGGCTGATGCACTGTTAAATGACCAAATGAGAGAGAGAAGAGGTATAATAATTCCTTTCATTGCTGTAGGAATGAATGGGGCCCATCTTTACAATTCTCTGTGTTGTTCGGCAACTTCAGCCATCAGGGCTACTGTACATATTGTAGCGGTCTCGCTACTGAGGAACTGAGACTGAGGCAGGAATAGCGGTTCTCGCATCGCCCGGGACGGGCTTCGTTTTATTTTCTGTTCGGCCCTTAAAAGGGCCGTTTCTTCAGCTCTCAACATACAGCTCATTTTTAACAACACAACACACACTTTTCTCATGCTGGCAACTCAGCCTTCTTATACCCCCCCCCCCGCCCCGGACTTGATTGGCTCTTTTTCCCCACCCGGTGCAGCCAATCGCGATACTCCACTATTTTTCAAACAAACAAACTAACTGGGGCAGAGAGGTCGTCTAAGTACATGACACAGCGACTTCGAGGGATGGTCGACAGCACTCTTTCCATAAGCCGTTCAAAGGTCGCCGGAGCGTTGCAAAGGCCGAACGGCATTACCCAAAAATGCCACAATCCCCCCCTTGGTGAAGTCGGTTTTAGCTTTAGCACTAGGAGCTAGCCTCACTTGCCAGTATCCACTGCGGAGGTCCAGCGAGCTGAACCAACTGGACCCCGCGATGTGGTCTAACGCTTCGTCGATGCGTGGTAGGGGATAGGCGTCTTTGCGGGTAACTGCATTAAGTTGCTGATAGTCAACACAAAACCGCCACTCTCCATTTTTTTTACGCACTAGTACAGCCGGTGCCACCCACGGGCTGTCTGAGGGCTCTATGACACCAGCTGCAGCCATCTCTCTCACCTTCTCCTCCGCTACCAGCTGCTTGGACAATGATAACCGATGAGGGCGCAGGCGAATAGGTGTGGCATCACCAGTGTCAATGGTATGCTGCACCAAATCTGTCTGCGTGCATTCCTCATCAAGCACTGCGAAAAGGTCCGCGTTATCAGTCAACAAGCGGTACAGTTGCTGGCACTGAGAAGGGGCGAGTCCACTGCAGCTGCGTTGCCACAGCTCGCGGACGGCCTCAGCCGTCTCGGCTGAGAGTGAGGCATGGCACGAAGAAGGAGACGGGCGGACGGTGGCGGGGCTGCTCCCGGGGCCGGCACGCTGGACAGGGGGCCGGCTAGCGTGCTGCATGGGTGCTGGTGGGCTAGCTAGCAGGTCGGCGGGGGGCCGTGTGTTGGCTGTGTAGGCTCGGCGAGAGCTTCTCGCCACCCGCTTTCTTTTTGCAGCTCTGTGCAATGGAACTGTGGTTTAGCCGATGGTGAGCGTAGCCTGTGCTACATCAACTGTAGCTCCCCATGATGCTAACAAGTCCAGGCCTATGATACATGCTTCCCCAATATCCGCTAGCCAGAACTTCTGTTTCGGCTAGGTGGCTATCCACAGCCACGCTCACTGTCTTCTTGCCCTTCATGCCCATCCTCTGGCCGGTCACGGATTGCAGCCTGGTCACAGTCGGTTCCCAGGTGGCGTTGGGGAGCGTCGTCGGCTGGACGAGAGAGATGGTAGCCCCTGTGTCAATTAGCCCACGGCAAGGTTGGCCGTCCAGTCGGCAGTCTAGGTACAGCCCACCGGCCCCACCAAGCCGGCCCACCGGCGGTAACACACTTTGCTCATCCGCCCTAAAAAGGGCAGAAAGGGAATTTTGCTCGTCCGCCCTTACAAGGGCAGAATGAAACTTTTGCTCGTCCGCCCTTACAAGGGTAGTATGATGTTCAGCTAGAGGTGCGGGTAGGGCCAGGCTAGGTTCAGGTTCGGCAGGCTGCACACAACTGGGGAGGATGGCTACTGGGGCTGGCGCTGTGCAGTCCCGTGCAATATGGCCCCTCTCGTCGCACCGGAAACAGCGCCGCTCGTCACGGAGATTGCAGCGATGTTGTTGTGCCTGACTGGGAGTGTGGGCCCACCTCACTTGCTCCTCTTCCTCTTCCGGAGCCACTTCGCGTACTTGTGGGCGTGACTCCCAGGGGCTGGTTGCCGTCACTTCCTTCATGACGTCTTCTAATCTTTCGGCCTGTGGAAGGGCTTCATCGAGTGTCTGGGGCGTGGTCAGCATGATGTGGTGCCTCAGTTGTTCCGGGGTGAGAGCCTGCAGGAAGCTGTGCAGCGCTAGCTCGTCTTGCTCACGCGTCCCGAATGTGGGGTAGCCTTGGCGGGCGTGGAAGTGCAGGTCGGCGGCTACGGCCCCCCACTGTTCCCCAGTTTGGCGGCGGCAAAGAAGCAGCTTCTGGCGGTGTAGCCGGGTGGACTGTCGCTGCCCGTATCGCCTTTCTAACGCTTTGCTTAGCGAAGCTAGACTAGTCTGTTCAGTTGGGTCGAGATCGAGTAGCGTTTGAAGTGCTGGACCTTCCAGGGCTAGCGCCAGATAGGTTGCTGCCTCGCCGTCCGTCCACCCACAGCAACTGGGCCGCCAGTAGCAGCTGAGCCTGGTAGGGCTCCCAGGGCGCTGCGCCGTTAAACCGGGGTAGCTTCACTCCCTTCCGTGGTTCCTGCGCCCCCTCCCTCTCAGCTGCTGCCGCCGCTGCTGCTGTAGGAGCTCGTGCGGGACGAGGTTCGCTCCTTCCCTCCGGTGCGCACAGCCCTCTTGTTTGGCTCCTGCTCCTCGCGGCTCCGTCCGCTTTCGCATGCAGCCCCATCTTCAGTTCTCCCTCGAGGCGCACGATCTTGCGGCAGATTTCTTCAAATCCCACTTCTGACACCAATGTAGCGGTCTCGCTACTGAGGAACTGAGACTGAGGCAGGAATAGCGGTTCTCGCATCGCCAGGGACAGGCTTCGTTTTATTTTCTGTTCGGCCCGTAAAATGGCCGTTTCTTCAGCTCTCGACATACAGCTCATTTTTAACAACACAACACACACTTTTCTCATGCTGGCAACTCAGCCTTCTCATCCCCCCCCCGGACCTGACTCTTTTTCCCCACCCTGTGCAGCCAATCGCGATACTCCGCTATTTTTCTAATTTTTTACCAAACAAACAAACAAACTAGGGCAGAATCGCCAGAATATAGAAGTTTATTCATTTATATCTGATGGTGGGATACAGTCCAAATTGTGGGATACTGCCCACTAGAATTCTGTGAGCCCACCTCTCTTTCATGCTGTCAACAAATTGCAGCTCCCATCTGCACAATCTGATGTCCCCATGTAAGTGTTGCTCCAATATCAACAAAATAGTGCTCGTCCTGGTGTAACGTTAGAATCCTTATCCATGAATTGTGCCTCTGCTATGACAACATCATCAAGCCACAAAGTCTTTACAAGTGTGCATCGTGTGTTGCCAGCAAGGATCTTCTGCTTGAAGTTTAACCAGCAATCCCCAAAGTGTAACAATTTGACATTGAGAATGAATAGAAAATTCTCAAGGCAAAAACTATTTTCCATTTTACAATTCTACACTCTAAGTCAGTGGAATAGATCTCAAGAACTTTTGACTAAAATTGCAGACTTGAGACAGTCAAACACAGAGGATGCTGAATGCCTGTATATAACAGCTGATGACTGACAGGGGTACATCAGACAGAAAAAAGATATTTTAATGGCATAGGTTTATAGCATGAGGACATAAGGTAGGATTAAGGTAAGAGCATGTGGCCAAATGAAGTTGAGTGGTGAAAATTCCGTATTACTCCACCCATGTGGTCCAGTACCGTTTGAACTCTGAACTACATCAGTTCTTGCAAATGAGCACATGGAAAACAATCTGCGTTTTGCAATGGCATCAAAACGCAGTAATACCAAACTGTCAGTAATCCTACATCTACATTTTAGCTTCAATAATTTTCAGTGGTGATCGTTGTATGCCAATAAAACCTTTACTGCAGTATTTCACTGACTTGTCAGTTACAGTTGCATATACTGTGGTACATTCCATACTACAACATTGTACCAAGAAGTGCCGTTCTGCCATGTATTGGAGAAATTTGTTAATTTTATTGCTCACAGTGTCAACCGAAGAACAAAGCAAAAATTTGTTGAAACCAATTACTTGTACGATAACATTAGAGAAACCAGACTGATGTACAATCAACTGTAATGTCTCTTTCTGTCACTGCATCAATGGCATCCAGACAATTACACTGCTAAAAAAATCAACAAATTATTGGTGAACAAACAAATGTATTTTGGAAAAGTTGATGGCTCTCTCTCTGAGCATTTGTCTTTTCCAGGCATCATGCATGAACATTAATTGCTCCTTTACAAGCATTTTGACATCGCTGAATGAATACATCTGCTTGTGCAGATATAATATGCGCACTGAAATCTGTTGACTAAAATTTGGCCTTAGAATCTAACTCCGGAAACGCGTGAGCACATATTGCTTCCAAGTTATTTTTCCCTTCGCTGCCTTTTCAGTGGGTTTATATGCTGTTGAAGAAATCAACTCAAAGCTGCGTCCAATCAACTTTGGCTAAACAGGGTGATGTCACATTTGTGCAGCAGGTGAAGTAACTTGCATTTAACACATGAAAATTGCTCAACAACATGATTATTTTGTCATTGAATAACAGTCAGCCAGGAACTAGAAAAGCATATTTTCTTAAAAAGAATTCCTAAACTTTCACAATAGTTCTCTAATAATGTAATTATATGCTAAGCACTTGCCATCGTGTTATCTTATTGCGATAATGAGGTTAAATTATTGTGATTTCACTTCTGGTGTTAATGAGAGAGAGGTGCACCATGCAGTATAATTTATCATACATAATACAGTAGCCATCGAAATGTCCCTCTGAACGAGTGCTATTTTGGAGGTCGATGAGAACTGACACAGTCCCTCAAAATAATTTTGGTGTAATTTGTGCCATTATCACTTGCCTAAAAAAATTCCTTGGCAAGAAATAAGTTTTATGGCAGATTTAAATCCATCCGATCCCATCACGAGCTGGTCATCATGAGCATTTTAATTTAATTTAATTTTCATATATTTTCATTTATTTCTTATGCCATGGCTGAGACTTTACTAACTTAGAATTTGATGATAAAATTCAAATTTTTGTTGATGAAGTGTTAATTGACTTCAATGAAAAGTGGAATCAAAATGCTTACACTAACCATGCAAACTACGCAGCTAGCCAGCTCTGCTAGTATTGCCTTTGTAAAACTCTCCAATTAGCAACCTGAGAAATAACCACTATCCAAAAAAAAAAAATCAGTCTGGTGAAGGCAAGCAGGTAATATCCTTGTTGCGGATGACCAAGGGTCAGCAGCAGTCGATTTTTTCACCTTCTTGCTGGGGATGGTGTGAGCTCAGGCTTGCCGAAGCTACTCCCACCAGTAAAATGCCAGGTGCACATAAGCTACATACTGTTTTCATAAAGTGGTGCACCTGCTGTAACTTATTATGGTTCCCTGCGTGACAGATTAGGAAACATTGTTGCCGTGCATCTCGGAGTATGAACTTATTTTTTGCATGAAACAGTCATAATTCACAATCTTTCTGGCCTTTTAATATTGTCAAAATCATTGTGAGACATTATTGTTCAAATTAAACAAATTCACAACAAGTATAAATTGAAATTATAATATTGATGAACAAATATCCTGCCATGGCAAGTCATCAGGGATGGACGAGATTCCTTCTGAGATGTTGAAAGCTCTGGATGTTGTTGGGCATTGTGTGGATGTCAGGTACAGTACCCTTGAGCTGGCAGACTGGGGTGGTGGTTCCCATTTTTAAAAAATGGGAACGGAGGGCATGCTCCAACAATTGGGGGATCAAACCGCTCAGCCTCCCTGGTAATGCCTAGGCCAGGGTGCTAGAAAGAGAATCCGCCCAACTGTCGAACCTCGAATTCAGGTAATGCGGGTTCCGTTTTGGTCATGGAGCACTGACTTTTTACCCTCACACGGATACTGGAGGGGTCATGGGAGTTTGTCCATTCAGTCTATACGTGTTTTGTGGACTTGGAGGAGGCTTATGACCATGTCCCATGAGATATCTTGTGGGGGGTGCTGTGGGAGTATGGGGCTTCATTAGTTTCAGCCATCTGATCCCTGCATAACCAAAGCAGGAGTTGTGTCTGCATTTTCGGCAATAAGTCGGACTCAAACTTATTTGAGTCCCCACTCAAGGCCATGGTTTCCTGCCAGAAAAAGTGGATTGTACCTTCTGAGTGGGGGATGAGTTATTACCCCAAGTGGAGGAGTTTAAGTATCTCGGGGTCTTGTTCACAAGTGAGAGTAGGATGGCGTGAGAGATCGACAGGAGGAGCAGTGTAGCATCTGCCGTATAGCGGGCATTGTACCAGCCCGTTTCGGTGAAGAAGGAACTGAGCTTAAAGGTGAAGCTCTCAATTTACTGGTTGATTTACATTCCAACCCTCACCCATGGTCACGAACTTTGGGTAGTGACCAAAAGAACAAGATTGAGATACAAGCGGCTGAAATGAGCTCTCTCTGCAGGGATGCTGGGCTGACCCTTAGGGATAGAGTGAGGAGTTCAGACATCAAGGAGAGGCTCAGAGTAGAACTGATGCTCCTCTGCATCGAGAGTAGTCAGCTGAGGTGGTCCAGGCATCTGGTTCGGATGCCTCCAGGACACCTGCCTTTAAAGGTGTTCTGGGCATGTTCATCTGGGAGGAGGTATAGCAAAAAAAAAAAAAAATTAATCCAGCCCTCACGGATCAAAGTAAATGAATGTTATTTTGGCACGGGCTGCAATACACAAACGTTTCAGCCTACTGGCTTTCTTCAGCGTCTTACACAGCAAGGCCGGGGGCGTTCTTTTGTAGACGTGTACAGGGTATGACGCTTGAACCACCAACTTAGGTCATTTACTATTATAAAGGAGAAAATACCAATTCAGAAACCCCAAACAAAAAAAAAAAAAAATAAAAAATAACAAATAATAATAATAATAATTAAATAATAATAAATAATTATAATAATAAATAAAACAAAGAAAAAATTATATGCATATAGATTCATACATATACACATATACATACATACAAACATATTATCACAAAAAGCACCCCAAAAGCAATTCTTCATTAAGGCTGTTAGGCCATTCAGTTGGCAGTGTGTTTATCCAGTAGGCTTCCCTTTGAAGAAGGGTTCTATCCCGGTCCCCCCCTCTCTTTAAAGACTGTACCGTTTCTATCCCCTGAAACCTTAGGGAACTCGCATCGTGACCTGCCTGGTTAAAATGACGTGCTACTGGGGACCTTTCCTCTTTATTTCTGATATAACTTTTATGTTCAGAAATCTTGATTTTCAGTTCTCTTTTTGTTTTTCCCACATAGCAAAGACCGCAAGGACATTTTAAAAGGTACACTACATGTGTTGTTCTGCAGGAAATTCTGCTCTTAATGCAATACTTTCTACCCGTGTGGGTATGTATAAACTCGTTTCCACGAATCATTGCATTGCAATGTACACAATTATGAAAAGGAAAATTTCCTGTCAGAAGGTCTGTCAAAAAATGTTTGGGTGGCACATAGCTATCAGCCCGCACCAAATAATCCCTCAGATTTCTAGGCCATTTCTGTGCGAATATAGGCAGGTGTTTAAAGGCGTGTCCCACGCTGGGATCGCTTGACAAAATATACCAGTGTTTAAGGACCGATTCTTTTATACCCTTCGAAAATGTGGGAAAACGTGGCCGCCAACACTAATGTGGAATCTCTTGCTTTCGGAGGACTGGGGACCGACACATTTGGGAACTTCTCGGCTGGCTCAGGAACATCTTGGGATCCCCCAGGTAGAGTTGATGGAAGTAGCTGGGGAGGGGGACGCTTGGGCCGCCCTGCTGAGTCTGCTATCCCCACGACCTGGATCCTGATAAACAAATGGATGGATGGTACGGACTATCAAAAATAGTTGTTCATTTTGTTTATTCCTTACTTCTATTACCATATGCTACATCCCTGAAATTCACAAACAATGCTGCAGTGATTTTTTTTTCTTTTAATAAGGCATATTGACACAGAACAGGTTTTGAGGAGGGATAATATATCTCTGGTGAGGTTAGGAGCAGGGACGCATATGTTATCCACAAGGAAAAAAAAATTTTTATATATATATATATATATGTAGGTAACAGGAGAATATGGTTAAGTAATTTGTAGTTGTACATGCGAGAGCTGGAAAGGAATAGGGTAGGAAATAAATAGTTTAGCAACTAAATGCTTGAATACAATTTATTCGCTGCCAAGTATGGCGTTGAACATGTCCAATTCTTCAGTTCATTTGTGCTTAACCTCTCAAACGCTTGTTGCCATCTTCATTTCCATCTTAATTTAGGCGAGTGCAGACTCCAGTTTTTTTGCGCAAACACATGGTGTCACAAACTGCTTCTTTTCACGCCATATCTACATTGCTTGAGTTCAAAGAGGATGCCTCGTATGTGGCTTCTGGCATTCAGTCAATGGGAAACAGACGAACCAGAGGGGGTCCTTATAGATTAATTACTGACTCCTTACCTCCTGAACCCTCCCATGCCAAAGGCAATGTAATCAGCGACTACAAGTCATCCTATGGGGCTATGGGATAATGGCAATCAGCCATGTCAATAGTGGAACAGTTTGCTGTCCATTCTTGGGCTCATTCACATACTGAGACACGAAACCTCATCTGAACGAGCGGCAGAGCAATCCAAAAGTTTTTTTTTTTTTTTTTTTGCCCTCCGTTTCCAATTTGCCTTGGATTAAGTGTTCTTGATTGAGCGTGAAAACCGAACTGAATGAAGGGGTGGAATTTTAATTTGAAAGCTTAAAATGACCATTAGCTTCAGGAATAAGGCTATTTTGGTTGTTGTGGTGCCAAACAAGTTGTTTCTATTAACTCAGAAATACTCTATTCACCTGACTCTAAGCATTAGCGCATTCTGCTTGGTAAATTGAGCTTGTTAATGGAACAATGCGCAGACTGCAGTGCTCTGGCATGGGCTATTTGATGGATAATGACAGATCATACCCTGAGACCAATGGACCGTGAGATTCAATGTTTACCAAGCAGTTAAAATGAAGAGCAAAAAAAGCACTCATTTTTGATGAAAGAAGGGGCTTGATTAAACCAAGTGCTATATTAAGCCAAGCAAAATGAATTTAGTTTGATCAAAGTCAAAAGTTTAGATTTTTTTTCACCGTCAAAATGTTATCCCTTCATTTATGTCCTCCCCAAGCATATTTATGAAGCCCCAGCATTCACTCCTGAATTCATAATTTTTCCTTTGTACAGAGAAAATGTAAAGCTGACTTTGCACACTGAATGAATATAGATATCTCAAAATGAGTAAAATATGGCGATGCAACTTTCATTGTATTGCGTATCAGTCGGAAGAATAATGCTGGTGCAGACACAAAAATCTAAATGTCATTTAAATGATGGAATTGTCCCCAAACATATTTAAGTATTGAGCAAGTGATAATGCTTGCATCTACCAAGAATTTTTATTCCACAATTCATAAGCACTGCAGTATTGATGCCACATAATTATGTACAACCAATTTCAGTACAATTTGACAGGGTGAAGAGGCACCTGCATAGTCCACTCTATTTAATCGTCCACTCCAAAATATAGATTTTCACAAAAATATGGTCAGATGAAAGAGAAACAAAGTCTGACAGTGTCACAATACCTTTCATGTCTCTTCCTGTTCAGTAATATTTGTCTATTAGAAGTATGTCTCCTTTCATTGGTTCATGTCTTGTGCTTTTGCCCCTTCTTGCCTGTGGCTTGTTTCATGGTCATTTGCTAATGAGAAATGTGACATGTATTGAAGCCCCTGCTTTGTGTTGCAAGTTGCTGGATTGTAATTTGTCTTTTGTGTTTGGAGCCAGTCAGTATTTAGCGTAGGAACTCTTTGTCTTTATTTAGTGTTAAATGGACTTGAATGACAGCTAGTCCCAAAAGTTTTTTTCTCTTCTCTCACTTAATTTGAACAAGCTTCCAAGCCTACTCAGGTCCAGGATTGGGATTGCATTCTTGTTGACCCTTTCAAGTCTGTTCCTCTGTCCAGTTTATTAAGAACAAGCTCTCAATCCTCCCAAGGTCATCAGGATTGGAACCAAATTCCCCTCAAGCTGCTTCACCCTCCTGGGGGACAGCTCGGCGCTGGTGAAGTGTGAAATCCACTGGCTGCCATCCTGAAAGCCAATGGCCGGTGATTGACAGCTTTGCCTACAACATCTGTACTGAGCTGTGCTATCTGTACCTGGAGTTATGTCCCCAAATTACCATATAAGCTGTGAATAAAACTACCTATCCAATTGTACTCTGCCTCCGCACTTGATTCCTGTACTGGAACATAACATAAGCTAATAGGTTCCTTTATCTTAAGGAGTATGCCCTGCCAAAAAGAAAGCTTTTGACATTCAGGTGATTAAAGTGGGGCTATAGAAATGCATGTTTCTGAAGGCAGAAATAACCAATTCTTTTCGCTCAGCTAGTGGGAATACGAATAACTTCAAACAAAGTTCAAGAGGAGCCCACAGCTGGCTTTCCTATAAAATGTTTATCCTTTGTGCCGTCAAAATTTGATTCCAGGTGGTGTAGCACTTCAGAGAAACAGGAGCTTGACCAGGTTAGACCTGCTCGGCAGAAACACAATGATTATATTTATACTTTTCTTATATACCCTCACTTTATTGCTCACTGAACCATTTAATTACCTCAAAACAAAATAAAAGTATTTCCTGCTGCATTGAGGAGTAATTCTCATGTCATTTGGGACAATGGACGGCAAGCATGTATATTCACTGGATGATGGGTTGTAGCCATTTTAGGCAAACCTCACTATGGATACGACAGCACCGTCAGCTTATTCCAGTCAGCATTCAACTGGTCTTCTCAAAGAAAATCCATATTTATTTTCAGTTGCCGGGCTCAACACCTGCTCCTTGGTGCCCAAGCCTCACAATCTCCAGTGTCTGACAGGAAAATTAGACTTCTGGGCTCGGTTACACATAGCAAGATGAGTTAGCTGGATGACTGTGCTGATGGAAAAGGGGAACAGCTCTATTCACTCCAGCCCATGTTCTTCATTTCAGAGACTTTTTGGTTTTATGCAGGCCTGTACACCAGCCAACTCAATAAGCCTTATCCAAGTAACAGGGCCCTGAGGGCTTCTAGAGCACAAGAAACTCTCCAGCATTTTCTTCTAATTTCTGCTTTGCTCATTCATACTTTTGGAAGTTAAAGAAAAAAAGATTGTCATGTTGTCTTACAAAACAGTTAAAAATGGCATGTGGTGGCCTAATGTTCCTTCTCTAATGTTCCGAGCTACCATTCATACAATAATGGCGCAAAATAATTGCCATTGCGGGGGATGATGGTGCCCCTGTTGGGCGCACTTATAAACTGCTGCTTACCTAAAAATTATTCCTGATGCCCCTGCTACTCTGGGGGCCTTCCATCTGCTCTGACCAATGGACCTGCCCATCTTCACTGTCACCTGGCAACCGGAGCCAGGGGGCTGCTCAAACATTAAAGTCCATTTCCATCCCCCCATGTTCTACAGATGCGGTCCTTGCTCTTTTAATGGAACGTGATGGGAAAGCTAACGTTAAAAAAAGACGTCAGTGGCTTTGATGTGGCAGAGTCACTTTGATTGCTGAGTCCCCTAAAAAATTCTAAAAATAAGTATAAATGTAGTTAAAAAGTAAAACTGCCAGGTGCTCGAAGGAGGTACTTTAATGTATCAGCCAGCAGCTCGCAGGCTTCATACCGACAAAGGTTTCCACAAACTTTGCTTTTTATTTCATCATCCTTTTCATCCTTAAAGATCTCTTGTAGGGCCTTTTCTCAGCAAACAGTCCCTCAACCAAGACTCTTGAGCTTCTGTTGTGTAGCCCCGTGAGCAGTGGGTTTCATTTAAATTGACCAGCGTTTCTCTGCTTACCACAGCATTTGTTCAGCTGAAAAAATCCACCGCATGCCCATTAGTATTGTCTGATAATGGCAGAGCTACACCTCACCCCAGGTTATCGCTAGACCTTCTCTCTCTCTGCAGTGGCACTGTGCAGCCATCTCTGTGAAAATTATTCTATGTTTAATTGTGAAAGCAATGAAGAGCTGTGATTGCACTTAAAGATCCCAATAGTGCTATGTTTAGCAATTTAAGAGGGTCTGTAAAACAAGGGCAAAAAAATAAAACCCATGAGCATTTTAATCTCGTCTCCAATATAAAATTTTCTCCCTTCAAAAACTATTCAATGTTTTGAGTGAACGGTGAGACAATGAAAAGGATGCTCTGCTCTGATTGGCTGTCTCCTCATCTTTATAGGAGTCATCTTGTACTTGAGGAGTAATTTTGTAATTATCAAAAACAAATATGCAGGGAACACAACTTCAGTATTGACTAGGCTGCAAATGGGAAACAAAAGACCTGCCATTTAGTACCAGCTAATTACCTAGCTAATCTATCTCGTTAATTATCCCCTACCATTTTAGAAAAAAAAAATATATATAATTATTTATTTGAGACGTGCCAAGAATGGAAATCAAAGGTGTTATTTGTTCTGAATGAATAATAAAGTGATGTTATGTTTTAAAAGAATGCGCAATATGGAGTTTTTGTTATGGGCAGATTATCTCAAAAGGTAGGCTTAACCCTATCTAGACCAGGGAGGGAGGGCTTTTCATGCCTGCGCCAATTTTCATGTCGTATAATTTCTGAACAGCTTGAGCTAGGACCACCAAATTAGCTGACTTTTCCTAAAACCTGTCTGGGAACAATTTTATACCACTAAGTCAAGTCCACCATCTTTGCCATTTCCATGGCAACGGTTTTCTTACAGGTATGTCTGACAAAAACAATTGCCGATTTCGGTTTCATCAATGTAGTTTACAGAATTTCTTTTTAACATATACTTATTCAATTATATTAACAATATCTGACATAATTTAATGTCAGCTTCATTAAGTAGAAGTAATTTATGCTAATTTGATGATGTCATTGAATTTATTTTGTTTTCCTATGATGAAAGCTTCAACTACCAACAAAAAGACATTTTTTTCATTATTAAGGTAGTCTTTAGGCTCTATATTGATATCAATATACTAAACACAAAGAGCTGCCGGGGGTGGGGGGGTGTAAAATGCTCCCTCGGCTCCAGGTAGCCCCTAAAAGCCTGGTCTAGATAGGCTTAAACTCCTTTTGAAGGCCACATAAGGTAAGACTTCAAAGGGCTTAACATATGTTACAGTTTGTTATAATCACAATTTGCTATAATGCCATGACAAACGCTAAAGTTGTTTACAGAGGTAAGATGACAAATATGTAATTTAAATGCTCAAAATAAAGTGTTCAAGTCCTGAAGTAACTCGATGATACGCACTCTATAGAGATGCTAACCCACGCCTCTTGTTGACTTTCACCTTTGACCTTTCGACCTCAAAATGCAAATTTGGACAGGGCACCCGAGGATTATCTACCCCACAAAGTTTGGCCACCTAGCTGTCGTGCGGACGGACAGACAGACTCACACGCGTGCGCACACACGCACAAACACACTCATACACACACACAGACAGACAGATGGTGCTAAACTGTATACCCACGCTGCCTCGTCGGGCGTGGTTAACAATTACCACTACTAGCTTAAAGCAGTTGATGTCTTGAATGAAGACTTAAAATGTAAGGGAAAAAAATACTGTTTTTCAAGCAGAGAGAGTTTCAGAATGTTGGGGACTTTTAAAAAAGAAAATAAGAAAAAAAATCCCCCCCCCCCACCAAAAAAAAAATTATAACTGTTATAAAAAACCCCCATTTACCAACCTGCTCTTAAGTTGAAGACCCACAGATGAACTCTATTTGTAATCTGAGTACATCCTCAAATGCCGCAGGAGCTTAAACATGCATGTGATGAATTAATTTTTGCTTTGGGGAAATGTGAATACTTCAGTCTTGCAGAATTCTTGGTGACAAACATTAGGCCAACTAAAATGTGAAAGTTTTATTGTTTGGATCCATCAGTTTAATATTCAGAAGATAAAGGCGCATTCTGAGGCCAGAGACACTACTTAAAGGATGTGTAAGTAAGAGGAGCCCCTGTATTAATGCAGCCTTGTATAGCAAAATACTGAGGCAAGTGCTGCAGTGACCCGGGGAGGATGAAAAAGTGTAAGAAAGAAAAGAACTTTCGGAAACATACAGCCTTTGGGCAAGAACTGCTGCCAACAGCTTTGTTTTTTTCAGAGAGCAGTCTCCTTTATTACTGGGTAACTGTGGGGCTTTTTGCCAATTTCTACACAAGGTGGGTAAATAATTTAACGTGCACCGGACTGAACTGATGGCTAATGCCAGGGAATTTTAAACAGGCTTTTTAAGAGAACCAGCAAATGGGGGACATGAACCTAATATACAGGAAATATAACCAAGTAATTGCAGAATGGATACTTGATGAGACAGAGTGAGGCATTGCAAACTTAGGGTTGAGAGCCCAAGGTCAGCTGGAGGGATCGCATCATCCTGAACATTCACCGTAAACAAGCTCCCAGGAATTCAGGTAATAAATGAACAACAAATCAGCTTCAATGTGCTGTTTGAGCTACCCTGCTGTACACACACACACACACGCACGCACGCACGCACACAGACACACACGCACGCACGCACGCACGCACGCACGCACACACACTCACGCTCTCTCTCTCTCTCTCTCACACACACACACACATGCACGCTCATCTACACACACTCTCTCTCTTTCTCTCACAAACACACACATACATGCACACACACACACACACACACACACGTACTTGCACACACAGTAATACATGCAGAGTGAGAGAGAAAGAGCGAGGGAAAGTAAAAAAGAGAGCAGGTGAGAGAGAGAGAGAGATCCACACACACATACATACACAAAAACATGCATACACACAACCACTGTTTGAGCTGACAGGCCCTGATTAAGAGGTTACCTGTCTCTGCAGCCTGTAGGCTGACAGCTATGAGACCGATCCAGGGTTGGAGCTGTTGCTTTTGCCCCAGGCCAATGAGGGCAGTTTTGTTGGGCTCTGGGGTTGTGTGAGCATTAGTGAGGTCCGGCACAAGGAAGGCTCTGCTGAATTCTGGCCCTCTCCAGATTCACAGACTACAGTCTCTGCCTTTATTTCTGTCTATCACACACACAAACACAACAATTTTTGATAATGAAGGTGCGGTATATTATATAAAATATGGCCTTGGATTCTCGAGAAATTGTCCGCGGCATACACGGGAGTCTAAATACCAGCCTTAACCCATATGCTGGGTCAAGTCAAACCAAGCTAAATTTATTCATCCCTGGGAAGGCAATTGATTTTGACAGCTCATAAACAAACACAATGAGTATAATCCAAACCCAATTCAATGCATAGAATAAAGCAAAAACAAAATAAATTTTTAAAAGTGGCCTATAAAATGTTTTATGCAAATAACTTGTTCAAACTCCACAAAAAATGCATAAAGATGTCATCTACTGCTCTCGCAACATATATTTTAAACTCACTTAGGCAGTGAATTTGCTTTATACTAGCAAAACTGAATTTAAAGGCGGCCATCGGTCAACTGGCCAGAGCCAGTAGCAATGCTGGCTTTATGAGCAATTCTACATAGCACCTCACAGAGGCTGCCATAACAGGCAGCAGTTACTGCCATAAAGTCGAACCCCAGGTGTCCTGTTAAATGAAGGTCAGAACTGCCTCGAGAGGAAGCATTTATCCAAGACACAAACCGTTCATTCAGCACGTAAAGTGACACACGACAGCTTATAACCAGCATGCACGTTGGACAATGGCTGGGAAATTCAGTCTTTCTGCTGTTTCTGCAAATTATCCAGCACTGTATCCATAAATGTATTTGGTAAAGTTAATGATAACGTGCAAATTTTTGTTTTTAAAAGAAAATTTGATGTATTCTTATTCTCTAAGATTGCACTGGATTGATTAGCAAATACAACCAATACATCCATAGGGCTATGAATTGCTGATAATGTTTGAAATAACAGTTAAATTCAGTCTATAGTGTTTTATTTGAAAACTACATTTTTAGAGGTCATTACTCCTCCTTCTGACGCATTGTGCTATCTTATCCTTAAGCAATCAAGCTAATTTGGAATGTGAGAAACTATTTTGATCTTATTAAGAATATCAGAAGCTAAAAATACCTTTATTTTAGGTGCAAGACAGGCATTTATGAAGTTTGTTTTTTAATGGCCCAAAACAAATGGCCTGCCCAAGAAATCTGACTCGCAATTGGTGTTTTGACAGAAGAAAGGTATGCCATGTACAGTATGAGATTGCCTATAAACTGAAAGCTTAAGACAAAAGCATGCACAACTGTCTTCAATCAAGAGAGCAAAGTGGATCTCACCAGGCCAGAATGCAAGGTTGAAGGTCTGCTTATGTGTGCAAGAGCACAAGTTTCAGGGAAACTTGCAGGTGCACCACGTCTCTAGTTTCAGGGAAAGGTGCCTCTTATATATTGAGGTGGCAACTTCCTTGAACAGTACCCTCCAAATAACAGTCCCTTCTGCAACAATTAAGAGAGAGTTCCTGGATATAGCAATGGGTCATGCTGACTGTCACAGCATAAAAAACAAGTTCCCTGCCTCTCAGTTCAACAACCCCTGTGACCTTCAAAGAGTGTTTGGCCAAGACGCCATCTTAAAGGGATGTATGTTTCACGTAACCTTGAAGGAATTACTGCCCTTTAAAAATTGGAGTAGGGGCTATAGCATTTTGTGGACTGAAATACAGTCCAGTACAAAAAACATTACAGCTCCCTGTCAAAAATTTTATCACTGTCCAAATACATTTTTCCAATATTAGTTTGTGTTCCCTTTTTCATTAAAAAATATTAATTAATCTGGATGATAGCCTCGATCAATCTCAGACCTGAAATTATGTGCTGTATAGTCTAACTGTGCTTTTAATCTGCACAGTTATCCAGCCAACCCAATAATACCGCTCTGTTATACAGGCCCCAGATGGCTTTCTTCTTGGCATTGGCAATTAGTTACTCAATTTTAGATAAAAACTATTGCTCAAAAAAAGGCAATTCATAATGAATCAAAATTACACATTGATCACTCTAAATTCTGTTTGAAAATAAAATAACAGTCCAACAGGAATAAACTCTGATGAATTTCATCATAGATTTAATGAGCAGATATCTTCTGCCAACTCGAAACCGATGGCAAAGCAACAGCTATAATGGCTTTTTACTCGCAGATATGAAAGGCCGCTTCCTTGTGAGTGCCTGTAAAAGTATGGGTTACAGTCCTGAGAGGAGTAGTTTAATAAAAGCAAAATGAAAGGGTAGGATAAGACTTCAAGCAAAAGGCCCAAATCAATTAAGAAGTATACGACAGAAAGAGAATGAATTCTGAAGTTACTCAGGCATTCCATCCTTGAAAAAATAATTTCATTACACTGGTGAGTGATTAATGTACGACCCCTGAAATAGATGGGGAGGGGGGCTTTTGCTCCCTGAGCAAATGCAAAAGCGAGATTCTTTTGTGCTTTATGAATTTAATTTAGGGTTTTTAATCGGCAAAAAGCGAATATAAATTTCTACTATTCCTCTAAGCCTTTGATTCCGAGTGCTGATTTGGCGGAGATTCGGGGCTGTTTCCGGGCATCGCGGAACAGGTCACGGATTCTGGGACAACTTCCAGGGGAAGTGGGAAGCGTGAGTTACTAAAATTGTAAGTGCAGACGAGACACCAAAAATATGCAAACACCTAATTTATTAAGTTGCATAGGTGTCACCCGTGCACATGTTAACATACTACATTCGCTGAACCGCATATTAGTTAATCCCATCGGCCTTTGTGTAAACCCTTGCTGTTGATCAAAACATCCGATTTGCAGACAAAACATCAGTTAAAGAAACAGTGCGCTTGCCATTGAAATACACACGGAGTGGAGCTGTTGTCTCTTCCAACCATCTATAGACAAGAGGGCTGAACAGGATAGAATATAGAGAGGGGTCACAGAGGTTGAGGAAAGAGGGGCGTGTGCTGACAGGTGCAGTCTTCGCTGTCATTGGGAAAGGATGTTCTCTAATTGATTGTGAAAGAAGGGGATTTAGGCCCTGGGGAAGATGCGGCTGTGCTGAGGAGAGCAATACTACATCCTGAATCTCCTCCCTTCATCCCAGATTCATTAACACATATCAGATGGAGGTCCCTCTTGTATCGACCCATCTATGTCTGTGTGTGCGTGTGTGTGTGTGTGTGTGTGGATACGTACGTATGTGTGTGTGATGGGGGTGGGGGTGGGGGTTATAGTGTATGTACTTGCATGTGATGAAGTGTGTCCAATCGTGTATGTGTCTTTGTATGGGCATGAGTATACGTGCGTATAGAAATTTATTTCAATGTGCATGAGTGTGTGTTTGGGTTTGCGTATGTGCATATATATGTATGTTTGAGTGTGTACATGATGTTTATCCACGTGTGTACGTTTGTACACATTTCTGCGTGCAATTAATTAATTTTCAGTAAAACCTTGTAACCATTATGTGCTAATTGTTTGTGGGTATCTCTCACAGTGAGTGGAAGAAGTTGACCAAACTCTGATTGAGTGAATCTTAATGCCAATCACAGCACAGATGTCATGGCAGGAACATCTAATTATCAATCCAGACCAGCGATGTTTAGGCTACAGGGCTTGGACAGAATTAGACCGAGCCGCTTGTGTGACCCCATAAAAATTGAGCTTTAAAAATGCTAATAATCCCCGTTATGGGATGAATTACATGTTGTAATCAAAAGAGCGCTGGTCTTTGTGTCCTCCTCTAGAATTGCTGATAATGACAGAGAGAGGCATACCTGAAATTGCTTGCTAGGAGATGTAGCCAGTGGCAGGAGCGACCGCCGTCCCAGCTGTCAGGCTGCAGAGAGGCAGCATGGATGTATTAATCTGAGGCACTGTAGAAGCTACTCCCGGTCTGCTTTTCCTGTATTATAATTATTTGCATTTCAATTCAAAATGATTCAGCCCTCCTGTAATTTTTTTTTTAATTCTTTGAGGTAAAAAAATAAAAAATCTTTCACAGGTGGGCAGTTGGGCAGTTGCCTTCCTAATATTAGCTTGAATTTTACATTCTGTGAGATTTGTTTCAGGTCATGAATGGTTCTGTCTCTATTATGCTCACTGCGCATGCTCCAGTCCAAGGAATCGCTCGGGTGTGAAGGAAGCTATTAAATGATATATTTAATAAATTCAATAACATGATATTAAAAAACTGATCTTGTCAGTTTTTCATTAAATATCCTTCAGAGACAGCCATTACACCCAGGAGAGTGGTATCGCATTTAAGCCCAAAATTTCAAGTTGTAATTTTCTTAGTAACGTCTGAGGCTCAAATTTCCTGCACTCATTGCAGCTAGTTGTCAAGACTGTAAACAACACTACTGGTATAATGGCCTGTATTTCAGAAAACATTGTTCCCCAAAATCATCATTCCTTTGGCCATCAAAACTGCAGGAATTCAGTCTTGTTTTTTGAGCCCTTTAGGCAGACTTTCAGCAAAAGTTGAACATAATTTGGTTGTACTGAGTTACATGGTTTCTGCTGATGGTGTAGCAGGTCATTAGTTTAGTATGTTATCGGCAGAGGTCTATTAACTCAATGGTATAATTTCCTCGCTTAGCTGTTTTCAATTGCCTGGATCATTTCAGACTGAAAGCATGAGAGGCCTGTTGATGGTGCAATCACATACTCGGAGATTCTGCAAAAGATTGGGCAAACGAGAATTCCCTTGAACAAAATTTAGGTCCTGGCCAAGTTTAACGCAAACTGTGAGATACCACGATGGCATAATGCTATTTGAGTGAAAATGTATGATTTTGTTACAGTGATGATATTTAAACGTTGCTAAACAATGTATTAAAGGATGAGCTTTTGCTAGGAGGTTATTGCTTCGCATGACAAAGTTACATTGATTTTTATGTAGTGAAAAGGGTTTGCAGGTAAGATTGGAGCAATACATGTGGTACATGGAGTAAAAGCTGTTGATTATTTTCATTTTTGGGGGCAGGATTAGGCAGCATGAGTTTGCTTCCAGCTCTATCCTACAGTACAGGCTCTCATTTGACTAGGTTTGAGAGAATATGGAGAACTGTTCCACAGTGCTCTGATGCACTGCGGGTGGGAACAAACACTACATAAAATCCAGTCCCTAACACCTAACACTGCTGGACGGGAGCCCGCTGTTCAGGATAGATGACGGGACAAAAGCAGGAATGCGGATTTATTTCCACAACAGATCAAACTCTTTCACTGCACTGCATGCTTAAGGACAGTAGCCATCCTCAGTTTCCCTCTCATTCAGGGCCAATTTTTATTGTGGGAGGAGAGACACAAATGCACATTTATTAAGTGTTCCTGGGGGTTTAACTAAATGCAGCACCAACGGAAGAAATCTCAGTAACAAAACAGAAAACAGTTGCTGAAGCATAAGTAGAAATAAATGCCATGAAAAAAAAATACTGTTCTCTATGTGTAGAGTAATGTGTCTGTTTGTCATTTGGAATGTACTGTAATATAACATATTACAAGTTAGAGTATGAGCATTCCTTCCTCGGAGAGCCAACCCAATGTCAATTCGCACTGCGTATGCATATATAGGCCAATGTGGTTTTGCGTGTGTGTTTCATGAGAAGCAGATGTCACAATCATTGGTACCACGGTTTACAAAACTTTTTTCTTCCCTCCCTTTGTACTGCCAGTATTTCTGGGTTTATGTCAATTAATTAACAGAGAATCCATTTTCAATAGAAACCCTCAATCTTCCACTGGGACGGACAACTCAAAACACTGAAGCCATATTTTAATAGCCAACACCACTACATTTCTTCTGGAAGTGTTCAGACAATAATGAACACAGAATAATTCAGCACCAACAGCGAGAAAAAAGGCAAAAGAAAAAAAAATCTATTGCTGAATCAAATCAATTTTGCCCTACTCTATTGGGATCTTAATGACTTTTGGTCTCAGAATAAATTGCATTTCGAGTCTTCCATAATAAACTGTTTGTCCAATATCCTGAAGGGCCTGCTGACTGGGACAGAGCCTGTGATGTTTTTAAAAGCTCTGGAAGGAAGTGAAAAATCATTAAACAGAGTACGTCAGCAACATTCAGGCATATTTTACGGTGGTATCCGGCTGCTGTCATGCAATACATGCGTGTAAGATGGGGTGTGACGTTATCCCAACAGCAGCAGAACAAGCACAAAAGAGAATGATGAATCGTACATCTCCTCTGCGTCAATTCAATTTGTTGCATATATTTTTAACAACGAACAATGCTTCAGTAATTTATAGAGCATAGTTTTGTGTCCTTCCCCTGGCTGCATTCACTCAAACCCCCCATACACCTCTATTTCCCCTTTAATGCATGTGTGCCTCGGTCCCAGAATGAATATTTCTCCATTTAGGTGAAACAGCAACTACCCCTTCATCTACAAATGGATCTGAGGTGTTTCAGCAGTCAACTCAGTCATTTCCACCTATTAAACACAGCTTTTATTTGCAGGAGAGGCATTTGTCTTGTCTGCTGGCAGGTGCTAACAGCTATGTTCATAGAAAAAAAAAGAGGTGTCACTGTTAACAAGGAACCAGACACACATTTTTCATTGCACTGCTTTTCAAATCAGTGGGCTGAACACGTTTTGCACTCGGGCAGAGGAAGGCAGTGAATTGTGGTCAACTCTCTTTGCTCTACAGTAGTTTACAGGCAAATCGTGCTTTTGGATAAATTGTTGGTCCACAAACCATTTATTCCCTCTGTTTTTCTCACCTCTTTGCCCATAAAATACTGCATGGGAAGTGACCATTTCAATCACAGTCTGAATCTGGACTATTTTCAGAGGCACGCTTTCCAGGACATTGACTGCCCTGTAGGTTTTCAGTACATCCTGCTAGTAATGCACCCGATTCTATTAATTAGCTTCTCTGTGTGATCCTCAGCTGTCGAATGAGGGTGAGTTGGAGTGAAAACCGATAAAATAGGTTGATCTTGAAGAACAGGGGACCACTGGAAGAGATGATGATCACAAGCCAGCTGAAGATGGGGGGCTATATTTTTGCTATCTAAGCTCATGGTCTTAAGCACATGGCATAATTCCATGTCCAGTTCCGCTTTTTCTAGCTTAGGCAGATAATTTATAGAGCTCAAGCTTGCAAAATGGCTGCAGAACACAGGGAAACAGCCGTTTTAACTACATTTCCCAGAATTCCAATGGTGTTAAGTCCAGTTCATAGCCATAAATGATATCATCTTGCCTATTAAACCAGCTAGTGCACCTTTACTTGGCCTCTCCAGACTTTGCCGTGGCTGCACTAAAATATAAATACCAGCGCACATCTATTGAATAAGTTTTCCTTCAGAACAGAACAAAGACCATGTTTTCTCTGACCTCTGCATTCGGCCACGGTAGAGTACCCTTTCATACGGGTAGTTAAAGCGCTTCAGAGGTACTTCTAAATCTCCGTGTGAAAGGTCTCATTAGAGCAGTCTAAAATTTTAAGGCGCTCTAAATTTACAGCGCTCTCGGAAGTGGTTCAGCAAAGTATGAAACGTCGCTTCACCGTTTTAGGTTCAGTGGCCCACAAACCAGAATGTCTAAGGTGAGCTGCAAGCACCTCAAATCTCAATAAGTAGGCGATCTCCATTGTCTGGCGATGTTCAATTAATCAAGAAAAGATACTGTAAGTCCCATTAAGTACATTTTCATGTAGTGTTCGAAGAAGGGTTGAATTTTGTGCAGAACATGCTGCACTATTTACAGCTACGTTGGGCTATCGTTTATACTGTACTTTATATCGTAACCACACATGCATGTATGCATAACCTTTCAAAATTTTGCACGCGTGTGATGCAAACAAGAGGGGGGCGATAGGTTACCGGGGCAACTAGATCGCTCTCGCATGCACCCTGGGTGGTTGCGAAGGGCTGAATAAAACAACTTTTGAACTTACCCAGCTAAGCTGCTTCTTCTCTCCGCAGGATGAAAAGGCTATACGATTATTTACAATTAGTTCAACAATAACAAAAGTAGTCTATACCTTAAAAAAAACCAGTACGTTTCATGACGGTGGAATTTATTTTTTCTTTTTGGAAGAAACGAAAAGGCGTCCAGCTTCCCTTTTCCTTTCCTTCCTTCAAACTTCAAGCATTTCCTCTTCCATTGCTCGGCCTGAAAGAAAGCAGAGATGCGTCCTTTTCGATGACGAGCGCAAAGGAAGAAAAACCCCCCCTTGCCACCATCCAGCCACTGACGCCAGCCGAATAACTGAATCACACAAGGGAGTAATTCCCACGGAAGGCTAACATCTAGATTTCTCTAGGACTGAAAACCCGTGTCTCTAAGTTGATTTCTGATGTTTTGATGAAATACTATGTACTTTTAGCTGCATTTTCTTACGCTAGCTTGCGATGTTTTGCTTTACATTGCAGCTTTGCTGAATTGTGAACAGCTGACCCTCTGAGAGAGTTGATTTAAAAATGGGGTTGTTTTGTTTTACAGTCCTGTTTAGCTTGGTGTAAGTCATTAGAATTTCAGAGAAACGTTGATCTAAACCGCAGTTGTTTGGCTCATGTGACTGGCTGTTCAGCTTGCCGCATCTAGTTGCGTTATTGTGTCAGATTTTGCTTGCACCTCTCTCTCTCTATCTATCTCTCTCTCTCTTTTGCTCTCTCTCTCTCTCTCTCTCTCTCTCCCGCTCATCAGCTCACAACACTTGGCCTGCTGAGAGAGGAACGCAGCCTTCAGGCCAGACTCATGCTGGTGTCTTTTCAAATTCTCCTGCCTGTGTCACCCAGTTTAATGTTCACCCTCTCACCTTCTCCGCACACACGCACACACACACAGACACATGCACACACACGCACACGCACACGCACACAGACACATGCACACACACGCAGACACATGCATCCACACGTGCACACACACACATGCACGCGCACGTGCGCACACACGCCGGCATGCATATGTGGCTCTCAGACCGCATCATTACTCACTGCTAAGTCTGCCATTTTGGAGCTATGTCTGCTATTGTGGGGCTATGTCTGCCACTATAGGGCTCAGTCATCCTTCCCTTTTGCTAATAAGATTCACCTTCATAAAAACACGCATGCACCCATGCACACATACACCAAGTCTTCTCCTACACATTTGTGCATAATATAATCCCTCGGTAGTTTTTGCTGTGTCTGCTGTATTTCAATGGTATCGATTACATGTTCATTGCTACTGAGATATAACAAACTTTTTCATATTTTTAACAAGAAGCGCTCTTGATTGTCTTTGCCTGATTATTAGTTAGAATCCAACCTTTGCAATATCAAGAACTCGATTTACCTTCTGTGAGTGGTTGCATTATTGGTGTTATAGATTAATGGCCATCATATTATCATTGAATTCAACCACTAATAATCCAGCCTGGTTTTCCTTCAAATAATTAATGTAAAGCATAAATTGTGATTGTAACAATTCAGCATTTATAGTACACTACAGTGCTAATGAGACTTAGTCATTCAATTGTTATCTATTTTCTGTTTACTGCAGGAGTTATTCATGATTAATTAATTAATTTATTTGGCTACTAGTTACATTGAACAGCCATTCTAATGCTCTTTGAAGCTATCACAGTTATAGACTTAGACTTTACTTTATTGATCCCTTTGGGATAACTCCCTCAGGGAAATTTACAATAATTTACACGGCTATAGTGTGAATACAAAGAAAGAAACATGGTTCAAAGGGGCTGCACTAATTCTCTTATTCAATTTTATGTGTTTTGCGCAAAACCAATCAAAGCGTCATCCATCATCATCTGGATTTTGCAGGATTACTGTTATATTGGTAGATTTGCCATGTAGTAGGAAATAATGCTTCTCTGCAGAAGAAATTAATCAGCTTGTGTTTTAAGTCGTTTGTTCACCCTCCAACTAAAGCCATGTTCAACTGATAGCAGGATAAAAACAAACAAAATGCATCATTTTGCTTTTCCATTTTTTTGTGTGAATTTAAAAAAAGAAGGAAATCTGCAAGTTTTTCCAGTTTCTGTCTTCAAATCTGTGATTAGCATTGAAATGAAGCCTAAAACAGAAACAACTTGTCTTTCGCTTTTTTTGTCATATAATACATTTAAAATGGGAAACATTTTCTTTGGCATATCTGACATTATCAAATACTGGCACAAAATGGCATCAGTTATAAGTGTAGCTATTAAAAAAAATTACGGCTGTATGAGCTACATGAATTCAGAATCTTTGAGAGGCAGGAGATGATGAGGATAGAAGAATGCCAGCTTAGTTGCGATGGAATGAACAGTAATGCCAGGATTCTTCAAATTAGTCATCAGTGTTTGGTTGCTAATTAGATGCGACGAAGGCAGTTTGCTCACTCTCAGCCACAATGCGATAACAATCCAATTCTGTTAGCCAACTCGCGTAAATTGTCAATAGCAGTAGTGCCAGACAGATACAGCAGCAGTATAGGGCGAGATTTGGAGCCCACAGACGAATGCTGAAGTGGAAGTGAGATTAACTAGCAACAGGCTAGCGTGATGCAGCGCAGTAGCTGGCAGAGGTGTGTTATGCAGCGATGGCAGAGCATGAAAGCAACATTAGGGTCTGGCTACACATTTGCCATTTACAGGGTGTGTTAACACCGCGAAAAACGCTCGGAGGATAAGCTGTGTAATATGCAGCGGTGAACTATCCACACCTTAGCAAAAAAGTGGGTGTACACGCTTTGTCCTCCGAGTTAGCATGGAAACTCCTCCCCGAATCTGGTAAAACCTAGTCACTTCATGAAACTGAGAAAAATGAAAACCACTGAAGTCCGTTAGAATAAACTGGCTTTAAAAAAAAAAGAGAATGGGTAATCAGAGTGACTACTGCAGATATTTTATTTTGTGCATCGTAACCTAGTAGCCTCGCAGAGTTTGATGGGAGATAATTAGCTAAGTCTAAAAAAATAATGTCAAACCTGTAGATCGTCAAGTAGAGGAGTTTCCTGATTTTCAATTGGCAGACTATACTTGACTGGATGCGTCACGTGATATGCTCAGCAACCCCTTCAGAGGTAGTGACAGCACGTTATTTTTTTTCTAGTCCCATCCATGCGTAGAACCAATCATTATAAATCAATTACACCAATTAAAGCGTTCTAACGCCCGGTTTCACGCGGCCATAACACGTGCCACAGTCCGCGAATGAGTAGCCAGACCCAGTAGCGGCTCTAGACCCGGGAATGGCGGGGCGCAGACACGTCCCTTTATGACAAATAGTCCTGGGTAGTTCGCAATCATTTTCCTTTACTGACACGTTTTCCAATTATCGTACTTGGCAACTTAAGACACGGTCTCTCCATATGCGATGAAACAGCAATGAAATCATGGGCTTAATTCAGCTCAGTGGCGGAACCTGAACTGAGAATTGTGACAAAACATCCGTTTAAACAGTCTTTAGTCCTGACCTGTTCTCAGTCACTTTCATGAGTAGCCGAAGGTTCGCTCCGAGAGCACTGCACAGTTAACAGCTGCTGCTTGTTCTCCCCGATTACATAAGAAGACAATCATTCATCTGGAGGCTTATTTGCTGTATTTAAATCAACGTTAGTCAAACTTGAATACCTGTCGCCTCTCACGCAAACAGCTTGAGCAGCACGCTGCCTATTTAACTGCCAAGTGCCACTTTTTTATCAACCCACACAATACCGAGAGTGAAAGGCAATATTTCAGTGGAACACGGACCTGATCAATCAACGCGAAGCACTGGCCTATTAATAAGTAAATTTTTTTTCTGTACTGAATTTCGCCCATGATTTCATCGCTGTTCGATCACATATGGAGAGACCGTGTCTTAAGTTGCCAAGTACGATAATTGGAAAACGTGTCAGTAAAGGAAAATGACTGAGAACTACCCGGGACTGATTGTCATAAAGGGATGTGTCTGCGCCCCGCCATTCCCGGGTCTAGAGCCGCTACTGCCTAATATTGGCCACCTACCAGAGGGCAGATCAGTGTGTAGTATGCATCGAAGTGTCGGCACGTCTCAAGTTGTCTGCCAGAACCAGCTTTGCAGTCGTCACGCCATTTATTAAATTACCACTGTTCTGACATGATTCAATACCCTGATTAAGATTCATGTTGGTAAAATTATAATTGATTCATTGTCGCAATGTGTCTATGAGTGTGAGACCCTTCTCAAATTTTTATTTTCACTGAGGTCAGCACCTCTCCAACACTGGCATATGTTCCCTCTCTCTCTTATCCTGGTTGCTATAAGGAAAATTAAAAGGGAACCAGTTTAAAACAATCATGGGTAATAAGGTGGCTTTTATATCTCCGATGGCTTGTTACTGAAAGTCTTGTAATGCTGACACTGAAGAGGTTGAAACAACAGTGAAAATATTGGCCTCAGTATTAAGACCAGGTTTTTGTTAGTCAATGAAGCAATCACTTTCTGCTGCCTCGCGATAGCAATGTGCCAGCAGGAAATGGTCAGAAACTTGCAAAGATATTTGCTTAGAGCGCCTTTTCGCTGGAATTTAGAGCCCGAGGTGTCCAAAAGAAGGATCATCTTCTTGAGTGCAATTCCCATTCTCACAATCATTGGGGCCACTTATTGAGCACAGCTGTCACATCTCAATATATTTCAGTTGCTATGGTGGTGACATCATACAGTTTGACGGAAAGCTCTGGCACAGAAGGTCAGCCTGTAGGGCAGTTCACCATTGAAGATAATTACAGCTGTGCAGTTATTGCAAGGCTGAGAAGAAATTTGCCCGTTTTTCCCACATGCAGTGTCTGCACAAATCAATTGCGCCTCAGTTACATCTTCATGACTGGGGAAAGTTAACAGTGTAATGTTACATGTATAGACAGGTATGGGCCATTTGAAGGCAACATTGTAAAGGATACTTATGGATTCTTGGCTAACATTGACTTCAGAGGTAATATCCTTTCCATGTGCCGTGTTTGGGGAACACAAGTGAAAGGAAATGAAACAAAAGACTGCTTGGGACCAACTCCCTTGAGTCTTTCTGGAGAAGCGAATGTTTTCTCACACCTGGCTGTTGGGATGTGCAGAGGTTTCTCAGCTGTGTCAGTGCTGGTCAAGGAAGTGCAAGTTTTGCCAATGGGTCTGGCCATTTGAGTGAGTGAGAGTTTTGCCAACAAATATTTCCTTGGAAAATATTATTATATTGCCTGTTGGGTTTTCCTCTTGTAGTGGTGAGATAAGCATAGTATAAGTATAAACAATTAAATTTAAGAATTAAATTCAAAACTTCACATTTATTTTGATTACATATTACTGCATAAAGCAATCATCAAAATTCTGAGAGGATTTGATGTATGCACGTGTGTGTTTGTGTGTGTGTGTGGTTAATCCAGAAACAATCATTTGTGTTCCATTTACCATTTAAAGACCATCATTTTTAAAATCTTGTCTTTTCGATATTCCAAAATGAAAAGTTCATTACAAACTGTTCAGCCAAAATGCATGTACATGAATAAAAACATTTGAAAGCCAATAGTATCTAGTTTCTGGAGACGTGTTTGTGGATTATATATATAGCTTAAAGTTAGATCAGCTCAAAAATAAGGTTTATTTATTTATTTATTTATTTTGCTTGGGTCCAATAAAGTTGAATTTCTTTGAGGAATAAATTTATGGCTGGGAATAGTATGGAGATGAAAAGAATAAGAAGACTAAATGATTTAGACAATATATAACAATATAACTTTGATGAAACACTCAGTATTGCCAAGCAAATTAACTTGACAGAGTGTTAAATATCAAAGCTAAATCATTAAGAATTCTCAATATGTTTGAAAAGAGATGTAATATATTGCTGCTGCGGGAATATCCCTGAGTGGACCCATGTATCAAAACAAAGCTGGTTTCAGTAAAACTCAGCTGTTTCAGCTCACCTTTAGACCTTTCACCTTTCAGGAAGTGGCAAAAAAGTGGTCAAATACTTTTGTACAACAATGAAAGGAATTTTTGCACCAATAAACATTTGAGTTACGAGAATGATACAGTCAAAAACTCAAAAGCTTGGGGATTTCAACATGAAAGCCATTACATTACAGTATTTAAAACTCTTTGAGTGGCATAATTTGTTATTGAAAAAGAGATAACCTGTTTCATGTCGTATAGGGAAATCAGTAAGGTTAGGGTTAACTTCCCACCAAATTCAGATTCAGATTCAGATAAATATATCGTCATTGTTAACGAATAACAAGGAGATTACGTTTGGAGAGAAAGTACTCCAGGCTGCTGCGATGTGCATCGCGCCGCCAGCTCCACTTTCTTCTTCGAAAATTAAGGTTGCAGTTAACACAGAAAAAATACATATTGATGACATCAGACATAATAATACACATCCGGTTTATAACACGACACGCAGGAAACACGTAGGAATTTTTTCATGGGAATTGGGGGGTGGGGAAGGGGTTAATGAAAAATGAAAAATGCAGAGGCAGCCAGTGGCAGGTTGAAGAGGACCGGTCAGCGCGAGGCTGAATGAGCCTCAGAAGCAGACGGAGGGCCCAAAAAATAAAAAAAAAGGGGGTAACAGGACAATACAGGACAAAGTAAGAAGACGCAGGCAGAGATAGGGTGCGACTGCTCTCCTCAGAAGGCGGAAGAAGAATGTATTCTGTTCAAATCTATTCTTCTTGATATGTAAACAAAGATGTTGGTATGATCTTTCTTGGTATTTTGCTCCCATTAGAGACTGAAAAATGGTCTTGGAAAAATGATCAAAATGGAGAACATTTATCAAATTAAACTACCACTTGGTATCGCTTTAACAAGTCAGAGAAACAGATGATAGTGTTTGACTGTAATTGTAAAAAAAAAAAAAACAACGGAGGAAGGTTTTCAAATGGAGCATCAGCAGAGCTATTTTGATTTTTATCAGCTGGACAATAGAACAGAGCTGACGGAGTAAAACAGTTGCGAGACCTGATGACGTCAGCACTAATAGTAAAAAGAAAATGAACGCTCAAGTGCTCTGTGCAGACAAGATGTTTGTGAGCTCTTCAGTGCAGATTAATGCCATTAGTCTGGGTTTCTGCGATCCATCACAAGCACAGTATTGATGAAAACCAATCGTAATAGGTGTTCTCAGGCAGAATTGAGAAGGATGAAAGCCATTGTCCCAAAATGGATTTGTGCGACTTCAAATAGAAACAATAAAAATGCAAACAAGATGGCTTAGAGGTAAAATATGTGCTTTTCTGAGATCAAGGTAACCGTGGGTGGGAAGGTCAAGCACACAGAAGATCTTTACATTCAGTGAAGATGAAGTAAGACATTCATGTGTGAACTAGTCTGTGCGTAATATAGTTCAGATATGCAGTTTATTGTGGCATGCCCATTTCTCCTTTCCACCAGCACGATTGTAGGAGATACAGCTCTTTCACCATTTTTTTTTTTTTTAACTTCATGGTTTTTATTACTTTACCTCAAAAAACGTCATGTGTAACTTCCTTTATAGCAGCACCATCAGCAAAAAGATTGGCTACAGATCTGTTAAAGGTATGTAATTACTTTAAGATGTGTGACAGCTATTGGGGAATTGAACATCGTTAGCCTCATAGCAAAATTGCCTGAGTAATATTTTTCCAAATTGAGATAATCAAATCAAGGATTCACAATTAATGGAACCCTTAAAGATTATTTTTAATAAAATCTACCAAAATTAAACCAGGTATTGAATCCCACTTCTTAAAATCTCATCTAAACTGTATCGACACATCAGGCATACATTTTTGAAATAAAATATTAAAAACTATTTAATTCCATGCTGCATCCCATAACCAATGTGTTTCCCACCACCTTGTGATAGACGTAAAGTGAAGGACAATAAAGTTGGGACATTGTGTAAAATCTGAATAAAAACAGAATACAATGATTTGCAAATCCTTTTTCGACCTATATTCAATTTAGTTGACGACAAAGACAAGATATTCAGTGTCAAAACCGATGAATTTTATTGGTTTGGGGAAATATTCACTCATTTTAATTTTGATTTGGGACAGTTCTTTTCATTTGCAGTTCACTGCAGTAGACAGGCAAGCCCTGTAAGCCAATAGGCAGAGGCATAGCCACCAAAGAACAGCATTATCAAACATATTTATTGTACCACTGTGACCTGGTAATTGATTCAAGATGTTAATGACAAGCATCTATAATGAGGCATCAGTGAAAATAGCAGCTGGAGTGAAATGGGAGCAACAGATGAGGAGAGCCTGGCCTCACTCACTCTCTCCCCACACGTGCAAATTGTCTTCCAGTCCGATGACATAAATATATAAATAAATAAATATATATATATATATATATATATAATATATATGTGCTTATTTTTTATGTCTATGTTATAATTGTTTTCTGTACTGGCATTTAATTGGTTCCTTTAGCCAGCTTTTGGAACATGTTTAATGGTGTAGACCATCGATGGAAAACTCCAATACAAACTCACCTGGATCAATCATTTTATGAATGCTATTTTCTCCAGAAAGTTTACCTTTGCCAGGGACAAATGTCTGTAATAAGATTACCTGACTTTTTTTAAAACCTCCAGCACTCTAGACTTCGAAGATGGGATTGAGTTCTTAAAACCTGGAGCAAATAGATACGAGAAATAAATTGGCTTTGGATTACCCCCTTATTGTGCGATAAATGTATGTTCTGAACTCAGCTCTTCTAAGTCAATAAGCTGTTCCAGGTAATAACATCTAGGCATGGACAAAAACCAATAACTGAACCAGGAGTTGAAAGAGTATTGCAGTGTTGTTGTTTTTTTGGTTTCTCCTCCACTTATACAGAAAATTTGTAACACAATATCGAAAGATCGAGTTGGGTGCCATTTAAAGAAGTTTTGCTGCACTAATCAAAATGAACACCAGTCTAAGATGCTCAACCAATCCTGACTTTGAAGTGTCCATGGCACAATGGTATTGAAATGTGCCACCCACCATGCTTTTAAAGGGACAAGCATGATTAAATATCTTATTAATACAAAACCCAAAACCAGTGAAGTTGGCACGTTATGTAAATCGTAGATAAAAACAGAATACAATGATTTGCAAATCCTTTTCAACTTATATTCAATTGAATACACTGCAAAGACAAGATGTTTAATGTTCAAACTGAGAAACTTTATTTTTTTTTGCAAATAATCATTAACTTAGAATTTAAAGGCAGCAACACATTGCAAAAAAGTTGGCACAGGGGCCTTTTTACCACTGTGTTACACCGCCTTTCCTTTTAACGACACTCAGTAAACGTTTAGGAACTGAGGAGACCAATTTTTGAAGCTTTTCAGGTGGAACTCTTTCCCATTCTTGCTTGATGTACAGCTTAAGTTGTTCAACAGTCCGGGGTCTCCGTTGTCGTATTTTATGCTTCATAATGCGCCACACATTTTCAATGGGAGACAGGTCTGGACTAGAGGCAGGCCAGTCTAGTACCCGCACTCTTTTACTACGGAGCCATGCTGTTGTAACACGTGCAGAATGTGGCTTGGCATTGTCTTGCTGAAATAAGCAGGGGCTTCCATGAAAAATATTTTGCTTGGATGGCAACATATGTTGCTCCAAAACCTGTATGTACCTTTCAGCATTAATGGTGCCTTCACATATGTGTAAGTTGCCCATGCCTTGGACACTAATACACCCCCATACCATCACAGATGCTGGCTTTTGAACTTTGCGCCTATAACAGTCTGGATGGTTCTTTTCCTCTTTGGTCCGGAGGACATGACGTCCACAGTTTCCAAAAACAATTTGAAATGTGGACTCGTCAGACCACAGAACACTTTTCCACTTTGCATCAGTCCATCTTAGATGAGCTTGGGCCCAGCAAAGCCGCCGGCGTTTCTGGGTGCTGTTGATAAATGGCTTTCACTTTGCATTTTAGAGCATAGGCGTGCACAAATAGACGCTAGGTGGTGCTACAGCACTTGCCCCTTTGCCCTTTATCAATGAAAGTGCCCTTTTGAAATTTCGTTTTTTTTTTTAAATAATAATAATAATTATTATTATTATTATTATTATTATCATCATTATCATCATCAACACTTTAGTGGGGCTAATGTTGAAATAATCTTTTCGAAAAGCTGTGTGATTAAAAACTACTTAAAAAAATGCCCCGAAATGGGCCACCTCCTTACGCACTTCCGACCTCTCTTCCTTTGTCACGTGAACATGCGCAAAGTGCATATAGATTCGCTGCAGGAGCATATCAGCGGAGCGACTGGAAGCCACAGTCTTGTGCCCCGCCAGCCAGGTAACACACAGATCAAGTGAAGTCGTACAGTTTGCCCTCCAAGCCCAAACTGTCATCATTTTGTTGTGCAGTAGCATGTCTCATTCACAGTGACGGTTGGTCGGCAGAAACACAAGGCCAGCAATAACCTCACCTTTCACTTCTTAATGACAGACACCTCTCGCAGTTTACCTCACCGATTAGCTACCGTTGCGCAGACTGATTGGAGGAACCGACGAGAATCTAACTTGTTTTTGAAAGCCGTGTTATACATTGCACTACGAAATTATACGGCGTTTAACTTACTTCCGCACACCAATGGCTACGGAAAAAATATCAATAGCCCATGTCTTTATAATTTCTGAATTTGCGTAAATTAATTCGCGACGTTCATTGAGCAATTAGCCATGAGAATCCGTTCTATATACTCTGAATGTGATAGCCAAAGTGCGTAGTAGCACAGCTGAGTGAAGACGAAAATAATTGCTGTGAAGTCCGCGAAAGTTTCGGATTTTTTGCAGATTGTCATCCTTGCGGATTCACATCAATTAGGCCTATATCAACATAGCCAACAGACAATCGCTTTGTAATTAGCATTTCTTAATCATTACGTGTCACGCATTGGTGGTGGCTATTCTGTTAATTAACTGTTTGATTGTTAATCAATCAAACCTGATCGCAAACAGTTTAAGAGCAATTATCCGGGAAAGGGTGATGTTACTGAAGGCCTTCCTGGCATCTGCCGGTACGCCACTGCTCATACAGCACCAAACAACTGAGCATTTTTTAGCCGACTGGTCACCTGATTAGCTAGTTTAATGCTATAGCCCAAACAATGATAGATAACGTGAGGACGACCACCACAAACAATGTCGGTCGATTTTGCAAATCTATCTGTTAAGCTGAACGTTTTCTTTTGTGTAGGTTTTGTTAGGCAACATAAATGAACACATAAAGAGGAATCAGGCAGTTCCCCATTGCCTGAGAAAAATATCCCCTTAAAGGCTACCCATGTGCCTTCTTGTGATGAATGGCAGTAGTCTTGAATTGCATTGAACATGTGCATGTAATGTTTATTTTATTGTTTTAATCTCACACTATAATAACATGTTCCACGTGTGCAAAAAAGTGCCCTCTCCCTCCCCCTTGAGCACTTGCCCCCCATAATGTCTGTGCACGCCACTGTTGTAGAGTTTTAACTTGCACTTGCAGAAGTAGCGACGAACTGTAGTTACTGACAGTGGTGTTCTGAAGTGTTCCTGAGCCCATGTGGTGATGTCCTTTACACACTGATGTCGGTTTTTGATGCAGTACTGCCTGAGGGATCGAAGGTCACGGGCATTCAATGTTGGTTTTCGGCCTTGTTGCTTATGTGCAGTGATTTCTCCAGATTCTCAGAACCTTTTGACGATATTATGGACGGTAGGTGATGAAATCCCTAAATTTCTTGCAATAGCTCGTTGAGGAATGTTGTTTTTAAAGTGTTCGACAATCAGCTCACGCATTTGTTCACTAAGTGGTGACCCTCGCCCCGTCCTTGTTTGTGAATGACTGAGCATTTCAGGGAAACTGCTTTTATACCCAATCATGGCACCCACCTGTTCCCAATTAGCCCGTTCACCTGTGGGATGTTCCAAATAAGGTTTTGATGAGCATTCCTCAACTCTCTCAGTCTTTTTTGCCACTTGTGCCAGTTTTTTTGAACCATGTTGCAGGCATCAAATTCCAAATGAGCTAATATTTGTAAAAAATTACAAAGTTTACCTGTTCAAACATTAAGTAACTTGTCTTTGCAGTGTATTCAATTGAATATAGGTTGAAAAGGATTTGCAAATCATTGTATTCTGTTTTTATTTACGATTTACACAACGTGCCAACTTCACTGGTTTTGGGTTTTGTACTTAAATTATTCAAATTTTACATCTTTGACTTGCCCAGCACAATTTTTAATGCATTGTGAGATTTTCTTTTTCTTTTTTTTTCTTTTTTTTGCAGTGCTAAACAGTTTTATAACTCTTTCAGGGTCATGACATGTGACACTATAAAAAGTCCTCAACCCCAGTGCCCAAGAATTGTACTCTCATATTCAAGGACTGCCCTCTGTTTATTATTGAACAGCTCTGGACATTAACACATACAAGTTATTATCAAATAAGGAACAAACGCACATTCATAATTTCCTGTCATCCATCTGTTTTTTTTTTCCTCCAATGGTATGCCTAGTGCTGCTCAATAATAAAGAAGGTTTAATCGCAAAAATCCTAAAACCATATGTGGGTCCATCAATTGCATCTGCTGCATTAAACCCAGTGGAGCAACAGACATATTTGAAATTCTTTTGGAAATACCAAAGTTTCAAACAATCCCAAATATGTCCAGCTGAATTATGGGAAAATGTGTATGAGATGACGTACGACAGCTTGATATTTTCCATCACGGTGCCATGCTGTAGCATCCCGAGTTTGACTACTTCTCTCAATATAAGAGTGTGTAGCTTCTGTGAAGCGCTGCAATGAACAGATGCAGAATATTTGTGGCATTGTCCTACAATACGAAAAAAAAAAATATTTTTTGACTTTGAACCCACATAAGGGAATACCTATAAGGGAAAAGTCAGGGTTTAAAGGTATAAACAGATTGTTCAAGCCGCCAATCTGTCAAGGCGGCACTTTCGCTTCGTCTTTGGTAAGTCACATCTTTCAAGCACTTGATCTTCATCAGTCTTTGTGTAAGTCACAATAATTTCATTTTTTGATAAATTGATCGACATCTGTTTTCTTTCTACATATGTAAAAGGGATTATTTTACGAATTTTTGAATTCGTACAGATTAAGAAATGGGCTGGTGAGAATAACAGGGTTGTTCAATAAATTCAGTTGATAACAGAAAGGAAGGATATTGATTTAAATGCGTTAGGCTCAATTTTCCATCAACTGAACGATGTCTTGAGAGTCATTGCACAAGCAAAGTGATATTTTTGTTTTCGATTTTTATTCACCTGAGCTTTTATAGCATTGCACATATGTATTCAGTTAGAAAGTGAAATACATATACATTTACACAACATTTCATCTGAATTTTGACCATGGAAATTTGAATTAATTTCTCTTGTTCGTGTAATAACTGACAGCCTGCCTATTTGACAGCTTTTGCTATGTTTGCCTTGATTGAGTATATACTGGATTTCATTTTAGCACTCGATCCTGGAAATCAGCAGAATACCGAGAGATAAAGCGTGGGGCTCTGCTTTGAACTGATCAATACCCACAAAACATTATGTCACACAGGCCAGAAAAACTGTGGCAGTGCAAGTCACATAATACCATGCATGAGAAACAATGTCACTGCTTTCCTGCTTGTTTTATTTACAATGTGTTTTGGGGGTTGTCTATGGGTATGCAATGCATTATTTATGCGTTAGTATATTATATTAAAAAAATAAATGTAAAAAAGAAGATACTCGAAGATGAGTTTTTTTTTTTTTAATAGTCTGTTGAAAAGCCCTACACTTGCCAAGGATTAACGCGTGAATTTATACATTAATGTTTTTCACTTTCAGATGTCTATGCATTTCAAAATCTGAAGTCTCGGAGTATATTCAAGTACTGAGCTAGAAAGGTGAAATAGAAGATCTCCTCACATGAATATGTCAATTGCCTTCTCAGGGAAATTGAGAAAAAAAAAGTGAGTTTCTAAATGGCTGTGTTGAGGTCATGGGTTCAAGCGTGTTTGGTGGATCATTGCAGTTTAATGATTGGCAGCGGATTCATCTGAGCAGATAGTATATTGCAACATAAATGATGCATAGAAAGTCTGTAATTTGCACAGCAGACATTAACCCTTTAATGCGCAAGATGAAACACTTTTTACGAGAATGTGATTATCCTGGCATTTAAATGGTGCAAAACGCACCGCTGCTTCTCGAAAATACTGAGTTTTAAAGCACATCAACTAAAAAAGACAAAACATGCCCAAAAACCAGCTCCCTCACTGGTTAAAAAGTCAAGCATGAACTAAGCTGACTGTATCTCTTACTTCGAGAGTTCCCCTGAGCTCACGGTGAGAGCCGCATTCCATTTTAAAACAGAAATCTCAACCCAAAATTCTGTTTGCTTTGGCTTTCTATTGTCTATTCCCCCTCTTCCTGCACACTGCGGTAGCCTTGGGAGAGAAAGGCCAGCATATTTCAACACTAATCTTGTGCTCCTGATGGAACCTTGAAATGCTGGCCGGCTGTTCATATTGTTCATTATTTACAGCCACTTTCATGCCCTCCCAGCCTTTCACGAGCCAAGTGTGAGCATGATATAGAGCAATGGGTCTGCTATTGACCTCACCGCCACGTTTCACGTCAAGTCCACGGTTTTTTTTTTTCTTCTCATTTTCCTCACCGGCCTGAAATGAATGGAGGAGAGACCTTTGGTGTATATAATTACTTAGCTAATTAGAATAACAAAGAGGGAGAGATTAAAAAGTGCTGTCTCAATTTAAAAGAAAGGAAAGAGTGCCCTAGTCTCTGCGGGGCCTTGTTTCATAAATCTTTCTGCTTTCACTGTGTAGGCTTTTAGCTTTTGCTGTGTCTGAAAATATTTATACTCTTCGGAAATATGCTGTATGAATGTCATTTGTTCGCAATTTATTCATCTTTTTCTTCCCCAGTGACATCAGCTCAGTATTCTACGATCCTTCCTTGCTGAGCTCTTCTTCAGACTTTATAGTCCTGGACAAGTGGTGGCGAATGCTGCACAAATGGGTTAACTATTCCAATTATTCAGTCCCCCCCCCCGAGGTCAATTGTTATGAGAAAGAAACAACCTGTTGTGTACTACTAGCACTCTCAACACAAATCTTTTCTATATGAACAAACTGTGGAGGAGCCATTCTAGAGTATGTGTATAATATATTATATCTCGGTGGTAGAGCTTTTCACCAAGGTCGGAGGGTCAGATACGCTGGAGGAATATAAAGGCATTCATCTCCACTCCTTCCCATTTCCTCTCTTAAATTGCTTTGAGGACAGCTGTTTGAGAACATTGAAGCCAGAAGGAAATTTACTGGTTCTGAACAAAATTACTGAACCCTCTTTCGAGCTGTAGCACTATAATAAGCAGATAACATTACCTGGGCACAATCTGCTTTTCTTTATTCAGAAATAGTTTATGTCAGAGAGTTCAACATCACTAATCACGGTTTACACTGTGATTGCACTGAGTGCTTTAATTTTTTGTGTTCATGTAAAATGTTTTACAAATCCTGCTATCATGCTCAGCGCCGTTTTAGAAAAATGTAAAAGCTAGCTGTCATATTTATTCATTTGTGGCCTTTTTAGAAAAAGCTATTTTTTTTTTGTCATGGGAAAAGTAAGCATAGAACAACTTTCTTATTTCTTAATATGTCTAACTAAAGAACTTAAAAGATGACACCGTGATGCAATTAAATTGAAGAATAATGACTTTTGTAAAAAAAAAAAAAAAAAAAATCAACTTTGTTGTGATTATCAGGCAAAACTCAATATATTCATTGAAGTGCGATTTGAAGTCAAATGCCTGTCAATCAATATCATTGACGTAAACTTTTCCATGTTTCCGGAATAATTTGTAATAATCCTCCATGGCAGTCTTTTTTTTTTTTTTTTTTTTCTACGAGTATGCTGCTTAGTGCAGCTGAAAAGCTGTGCAATGTGAAGAAAACTATGTCCATTAATACGAAAGGCATTACCGGCCAATAAATTGGGGAGTCTTTTCTTCACAGTGCTTGCAGCATAGACACGACACTCATATTTTTTTTGCACAAAACATGAGTCACTAAACAACCTGAGCCTGTTGGCAGTGCGGGCATCTCGAACGTTGATAGGCAACATGGATATATTGCAGTCAGAAAGCAGATGAAAGCTGATGTTCAAGCATGAAAAAAAAAAAAAAAAACTGGGATATAAAGCATGTTGCTAACGGCTGAATTTGGCATGTTAACAGGCCCATCAAAAATGATCTTCTTGCAGTGATGGTTCAAAAATTTCTAAAGTGGTGTTTATTGCATTTTGCAATACTTGTGACAAGATGGAAGGATGCAGGCAGATTGTATGTGTTGTGTATGAGTTTTCTTTCTAGATATTTATGCTCCCTTTCATTGTGGCTGTTCAAAATGTGTGTTTACTTCTGACTATAAGCGCACTATGTATGAGTTATGTGCAAGACGGATTTATATTGTCCTACAGGTCTTTACACTTTTTTGACCCAATTTCTGTATTGTTTTATTGAATATCTGCAAGCCTCTCTATGACATATAAAAACTATATTGTGTCATAACAGTCATAAAATGAGACTGGAGTCATGAGTGGTCGTTGATGCATCATTGTGAGGAGAGTAAGCGGGGCTGATATTGTGCAGGAAGGGCAGTTTGATAATTGTGATGGAACTTGGTGCCGATGCGATGAAGGTGGGGTGGGGGCGCGAGGGAAGGCTTTAAAAAGTAGTATCCCCGGGGCGCATGGTGCTTCAATGCGGCCCTGATCATTCTATGGTGTGAACGGAGCATGTGCCAGAATCTTCATGATGCATTACCTTCTATGCACAGGTCTGATGTATTTGGCTAGTTTTGATGACACATATCTTGCATGAAAAGTCAGCCACAAGGTGCAAGAAGGCTATCAGTTGGAACTGATTAAGACTTTAAAGGAGCAGACCTTAGAAAGTAATATTGGAAGTTTGCTGCACCTGTCAGATATTTGTACGACTACAAACTGGAATAACTTTTTTTTACATCAGTCTGTGTTAAAGATTAAAGACGGTCCAAGATTTATTCGATACAGTCACCCAGTTAACTCAGTAATCTTGCTTTTAGAAATAGACCCCTCGTTTTTGGGCCCATTTTGAATAATTTTGGCAGATATTCAAAATATCAAACTCTAGAACCAATGTTCATGTGCAAAATAACCTTGTATATTACTTTGGCTGAATATCAGAAAGGCAAACTTATTTTCTGTTACACTTGTGATTATATTGGCAAAACATGGTGTATCATCATTTTACGAGAGCTATCTTCATAGCTTTTTCATTCATGGTTGCTTGTGGCTAAATCTCAAATCTTTTCAGAGTGTCCTACCTGGGGAATATCAATGACGCCATGCTGTATTTACGTGACAAAGGAGGGACACATGCAGGATTGCGTCAAGGCGACTATCAAAACAAACCAAATCCATAGTGACGTATGCAAATTTATTTCACCTGATGCCGTAATACAGTTTTTTTTTTTTGGCGGGGGGGGGCGGGAGTGAATATCCTTAGCATTGGTCTAACTCCTCAAGACACTTGAGCTGACTTCTGGTAAAGGGCACAGCTTTAATTCATCATTGGATGCACTGACAGAGTTTCTGAGGCTAAAACAGTACAGCCACCAGCCCCACTGTCAAGCACCTAGACTGGAGAAGTCAGTTTCTGCAGTGGCAGTAGCCATACAAGTTTACAGCATACCTGCCTGTGTCAATGCTAAGGTAAGTTGGATTTTTATTGCCTACCACCACTGCCCCACTTATCATGAGAAGATCCAAAGGCTGAATGCGCTAGCTTCACACCAACAGTGCTCTTTCCCCACCAGCAGAAGCTCTATTCAAGAATATCTAGTAGGCCATTGCATGAAAAGAAGCCGCAGCTGGACATGAAATTTCGGATCATATAATAATCTGCTTTCTCTCAAAATGACAAAGGCGATTGTTGTGATAAGCATGGACACACATAGATTTGGATCAAAGCAAGTTTAAAATTTAGAATTTTCCAAACATGCGTTTTGAGAAAATGGCAAACCGTAGAGGCGTACGCTACAATGTTTATTCAACTAGACAGGAACTAATTCTCATTTCAGCGAGGCATTGCGTGCGATTATATGTCCAATACGTCAATCAGTTCAAATTAATCTGGTGTGGCACCCGCTGGAATACAATTTCCACAGATTGCTTCACGAATTGTGAGAATAACAAAAGGACCAATTATACTTATTCATCTTCCAATCACAATTCAATTACATCATAAAATTAGACTGTTAGATTCAATTAGTTCAATCAGATTTAATTAGCACAATCAGATCCTATTTGAAACCATAAGATAGGGGCACATCCCGCTAATCTACTCCTCTGGAAACCAATTTCTCTCTGTCTCAGTTCACTGATATTAAGGGAAGCATCCCCAGCGCACATACACACATACACACGAATTGTAAGAATACATTCTATTATTTTAGAAAGAATCTGATGTAAATGACTGATTGTCGTGAGTAATTTCTTAAGCTTTGTTATATAGATTTTGTTAAGGATTGTATTATTATGGATATCTCAAAGCTTATCCCATTTACTCTTGGTCTGGCAATAATTAATTTCAAGAAATGCCAGAGGCAACCATTGCTTTATTGTTATTGCTATCTGCAAAATAAATTAATCTACGCTGTAAATCTCATTGACCTTAGCGACCCAATTCCCTATACTTCTCAAACTATTGTCTTGAAAGACAATCCCAATATCTGCTCATTTTCAGCATGTATGATAAATTACTGAGCACATTTCTTCTTCTTTTTCTTCTTCATCTTGCTATAATAATAATAATAATTATTATTATTATTATTATTATTATTATTATCTAATCTCAATCCCAATAGGTACAGTTGTGCTGTCAGTTACTAAAGAGAATAATATTGTTTACTTGAGAATAGTGTTCATCTTATGTTGTTCTCTTGTCTTCTTTTGTGCAGAAAAAACAGAACCAAAATGGACACAATTGAATCAGTTCTGAGCAGATGGACTTGAATTTGTTTCCTCCAAAAAGGTCATATTTGAGTTATTAAGATTAATTACCTTCTACATTTTTTTCCAGCTTTAAGTTGCCTCCAGAGCAGGGGTCTTAAACTGTCCTGTAAAAGGGCCGAGGGGCTGCAGGTTTTCATTCCAACTGAGCAGAAGCGCACGGATGATACAACTCATCAACTGTGCAGGCTGAGGTCAGTGGATTAAATGAGTTGTATCAGGCGTGTGTCTGCATGGTAGGATTAAAAACCTGCAGCCCCTCGGCCCTTTTATGGACCAGTTTGACAGCCCTGCTCCAGAGCATCCAGTTCACTGTCCAGATTCTGTTTACTCATAGATTCAAGACAGAAAAAGTTACAGAATACAGTATTAAAGTATACATTATTAGGCAAACAAATCTTCTGTACAGCTGTGATGAAAATAATTAAATGGAAAAAAAAGAATGCAGTCAATTTATGCTTCTTTTAAACTACAAGAAAAGAGCACATTGTTAAAAATAATGAGCCATTAGGAACTCAATAAAAGGCCTAATGAAAACAGAGAGGCTTAGTGGCTGGTCCTCTCTAATTAACCTCTACAATAACTGTGACATTCAGCGAGTGTCAGGAGTCGGCATATGAATCTGTGAAATGGTTAACTGAATAACGCCACAGAAGTTTAGTGAATAAGAAAGTAGGCTACAGTTCACTTGCTGCTGGGAACTTGTGCTTAGTACTCGTGAATTTATGCGCTGGGTATAATTATGCATTAATAGGGATTTAATCATAAAAGTACATTGATCATACTTAAATTAGCAAGCCAACTAATACTAAGTACGCCGTACTTTTCTATCTTACTAACCATACTAACAGTTTGTTATTTTTGCTAGAAGTTACTAACACCAACTAACATTGTATATAATACTAACTTACTAACAAGCACCAAGGGATTGTATAGTTTCACTTACTAATTGATTAACAAGCTCTCAGCACTCGCCCTGTTCTAGTCTCCGCCTCTTGTCTCTCCCTGATTATCTTTGCTGCATTCTCTGTGGAAGCTCCACGTCTTATCACGCTGTCCTTCCTTAAGTATCTATGCACGTTAGAAACTCCGTAACTTCAGCTGTTTATCTGTGTATAGGTTTGTCCCGTGATCCCTGTCCACGTTTTGGCTTCTGCCAAATTCCATGTGATCAGGTTCTCCCTCATGTGTTGCTCCTTTGTAATCAGTCTGACTGTTTGCACCTGTGTCCCTTACCATGTGATCTCCCCAGAAGTGTATATTAGGTGTCTCTCACAGCCAGTCTCTGTCAGATTGTTTTCCTCGTCTTCTTGTGCCATGTTTCTTTTCGCCTTGATTACTCAGTGTTTATCTTTCTGACTGGACCGCCCGACTTTTGGATTATTGTTGCATCTGTGAGTTTTGACCTTTTTCTGCCCGACCACGAGATCTTTGTTTGCTGCCCTGGTTACGATTCGGATTACGCCCTTTGGATTTGGTTTTGCTACTTTGCCATTCCTGTACCTGTTTACCAGACCCATTTCCATCCGACTACGATTATTGTGATTGCTGCCCTGGTTTTCGATTCTATTTTTGCCCAACTGGATTTTGATTTTTAAAGTGTGAACTTTTTACTTTTGCCTTCTGCCCTGCAGGGGTCCTTTACCTTTATTAATAAAGCAAGTTCTACTGCATCGCCTGGTTCTCGCGACTGGTTCCTGATCACACCATTACAGTTTGTTTGTGTACGGGAACTCAAAGTAATAATCGAATATCTCTGAAATTTTGTCTTTGGGTTGCTATTACATCAAGGAAGGACCCTATTGATTTTCGCTGCAATTGGTCAGACTAGGTATATGTTCTACCGATGATTCAAATAAATGCATCAAAAATGATATCATTAACTGCTAAATGAGAGCATTTCCTATTGTGATGGGTTCTCTGAATATATTATCAGCTGCACAGTATGGAATATTGCATGTCACATTAGCCAGACATTATGTTTCATTAATAATGTAAAGCTGTGGTTTCACATAGCAAGGTAAGGACAGCGTATAGATGACTACTTGCCAACAAAGCACCGACAGAAATATCTCACAACTTTGCTGCAGATTCTTTGAAGATTCTGACCTGGAGTCACCTGAAACCGGCACAGATGCACCTTTGAGTCACTTGCAATCTCGGATAGAACAACCAGAAGCCAACATTTGATGGATATTTTCTTTTGACTTTGAGGAGAACATGTTTACAAAGTCAATGATATAAAAGTAAATTTTCTACTTTCAAATAATACCAGCAGGCTGTTTTCTGTTCTCAGATAATACATCCACAGTATGACACTGCAGGTGTATGGAATGCCCTGGAGTGTACACATTCAGGAATACCACCTCCTCTCAGGGGATTTATTGCTATTTCTGGACGCAGCATACGGAGACGGAGACACACAGACACACACACACACACACACACCTAGGTCTCAAGGCATCTTACAATTTCCATGAATCACACACGCAACTAAACTGGCTCACAGCATCAAGCAATCTTAACTTTTTTCTAAATATATGATTCTTATCATCTTTTTGTGGTAAAAATCATTCTGGTTTTACGACTGGGTACTTTAAAATTATGCTGAACAAGGATGCATGTCTTTTGGTGAAATAGCTTCAGAATTTAGAAGTTCTATGCTACTATCGAGATTTGAATCTGAAGGGTTTCGCACATAGGGGTTTGGGAGCATGATTGCAGACTTTTGAAATATAAAGCATATATTAGACTTTGTCAATCTTCAATATTAAATTCTAACAAACTACGTTGTACATGAAGCTCTAGCAAAAGTTCAGTTAGGAAGACTCTTATTTTGCATGCTTTAGCCAGTTTAGCCAGGTTGCTGTTGTTTATACCCTCCACCTCCCCATCACCGCCCAGCCTCCACAGGTATATCTGCTTCATCATCATCAGCCACCACAACCATCACCAGTATCTGGACTCCATGGGGGGGGGGGATTTATCCATCTGCGCCTCAGGCCAGAGGCTCCTTAGTTGCAAAATCTCCCTGTCAAGTCCAAGCACCAAAAACTTTAAGGCTATCATCACAGCCAGTAATCTGTTCATTCTATAATCTGTAATAAATGATTACCCTCATGCAATTCATGGGTCTGTCCTGATTCACAACTAGGAAGTGAATCCTTTTTATGTCCATGGTATATTTAATTATCTGATGAATTCCATTACAAGTTCAAACAAATATCATATTGAAGTTGCAAAACTCAGCTGCTATTCTGAGTCAAAGTCAGGTGTCTGAGGGCACACAGCCATCTAATGCTGATGACAATCAAATCCATGGGGTCAAACTAGATGTCAAAGCTAGTCAGCATGACACCGTAATTACAAAGGTTCTTCATAGCTGTATACTAGTGACAATTCACAGATTTACTACAACCTCATTTGCATGAGAGGATAATTCTGGGTTCCCATCCATACAGAGAATGTCATGATTCTTCCCACCAGTTCCATAAATGAGATGTGTGTTACCGCTTATTAATCATTCATCAATGTTGATCAGCAAATGAATATGAACTATGAATAATGCATTGTATTCTTTTTTTTCCCTCAGACTAAGGAATTATACATCATGGAAACAAATCAACCTTTTGGATAATGGATTATTCATTAAACTTCATTATTTTAGACTTTGAAATTGATTCGCCTGGAGTGCTACTCATGTAAAGAGGGAGAGGAATTCTCTCAGCGTCATTGCGGCAGGCAGAACCAAAGGCGAACAGGCAAGTGGACAAACATCCCCATGTTTGCACTGATGAAATTCCTCTCTAAAAGCCTCCCATTCGCGCTTGTGCGAGAAGGAGTTTGTGCATCTGTGCCCACGCACAGTGTAGCCTGTAAGTACTTAAGCATCGATCCCAGGCCGCCAAAAAGGGCTGCAATTCCTAGTACAAGGTTCAAAAGGCATTCATGTAAATACCAAGAAATTAAATCTGTAAGTCTCTTTTGACTGTTAGTTTTCAAATGCGATGTGCTGGATTCTGGAGCCAATGAACGTCTCACTATCCAACTGCTTGTAATGTAGACTGCATTGTATGAGAGTGTGACAGTGTTGCATTGTTGTTACAATCCTCTCTGTTCGTCGACTCATTGGCACTTAAATGGCCCTTCCGCACCCACTATTCCCCCTCTCGGAACAACAATTGCCGACTGCCTGCTGGTCAGTTAGTCAATAGGTTCCAACCTGTCTGGTCAGCCCAGGGGTCCTAAAGTCAACTAGGCAGCGTCTGCGGACCTTCTCCCTCTGTCTGGAGCGGATCCATAACTCGCTTGACCCTGCCAGGCCCGCTGGACCTTTACCTGCCACCCACCGGGAGACGTGTCAGCCGGACCTGCTCAGCGCAGACTGAAAATCGTTCGGCCGTGACACGAGGACTCCGGCCGCATTTCCCTGCTCCTCTGACTGCAGGCCTGGTAGGCCAGATGGCAAACCCGCAGGTCAGAGTATTGGGTTGCTAGGGGCCTTTGTTCCCATCTAATTACCAAGTCGCAACTGCACCCTGATATGACTCAGCCAAAAACACGGGACCAGATGTATGCATACAAGATATGCGGCATGAACTGTGTGGGCTCACCATAAAGGTGTGGGCTGCAGTGATATTAAAGGATAATAGAAGAGTAGGGCAAACAGGATTAATTCAAACTTCATTTCCCAATGTGCTTTTATAAGGTATGATGATTGGAATGAGTGCTGGCCAGCGCAAGTGCGCAAAAGTATGTGTTTGCTTGTGCGTGAGTGTATGTGCATACAGTATGCGTGCACGAGTGAAAACATAACGTATGCACATTTAAGAGACTGTGAATGCATCTCTGTTGAGCAAAATTCTTCCCCATTCTACAGGAAATACACAGTAGGACTGTTATGCTACAGCTGAAATACTTAACAGCAGGAAAGCATGTATTAGGGAGGAAAAAAAATCAGTGCTTGGGTCATGAGTTGAGTTTGTTGATGCCTTTTACCTCTGACATGGGCGTTCAGCTTAATGAAGATGGTTTCTTAGGCCTGTTATGGTGCCGTATTGGCACTATTCAGGTCTTAGCAGTGCGATCAGATCAGCATAGCTCTCCCAGACATTAAATCTGTCAGGCCTCTGGCCTTTGTCACTGATTTGATAGCCATCTCCACAGATTTGTCCTATGCAGTCTCCTTTCATCCAGCCAATCTCCCAGAGGGTCATCAGACCTCCACAGCTGGCTCATGCCAGACATGGTTCACCAGATAAGAGCCTATATTTGTGATAAAAGAAGGGACAGACACCCTATTTGGATGCTTAGGGTGGTGAAGTGGGGTTTGCCGGTGACTGCATGCGAGCAGGCATCTCGGATTGAACTGGGGGACAGCTTTGCAATCACTAATTTGTATAAATAAGGTAGGAATATATTGTAGATAGACCCAGCTAATTGGTTTGATTTGGGATGCAGTATGCCACAAGAACTGATACGGTGTTAGCCATAGCAATGGATCTTTTTACAGCCCCATATCACTTCATTTTGTGCACATTATAAAGAATAAACTGTCAAACTGGGACACATTATGATTTTTTTTATTTTTACTCGAATTATTTTTCTTCATTTTGGTTTGTACTCCACAGTTTTAGATTTGTAATCAAACAATGCACATTCAAACAAAGTGCAGATTCAGTCTTTGGTTTCTCCTTTTGTAGAAGTAACTACACTTTTTAAATATAGACTCCCTATTTCAAGAGACCAATAAATCAGGTGTATTCAAATTACTTTTGTAATGCAGGTATAACAGAAAAATGTAATCTTGAGTCCAGACTTTTGTTTTCCTTTGCAGTCTGTTATTGACCTTTTCCAGGATGAGAAAGTAGAGTTGTGACAGTTATAATCGTGGTGACCATAATAAGTTTGAGTGGAGAAAAAATAGATAGGCCAAACTTTAGATTGACTTCACCTCTTCATCCCGAACCCCTGCGGATTTTCTAACAAATTTTCTGTGGAATGCCATCAGAGGTATAGAAGCCTCTCACCCTTTGAAGGCGAACGGACTCAACAATGTAAGTGCGCATGATATTAATGATGCACTTCCAGTGTTATTCAGGTATAGCGCTTTAAGAGCAACTTGCTGGTTGAATTGAAAACTATATTTATTCTTGATATGGTTTGAAAATGTCTTTGAAAAAGATCTATGTATGAATTACCATGTTTCACAAAACCCAATAGTAGATATTTACATAAAATGTACCCATTTTCAGTAAGTTCGGAGCCACGCCTTCCCTGATGAGTGAGATAAGAAAAGGCATATAAAGCCTGCTCGCGCACCATTTTCCCTGTGGTGGGTGTAGATGCAGGGCTCCCAAGTCTCACACAATGAGCGTAATTGTCACTCATTTCAGACGGATGTCACGCACTTACGCCACACATAGTATTTCTCACGCAAAAAAAAAAAAAAAGATTAAAATGAAAGCAGTCCAACAGTAGACCTATGCGCTGCAGCACCGCTATAACTGTGGAAACTGCAGGAATCCAACACGTCTCCCCTGGAGTTCTCGGTGGCAGCTTGAGAATGGAAAGGGACTACACAATAGCCAATCAGATTATAGCACTGTCGTATCTGGGTAAGATTTAGGGCAACAACCAATTAAAAAAAAAAACTGTTATGCTGCTTATCCACCTAATTTGTTCTGTCATTGCTCGCTGTACTCAAGAGAGATCGGCAGCCAGAATGCGTTCAGGCTCCACTTGTTCGGATGTTAATTGTACCAATAACTCTAAAAACATAAAAGTTTTTTGTTTACAAGGTGATTAGGAGAGATTACCCTTGCCCAGCACCTTACGGTATGCCAGCGAGTAGGCGCTTGGAGTGTCTAACCGTGCTAAGACTGAAGTATCCACCCAGGAGGATATAGCTCCGTATGCTCACACCATTTCGTGAGTGGAGTGTATATTTTGCCGTGAACCATTTTTACATTTCAACGGGTATTTGGCCGTGCCCTCCGGTATACCTGCGCCGTTGTATTATTTTTGAACTTGCTCATAGAAATCAATGGATAATAGTGAATAGTTATAACTTCGCCAATTAGGCACCTAGCTCACATATACATACACTAAATATAGCTAGCCAAGATGGCATAAAGGTTCTCTTGCTAGCCATCTAAAGGTATATTTCATGCATCTAAATTTATTCAATTTAAACTGCGTAGAGCCATTATTATGCAAACTAATTTGGCTTAAGTGATATGGAATCAGTTGACACCAGATGCGGGAAAAGGGAATGAGGATTTATTTATAAACCAAAACAAAACAGGCACGAGGGCCAACAAAAAACTTGGCCCAAAGGGTTGCAAAAAACAAACTAAGGTAAGCTACACAGAGCTACAAAACAAAGAATGCAAATGACAGAAAACAAAAGGCACTGGAAACTCCAGGCAAGAAGATCAAGAAAAGTAAATAACAAGACTAAATATATATACACAAACCGAGAGGCTGGGACAAGACTTGAAACTAGAAATGCTAGAGAACTATGACAAGAACTTGGCTACACTTGCACAAGCAACGAGACGCGAGAAACAAAACTTGAGACACTGTCTGCCAGCCAACTTCCACCGCATCCAGATAAAGGCTTGGAAATCATGACATGAGGGGTAACACCTGGAGAGAGAGAAACAAGAGGCATGGCAAGATCAAGACATGGACAGAGATTGGATGACATGACCTGCTCATTAAGAGAATGAGCGTGCTCAGCTTAAGTACCAATTAAGTATGCAGCCTGGAAGCAAGCATGAATGTTCAGAACAGAAAAGCACAGCAAGATCTTGAAATAGCAAAGCAGGAATCATGACAATAAACTCCCTGTCTAAATTAGTAGTATTAGTAATGTGCCTATCTAAGAATTACACCAACCCAGTGAGTGTTAGTAAATGTTAGTAACTTAAAAACAGTTAATTGCCAATTAAGTTTAGAAAGGCCCGAATCCAGCACAGCACAGAAGGAAGGGGAAATACCAAAGCCAACCATAGCTCAGAAATGTGCAACAACAAAGGCACGGGGCGGAACGCAGACAAGCGGTGGAGTGGCATGGCAGACCTGGCAAGAACAAAAACATGGAAAAGTAAAAACATGGAATGTGAAATCCTGAAACAAGAAACTGTTAAAACTATGACCTGAACATGTCCTATGAACTATGAAATCTTGAAACATGAAACTGTTAAAACCATAAACAATACTGTTCTGGCCAAAGGCCAGAACCCTGGAACACAACAGTACCCCCCCCTTACAAAAGCGGCACCTGACGCGGACAAAAAACACCAATAACTAAAATACATGAAGCCGCACAAAACTAAATGCAAATTCCACAAGACAAATAACTAATGAGAATACTAAAGACAAAAACCCTATGACACAAAACACCTAACCAAGAAACAGTACAACAAGAAACATTAAACATAAACAAGATTACTTGGTCTCCAGCAAGCTGGGGCTAAGGCTTGGGCAATGGCAATGGCTTGGAACTATGGCTATGGCTAGAGGCTATGGTAATGGGCTATGGGCTATGGGGTTGGGGCTGTGGCTATGGCTTGGCTTGGCTTGAGCTATGGCTATGGCTTGGGGTGTGACTGGTGGTAGTCACGGATGAGGGATTTGTCTAGTATGTGCCTGGCCGGGACCCAGGAACGCTCTTCTGGGCCGTACCCCTCCCAATCCACGAGGTACTGGAGGCCCCGGCCCCTCCGTCGGCAATCCAGCAGAGACTTGACTGTGTAGGCCTCCCCTCCGTCGATGAGCCGAGGAGGAGGTGGAGGCTCAGGTGGGGGCATGAGGGGGGAGGTGGCAACAGGCCTCAGGCGTGAAACGTGGAACACTGGGTGGAGACGTCGCATGGTGGATGGGAGCTTGAGCCGGACAGCAGTGGGGCTGATGATCCTTTGGATAGGGAAAGGACCCAGGAAGCGAGGAGCCAGCTTGCGGCTTTCCACTCGGAGTGGGATGTCCTGCGCCGCTAACCAGACCTTCTGGCCGACCCGATAGTGAGGGGCTGGGCGCCGACGCTTGTCTGCCGTGGTCTTCATCGTCTTACCCGCCCGAACCAAGGCGCGGCGAGCAGACAGCCACACACGGCGACACCGCCGGATGAATGCCCCGGCTGAAGGCACCCCGACTTCCTCCTCCTGGCTGGGGAACAGTGGAGGCTGGTAGCCCATACAGCACTCGAAGGGGGAGAGGCCGGAGGCAGAGGCGGCGTGGGAGTTTACGGCGTACTCGACCCAGGGTAGCATGGTAGACCAGGATCTTGGGTTGGTCGAGCACACGCATCGGAGGACCGTCTCCAGGGTTTGGTTGGCCCGCTCAGTCTGTCCATTGGTCTGTGGGTGGTAACCGGAACTGAGGCTGAAGGAGGTGCCAAGGGATGTGCAGAATGCTTTCCAGAACTGGGAGGTGAATTGGGGACCACGATCTGACACAATATCCACAGGAATGCCATGGGGACGGACAACATGCTGGATTAGTAGGTCAGCTGTGGTTTTAGCAGAGGGGAGCTTGGGAAGGGGCACGAAGTGGGCAGATTTGGAGAACCGGTCAACTATGGTGAGGACAGTGGTGTTTCCATGGGAGACGGGCAGGCCAGTGACGAAGTCCAGAGCTATGTGGGACCAGGGACGGTGAGGAATGGGCAGTGGTTGGAGCAGACCAGAGGGAGGTGCGTGGGAGGACTTGGCGCGGGAACAGACTGAGCAGGCAGAAACGAACCCCCGGACCTCTGCTGCCATCTTGGGCCACCAGAAACGGCGCTGGATAAACCGCAGGGTCCGGCCGACCCCAGGATGGCATGACAGGTTGGAGGAGTGGCCCCACTGGAGAACGTCAGACCGGGCAGCTGCAGGGACGTACAGGCAGTTGGCAGGGCAGGCACTGGGCGTAGCTGCGCCGTTCTGGGCGTTGCGGACCAGCTCCTCGATCCGGAGGCACACGTTGTTGACAAAACATGTTCTGGGCAGAATGGAGCTGGGCTCTCCCTTGGCCGAGGAAGCGTCGAAACGCCTGGAGAGCGCGTCAGCCTTAGTATTCTTGGACCCTGGTCTGTAGGCCAGGGAGAAGTTAAACCGGTCGAAAAAGAGGGCCCATCTGGCTTGTCTGGGTGTCAACCTCTTGGCTGAACGGAGGTACTCTAGGTTTTTATGGTCCGTCCAGACCAGGAACGGAACCCTTGCCCCCTCAAGCCAGTGCCTCCACTCCTCCAGGGCCAGCTTCACCGCCAGCAGCTCCCGGTTCCCGACGTCGTAGTTGGACTCCGCAGGCGTCAGTCGGTGGGAGTAGAACGCGCACGGGTGTACCTTCTGATCATTGCTGGATCTTTGGGATAGTACCGCACCAACCCCGACATTGGAGGCATCCACCTCCACAATGAACTGCTTGGCGGGGTCGGGGGTGGTGAGGATGGGCGCGGTGGTGAAGCGCCTCTTCAGCTCACAGAAGGTCACCTCGGCTTGCGGAGTCCAACGGAATGGCACCTTGATGGAGGTAAGGGCCGTCAGGGGAGCTGCCACGGTGCTATAGTTCCTGATGAATCGCCTATAGAAATTAGCGAATCCTAGGAAGCTCTGTAGGGCCTTGCGGTCCTTGGGTGCGGGCCAGTCCACCACAGCCTTGACCTTCTCTTCGTCCATGCCCAGGTGGTTAGGGGAGATGACGTGCCCCAGGAAGGAGGTAGTGGTGGTGCTGAACTCGCACTTTTCAGCCTTGACGAAGAGGCGGTTTTCGAGGAGGCGGCGGAGCACCTGGCGAACATGGTTAGTGTGCTCCGTCTTGTCCCGGGAGAAGATCAGGATGTCGTCAAGGTAGACGTAGACGAACCTCCCGATCATGTCTCCAAGCACATCGTTCACCAAGTTCTGGAACACTGCGGGCGCGTTGGTCAGGCCGAATGGAACCACCAGGTACTCCCAGTGGCCGCTAGGGGTGTTGAAAGCGGTCTTCCATTCGTCGCCCTCCCTGATGCGCAAGAGGTGGTAGGCATTCCGCAGGTCCAGCTTGGTGAAGATGGCCGCCCCCTGGATAACATCAAACGCCGAGGACATCAGTGGAAGCGGGTAGCGGTTCCTGACCGTGATCTTATTGAGCCCTCGGTAATCGATGCAGGGGCGCAGGGAGCCATCCTTCTTCTTGACGAAGAAGAAGCCTGCCCCCGCGGGAGAGGAGGATGGACGGATGATGCCAGCTGCAATGGACTCCCGGATGTACTTGTCCATGGCCCCCCTCTCTGGCTCAGACAAGGCAAAGACACGACCCCTAGGAGGCGCTGTGCCAGGCTGGAGGTCAATAGCACAGTCATACGGACGGTGCGGGGGCAGGGACACCGCACGGGACTTGCTAAAGACTGTTGCTAGGTCGTGGTATTCGGGGGGCACTCTGGAGACGTCTGGCCTCCCCTCGGGAGCTGGTCCACCCACAGAGCAAGAAGGTCGGGAGTCGAGGAGGCAGCTGGCTGAACAGGAGGCACTCCACTCCCGCACCTCATGGCGGGCCCAGTCGATCACCGGCCCGTGTAGCGCCAACCAGGGATGACCCAGGACAATAGGGGAGCGAGGTGTCTCGGTCACGAACAGCCGGATCTGCTCGCGGTGGTTACCGGACGCCAGCAGCTGGATGGAAACGGTCCGGAAGGACACCTTAGCTAGGGGTTGCCCACCCAGCCCTGAGATGGACAATGGGCTGGGAAGATGGCATAGGGGAACCCCCCACTCAGCAGCAGCTCTGGCGTCGATAAAGTTTTCCTCAGCCCCCGAGTCAATGAGGGCGGTGGTCTTGCGGGAGCGGCCCTCCCAGGTCAGGGTCACCGGAACGCAGGTCCGGCGGTAGGAGGAGGTCTCCTTGGATGAAGCACCCACCAGTACTCCTCCAGACGCTAGGGGGCGCTGTTTTGACTGACAGCCTCGCACCGCATGACCCTGCTGGCCGCAGTAAAAACACGCCCCCGACCTCCTTCTCCGTTGGCGCTCCTCCTGGGTGAGCCGGGACCTCCCGATCTCCATGGGAGATGCCTCCCCAGGAGGGGGTGTGGTGGTGCTTCTCCTCGGCTGGTCCTGAGGCGACGCACGACTGGGACCCGGGGGTTGGATCTGACCAGCGGGGGCAGAACGTCGGCCAGGGCTAAGGGTGAGCGCCCTCTCCTCCAGGCGGCTGTCAATACGCAGGGCCAGGTCTATAAGGGCCTCTGGAGACTCAGGGATCTCACAGAAGAGCAGTCGGTCTTTGACTGGTTCGGACAGCCCCTGGAGGAACACGTCACACAGCGCCTCCCTGCTCCAGCCCGACGTGGCTGCCACCGTCTGAAAATCGATGGCGTAGTCCGCCACCGATCTCCTCCCCTGCCTCATCCTCAGTAGCTCCCGTCCTGCGGCTCTCCCCTGCTTGGAGCGGTCAAAGATGCGCAGTAGCTCCTCCGCCAAGGCCTGGTAGGTGGTAGTGCAGGGCTGCCGAGCCTGCCATGCGGCAGTTCCCCACAAGCGAGCCCGCCCCGTCAGCTGGGAGAGGACAAAGGCGACTCGGGCCGGCTCTGAGGCGAAGGTGGAGGGCTGCAGAGCGAAACACATCTCACAGGAGGTGAGGAAAGCCCTGCAGAACCCTGGTTCTCCACCGTACCTTTCGGGCGGTGGAAGGCAGGGCTCAGGACCAGGGTGGACAGCTGGCTGCAGCTGAGATGCTTCTGCGCCGGGCTGGCGCACAGGGGTGACGGGTGGCTGGTGTGCTGCAGGAGCCCGGGGCTGGACAGCTGGCATGATGGGACCCTGGCTGGGACTTGCCCGGGGAAGGCTGGCTTGCAGTGTGGCCAGCGCAGCTGTCAGCTCCTGGATCTGCTGCCGTTGATGCAGCAGCTCAGCCTCTCGCTGGGCGATCCTGCACTCCATCCCGCTGGTGTCAAGGAGACAGTGTCTACTGATATGGAATCAGTTGACACCAGATGCGGGAAAAGGGAATGAGGATTTATTTATAAACCAAAACAAAACAGGCACGAGGGCCAACAAAAAACTTGGCCCAAAGGGTTGCAAAAAACAAACTAAGGTAAGCTACACAGAGCTACAAAACAAAGAATGCAAATGACAGAAAACAAAAGGCACTGGAAACTCCAGGCAAGAAGATCAAGAAAAGTAAATAACAAGACTAAATATATATACACAAACCGAGAGGCTGGGACAAGACTTGAAACTAGAAATGCTAGAGAACTATGACAAGAACTTGGCTACACTTGCACAAGCAACGAGACGCGAGAAACAAAACTTGAGACACTGTCTGCCAGCCAACTTCCACCGCATCCAGATAAAGGCTTGGAAATCATGACATGAGGGGTAACACCTGGAGAGAGAGAAACAAGAGGCATGGCAAGATCAAGACATGGACAGAGATTGGATGACATGACCTGCTCATTAAGAGAATGAGCGTGCTCAGCTTAAGTACCAATTAAGTATGCAGCCTGGAAGCAAGCATGAATGTTCAGAACAGAAAAGCACAGCAAGATCTTGAAATAGCAAAGCAGGAATCATGACAATAAACTCCCTGTCTAAATTAGTAGTATTAGTAATGTGCCTATCTAAGAATTACACCAACCCAGTGAGTGTTAGTAAATGTTAGTAACTTAAAAACAGTTAATTGCCAATTAAGTTTAGAAAGGCCCGAATCCAGCACAGCACAGAAGGAAGGGGAAATACCAAAGCCAACCATAGCTCAGAAATGTGCAACAACAAAGGCACGGGGCGGAACGCAGACAAGCGGTGGAGTGGCATGGCAGACCTGGCAAGAACAAAAACATGGAAAAGTAAAAACATGGAATGTGAAATCCTGAAACAAGAAACTGTTAAAACTATGACCTGAACATGTCCTATGAACTATGAAATCTTGAAACATGAAACTGTTAAAACCATAAACAATACTGTTCTGGCCAAAGGCCAGAACCCTGGAACACAACACTTAAGTTTCTAGCTCACTAGCTGGCATTATAATGGACTGAATAAAAAGGCTGCAGCTAAAGCCGTTTTCACTCTGGACGCGAAACATAACAGGTTACATTCAAGGTTAATGCAAAGATGCGAATACACACGTTTCTCATTGACTCTGAATGTAATCTGTTACACGTGTCTTTGCATTGACTTTAAATGTAATCTGTTGTGCGAAAAATGTATTTTGCGTTTGGTGTCAAAGTGGCTCTATCCTGAAATTATTCACATGATCCTGCTACAACAACGTTCTGAAAGCTGCATTAGTCATTCACTCAGGGTGGAAAACGAGAGTATCGTGCGCCCTGTAGATGCGTAGTTTCAGCAGTTGCGAGAGATTGGCTAAGGGGTAAAATGATGTCTGAACTCATTCCGTCCCTCTTCAAAGTGGGACGACTGTGGTCAGACTGTGAAGTCATCCTGCATCGGGTTTCAGTACAATACTACACAGGGAGAGGGAGACTGGACTATAGAGCAGGTTTTTGCCCTGACGTTGATTTCTTCATGACTAACTAGCAACAATGTTGATAGCCCATCACTTGAGAGTTAGCCCATCGCTAACTGTTTCTCATCTTCCGCCGCCATCTCCCACCTCACGGCAATGGCTATTTTCCAGTAATAATGTATTTATTAATCGCTATTGATAAATCTCCCAGACTTTGCTACTGAAAAGTTCATTATTTGGCTGGTAGAGCCTCTCTTCATATGTCCTGTTTTTGAAATTATTTTCAAAATCCATTTCTGACATTGTCTGGAACTTGCTAAGAGTGCCTTATGCTACATCACTTACCGGTTATGCCCTGTTTTTGATGTGAACGTTATTTTCTTACAATTGAAGGTTTAAAAAAATGCTTATGGTGCCGATAAATGTCTGATTCTTTCTCGGAACAATATTATTCTATTATGTATCAACATTATGGTTTATATGGGGGTGCCTAAACTGCAAGTTGCTCTTTAAGGGCTTCTAAAGGGAGAAAACTGGGCGAAGTTTTCTGTTTTGTAACTCGGAGGCCACCATTGTTAAGTTCAGCCTGCAGTGACATCACCAGAATGGTCGGGTCTATTTAGCTTCAATAGCAATGAGTTAAGAATCAGCAGTTTCCTGGGTAGACTCTGAGTGAGAAGAGGACACTAAAATTTTAAAATATGAAGAGATTATTGGTAACACTTAATAATGCGGTACACTAAGGCACTGCGCTGCAGTGCAGAGGTGATCACCACGTCGCGGGTTCGAACCTCGGCGTACCCATCGGCAGGGGTCGGCAGCTTTTTCAGAGGAGCGCACAATTGGCTATCGCGCTACAGGGTTACAAATTGGGAAGGGACTGTCGGATTTGGGTAAACGATAACAGCTTTGTTCGTTGCTCCAGCGCCTCCTGTTGGCCAGACGGGCGCTCGTCAGGAAGACTCCGGCTTGGTTCATGTCCGGGTATCCTCCGCCCTCGCTCTGAACTTGCGAAGATTCAACCAGCGAGTGTATAAGAATCAGTGGCTGACAGGCACGTGCTTCGGAGGAGAGCCGTGAACTGTCTTCACTATCCTGAGTTGGCAGCAAGGGGTCGCATACGAGCAAGCTTTGTACATAGTTCCCCAATTGGGCATTCTAGATTAGGGTGGGATTGGAGATGCCAAATTTAAAAAAAATAAATAAATAAAATAATGCGGTACACAAAATCGTGAGTTGGCGCTGAGAAACGAGTGAGGACATACGAAGGAACGAACGAGGAGGTACAAAGAAATGAATGAGGAATAAATCCAGAATTCACTGCCAGTTACTGATGGCGTATAGATGGCAACGAGCTCTTTAAAATCTCTGAATAAAGTCTGATACCAAAATACAAGTAGGAACTAAGGAACAAATGAAGATTAAATCAGGAATTCACGGCTAGTTACAGAATTTGTGACAAGTTGTTCTTCAATATCTCTGAGTCAAGTCCGATATAAAATCGCAAGTAGGCTGGAAACCAGTTTGGAGTTATGCATTATTAGCTGAGGTTATTGAAGGGCCGTTATACCGCCGACAGCATGGTACTGAAAATCCCAAGTGGAAGAGGAAAAATTAAATGTTTGAAATATGATTAAGAGCGCAAGTGAGATCAGAGAGTCCAGTAATCTCTAAGGTATACTGCTAAATCCATATCATAAGTGTCAGACACAGGATGAATAGATTACAGCTTGACATGTAGACCCAATAAAATAATCTGCAGATACCATAGACAGTATGTATGCAGCATACCCATTTTACAACCACAGTGCAAATTATTTCTGGCCTTGCTTTCGATGGAGTGCAATTGATTTGAAGAGGGTTGAAGATGGTTAAACTGGCAAGAAGATGGTTGAGAATACAACTACGCTCACAAGACCATGTCCAGCTGAGGAGAAAATTGGTCACAGAAAACAGACCATCAGCGAATTCAAGGTCATATCCAGGAAGAGCAGAAGCTGCTTTCAGGCTGACTCCATCTTAGGTTGGTAGACTGAATTTCCAACTGGAGGCAGTGACAGTATACAGAACTTTGTTGGTGATAGATAGAGGACATTGCTGACTGCCCAAAATGGCAGATTGGGGCTTTGCAGGGGGCACGGCCATTTTACCAAGAAGCACTGTATGTGTTTAACCTTGATTGTTTCCTTAAATGTGGAATATGTTGGATAAGGAAAACCAGAAAATCGATAGGAACAAGCAAACTGCAAATCAGCATTCAGTTAAGTCCATTAAAATAATGAGACTCAAATCCACTCACAATAAAGAAACAGGCATCCTTCCTGTGTCACAGAACATGAAATTAACCTATAGCTGTGCAATACAACCATTGCACTGAAGCACTATCAGTTTTACATAGTTTATTAATGTTTACTTTTGTATATGAATTTTGCAATGTATTACTTCAGGACATGGTCTATGGATTTTCCAATGGCGGAAGAAGTGTATTAAAATATCTCCTATCTCCTGATGCCTTAAAAATGTATGAGAGAAGGCAGAGACAAAACAAGAACATGACCAGATATATTACAGGGGCTAATGATTAAAATAGGACTTCGCTGCAGCTTTACCTGTGTCTTCAGGCTGTCCAATAATGTTCTCTTTGTGCCCATCTTTATAGCAAGCCTATACTCTGCTTTAGTTACTAGAGGCAACCAGTTTCCTTAATGTTTACCTAATGTTGTTATTCTAATGGGACCCATTTCCATATGCTGCTAAAAGAGCTGTAACCTCATTATTGAGTGTGACTTGATTTTAAAACTCTGAACTTTGCTTGAGGTCTGCAGTGTGCTACCATTGGGGTTTCATTAAATGACAAAATTCCTATTTTATTTCATCAGCATGATGGATCGAATTTGGTGAGATGTTACATCGTGCACCACCTGTTTGCTAAGTCCCTGAGCACGCTGCTGCAGAGCGGCTCAGGGCAATAAAACAAAATTTATCAATGAACCTTTTTAAGATTTGAATTCAAGTTATTACACTTTCTCAACTCAAGATGAAAAGTCAAAATAACTTGAAACTTTTAAACTGAGAAAAACCAGAAAAAAATAGCCATTTGAGTAAAGAAATAGTTTATCAAATGAAGCCGTCACGACGTGTACAAGAAAAAAACCACAAGCAGATCCACACTAAGTGCCTCGAGGATGTGCGCTGAGCCAGAATACAAGGTATGCAGAACTGAGGAGGACACAAACGATCCGGTCTTGAGTCAGACGATGGGCAGCTGAATTGAAGGGACTAACCTAAGCCGCGGTCAGGGCCTGTCTAGGGGTCAAAGGTCAGGTGGTCCTGCTGGTTGCTGCTCCAGCAGAACTGCGCAGCCACAGAATCACCCAGGCTGTACCAGTGGGGTCCTGCTACTGCTCTGGAGACTGCAGGAGTGCAGGGGCAGGGTGTCCCTAATAAATGTCTCGGATACTTAAAATCATGGTTTTACTTAGTTCACAAATGCAGAAGCAAGCGTTAAGCTTGGAAAAGTGCTCAAGGCTTAAAACTATCAGACAGAACAATGCAGCGACAACTGATGAGCTCAAGCAACTTGTATACACAACAATAAATAGACATGAGGGCAAGGAAACGACGAAAGCATTAGAGGGACGGAGAGCGAAATAAGACAATAAATCCATTAAGTCTTTCAGCTCCAATGATGTAAGATATCAAAATCAGATGCAGTTGAAAACATATCATGTGGCAACTTGTTTAAAAGAGTTCCTGCAGGGGTGCTCTTTTAAACAAGTTGGCACGTGATAGGTTTTAAGCAGCTCAGAATAACTACATTTTAAGATTCCTTGAAAATGTATTCAGTGGTCAAATGGTTAAAGGAAACAATACTGCAAGACTTATCCAAGGCTGCTGAAACAAGAGCAACCAATTAAGAATGCAATTGGGATCTGACAGAAGCATTTACTGTATTTCAAAGCAGATTTACAGATGCAGTACTCAAGAGGACCCCTAACAATGCCAACAAACAAGGCAGGGCATCACCTCTTCACATAATCAGAGATAAAGGCGCCTGTTTCAGACAACTTTCTCCACTTTGTATGAAAACAAAGCGACAGGAAATATCTATTTAATTTGTGAAGTGTTGATCTTTGTGGACCCATCGATCTGACGTTTTCCATTAGTTCATGTAATCCTTGTGGGGGTGTAGATCTAAGGGAAACAATCAGAGGGGAGAGTTGACACTTGGCTGTTAACCCTTTGGACAATGAAAACATGCAAAGCCTTCTTTAGACCCCGGATTCAGGAAATGACTGAAAGGCGCAATTAGGTTTTTTTGGTTAGCAGGTTGTTCTGTCCATCACTCTCATATACACTACACTCCACATGGCTTAGCTGTGAGGGTGCATTCAGGAACCACAAGTGAGAGGGAAATCCAAAAAATGTACGCCTTTATTGATTGCCGGGTCAGGACCAGTAGACACAACTGCCAAGCCAGAAAACAAAATCCAAAAACAAGGTCGACTAGACAGGCCGGGGTCAGAACTAGAAAAGCAGGAGGTGCAACGGTACATAGACAGTAGGCAAAAAGTAGTAGTCAAAATCCAAAGCATTGGGTCACACACAGGGCATCCAAACACAGAAGATGTGGACATACAAAAATGGGTAAAAATCCTGAAAAGCAAAACAAGACAAAAAGGGCAATGGCAAGAATCTTGGTCGGACAAAACAGTCGAAGAGAAACAATAATCAATTGGCATACGCAAGACTCTGCACAAAGGAATACTGATCAACGTTCTGACAAAGTCAGAACAGCAGTGAGGACTCTAAACAGACAGAAGGGAAGTCACATGCTATGCAGGGAACAGGTGAATGGGATGAGAGCTAATTACAGATGAAGGTACACGTGGGGAAATCCTAAACCACAACAATTGGCAAAAGCCAAGACACGGACGGGATTCATGCCGATTAGATTAGATTAACTAAAGTGCTCGTTAGTGAGTTAGTAATATATACATGGATTAGTTGGGTTAGTGGACTATGATACAAAATATAAATGTTAGTCTCGTTAGTAATCTAGAACAGCAAGGCGAAGGAAGTAAATGAGAATTGAAGAAATAAGAAACACCAGAAAGCATTGAAATCACCCAAAGCAGGTAGGCATACAGACTGGGGAGACGGACTGAACCAACTAGATCACAAGACAGGGGAGACAAGTGCAATGAAACAAAATGGCATGAACTGAAAACCTGAGAATACAAAATCCAAAAAGACAAAAGAAAAGACATGACCATGTACATAAAGCATGATAACAAAAGCACAGAACCATGACATTAGCAGAATCAGCATGTTATTGTTGTTGTTGTTGTGGTGGTGGTGGATCAATGCGCATGTAATTTATTAATAAGAAAGAGCCTATGTGTTAAGTGTAATGTATGCATATCAAAATCCTCTAAAGGCAGCAAGTTAGATTTGTCATCCCTTGGGCTGACAGCCTGACATTAATAGTGATCTGCATGGCATCAAATTGTGTGATGTACTGATGTAGTTACAACCTTAGAAAATAAGAATCTTATCATTGAGACCATATCAGTGCACTCTGCCCTCAGTCATACACAACTAATTAAGGATTCATCGATTAGTTACCCCTGCTTGTTTTCACTGCAAATACTGGACAATTTTTAAAAAAGCCCCTAACCCTAACCTCAACCAGACCATAACAAGAGCCCTACCCTTACCCAGACCATATCCATAGCCAAACCTTAACTAGAACCCCAAATCTCTAACAGTCTGTACTCATGGCGTTGACTTAACTTAAAAACATAAAACTTCAATGGACGTATGGGGGACTAGTGGGTACAGTAGGGCCCTACTATCCCATACCTATAGCTCCAATAAAGGAGAAGTATCACCCATCCAATGTCCATTTGGTCTGATAAATGTCAGTAATTGTTTTGTGAAACTTACAACGTGCTGTTTTACCAAACACACCTTCTTTCAGTCATTATCATATCACTTTTCATAGGAGTGGACCTTCGCCCACAATGTTAAAGAAATGGGCAGTGAAACTAACTGGAGGTGAGCATGTGTGTGTGTGTGTGTGTGTGTGTGTTGGGGGGGGGATGTTTTTGTCCTGAGGTTCACTACAAATTTCTACAATCAATCACAAATTGAAAAAAAAAAGAAAACTCAAGTAGACTGGTGAAAAAAAATATATTGAATTGGCAGCTCTTTAACTGGATATTTAGATGTGCGGTTGAGTTCTTGGACTAGACCTGGGCAAATATTTTAAAACCCAACTGAACAAACCAAATGTTTGCAACTCTAGCCATATGCTTGGTGGTAGCTGTTCAACTTCATATGTAGCAATAATACACCACAACAGAGAGCTTAATGAAGCTTAGCGAAAGTTCAGTCAGGAAGACTCTCTTGCGCACTTCAACCCTGTTTATTTTCCGATCATTCACATGCACTTTAAAAATGATGTTATGTGTGAAACTGTAAGGATGAGCCAGGACATAATCATGGACCGTTTGATAAACCACAGTTTAGTGGAACAGAAATCAAAGTTGGGCAGGCAGAATGCAGCACAAAATCAGAATCCAAAACTCATAGTCACCAAACAAGCAGTTGGTCTAAATTACGCATGTTTCAACAGGCAGCCAAGGCTCATACAAATTCAGGAACATAGGCAAAATAGAGTCAAAAAAGACTAGCAGACAGGCAAAGTTTCTATGACATTTCAACAGGTTTAATGATGATGAACTCACAAAATGAAGAGAAACAAGGGGGAATAAATACACAAGGACAAAAGAGCAAATGGGAATCAGGAGAGGACTGGGGCAAGAGGAGTACGAGGAGAGGCAAGGAATGAGAGGATACATCTGTTAACAGAAACCAATGAAATGAAACCAAAAACTGACACAGACAGCCAGAATGGAAAATAATAAACTGGGATGGCAGATGTGACACCATGAAGAAAGGTAAAAAGAAGTACTTTTTTTTTCCCGGACACGGGACCGAAGATGAACGAAGAGACGAACGCAAAAACAAAGAAAAATTGGGAAAACTAACATAAAATGGGGGGGGGAACACACCAAAGATTACAGATCTCTGCCAGTGTGACACACATAGGGAAGCCGAACAAAGGAACCAAACTGATTGGATTAAGAGGAAGAAGGCGGGGCAAACACGAAGGAATGAAAAGGCATATGGACAATAAACTAATGAACTGAAACAGACAAGCCAAAGTTACAGGCAGGAAAAGTAAAACAGAAATACACATATAAAAAGAATACTGACAGGAGCCCTGCCTGCCGCTAACATAAACTGAGCTACCATGCTCAGTGTAATGTGTTCATTTCTATACACTTGATGGATTTTGCCGTAATTTAATTTGCCTTTGTAATAAGCAAATGGTGGAAAGGATCACACGCTGCTTTATTTTTCCTCAGGTAATGTGTAAATGAAGAATGTGTGGGGTGACGCAAAGGCAGAGCAGCGAACATACATCAATTGAATCGATCGTCTTATGTAAAAATGTGACATGCAAAAGGCTTCTCGCTGTGTTCAATTCATGAGTCAGTGCCATAAAACAGCAATGTTATTTCGCAAACATGGGGATAAAGAATAGTTACTGAGGGTCAGGGCACTACACACTTTGAATACATGATGCGGAGAGCTTGAAAGATGGAATTTGTTAGCAGTGAAGATAATCTGGAGTTTTCTTAAGTTGGGTCCCTAATATCGGTCTTGACAGTTTGAAAACAGGATAATTACAAATTCCCCTGTCCTTCCCTCAGCGCCCTTGGTACCAGTCATGGCAGTGGTTAAAGTGAGACTAGTTCTTTGAGATCTCTGGATTTCTGGGGTCTCTGTAAATGCCAGCCAGCCTGCCTGCCTGCCTGTTCTTTATACACTTCCAATCTTTAACATTTTTCTCAGTCTTTTTTTTTCCCCCACAGTTGTTTCTTGTTTTTGCGGTGATGGAATGTGTTGCTCATTCATGCGGTTGCACAGTACATTGGTGGCTTTACGCATTTTTGGGTCAGGCAAAGGAAACATGTCACACAACACGAACAGCCTCACAACTGACTGAAGACAGTAGAAATCATATTTTGGCAGAGGAAATACTGTATTTAGGAGCAGATTCTGCCAGCAATTTTGCCACTGATGTTGTGCAGCAGCAGTGCTCTTGCTCTTGCCAAAAAGTGCATGTGTTTTTAGCTCTCTGTAAACCCCCTCCCACCTTCACTGGTGCTTCTTTCATCCTATACTCTGTCTGCTTATTTCCAAATACATTACCCAGTTTAAATGTTAGTAACCATTAAATAAACCAGTCTATCTGTACTCTAACATGTTTGTATAACAAATACAATATGGTGCGGTTCAGAGCCAAACAAACCAAAATTGGCCGACATAACGATTTCACACTGGGACGTTCTGAAACTTATCAGACAGAGAGCTGAAAATTATGCTGTAAATGATGAATCTCTTGCATAATTTCCAGCTCTTTGTCTGAAGCGAGATAGCATGTGCAGTACAGTGGGAAATCTCAGTCTCGCGAGGACATAGGATGCACTTGAGTTTTGCTGAAGCAACGCTGCGGCTTTTTGGGAGGAAAAAAGAGAGAACAAAAATATCCGCATACTCCCACAAGACTGGGGGCTACGCTCTGCTCCTGATGAGAGGGAAAAGGGGGAACGGCAGTGCTGGGAAAGATTTACGTCAAAATGAAAGCACGATTAGCAGGGTGTCCCTCCAGCCAGCCTTGGCGATAGGTGACAGTGTTTGACATTGACAGATGTTCTTGAGCTGTAATTTTAGTCAGGCTTTTCGTCAGTCTTTGTCATTTTTGTGACTGAATGACGCCACTACCTCCCACCGCCATCTGAAAAGACAAAGATGTGCAGATTGCAAAGACAGCAGGCATGTACATTAGCGTACCCACACACGAATATACATATGCTTAGAGATTATATATGCCAATACAGACACACACAAACACTTACGGATGAACACATATGCGTACTCATACACACACACAAGCAGCACTTGTACACACACAGATCCAGCTGTAGTTCTAACCATTACTTATTGCTCGTGGGAAAAGTACAGATCCCAGCATGCCCTTCGCCCGAGGAGGCTTGTGCATTGTGCAGGGAGATATTGTCTGTCTGCCGTCTCTCTTACCTGCTTAACCATGTATGAGGGGAGAGAAACAGAGACAGAAACCAGGAATGAAAGAGGAGAAAGGGGGAGTGCTACAGAGAACCAGATCATTTCTGATTTGAGCAAAAGGGTGGAAAATGAGAGAGAGCAACAAGGAGACTAAGTGCCTGAGAGAAGGAGTGAGGAAGAGGGGGGAAGATAGATAGAGTGAGAGAAGAAAGAGTAATACTTTAGGGGATATGACTTCTTTGAATGTTTTTACAGATAAGCACAGAGAGAGGGGTAAGGCATACTACACACGTCAGTTAAATACAATAAATTTGTTCATATTTTTCAGCATGTAACAGTTCTGAGATATAATGACAGCTATAGCTAGCATAACAAGTCTTGTTAATTTTACTATAAATCCACACGTACTCAAAAATCAGCCCGTGAAAGGTATAATTAGCCATTGCCTCATTTCCCGTGATAAGCCATTACCATAACTGTACCTTTTCTTCGGTTTTATTCTTACATGGTCGTAAGAGTGAGAATCGTAAAGACTATTTAATCAATTTTGTTTTTTAGTTATCCGGAAAGCCGACTTTTTTATTTGCCCTCGAATTGTATCACTGATGCCAAAGATACTCATTTCATCTTGTGTTTCGCGGCAGAGGTGCCGAAATGTTTATGAAGAAAAAGAGCGCCACCGTGTGTTCAGAGCTGAAATAATGCATCTTGCATTCTCTGCTATCAGGGGGATGGTCGCGTATTAGATTCCATCGGAGAGTGGTTGAGCTTTGTGGTGGCCTCAGAGATATGGACAAACAATAGTACTTTACAATCAAGAGAAGTAGGTGACAGATATTTCGAGGAGAAAGGCTAGTTAACATGCTGTCTGTAATTGCCCCTCTCCGAATGGCAAGTCGAGATAACAGGCTTCCCTTGCGTTATTGTCTCTTTAATTGAAGCGTAATACAAGAAGACAAGTAATAGATTTCTGGAGTGGCTCGGCTCAGTACAAACTTGACCGCGTAGCATCAGTAAAGCCTCTACTGCTGTACTTTTGCAACAACGGCAGGATGACACAGTGTCTGCCCAGATACTGGTGAGATAGGCCACCCTGTCTCAGACAGGGTTGCTTAGTGATAATTTATTTACACTTAGAACCAACATTCAGCTCTGCGAGGGCAGACTATCTGAAGTCGAAAATGAATTATTCAGTCAGTGCAAACCCTCGGCCGTGGTGCTGTGTGCACAGTAAATTGTGTTTCGGTGTGCCTGGCGTGCAGGTGGTGTAGCTGCAACTACGGTGGTGCAATAGCCCATTTTTATATTGGCAGAATGTGGAAACAAGCTTAGGTATAGAGCCATTGTAGTCAGAGTTATAAATCGAAATTAGAATATGCTTAATTACTGTGGAAAAGACGAGGAAGTCTATCTGCAAAGCAAATTAACATGGAATTGTTTTCCGAACAAACAAGAGCATATTTTATGAAGACATTTATCAAAGTTAAAAATATGGTAATGTAGTCCCACAATGCAGTTATAAATATGCAAGACAATCAGAGGGACAGATGTGTGATCCCTTTGTTGTTTGAAAAGTCTTCTTTCAGGATGGCTGCCTGGCCCACCTGGGCGTTCAAACGCGCACCGCTGCAACACGTGCCTGCTCACCACGCGTGTCATTTTGGCTGAGTTCGTCATGGCAACCCGGTCCCTCCAGTCCAACCTCACCACTACACCCCCACGCTCTCCGGGGACGAGGAGAACAACGACAGAATGGAATGATAGAGAGAAAAAGGGAATCAGAAAGAGGAGGGGTTGGGGGAGAGAGAGGGCCGGGAAAAAAAAAATGCCGAGTGCAAGTATATCTTTCCAAACAACAGACAGACCAAAACAAAATTACACGATTGTAGTCATGGTAACTCTGAATGGGAGAAGATCCAAGCTTACACTATCACCCCTTATGAACCATCAGCTCTCCAACCCCAAATAGCCTCTATTTACCCCCGTTTAAATACATGGTGCATTTTTTCCTCAATTCCCCAGTTCAGTTAGGTGGTACAGCTGACTCGCTCTGGCCCACCATGACCGCATGCAGAGCAATGAGCAGCGTGTGAATCCTGTCACCAGCTTGTTATTAATCACAATATAACACCTGACAGAGCACCTGGCACCGCTGTCTACATAAAGGGGAGAGGCTACGTGGGGAGCGCTTTGCCGCTGCAATCAGTGATCCGCTCTGGCAGCACCATACGCTGTTGGATTTCACAAGGTGCAGCGCTGCCACTGTGTATCATTCCGTTAGCCAGTTGGCCTGAGTGGCCTTATCAAATGTCCGCCAGACAAAAAATCACTGCAGGAAAACAAGAGATATGTTCATATTCTATGAATATTGTGTTATGATCTTATCATTGTGGGTAATCTTTGAAAAATGTATCTAAAGTGTTTCCCTGTCATCTTTATCATGACATCGACTCTTTACTGCAATCATTACCGACAGATATTTTGAGAAATTACATCGATAAAAATAACTCCAGTTCAGCACTGGAATATAAGTGGGCAGCAGGACAGTCTAAGGGTAGATTGCGCAATTGGCATCTGTACTGGCCTGGCACTGCATCACCAATCAAGATGAATGAATGTTGCATTTATATAGTGCCCTCCCGTAGATACTAAATGCCCTTTACAGTCACACGGGGTCATCTCATCTCACCAGCACCAATGTGCAGGACCCACCAGCGTGAGGTGATGGCAGCCATTTTGTGCCAGAACACTCAATAGCTGAGGTAGAGATGCAGAGGAAAATTTGCATAGCCAATTTAATTAGGGGATGATTAGGCAGAAAGTGAAAAGTGCCAGGTTGTGAGAACTTAGACGGGACACTGGGGAACCCCCTGCAGTAGTAAAAGTATCATGGGATGTATAATGACCTCAGTGAGTCAGGAACTTGGTGAAAGATCTCCTTGGACAGATAGCCTTCGCTATTGCACAGTGTCCCCATTCCTGCTCGTGGGCAATCAGGGATTTTTTTCCCTTCACTACAAAGAACACTGCCAGCTGCTGGCCCACCAATGCTACTTCCAGCAGTAACTTATCTTTCCAGATGGTCTCTCATCCGAGTACTAACCGAACCCACACCGCCTTAGCTTCAGCCACTCAGGTGCAGCCAACTGTATAGCAATATGGCTGCAGGTTGGTACAAAGCACCTGGTGATGTTTATGCATTACAAACTTTAAGCAGTCATTGCATGCAAAGGATTCGAGGCCAAATGTTTTCAAATAATTATGTTATTTAACATTTAATTGTCAGATATTTTCTAATTATCCTGAAAACTGGGGTTAGGAGTACTACTTAAAAAACGTGCTTCCTCTGAATGGTTCAGCCAATATGGATGAAAACTTCCCTTCGAACTAAAGCTAAAAGTCTGCACTTCAACCTCATTTTCACTGTAACCTACCAAACTCAAAGTGTTTGAGAACAGAACACAGTCCAATGAATTATGGTACTCATTGCGTGCCTCAACGTGGACGAACTGGAAACCAACAGGTAAAGCAGAACATTGAAAATTTAAGCTCCCTGAGCTATTCCATTCAGTTAGACACTGAAAATGATACTGAGCTTAGCACGTCAAAACTACTTGAACTTCAAGAAAGTAGAATAAAATAGATTGAATACCTTATACTCAGTTTCCACCAAAGTCATGAGTGCAGTATTTTTGCCTGAACAATCTGACTGCCTCAATCCAAGGTCAACACGCAAAGATTCTTAAACTGGTGTAAATGCAGTAAAAAAAAAAAAAACCCTGGAGCCCTGAGCAATGTATAACACACAGTCTAATTGAGTTACCTTATGCTGAATGATTTTACTCACATCTGGATGGGTTTACCTTGGGATGAAGCCAAAGAAAGCCGTCAACACAATACCTGTTGCCAGCGGTTAGACATAATGATGGATTTGGTCTTCCGCACTATCTCATGGGAGCTATTCGGTCCTGTGATTGCTGTGCGGTTTCATAGGCCAAGGAATATTTAAATCATCTTACCAGACCGCATCCACCTTGCGTGGCCAGCCCTGTTCCCTCTTGGCTTCCTCATATTCCAACATTTTGGGATCATGCACTGTGTTGAGCAACTAAAAAATTACTCTGCTATACAATTATAGTGCTATAGAGCAAAGCCATAGAAAAAAAAAAAAGTTGGTTTGCAGCCTTCACATTTCAATTCCAAAGGTGGGCGGGACGTTGCTTTCTTATTTTTGATTCTATTATAATAAGAGTTGATGACCTGTGTGCAAGAAATACCTAGGTCACAAAATAACTCCTTTGAGATTTTGGGGGTCAAAGTTTCCAAGACATTTTCCTGATAATCTTTTTAATGGCAGCATGTTATGAAGCCTATTTCTGTTTCCATGGGCTACAGAAAGCTGACAAACCCCCTTTTTTGGGGTGGAATACTCGCGTATTGTAAAGTAAATAAGTAAATTAGACTTGGCCAGAAGTACTTTTTTCCTGCTAAATACATGGAATTTAGCGCATTTTACCACTAAATGGCTGGGCTTGAATACCTTAAACATACAAAGTCAATTGTCCTGCCTCCATGGTCGTCATTTTCACGGCTAGTCACATGACACATGCTGACAGTTTGATTAGATTGTCATGAACTTTGGTACATCTTGCTAAAAAAAAATATGGACTTGATAATTTCTTGTTCTAAAGTTTGGGGAAGTTGATAATGGCAACACGCTAATACAAAGGACTTGAGTACTTCCTCAGAGAAATCTTTGGTATCAGTTGACACTCTGGCCATTGTGGCTTTTAATTCTGGTGTCTTTTTTTTTTTTTTGCAAAATGTGATTTAATTAATTTAATTAATTACTTCTGGCACACAGGTCTTCAGTTTGAGATCCGAATAGTGAAACATAGTCAAGTCACAATTACATGTCTGAACATAAATAATAAAATCTGCCCCATACTAACCCATTAGTACAGCAGTGATTGAATGTAGATCAGATCGTCTTCTGCATAAACAGGGATTGTGAGCATGTTTCCCAGTTGGCGCTATTATAACGGATTTCAGAAAAATAAAAAATATTGTAAATCGAGGTAGGGGGGTTTCTCTGGGGTGGGCAAGGATGCTTACCAACTTTTTATCTATTTATTTATTTATTTATTTTATTTGGTCCAATATCCCTCCCATTCATCTTTTAAACTGCATGTTCCTGGTCAAAGCCTGGGTCACATTGAGTGAAAAGAGCTCTGGAGAGGTGACCAGTGCACCACTGGGCTAAGCCATCATTCATTCACAGAATAATTCCCAAAGCGCAATTTCTACGGCTCTTTTGCTTACCTTGATGATTTTAAATGGTGGAAAGAAACTAGTGTGTATGGAGTAGATTTACAAACTGGATTTTCAGACAGGAAAAGCACTCAATAGAACAACCCTTTGCCAGCAGGATTCAGTCATTTCTTGCTTTGGTGGGCCACCTCTTTAATTTTCTGCACCTGTGTTCTCTCTCCATTTGTGTTGTGAAATATTATAGATGAATGATGCTGCATTTGGATTTATTTGACTCGACTGTGGAGGCATTTTATTCAATTTATAAACGGCTTTTCTATCAGCACTCCTTTGTGCTTTGTGTTGCAACTGCCCCATGTTTTTAGCCAAAAACTTTTTTTGTTGGTTTAGTGCAACTATTAGGCAGCAAGAAATAAATTTTAAATGAAACTTTTCCAGTGTTCTTGAACTTGTAATGCTAGGCTTAGCCTATTTGGAATATTATGCTTTTTGTTAATAGAACACTATTTGTAAAGAAGGATCAACTTTTCTCCTTCCTGAACCTGAACCTGAACCTGAACCTCTCTCTCTCACACACACACACACACACACACACCCACCATCATTTTCTTTTTTTTTTTTTAAATTTGGCATCTCCAATCCCACCCGAATCTGGAATGCCCAATTGGTGAACTATGTACAAAGCTTGCTCGTATGGGACCCCTTGCTGCCAACTCAGGATACTGAAGACAGTCCACGACTCTCCTTTGAAGCACGTAACCGTCAGCCACTGATTCTTATACACTCATTGGTTGAATCCTCCTAACTTCAGAACGAGGGCGGAGGATACCCGGACATGAACAAACCCAGAGTCTTCCTGATGAGCGACCGTCTGGCCAGTAGGAGGCGCTGGAGCAACGGAAAAAAGCCACTATTGTGTCCCCAAATCCGGCAGTCCCTTCCCAATTTGGAACCCTGTTGCGCGATGGCCAACTGTGCGCTACTCTGAAAAAGCTGCCGACCCCTGCCGGTGGGTACTCCGGGGCTCGAACCCGCGACTTGATTGTCACCTCTGTAACTGCAGCGCAGTGCCTTAACCGAGTGAGCTATCAGGCAGCTCATTTTCTTTGTTTTTGATAGCGAAATTAGATGTAAAAGTAAAGTGCATCATTCATTTATGGGGAATGATGTAGACGGTTTGGACAGCATTGCTTCTCCAGGGGTTTAGCTTAAAGTCAACGGCTCTTATCATTGCGGCACACTGTGGCCTTATGGGATACTGGTGCTGATCAATGGCATAATCCAATTTTCCATAACAGTAATGGCTTCCGGCTTGTTCAGTTTTGGGCTGTCGGAAGGTCAGCAGCCCTCAACATGGCCGGCCCTTTCCCATGCACCTCCTCCTCATGGCCTCCTACATCTCCCTTTGTGAGGTTCACTGTAACCCAGGCGACAGGACGGCTCTGGACTTATCAACAACCGAACTGAACCAGGGAGTGAATTCTAGGTCAGCCACGTACCACCCTTTCACGTATAGTGCAGCCGCAGAATCAAAGCTGTGAAAATGCACTGACATCGTAGTGACTGTAACTCAGGCTAGGTACAGTACATATGACTGATTTCATGAATTTGTTAGAAATAAAGACACGGTACAATGACATCGTTTGGCAATTGCATTAGCCATTTCAAATGATAAAATACCATTATCTAGTTTTAGAAAAGGATGTAATTGTCCAGTACTGAAGGCATAATGTTTCATATGATTTCATCAGTAAAATTTGAAGTGACATTATGCGGTTTAAATTTCCCAAAGCACAACGTCCTGCTTGCCTGGGTGCACCTACTCTGAATTAATGGGCTGATGTTGCCCTCTAGTGGAGAAACTACTAAACCACAAAGAACAGTATGCATTGCAGCTGCTAAGATTATTCATATTAAGATTTTATGTCTGAGTGAAACAACACAACAGTTTTCAACACATGATAAAACCCTTGTTCAAAATTCATTCATTCATGCATGTAAAATGTTCTGCTTTGGTGATCAGGAGGTTCTAGCACACAATAGTACCTCCCTGCTGTATATCCTCCAGACAGCAAACAGGGAAAAAAACCAAACAAACAAACAAAAAGGAATAATGAAATATAATACACGCCCCCTGTATTGTCATGACCACAGCTTGACCTGCACAACTCCGTTTGAACTGCAATGATCAAAGGGCTGACATCTGATTTCACTGATATAATCAACACTTACTTTTTTCAAATTCTCTGTGTTGACTTCTCCATATAATCCTCTTAAAATCGATTCTAAGATCAACTGTTTTGACCTTTCTTCACAGGACGAGAGTGGGTATATGAGCAGCCTGTAAATAGGAACCAGGACTAAAACATGCCGAACCACCTGAAACTGGAGTTGTTTTCACTCTTTTAATTACTGAAAGAGCCATAGACCTGTAGTTTTCTTGGGTAATGATCAGGGCACAGAGTCCAAACCTCTGTGTTTTAAATTTCTCAAATTGCACCTCAGCTGATGCTGAGTAACCCCAACCATAATTGCAGTCCTTAAAAATTCACTTCAGTTTTTTTTTTTTTTTTCCCCCAACCATGATTTTTTTAATGGATTTTTTTAAATGTTAAAGTCAAATGTATTCAGTATGATTTTGCAATGGTGGTCAGTGTGAAACACTTGCCCGTTTACAGGGAATCAAAACTCAAACTGTAGCTATTTGTTCTGCTCCTTTAACACAAAGGGCAGATTTTAAGTACTTCATGTCTGGCAAAATGTGCAGAAAAAAATGCAGCAGTAAAAAACGGTTCAGTGAAAATGTACTGAAGTTTCATAGAAAAGACTGTGTAAAAGCAACATGGGCACCAACAAGGTGATAAAAGAGATAAGAAATGTAGTAATGTAAATCATGGCAAAAAAAAAAGAGAGAGAATGAATAATTAATCAATCTGCATCAGTATGATTTCAATAACCTGCAGCACCAAAGTCCTGAAACATTCATGTTGTTACAAGCAAACAAAAAAGATATCTGATATTCTGCAACATACAAATATAGGTCTTAGAAAGAAAGGATTTGTGTCACATATAGTCCTTGTGCTTTTTGCTTCCCTAATTTTCCTTGACAGTCTGGTTGAAAACATTTTTACTGTCCCTTCAAGCAAAAATAGTACGGCCTATTACGCCATGTGAATTCAAAAGTTCTTTTGGCAAGCCCCTGTCATCCTCTTGTGACTATTAAATTGGCCAGTTTAAAAAAAAAAGGCACTGCAAAGACAGGATAAAGGAAAAAAGAGAAAATTAAACAAGTAGTGCATAGGATTTTATGACCAAATTTAAAAGAAGATGCGAAGAGGACAATGACTACAAATTGACAGACAATGATGATATACTGCAAGATAAGACAGTTAAACACACAGTGCAGCCACAGAAGGCTAGATTTCAGCCTAGCTTAACCTCTTCCACCAGGGACTTGCCATTGGAGGAATAAATGCCCTGCTCTCACCTCGCCTTAAAGTGTATTCACCAAATCCGCTCCCGTTTACATTTGCTAATTAGGAATGAAGTGTTAATTCGTTCAGTTGCGAGGATAATGTCATTTTAGCTGGCATTATTGTTCACTGCAATAGTTGTCAAGCATTTTCCTGCCCCCAAGAATGGTGACATAAAACATCACTGTCTTTAGAAACCTCTGAATTCCAGTCGCTCACAAAACAGTACTTTTTTTTTTTTCTGCGTCAAGGTTTGATCAGCTTTGATACACCCAAGAAAATGTTTTAAAAAGTGTGGTTTTGTCAGCTCAGGTTTGCATGTTAAGTTTGCTTATTGTCGCTGTTGGGCGCAAACATCCTATGTCCAAAAATCATGATTTTTATTTTTTCCATAAATCAGTACTATTGGTCACCCTTTATGTCTGACTGTGGTTTTACAAATATTTAACCAATGAAAAGTGTTTAAAACTGCCTGTGACTAAACCTCCTAACTCCATTGGATCCTGAAACTGTCGACCAAACCTCCTAACTCCACCCCCACCCTTCGCTATATTTCAAAAGATGTCAACAAGTGGAGCGGATACAATACTGTTGGTTTTCACTGAGCTAAACAGCTCAACGTGTGATTAAAAAAGTGTGATGTGTACCTGATTGATCAATTTTAATAACGTGTCGAAGTGCTGAGCTAGCTAGCGATGTGATAAGAAATTACCAGAGCAACATTATTCACAGTCTGTCTCTCTCTTCAGATCGATACTTCATCAAAAGTTATACTTATTAAAAAAAAATACGAGGCACATTTATTCCATGGCAAGTTCTACAGGTAGAACATAATCAAAACTGCTATTTAAACACATTTGGGCATCCAGCCTTCCTGAGGAAACAAACTTATACACAGACAGTGAGTCATTGCCAGATGAAAGCGTTCAGTAATCAGAGTACACCAGTCTGACGGCTGGACGCCGACACTTGTTAAAGTTATATATTTGTTTTTTTTTTTGGATTCAGTGTCTCCAATTCCCACTCGAATCTGGAATATCCAATTAGGAAACTATATACAATTATTTAGGCTTTTTCGCATGTGCGGCCTCCTTTTGCTAACTCAGGAAAGTGTGCGCAGCTCGTGGCTTTTCACCGAAGTACACACCCTTTAGCCACTGCTGCTCATACATTCGCTGATTAAGCTTTCGCAAGCTCAAAACGAAGGCGGGGGATACCCAAGGAGGAATGAACTTCCTTATGAGCGCCTGTCTGGTCAACAGGAGGCACCTAAGGGAACGCTAATCTACATAAACCTTCCCAGCAGACCCTTCCCAATTTGCTTCCTTGTAGCGCAATGGCCAATTGCGCGCTACTTCTGAAAAGAGCTGCCGACTACTGCTGGTTGATACGAGGTGGGGATCGAACTCGCACTTTGACTTCGCAACGCGATGCTTTTCCGAGTGAGCCAATCGGCAGCCCACGAAGTAATAGTTTTTAATCATGTTCTGCTGTTGAAACTTGCCATAGAATAATGTATTTTATATATTTTTCTAAAGATGAGTGCCTCATTTTTTTCTTCTTTATTATTTTAAGATTTGCTCTGGACTGAAGGGTTTCCAAAAGCGCTCCTATCTCTAAGTGCATGATAACGTAATGCAATGAGCTACTGCAGCCGTCACAATCAGTGACAGTGAAAACCTTCTATCTCCACTTTCGTTGGTCAAAAACCTCCTAACTCCACGGGAGCTTGATTTGGGTAAAATATTAATAAAGTATTGACACATTCAAATATCTGACTACATGTAAAGTCAGAATACCAAATTTGATGACGTCATGTCCAGTTGTTACAGAACCACACGGTTTTTTTTTTTTTTTTAATTTCCTGAAAAGTAACAGGTTTGGACATAGGAGGTTTGTGCCCGACAGCGACATTATGTAAAAATTAGTGCTGTCAAACGATTAAAATTTTCAATCAGATTAATTACAGGGTTGCTGTGGATTAATTTTGATTAATCACGATTAAATATCATTCATTTTTACTCTATATTAATTGTGTTTCATTTTGCACGAGCAAATAGACCCAAGAAAGAAGGGAATATATAGGCCTATGCACTTAACCCCTTTCCGCGGAAGCCAAATCTGGCTTTTTAGCCGTTACCTTATTTAAGGCTTTATAATTCAAGATTGCAGCTTCTCAACCAGGAAAATTGTTTAAATGATTACACAGTCAAAACATTCACCCTGCAATGAACAGCAAACAGGTCCCATTTCTGAGCTGACAACCTTTCTACGCCTTATAAGGAACAAGTAAAACTCACTAACTCCATAATATCTTAATTCTGAAATACACCTTATTTTAACAGAACAGACATTCCACTTTCAGGAAAAATGAAACTATATATTGAGGGCTTACTGCAATAAACAGTTATGTCCAATGTAAAACATCTGGACATAACTGTTTATTGCAGTCAGCCCTCGATTACTCCCTAGATTGAACTAATCATGCTCGGCTTGCTTGTGAATATTCAATAACTGATCTGGATCGCAATCTAGTGATCGAGTCCTGTAACTGCATGCTTAAATTTGCAGTTCCATGTCTGCGAGCGTCTTTAGCAAGGTGAAGCTGGATCCGGAGTAGTTCAAGTACGCTGTGCGACTGAAATCTCGTAAAATCTTGTTTCCGTGATTCTCGGTATTAAAATGACTAAAACGCGATTAATTATATGTAACGTGTTATTTAATTCAGATGTGCTGACAATATTCAGTCTAATTCTTCAAACGTCTTACCTTTTGGAAGATCATCACGTACGGTCCATTCCGCTCTAGCTAAGCTGCTGGACTAGTCTTCTCGCACTTCTGGCGAGATTTCAGTCAACTTTTGCTCAGCGTACTCGAACTACTCAGGATCTAGCTTCACCGGTTCTGCCGAATCAACTGCCCATTCGCGTATGCACAACGGTGACACTACTTGGACAAACTGCCCAAAATTTGACATTTCAGGGATTTTTGAGTCAATCTGCTCTGCTGATGGATTATTTGCGTTAAAATTTTTAAATCAGATTAATAATGATGATGGATTAGTCCCTAGTAAAAATTAATCTCTATATATAATCAGTGACATGACCATAATGCTGGTTAACTCTCAACCTGATTTTGATTAATCAGACAATTAATTGAATCAATTTACTGCGCAAATACGCTCCCAATAAGCTGCTTTGCCACTCATGAATAAGACATATAGGCTAGCGTCAAAGAGAAAGGCTACAATATGAGATTGCACGGACAGAAAAAATGCTGCTGAAGATGATTTTTAGATAAGGTTTAGATTTTGTTTCAAATCAATTAAGAGATAGGCCTAATTGATGTCCATTGCAATCTCATATCGTAGCCTTTCTGCAATTTGCCCATTCTAAATGTATTCAGAACACATTGGGGGTGAGCAGTGTCACTGGAGCCACTGGGACATGGTTCCACTGGCTTCTTGTAACACCGACATTTCAAGAATGTTATAACTTCTTATCCTGGGTTACATTTGTCTGGTACAATACCATTCTAAAGTCTCAATTTTCTGGAACTGAGTTTTTATATTTTCCAGAGAATACATAAAAATTGGTTTCCAAAAAGGTGTAGTTTGTTGAAATTGGATTACTATTAGGCGAAATACATGTTTTTAAAGTTTTTAGACATGGGCAAAGAAAATTTGAAAAAAGTCGATCAAAAGTTTGGAAAAATAGTCCTCTGCAACGCTTTCTATTAAAAGGGTAATCTTAATTAAACTTGGCAGCACATGCCTGGCAACAAAGGTCACTTGTTTACTGAAGTGAACTTATTTCCAGCTCATTTATTGGTTAAGCTATTTGTTTCACTATTCAGGCTGTCGTATGATGAGAGGTCAGGCCAGCATGGCGTTTAAAATTCCCACAGATGTGCAGCATTATGGATTTCCTTCTTTTTGACCATTATGTCCTATAAGTCCCAAAATAGTTTTATTTCAATTTACTTGCTGGAAAAAGGAACAAATGTGGCTGATAATTCCGAGAAACATGGCTTTTTTATGAATTCCTAAATTTTGGACACTATCCTGCAATGTATTATCTTTTTCAATTCAGAATATTTACTATGTGAAAACCTTCAAATGGCACAAGATATAAAGTTGAATCACCTAAGTTTCAGTGGAACAGAGTAATAAATTATAAGACAAGTTAAGTGCACCAAGTTAAATGGTAAAGTACAATAGCAGTATGATTTTATTAATATATGCTTCCTATTGCGGATTCATGTTCACCTTTTTTATTGCTTTTTCTTTGAAATCTTTTTTTTTTTAATATATACAAATGTATATGCTCATCCCAAATTCTCACCTTCCGCATGCTCATGTACCATGTTTACAATATTTTTGTGGACTTCATTAGTGGAAAATAAATGTGTGAATGCTACTGCAAACATTGTGACTGTAACATAAATAACCGCCCACTATTTCACACATACTGTAGCTACAAATCTTATTTAATCAAATAACCAAAAAGAAAATGATTAACTGTATCTTTGACAGTTCAGTCAAAAATACATACATGGATAAATAAATAATGCTAAACTGAAAACCGTATCCAGAGAGGTGAAAAGCATTCACACTCTTGGATGTTTTTAAGAGCTGTAATCCTGCATCGTTCACTCCATATGGAAGCAAATACAGTCTTTAATTTGAGGGTATTCGCTTTCATATAAATGTGAACAATAAAGGAATTTCAAGCTCCCCCAATGATTTCATAGTCCAAAGGCCTAAGACTAAATTCTCAAATACTGACTGCTCAATTCACAGAGATGGTTTTAGCCTAATTAACCCCAATTATCTCTTCAGAGCAACAATCCTTGGTCTCAACTTCACAAAGCAGCACAATCAGCAAGAAGAGAGGGGAGAGAAAGGCTCGACATGTCCTGTTTGAGTGTCAGCATCTATGGTCACACTTGGCTTTCTGTTTATAGTTAATTAGCTCATTAGCTTGGCCAAACTGTTAGTCAGCTCTTATGAGCACCCTATTGAAAAAAAGCAAACATGAAAGCATAAAACAAACAACAAAACAATGACTCAAATTTTCAATTAACATTATCAGTGAAATTACTTTCATAGCGTGAATAAACTTTATTAATCAAAACACTTGCTTAGTTTAAGTATAGTTGTACAATTTTGCTCAGTATTTTTTCTCAGAAACATTAGGCTCAAAATAATTGGCGCTTCAAAATGCAATTTCGCGGTGATTAAACTGAAAATTCAATTCCAAAAAAAAGTTTTATTCCCTTCACAAAAAAGGTGAATTTCCATGTTTGCTCGTAACAAACCAACTTACCTGTGCTTCATGATTGTTTTAATTAAAACAAAGATAGCAAAGATTAGAGATTAGCAAAAAGTGTCCATGACTGAATATTATTATTTTATGTAAGATTTATGTCCTTACTATTTGAACTGCAATCTTCCGTCAAAGTGATGCTCTTTATTTCTCATCTTATCATAATGAGGAGTGCCAATATTTGAAGATGCGTTTATGTTTTTTTTTTGGGGGGGGGAGATGTTTTTTATATTTTAATTTTAACTTTTTTGATTTCATTTTTTGCGCTTGTTTTCTTCATATTATTCCCTCTCCGCATTTTAGTTACGTCTTTGTTCCTTTTCGCACTTCCACATTTACCCTCCAAGTTTCCTTCAAGTTCATTCCCATTCATCCCCTTGTTTGTAACCACACCTCCAGTCACCCGTTCGAGTTCCTCTACGTCTAGTTTTAGCTCATTACTTGTCATTCTCTCCCTTTACCATCACTTTCCCCAATTTGCTTTCTGAGTTTGTTGTCTTCCACAGTCACTCACGAGCCTTGTATTCTCCATCGCATTTCTCTGGTGCTGGTTTATTTTTTGTCGGCAGTTTCTGAGTTTGCTTGTTCCTTAATGTATTGTGATTTACTGTTTTGACTTTGACTGGTTATTGACTGATGATTCTGTTCTCTTGTGGATTTGGCATTCTCACTGTGTGGCAATCTGTCTCTAGACTGCACCTCGACTACAGTTTGGATCACCCCTTTTGCACTGCAAGTTGTCAGTCGCCTGATTGGTTTTGAAGTGGATCGTCTGATCCTGAGCATCTCTTCGATAAAACGTGAAACTGAGGAAATCTCTGACTCCTGAGCATAAGCATAGATCTGGGTGGGGATGGAAGGGACCTGACCATTTAAAATATGGCAAGAATATCTCGAGCAACTTTCGGTCAATGGGAATCATAAAAGCAACATAGAATTGTAATGTAAAATGCTCCATTCCAGTGTAATGTTAGCACCTCTGCAGCTTGTAGCTTTGACCAATCTGAATTGTTTATTTCAGCAGAACTTGTGAAACAAATTGTATTTTTAGAAAATAATGCTGCACATAAAGATGTTTAATAGGGAGGATTGCAAACAAACACAAGAATGCGAACAAAATAACAAAAGAGGGAAGAAGGAGGTGAAGGTAGACATGCCAAAATTTGATTCCTTTTTTTGTGTTCTTGTGCATGGTGCAGCAGTAGAACCTGAAGAACAATAGATTGTGTTATCTTAGCTAGCCATGGTGCTATCTAGCTATCTGTTTAACTGGTTACTGAGACCGACTACTTCCCAGCTCTCACCCTGACTTTCGATTTTGTTTTACATGCCATGGGTTGATATTTCTTTGGTCCACCGCATTGCCAACTGAAGACAGTTAAGAACTGGATGTAAATCCCAAGCAAGCGCCCAGTTTTTTGTCATAGTTAAAGTGGACACTGAATTGGAGATTGAAAATTCCAAATCAGGGTTCCTCTTCAAAAAAGTTTTAGTGCTATACAATAGTCTATATTGGAAATATATGGGACGTAAGGGTACACAGAGACCAAGTTAGCTTGCCACATACATTCTGAGGTCAGAGATTTCTCCAGACGTGATACTGTGGCTGGAATGAGACTGCATTTGGAGCACTAGCTAGCTATCTAGCGAGCTAATACAACCGCAATTCTGAAATACTAGGGACAAAGTGGTAATTGTGAATAAAATCAAAATGCAATGACTTTCAGATCACATGAACCAATATGTTATTTACAATAGAACACAGATAACTGTTCAATTATTGAAACTGAAACATTTTACATTTTTATCCACAAAATGAGCTTATTTCAAATTTTCTGGCTGCAACAGGTCTCAAAAGCAAAAAAGGGCTGAAAATGCAATTCATATATAAGAGAATCACCTGAAAGAACATTTAGTTAGTAATGAAGTTAACTGGCATCAGGTGTGTAATATGATTGGCTAAAAAAGGAATCTTTTAAAGGGACTGAGTCTCTCGGAAATAAAGATGGCCAGAGGCTCTCCAACTTTTGAAGGCTTGCATAAAAAAATTGCAGAACACTTTAAAAACAATGTTTCTCAACCTCAAATTGCAAAGCCTTTGAAGGTCTCATCATCGACAGTGCATAACATCATCAAAAGATTCAGAGAAACTGGAAAAATCTCTGTGTGTAAAGGACAAGGCCGAAGACCTTTACTGGATGCCTGAGATCTTCAGGCCCACAGACGCCACTGCATCACTCACCGGCATTATTCTATCATTTACATTACTAAATGGGCCAAAGAATACTTAAAGAAACCACACTGTCTGTAAACATAATCTGCCGTGCCATCCACAGATGCCATCTAAAACTCTATCAAGCAAAAGGGAAGGCATTGTTGAGCATGATCCAGAACAGCCGCCGTGTTCTGTGGGCCAAGGCTCATTTAAAATGGCCTGTATCAAAGTGGCAAAGTGTCCTGTGGTCAGACGAATCCAAATTTGACTTTCTTGTTTAAAATCATGGGCGTTGTGTCCTCTGGGCTAAAGAGGAGAAAGACCACCCCTCCTGTTATCAGTGCTCAGTTCAAAAGCCAGCATCTCAGATGGTATGGGGATGCATTAGTGCATGCTGTGGGACACTTGCATGTTTTAAAAAGCCTCATGAATGGTCAGAGGAATATAAAGGTTTTAGAGCAACTTATGCTCCCAGCTAGACCACATCTATTCCAGGGAAGGCCTTGAGTATTTCAGCAGGAAATGCTAAACCACATAATGCAGCTATTACAACAGCATGCTTCATAGCAGAAGAATCTGTGTGCTGAACTGACCTGGCTGCAGTCCTGATCTTTTACTGATTGAGAACATTTGGCGCATAATTAAACGAAAAGTCCATCAAAGGAGACCCAAAACTTTCCAGCTGCTGGAAGCCTGTATTAAACAAGAGTGGGATCAAATTCCAATGGCTAAACTCAAGAAACCTGTCTCTTCAATGCCCATACGCCTCCACTCTGAGTTAAAAAGAAGAGGAGATCCTACACCATGCTAAACAGGCCCCTGTCCCAACTTTTTTGAGACCTGTAGCAGCCATCAAATTTTAAATGAGCTCATTTTGTGGATAAAACTGTAAAATTTCTCAGTTTCAACATTTGCTATGTTATCGCTGTTCTATTGTGAATAAAATACTGGCTGGTGTGATTTGAAAGCCATTGCGTTTTGATTTTATTCACAATTTACACTGTGTCCCAACTATTTTAGAATCGGGGTTGTAAATTACCGTATAATGGTTATAACGTTAGCTAATTGTATATCATACTATCGGGTACTTAAGTAATAAATTGTGAAAGGTTTTATCAATTGTTTGATGTTGTTCATAATAAATGTTAATAAAATTAATGACAGCTGTTAACTTGTATTCAAAAATATAATCAAAAGGATTTGGATCCAAAATAGATAAGCAATATGCCATCTATTAATGAAAATTTCAAAGGTTCCCTTTTAGCATCCAAAAAAAAAAAAAAGCACTGGTCAGGATAATGTCTATAAACTCAAAAATTTGTATTTTCCTTCAAGTTTTGCCCTCATTGTTCATTCATCTCTATACCCGCTTATTCCTCACTAGGGTAACGGGGCGAGCTGGAGCCTATCCCAGCTGGCCACGGGCAAAGGCAGGGACCCACCCTGCACGGGTTGCCAATCCATCGCAGGGCGCAGCATTCACAGACCATTCACTCTCACACTCATACCTATGGGCAATTTACTGTCTCCAATTAACCTGATATGCATGTCTTTGGAAAAAAAAAAAACAACGCCTGATAGTGCTGAATATTTTCGGAGCTTAAGTACTGCTGATTGTAAAAAAAAAAGACAGAAAAGAGGTCAAGACTAATCAATAGCTTAAAGGGATGTCCTGTGCCTCTGGTATTTTGGGCTCTGCAGCCTTCACACAGGTACAAACTACCCTCCACCCACAGTGAGAAAGACTACGATGGTTGCAAAGAAAGTCCAAAGGATCAGAGTTGCACAAACGGGAGCAGTTTTGGGGTTATATTTTCTCAGTCTTCAGCTATACGAAACCTCCCAGTGAACCATTCCTTTGAAATTGTACCATGAAAGACGCCTTTACTAAGACCCTCCTCCAGATTTCAACCCAATTATTATAATTAGGACTGTAATTGTGCATTGTGTTAAGACCCAAAATGTGAAATTACTGGCCATGCAATTACATTTTTGGCAGAAGGGGGGGCACATATAATAAAAATCACCAGCAACCTGAAGTTAAGTAGTGTGGTGTATCATTGTTGCTTTGGGAATGTTGTGGTGCTTGTGGTCGTGGGGATCTTGAATGTCCACTAAGGGTGGAGTAATGAATTTCTCCAAGTACCAGGATATTTTAGTATAACACCTGGTTGTCTCTGCCAGAAAGTTGAGACTTGACTATCAAAGGACCACTCAGTGACATAGCCTCAAACTCATGCACTATTAATAGCAAGACAATGCAGAAAATTGGGGCTGCTCTTTCTCATCTCATGGCAAATAGAGGAGACCTCAGACAAGACACTGTCGTGCAGAACTGTCACTGAACATGAGAGATGTTCATGAGTGACGTCCCATTCTCGAATGTGTCCTGGGTTTGTTTGACATGTCAAGCAAGGGTTGCAAATTCTTATGAAGTGAAACACCAGAATTTAATTTTGCTGAAAAAACCCATGGGTTAAACTTATGACAGCGCAACGTTTATGTCCTCTGACTTGAAAGGTTTGTAAGCAAGAAAATATAAAGTTGCCTCAAGTGCTATAATGGCCAATATTATTTTTGCACTTTGCGCTGCAACCTTGTATGTATTACAGCAACCCTAAACATTTCACCACATTGGCACATATTACATTCCATGCAGGTTGTGCATTACAGGTAATTTTATTTGATTTATTTTATTGTTTATTGGTTTCCAGGGTTTGCCTCTCTGCAGCATGTTATGAGTGCCATAAGTATGTGGTTAGTAGTTTTTTTATGTAATGCAGTGTACTGCTATTATTGATGATATAAATACTATTCAGAATAGCACTGTTGTACTTCCGGGTAATATCATAATGACACGATAAAGCTTTCTGACAGACCTTCATTTGAATGTGACCACAAAATCATCTCGTTCTCATTGCGTACAAGGCCTTTCTTTTCATTCAAAAAGTTAAACAGAATAATGTAAAGGGTTCTGTCTCTATTTATAAGGTTCAAATAGGATTTAATTTCACCCCATTTGTTTGTGAATTATGATTATCTTTGACTGCCTTGTTTTCCAAGATGTTCTGAATCACCAGCAACTACTGGTATAAATCCAAATAGCCTATATCCAAGTGTAAAATGATGTCCATATCATGCATCTGCTGGTTTAGGGTACTGGCACCTTTTTGTCTCATTTCCTGCTCTGCTTAAACTTGCATTGATATCAACAAAGGAATGATTTTCAGCACACATAATCAACGTTTCTCTTTTGAAAAGCTGCGGTCAAAATGGAAAAGCTGCCATCAATCGCAAGCCTACAAACCTCAACAATCTTCAAAAGTTCTAAATAAAGCATTGAGATACCTTCAAAAGCATTGATGTACCTTGTCAGAGAAAACAGGGAGAAACTCCATGCAGAGATACCTCCTGTCCAGAGGAGGGCACTATATTGAAGGTAATGTGGTAGAAATGAGCAGGAATACACCCAGAACAGTGTGCTATTCCATCACAGGACTTATTCACCATTTACTTACATGCTCATACCCACAGGAAATTTAGAGCCTCTAATTAGCCTGGCTAATTTGGACTGTGGGAGGAAACAAGGTAAACAGTAGAAAACACACACAAACACGAGGTGGACATGCAAACTGCACACAGAAAGGCCCCAGGCCACAGCTGAGCCATGCATTTTTTATTCATGAAGGCTGCTAATAATTCAACAAATAATTTACTGACTTGATCTCCCATGTAATGCGCTCTTAGTTGCAGCATATAACAATGTATGTAAGTACGCACACAGTGGTGGTACCAGAACTGGAAATTGGGGGGCTGTAGAATATCCCTTTGATAAGATTATTAGTCCTGACTTGTTCTCTGTCATTTTCTAAATTAACAATACAATACGTTCACTCTGAAAACACTCCTCACCATCAGGTGTTGCTAATTCTCCCCATTAAAATAAGACAACACTTATTGACTTGGACGTACACCTTAGTTCATTTAAATCAGTGTTATTCAAAATTGCATGAAGATGTTTCAAATTGTCTTTTATTTCATTTCAACGATTTAAACGATTACGAAGCGTAGGTTAGATTGCCTGATGTGCTGAAAGGGTGGCACGGAAGTTCCAGAGCAGTTTGTCTTTTGTAAAGCATAGGCCTATTTATAAGTTAGATCGCATTGGGGAGAGAAGCCATGTCTTCAATTGTCAGTGGATTATTACTATAATGGGAAAACATGTCAATAAAGGAAAATGATTTAGAACTAGCGAGGACTTATTGTTGTTATAAAGGGATGTTATGTGCAACCCCCCAGGAAAGCAAAATCGGTGACTCACGTGCCTTACAAGAAAGAAACTTGTGACTCATGTCCCCAAAAAGACACCAAAAATGACTGCTGGGCCTCAGAAGAATATATGAGCTTTGGAACCAAAACACACTGTATTAGCTGCAATCGCTGCAGAATGATCCCCCAGCCATCCTTTTAGAAGAATGGGTACATTTTTAATTGAATCATATATGTATTAATCATTTCTGTGCTCACAAACAACGGGACACAAACATTTTAATAAGTGAAAAGAGTAGCATATCCGGGAAAAACTATTAAAGTTATTAAACTCCTAAAACCTGAATATTACACTCTCAGTCTAACTAAATCAAATAAGTGGTGTTTATCCTGTCCCAAAATATGTCCCATATGGTATTGTGATACAATATGCTGTAGAATTCATATTGAAATTACACGAGTAAGGAAAAAAATAAATTCTGCTTTGATAAAGATAGGGAGTCATCTTGTCCTGCTGCACAAAACAGCCTTGAGGACTTTCCACTAATTCGAATTTGGCACTGGACGCAGCCACATTAGGCAAGCTATAATCTCACAGAAGTGCAGGAAGGTGCAGAGAGAGGGAACAGCGATGACTGAAATCCCGCAATTGTATTTTAACGAGCCTGTCACGCAGGACAGAAACAGGAGCTCTGGGTGCCAACAATAATCCGAGCAGCCATTCCACACACGCGGAGCGGTTAAACAGATACAGCTCCATTACCTGCTCTGAAATGCAGAGAGATGAGCCTGTGCTCCTCGCCTTGACTTTAATGATCATTGATGTTCAACTGGAGGATGTGGAATACGAGTCATCAGCACGAGGGCGGGAAAGCCCAAACATTTTTTCCTCATAACCCTGTGTTACGACCACGGCTCAGTTGGTCGCTACAAGGAGGAAACACCAGATCGGTTTGGCCAAAAATGACAGGAGTATATTTGTTAACCAGAACAAACAACTCCAACATAAAGACGGCCGTCCAATGAGACTCGAAAGTCAGCGTTGTCAGTAGTGTAGGATGTGGATGAGGGGAAAGTGCGGCGTGGTGCATGTTGTTTGAGAAAACAAACATAACAAAACCACAAATAAAACAAGGTGCGCGGGGGAACGACGAAACGTCCCGCAATGACGAGGACTGACTTTTAACCCCTGGAATTGCCAAATGCAGCTGGGCTGAGTTTGTTTAATTTCTCCAAGCTCCACCCCAACAGGTACCTAACGCAAAACAGACTACACAGGCCCTGGAAGACAACCAGGGTCATAACACCTGGGACTATGAAGTGATTAAAAGGAAATATTTTTTTTTTTTTTGGATAAAATTGTTTGATAACATCCATCCCAGGGTCAAGTCCAAATTGCCCATATGTGGGAGTGCATTAGTGATTCATTTGTGAAAGCTGTGATGGATTGCTGAAGTGTTCAGAGAGTATTCCCGTCTGACCCGTCCATTTAATTCTGGAATGGGCCCCATCCACTCCATGACGAATCAAAGTTAAACAAGAGGCACTCCTGGAGTGCAATCCTCCGCTGAGGCAGCACAGTCCAAATCTTAGTGAGTTGGAGCAAAGTTCAGGTATCGCGTGTCATAGGATTTCAAGATGGCTGCCATATTGTTTGACTGATCACAGTAAAAATCAATAGGGTCCATCCCTGATGTAATAGCGACCCATCCACAAAATTTCAGAGGTATCTCTTCATTACTTTTGGAGTTATCTTGTTCAGAAACAAACAGGCAAACAAACAAATGGCACTGATCACATGACCTCCAGCCAACTTCGCTTGGTGGAGGTAAGTATCATGCAACAATATTTCAAGATATGAATTTTTGTATTTGACTGATGTGGTGTTGTGGGTAGCACTGCTTCACATGCAAGACGGTTGTGGGTGCGGAACAGGCATGCATTCCTAAGTGAATTCCTAATTCATAAGACATGCATTCCAGGTGAATTGGTGGCTTTAAATTTCCAGTAGGGTGTGATTACATGGGTGAATGGTGTGTTGTGCGTGATCCGTATATTAGATAAGATGTACATGCAGTGTTTGTTTCTGCCTGTCATCCATAACATACTGCAATAACCCTACCCCCCAGAACTCTTTGTTTTTGTAACTTCTTAATAATTACAGGCAAAATATTGGATATTGGTCTTGATCATACAGAGGATAAATAGTTTGGTGTTGAAAAGGTGAACGTGAATGAGAGCAGGTTACTTGAGATAAAGAGGGAGCTTACTTTGTTAAAATAGTGGCCTTGCCAGATATGCGGGGCTTTTTACCGCGAGATGTCCGCATCTTCCTTTACGATATCCGGGGCAGTTGGCTGTCCAGCTTGTACGAACTGCCATTAAATATGAATGGGAGAAATTTTGTTGTGAGCTTCATCGACTTCTCTATCATCGTTTGTGTGACAGAGACGTCTGATAAGAGTGGTATACTTGGATAAAGACTCCAACTGTCAACTTCTAGGCAGAAAAATGGGCATTTTGGAGTATTAAATGCATTTCTCCGCCGATAAACACCCCCAGGTAGCCCAGGTGCTCTTCCTCTTGACCAAAATCACACCTGCACATGCATAGATTAACAGAGAAGTAAGATTCAAGAAACTTTATTGACCCTCGAGGGACAATTTTCAAGGCAAGCAGAGCAATTTAATGTGAAGATGTTTCGATTGCGCATGCCCAGTTTGTTTGAGAAGGTTATTGGATTCGTGGAAAAAACCTGGATTTATTCGGCGAGTAAAGCAGCTAATTGTCTTGATTTGTTAGCTAATTACTAGAGGAACATTAGAACTATCGGGCGGTGACAACGTTTTTGCTGTCAGCTGTTTACAGGAGGTTTACTTTCCTAAAAAGTTATAAGCTTCTTTACCCACATTGTTTGTGGACTGTCATAATGACAGTCCAAGTGGGCTAACCCCCAAGTAACGAATATGCAAAGGCACAATAGCGGAGAATAGCTAAATTGCTGCTTTGTTTACCTTATTTAAAAAAAGAAGGATATCCAGCCGTAAGCCGGTATTGAGTGAAAAAAAAGTGGCACTGGGCAGTGAAATAGGCTATAAAAAATTGTGGCTCAAGCGATTTGCACAGGTATGCAATTTTGAATAACGTTGATTTAAATTCAGCAAATATGCGTCCAGATGAATGATTGTTGTCTTACCTAATCGGGGAGAACAAGCAGCACCTGTTAAGTGCGGAGCGCTCTCGGAGTGAACCTTCTGTTAATCATGAAAATGACTGAGAACAGGTCAGGATTTATAATTCTTTAAAACGGATGTTTTGTCCACCCCATTTCTCAGTTCTACGGAATTTAACCAATGATTTCACCGCTGCTTGATCACATATGGAGAGAAACCGTGTCTTCAGTTGCCAATTACAATAATAGGAAAACGAGTCAATAAAGAAAATTGATTGAGAACTAGCTAGTAGTGATGTAGTCAAGACCGCCTTAGCCGAGACCAAGACACTACCAGGACCAAAGGGTGGCAAGACCAAGACAAGACCGAGACCAAGACCAAAACAGACCATTTTGAGACCAAGACCAGAGCAGGACGAGACCAAGACCAAGACCAAAAAAAAGTGTTTCACTTCACTGTAAATTTGAGCAGTGTTTGGGTGAAGTAATTGCGTGTAGCAACTGCTAAACAGCTATTATTGCCATTTCAGAGGATTGAGACTTTATAAGCATTAAAATTTTTCCTGTTAGGGATTGGTATGGTTGCACAGTGCAAAATCCATTGTCACCATTCCGGAGACATTAAGCATTTAAGATTTCTGTCCAAAATGAATAGCAGCGGCAGGAGATGAATTCTCATTTTGCCTGCACAAACAACGGGGAAACAAATGTAATGGGTTTCATTCAGATTTTCATCATATGGGGTGCCAGGTTCACAAAGCTGGAAAACAGATAGCCAATGCGGAAAGTTTCCTTGCATGAATTTTGGGATCTTCTGAAACCAGTGAATAGCCTGCCTAGCTAATTTTACTCGGCAAGATTGATATCGGCGGTAATGATGACAAACTGGACAAATAGAGGGCAACCACCAACAGATGAAAACTTGCCGTTTTTAGCTATTTTCATCTGGCTGATGGCTTCAGATAAAGCCACTGAAAATAAAAACATACAAAGATAAATACACTTATAAATAAATACTTTTATACACATAAAAGTTCAGAACACTCAACATGACACCAGGACATTTATAAGCTCCTCAGTAGTTACCCTGCATACATAGCTATCCTCAAAACTTCAAAACCATTCATTTGTAAAACAGCACAAGCTCCCCAATACTATGACTGAGTTTCAATATGCTTCATCCAATGAATTTGCAAGGAAATTTACTTAATAAAGTGCTAGTGATAACTGACCTTACCTATGACTGTTAGACCTATAACTCAGCAAGATTAACTGCAGTTTACCAGGGTTAGTCAGCAGATGCTTGCAAACAGCTTAAATTTCAAGTCCTGAACAGATTATACCGTGCATTCTTGTACAACATTTTTACAATAATATATTAAGTATGTATAAGTTGTGTTTGGTCTTGAGACGTTTGGGAGTTTTTTTTGCTCACTGAGTTTAAGAGCATAGCCAGTCTAAGCTTACATTTCAGCGTGCCTGGTGAATGTTGACGTTGTACCGGCCAAGGTTGGGTTCAATAACTTTTTTCAATTACAATTGATTGTAATTGTAATTACAATTACAATTACTTTTCAATAAAAATTTCAATTAAAATTTAACTACAATTATGAAAGTTACTGTATTACTGTAATTGTAACTGAAAAAAGTAATTGAACCAAACCCTGGTACCGGCAGTCTCGGTCAGGGCGATTTGACAAAATCTGAACGCAGCAGAAACTTTTTTTTTCTTTTCTTTATTTTGCATACAGTTTCGCTGTTTATGTCTGTATGATTTTCCAAGGGCAATCAGCGAACGCAAGGTCACAATGAAGACTGCACATCTACTTTCTGCATTGTTTAAATCCACTTCACCCCAACCTTGAGCTTCGCTGATTTACGCTAGAAAGGTCGCTGGATGTGACGAGGGATGTTCGTGAAGAGCCCTAACTTATTTTCTGCGCTTGCCTGACGCACAGGACTCGAGCCAACTCCATTGTACACACTGCATTAGAAGCATCTGTCTAGTTGCATCGTTGCTTGGAAGTGTGTCTGTATTAGCCCTTGTAATCACTCTCATACGCAGCCATATAGCTCCCAGAGAAATAGATGCTTGCACCTGGGTTGGTTTTTCAGGAAATTTTCATATTTTGGAGTCACAATGTTGATAAATGCACTGTTTTTACATGACTTTATTTCCAGCTTTTCCGTTTTGTTAATCTATCATATTTGTCGACACTGTTGTAGCGTTGCAAATGGGATGATTTTACCCATCGAGTGAATGATCAGTCTTCATCTTGAAGACTAATCAACCTTATAAATGACCTCTAAAGATGTTTGGTGTGTCAGTAGATAAGTGAACATGTGGCCAATGAAGTTCCGTCACATACCTACTGAAAAAGACGGAAAGGATAGATCAAACGATACAATTAGCAAGTAATTAGTAGAGTTCAGCTTCATGCATAATTTTTTTTTGAGAGGACAAAGCGCAGAAATAATACAACCGCGCTGAATTCCTATTGCATGCCTACTAGTTTTTTCTTTTGCCTGTAAGGTAACATCCCGTTTTGCAGCAATAATGAGAAAATATTAAAAAAAAAAAAAAAAAAGGCAGCTCTGGTATTTTAAAGCTGAGTTATGAAGCACTAAAATGAGGCGCCAAAATCCGAGCTTCGATTAGGTCTTGTAGATAGAGATCTTACAATAATCAGCATTATATTGGAAGTGAGTTATGTTACCAAATGTTATACAGTATATAACATGAGGCTAGGTTAGTTTGGTGTCGCTAGCCAAGAGTCACGCCGAACGTTAGCTGTATAGCTTACGCTCTGCTAATATCACGTTCACGTAGTTTAGCACTCATAAAGACATTTACACACCTTGTTCTCCTGGCTCAACTAGAGAGGATGTTTGAGCTTCTGCTGTTATCCGCATATTATTTTCTCACATTAACTGACTGTGCGAACTGCATTTGACATATCAAACCCACGGAGACTGAATGAGGCAGCATTTGGAAGTATTTTCCACTAATAAACCCTCTCTAGTTGGTCTTTACCGCCTCTGTTCATTGAAGATTAAAAAAAAAAAATTCTGACGTTCAGTCATGTAGAATTTGTATTTGTCATGAAGCAATTACATTCGCCAGTGTGACTACTGCTTAAAATTTTCTTCTCGTCACTGATGGATTTTATTCGTCAATGAGGAAAATGACGAGCGGCAGCGGGAACCCTGAATAAATGAATTGGCTGACATTTTTACTGATTCACTGGACTAATTCTTTGTGCATTCGTTGTGAGACGAGACTGGACGGGAGACCGCAGAGGCAGGGAAGAATATGCATTGTAAACCAATAGTAGCTGTTTTCCGCAATCTGATTGGTTAATTACCCTTGTCGAATAGTGTTCGACATCCCTGAAATGACAGGACCTTTTCACCTGCTCATGAATACATTACCATGCAGAGGTGTATAATCCAGGGGTCAGAAAGTAAAAATCCTACCATGTTTTCATTCCAACCGTAAACTCCTGTCAGCAGATTTGACTTGTTAGTTTTACCACCCAGCTGAAGAATAGTGTCAGCTGCCAGGTCTTTTGTGGCTGGAACAATATCCTGGGATGGACTTATACTTCCTGAACCTGGATTATACACCACTGTTAGCATGAAAGCGGACCTACTTTCGCTCATTCAGCCCATCAGTTCAACTTGAGAGGTTGCGAATTTCTAGCGCTTGACTCCATTACCTAATTGTGACGGATCACGTCGCCATACGAAAAGACCCTGCAAAAAATGTTTCTTTCTTGCTTATGGTTTACAATATCGATAAATAGTTACGTTTGTGAAATTTATGGTTTACAATATCGATAAATAGTTACGTTTGTGAAATTTCCTGGGATTCATTGGAATTCAACATCCGCAAATTTAAACGTTTAAAACCTCCGACATGCGGGCGTTGAATTCCAATGAATCCCGGAAATTTCAAAACGTAACTATTTATCTTCATATTGTAACATGTTTTTAAAAAAGATGCCACTTATTGGCTGCATTTAAAGAAGGCTGCGCAGTAATAATGAGGCTGTACAGGACCAGCTGCTTGCCTGGATTTCGAAATCCCCTCAAGACCGTTATGTCCGAGACCAAGACAAGACAAGACAAGACCAAGATTAGAGAGTGTCGAGACCGAGACAAGACCAAGATCACGTAAGAGACCAAGACCGGTCTTGAGTACTACAACACTACTAGCTAGGACTAATTGCTGTCATCTAGGGACGTGTTTGGCACATCCGCTGGCTAGGCCACTACTATAGTTTATATCTATTGCAAACAAAGCAAAAATATTTTCTGTCCAGGGTGGGATGCACCAAAAATCGGCGTGGTGATCGCAAAATGGAGCTGATAGACAGCTTTCGCCATGCGGGGACATGGGAACTTCTAGCATTAAAACCGGGCATATAGATAAGAATCGTTCAGTTTTAAGTCACTTCACATTGACAGCTGTTATCTCTAATGTATACTTGATGATCTTACCCTGTTGTGCATTCGAAATTATGCTAACAATCCAAGAAATCCTGGGGGGTTCGCTAATAGACAGTGCTCCTCTATGTATCTGAATGGGATCTGGACAAACAACGATCTGCCGCATGGGTCTGAACCGCCCCGGATACAGAATTAACGCCATCTGGCGATTGAGAGTATTGCATCTGGCAAGGCCGCTATTCGTTATCTAAAGTTCTTTTGGGACCATTTGATGGAGTTTGGTGCAATTTTGTTTTAGGTAGTGGGTGGTCATTTACAGTGGGGTGAAAAAATTTGGGCACCCCTAGTTTAAATGTCTGTAACAATTAATCTCCAAGTGATTGAAAGCAAACCTGAACACTAAATGCTACAAAGTTAAACATGACACCTTTCTGCAAATTTAAAAGCAAGGTTTCCTTTTGTTTAAATTTTTCTGAATTTTTAAATGATAAGAAAGGAAAAGGGGCCCTGTGCAAAAGTTTGGAAACCCTTTTGGATTGTTTAAGAAGATGATTACTAAGACCTAGCCCCAGGTGATTTACTCGTCAGGGCCTCAGTGAGTCAAGTGAATATAATTTCAGGATTGAACTATATTACTACTCAAAATTTGATAGGGATCATTGGAATTTTTTTGTGAAATGACATGCAAATCTGGTAACTGCCACTGATGAACAATATATTGGATAAATGGCATGCAGTCAGACACAAAACACATTTGCAAGTGCATTTAATGACATTAAATGAGCACGCAGCCTCACATTTTGGCTTTCACGAATACTTCATGGTTTCACCTTTGACATGTTTAGTGAAAACAGACAGTGTTCATTTGATGTTTCATTACCACAGTTAATGTCAACAATGGGTATGGCCTCCCCTAGCTTGAATGACAGCTTGACAACGTCGGGTCACACTGTCAATCAGAACCCGGATGCTTGCAATTGGATTGTTGTTCCATTCATCAACAAGGGCATTTCCGAGCTGCAGCATTTTCCACACATGCTCGAAAGGGTTTAGATCTGGTGAACGCGTGGGCCAGTCCATGCGGACAATTGTCTCCTGCTCCAGGAATTGATTCACCACCCTAGCACAATGGGGGACGGGCGTTATCATCCATCAAGATGAACTCAGGGCCAACAGCACCAGTGTATGGTCTTACGCACATATTGAGGATCTCATCCCTGTACCGTACCCCTGTTATCGTCCCTCCTTCCATGACATGCAGGTCCGTTCTGCCGTTCCTGCTTATTCCTCCGCAGACCATAATTGATCCGCCACCATAACGGTCGTGTTCGTTGATGTAGGCATCATTAAATCGCTCACGTTGTCTTCGCCACACCTGTTGCCTCCTGTCAGTAAAGTCCAAGCACTCATCAGTGAAGAAAACTGGAGCCTTATCATTGTGTGTCCTTGTGACATGATTGTGAGCCCAATCCAAACAGTCTCGCCTATGAGGCACGGTCAGTGGGATTCAAACACATGGCCCTCTTGAGTTGAGGCCGGCAGTATGAAGAAGATTTCGTATTGTCTGAGTGGATACCCTAACCCCCGAGGCGTTATGAAGGTCCTTTTGTAGGGTGGTGTCTGTCCAGAAAGGATGACGTCATGCCTGAAGTGTGAGAAAGTGGTCTTGTCGTTATGTAGTCGATGTCTGACGACCACCCCCATGACGGTGTGCTGCTGTACCAAACGTTTGATGCCGGTTCCACGCTCTGTTCACAACGCTTTGGCTGACGTTGAGTGCATTAGCAACGTGACGTTGTGAGAAGCCAGAGTCAAGCATTCCGATGCATCTTCCCAATTGCTCTGAAGTCAATTGACGTTTATGACATTGAGGAGACATTGTTATTGCTAAATGTAATGCAAAAAATTTGGGAACTTCCAAATTTTCGCCAACAAGCAACACACGTCTGAGTTTAAATGGTGGTTTTGTGGTCATTTCACAAAAAAATTCCTATGATTTCTATCAAATTTTGTGTAGCATATATATTCTGAAGTAACTCTATGCCTTCTAAAGTATCTGACTGTGGTGGCTGTTGTTAAAAACCATGTGTTCCTGAGTCTAAACAGTTGTCTAAGGATGTCAAAATCAAGATAATTCACTTCCACCAAACTATAAAAAACTCTTGCAACATTTCAAACCATTTCTACTGTCAGAAACATTGTAAGAAAATGGAAAAGAAATGGAACAATTGAAGTCAAGTCAAGATCTGTAAGACCAAGAAACATTTCTGATAGAATGGCCCGAGATCTGAGGCTCAGAGGAACCCACACATCACTGCAAAAGAGCTGCAAAAAAAGAGTAGCAGACACAGGTCTGGTTGTTCACAGGACAGCAATACAGCGTACCTTATACAACAAAGACCTACATGGCAGTGTTTCAAGAATGAAGCCTTTTCTACGACCTTAACACAAAATTAAGCATCTGAAGTATGCAAGAGAAAACCTTGAGAAACCTCAAGCCTATTGGAACAATGTGCTTTGGACAGACAAAACCAAAATTGATCTTTTTGGCCACAACCAAAGAGGGTATGTTTGGAAAAAAAAGGGTCATTGATAGTCATGATGTCCAGTATTCTGAACATAGTATATTAGAGCTATTTGCTTGGCATGCATCTTGTCCAGTATTTTTGACAGAGCATAAAATCATTTATAACAAATGCACATGCATTACAAAGTGTGTGTGTTTCAGTGCCTGCAATATTATATTATTCATTCCTCCAACAGGAAAAATTTTTTGAACAAAACTTGAACAACATAAGAATATTTTTGACTTTTACCTTTTATCTTTGGACACCAACATCGTGATTGTGGTAAATCGTGACTAGAAAGAGAGACACCTAGTGGGGAAATTTTGAACTGGAAATATCCTATAATATGGACATAATGCATTTCAAAGTATCTATGAGCCTACACAATAAAAACATCACTTAAAATATGTCCAAAATATTAGACAACATGCAACAACGGATTAAATGATAAATGAAACAGCTATATATTTTAGTTATTTCTCATCAAAGTATTCACACATAGATTTCATTACAACTTAGAACTCGGCAAGTTTTAGGCATTCGGGATATTAATTTCACTACAGTGTCATGCTCAACAAATTTTCACGCGGACTGGAATATTTCTCATAGGTAAAATGGGCACAGTTCACAAACTTTATGATCCTGGTGATCTCATAACTGCTCCATGGGGTTTAAATCAGGTGACTAATACTTTTTAATTGCCTGTCGTGATCTCTCTTTTCCAAAAAAAAAAAAAAAGTCCCTGCTGATCTTGGATTTGAACACAGAAACAGTTTATTAGAAACACCATTCTAATACTGGATTGGGCCTCCCTTAGCAGAATACCACACTCCACGGTCAAAGTCACTGATATCACATTGTCTCTCCATTCAGACATGTGTGAACATTAACTGAAGGTCCTGACTTGTATGATTGTGTGCACTGCACCCCTGCCATGTGATTGGCAGATTGGCAGATAATTGCAAAAATAAGCAAGTGTTTGTGATTAAGTGCTTAGTGTCGGCCCACGTTTAAGGTTACTTTTTTGCTGTGAAGTCTCTTCTATTCAGTCCAGGGAAGAGCACAAGTAAGACTAACATTTCAGCGGTACAGCAGAGCATGCCCCAATGTGAATAGGCCACTGTCAAAGATTATGAAGATTCGCGACAGCTGTAAAACAGACATCACTGAGTTCTACCACACCGGGCAGAAAGCTGAAAATTTGTCAATCCTATCATGGCAGGTTTTTCCTTGCCAATATGCTGTCCTCGACCAGGTCAAATTGGGTCACCCTTCATCTCGATCCAAGCATTTCTCAAAATATCAATATTTGATATTTGAAAAATATATCGTATGTGATCTGATATTTGAATATTTGATACAGTATACGCTGAAATGCATGCTGCGATGCTTGTTTTTAAATACTCTGGGGTTTCAAAGATTGCAGGGGCTGCATATCTGTGTTATTCATGCATCTTTTTTCATATTTTCACTTAATACTACATTACAGTACTTTTTTCCTGTATGAAGTATTTGCTAAATTTCATAATTTGGTGCTAATTTATGACCTTTGCATTGGAAAATAGTTAGACAAACTCTTGAGTTAAATTAACTTCAGCTAATTCAGACCAAAAAAAATTAATATTTTTTTTCATGGAAAAATGAAATTTAATTCTTTCTCATTCTCAGATTTCTGTAGATTTAATTCTTGGTAATCTGACTAATTACCTGGTGTTAAAACCATTAACATTTTTATATTTTTGCCATTTTGGCCTTCCCACATGTTAAAAATTTTAGTTCCTTTAAAAATTGCCATATATTTATTTATTCATTGCCCAGGAACATACTCTTCTACTTACTTAGGTGTATTGAGTAGAGCACTTATATGCGTACTTGTGAATTATGGGTTGAAAAATATAAAGAGCACTTCAGACATTGTGCTTTGGAGACAGGGTTAGGCAGTGTCCAGAGGCCATCGTCATAGTAATTCCAGTAATAATTATACATATCTGACATTCTAATACCTGGGAGCTCTGTGTGTGTGTGTGTGTGTGTGTGTGTGTGTGTGTGTGTGTGTGTGTGTGTGTGTGCGTGCGTGCGTGCGTGCGTGCGTGCGTGCGTGCGTGCGTGCGTGCGTGCGTGCGTGCGTACATGTTACAACTATTTTATTTTCAGCTTTCCCCTTTTTTCTCACCTGAACACAACCGTACTATCAACTGTGTGACCCATCGCAAACCAACCTGCTCCCATTGACACAGGAGGGAGATACCGTGGCACATGATTCCTTCGACTCATGTGACAACTGGCCCTTCCCATCTTTTACACTATGCAGCCACACCAGCACTTACACACTGCCTATGCCATCAGAGGATCGCAGAGTCAGCGCACAATCTAGCCAGTACAGCTACATGCACCTAGCCAATCAGAAGAGGTTGCTTCAGAACAATGAACTATGGAATTCTTAACCAGCGTAACCCCTATTATCCTCGGCGAGGCTGTGCCAATTGACGCCTCGCCCATGCAGACCTTCGACTGTGGCCAGTAATAGGATGGCAGGGATTTGAACACTTGACCACAAGGCCCTCAAACAAACAATTTAGCTGTGAGCTACCCAGAGGCCAGAAAATCTCGCGGGGACATTTAGAGTTGTTAAAAATTTTGGGTGGTCCTCACAAAGGATTCTGGCTAATTGGTTAAAGTTTGGGTAATAGTTACGGTTAAGCCTGAGCTACAGTAAGGGTTAGACATTATTTATTTTTGGGAAAGGCTATGCAGAATGAATGTCACATCACTACAATGTCCTGACAAGGTTTCTTTTACAAACGTGTGTGTGTGTGTGCGTGTGCGTGTGTGTGTGTGAGTGCTCGCACACGCTCGAGCGTGGGTGTGTGTTTCAGGGTTTGATGGAGTGTAGGTGAGATGTGAGAGAAGCACTGAGCTCCCGGGCAGCCAGGAGCTGTGTGATGCATCTGCTGAGATGTCGCAGGCCTCAGGCAGCATGTCCAGCCCTGTATTACTGCTCAGTGCCTGCTGTCAAAGGGAATCAGCTCTCAGCTTGGCTGAGGGAGTCATTTTTTGAGCACTGTGTCCAAAGAGAAAATAATCTCGCTGTCCCATACTTATTTACGGTGCAGAACAGAGTCATATTTCTCAAAGGAGGACAACTTCTTCAGTATCTTTCTTTTTCTTTTTAAGACAGAGGCATCCGGGCTGGCTATACAATAATGGGATAAACTGTATGGGAAATTATGCTAAGCAATTCGATTCTTATAATAGTGCAGTGATTTGTCCCAGAGGTTGTATTTTTTTTTTTGTATTTTTAAAACGTGGGGCAATAAAAACTGACATTGTTTTTCACATTAGTAAATGCATGATCTTGGCTTTTGGTAGTTGGTTCTTGTTGGGCTGAGTGAAAGGTGACGGACATTGGCCTGACTGTGGTCAGTACACATCAGGTCCCTTTAAGTCGGAGATTCGTAGCGGTATGTATTTGAATGTATACATGGCTGTGTGGGTAATGATGCATGCAGGACTTTTGATGTCTGCTGAGGACACGGCGTATTCAGAGTTTCAGACAGGGTGGTTTGAGTGTTTTAATCCACTAACTATACACCCTCCCCCCAAACACACACACACACACACACACACACACGCACACGCACGCACACACACACACACACACATACACCGCTCCCTCGAATATTTACACTGACACTAATTTACACATGATTTGAGACTGCTCTTCCAGAAACAGTATAATAAGCTAAATTAATGGTGGGCCTTTAAAAAAGGACTGGCATGCTTCATTAATCTGCCATAATTACCAATGTGAATTCACAGCGATGCTACAGCCTCTTTATTTGAGCTTCATTTTCACACTGAAGGATTTGAAAGGGTCCTATGCTAATATCCCCCTCCTCCATTAGACATACATCACCTAGAGAGTACAGGGTTGATTTTTCATTTTTTTAGCCTCTGGAAGTGATGAATCCATAATTAGTCAGAGCATGTCATTACTTTTCCGGTTAAATACACCAAAGATGGAGGGAATGTGTGAGATAGAGTGAGAGAAAGAAGACAAGAGGAGAATATGGTGCGTGGTTATCTCATTAAACCACCGAAAGCCTCAGCACACTGTCAGTCCTGTTAAATTTGCACTGGATACACATGGTGTCCTCAAGCAACACTGCATGCATTAAACCCTTACAGCAGTCCCCTACAGACATACAGGGATAGAGCTGTAAGTACAACTGGGGAAAGGCTTGTCCATCCTCTCATTTTCCCTGCTTTGAAAACAGGAAATTACTCTTTTTAAAGGTATGATGTCCCAAGAGGACAAGCAATCCACTTTCTGAGCAAGTTTCACCGACTGGGTATTAATCTTTAATTATGTGGTAAAGTCCAATCGTTTTTTTTTTTTTTTTTTTTAATTATTTCAGCATACTGCAAGCAGCCTTTATGTTAAATACATTTTAACACACGCATGATCAAACGCATACACTGATATAAACATTAATTAACGAACATGCACAGTTATGCTTGGACCGGATTATGATAAATTACATGTGTATCCTGTGTAATTTGTTTTAGTTTAGCTTCTCCTCCGCACAACTCATTGGGTCTCAGGAGATAAGCGTTACGCTAGAGATCTGGCTTCAGTTCAGCCGGAAAGTTACTAAATGAGCATCATTGCCTTTCTCCAGTCAGAGGGAACAGAACGGGGTAAATGAGAAGATGCTAGCGGGGAGTCTCCCTGATACATAGCTGTACTCTTTCTCTGCATGAGCTGGGGCGCTGATTGATGCTGAAGGCGAGCTGGACGATGCGAGCCGCCGCTCTCTTGTCAGGTCAGTGGAGCGAAGCGGAGATGAGCACACAAGGCTAGCTGTATCATTAAAGCCCGTTCAATTTATATGCTGTCTTCTGACTACCTTATCAGTTCTGTTCCTAAAGCTGTGTAAGGGATTCCAAAATGTCACATTCTAAGGCAATACCCCACCTAGCCGTTATAAGGCTAATTGCTGTTGAGTCCTCAGCAATGAAACCGTGCTTCAGCTGGCTCTTGAGTACAACAGGGGGCGCCACAGTCACTCGGTAAATGGTGCACTGCAGTAAGAGACAGGGAATGAGAGAGAAAGAGAGAGCTGCCATGGTGGTGCTCATCCAACTGGGCATTTCTTTCTGAACTCTAACAGCTGTTTATATTTGCATTTCACAGGACGTTTAGATAATGACCAAAAACATGTGCCGTCAAAGAAACTCATAGCATTGCTATGAAAAATGATTTCTTCTTTCTTGCCAATTAAATTCTATTTTGAACGTAAAGATATTGTATTTTTGTAATAATTTGTTGAGAATATGAATGTGACCAACATGTAAAGTGTCTCTATGGAATGAGAGAGACAGAGAGAGAGCGCAGCAAACAAATAAAACATACTATAATGACAAATGTTTTTACTTTGACTCACAAAATATGATCAGCAAGGCCATATTATACAGGGCACGTGATGTGTTTGACCAAAAAAATGACTACAGCCTGCATCTGACCTTACCTGGCAGTTGATCTATTCAATCCAGTAAAGTTGGGGTTGCTTGTTTCCACATGTCCATGCATGCAGTCGCACATCTAATCATCTGTTTAACTTTAATTGAATCAGCCTCATCTGCAGTAACAACCAGAGATTCTCGTGTGACTCTGATTAAAGCATTTTCCATGATGACTTAATGAAATAATGAACAACCAATTGTTTATATGCAATTATAAAGTTAAGATCAATTGGATTAGCTCAAAGGTTTACACAAAAACACGACCTTCAGAACAGCGGTGACAGAGAGTGGCATGATGGGACAGCGACTGGTAATTAAAGATATGCTTCTCTTTAGCAATGAAGTGATATTTTGTTAAATGCTCACTGGGATTTTGTATGGAAAACTCCACTTTAATGAGTCCTGTGTTATTTTTGTGCTTTCAGTGAGCTGGCAACTAGCTGAACATTTTATTTTTGCTATTTACAGGAACACTGTGCTAAGTATGGAAAACACAACTTCACATCTTGCGCTGGAAAGAAAGGCAGTCAACTGTCAGCTGATGCTGTCACCTGCAGTGACAGTGTCAGGGCACAGGATCTCTGGTGCATTTGTGCTGTCAGCTCTAGTTGGCTCTTGCAGTGGGTGTCAGAACCTTGGCTGAAGACTCATCGGGAACATGTTTAAAATTTAAACCTGGAACTCGCCTGATGGCCTTTCAAGCAAATTAGCAGAGTGATGGAGATTTGGTATGAGACGAGCCAAAGGGAGGTGAGATGGCAGGAGCTGGTTATAGCATGGTTCTGTTTCAGTGGAAGGTGAAGGAAAATGACTCAATCACAGGTGCATTTTGGGAAAGCTCTAAAAACACAAAACAGAAGAGAAACTAAAACTGCAAATTAAAAAAAACAAAAAAAAAAGTTATTTTTGAAGTCTCAACACAAGGAAGTTCTTCATCCCTCTGTATTGTAAATTTGCCCAGAGGTGCAATCCAGATTTCTAAGTATGAATGTTTATTTCTTTAAATGACCACTTATATCTAAAATCCAATCCCTCGTTCTCAAATTAAATTTGAACCACCGAATTGAAACACACTTTTCTAAATACAGGTCATTGCCTCAAGAGGGGAATCTTAATTCCTAAATTCAAATCCCTGTTTCTGAAGTAGAATCCTATTTTTTGCTTGCGAGGGTATTGCCAGAATGTTGAAATACTGAATTGTGCTAGTGCAACATTCCTCACTTGATAACTATTTCCATCTTAAAATTATCAAACATGAGCAAGAAGAACTATTGGACCAGAGAGTATTTGAGTAAACAAAAGTGAATTACATTTATTATTTGTTGGCAAAGTTGGCAGACAGAGTATTTTTTTTGTAAACTTCTGAATTTATCCTATTGCAACCATCAGGAGTAACATCATCAAAAAAGGTCAGTGCGCTCACTTTAAAAGCAGCCATGCAATGCCAAGCCATTAGACTCCCTCTCCTGTGCTTCAAGAATGGGCTCGCGTGTCTTCGATTGGTAGCAGATACTTAGGCCATTACATCGCTTTTGTAGGCATTAATCTTGGTCTCACCAGTCAAAAAAAAAAAAACAAAAAAAAATGTTCTAGAACTTTTGAGACATATCTCCGTACTTGGTAGTAAATCTTGCCTTCCAATTCTTACTACTGACGAGCGGTGTGCATCCTGTGGTACACCCTCAAGACTGCTACTCTCTACTTCTTTGAACTCCTGATGAGAATACCTTCACCACTGCCCTGTTGAGACTGTCTGTGATGTCAGTCACTTACATTGTTTGTTTGTTTAATCTCAAGTTCTCAACAGCCCTCGCAATGTCTCAGTCATCAACGGCTATTGTTTGGTCAACCTAATCAGTGTTGCTGAGTATGGCACTGGTTTCTTTGTTTTTCAGGGCATTCCAGGTTGTTGTACATGCTGTCGCAAGTGCTCACACAATGGCTCTGATTGATTTTCTGAGCTTAAGAATGGCTGCTTTTCTCCCAAAGACAGCCCTCTGGTCTTCATGTTGGTTAATCTTTTCTGACACAAAACTTAAGGCTAAAACCACGCAGAACTATTTATTATTTAACCAATCAGCCTAACGCTACAGATTTTCGAAGCAAGAAACCCCTGTCAGTCACATGCACTAATTCTTTTGCTCACCCACAAATTGGGTGGTGTGTTACAAAAAGGTAAATGTCCTAAGTTGTTCCACAAATTTAGATGAAAATTCCAGGAAACAAAAGCTGAAAATTGGATCGGTCGTGTCACGTTAATCTTTTGACGTCAAACTCTATTGTCTTCACTCTAAGGCTAAGAACAAAGGAATTGACCTTGCTGGTCCAACACTGTTTGAAATTACTTTTGATTGAGCTTAACAGAGCTGTTGCATCAATGCCAGGAGAGGAGGAACAGATTTAAACTGGAATGAAAGCAGAACGCACTGCCTACGTTCCTTCGCTGATTCTTCTTTAGTATATGATTGCTTTGAAATGTCGACAAAGGTGTTATTTTAAGTGCAAATATTCTTGAAAAGTTGTGAGGGGGAAGAACAATAACATTCACTGCACTGGGGTCATTTTAATTTTATGGCTCAGCTCTGTCTTTCTCATGAAAAGGAGAATATGTAAACATTTATCCATTGTTCTGTGGTTTTGGGTATTTTCCCTCAAGCACAATTTTACATATCTTCAAAAAGATTACTGATGTTGAATGAGGTAAAGACTGCAAACAAATGCCAACAAGAAGTATACCGTCATGCTGGAGTGAACACTTCATTTGACAGCTGGAACTGATCCCTCACAACCACTGCTGACGAAGCCCTGACATCCTCCACCAAAGTTGTCTGACTATCCGGAGTCTGTCAGTTTGGCATTTTCCCTGCTTTAGTTACAAAATATGTCCTGTTGGGAAATTAAATATTCGCAATCTAGAGGCCATTCTATACTGTTGTTGCTACATTTTGTCATACGTTACATTTGACTTGTCAATCCAATAACATATTGACAACAGCGGGCAGGACACTGTCAGTCTAATCTCCCGCTCTGCCACTGTTGTTAGACTGCTCTGTCAGTCTTGTCGTTCTGCAGTGATAATTCAACAACATTGCTATAACCTCAGCTCAGGTGCTGCCATCTGTTTTACAGATTTGGTTTCACGCTAACTAACTCTGTGCCAGTGTCTAACGAGAAGCCTGCCCTCTGGGACCAAATGGAACCTGGTGCTCCACACCTTAAATTGCATGATTGATGCAGCCCAGCTCTAGCACTCTGCCTCAGCCAAAGGAAACAAGAAGACGGATCATATCCCACGGGGCATTAAGCTGGATGACTGCGATCACTCCCTGAGCCAGATTCACCTGAGTGCTGCAGAGGGTGTGAACGCCAGAAAAACACATTTACTCTCGTATCCAGTCAATGGATTGAGAGAATGTTTTTATACTGGGAAAATAGCATGACTTAATGAGACTAAACTTGGGTCTAATCCTTTGTCAACCATGTCATCTTTCCATCTAATGCTTAAGGGTCAGAGGAGTTTCCGAGGACCACAAAACGCTCATGTTAAAGTTAAAAACAACGTCAATCTGACGTAAAATTTTTTTTGGTTATTTTTTGACATAATTGAGCTCAATGATAATTACTGAAATCTTGATTGAAACACTCATGAAATCCATCATTTTTGTTTTCGCAGCAAAACGTCCTGTCACTCTTCATTGGCAGGAAGTAAAAGAGCACTCACTATATGTTCAGACACCCAACAGAATCTATGAAGAATCATACCCACCATTACAACAAAAATCCACCAGTGCTCTGCTTTATAATCAAACAAAAATGATTATAGTATTTTTAAAACACTTAAAAAACAAGTCTTTGTCAATGCTGCGTGGATAAGTCAAGGCGGCACGTATCAACAGCTGATATTGATATGAGTTAAGCAATGATCACGCAACGCCAGTCCTACATTACGTGATTGCTGAAGTGTTTCTCCGCCTCTCATTGGCTAAACCCTTTCAAGGGATGGAAAGCTGGCGACCTTTAGTTTTTTTTTTTTCTTATTGTTTGGCCGCATTCTTATTTCTTTTACTTGATGCACAATGCAAATTCATTCTAAAGATGTGCAAAAGTCCCAGCGGACAATCAACCGACCTTCAACGTTTAAATGTTTTTGAAATAATGTCAGTTAAAGAAAAAATGTAATTTCAACATCAACACAATGCTGAATATTAACTGATTGAAGAAGAGTAGAAAATTTGCTAATGACACAATGTAAAATGACAACTTTAAATGACTTATATCAACATATGAATCAACAAAATGTCTACAACTATCAATGAATTTTAACTTTTGTTAGAATTGTCTATTGAAGAGCCAACATTATTTCAACATCAAAACAACACTGAGTGTAAACTGTGAGAACAAGTGTTGATAAATTACTAATTATTACAAATTGAAATGTCACACCCAGGTAGCTTTACTGGTAGAGCGTACGCCACATGCATTGAGGCTCACTGCAGCTGCCTGGGTATAAATCTGACCTCAGGCCATTTGCTGCATGTCAACCCCTCTCTCTCCCCCATCTTTCCTGTCTCTTTCCACTATGACTGTCCAATAAAGATGAAATGCCATAAAATAATGCTTAAAAGAAATAAGACACAGAAAACACAATTTCAACCTTGATTTGATTTTCAAAATCAAACTGAAAATTATTATTGATTCAACATTGGCTAATTCACCTATGTTAAAAAAATAAGATGTTAAAATGATGTTGCAAGTTCAATGTTGATTCACTTTTTAAAATCAAGTCAAAATTCAACAGTGATTAATCAATGGCACATGACATTGATTCAACATGAAATAAACATTCAAATGCCAGCTGGGGTGAGTTTAAACAGCAGAATCCTCAGTGGATCACGACTGTGGGAGTTTGAGGGAGAGAAGAATCTTTATGAGAGGTACCATAGAGGACAGTAATGACAATTCAGACAGGACACTCACGTCAGATTTAACCATTTATTTGGAATGACATACATTTGAATTAGGTGATGACTCTGCTCAAGTGATACTCTGGAACAATCTGAGCAAGCATGACACAGACATCCCAGGAGATCACAACCCCCCCAGCAGAGCCTGGTTCACCGTGTTTAAAATTTCTATTCAGTTCAATTAAATTTATTTGTATAGCGCTTTTCACAGAAACTGTCACAAAGACGCTTTACATTGAGAGATTAAATAAATGAAAGGGCAGTGCCCAGCCTATTCCCCACTACAGCAAATGAGGCAAAAAACTCCCAGTAGGGAGAAAAATCCTCAAACGGAGGTGAGAAAAAACTCCCCAGTGGGAAGAAATCTCAGGAGGAACCCGACTATAGTGGGGAAGCCCATCCTCCGCGGGCTAGCTAAATAATAACAAAATAAAGTCAAATAGAGTAAAATGGCAAAAGAGTTCCATTTAAGTCCATCTGAACAGTGGCATCTGTAGCTCCAGGAAGTGGCATGCCGAGGATGGCGCAGAGCTGGATCAGGACTGGATCAGGACAGCAGCAGCCAGCGCTCAAAATGAAATGAAAGACGATACAGTTTACAAACAATGCCGATACCATACAAAACAATGCCAATACCGTATAAAGACAAGAGTATGACACAAGTACTGCCAAAGACTGTGCCGTTGGAAAGGAGGAGGCTGGGGAGGTGGAGGGGATGTTTGTGTAGATCTGTAATGGGTCTTGGTGGGAATGGTAGAGCTTGGTCAGTTGAGATGGAGAGCGCTGGCTAATTTGAAAAGATGCGCAAATTAGGTACGTGACGCTGAAGTCCAACACGATTGGACAAAGGGTGGAGCCAAGACTGACTTCCATGCCTGTCTACTGACTAACACTGATGCTCCATTTCTATGGCTGAATACTGTACAATGCAGGTTGAGGTCAAAAAGAGCTGGAATGCCAGAAGAATGTATGAAAGGCTAATTGCGCAGGGCAAAAACTTATCCTAAGCACCTTTTTCAGTACTGTATTTATGTAGCGCCACGCAAGGTACCAGCCTGCACATCAGGAGCAGTGTTAGGTTCAGTATCTTGCTAAAGGACAGTTCAATGCATTTTCTGGAGGAGCCAGGGATCAAACCGAGAACCTTCTGGTTCCTAGACCACGTACCCTAACTCCTGAGCCATGCCACACCTCATAGAAAATATAAGTAGTAAAAAAATTTAAGTCAAAGAGGAGGTTAAGTGTTTTTAAAGAAATTTGGTAAAGTTTATAAAGATGGATCACTGCTGAATGAGAATAAGGATATTGCTGATACCTTAAACAGATACTTGGTGAAAAATTTTACCACCAAGCAGATTTTTATATATCTCTAAACCATTGTCAGTTATTTTTAGGCAGTCTTCAGAAACTGGAGAAATACCAAATGATAAGAAGCTGGGCAATATACAATGTAATACCAATATATAAAAAAATGAACGGTACTGAGGCTGGAAATTACAGGCCTGTCAGTTAACCTGCATTCCATGCAAAATACTGGAATCTATCATAGACGACGAGCTGGAATTATTTCTTGAACGTAGTAATTTCTTGAGGGATAGCCAACATGGTTGCCGTAAGGGAAGGTCATGCTTGACAAACCCTCTGGAATTCTTTGAAGAGGCCATCAAGATTTATGATCAAAGCAGGGCCTGCAAAGTCGTATACTAGGACTTTCAGGAAGCATTTGATACAGTATCGCATGAGAGACTAATTTTCAAAATAAGGACCGTTAGGATTGTAGGAGGTAGTCCAAAAAAGTTCATACTGTCTGTGGTACCGATTAGATTTGACGTTCTTATTTTCCAACAGAAAAGGTTTTATCCTACTTCAACATGTTTTGACAGATATCTTCCATCTTCTTCAGAAGAGTCACTGATTTTGTTAGTTATGTGTCTTATCGGCTGATGTTAACAAGGGACGGCCACACCTCCTGCTGTCCCGCCGCTCCTCTAAGATGGTACTCCAGGTGTGGAAAAGCATATATGCCCCCTCGTCCCGGTTCATAGGCCTGTGGGCCCGCTTCCAGATTTCAATTGCCTCCATGATCCAGCGTTGTATCGGTTGTTCTGTCTGTGGATAATTTTGGCCTTGCCCCAGTCCATAATATGGTTTTCCCTCTTGCAATGGTCTGTGATTGCTGATTTGAGGTTTTCCTGTTGTGCTTGTACTTTAAGTGAGTGTGTCTGTCTTATTGTTGTCTCTTTCTCGCATTCTTTTTGGTGTTCTTTTTTTCGTGTGTGAAAAGGTCTACCCGTTTCCCCAATGTATGTTTTATGGCAAGACCGGCATGGGATTTCGTATATGACGTCACATTTGTTATTGTTGTCAATTTGGTCTTTCGGGTGTACCAGTAGTTGTTGTAATTTTAAGTATGGTTTTACCTAGGTGTTGATGTGGAATTTTCACATGGCCTGTTGAATCTGCTCTGTGACGCCTCATATGTATAGTAACGTAACGACTCCTTTTTGTTTCAGTTTCGTTTTTTCATTTCTTTCTGAATGTGCCAGTGTTTTGTTTCTGCTGTTCTTGTTGTTTCACTGTGTTTATGGCCCATAGTGGGTACTGACATTTCTTCAGTGCATTAGTTATATGTTCCTCTTCCTCTTTTTTGTTCATGTCTTCTGAGATGATGGATGCTCGGTCAAATAGGGTTCTCATCACAGAAAGTTTGTGATTTATGGGGTGTTCAGATAACCAAAGCAGGGACAGGGTCCAGGACGAGGGGGCATATATGCTTTCCCACACCTGGAGTACCATCTTGGAGGAGCGGCCGGACAGCAGGAGGCGTGGCCACCCTGTCAAATTTGTTGACGCCTCATTAACATCAGCCGATAAGACACATCTCTCACAACATCAGTGACTCTTCTGAAGGAAGATACACATCGAAAAATGTTAAGGAAGGATAAAGCCTTTTCTGTCAGAAAAAAAGAACATTAAATCTGATTATAGGAGGTATTCTGGAGTGCATTCAGAGCTGTTTACAGGATAGGACACAAAGAGTTGTGATCAAAGGGATCTCATCTGAGCTACGCATTGTGGGAGGTGGAGTCCCCCAGGGATCAGCATTGGGACCCCTGCTCTTCCTCATCTACATTAATAACCCTGATTGGAACATTGAAAGCAAATTTGCAGATGATACTAAATTGTTTAGCGAGCAGTTTAGAGCCCACTAAAGTGATTCAGGATGATTTAGATAGAATTCAGAATTAGGCAGAATATGGCTAAGGAAATTCAATGTAGCTAAATGTAAAGTTCTACATGTAGGTAATAAAAACATTGGACAGGATCACTTCATAGGATGTTTAAAACTGGAATGTGCTCCACATGAAAAAGATTTGGAAGTGATTATGGACGAAACCCTTACAGGTTCTAACCACGGCGCCTTAGCAGTTAAAAAGGCCTACAGGATGCTGGGATATATAGACAAAAATATTGAGCATAAATCTAAGGAGGTTATACTTCTCTTGTGTTGCCGCATTTCCAAAAAAACAAGTTGGGACACTGTAAAATGTAAATAAAAACAGAATGCAATGATTTCCAGTTCACTTAAACCATTAATTTTATTGAAAATAGTACAAAGAAAACATATTAGATGTTCAAACTGGGAAATTATATTGTTTTTTGAAAAACATCGGCTCATTTTGAATTTGATGCCACCAGCACATTTCAAAGTTGGGACAGTGGCAACAATAGACTAGAATGGTTTTACTACATGAAAGAAATACACCTGGTGGAACATGTCATAGCTTATTAGGTTAACTGGCAGCAGGTCAGTAACATTCTCTGGTATAGAAAGTCTTTCATAAAAAAAGATAGCAGGGTGTCACCACTCCTTGAAAACCTGTGTGGGCAAATAGTTTAAAAAAATGTATGAATAATGTTTCTTATTGTAAAAATTGCAAAGAGTTTGGGGATTTTTTTTCCTCTACAATTCAAAATATAATTTAAAGATTCAGAGAATCCAGAGAAATCGTTTACAAAGAGCACGGCTGGTCACGAGCTTCAGGCCCTCAGGCGGTACTGATTTTTTTTTTTTTTTTTTTTGTCAGGTTTCTGTTATGGAAATCACTGCATGGGCTCAGGAACACATCTGTCAACTGCAGTTGGTGAACATGGGTAGTCACAAGTTAAAACTGCGAACATGAGAACATGTTCATGTGAACATTAGACCATATCTAAGCAAAATCTGGAAAATGCTGTCACCTTCTCTGAGCTCAAGCTCATTTAAGATGGAGAGAAGCGTAGTACAAAAAATTGTCCTGCGGCCTGACCGATCAAAATGTGAAATATTTTCTTCATGAATCATGGATGCAGCATCCTCTGGGCTAAAGAGCAGAGGGATCATCTGGCTCATTAACAGCACAAGGTTCAAAAAACCAACGTGCATGATAGTGTGGGGGTGCATTAATGCACATGGCATGGGTAACTTGCACATCTGTGAAGACACCATTAATGCTGAATAATATATACAAGTTTTGGAGCAACATATACTGCCATCCAGACATCTTTTTTAAGGAATGCCTTGCTTATTTCTGCAAGAGAATGTCAAACACCATATTCTGCACGTATTACAATGACATAGCTGCTTAGTGAAAGAGTCTGGGAGCTGAACTGGCCTGCCTGCTGTCCGAACCTGTCATGCAGTGAGAATATTTATGTCATGGTTTTGCCCAGCCGGCATAAGGAAAGAAGCCGGCGGGCACTGGGACCATGTACCCAAACGCAAGTAAGGGACCCACACCCACAGGCTGAATAAAAATATAAAAACATATTTAATTAACAGAGTAAAACAGAGAGGAGCAGCGGCAACCACTTCCACAGGGCTCAGAACACAGACTGCACCTGCACAGCCAGTTTGGCAGAGCAGCTCATTTATACTCTTCACTGCACCTCCACCTCAACGAGCAACAGATGCGCTGCCCGCACAGCGTCCAGGCCCCAGAACGAAACACATGAGAGTGAGTATCAGAGAGTAAAGTCCCGTCTGCCTTCTGCACCTGCTGTCCGGAATATATAGGGAGGGGAAAACACAAAGACACACACAGGTGCTGAAAATAATAAAAATTACAAGGGGGAGAACACGAGGGAAACCTAATTACATGAAATAGGTAAACACCAACACACGGACAAGGATCACAAGACTTTCCTATAGACAGGATAAATAAACTGGATAGGAACTCCTAAGTGCACAGAGAGGCAGGACAGAGATTAGACAAATGCAGAGAATCTGCAAGAAACAGTGAAGCAGATTAAGCGAAAGCGAGAGGCGGAGACAAGAACAGGGCGAATGCGGAGAGGTCGTCAGTCAATTAGTAAGTTCAGCTGTACAATCCCGAGTGCTCGTTAGTACGTTAGTCTTATATACAATGTTAGTATTGGTTACTAAGTTATGGAAAAACAACAAACTGTTAGCACGGTTAGTAAGATTGAAAAGTAAGGTAAAGTAAGCAAACGAGATCGGAAGGAAGGCTGAAACCCAGAACCCATTAATTCACCCGAAATAGTGACACGATCTACTGAAACTGAAAAGCGGTGACGAAACTAATGACAGGACAGGGGAAAAACAAAATACCATACATGGGAAAGACGTGGACCGGAATAACATGAGAGAGATACAAAATGTAGAAGGATAAAACTAAAACCATAAAACAAATCCAAATCACAATAAAAATATCAAAGAATAAACAGACATAATAATAATTCAATTATCAATAAAACCTAATATTAAAAACAGAACACAAACCCCAACCAAACACGAAAAACCACGGATCACAACACACAAAGTTATTTCCTGGTATAAAAAAATTAATGTTATGAGGAGAGGCTGATGATCCTGAATCTCTGCAGTCTTAGGAAAAGGAGACTTCAGGATGATCTGACTGAGGTCTAAATATGTTGAAGGGATTAACAAAGTTAACGATGTAGGATTTCTTAGGCCAAGTTCTGTTAATAGAACCCAGAGTCACAAATGGAAGCTAGCCAAGGATAGGCCTAAATTTAGTACTGATATTAGGAAATATTTTTTTCATGCAGAGAGTAATTTTAGTGTGGAACAGCTTGCCTGACCATATTGTTGAGGCAGAATCCTTGGGATTTTTCCAGAATAGGCTTCATTTAGTGGCAGATACCATTTAGTCATTGGGTATCTGAAGTGTTCGATTCACTTCAGTACTAGGAAAATGGCGAGCATAGTTGGGCTGAATGGCCTGTTCTTGCCACTCATTTTATGTTATGTCATGTCTTGTTATAGTCTAAATTAATAAACAAATTTAGAAGAAAAAAAATGGCAAAAAATCTAAGTCATAATATCTTTACGGAATTTTGGTTATTCTCTCATTTAGCATTGGTTTTGTGTGAAAGTTGTCTTTTATTTTATCTGACTATCCACTGAGGTGATTGATGATATAATCAATAAGATTAAGGGTAACCACAGACTTCTCATCTTAATTTGAAACACAGAACAGCCCAGTACAGCATGTTTTATCTTGTTTCCGATTTAAATTTGTTATCCAAACATTACAGCAATAAAGTGGAATAACAATGGTTGCAAAACCTACCTAGCCGGCCATATTCATGATTTGCACATGGAAGACAATAAAAATTCGACACACTCACAAGCCTGCACGCACGCCTAAAGCGCTAGGACAAACACATGGATGCACACGCACTCACACAGGCTTACACACATACACTGACAAACATTCCAAGTTTCATTCAGTCAAGTGAAAATTGCCTCCATCAGTAACCAACAGCAATGATAATGAAATGATTAATGGAAAACAAAAAAGAGGCAGCCCCATAAGTATCCCATTAGGCTTAACACTTTGGTGAACAAAAAGAAATGCACATTAAGGCAATTTTCTGGGCTTGCAAAAGGGGCATGATTCCTCAATCTGCCAACATAACGTACGGCAAAGGGCAGCTCTCACTGAAGCTCACAATTCTTTTAGCTGTTTGCTGTGTAATTTTCATGGGGACTCATTCTGTTTCTTCATTTAAACGTTACATATACCGAGCCTACAGTTAATGTTCAGCAATATTACAATTCTAGGGACAGCAGGGTCCTCTCCGGACCAATGTAATGCAATTAGGGCCTCAAGAATTATGCCCTCTTCAAGCAACCCTGCAGATGCATTAATACTCAGTGTGAATATTTTATTGGAATGATACATCAGGGAGATGTTGTTTTGCAGTGCCTTATGTTCGAGTGAAAGCATAAACTACTTTTTTTGTTTTCCTCTTGATTCTTTCCAGGTCATTAGTTTTATTTATTCAGTTGCAACCTGATCCAGTTCTTGCAATGGATCACTTGGAAAGAAAAAACCTTAACTTCAAAAGGGAGATTTTTCTTTATTGTCAGAACTCACAGACTAAGTAAAGCACGAGAAAAAAACATTTGGTGTGTGAGAGCAATTTCTTTACACCAATTTGAAATTTGCATAAACTCTCACATTCATTTATTTATTTATTTTGGCCTCTCAAAATAACATACTTGCAAATGTGGAAGCCTCATTTATAATGTACTTGTGTACTATATATATATATATATATATATATATATATATATATATATATATATATATATACATACATATAATCTTGCACTTTAATATGTTTACAGCACAATAGGTTTTGAGCGCTATTTTTACGTTTTTTCACTGTGGCACTCTGTATCAGTCTACAAGCCCCTGCCATAACAAAAGTTTGCTTTCATGCAGTGAAGTTTCAGGAAGCCCTTTCTAATGGTCCAGTCAGTGTGGCCTCACCTCTCAGCAGTGGACATTACAATGCATTAGCCCGATGGAGAGGCACGCTCAAATATCAGACACTTAATTTGAAAACAGAGTTAATAATCGATATTTGGGATCTTGGATAATCAGCTGATTAAATGAACACTTTGTGCCTCTGATTGGCCAGACTGTGTTTGTACCTCACTCCGAGGTAAAGGGAGGGTGAAAAATGCAGCAGTTCTTGGACCTCAAAGACCATGATTTGAGGACCAGGGATCCATACCAAATCATATATTATTTAAATACTGATGTGATATACCTTTCAGGTAGAACAACAACACGCGCGTCAACAGAATTCAACTAAATGTGTCAATTAAGATATTATATGGAATAAACTGCTCAGTGATAAAAATAGCTGAGCGTACATTACCATACCATTATACATGCAACAAAATGTAAACATACCATACGGCAAGTCAATATAAAAGTTTCCGTTGTAGTGCAGATTATCTTTTTAAACTCAAAATCTATTTTTGTAAATGCTCTCACATTACATCAGTCCAGATGTATGCTGAACTTCAAATTTCTCAAAAAGTATTGGGAGTATTTTGAAAAAAATATTAAAATGAGATGCAAAACATCTTTGTATTTTATCCGCATGATATTTTGTATTCAAAAATCTAACCTTTCATCAAAGCTACGCTATTGAAAGAAAAATTTTAATTTAATCATGAAACAAATTTTTCTTTTCTCAAAAATATACCGTATGCGCCAAAATTATTTTCACTCCTTCAGTTAATATTTTGTGCAACCTCACCGGTAGTATAATGGCTGATGAGAGTGAACACATAACATAAGGTCTGAGACCGTTCCTCCATACAAACTCTCTCCAGATCTGAGTTTGACAGTTGCGGACTTCTCTTCCGCTCATTCCACAGATTTTTCTTAGGGGTTTAGGTTGGGGAGACTGTGATCCTAATGGCAAAACCTTTATTCTCTGGTCTGAGAACAATTTTAGGCATGTTCTACACACCGACAAGGGACACAAATGAAAGATACAGTATGCATTTTTTTCTTTCAAAAATTACTGCCCCAGATTGAAGGGGTAGAATATGATAAAATCCAGTAAACCATTTTTATTACTGACATGTTTTTAGTATTCACCATCCATGCCTGTATATTCATCTGCATGAGGGTGAAGCTGGCTGTGAGAATGAGCAGACTAGTTCAAAGTTAAGTTACTCTGTCAAATGTATGCCAGCAAGTAATAGCATTAATGTTATTGATTATTGAATAATACATGATACAATCATGATGCATTATTTATATTAATACCCTTAATTGCTTGCTGCATAAGTCTGGTAGTTGTCATCTTCAGGTAACATTAGAAGTAAGGTGTGTCATGTTTTGGGAAGATCCTAAAGGTCACCTTGTGCAACATCATATAAGTGACACTCCAATTTTTGCCATCTAGGTTACATGTAAAACACCCTTTGAAATAGAATCAAACCACTAATATTAATCTTTGTGCTCATTTGCATGTAGCACGGGCAGAAAACTATCAGTTAGTATTTTCAGCCAGAGGAAAACAGTCTATGCTAAAGAACCATCCCATTCAAGAATTGTGGAAGAGGTTGTGTGTATTGCATATGACTGCAACTAGGCCCCTAATATTTCCTTTTTGAAAAACATATATCTTATTGTAGAATATACTTGAATGTTGCTTCAGTAGCTCTTTTCCTTGGATTATCTGGGTTTTCTGAAAGGAACCATGCAGTTCAATTGGGTTGGAAAGGGTTAAAAGAAGTTTGAGATGGTCAGGACCATATTAGGTCATTGGGTTCCTGGTAACTGTATACAAAGCAACCATATGTCAGTTTATTAGAAAGATTTCAGAGGAGTGAGGTACAGAATGGTTGTTGACCCTTTTAGTCACACTTTATTTGAAGTGTTGCTCATAAAGTTTTTATAGAGCATGTATAATGCCTTCATAAATGAGACGTTATGTCTTCATAAATTACACATAAGCAAACGGCATGCTTTCTAAAGGGTGAAATAACACTTCCTCCTTCAGCATGTGATGCCAGATGTGATATAACTGATGATGTCACTTAGCTAGTGGCTTAGCTAGTGGCACCAGGACTCCCTCGAAGAAGAGATCTTGTATCTCAATGGGACCTTCCTGGCTAAATAAAGGATAAATAAATAAATGATTGCGATAAAGGGTGACATTGTCTGCTAAGTGACATTATCATTGTCACATCTGGCATCACATGTTGAATAAGAATGTGTTATTTCACCCTTTACAAAGCGTGACATTCACTTATGAATGATTTATGAAGACATTATGTCTCATTTATGAAGGCATTATACATGCTGTATAAAGCCTTTATGAGCAACACTTCAAATAAAGTCTGACCCCACTTTTTCCAAGGTCTGGTGCAATTCTGAGCCTTAAGCAGAAGAACCGTGATGTCAGTCACCTCACAGCCAATCATTACTTTTCCATTTTACCAGCACTTTTTTACAGAATTGAAAAAGAATTTAAACTCAGAGTTTGTAGTTGACCAAAATGTGCACTGGGACCATTCATTTGAAGCAGTAGCTAACTCCTTATAGTACCACTTTAGTCAAGTTTAGAACTATAAGCAATCTAGGGCAAGAAGCATGAGGTCCTTTCACATATTTTCATGCCAATTTAGAGTAGGGATTTAAATTATTTCACAAGTCGATTTACTTTGATCTTTATTTTGCAACGTAATTTAATGAATTGTTTGTGTTGATGTTGTTTCCTCCAGTTTGTCTCAAACATGAAAAAAGAAAAAAATATGCAGCATAAGTCATGAAAATTCCTGAGTCACAAAGGTATCATTCACTTTATGAGCGCTATTGGATGCGGACTTCATAAATTCCAGAAAAAAAAAAAAAAAAATTCTATTCTTCATTCAGATCTTTATTATTGGTTTCAATCTGTATTGTTTATGGGACATTCATACTGCAATTTATCATAATCCAAACTCATTAAAGATCTTTCTTTTTGGCACAGAATTTCTTCTGCTCTGCATGCTTTTTTCTAATAAAGTCCCTAGTCCAGTTCTGGCAATGAAGATTCCCCAAAATTAAATACCAGGACTAGTATAGCTAAAATCAAGTACTTTCAATAGAGTTGACTACTCATTTTGCAAACCCCTGGATGCTGTTGCAAACCACGGAATGAAGAGAATTACCCACAAAAGGTCAGAAAAAATTCTCAAAAACAGTGACCACATGCACTTTTCTGAGACTCAATGCAAAATCATTATTTTACTTCTGCCTACAGCTTGGTCTCTCCTGTCTCAGAAAAAATAAAATATAAAAAATGGATATTTCACTCTGACCAGCAACTATAAGTTCATTTTTTCCTTTTCGCTCATTGATTTCAGTGAATTTAGTCTTTTTCATTTAATTAATCGATGTTGTACATCTGTACCTGCCAGTTGGACCCTGTACCTACATTATTCTGATGTTGCAACCTGCAAATGGCTCAATTTATTAAATATTATCTATGCCTTCCACGTGGGTACCTGGAAATGTGCAACCTTTCAAAGTAGCAGTCATTCTGAATAGTGCTAATCAAGGTTCAAATGAGCTAACTGGCCTATCTCAAATCTCTTTTTCCACAAAATCCAAGAAAAGGCAGTTACAAAGTGTCTTTTTAACAATCAAATAGTATTCTGTTCAGTCAGGACAATGACATAACTATTGCTTGGAAATAGCTCTTCTTAAAACTCTTGATGAAGAACTCTTTCTCCTTCTACTTGTGCTTCAGAACTGAAGTGGCACCCTTAACATAATCAATCGTATTAGTCTTTCATAAGTAAACACGCACTGCCTTGGTTCAGGCCTTATGTGCCAGAACCGCATAAATGGGTTTTCTTTAACCCAAATTAAGCTCAACCCTGTCATTAACCGTGGGTTTTTCGCTAAGTGGGGCTGGATCTTCTTACTGGAAGGGGTTACTCTGACCTCTTACCCTAAATTCTCATTTTCCTCCCTGGTGTCTCTTCCAGTGAGCCAAATTAAAAGCTGATACATGACTAGTGAGCAAATAATTAGGAACAATAGGTTCCTTTTTCCATTCCTTTTATTGTATTTAATGGTGTTTTTCTTTGGGAGATCTTTAATGAAAGAACATCAAATGTGAAAGATCATTCCTTCTTCCGTTTCTCCCCCTCCTCTTCATTTCGTATGCACCCTAGTGGCTCATCGTCGATCCTGCAGTTGGCTCCCCCTTTGCCTACACTATTACCAATTGACTGTAAAATTACAGTAAATGAACTCTGGACCCCTCCCAAAGTGGTGGAGGGTATTCGATGGAATGATGGACAGGGGATTGGGGCGAAGGCGATGTTGTATGGACTTGGTCAGTGATTGTGCAAACATTGGGAGCCCCAGGTGGCGAGACTCAGGGTGGGGCTCGCGTCACTCATCGAAGTCCGCGTAGGCTCCTAAGCCCCCAAAAGGTGTTAATGAATCGACAATAGATAGGCTCTACGTATGTCGCTGATATAACTGTGAGCATCGCTTGCATTAGAGTTTGATGTCCGGCAGCCGAGGATTTTAATCAGGTGGTCCGGCCCTCCTCACTTGGATGCTGTGCTGGCCGTGCCGATGCGAATGGATGCCCGGGAGGAAGTATTCGGGCGAAATATTGGATATTATTCAATTCAATTCAATTCCGTTTATTTGTATAGCGATTTTTGCAAATAGATTATCACAAAGACGCTTCACGTTGAGAGATTAAATAAATGAAAGGGCAGTGCCCAGCCTATTCCCCACAAAGCAATGAGGTAAAACTCCCAGTAGGGAGAAGAATCTCGAACAGTGATGAGAAAGAGCTCCCCAGTGGGAAGAAATCTAAGGAGGAACCCGGCTAAGGTGTAGAAGGCCACCCTTCGTGGGCTAGGTAATTAAAATAAGGTAATAATATAATGAATGTCAATAGAGCTCGAATAAAGTCCATTTAAACAGAGACATCTGCAGCTCCAGGAAGTGGTATGTCGAAAATGGTGCAAATCTAATTCGAACATGGCGTGTTGGTCATGAAAAGCGGGTCTTTGGGACAAGCGTGGTTATTGTATCTTGGGGTGACAGTTTGATATTGGCTCGGACGACTTGAGGGCAGAGTCTGGGCGGAATAAGAATATGGGGTGAGAAATGCCGAACTAATCGGTTTAACTACTCTTTATCTTGAACGTGAGACAGTCGGTGGAGTAGGATGAGATGTCGTTCAGGTTGGCGTGGCGAGGGGGATTATAATCAGTGGTGAGAGGAGCGAACTCGGAGCATCTCAAAAACCGAAGGCGGCTAATAGGAACATGGCTTCTAGAGTGGAATCCGTGGGAGGAGAGTGGTTCCCTGAGCGTAGCATCTGGATGCAGCGAGAGAGGTCTGCCTTTAGGGGTAAATATTTGGCTCGAGTGAGAGGTTCTCGTTTACGTAAACCTTTAGTAGTGACTGCACGTGAATGTGGGAAATTGATGGGCACGGATAACTAGTGGCCGGTTTGACGAAGAGGTTGATGCTGCTGAGATAGACTTGTATTGAAGCCCATCAAACGTGGTGTATGGAATGGATGTACAAATTTGACATCTCCGACAGCCAGCTTTGGATAGCAATTGGCGGTTCTCCCATGTTACTCTGGTGTTTTTTTTTTTTTTTTGAGACGTTTTCACTGTTACTCGGGCAGAATCTTACCGGTTTTTACACTTTTATGACTGCTGGGCAGGCGGACAACTAAAACCCACAAAACCGCAAAAAAAAAGAGCAAAAAAACCCCCAAAAATTATCCAGAATGAATGTAAATAATTGTGATTTGTAATGCAAACTATTTAATTTGTTCTTTATTTCTCTTTTATTTCAATTTATGAATTGCTTTTAATTTGTTACAAAAAGAAAAACAAACCAAAGAAAAACTTGAAATTAAACAATTTATTTAATTTCAAGTTTATCTTTGGCTCATTTTTCCTTTTTTGGGGGGTTTAATTTCTGCCGTATGACACCGTCTGACGTAAATATTTAGATGGAAGCAGATTGAATCTTTAAATGGCAGTATGGGACAGGGCCTTGATGGACGGCAAGATAATCTACTGGTAGGGACCTTGACTAGTAATTCACAAATTGTTAGTCTAAGCCCCTATGAAAATTGGAGTTCTGACTGGAAAGTTTTACTCATGAAATTTTTTGCTGGGTAGAGTAAGGTGTGACAAAATTGAGCTGAAGTTAAAGTCTATGGGACGATAGATCTCCAGGAACAAGGTTAATAGCCACCATTTTGGAGGAAGGAAGGATATACAACAAGAATCTGCGCTTAGACCTCTCCTCTTTTCCATATGCTAGTCACTTCATTGCAAAACCATTCGTAAACATGGAATGAATCCCCTCCCTTATGCAGTGGAAACATTGGTTGTTAGCCTGAAGTCAATCAGGAGTACACTCATTGGTATTACATTATACCTCCGTGATGTGTCTTTCGCTCCAAACAGGCATCCAGACCTTTGGTTATCCTAAGCTCTCTTTTCCAACTTGGAAAAAAATTTGAATAACTGTGAATTCTTGTCTAGGCCGCTGGTTCTTCAAAGTCAGTTCATGCTGTTGTTACATCTAGCTATGTCTGGATGTATAAATGTTGCCTGAAGGCCATATTAAGCTTGTATACTGACTCAAACAATATGACTTGAACACGTAACCTCAAAACTAGCTTAGATTTCCTAAAAATTTTAGATTTCACCCATTCCAAGAGGGAGTAAAATGACTGAACCTCACACTCGTACACCACATTTGTTCACCACAATCTTACTGCTACACTGTAAATTGTGCCAATGGCACCATTTACTTACTGGGCACACCCACAGCTATCCATGCAAAATAAGCAGACACACATAAATATGGCCACTAGCAAAGCAAAAGTATTTCAAATGCAAAAAAAGAGAGAAACATCCTATATTTTTATTCTTTTCTATAAATGTATGACCAAATTTACATTCCTCACAAATCTCCATAATTCACAGCACCCACTTCTGCTCTCCTTTTCCTGTAGGGATGCAGATGTGAAGTAAAATCCCATTACTTTGATACTGAATGAATTATTTTGTAACCTCTGTAGGTCAGATTCCATGGAGTGATCCTATGGCATATATATGGATAAGTGTTCAATCCAAGAAAGCAATTCCGGTTAAGCTCCTTGAACTGCCACTTGAATGTTACAAACTGGGATCTCTGGGCTATATTTCTTTCCATGTCCAATGTATGTAACGATTTCACACGCAATACATGATAAGGGAAAAAAAAAATGTGCTTCATCTGTTTGTAGCAACATGCCTGGAACCACACACATGGGTTTATCATGGCAAAAATCACATTAAGAATGGATTCTTTAGTAGAGCCAACATATTTGAACAGTTTATATGTTGCAAATAAGATATAAGAGGTGAACTGGGAGTCTTTCCCGCTGAAGCAGCATCATCTTGCTCAGAATTGCTCTATTTCCGGAGATTAAAAACACTTCCCAGTTATGGCCTCCCTGAAATATACGACATGTAATTACCTCAGCTACATCATGCTGGTAATCTTCAGCAATGTCGAAAAGCTGCAGTAAAACACACGTCCTGTAAAGTGCCCAGGATTAAGAGCCTGCACAGAGCCAACAAACACCGCTATGTGTTGTAATGATAAGCCCTAATTACAAGCTCCCTTTTCAGTGCGTTAGCCATGGCGGACCTTGCCGGAATAATCCGTGATTTCCCCAGGTGCTGTGTTTTGTTTTTAGTCCTCAGATGAATAATAGAGCTGCAACATCTTTACAAATGATCCCCTCCATTTTCCTCGGGGAGAGAGAAGATTCTGGAGAAGCATCCAGTGTCTCGGGGTGGGCCTCTCCTATGAGAGTGAGCGAGCTGTAAACAGGGAGGGTGGCAGGGGAGTGGAGAGAGAACTGCGTGAGGGTGGGATTTTGGGTGTGTTCTTCTCCAAACACCTTGAACACAGTCTGTCATGGCAGAAAGAGACTGAGAAAGGGTGTGGAACTGTAAGAGAGCTACCATATAGAAGCCTAAACAGCAGAATATTAACGAGATTCTGATTAACTGGTTGAAATCCCATTAGGTTAGTCAGAAACTGTAGACCAAGCACTATCTGCTATACTGCACGTATATTTCCTGGCATTAGGGGCATCATGAAAGATTTACAGATAGGGTGGCTCAGGCAATACACGGGGAGTCTGGTAGGCATGGATCTTCTTAGCTATTGAGAATTTGGACTTAACATAGTCATTATTTGGGGGGTAAGAAACATTTTAGGGGGGCTAAAGGTAGCAGCATACTTCAATCAATGTTACATTTCTTTCAGACAGCCGAAACCCAAGAGGTTCTTTGTGGACAATATAATTTTATACTCTATGCAGTTCTGCTTTGAGCACTGAACATAAATGGAATCACTGTAACTGCAGCAACCGTGCTTAGCAACAAAACTATCAGCAGGACTATTCGCGTCCACCTTACATTTCTGGCCGATCACTCGTGATGTCCAAAGCAGTGGCATCTGCAGTGATTTCAGCTAGTTAGAAAATCTTGGAGGTACAAGAAGTACTGAAAAGAACTTCAGCAGTGCATTCATTTTCACCTCATACCAAAGATTGTTTCTGCAAGAAGTACACTGCCATGTCAAAGCCCCCTAAAGCAAGCCTTGTATTGCCCCTGCATGACATCATTGCAAAGGGAACACGCGCCCAGTGTAAATTCACTGCAGCTACAAATGAATTGCCAAAAGAAAGTGAATACCTCCTCTGCAGCATCCCGGGAGATACTGAGGGTGGAATTCAAGCAACCAGTGGGTCAGTGCATGGAGGGTGAGACATGGGCAAAAAGCTCTGAGAAAACAGGACATGGCACTACAAAGGCGGTTGGATGATATTGAAAGGCAACCATGCCATAGATGAATCACCCACTGTTCTCAAGCGTTCAACAAGAAAAGTATACACCAAGCACAGGGATACTCATAAACTGGCTCAGTACAATCAATCACAGGCACACTACCATACAGTGTGTTTATATTTGTGTGTACGCTGGAGGCTGGGTGTTTAAGGCTGTGCTGGTGGAGACCTGCACTCCTGGCTAACTCAACCTCCACCTTGACAGCTGGGCATGCCGCTAAGAATAATGAACACCTTTGGGATAACACAACAGACCAAAGCAGAACACCTAAACAGAGGCCAAATCCTCCATAGACTAATGCGCTTTAGCAACGTACAAATTAGAGGACATCCCCACTGGAACATACCTTGTTTGCCTCGTGAGCTTGCAGTTTACCTTTTATTTTTCAGTGGGATGTTTAATACTTCACGCAAAAGCCACACCTAAGTTACATCAGGATGGAAAATTCACATTCGAGCAGCACAGCTTGCGTACTCGTTGGGATATTGCTTTTCGACATGCTACTTGCATGCTACTTTTTAAAACGCTGCTGTATTGCTGCATTCGTTCAGTGCTGAAAAATTGGTGAGATTTTAGATTACAAGTATACTTCAGTACCTCTTGAAATGAGCTCTAACCTGGGAACGTCTATGCCTACTGCCACACTACTGCTCTGTCAGAGAGACAGGCTCACCAAGCTCTATACAAAGAGCCTCTCTGTACTTTATAATAGTCTAATTGTAGCGGCATGCCACTCTGCTGGAGAGGCAGACTGAAATGTAGCTGAATAGTTCTCTCTGAGCTCTCATCTTAATGCTTTCGAGACCAGTGACATGACAAAAAGTATTTGCCCCCCTCACCGATTTCCCTCCCAACTTTTGCATATTTGCAACGGCTCAGATCTTCAAACAAATTTGCTGTGCTATAAGACAACATCCTTGAGTTAACGCAAAATAAACTTTTGCTGAAGCAAAAAAGTAGACCCACAGCAATAGGCCTTATGTAAATATGAACAATTTCCGCTTCAGATAGTCAGCATATTGACCATATTTAACTGAAGACTGGATTAAATTAGACTAGGGAGTCCCAGGTTAGATTGCTGCCAGCTCTGCTACTATCTAAACATCATTTAAATATAACCTCTGCAGCAATGTGATAACTTACAAGCAGTGCACTATTACATGATAAATAAATAAAATGAATAAATGTTTATAAATATTTAATGAAGAAAGAAAAGAAAGAAAATTCTGGATGAGATGGGGAAGTTATTGAAATGCAGTCACCCTCAAATGGACCTGACTGTTTATGGTTACAAAGCCATTTCTAAGGCTCTGGGACTTGAGGAAGCCACATGGAAAAAAAAAATACTTGTACCAATGATAATCTTCCTAGGAGTGGTCAGCCAGCCAGAATTCCTGCAAAAGTGCATTGATTGCAGAACCAGGCAAAAGTGGCAAGCTGATGACTAAGAGGTACATAGTGGCTGCTCTCGCACTCAGAAAAAAAGAAAAAAAAGTTAACATAAAAACTCACAAATTAAAAAACATCTTGAAATCTTGCAGACCCCAATCCTTTTGGGATTGTCCAGTGGCCTGAGGAGTCAAAGGTTTATCATTTTGGAAAACCATGTTTGCCATTACAATTGGTGTAAAGCTAACACAGGCAGATACACTGTATATTACCATAAAGAGTATAGTATTTAGTGATTAATAGTATCCATACTAGCACAGTATGCCATAAGTGTGCAATTTTGAACTCTCTCATTGTCCCCTCTGTGAATACCCTGTATGCATTCGTTCTTTTTCACACAACGTGCTGGCAAAACACCTCCAATTAAAACTTGCTGAGCACTTGTTCTTGTCCATAAGGATGTATCCAACCTCCTTTTTTTGAAGAAATTATATCTTAGAAAATAACTTCCAGTGGTATATGCAAAGTCTACTACAGGCAAATAAACCACCATCAGCCATTGGTTGGAAAATTATACCGTCATTAAATGTTCGGATGGATTTTGCCACAGGTTAAATATTTCAGTCCTAAAAAGAGTTATTTACTGGTTGGTTGGCCAGTCCTCTAGAAATTTCACGGAGAGATGAAATTACCCACAGTGCAAACCTCTCCACTTTTTACTGAAAAAGGAGAAAACTTGTTTTGTCAAATCAAGAATCTGTTTCAAGAATACTGGTTAGCAACAAGCCTGTTTCCTCATTTTTGGAAAGTCAGAGTGAAGTTTGAACAATGTTCTCTGTCCAGTTTGGTCCAAATTGGTGAGTGGGGAATAAACCAGTGGAAACCTCATGTAAGTGTCATGAAAGAAAATTCTAAGAATCTGCCAGGATTTTTTTTGGGGGGGGGGGGGGGGAATAACGCATTGAAATAGCATTAAAAGAGTGAATTCATATTTTCTGAAATGCGCTGCATATACATTGTGACTTACTATAAATTCCATACATTTTTATTTTGTTTCCAATCATAATTATTCATCAGATAGATGACAGCCCATCTAATATTTGCACAATATATTGTACAGATTAATCCAATTACTGTCATGCTTATTACACCAACCAATTTGGCAGCCATTTTGAGCTAAGACAGATGGATTGTTCCAGTTTTGTTCCATTTATTTTCTTGTCTGCTCAAATAACTAGCCGAGGCTATCATCTCCGCTACCATGGCTCTGCAACCAAGAAATATGGCAGTCTAATAAAGCAAGAATAAAAAGACTGATCAGTCTGCTGTGACAACTTATAATAAATATTGTTATAATTATATGTCATGCTTTGTTTTTCCCACAAAGCATAAAGGCCATTGAATGCTTTCCACTCAGCTAAGCACAGTTTCATTTCTTGAATGTCATTTTAAAGGAAATGATAATGGTCTTTCAATAATGAGAGTATGATTAAAATGCAAATTTGTTCTGAGCATCCCAGATACTGCGGCACCCTCAAAAAAAAAAAAAAAAAATCCTGGCACCGAGAATTTCCTGTTGATTCGGATGACTGCCAAGGTTCTCTGAAGCTAAAAGACTAAAAAGCCTGCAAAACTTTCTAATCTCGCTACGAGCTTTTCCTAATGACACAAAAGGAGTTAAAACCAAAAGAGTGAACAGGAATGCATACAGCTTTGATACAACTAATGTATCTTTCACTGTAAACTTTGAAACAAAATGACTAAAGCAGCTCCTTGCATGAGCAATTAGAAGAAATCAGGGCAGGAGATGTGCTGAGAGACATTGAGCCACATCACACAGTGCTGTGAAAAAGCGTTTGCCCCCTTTAAGATTTCTTCTCTTTTTGCATATTTGTCACACATTTTTTTCAGGCCATAAACTAATTTTAATATCAGACAAAGATAACTTGAAAAAACACAAAATTTTAAGATGATAATTTCAAATAAGCCATCCAACCCTACCTGGCCTGTTTGAAAAATCAATTGCCCTCTTAGATACCAAATCCATCAATTAAACAAAGGTAGTTGATAATTAGGTTCAATTTCAGTAGACACACCCAAGAATTACTTATGATTTGTGATTTTTCCATTCCAAAAATGTTTGGTATTGCGTTCTAAATGTCTGCAAATGCAACTAAAATTGATGTGATCTCACCCATATTGCACTGAGGATTGACTGCATAGACCTGCTAAACTGAAGTTCATCTCTAAAGAGGACTGCGTCTTTCTTCCGTGCAAAAGGGGCTGTGCTCATTCTAAAGGGTGCTGTATATTATTATTTTGTTTCATTTTGTTTTTAATTAACTAATTGAAACACATTGCAAAACAAATGTTCACATTTTAATTTAGTTATGATGGAGACTCACTACATAATGTACAAAATGACAACTCAATGCCAAGAAAATGGATCTGCAATCCACGGCCTCTATGGAGAGCTGATATCGGATATCCCAGTAGTTCTGCCTCAGGTAAGGACGTGCTCTTCATTAGTGAGTGCCTTCGACTCAAGTTGAATTCAGGCTAAAGATGATGGTCGGGTTTGGGCTGGAGAATTTCAGACCACACAGATTCTACTTACCTGTAATATGTTTTTGCAAGGCATCTTAGTAAAATAAGGCAGCCGGCACATTGACATGCTCAAACCAGACCAGATGTGGATCCATTGAGGGTTGAAAAACAGTCTTCATTAAAGGTGTCTATAGAGCAAGTCAGTGTGTAGGCGTCATGCTTTTCAGTCATGAGCTTTTCAATCCAGCACCATATCACCTTGGATGTACGGATGATTTAAAGTGAAAAAAAAGGCTCTGCAAACCAAACCTCAAATATGCACTCAGCTTTACCTTTTCAAAATATGGAACTTTGTGCATTTGCGAAGCGTATTTCCATACTGCCATAATGGCCTTTGTAATGTTAGGAACTGAAAAACATTATGTGCATTGAAGCTGATAATAACTGAGGGGATACAAAGGGGAACATTACAGAGACAATGGAAAGACAGAAAAATAAGCTGAGCTGATGACTCTTCCCGAGAGTGATTACACAAAGCAAGTGGTTCGGAGTGTAATGTACTTTGGGCGAAATGTATGTTTAGCACACTATATATGGTACAGGGCAGAGCCCTTCAACTGCTTTTCTCTAGGGTGCCTTCATAATTGCTGCATAGCTGTTGCCTGTTATATTGTCACCAGAACACTGTGCTAAGTATGCACAGATGTTGACCTGGATATATTTTTTTATGCATATTGGAAAATATGCGTCATTCTGTGCTAAGAGAATGTCTTTAACTGGTCGTGGCTGGCTTTTTGGCTGCCATTTGAAAGGCGTAAAATGTAGAACCTATGGAGCACGTCAGAGGACAAAGGATTCATGAAACAGGGACAAAGGAATACTGCATTGGGAACTGATTTTCAACATCATCCTCTGGGTCGCATTCATTTGAAAATGGCCTTATTTTTGCTGTATTTGTCAACGGTGCACCGCTTCTTGAGGATGCAACACTTGGGTGTATGAGAATTTAGCTTAACCAAGCTCAGCAGTATATTTCCTGGTGTTGTTATTTAGTCATTCAAAAAAGGCGTCCCTGTAATTTTCCCCATTCTCTGTATCACTTCTGCATGTTCACTGAGGACAGGTGAAATTGTTTTGCTCAGGAAAGCTGCGCGTGCTTCTTTAAGAAAGCTTTGGGAATCATAATGATAACATCAGTTGGGTAGGTTAACTTCTGATTTTGAGCATTTACTGCATTAGTTTTTTTTTTTTTTCAAGCCTTTAAACGTGAGCTTTGCTTTCATTTTTGAATCATAGTATGCAAGATACATAGGCATTTGATCAGGGGACATAGTCAGAAAGGTCATGTTTTTCAATGCAATCATTTGGAGGCAGGCTTGTGATGCAGTCTGACATTGCTCTAATTGAGCCTTAAAGATATTTCTTTAGTTTTCAGGCAATGGAGGTATTGAGGGGTATAAGCTGCATGCACTGTAAGCATCTCATGTAATTTTTGCCCTTGATTGAAAAACCCAGCTCATTAATTACCGCGACAGCAGTGACCTTCACCGACATGACTGGTGGGATTGTTCGTCCATCAGGGAAACGAAATATGCTGTGTGTTTGTTTCCGTGCGTGGCGTCCATGTGTGTGCTTGTGTATGTACAGTTGAGCTTCGGTGGCTTAATTTTGCAAGATTGAAGTCCTTCATTTAAGCTGAAAGAATCCAGCAGAGAATGACAACTGTCACTAAGATATCAAAATTCATCACCTCAGCGTATTTATCATGATAATTCATACTTAAGGTGAATAACAGTTAATAACAGCATTCATTTTGTTTGTTATATTCTTTTCAAAAGATACAATACAGTTTCTTCACCAATCTGTAAATATTCTAACCATCATTTTGTCCATATTCTGAAATAAAACATTCACCCAAGAACGGTGCACCACGCAGAGAGTGGCTTTGTCAGTTTAGTTTCGACACCTCTGTCAACTAAACAATGCCTTTGAAATAGAAAATGTTTTACAGGCAACATCACCTGGTGATTCAGATGCTTTAGCATCCTGTAACGTAATGACTGAAGGTTTTCATCCGAGCAAGTTATCATTTATCAAGAGTCTGGTCTGTTGTTCTTATCTTGGTCACACTGTCATTTTGTTAGCCTGATCAGAAATCAGAGGCCATCAGTGGTGTTGGGCACGCTGACCATGTGGAAAGCAATTACTTACCATCGTGATTTTTAATGGAACAACAATATAATTTCCTGAAACTATTCATAACTATTGTCTCGATATGCTGATGAAGAAAAAAAAAAACTGCTCAACTTTCTTTGATGTTATTTAGCAACTTTTGAAATGTATGCATCCCCAGAGATTCATTACCAGATTAAGGGTGGACATTTGATTGATGTGTTGTACTCGCAGTTTAGTTTCAAACTGGAAAACAGTTTAAAAACAAGTATATATGATGTAAATAACCAGGAAAAGCATGAATGTATCACTTCTTTTCATCAAATAAAACATTAAAACATCAACCATTTCCATTCTTTTTATACCTCAACTGCCTCTGGCTCAAAAACGACATGCCCAAAATGAAATATCTCCAAAACTGCTTGGTCCATTTGAGTAATCTTGGTATCATAATAAAGGCAATAGGGCAAAGTATCCTGAGAGATACAACTCATAAAATACAAAATATGTAAAAATAATTTTGTAAATGTTAACTTAGGCGCAAAGGTCCACTCCTGTCGGTTTTAGGGTTAACCAACCACATCTATAATACAGTACATGTTTTATGGTGTCGATTTAGTAGCTAAACAAACATTTCTTTTCATTGTAGGCATGCAAGCTAATGCTGCGGTTCCATCAGTATATAACTTGATGCAATATTAGGAAAATATTTTATTTAACGCTTTAATGTAGTGAGAAAAACATACCTGGATTTCATTCTGCACTTTGCATTATTTGGATGTTAAAAATTGACCTCATTATATTTTAATTTACTTGAGTAAGATCGACTTCACCAACCCCCAAGGTAGTAAATATCCACCAAGAACACCAACTCTCGAGCATGTTAGCTTTGATGCATCTCAATACTATTGAAAAAGTTAAGATTCTGTTGCTGACCCTGCAGATCATAGATACTATTTTAAGTCTTATTGTGTTTTATAATATTTTACTTAAAATAACAGTAAACACTAAAAATTATCTACAAACACATGCATAGCCCATATTACCTAAGCCTTGGCAGGATACGATGGTAGCAGTTGTGCGAGCTGAAACTTTTGCAGCAAATTGCGTACTTGCAAACGACGGGATAATGCTATTTCGTAAAAAAGGCATTGGCATTATCTAAATCAGGGAAGATCTGCAGAACAAGTAATAAATCACACATACTGCACTTGATTGTGTCATTTTTTTAAGGAATGGACCGGGTTTGGAATGCTCAATTAGCTGAATTTGAGCCAATACACTTCAGGCGAGTAATTCAGTCAGCGGATGGTATCGATTCATTTCAGACTTTCGGAGATTTCCCCAGGCAGGACTAATCCAGGTCAGAACTGCATTTAGCTCTTCCTCTGACACCCCAAGGGGGTTATAGAGATGGGGGCTGAGGAGGATTATCAGTTTTGCGTCTGTAGTTCTAGCGCAGTAGCTAACAGTGAAGGCAGTCATAAACTCTGCACCACACCATGGACAGTTGTCAATTCCTGCTAATCCCGGGCGAAGTTAATTGAAGCAGTGCTAAACTGCAAGAGGAGAGGCTGCTGGGTTCAGTTTTGACTGAGAGGGGCGCTGCTCCTCCTCAGTCAGAGCGTATGCTGATGGTGAACCGCTCCGGTACATAAAAATACATCTGTAAAAAACAAATCATAATGATTGACAGAGCTGCCCTTGCCGAGTTTATCCGATGTCAAAAACACCTGCACAGTTGCCGCCATCTGTTTCGGATCGGTTTGGACAGACAAACTCAAGCACGAACCATCATCCCAATCCTCCCTCCTCCCATGTGTCTTCCATTTAATGGGACTAAAAAAAAATAGCCAGATTGTCCTTACAGCTGCTGTTGACAAAACCTCCACGACACCACACTGACCCACCTCTGGCCGTTGGCCCTCTCCTCAAACCCACTCCAGAGCTGTTAATTTTTTATGGGGACTCACTCTCAGTTGCCCATGGCAGTAGCACGCGCATGCTAAGAATGATATATTCTGTACCTTGACCCAGAGTGTTTGTTGATGGCCCCCGGGACCTCTGGCTCCAATGAGTTTCCAAGCCAGGTATTCATTAGCATATCCCTCCTGGTGCTCGCTATTTATTTTAAACATTTCTCCTCGGAAGAAAATAAAAAAGGGGCTGTTGTTTTGCTTTTCTTTTTGTAACAGACATGTCAAGGTCTAAGACGGCATAAATAAAATTAGACAGTTCAATCTCCTCATGTTTTTCAGAGAGAGAGCAACACATAAATGTACAAATAGGTTAAATTTTATTTATTTGATCATTTATTTTTGTACTTTCAGTTGTTAATTTATTTTTTGTAACATAAGGCAAAAATATTGGCAGGGACACTTGATGGTTTGACATGTCTCAGGATCTCAGGAGTTGGGTACAAAAATGTCACTCGTCAACAAAAAAACAGTAAGGAAAAGACCTTGGTATTTTCTGTATGTATTTGAGAAAGTGGTCTCATTAAAATATTAAGAAAAACAAAAACATGCATTAATAGCTTAAACATCTGAAGTGCTCCATACTCATTCACAAAGAAATCAACATTAATGTGCCAAACTACAAAATAGGTAATTCTCAAAAACTATTTAACTTTTTTGCATTATATTTTTATTGGCTGCATTTTTTGTTAAAAAAGACCAAAACAATCTGTGCATTTAGTGAGATAATTATACTAAGCTCAAGATTTGCCAGAAAACTAAGATTTAATGGGTCAAGTGCAGTGAAACTTAAGCCAGGCTAATACACTACATACAACTAATGAGGAGGAAGGAAAGAAAAAAAAAAAAAACAAAAAAACAAAAACCGTGTGTGTGTGAGCGTGCGTGTATATATGTTACAGTCAGATTTTGAAACCAGATATTTCATGAAATGATAAATAAATTTCAGTCATTTCATGAAATGGCAAGCTCTAAACCAGTCATTTCAGGAGATGACTGAACATTTTTGGTCTTTCACAAAATGACTGGTTTCACAATCTGACTGTAGCGCACACACACACACACACACACACACACACGTGTATACTGTATGTGTATACATATTATACATGAGTATACTGTATATACATATCTATCTCAGGACTCTAACAGTTAAAAAGGACTGTTTTTGCAGAGTGGGCCAATAATTCTTTTTCCCCTTGCTTTGCTGCATGAGTGTATGTTTGGAGGTATAATGGTACTTTATTTTAGTAGAATTTGCATAATGACACCATACAATCTGCAGGCACAGAAAGATGAAACAAAATTGATATCCTTCCATCACAGCCTGTGGATTCATCTTGTTCAGTCTTCCTCCTTTAGAAGTGTCCGCAACACACACAGGTCTTTGAAGAGAAACTCTCAAAGCAGCCAAACCAATTTAAGAGCTTGACCTTGCAGGCAGCGGCTGGGGCCTTGTTCTGATTCCGTAAATCACCCAGACCTGGGGTTGGGAGTCAGTGTGACAGGGGCGCGCTGTTGTCAAAGCGTAGCAACAGCCAACCAGGATTTCAAAGATTATTAGAGTCAGGTCCCTGGCTGGTGAAGGTCACGCATGTTATTTAGCTCACGGTGGGAGGAATGAGGAACCGGGGGGGGAGGTGAGACGTCTTCCAGGAGTCTATGGGCAGAGGGAGGGGTAGAAAGCCACGCTCAGCCTGAATTAAACAGTAGATCAAGTATGACAGGTTTTAAAGATAAACCAGATTGTTTAATGTGGGGTCAAGGTGCCATGCGCAGTAGATCAGTGACTTGGACAGTTGCTTGCGGACAGGGGTTCAGGGGGTTTTTCATTCGAATAACATCAGCAATGAACTAGTTAACCCTTTGCTTGGTTACTTTGAATCTAGAAGGGCACACATGTCAATGACCGAGCAAAAGTTGAACTGGCTGTACATCGTATTACAAGGCTTAGCCAGTCATTCAACATAAAACATAGTACCTTCACTCAGTTTGTGAAGGCACTGTGTTTTACGCTGTAATCAACGCAGATTGGTCACACTAGATAATGACTTTTCCTCTAAAAAAGACATTATTTTTGTTTTTACTATATATTATTATCTGTTTATTCATTTTAATCTATGTGATCCAATATTACATGAGATAAATACTTGAACAGTACTTGGTTTCTGATTTATCTTCATTTTGTCAAGAGTGTAATTATCACTGCACGCTACCAAATGTCCCCCTGAATGACAGGGAAATGTGTATAAAACGATGCACAAAATGTAGGTATTTTCTATTTGATGTGATGCTCCCAGGTTTGAATATTTCTCTCAAATTATGTGCGACGTAACTTCAGTGAAGCGCTGCAACCAGCAGATACAGAATATTTATGTGACATTGTCTGGCATAATGAAAAAATGTGAACTGTGAACTCTCTCAAGGCAAAACTTCAGTAAAAGGTAAGAGTCTATAGAAGTCATATGTTGCCCTATGGACAGCCATAGGCAACCACTTTGTAATAATAATAATAATAATAATAATAATAATAATGGAAATGTGCATATTACGATACATACCTTTATACCTTTGTTGCAAGGCCCCTGACTAGGGATGCTAATTTAAATAACTTATTCAATTTTATCTTAGTTTCAAGAAATTTGCCTGTCGCTACATCATTTCCTGTTTCACTTGGGTATAGAATAAAGGTAACATGAAAGTGAAATCCCTTTGTCATCCAGCACAAAAAGACCGCAAAAGAACTTGATGTTCAAAAGAGACAGATGGTCGAAGACGTACATAAATCTGGTAATGGATTCAAGAGGATCCACACAAGATTACTTATAAAAATGTCAGGGGTATTACTCAAAAATTCAAGAAGTACTTAACAGTTGAAAACCTGAAAGAAAAAAGATTCAAATGCAGTTTGCGGCCCCCGCCAAGGATAGAAAGGAGGACGGTGAGAAGCGAGAGAGGAAAAAAATCTTAAAGAATCTTGATTTGCAAGGCATTTCCTGCAAAAAAAATAAAATTGTTTGCCCAGGAAGAAGGTTAAGATTTGGCCTTACACTGACGTTCCAATAAGCCTGAGACCCAAAGCACCCACAATCCACCAAAAAATAGTTCTGACATGACAAAATTAATGGTCTGCAGAGGCCATCTCAGTCAAAAGATCTCATTCTGATTGACAAACCCATTGACTGAACTGAACTGAACTGAAGGCCGTAACCCAAGAATGTAAGAATATGAGAGGATCTGCAAACAGAAATGGTCGAAAATTCCTACAATTATCTTCCTTAACCTTGTCAATTAGCGGAAGTAAAGGCAACATTGTTCTGTTTTTCAGAGATGACAGCACTCAGTACTACACCAAGGTAACAACAATGACAAAACTGATACATTACAATGTTTTTTTTTTTTCTTTTTGAATCTTGGCATATATAGTTTATATATTTTTTTGTGTGTTTGTGTGTGTGTGTATGTGTGTGTGTTTTTTTAAATACTATTTCTAATGCATTTCCAGTCAGGGGGCAAATAATTTTGGAGTTCACTGTGTGTGAATGGATGTGGAATGTATACAGTTTCAATAAGGCACATTGCCCAAAGTTGTTTCTTTAAATGGTCAGGCATACACATCCTGTTGTCCGTGGTATCTGTTGACCTTAATTTTATTACATGCCTGGATGTTCAGAAGGGAAGTTTATAAACTTTTTAGCAAAAAAAAAGGGACAAAACCCCCACATACCCTAACCTCAGCATAACCTCATCAATCCATATTTTCAGGGCCTTTCATTACTTGTCATCTACTCCCCTGATGCTGATCTTTGAACTGCACTCTGATTGGCTACTGAATGCAGCTACATGCAAAAGAAATATAATGATAGTGCCATGAGGGATAGAGGTGGGCTGGCCAAGAAAGGCTGTGAAAGGGGCGAGGGCACACATGGGTGTAGGTGTGAATGAGGCTGAGCAGGTCTGTTTATGACATAGAAAACAGCTGGAATTTCAATCCACAAGCTACAAATACTGATGCAGAGAAGGAGTGGGGGGTTCAAAGTCTGTTTCTCTGGGCTGTTAGGTACAGTGAAGACCACTGTACTGCTGGAGAGGGAAACAGTATTTTCCCAAATCTGGGTCCTTGAATTAGCAGCCATTTTTAGACATTAATTCCAATTTGACTTGGCAAGAACACTCATGTCAAAGAAGTGAAAACTGCAATGTGTTTTATTTAAAATTACACAGCTTTTCTGCTTGACACTGTAATCTGATGGAGAGCTTTTTAACAGTAGATTTGAGAAATATCCATTTGCAATGCCCGTTCCAAACCATCAAATTTCCATTATACTCATATATCAACTACAGCTCTCCAGACGAAGCTTAATGTTCTGTTCTGCAAGTAGAAATTCAACTTTTGCAGGCATAAACCCGCTGCTTAGCTGCTCAGTGCTTGTGTCGATTTCTGCGGTCCCCTAACAAGTGAGAATTACTTTTCCTCCAACAAGGGCTCTCAAGCTGTGCGGACGTCTCAATATTGTACAAACGAGCAGGAGTAAGTTTCTAATTCAGTCTGTTAAGTCAGTTCCAAGCCCTGTTAAAAGGCAGCATTTTAAGAAAATTAAGAAAGAAAATAATGAAAAAAAAAGCATGATAATTTTTTTGATTTTTCAGTTCCCCTATTGCAATTGGTAAAAAAAGGGCAACAGTACAAATTTTCATTAAAAAAAAATGAAACCGCTTTAATGTTGGCTGGACGATGGATTATCCATTCTGCGCAAATGACAAAAATACTCACAGCCAATGACAGTAGGTACAAGACACAAACTGGGTACATACTTTAACATATTTCTCAGTGTTACCGGCCCTCAACCTGGGCAATTAAGGCAACACGCTCTCCACTCTGTCCATACCCACCCCACGGTCCCGAAACCCGAAAATTCAATCCGCTTTGTACAGATGATGAAAGGATGGTCATCCTAGGCTCATGAGAAAGGCGTGAGGTCATCCTGGAGTAGTAGCTCTTGCTTGGTCGCATGAACAGGTCAAACTGGCTTCATAGGGGACTTGGTCCAGATTGTTCCGTGATGAACCAGGAGGACTACATTTACTGCAATAATCGGTTCGGTTCCTGTGAAGGCTAAATCCAGTTTTGAGAAATTGACTCTGGGGATACAATGAGCCAGAGGGCCTTTTCCAGATTTATTGGAGACAAAGAAAAAAAAATCCAACACAGATCAGTTTTATAGCTATATTGCACTGGCTTTTGCAACAGAGGAATCCTGCTATTATGGGCTGCCATGAGAGAAACCTCATATAGTTCTGTAGTGTATCACATTCACACAAGACACAGTCATTTGCACTACATTTACAAAATAAATAATAAACTATAATATACTAATGGCAGGTGCTAAAATATCTACAAAATGCAGAGCCGGTGTTGAGGTCATGCACCAAATTAAATGACCGCCATATTGCATCTTCTTTGCGTGAAAACCTTGAGCGACAGAAGCATTTTTCCACAAATTACACTCTGAACGGCATTAGATGACTTTTTGAGTTCTGTGGAACAGTCATCTATCGCTGCTTTAATGTAGTTCTTATGAATATGATGCGTATGTGTTATAAATATGCAGTTGATGCAAAGGTGTAATCCTATCAGGAAATAAAGTCGGTTTCCTGACATACAATGCTGAGGCATTATGTGTAGACATTTTTTTCCAATAGACAGCCTTTTGTAGTTCACAACATCCCATCTGGAGCAGATTCATTTCTACAGAGCTTTAAAAAGCTACACAACTGTTGATGTCTGAAATGCCCTGGACAACAGAGATATGAGTGGCATAATCAAACCAAGGCAAAAAAAAAAAAAAAAAAAAAAATAGTTGGGACAAAAGTTCTTTACTTCACAGTATAAATAATCACATACACCCCAATGCCATTATTTGGTAGTTTTTACGCTTTTTTTAACTGCAGAAAACTGTGTGGGGTGACAAACAGAAAGCACTACATTTGAACATGAAACACCAGAAATCAAGGAGAATCCTCGAGTCGCATACAAAATAAAAATAGCAGTTCTGACATAACTGCTCGCAGTGACAGATAATGCCATCTGTTCCATTTTAAAAATGACCAGAAATTGACAGGGATATCAGCCATCTGTCTACTGGTAAATAAAGCAGACCCCACATAACCCAGGGGAACATTCCCCCGGCAGATCATACTGGAATCTAAACTCATAATAAACTCCTTCTCTCAAACACACACACACACACACACACACGCACAAGCAGACAGAGAGACAGAGAGACAGACAGACACACACACACACGCACGCACAAGCAGACAGACAGACAGATAGACAGACACACACACACACACACACACAAGATGGGTTTTCATGTCTTGTGGGGACATTCCATAGACTTGCAATCATTCACTAACCCTTTTCCCTGACCTTAACCCTCAACAGTACATGCCCAACCCTAACCTTATCCCAACCCAATCCTTAACCTCTAACCCTAAAATAGCTCAATTTCTTCATGGGGACCCGAAAATGTCCCCATAAGGATGAAGAAATTTGGAATTCCATGTAGGTAAACACAGACCACACACACGCACACAAACATATACTCACAGACACGCGCGCGCGCACACGCACACACACTTGCACACCAAACACTTGCATAGAGAGGGGGAGACAGACTGGTTTCAGGAGGGCACTAGACTGTGGACTGCTCTTTTTACCCTCCGCAGTTAGAGGGGAAAAAAGGAAGAACAGCTGGTCTACTGGATTAGAAATAATGCATGCCTTTAACATAACCTTCGAAGTAAGACACAGAGGACTTCAATTTCAACGAATAACATAACATTAACATTCAACCTTTAAAGATATTTGACAGTCACTTGCGGATAGTTTTTCCAGAAGTCATCAGCGGCAAAGAAACCACTCTTACAATCGAATGATCCTCTGCAAAATGCCAAAAAAAACAAAAAAAAAACACAAGAACACTGGAATGACTGGCCGTATTAGACATGTATTAAAGATACTAGTAAAAACACTTATTCAGAAAAGGTCCGTGTTTATATTAACATATAGCTCTGAATCTCCGATAAAATATGCTAGTAGTCCATTAGCCATTTGATTCAGATCCGCTGACAAATTTAATACAAGCTTGCCTCACCTTCTTCATCCACATACTGTTTAAAGGTGATTTAAATACAAAGGGGAAAGGCCTTTTTTTTAATAAAAAGTCTCTTGTTAATTATCTGAGAAGCTATTATATTGCATTCCACAAGCATTTCAGGCTGCTTTGCTTGGTCTTGCTGTAATTAAGTTTCCCCAACAAAAAGCCATCAGTTAGCAGTCCATCATTTATAGCTGTGTGCACCGTCGCCGATGGGCACGTTTGTGTTCACTCGATGCTCAACGGAACACTTTTTTAAGACACTTTCTAGTTTGCAGGTGATCTGAAATTGCTTTTGTCCTGAGGAACGCCCAGATCAGCATGCTGGCTCTGCCATTGGGCTCTCTAACCCAACCCTGCCCCCACAACGTAGATAGCTCCGCCCAGTTAGTTCAACAAGGACTGTGGGTAATTGAGTGCCCTAAAAGATATCTCCCCCCCCCCCAAAATACAAAGCTCCTATTCGTAGATGAAAACGACAAGGTATCCAATGAGCAGGAGGGGGCGGGAGCGGCTCAAGTACCATGACTCAGTTTTTGGGGGTAGGAGACCTCCAGCACACCTTGAAATAATCTGCAAACGACACAAACCACGATCCCTTCAGCCTCCCTTCTCAACTGCGATAGGGCCCTCCGATTTGCCCTGCTGTCCCCATCCCTGCCCATCCTGCTACCACTTGTTGATGATGTGGTTCATGTAGTCCTCGGTGGGCAGGCGGGACCCTTCTTCGGGCCCCTCCTCTCTGGGCAGGTCCGGCGGCTGGAGGGTGTGGCGGGTCCCAAAGGCCCCGCCCTGACTCCGTTGCAGGAGCCTCTGCTGCCGGCGGTCTAGCTGGCGCTTGTACTGGTAGCGCTGCTGGAAGAGGTCCTTGGCGTAGTCGTAGAGCTGCACGTCCAGGTCGTTGAGCTCCTCGATGCGCAGGATGGTGTCGTTGTCCACGTCCACGCCGGCGGCCCGCGTGCTGTTGTACTGCACGAAGGGGCGGATGAAGCGGAGCCGGAAGGTTCTCTCGAACAGGTACTGGGTCTTCCTCTGGAACTCAGTCAGGCCGAAGAAGGCCATGTCGCGCAGGTTCTTCTTGGCCGACTCCAGCAGGATCTGGGCGCGCTTCTTCTCGGGGACGAAGGACATGTTGTAGCAGCCCACCAGGCTGAGGTCGGCCAGCATGCGCACCTGCCGGTTGTTGGCCAGGTTGTAGGGGCAGTCCATGAACTGCTGGAGGGTGCAGCCCGACCAATCCGAGCCCTCGTAGCAGGAGGGCAGCTCCTCCGGCGTGGGCGTGCGCCCATCGCACATGTGCAGCGACGTCTTCCAGGTGGCGCCGCGCTGCACGTGCCGCCATTCGCTCAGGTAGCGCGACACGGGGTCCCGCAGCAGCGTGATGTAGTAGAACTTCCTGTGGGAGTGAAAGGCAGGGAATTAGCAACTGTATGTCCCACAATATATGACCAGCGCTTTCTAAACCAAACATTCTAATGTTGAGGCAAAATAATTAGAATATTCTCAACTAAACACCCTAATATTGATTTAAATATCATCAGATCTTTCTCCACTAAATGTTCTAATGTTAGAGTAAAAAATCATTTGACTTTTCTTAACTAGACATTTTAATGTTGACTATTACTACTGGGATTTTTCAACAACTCCATTACTCAATTTGAAGCTCTAAAACATGACATAGAATTCAGAAAAAAAAAAAAAAAAAACAACTCTTCTAAGCCTATTAGCACTCCAAGCCCAAAGGTTGAAGAATGGCAAAACCAGGGGATGACAGAGATTGACAAACATGACACATCACAGCAGGGATGAGAGTAAGGGGGGGAAATAGATACGAGCAGCCAGCTAACCTAAATAAAGAATTTTCCGGTGTAGGCGGCTGCTATTAATCGCCGGCCCAGGACACAATTGTACTTGCATAAAATGAATCCAGAGGTTTGACTTTCGCTGTCCCAGACGGATAGACATTAAAAAAAGTTGCAGTTGATATAGATTATGAATACTGCATGCGCAGTATCTTCCATATTTAGGGATATGGCAGATCTCCAGCAACAGGGTCGGTGATGGTGACTGCGACTATGTAACCATGGGAATGCACTTCCCTGCTCCCGTTCCTGCACAACATTTTTGGACAAAGTGGAATGTGCAGTGCTTATCTGATCATCTCCCAATCGCAGACAGGAATTCTGCACCGCCCCCGCCCCCAACCGCGCCCAACCTCCGCGAGTCAGACGTAACGCAGCCTAATGTGATGAAGTGGGAGAACTCTGATAATGAAGCCGATTGATGCTAAATTCCATTTATCCGTGTGGAGCCTCGCGCACATTTGCATTAATAAGGGCCTTTTAAGAGCACCGACTGAGGGATCCACACAGCAGTCTGCCAGATGGGCCGACTCCATATTAATCATACTGCCAGAGACCCCAGTTCATTTTTTTCATCGTAATCAGCCAATTAATTCCACATCAGAGGATTAGCAGTTTGCCTATTACCTAATGTATTTATTTATTTGATTATTTTATTGTTTTTTTTTTTATTTTAAACAGAGGGCGGACCATGACGATGGCTTTATCCTGCCGGGAACGCGAGTGCCAGGACGTAGCTCGAGCAGTAACCCCGCAGCACCAGTAAATTTGGATGTCCCCCCGCATCACTCTCGATGTTCAGCTCTACAGGTTCTATAGCGTCCTGTCGGCAAACCCCGCCCCCGTGACCTCATCGCCTCCCCTCGTCAGCGTGCAATAGTGTGCGGCAGGCTAACGCAAAGCCCTGGGCGGTTCTGCTCCAGAAGCTTCCGGAAGGAAGCTCCAGCGAAGAAGTCCTGAAGGGAAAAAGTATTAAAAAAAAAAAAAAAAACCCAAAACCCTCTGTGCTTAACTGTCAGTAGCTCTCGAAGGCATCGTTTCTCAGATTTTTACCTCGACTGTACATGTCATTAATGAAGAACGGTCTGAGTCACAGCGGGGACGGAGGGACGGAGGGAGGGAGAGAGAGAGGGGGAGAGGGAAAGAGATCATTCTTTTGGTGGACTCCTCAGAGGCTCCTAATCCTGATTTATCTCAGAGCTCTGGGGACAAACAGACTAAATTCATAAACGGGCAGCGGAGGCTCCGGCAGTAGCTACAGAGGCAGATGAAATATTACACAGAGCCCAGGACTGCGCTGTTCACAGGAGCCACACGCCGGCGCAACGGATAACGAAGCTCTACGGTTAACAAGCTCCCTCTTTTAACTCCCCGTCTGCCGACGGACAGACAGAAGAAAGTACGGACGGACGAACAGAGATGCTGCAGTGAGCCTCCGGCTGCCTCAGATAATTGGTTTCCTGCTGTTACCCATCATGCCCAGTGGCTAGGAACTGAACGGCTGAATGCGCTAAATGCAACCAACATCTGCCTTCCTCCATCTATCCCCCGTAATCACTCTCTCAATTGGCTTTACTAGCGGGAGAAACATAATGGCACATTTCTTTTGTAAAAAAATAATGCTCATAAAATCACAAAAATACCACAAAATCTTACTCTAAATCTCCCAGCCCGCGTCTCTGTCTCTCTCACACACACACGCGCACACACACACTTGAGGACTGCCACTAAGTTCCCTCTTTCTCAGTAACAAAGTTTATTGTTTGTATTAACATCACAATGACTCCTCTTCAGAGAAATGCGACTGCTCGGCAGTGGCAGTTTTGCTTTCCATTCATGGAGCTACAGAGTTCGGCTGAATTCAGAGTAGAATGCAAATGAAAGATTTTGCTCATCAGTACAAAGGTGATGGGCCCAACTCGCGCAGTCGAATGAAAAAAAAAATGCCTGTTTCCAATGTGACTTGGTCATAGTGTTTAAGATCTACCGCTCATTTACTGACCCTGTGAGTTTGGGTCAAAATTTGAGCCGCATCAGGGCTACTGCAATAATCCTCAGAGTGCTAAATGCAGCTATTATTGCTCAGTGATACAAGATATCAACATCAAAGCTGTTGAAAACCTATCATGCGGCAATTTGTTTAAAAGAGCTCCCTCGAGGGAGCTCTTTTAAACAAGTTGCCGCATGATAGGATTTCAACAGCGCAAGATCGTTAATAATTTTTTTTGAAAATCTATTTCGGCGCTCCGAGGTAAATAAATTCATTCATTATCACAGCGGAACTCCTCGAAACACACGCAGTACATCAGGCTTGTACATAATGTTCCTCTACACCCAGCCAAACCATCCCCATCTCGCACCGCGCTCACTGTCATTCCCTGGGTTGCCACTGCAAATGCAAGCGAACAAACCCACGTCCCATATTAGACACCGAAATGGGTCGGCCTGAATCTTGACTGTGTGCAGATGAAGGTGCGACGCGCGCTCTGTAAAATGATGCGGAACAGACAGAAAAAAGAGGGCATTAACATAATGTGCAGCTTGTTTATAAGGTCTCCGTTTCAAGGTCGCCTCACGCTAATGCCTCTCTTGCGTTCGCTGGAACACATCAGCCAAGCTATAGTACTCGGCAGCCCTGGAGCCGGGGTGTGGGTTGGGGAACGAGCTTCGAAAGAAAGAGGCATAAAAGCAAAGTATTCACACGGTGTGTGTCTGCATCGGTCTCAAGGTAAAGAGAGTGGCTGCTGCTATGCGTTTGTTTAAAACTCAAGACCTTACATTGTGATTCATTGCCTCTGGCGTCAGGCATTGAAATATTCTCATGCCGATAACTCACTTTGAATTTAATTGAACTGAGAGACGGAGAGAGAGAGCGCAAGAGCCAGAGAGAAGAGAAAGAGGGAGAGAGAGAGAGGGAGAAGGAAAATGGAGAGAAAGAGAAAGGAGGAATACGGGGAAAAAGAGCTTAAGAAAGCGAGAAAAAGAAAGAGGAGAGAAAATAAAGAGCGAGAGAGAGGGAGGGAGGGAGTAAAATAAATAAGGAAGGGGGAGAGAGGGAGGGAGGGATGAAAGAGGAAGAGAAATGGGAAAGAAGGGAGGCAGAGAGAAATGGTTGGCAGGAGAGACAGGAAGAGAGGGATGGACAAAGTGAGGAGGGGGATGGAGAGAAAGGAAGAGAGGGATGGAGAGAGATTGGGAGAGAGGGAAGAGAGGGATGCGAGAGAGATGGCGGGAGAGAGAGAGTGGGAAGGTGAGAAGAAAGAAGGGAGGGAGAGAAGAATGGTGGGCTGGAGAGAGAGGAAGAGAGGGATGGAGAGAGAGAGAGAGAGGGTGCGGGGGTGAGGAGGTGATCTGATTACAGTGCTCAGGCTCAGTGAAGTCGGCGTCAGCAGTGATCCTGGGGGCGGGGTTCCCCGGAGCGGAGCGCGCTCAGTGCGGAGCGTGTGGCAGAGTGAGATATGACATGTAAAGGCTTCCCGCCCGGCCTGACGCGCAGGCAGCCTTTCAGATGTGACGGTACTAATTCCGCGACGTAACGTGCGCGGGGGTGCGATTTTTCACACGCCGCCCCCCTCTTCCCTTCCAGCAGCCGCGATCGGAGCAGCAGTGTGGCCGCGGTGTGTGTGTGTGTGTGTGTGTGAGTGTGAGAGAAGAGGGGACAGACGGAGACCAGAGCCCATCATCCTGTGTCCTGTCCTGAAACAGCAGAGCTTTAATAGTTATGAGTCACCCTGCGACAACTGCAGTCAGAAACACCTCACGAACACACAGGCAAGCACACAAGCTCATGCACAAAGGCAAGTGCGCGCACACACACACACACACACACACACACACACACACACACACACACACACATACATACATACATACACACACACGCGCACACACACACACACACACGCGCGCACACACGCATGCGCACACACACGTGTACACACACGTGTACACACACACACACACACAGAGCACACAGGGAAGCTGCTCTAACTCCGAACTCTTTTTTCCAATTTCTGCATTTCTCAGTGCCCCTTCAGCCCTCTCGAGGAAACGGGGACAATTCACAAATATCACAAAAATACCAAAAACCACCCACCTTCTGAGCTGACCTCCGCCACGAAATGGTAAAGAATAAACTCTGCGAGTCCAGTATACATTCCACATAATTAGACATGAAATGTAGTTCCCAACCTGACCACACGGCGGTGGTGCATGCAAAAGGTTCTCATTTACACTCCTTATGATGGAATGCAAATTAGGATGTAATTGAATGTTGGATACAAAAAGACAAAAAGCCAAAAGATGTGCTGAAGCGTGACTGTATCCCTCTTAAATACTGCTTTCTGAGACGCTGCACTACACTTAGTAAAGCTGGTTCTAGACTGGCTTCAAACACAAAGTTGTGATTGCCATATTGTTATGCGCTTAAACGGCCTGGAATTGAATCCCTAATTGAAACAAATAAGATAGGAGTCTCTGTCTGTCTGTCTGTCTGTGCATGTATGTCTGTATATATGTACGTAAGTATGTACATACGATTGTCCATTGATTTCCTCGCCAACCGTTCATTCAGTCGACTTCAAACTTGGCAGGTGTGTTGCTGAGGACCCAAGGAGGCGCTGTGTCGAGCGTGAAATGGTTTGTCCGAGCAGTTCTTGCGAAAGCTGCGAGCTGCTACACAGGACACCAAGCAATCAACCCTTTCCAAACACGTTTTGAACAAGAACTGCGCTGGCGCAAAACAAATCTGGGATGCAGCTGCACTGCAGCACTGAAAGGGCACATTTTCAGTTAGATGAACTCCCTTTTAAGCCGACAAATGCATCTAAAGGGCAGCACTTAGCATTAGGCTACGTTAACGAAGAATGTGAAAGAGCAATGCCACGGATAAAGCTCAGGAGAGAAGAAGGGGATAGAAAATGGAAAATGGAATATATATGAAATAGAAAAGATGGAACCAGGAGGAAAGAGAATAAGAAGTGTATAAAAGGATAAAAACTGAAATGCGAGAACAGAGCTGAGAATGACATTTACAGGTACAAAGCCAGAGATTCCGAGGGGTCAAAAATTGCTCCTATAGTGCTGCAGCAATGGAGCTGGAGTGCTATAAAAATGTCAAACCATTAATGTAATGTTGTGAGGATGTTCTGCACAAACTAAAGAAAGAAGGAGAGAGGCATTCGATAATCAATATAAATTCACTGGCGTTAACATTTTAAAACAGTTGACGCTCAAAATTTTTGACAATTATTACTGTAATTTATAAAGCAATTGATAGTTTTTTTTTTTTTTTATGAAGTCATTTTGTGATTATTTCTTCAAAATACCCCCCAACTGTTCCTCAGTTACGAACATGTCCAGGCAAGACGGCTCACTGTGATACTGGGTGCCAACAGAGCAGCAGAGTTTGAGTTTGAGAGGGAGCTGGAGGCAGTGAGGGGGGGATGGAGAGAGGGGCAGGATGAACAGAGGACAGAAGTAATTGAGGATGAGCGGAGAGCAGGAACATGGCTGAGAGATTCTGCCGCGGAGGCGCCGCGCGCTCGGCCCATTACTCTACGGCAGAACACAGCATTACCATTATTACACACACACATCCTCGCTATCCGAGCGCGTCACCAGAAAGGCTCAAACCCGGCACTGCGGGGACACCGTCGCCGAGCAGAGCTCCCGTCCTCATCGCCTCGATCGCTCAAACTTCGCTTCAAAACGTAGTGCTGGAATTTAATATGTTTGTAAATATAGCTGAGGACAACTTCAAAATATGCGCTATGCGGTGAGAACTGCGGTAACAACAACCACAAGGCTGTAACACAGTAATAACAGCATTATTACTCATTCTCTTTTTGGCAATGTTCCCCTTCTCAGTCTGTTCACCACCCGCACTACTCTATACTAAAACAAGTGGGTAAATGCTTTACTGGCACATCGTCATTTTTAGTATTACTGAAAAATTACCAAGAAAAAAAAAAAAGTGCGCTGTAATGCAGAGAAACTGTCTCTCCACTTCTGCTGGAAACAGAACATCCAGAACTCTGTCCAGTACCAAAAAGTTCTCACTAGCCAGGGGCTAAATTATCTTCATTTAAATGAAAAGCTCTATCCCCCTGCCCAATTTTATTCTCCGCCCCCCGTTTCCATGGATATGATACGGCTGATGATGTGCAGTCGGGGTACCGAGCTGGGGTGTGTGTGTGGGGCGGGAGGGGGGAGGGGGGCGGGGTTGTCTGTTTAGTGAATCTGCACAAGCCAATAAACAGGTAATTACTCCTCATCCCCTCTCCGTAGTGCCAGCCAATATTAATAATGCACTCCATAGCCTTACTGCTGCATTACACGGCCGCCGCCATCCGTTGCTGACGCAGTATTTTCTGCGTTTTTTTTTTTTAATTGACGAAAAGTAAAACTGACCTAAAAAAACCGCACCGCCAAAAGGGAACTGGAATTAAGTCGAGTCGCGCTGCATCGCATATCCGTTCAGTTCCATTTACGAGCCGTGGGGACAGCCGTTGATGTACGACAGATACCGAAGCTAAACTGTGTACATCTTCAATGAATACGCAAACTAAAAATATTCATGAAGTGGAACTTAACAGGCGAATAAAAGTCTCCGTGCGCTTCCAGTGCAGACAGACACAGACGATTTCTAAAACTTTCAGGTGAAAACTTTCCCTCCGTGAAGGGGGTGGGGGGGGCACAGCGGTAAGGAATGAATATAATAAGTTGATATGGAAACACAAAATGGCTGAATTTCCACAGTTAGCGGGAGGCATCAGGGGAAATATCTTTAAAGTGCTATCTGAGATTATGACTAATACATTTTCCCTCTGAGAGAAGAGAGGTGGAGATGGAATCTGTCATGATGAACAGCTGCGATCTTGACTCAGATGCAGCGCAACAGCGAGCACTCGAGCGGGCCACTCAAACATCCCATGATGCACTTCTTCAACCCAGCCCGGAGGAGACCACTTAACTCCCCCATGATACATTGGGATGGAAATACCCAGAGGGGCCGATGAAACATCCCATCATCCACTGCTCTGATCGTGACTGGAAGAGGCCTCTGGAATCTCCACTGAAGAGACAAATTGCTCTTAGGCTGCTCTCAAAACAAGTTTAAAACTCGGTTCTCCTCCTGCGCCGTCCCTGAAGGCCCAGGCTCTTTAACTCAGAGACCATCTGTGATCAAGACCAACGCCTCAGAAACCAGGACGACAAAACAAACACTGCAGCAATACCCACATGACCATGAGCTAAGACACGAGCCACAGCACTCGTAGAGAAGAAACTCGAGCATGGCTTTACTTGAAAGAACACATTTCCCCCACCCCACCCTACCCTACCCTACCCCACCCCCCATTCCCCCAACAAACAAGAAGAAATTAAAAATCCCAGAAACCCCCTACATAGCAAAAGGCACCAGTTTAGAGGCCAATCGATGCGTATACAAAATTTGGCAAAGAAATGTTGATCTGTTTCTGAGTAATAGTCTGGAAACGCTTCGGGAATGCTGACGCAGATGGCGACCCTGACGCTGACATTGACACTGACGGAAACCAAGCCAAAAACAATATGTCTTCCCCTCCCACCCTCCCTCTGGGGGGCACAGAATGATGTGATGTGCTAGGACTCCAATCACAGTCAGGCTTCACATCGACCATAATCAGAACCATATGAAAGCAGGGGAGCAAATCAACGGGGTGACGTCTCGAACACTACCGGTCTGCTCACCCCATATTCCACCGCTAATAGTCTTTGTCCTCGTTTCGGTCCAATGCCAACGCAGTACACTTCAACCAGCAGCGAGACATCTTACAGAGCTGCTGATCGGTAGAATCAGCTGGGTTGAAAAGAATATACAGGATTGTAGATCTCTGGGATTGGCTGGTTGGTAACCGGGGCTTTATGCTATAACACTAACTGACTAGTGCCTGGTGCTCATGGATCCTGAGTTGAGGAACAGGTGGTTTTCTGTATAAATATACTGGCTAACCCCGAAATCATTGAGGAAGACCACTATATCATAACTCAAATGTGTATGTTACCTGCAAAACCTTTAAAAGCGTGAGAGGCAATTATCCACTCCTAATCTCCACAATCAGTTTTCCAGTCCACCTGCGCACGAGCACGTATCTTTTAAAATGAATAATAAACAAATAAAAAAGCAAATCTGAGATGAAAGCCGGTGAGTCTGTTGTGATCAGGTCTGGATGCTTCGCAATACAGTGGGATGAATCTGCGTTCTCACCGACTCTACAAACTGACTTTTTGAAGGTCCTCACAAGAATATTCTCGACTTGAAAGAAGCACAAGAACATGGAAGAAGAAAAACAATTTCAATTTCAGGTCTCAAAAAAACACCATAACAAATAATAACAAAATATTTATTTATTTTTTTCCATTTTCTCCTCTGCTGAGAGGCTCTGCCGTGTGCGTGCGGTGATGTAACCGAGAGAAGACATCAGGTGCGCCACCAGATTGCCACTCAGCATGCCAAGTTACCGAAGGGGACCGCCAGAGGAAGAGACAAATTTTCGCCCCAGAGCATCATCATTCTCACTTGTCTGTTCAATATGATTTCTCCTGTCCCCGACTCCACTTCTATTCATCTTTTCCCCCTCTTTTCATCCCCTATCTTCTATGGCTGACAGTCTTGTTTATGGATAACAGGGCTCAAATCGAACAAAGAGGTCTCAGAGCAGCGAAAAAAAAAAAAAAAAAGGTTCGGAAGGAGAGATGAAATTGCTGGGGCGAAGGGAGCTTTCCACTGAGAGCCGAACTGCCAGCTTCTTATCAAGGAGGCCTTATTTCTTCTTGACCCCCGTTATCAAGGTCCAGTGTTCTTCATTTCACCATGAAATTCCCTTTTGGTAGAAGGTATGTTCACCAAAAGCAGTCACCGATCTCGCCAGCGATATTCAACGCGTTCGGACAAGCGATGACAAGAGGGTAGTGCATTTGGTCATCGGAGTCCAGCTGAAATAGTTTTGTGGAGAAAGTCAACAGAACTCTGAAATTGAAATCCAGCCCTTGTGTTTGTTCACTGTGCCAAGAGAAAGAGCCGGAGACTAAGACTTTCGCAGCTGAGATTCTAATAGGATGGAGTTATCCAACACCTGCACGGCTGACTCAGGAGCGTTTTGATTGGCGGGGGGAGGAGGGCCGAGGGCTCGGTCCAAAGAGAAACAACACAGGAGGAGTTCCTGGGTCTGTTCAATCACCCAAAGTGAGAGTAATGAACATCATTTTCACAGTGAGGAGAAGATTAATTTGTAATTACACTGCTAATAACAGGCAGCCAATCAATGGATAGTGCATAATGAACTGAGAGCCGTTGATGAATGGACTAAAATGGACTAAATACACTCCTCTACCTCTGGAGCTTCCATCATTGTCCAGCACCATCCACTGTCAATTAGAACAGCACTTGAATTCCCAAAATTCACACAGGTGAAGCTCCTTTCACACTGACCACAAAATGAATTTTTCGCACGATACATTACATTCAAAGTCAATGCAAAGACAGGAATAAAAGCAAAATGCAATGTAATCTGTTGTGCAAAAAATTCGTTTCGCGTCCGGAGTGAAAGCGGCTTAATGGTCAGGCCAAGATGCACCACTTGAGTAATTAAACAAGGAACTATCACCCCCACTCAAACAGGCTAGCAACACAGGTCTGTCCAAACAATATTCTTATGAATATACTCTGATGGGGAAATAAGGAGTAGGAGAGAGCTCTGGTTCTCTGACCGTTACATCCATATCACAGGGCACGACATAACTTTTTTTTTTTGGAAGTTCATATTTCTGGCGGCCCGGACATAAAATTTGGTGGCCCGAAAAACATTTAAGGGAAAACATGAACAGCAGTTCAAGATTTTATAGCTGGGCGATTTATGCAATTTTACATAAACTTCCATTGAAGCCATCATTGAATCAATTAATTTAAACCCCTTTTTTCAATTCATTTTAACTCACATCTGCTATAAATAACTATTAGTACAATTTAAACAAATGAGAAAAAAGGGAGATGTCAAAATTTAACAACAACATATGAACATTTTATTTACATCATAAGGCTCAGAGAGTTGTGGGTTCAAAACAAGTTAAGAAGGCTACACTAGGCCTGCAGCAGATATAAACAAAGATATTGACTTTTGCAGATAAAACCAAAACAACAACAACAAAAAAGGTATTGTGGAGAATCAACAAGCTAGGTTATCACAGGTCTGGTATGATGGCAAGGAAATTTTATCAAGAAGAAAGAACCCATTTCTTATAAAAATCTTACAATAAACTTCATCTACTAAACAATGGAATAAATAATGAATACAGTTTTGTCACACACGGTTAGTTATCACTAGTCATGAAAGCACAATAATAACAGCAGTATAACTTGGCACATTGCACATTTTACTATACAGGCAACATGTTTTACTCCCAATGTCAATCAGAACATGTCATGATAAACAGTAGCCCTCAGTAGCAAAACTTTGTTTCAGGATTTGAAAAAGAAATATGCTAATTTAAATTATAATTGGCAGCTTGTCTTGTTAAACTATCATGTTATCAAATTTACAGACATATAGCAAATAATCTGTGAACATAGAGAATTAAGGAAAATGTGTGTTGCATATTTGCTCCTCAATCTAAAATGGGAATGTATTTGTACTGGGGTTTAAAACTTTATAAGCCCGGGACGTTTAGGTTCCTTGCGATCGACCTAGCTATCAGACTATACACGCGGCATGCATGCCTGCATGCACGCACACTAGATCGGAGCATGTGTATTACGCAGAATCTTAATGTAAATAACGGCGGCGATCACAAATTAACAAGAGTCACAAATCGCGCTACTCAAGCTCCATGAATGAAGGTAATCCAAATAAAATAACCTACAAGTTTTGGCTCATGATCAGACGATATGTATGATTAAATAACAGTCAATGACTGGACATTTTTGATTTATACCGGACATAGCCTGGCATACTTTCTCGCAGTGTAAAATGATTTGACCCGGACAAAACAAAGATTATTTTGCTTTTTACTGAATATGCTATAATTGAAAGCTCAAAATTTCACATTACCATTACATTAACACTGACAGTGGATGGAAAATGAATACATCCCCTGAACATTTTTTCAGATTTACTTTACTTTACACATAGCCTGTAATTAAAGCTCAATCGATCTATGTGTTTGTCCAACAAATCTATATGCAATAGTTAACCTTTTCTTTGGAGGCATTTTAACATTCAACCCTTTTAAAAATCACAATTGAGACATTATAACATCTTTACAGCCAAACTGTGGAATTATGATGCCATTTTCAATCGAAATTTAGGCATTTTGACATTTTAAAAATATTTTTAAACCAATATTGAACTGACGATAGATCTACAGATAAACGCATAGGCCTACATATGTCCTTGCTAGGTAACCTCAAAAGTGAAAATGGAGAACGGTCTGGAATGAGTGTATCCCTCAATCATGCTACTGATCATGGATAATATAAAAATTATCGCATTGTGAAGTAATGTAGAAGTTGATTATGGACAGTGTAGAGTTACGGTAAGAACACTCCTAAGAGAAAGTGCATGGCTAATTTATATGCATAATAACGTGAATAATAATAAGCCATGTGCTTGCTCTTATTCGTAGCCAATCCTCGCTAGTTCAGAGTTTATTCGAATGTGTCATTTTTGTCTGATTTGTCCGATGGTCTAACGACTTTTTGTACACACTGCATTGTTTATGTGCATGTTTTCTGTCGGGCCAATAAAATTGATCAATCTTGGAAATCTGGTGGCCCGAGAGCAAATTTTGGTGGCCCCAGGCCACCGCTTATGTCCAGCCCTGCATATCATAGGAATCATGGATGGATTGCAGCCCTCTGAATACAATTTCCCTGTCCAAATACTTTCATTCACTTCAAATCCCAAACTAATGGACATTCTATATTTAAAGTTGAGAGAAACAGCAGGAGATTGAATAGTGGGCACAAGTGGATTTGACTGGCAGCCTGAGAGATTCTGATAAGGCTACTACGCATCTGGCAGAGACTACTACAAGCTACTGTCCTAAGCCAAGACAACCTAACTTCCAGAAAAGTCTTCAAAGCTTGTTGTTCTTGCTGGTGTAATGAGATCCAGTATTCTTGTTGTTAATGAATGAAGATGGAGCTCAGAATTGGTCCACTGTTATGGGTGCTGTGAGTGGTATCTTTGCGAGAGTTTGATGTCATATCAATGTAGTTTAAAAACTGCTGAGACTCTCCATAACGCCTCCCTAATTCACTCCCCTTTATTATTCCCCGCTTACGGATTGCGTCACCCTCCGAGCTTACAGCCTACCCATCATCGGTGCCACAGTATTAGCACTAAAAACGGTGCAGAGAGGCCCGGATAAAAAGCCATTGACGGACTCTCGGGCGAGTTTATAAATCTTGGGGTTTTCAAAGACTGACACGCCGAGGCAGAAAGGGGGCACGGAGAGTCGAGCCAAGGCCCGATCTGAAAGGCGTCCCTGTCCGCTCGGCGCTTCGCGGCCTCTCTGCCGAAGCACACAAACGACGCTCTGACGGCATGAATGAGGGCTGTCGCACAATACCGCAGGTTTGACTGAAAGGGCCATTCACTCCCCTTCACAAGCGAAGACGACACACAAACGCAGTTTCGCCTCTGGCGGCATTCGCCTTGTGTTCCGCCGCTAGCCTAACACTGTGTATAAGGGGCGTTATCATTTCAGGGTCCTTCAGTTTCCCATGAAAAGTTACAAAAGACACGACCGGCTCAGAACATAGACTACAAATACTGACTATCCCACATCCCAGTTACGTAAGATAAGGAATATAATTCCAGGTCATTTATCTCAATGAGCTCATCTGAGGATCCTGCCACATATGCTCAGGCCTTTTCTGTTAATTGTACAGTGCAGTCGATAAGCATTTAGTCACTGACACAATATAAAAAGCCCTGCGATTCCCACACGGCTCCCACAATATGGATGTAAAATTTAACAGCAAGAAATTAAAGCCAACAGTCAGGATTTAACATCCTATTCACATTTTCAAACCCAATGGGCTTGCATACAGAGCCAAAAAGCCTAAATCGTACCTTCATCCAAATACTGATGGACTACACTGGACAGGACATGCTAGTCTCAGTGCATGTGTACAGAGGAGAATTCACTCACCCGCCGTACACACAAACACACAGATAACCGAACGACTTCATCTGGGGTGAGCTGATAGCCACGGTGAAGGCCAAATAGAGAACATGTTGCAGGAGCGGTCAACCGCAGTGCGGCCAAGTCCAAGAGCTACTGGAGCACACCATGTGATTCATGTCATATCATGCTGATCTCAATGGTCATGAGCGCCTGAATGATGACCTCACCACATAAGACTGACCCACGCCCACTGAAACACCATACACTTACCACGCTTAGATTTCAAGGGGGCAAATACGAAGGGCTAAACGAAGTTACAGGTCTCTTAAGCGCGACAAAACTGAGTAGTACATTAAACTATGGAAGTTTCAAAATGGAGAAATGCTGCAGAGATTTAAAAGCCAGATTTACATTTAATTTCTCTTTGCAAGAAACAGAAACTACTAAGAGCAGTAGTCGACAAAATGTCCACAGCTCCTTAGTCGCAATGATGGTGTTACATTTTGAGGACAAATTGACCCATGGGGCTCTATTGAGTTTGTCAGGAAAATGGTGAGGAGCACTATAAAATATTTCTTTGGCATCCAATTGTGATTTTTCAATTTTAAATTCTACCTAAGAACACGATCAGCATCATATCTCACAATCACCTCCCACACAACAGTCATAGGCTATTTCCCACATGATACTGGCGCTGGGCACCACATAATAAGCTGCACTTAACAAAAGGGAAAAAATGTAATAAATGAAACAAAGATGATGCTCAAAATGAACAAAATTTTCCAGATTGCTCATTCCACTTTCAGCACGCTGTCAGAAAACATTTTAGAGAGACGAAATGACAAACGACTACAACAGTTCTCTCCACTGGAAGAGTGATTTTTCTTTTTTTTGGACGTGCTTTGGTGCCAGTGAAAGAGGGTGAAAATAACTGTGAAAACTGCAAGTGGCTGAGCGAGATTCAATCAAAATCTTCTTTTTCTTTCATCTCTGGGTCTATTTTGCACCAAGCAGCAGGGAGATAACCTCATTTTGGGGGTCAGGCTGACCTCTGCCAGTCAACTCAAGGAATTTCTAATTTTATCAGAATATGCTGACAAACGGAATATTGTGTTTTATAATCAAAAGGTATTAATAAGAATGATGTATCATGATTGTATCGTGTTCCATTGTGTCATGAAAGTGAAATTATTGGCATCACTTGCAGGGCATACATTTGATATTGACAATAACAGCAACCGTAGAGCCTGTGCCTCTCACAACCAGCTTTACCCACTGCAGGTTTGCAAGAGGGCGTGGTTGAACAATACTCAAAACATGTTAGTTGTCATGTAGTTAAACTTCAAAAAAAAAAAAAAACTGTTTACTGGATTTTATTTGATTCTGCCCGTTCAATATAGCATAGTAACTTTTGGTACAAATAAAATAACTACTCTCTGAATCCTCTAAATTTGTGTTGATTGACAGAATAGCCAGTAGAATATATAATTGCCTGGAGGTCAAGAAGCATAAGGTTAAAGAGCGTTCCAATCTTATCTGGGGGGGGGGGGGTTTCACAGTTATCTTTCTCTGAAGACAGTGGACATCTGTGACCCCAGCGATACCTATTCCCTCCTAGTGCAGCCAAAATATCAACTGCAATGCCCTTATATGCCCATTGTTAATTCACTAAATTATTACAAAGCAATATAATTTAATTTTGGATTGCATTTTGGCAGCAGTTGAGCTATGTGGGCACAATAGCAACTAGTGGGGTATGCAGTATGCGACTCACATAAAATTTTCCCGCAAGTCAAAGATACTAGAGGACATACAACAATGGCCAAATCAGATGACAAATGAGAAAGGCCAAAATGCACAGCAGAGGACACAGCCAGATAATTCTTTGTACTGTACACCACAATACAGTGCAATCAATGGTGTACCACTGACATCCAGGTGATTTAACTTGGCAGGCTGTGTAGAATGCGATTTCATTGTTTTTCTTAACGCCGTACAGTAAATGCACCCAACAACTCTCCAAAATATAATGTAGAACAAAATGAATGAAACGCTTCATCAGACTAATGTTCCCAAAATAAAGACAAGCTCTCGAACAAAAAAAAAAAACTAAGAATAAAGCAAATTAAACAAGAACCATTCTGTTGCGTGCACACCAGAGGCCTGACATAGGGTGGCAGTATTAGTATCACAGTACACCTAATCTCAAAGCAGATAGTCCCTCTTTCCAGCAGGCCTACAGTGTAGTGAAATAATATTTCCTCATTTCTTTAAGTTTTGATTATTCGTCATAATTAAAAGTTGAAGATGATCTAACTAATCATAAGAGAAAAACAACATGAGTGAACACAAAGTGCAGCTCTTGAACAATCATTTCATGATGCAGAACAGAAGGAGTTATTCAAAACCTGTATCATCCATGTGAGAAAATCATTGCCCCACTAGTCTAATAACTGGTTGTGCCACCCTCAGCAGTAACGACTGCAATCAAATGTTTACCTCGACTTGAAATTCGTCTTTTACATTGCTGTGAAGAATTAAGGCCCACCTTTCTTCGCAAAATTGTTTTAAATTCAGTCAAACTGGAGGGTTATCATGCATGAACTTCATCTCATGGCATCTTTGTTGGATTAAAGGCAGGACTATGACCAGTCCACTCCAAAACCCTCATTTTGCATTTTTATGTTTATTGTGTAATGCAGTGTTTGCTTTACGGCAGATGTAACAGGACCAATGTCTTCCAAAGTGTACCACTTTTGACTCATCAGTCCACAGCATTTTATCCCAAAAGTCTTGGGAGACATCAAGATGTTTTTTGGTAGATATAAGACAGGCCTTGTGCTTTTTGGTCAGCAGTGGTTTTTGCCTTTTGCCAGCAGTAGATACCATTATCGCCCAGTCTCTTTTTTATTGTGGAATCTTGAACACTGACCTTAACTGAGGAAAGTGAGCTAGCAGTTCTTTTGATGCCAGTCTGGGTTCTTCTAGACCTGCTGCATGAGTCATCAATGCCCACTAGAAGGAATTTTGGTGGACTGGCCACTCCTCGGAAGGTTAACCACTCCTCGAAGTTTTCTCAATTTGTTGATATGGCTCTCACTGTGGTTCGCTGGAGTCTTGGAGCCTTAGAAATGATTTGTAACCCTTTCAAGACTGATAAATGTCAACGATCTTGTTTCTCATCAACTCTTGATTTTTTTTTTTTCTTTCATATGCTGGTTTTTTTCCTCCTTCACATAGCCAAACAGGTTCTACTTAAAGTCATGTTTAGATTCGAGAAGGCAGGCAGTAATCATGTCTGGGTGTGGAGAGTGAAATTTAACCCAGTCATCAATTTCATTTGTTTAACTGGTTGATTTAGTAACTAAGGAGGAAATTGGTTTTTCGCATAGAGCAAGTAGGGTTGGATAGCTTTTTTTCCGTCAATAAATCAAACTGTCTTTTAAAAACTGCATTTTGTGTTAGTTAGGGATATCTTATTCCAATATCAAAATTTGTCTGAAGATTGGAAATATTTAGGTTTGACAAGCAAAAAATAGAGGAAATTTTGAAGGGGGCAAATACTTTTTCACAGCACTGTATTCACTGCTATCCCATAGCTCATGCATGTTATATTTACATGAATGCAGAAGAACCCATCCCACTGAGAGATGATGGAGGACGGCACAATAAATCCTTACGTGTATGGCTGACACAAAAATCCGGGCCCAGCATGTTCTTACCGCCAAATATTATGAACTCCGCCTCAGCCCGCCCTCTCAAAAGAGGAAGTACCACAATTACATTTGATATTCAAACGGGCACGAGCACTGTCAAATACAGCTTCCATAATAAAAATTCCTGCTTAATGCTGCCCTCTCCTCGCATGAGTACAGCAGTCGAGCAGTTATCCTGAGTCTCATGTACATGAAGTACTTACCTGTTCCCCAAAAACCCTCTTCTGCAAGCGCCACCCCCTGCCCTCCCAAACAAACGGCACACGAATTCAGCCATTTTCACAATGACGACATAATGTTACGGGCAGGCTCCTGCTTTCAGAGAGCTGCTAATTCGCCAACAATGAGCTCAGAACCACAGATGGCTTAGTGATGGGGTTTAAGAGCACGCTCTCTTTCATTTGAAGAGGCATTACAGCGTGTGTGTGTGTTTTCGTGTGTGTGCGTACGTGTACTGGGGCCTGTGTGCGTGAGCGTGCGAGAGTGTGAGATGAGTGGGGGGATTTGGAGGGGGAACAGTGTGCAGAAGGCAGAAAATCCAACATGTCAGCACCGCGGCAGTTAGAGGAAAGAAAGCAAGAGCGAAAGAAGAGAAGAGAGGAGAATTTCAATTAGGTTTCTCCTGCTGCCAGAGGAGGAAGGGATATAAAGCGAGAATGATTTATCAAAGGTCTCACATCTCCCCGTAATGAGAACACATGTCACACGCAAGGCAGGGGAATATGATGAATAAAAATAGAGCCTTCTTTTATCTGTGGTACAGACAGGGGGGAAAAAAGGGAAATGTAAAGGAACGCACGTAGCATGCCAACATGCCATTTGTTCACATTCTCAGAACCATAAGTGATTAAAAAGTAAATGGAATATGCACAAGTTTTGTGAGTTCAGGACATCGCAGTGCAGCTGTGGCCGCTCTCCAGTCTGGCGCACACAGTTGGGTGTTCACTGCCTTGGGACCACATCGCAGAAATCACCGGGACAAAACGGTAACAGACCACACCTGCAAGGCGAGGGAGCGGAGATGAGCTTCTCCACCGATCAGGAATTAGCCCTGCAGGTTTAGCCATGAAGAGGAGGCGAGCCTTCTCTCCGTACGCCAGTATCGCGTTAGCCTAGCAGGTTACGGAGCCAAATGAAAAGGCGCAGAACAGATATCCCAGAGGATATTATCGAGGCTGGCTCGGGCACGCTAGCCATATTGCCATCTGTTAGGGCTGTTTGCGGAAACCATAGCGGGATTCGCTCTGGGATATTTAACCCATTTATTGTCCACAAAACTCACAGAAACAAAGTTGGACGCCCTGCCATACTCCCCACCTCCCCTTCGAAAGAAAACAGAGATTCAATCACCTGACAGATGATCAGTCTCTAGAATGTTGTCGCCTAAGAAAAGAAGGTAAATTTTTCTCAATATCAAAGAAGTACAGAATATTCTCAATAAAAATAGCATATCAACTTTATTTTCTTTGTTTCAAAAAATCTATAAGAAATTAAATTATTTGAATTTCTGGCTGTATTATTCCCCATTTTGAAAATTAAATTCGAGAACATAAATACAAAATAGAGGTAAAGTGAACCGGAAACTAAATTGCTCTGCCAACCCTCCAGCCCATCTGAGAGTGGAGCACAAGGTTGAAATGTGTTACCAAACTAGTTTTTGACCTGCAGATGTAGCATGCAAGTTTCATCAAATCAATATCTGTGACCGATAGAGGTTTTGGGTCATTCAAACAGATGTCACAAAACGGCTGATTTTCAGAAAATCTGTTGTTAATAGGTTGAGAGACATGCTGCTTCGTACTCAGAAACCAAGTTTCAGCTCTTTATCAATATTCAGAGGGTCTTAAATGGACTGCTTCAGTTTTTCAACATGACCGCTCCGTTATGCCAGTTCTTCGGAGCGCTGGACTGAAATGCTAACCAAAGGCAGTGTATGTCCTGAATATGTTGTAAGTAAGTAAGCCTGTTGCGAGCCTAAAGGCCCATTGCGCCAGTGCTTAACCCCAGTTTTCATGGCATGAAGCAACTAGGAGTATTACTACTCTACCTGGATGGGATGCCAGTCCATCGCAGGTACTCCCACAGCTCTCAGTCAAGTTTCCCTGACCATTTGCTGGTACCCATATATACACCTAGGTGGAGTGTGGCGTGGAGTGTGGGAGTGAAGTGCAAAGAACACACCGCGAAGGTTGTAGCCAGGGCTTGGACATAGGACCTTACGATCAAGCCTACTTGACCACTGCGCTATCATGTCTCCAATCGTAAAGATGTTGTAAACCAAGTTTTTTGAAATTCGATCAATATTAGTGGTCGCTAGAGGTTACTAGTCGAATAGTTGATGGACAAAAGACGACAATGAACTTTACACCATCCCAACCTCAGCAGGTCAACAACCAGTTGAGGTAACAAAATTAGCAGAATTCCATAAAATCAGTTTTACTGAACATTTTATTAATTAACATTTTATTTTCTGACCAACATCAACATTCCTATGCCTATTCCCTTTCTCCACTCTTATCATCTTTGACCACTCATAAGAATATTCCAGTCTTCAATTCATTTGAAGTCGATGTGTCTGGCGCTTTTCAAAGAAAAACTGTCGCAAAGATGCTATACAGAAAAAAAGGGCTGTGTCTGGCCTATCGAGACAAATGTTGGTGCTTTCACAAAATATTTACACGACGGTATTCCTGATAACCATTTATCACCTCTCCCCGCCCAAAGGGGTAGGGCAAGAGGTATTGTTTTTGGTTCGGTTTGTTTGTTTGTTAACACTTTAGCAGCAAAACTGAAGGCCAGATTTGCCCCAAATTGGGTTTAGGGATTGCCACTGATCCAGAATAGATGCCCAGTGAATTTAGGAAAAGAAGGTCAAAGTATGTGCGAGGGGCGGGGTTTGTTGTGCCTGGCACCACTTGTTAGTAATGTTGATATAACGACCAAGCAGGTGCAGGCAACAGCTACAACAGCCTAGTAAGAGCTGCAAGATGCGACCCTTTACTGCAATGCAGCTTTTACAACCAGAAAAGCCAACACTTATCTAATATAACAATATTACGATATCCAAAATTTGCGACGATAATTTACTAAGCATCACAATATCAACATAATATCGATATATTGCTCAGCCCCATGCAGAGCTACCCAATCTCATCTCCATTCACCAAACCACGATCACTCTTCAAATCCTGAACCATTCCTCCTTCACCCAGTACTGTCCTGGCAGTACCCCACTCCTAACCTCCATCTCAACTCGCATCTCCGCTCTCCTCTCCCCATTCCTCTCATGTCAATATATTTGATTTGAGTCTCCTTTCTTTTTTCCTTCCAGCTCTGTTCAACTACTGGAAACAAAAACTCGGCGCACAGAATCGTGCAAAAGAAAATAAGACTGTTAGGACCACGGAGCTTGTTTGTAAAACACATCAAACAGACACGATTAACTCCCGGCTCATTTCCTCGAGGACAAGTTGAACGTAATCGTAGTGTGCAGTGCCCGCGCTACTCCATTCTACTGTGGGGAAAAATAATCAGAGGGGATTCAGATACATGCGAATGGAACAGATGTGCAAGACAGTTCTGAGCAAAGCACCAGGCATGAAATTCAGTTTCATACTTAGGGGTTTATTTTCTTTAATTTAATTTCAAGAGTGATTCTGCAGCCTGGATCAGCAGCACTGCCTCACTCAGTCTTCAGTCAGTGCAGCCATCTTCATCAGTTCAAACGCAAACGCTGATTAACAGGATACATGTTCCCACTTTGCCTTGCAAAGATAACAATTCATTGTCCCGTATTGGCATGTAAAAGTTACAAGCCAAACACAGGCCAAGGATTCATCAGTAAAGTCCTAATGACCTGTTTATATGCATATAAACATGCTGATAACACAACTCCAGCCCCCTCTTTCAGACAGGTGTATTTCTCCGGTCTTGATGGCCAAGATGCGATTAAGAAGACCATTAATAGTGGCAGATTGCAGTGCCATGTTCACAGTCCACAAACTTTGAAGTTCACAGCTTGAGGAAGGGAAAAGGCAGCAATCAATAAAGCTGCATTCTGAAGTCCTCAGTGTCTGCTCAATTAAAAATAAATTCACGCCAACTCAGTTTTCCAGCTTAATGAAAAACATATAACATTTACTAATACTTTACAGAAATCTCTATGCCAGTGACCCTAGTACGTACAAGTTATGTGCAAGTTTTCATGATTTCTTAAAGTATAAGTTAATGTTTTATGAATTGATTGAGCTGGAAAACTCAAGTTAAGCCAGACTTATTTGACTGTTTACAGTCAATAAAGCTGCTGGGATGTTTCACAGCGATGTCCTTTTGCCAACTGCTGTAACATTAAAACCAAAGGTTGAATGCCTAATCAGAACACTCAGCCAAACTGACTGCCATATCCTGCATGATTTGCATGACAGAACGTCCTTCCTCCTGTAGGCAGCGAAAAAGCGTCTTTGGTGCTTTTGTGAACTCATCAAGTCCTCCATGTGGCAGTGTGGACCTTTTCCCCACCAATAGGGAGGATGTCAGTCAAAACCTTCCCCAAACCCAGCCTAACATTTACACACACTTGCTTGATCCTTCAAGTAGTTTATAACTGCCTGTGTGTCAAGGTGTAGCAGGCGCACAGAAAATTCTCATTTTTCACCACAGCTGCTATCTTGTCATTTAGATTCGAGTTAGACATCTTAGCGGCAAGAATTCCTTGAAGCACTGCTGAAACTTCACAGCGGGGTGGCAAATTCGTTTTTCAACAAATATTCGCAAATACCTTCTGTTTCTCTGCACAAGCACGATCAGTGAAGGTGAATATTTTTTTCCTAATGTCAAGTTTTTTTTTTCTCTTCCAAGTGTTCAACAAAGTTTGACTATATCTCTCTCTTTGGATGTTTGCCATTGTGGGCAGGTATCAGTATTAGGAAACAGTTCCTTGCCTATTTATGCATGCAAATCTATGTACATGTAGCCACCGGCTAGGCCAGGGCTCCTCAAATCTGGCCCTCGATTCCAAATTCAGCCCTGGTTTTCCATTATTCCAGGGACTTGAGTGAACAGTTATTCCCTCTGATTGGCCTGACTGTCATCACACCTGAGCCGGGGGGGGGGGGGGGGAGCAGTTCTCGGCCCTTGAGGACCGTGACTTGCAGAGCCCTTGGCTAGGCTATCATGTAAAGAATCTGATCTGCTACCCTGGCTCACCTGCTGCTACTGGACTGCAATCCCCTAGCCAACCAGTAGAGGTGCTGTAGGACAAGAAGACACTGACTCAAGAGAAAAAAACCTTAAAAAGGTGACGCAAAAAGCCAGCCCCAGCAGGGCATCCCTCACGATGGGAACTGATCAATCCATGTTATTATGTACTGTAAGGTATAGAATATAGTGTTTCAGGTGGACTTCGAGAGGAAAAGCCGCTGCTTTATCCGCAGCCAATGGAGATCTGAATGAAAGAATTAATGGATGATTGAATGGGAGCGGGTCCTCACTGAAGTGGGTTTGTGAGCTAACCACCAAACTGGCAACTCCTGCCGTAATAAGACAACAAAGTACTTACGGTGATGGTGACGACAGTTAAGGAAACATTTTTCCATCATGCCTCTCCGCATGTGCGACAGGTGTCGTCTTCCCAAATTTGACAACACAACTCTTTCTAAGGAGAGCCAAGCAAAGGCAGGTCCAGGGGGGGACTCAGCCGTCGCCTCCGTCTCACTGAAACGAAGTGTGGGATCCTCCGAGGTCCCAAACTCAGGAAGCAGAGCTAACGGCGGAGTCACGCAAGCCGCTTCTCGCTGTCAAACAAGCTCCGTCACCGCCTGCGACGCCAGGGGACCGAACGCATGACTGTCGAGCCGTGCGAGAGCGCCCTCGGAAGCAGCCGAGAAGGTGCTGAATGCACACTTTAAAAATAGCCCGCTGCGGAGACTGCAGGGAGCACTGTGCCATTTTATTTCACCCATTATTACTGCAAAATGTGCCTCCTCGCCAGGCTGCCAAAATCAGTTTGGGGGCGGTGGGGATTTGGGGGGGGGGGATAAAAATGAATCTAGCTTCCAGTTTTTTTCCCCCCATTCACAAACACAAAATGGAGGATGTAAATAATATCCTTGTTTTCCCCAGCAGTAGGCACTTTGTGCGAATTGAAGCGGTAAATGCAATAGGCACTCGGAACCGTCAGCCGCGCTGGAAAAGAACACCTTTCAGAAAATGGCAGCTCGCCCCCGGACCAGCGCACTAATGAGCACTTCTTGTACAGCTAGGCTCTCTCGTTTTGTTTTCGCACATTTAAACCAAGTCCATTCTCATTCACCATTTCAAATCAGAACCCTTAACCTTCATCATTTCCCGCTTTAGCAGAGCACTGGTCTCTGTATCCAATTAACAATCAGGATAGCTGACCTGTGTCCTCCTTCCTTTCCATCCTGCAGTGGTGATAAAACCAGTTTGAACTTCTCACAAGGGTCACAGACTGGCTAACAACCGGACTGAGAGAGGTGCAAATAAGTCTTTGACGATCAGCCATTATACTGTACCGCTGCGGGGGAGCAGAAACGCTCGGAAAAGGCTGGGGTTGTTTGCCACATCAAGAAAACTGCAAAATCTCCACCGAAAAATCCTGCGGTAAACACAAGGCACTAGTAACACTGCATAACTCTGCCAGGTAAGGCGCGGTTTGCTGGGAGAGGAGTGTGCCCTTGAGCGAAGGACAGAACCCCCTTCCTGGAATTCATCATGGTGCCTGAGATTAACCAACCTGCACCACTGGGGGTCTTCAAGGGCAATTCGGACAAACTGCCCCCCTCTGCCCCAACCCCCAACACCCTTCAACCACACCCAGTGGAACAGGGAGACAGCCTGGCAAACTACCCCGCCTCACCACGGTCAAAGACAGCGACAGTATCCGTCTGTGCGTGTAGGTGCATTCGTGCGAGGAAGAACCAAACGGTGGTAATGAGTTTCTACGTGGGTGTGCACATGGCTGCAAATGAGGTGGAAGGAATAAGTTTGTGTGAAGACCAGACAGAGAGTAAGAGAGAGTGAGACCTTCGAAATTCCTGTGCATGTAAATGACACACGCAAAAGGACAAACGCAATTTTGAACCTTTTGAACCTGTGACTTCAGTCAGATGAAAGTTAAAGATCCCAGTGCGCCCTGCTACAGTATTGTTGAAAGCTTTTCCAATCACAGAGAAATAAGGCGGAGATATTAGGGGTCCTAACTATGTTTTGACCCAGAGTGAGTGAGTGGGTGAGTAGAAGAGTGCTGAGGATTGCGTAAAAATGGTTAAAAAAACCCCCCCACATTTTAGTGCTAAAAGGGTCTCTATGGGGGGATGTTTTTCTCGTACATTTCCCTAGAATTTTATTCCTCAACAATATAGCATTATGTGCTCTTTGAAAATAATTTGTTGTTCAAAATGACATTCAGCAAGTCTTGCAATGCAGAAAATGTTCAATGCATTACAAACAAAGAACACTTTTTAAGTGGCGAATGTAAATTTATCAGTTTGACTAATACACAGCCACAGCCGGTGCTTTGTTGTCATAAATTCCCGTTTTTCTCAGAATGCACCAAGATTTCTTATCATTACTTGCACATACCAGTCCTCTGGATCAACACTCGGGGCTTTGAATATTTTAAGTATGCAGTTGGGGAACTGAATTGAAAAATGTTAGATAAATACATTACAATATTTTCAATCCCCAAAAAAGCAATTGCTTGGATGATAATTCAAAATATTGCAAATGGGTCCTTGTGGGGTATTGTATACGATGATGAGTCACAGTGATGAAGTACTGAAGCCACACAGTCATGAATGTCCAGCATTTAATCATTAGAGACCTTTTTGAAAATAAACTCATGTGTGGGTATTTGTGCCATGGCTGATCTATACAGCTTTAGAGCGGTACCATCAGCTAATTTTACCAAAGCACTTCTCTGGAAAATTATAACATCAAACTTTAATAGAATTCAACAATCACTACTACTACTACTACTACTACTACTACTACTACTACTACTACTAATAATAATAATAGTAATGGGGGGCCACACGAAAAAGAACCTATATAAACATATAAGTTTTAATATAGGGCCAGATATAGGTTTTGCAAAATTGCCGGTTTTCATATATTATTGGTACATACTGCATATGTACCTTTAATCTATGAAAACGGCCAAAAAAAAAATTGAGACTTTTTTTTTCTTTATTTAGCATTTCCAATCCCACCCGAATTTCGTATTATCCAATTAAGGATATACGTGAAATAATTTGGCTTTGCCATATTCACGACCCCTTATTAACTACACAGGAGAGTGCGCACAGCTCGCGATTCTCCTCCGAAGCCAGTGCCCATAAGCAGTTGCATCGCACGCACCAACAAGACAAAACTTTGTAAGTTTAAAGCGAGTGCGATAGAAATTCATATCACATGGAGGTTAGAATCCTCTATATGACCACCTGTCTGGCCAACAGGATGCGCCTAAGGGAACTCTAATCTACATAACCCTTCCCAGCAGGCCCTTTGCAATTTGCATCCCTGAAGCGCATTGGACAATTGCGCACTACATCTGAAAAGAGCTGCACTGCTGGTTGATACGAGGCGAGGATTAAAACCTATATGTTTATAAAGGTTCTTTCCATGTGGGAGTTTAATGATTCTTGTTACTTCATCCCTGTAGGAAAAAGTCTGGGACCTTCAGTTGCTATACAAGCATCTCAAATTAAAGACAAGTGTCTGTTAATTAAACTGTGAACAGAAATGTAGACTTAGTCTTCAAATTCATTAACCACAGTGAAATGCTCAAATAGATGTGGGGATGAAAATTACTTTTGAAAGGCATGTTTACTTGAATGTATGTTCTTCTGTGTACTTTTATTTTGTTATTTTTGTTTTATTTTGCTACATTTAGACGAAGGACCTCTGAGCTATGTTCATCTAGAAACTGCATTACAGACAAGATAGAAAACATTGCATTTGGTGGATGTAACAGAGTAGTGTATAACCTTTCAGTGGTTGTGTATGAGCTGTAATGATGTAAATCCAATTTTATTTAATGTGGCGAGTCTGGCAGTGACTTAAACTTGAAAAAAATGCTTAATTGGTGAAATAAAGATTTATTTCAAACCAAAACACCAATTATGCACAACAAAACAAAACAACAGAAAACCACTGATAACAGACAATATAACAACCTCAATCACACAAGAATCAGCATAATCAAATAAATTAGTTTTTAGACAGTTTCTTTTCTTCCGCATTACACAACTCAATCTTCATTGAATAGAAATAAGTATGATCAATAAAAGAATTGATGACCTTGTTATTGTTCATGTTTCAGGAAAAAAATGTAACAAATAGCATTAGATACTTGTGTTGATATCATAGCTTTTTGTCTCCTCTCATTTGCCATAGTTAATAATCACTGGTTTACACATAATATGCCGCTGTCACGTGTCAACATGTATTTAAGATCAAATGTGATGCCAATTTCACATGTTCACAAGCAATTAATAAGTTATTGCGTGAAATTCTTATTATTTCTGTAAGGGACTTTGGACAATATGCAGATGTTACCTTGAGAATAAAAATATAAGCTAGGCATCATGTATGACAGTTACAAAACAGAGATATCAGCTATACAATAGGCATGACAAAACCTGCCACTGGGTATATGAGCTATATAGGATACCTGTATGCCATCTATAGGCACATATATGTACCTGAAATTGGCCAATATGGGGCATATATGCGCATGCGGGGGGGGGGGGAGTAGACGAATAGAAAAACAGATGAGGAATGAATAAAGTAAATACACGCAAGGAAATAAAAATAAAAATCAACTGTGGCTCAGAGGCTTAAAGTAGGTCATTTTTTTGAACTTCAATTAAAGCATGATACATCACTTATTAGAAGTAATGCTGAATTACTCCCCAGAATTCAAACCAATCAGCAACCACTCCTCAGCAATCGGACCAATTAAGACTCGGAATACTTCAGAAGAGGAGTCACAGATCTAAAAGATTGTATGTACATAGCTAACAGGAACATTGACCTCCACCACCAACACTGGCGACAATAAGGAGAGAATTCCATTAATGGAAACACACACGTACAATCGCACCAGTGTGAAAATGTAGCTACAGGTGAGAATAGCAGCTCAAACTCGACAATGAATGTTCGCAGTGTTAGCCCCTGTCTGCTGTAACGCGACAGACTAATACTAAGCAACACCCACTGCCAGCATACCACGCATCTCAGCCAGATATTGCACACCCCCGCATTTCTCCCGTTTTTTTGTTATCGGCATGAGCAAACGGACTTCCATTGCTTATTGTTGGGCCAGCGTCCTTCAGTTAATATACCTGGGTCAAATGTAAAAACCGGCGATAGCCTCGGTCCAGCAATAATGGTCTCGCTGCATGAATTTTACATCAGGCAGTAATAAATCACATCACTGTGAGAGAAAGAAAGGCGAAGACAAGGAGAGAGGGGAGGGAGGGAGAAAAAGGGTGGGATGGTGACGGAGAAAGAAAACAAGTCACGGAAAGAAGACAAAGCTGGCAGGGTTATACTCCAGCTGATATCCTGAAACAAAGCAGCCTGCGTTTTAATACAGACGCCGGCCCCATTTCCTCAACGGACTCCGATAACGCAAAGAGGGCTTTACGTCTTTTTATTACCAGCTCCGTGAACAACAGCTAAGCCGGAGATAGCGGAATATAAAAGAGGATAACAACAGACCTCATAAATTCTGGGTGAACAGCCCGATGTTGAGGGCTCCAGATGACCTTTGACTTCTTGGTCCTCCACATTACCATATCCCATTCAGTGCTACATCCCTATAGGCAGCCGAATGTGAAGGGAAACCAGGAAGGCCTCAACATTGGCTGTACACAGAGCACAGAGGTCTTCAGAAGGACGAAGTCCCTCTCGGTTCCTCACAAATGATTGGTTTGCCGCACAAAACTCTTGCTTTGTGGAGTTTTGTGGCCTCTAGGAGCCGAAGGGCCAAAGTACTCAGGTGGGATAAGATAAGAGGAGCTCCATGATCATTATGCTTATGGTCTGGTGGAGCGCAAGGCCATAAAGCTTATCCCAGGTTTTTTTTTTTTTTTTTTTACAAGCTTATTTAAGGTCACAGCGCCATAAACGATGATGAACCCGCTTCTCCCGGCTCTAGCTCTTCAGAACATCAGTTTTTCTGGACACACAATTGCGGTTTAATATTTTACTTTCATGCAGGGCAAAGAACAATACATTTAAGGACAGTCATGGTCTTTCCTTCCCACAAGAAAACAATATCCTGGTGAAATTTCCAGAATGAGCATTTGAAGCTTCCCCCTCATTCATTTGTTCTGCCCAAAATGGAGGAAAGAAAAAAAGAAAAAAAAAAAAACTGATGTCAGTTCTCTGAGAGATTGACGGTGAAACTTCTCTTTAATTGGACGGAGGAGGCAGATGCGTCGCCCAGCAAGCGGTACATTCGGCACTGCAGCTCTCGATGCAGAGGAGAGGTGATTAATGTCCCTGTATCGTCACGTCTCTCCAGCACCTGTGCCCACCTAGCGCTCGGCGACCCTAACGTTAGCCCCTTTCTCCTTTCCACTGACTGGGTCTCCAATTAGGTTGCTACGACGACGCGCCAACAGGTGAAGCAACAGTGGCGAGGGGGGGAGGCTCAGCTGGGAGGCCTCGCTTAATTCCTCTTCCTTTATTCTCCGCTTGCGAAGTGTGTAACAGATGCCTGTTCGTCCCCACAGTCTCTGCCTCGTCTCCCCCTCCGCCATTACGCCCTTCCTACCATCATCTTTTGGACGGCAGCCAACAGTCTGAACCTAGCCCCTTCCGTGCCTGGCGTGACGCTTAGCTCCTGACCCATCAACCTTGACAAAAACAGAGAGACGGTGGGTGGGCCTCTTCTTTGAAAGGGCAGGCGGAGCAGGGGTAAAGCAAAAAAGAATAAAAACGGAATTTGAAAAAGGGGGGATACAGCATCAACTCTGAACCACGACTCCACTCGTCCCCTCCCCCCAAACCCCCTGCCCCCGAAACAGTGACTTTGAGGGAATTTGTTGGAGGGAACCCAGTGGGGCGAGTGACAAGGCCCGGCAGGGTGCCAGAACCCGCTCGCCCCGAGTCCCGCCCGAGTGGCCCCTTTGCTCGTTCCCAGGCTAATTAACCGACAACCCGCAGGCGACCGCGGTCAATGGCGGTCCTCCCTCTCAGTGAAATAATCAACCTAACCTATTGTAGGAGAAATAAAGACTAAAGCTGAAACTCAGCTATCAAGAAACACCCCTGGATCCCCCCCATTTCGGTAGCTGAGAAATATAGGCCCACTGAAACAAATTTTTGAGACTCCACTCCACCCCCAATCACCCCCAGTGGGCCCTTACAATCAGCACCATCTTTCTCCCTATCTGAGACAGCCTCGGTCCCCCCAAAGCTCATGGCCATTTATAAAACATCATACGCCCAACCTGAGAGGAGAAATGTCATTTCACAGCTCCAAGCATTTATCCTAAATTCAAAGTCATTAAATAGAGACTTCTCTCATCCAGGCAAGAACTAATCAATGCCTTGATTTTGGATTTCACTGCATAAGAATAGTGTTTCTCAACCTTCTCCTTGGGACACCCCAGCCAGACCCCTGCAGTGAGCCTGCTGATTTCCCCTCAGCCATTCGACCCTCAGCTTATTCATTCACTCGAGTAATTTCTAAACCATCCAAAAATAGGTTTTTCAGTGTGTGTGAGATTATGTATATGTGCACAAGAGCTAGCATAAATGCTTGTTTGCATGTATGAGCTTTCAGGACGGTTCCATCAACATCGTACTCAGCTTCTCTCGATAATGGAAAAACGGGTTTGATCATAAATTTCAAGATGGAAACTTCCAAGTCATTCATTTCCACACCTAATTGTTCCTCCCCACATAACAAAGCCACATACATGAACGGAATTTTTAACTAGTTACTTCTTTGTGATAATGAAATATTAAGTCAATCCCGAGTTAGGGTCAAAAAGAAGATTGTGAGAGCAAAAGAACGGTCTTTCCATCTGATCAATGGCGTGAGAATGGAGAGATGGAGAGCTGCAGTGGTTTCCATACGCAGGCAGGAGGTTGCTTGTTTATACGGGTGCTAAATGAAAGTTAACAGACTCCTCAGCCAACACCCATAAGGACAGGCAGACTCTTATAAAGAAGTGAATGAACTCGGGTGAAAGGGTTAGCAGGAAGTCGGCCTTTTGAAGCCTTTGAACCCAATGAGTCGTGACAGAGAGTCCGAGCGCTTCAGCGCTAACCTCTTTATTGAAGCGATCTGACCTCGTGCGCAGCCATCCACACGCATGCATGCACCATCACACACACACACACACACACAAAAGACGTGTTGAGAAATGCAAACGCATTCACACACTAACATGCACAGGGAGAGCAAGCGCTTCAGGCTAACCTCCGTACTCCGACCACCCAATCTGCCCAGGATACATACATAGTTACACGCACACACACAATCATGGGGGAATAACAGAAATACATACTTAAGTGTCAAATAAAATCGTTTGCGTCATTCTACAAAGTAAACAGACGTGGGTAAATACTACTGGATCGTGTTTTTTAGTCCTGCAAGTCAATTTGTGTACTTCTCTGCCAATACAAACATTTGTGAGGGTACAGCCTATCGATTAGAAAGACACAGCGACAGAATGGACACAAGATGTGGTTTAGTGGACCATGCCTCTGTTAAGCTCTGGCTTTGCTCTGGGTACATTTTTACCATTTAAAAGAACATGGACTCCATCAAGCCTGGTTATTCCTGTGTATTCCTGCCTGTTGAGCACATTTCTTCAACCCCAACCCACAGACACAATCCACCATCACTTCACATCCCTGATAATACAAGCTCACTTCGGGGGAAAAAAAAGTTGCAGCTGAACATGGTCCTTCAGCTGTTTTCATTGACTCTGGAAATATAAAATTGAAATATAAAGTTACCTCTGCAGAGGCTTAAGCCGCGTTCTCATTTTATCAGCAAAACGTCCAACTGCTCTCATAAAACAAGTCCTCAAATACAGTGCAGTTTTTACCTACTAAATTATATGTTCACTTTATATCCCGCAACAAATATTTTGGCGAGTAACTTTTTTTTTCTCTTTTTAATCACATCTTTCCGACTGCTGTCTTCCCCTCGAGTGACGACTTATGACTCTATAAAAGGCGTTCTTCTTTCAGGCACACATCACGCCGTCCTTCCCTTTTTACATGTGCAGCTAAGCAATTAAAACTAGCTAGTCTGAAGGGAACCGTAATGCAAAGGCAACTTTGAATTATAAACAAATAAATCTGAAATTATTTTAATTCTAAACTTGACGAGCCCTCCGTAAACGTCAAAGAATATTTCTGGGAGTTCGGGAAAAGCGATACGAGGCTCCTTCATTCCATCCTTCCCCACATTATGTTCCAGACGAGGTTTTGAATGAGAGTTTCTCTCCACTCCTATAAATTACAGCTGTCAGCGTTAAGCTGCTCACTCATATGGGCAGGACGATCGGCAAATCCGGTGAGAATATATGGATATGTATCTGGCCTCATAACATGCGGTTACATATTTCTTCATTTTAGGATTACGGGATTCCAAAATGATCGAAGGACAGATGCGTCTGTGCATGGGCCAAGAAGTGCGTGCGTGCGTGCGTGTGTGTGTGTGTGTGTGTGTGAACACGCAACATTAGGACAGTCGAGAACACACACTGCATGTATGTGTGTGCACTTGCGCGCATGCGTGTTTGAGTGAATGAGTGAAAGAGAGACAAAAAGAGAGAGAAAGACCGACACGAACAATGTGCACGCCACACTCAGATAGTTGAAAATGTACCCTGTGTGCTTGTGTGCGAGTACTTGCACGCTAGTGCACTGCCATGTGCCAATGCGTGCATGCTCGTCTGTGTGCACTTGCATGTGTAACAGTGCACCTGCTTGCGTGCAGGCCTGCATGCACATATATGTGAGCATGACTGTGAGTGTGAGCGTGAGCGTGTGTGTGCGCGCGCAGTCATTGTATACACCTCCTCTCTGTGCCAGGACACATACCAGAGCACCAGATGCTGACAGACACAGTGCAGTAGCTCCTCCCCCTAGCGCTGGCATCATGAGCCGCTGAGGCGAACGGAACGTTCTAGATCCATCCCCAGCACTCCATCACATTTCTCCATCCATCTGCCTAATTACTGAAAGTATTCTTGGCAACCCAACCCCCATTACTTAAGTAAAAAAGAAAAAGCTGGCTGGTGCAGGGCCTGCCATTATGAAGCCTACCAGCCTCTGTCATCTCCTCAGTTCCAAACCAATGAAACCAAACTCACACCGAAATATCGGTCTCGGGCACAACATCAACCACTACATGGTTGCAGACCTGCCCTTATCTGACAAACAGAATGGTCAGCGGAAAATAAGGGCAATACAAGGATATGTCTGTGTACTGTGAGGTCACTACCAGAGAAAGGTCTGAGTGAAGTCAGGGCAGAATTAGAGTACCATCAAAGCACAGTCAGTATCAGGATCTAAGGTTAGGGCACTGTGTGAGCAGAATCAAGGGACATGTTCAGTATTAGGGTAAGGGATCAGGTTGCAGTCGAGCAGTATTCGGGTAAGAGATCAAGGAACAGGTTAGGCAGTCTCAAAGCATGAGATCATTCAGGGCAATTTCACGGTAGTGTCCGTGTACAGTCATGGAAGTATCAGGGTAGGGTATAAATTTACGGTCAAGAACCATCAGGGTATGGGATCAAGGAACAGTTAAGCTTGGGAGGAGGGTATACTGTGGGCAGTTTCAGGGTAGAGTCAGTGCACAGTCAAGGAAGTATCAGGTTATGGGATCAGTGTAAAGTCAATAATAAAACGGAACCACAAAGGAGGACAAAATGGCTTCAAGCCATCAGAAGAGAGGAAGAGTTTGGCAGATTATGGGCAGTGGCGAAGCTAGAACAGGGAATTAGGGGGGCACAGACAGGTCCCTTTATGACAGCAATTAGTCCTGGCTAGTTCGCAATCATTTTCCTTTATTGATGCGTTTTCCAATTAACTGGCAACTGAAGACACGGTTTCTCTCCATATGCGATATAACAGCAATGAATGGGCTAAATTCAGTACAGAAAAATAATTTACTTAATAGGTCAATGCTTCACTTTGATTGAACTGGTCCGCGTTCCAATGAAATATCGCCTTTCACTCTCGGTCGTGGGTTGATAAAAATAAAAAGTGGCACTCGCAGGCTAAATAAGCCATAAAAAGAATGCGGCTCAAGCCATTTGTGTGAGTCCACAGATATGCAATTTTGATTACCGCTGATACAGCAAATACGCGTCCAGACTAGGGGTTTCAACATCTACACGTGTAAACAGCTACACGGATAACAAATCATAACCGTTTAGAAAAATCAATAACCGTGTACACGTCATCATTTCCTCCTCCTCGTTCATTTCTCACCAATACATATAGTCGCCTATTTTTAGGGGTGATAATGCTGCCTGAAAGCTTCAGATAATATGAAATAACTATACACTTAAATGTTCTCACTAGTGCAGTTATCCGCATACAGATGCATGGGGCGCAACATTACCTTGATATAAAAAAAAAACCCAAAAAGCCACAGCCAGCGTCGTGCCACATCAAGAATAGGCTGCGGACGACTTGACGAGCGCTGCGCTCATCATCTTCTCCATGTGCAAATGTCGTGCAGCTGAAAACAAAAACTGTTAATGGCTTGTTATTTTAGCCTATATTGTTGCGTGCTGTTGTACGTTATATTGTTGGTTGGTGTTCTGTCGGCTTTTCACGACCTGATCACACATCCTCGCATCTAAGAGGAGGAAGAAAACATATTTTTTTTTGCCAATTTTAGTGAATAATTGTGAGAGTCCCCCTCTACTTTTTTTAACTTTGTGGATATAAAGGTGAAGTTTTTTCCTCTGACTTCAGCTTCCTTTGGCTTCTTTTTGAGTTGCTTTCTCTCGCCAATTCCAGATTACTTTTACTATGAGACGTATATTAAATTTCAGACGCAGCTCCTGTTGCGAGAGAGGGATGCAGTTTGCACTTAAAAAAAAAAATGTACAGAAGTGAGCAATAGTAAAAACAACGGTTAAAAAAGAAGGTTAAACCTTTTTCAGCTTTCACTTGGACGTTTTCTTATCTGTCAAAATGGTAGAGGATTTTATTTTCAACTCATTTTACTTTCTGTGGTTATAAAGCGCAACTGCCATAGAAAAAGCTCATAAATCTCCAACGTGTAACCGTGTACAGGTCGGTTAGAAGTCCCGTGTACACTTGTAGAAAAAATTGTAAATGTTGACACCCCTAGTCCAGACGAATGATTATCGTCTTATCTAAACGGGGAGTACCTAATTTCAGTTCTGACTTCATCACTGTACTGAATTCAGCCCATGATTTCATTGCTGTTGGATTGCATACGGAGAGAAACAGTGTCTGCAGTTGCCATTTACGATAATTGGAAAACGCATCAATAAAGGAAAATGATTGAGAACTAGCCAGGACTAATTATTGTCATAAAACCGTATCTTCAGTTGCCAATTATGATAATTGGAAAATGCGTCAATGAAGGAAAATGAACAAGAACTAGCCACGACTAATTGTTGTCATAAAGGGACATGTCTACGCCACCCCAGTTCCCAGTTCTAGCTCCGCCACTGATTATGGGACCCAACAACAAAACGTGTACGAAAAAGGAGAAAAAACTGGAGCACTCGAATACCAGCAAGCCTTTAATAGTAGGAGTCAGGGAAAAGAAAAACTCACGGGTTTCGATGTTACCGCTTCTTCATCAGAGACGTGATGACCGAGTGCTCCAGTTTTTTCTCCTTCTCCATGAATTTATTGTGCGAGACCGAGAAGCACCGGATCTAAGCCCTCACTGGCAGATGCGCGAGGATTCTTCATTTATAACAAAATGTGTTTGTCTGCAGGCCAGAGTCAGATCATTCGCCCAGTCTTATAAAACATATGGACAACAATTCAACCCCAGTATATTACATTTTTTAATACATCGATCCTTGTCAGCAGGCAATAGTGACTCAAAGTACGTCATGACAACTTGTTAGCATTAGCAAAACAAGTTTAATTTCGGTGTTTTTACAGTATAACAGACGGGGCGGGGAAGGATTGTTTTCCCCCTCAGCTCTAACCGGATGTGATGTTTGTGGGCGTTCCCTTTGTTGCCGACTAGGACCATGGGGCAGGAACTGGATTCCGCTTCTAATTTGGGGCTGAAATATTAGCACAGCTGGAAGCACACTCTGCCTTCGACAGAGGTTTGGTCTCCTTTAAAAAAATGCACCCCGTCATTTATCCAATGGTGCAGATGAGCGCACCTCTGCCCGAACCTCTGCGGTCCGTTAGGCACTCTGACCATCCAGGCACCAGGAAGTTTGAAACTGACAACAGCCGTCAACAGGCCTGAAAATCCAAACAGTCCAACTGCTGCATTTCCTCTGAACCAAAGATGACTTACGGGGAAGAAAAGGCGACAGCTTCAAGCGCAAAGCCAATTATTTTGCTCGCGAAAGGAAAGTCACCCCGACCATCGATGTTCTCCTTTGATGACGCCATTGGGATGGATGCATCTATTCTGCGGTTACTCTTTTGTTGGCCACCGGTCTTATTTTCCAAATCACTCCTCATACATTTTAAACTAAAAGATAACAGTGGCTTTGTGGAACTCTGTGCTTTTTTCCCCCACAAAAGGAAATCTATGATGTTTAGCTCGCAATAACAGAGAACGGCAAATCAAAGAACATTCTCAACAGGAGCGACGCAAAGAACGAACTCGGTACCAGACTGTGCCGGTCATAGACCGAAGGCCCCAGTGGGGCGAGTCGGGGAGGCAGCATCTTATCATAGCCCAAAAAAATTTCCTTATTCCGTTAAAAAATACGATCTGTCAATGGCTGTGAAGGGTGAAATAATAGAACTTTCATAGCACATATTATCTATTCACACCAATAGACATATTCACTTGGGTAATTTATATTAAGTGCTCCGAGAGCACAAAGGGCTAGCCAGGTGAAGAGTCTTTTCAGAAAAACAAGCCTGTCATACTGCCAGTCAAACCCATCCACCAGACACATAAATCAGAACCCGGCCACTGAATGGGATCTATTAAAATATTTGTATACTGGTCAGCTATTATTCCGTTCCATTACAGAGGCCCAGGAGTCGAGCACATTTTAACCTGAATCGAGACTCTGCTGGACATAAATTTCCTTTCAATCACAAAAAGCCCTGAGTAAGTGATTCAGTCTGTGGGCTAATAAAGCCTGTGGAAAGAAGCTGCTGGTTATTTATTTATTCATGTTATCGACTAAGCCCTTTGTTGGGGAGTGGGACTTTTATATTTTTTTTATATTTTTTTATTTTGCAGTCATTAGCCGTAAATATTCCGTAAAAAAAAAAAAATTTTGTGGTAAAATACTGGTTTGTTGGGCTGCCGTAACAATACTGCATACATATTGATAAGAATATGCGAATAATAGGTTGGCAGGCTGTATATTTAACAAAAGCATAATGGTGTTTCGTCATAAATAATGCATTTAGACTTCAGCAAAAACTTTTGTAGCTGCCATTTGTTGCCATAAAATTGCGGAACGAGTGCTTGATTGCGATCGGCTGAATTCACCGCTCTCTCCCTCCCTGAGAATTAGTGTGTGGGGTTTGAGTTTGTGAATCAGGACCACCTCTGCTTCTACTTGGAGGCCCTGATTTATAGCACAAAGGACAGAGCCAGTGGGCTTTAATAACAGCAGACAATTCAAACAATGCTGAAACTGACATGGCCCCCAGGAACCCGCACTGCATAAAAACTTTGTTATTTCTCAATATCATGGAAGGGAGGGATGGAACCTGACAGTAAAAAAAGCACTATAAGCACTATTTACAAAGCCCACAGCTTTACAGCTGTTACGGAATACAAAACCCTGCTGGCTTTTATTGTGAAGGGAGGTATGGAAGCCATGCCAGTGGTGGTGCTCGTCATATCGCCAACACTAAAAATGGTCTGTTACCGGATGGCAACAAATCATTGACAGCTCAGTTGGTGTATTGAAGACCTGGTGACCTGAGGTTGCTCATTAAAACAGTCTTTTACTTGTGCGGCATTAAAAGGAGATTGCGCAAGGGTGTTGTATAAGGGTGCGGTTTCCTGTCATCAAGAAATACCAGATCATCCTTGTTTGAACATTAATGTCACTTTACTGTCCAAATTAAAGCGTGGCAAAGGATCAATTTTTTTGATGAGTGTGCAACAAGAGCAGATGTAAACGAAAGAAAACTGAATCCGCACAACAAGCATACCTCATGTTTACCCACAAAAATCATTTTACCATGACGGAAAAATAAACTTGATACTAAAAATCCAGTGTTTAATCGCCTGAAGGCGTTAAAATTCCATCCAAGGCACTGTATCGTAGGACTTTCAAACATGCTACCAAGCTTCGGATACACACCCACATGCCACGACCAGCACGCATATGGAAAAGCTCAAGCTGTTCCGAATGAATAAGGACTCAGGGCTCAGATAAACTGTTGACATTATGTGGAGGAGGTGTGCACCAAACACCCGCTGCAAAATCAAGGCAGTGCGAAGGAGCCATGATTGTGCATGGCCTGAGAGACTGCATCAAATCTTTGCACATCAGACCGAGTGAGCCAGCCAAACTAGGATAGTCTGAAACGCTTTCTGCATGAAAGGTTTTTTTTTTTTTTTTTTTTTTTTGGGCATCTCCAATCCCACCCGAATCCAGAACGTGCAATTGGGGAACTATGTACAAGGCTTTTTTCGCATATGCGGCCCCCTACTGTCAACTCAGGAGAGAGTAGACCGCTCGCGGCTCTCCTCCGAAGCACGCACCCCTCAGCCACCGCTTCTTATACACTCATTGGTTGAAACTTTGCAAGTTCAGAACGAGTGGAGGATACCCAAACATGAACAAGCTTAGAATCTTCCTAAGAGTGCCCGTCTGGCCAACAGGAGGCGCCTGAGAGCTTATTAATATTGACAATACCCTATCCCAGCAGACCCTTCACAATTAGCACCCCTGTAGCGCATTGGCAAATCGTGCAACACTGAAAAAGCGTTGCTGGCTGGTATGAGCCGGGGATCGAACCCGTGCTGTGATAGTCGCTTCTGCTTTGCAAAGCGATGCTTTACCGAGTGAGCTATCCGGCAGCTCTCTGCAGGAAAGGTTTTCTGTGCATGTTGCGAGCTCTTCCAAGGGACGCGCCCATTCAATATTTCATTCCCAATACCAGGGCTTTGGGTGTCGGCCCATACAGAGTACTGATCCAGTACCGTGGTTTAGTTAATAAGCTGAATGGCTCATTGACTGCGTTCACATTACGTTAAAAAAAAATCAATTTATTGTACTGGCCCGACTAAAACAAGACTTTTAAAATACATGTAAACAAGTTAGTCTGAGTGGAATCCTGCTGAATCAAATTTCTCAAAGTCGGACGAACACACCCAGATAATGTGGTTATGAGTCAAATAACTCCTCCATGTATACACTTGAATCTTTCCGAACTGGACTATGCGCGCTGCACACGCTCACATTTCATCTGCAGAGCTTTGACACTGAAGTCCTGAATACTTATGAACACCAAACTGATTAGTAACAACTCTGTACTCTGCAAGACTAGCAGGTTTCAACCGAACGGCAGCAATCCTCACCTGCGATGCTACTAGTGCTCAAACAGTCATGTCTTGGGGACTCATAACTTCTTCCATTAATCTGCATAATTTCTTGAATGACCTGTGCATTATTTGAAAATTTCCCTTCCACTTGCCTTTGGAAAACGCTTTCAAAACAACTCTCTCCCTCCAGTGTTTGCGACTGACTCGCATCCAATATGCATAGGAAGCCCAAAGGTGCATTTTCCACAAGCACAGATGCTAACTTACACAGCTGGAACCACTGACTGAATGGACAAACTATGTAATTTGCTAACTTAGTTACCAACTACGCTTTTGGGAAACACCCCCTAGGGTAGTAGAGAGGGTACAAGGTGGGGCATAGCAGAGGTCACGGTGTTGGAACACGAGAGCATACTGCGTTGCAGCCTGCCTTCAGCTAACACAACAACCACCAGGGATAGCATGCATCTTATTTGTACGAAAAGCAGAGCGTACAGCATGTATGAAATGTACAGAGCCGGAACATTGTCATTGTTTTTGCCACTTGACATGCTACTGGTTTGCTCCCACTAACTTGTTTGGTCTGTAATTGGCCAACCAGAAAAAGGTCCAACACGAACAAGCAGAAAGGGGGCATATCTCCACCTATCCTAGCAGAGACGAACATGCTTCGGTAAATTAATCGATTTCCCTCCTGTGCATATACAGTGGGACAAGGGCACTAGTCTGATTAAATGGGCTCATCGAGTTAAAACCATAGCTTGATTTAACTGTGTGTGTAAACATAGCGACTGAGTGGAAGAGACCGAGATCAATATTTTAAGTGTATTGCAACACCAGGCGTGACTTAAACATTGCTTTGCTAACTTTGTAAAACAAAATGTAACAATTAAATACATGGACATAAATGCACACAATTGTTATTCATGAAAATAATGGTTTCCGATAGCAGATTGGCCCATTCACCGATACCATTGGCCCATTCCTGATACCTGAGTAGGTATCAAACCGATATGTGACAGAGTGTCTGTATCAGTGAATTTCTAGTTTTGCCATTCACAGCCCTGCAGGCCAGTATTAAGGCTTAAGATTTTTACCACATTGCATCCAGTATCCAGAGAAGTAAGCAAAGAGGGGATGTGATTTCCACATACATGCTAAGATTTTAGCAGAGCTGATGGTTGCATTTTGCAGAAGCTGAAAGGGTTTAGTGGTTTATGCAGACCTGCAAGAAGGAAATCATGGAAAATAGGAGAGCTGTACCAAGTATGGTCTGGAAATGTCACCGACAAAAGAAAGAAAGAAAGAAAGTAAATTCATTAAAAGCAAAATTAGGATAAAATCTTCAAAGTTAGGAGAAGAAAAGCAGGGAAAGAAAGCCATGCGTCTGAAAGAATCCGATAGAGTGGTAAACAATCAGCGGAACACTTAGTGGCAATAAGAAGGTGGATTTCTCAGTAATTTCAGTCAGCTTCTCAATGAAAAGGCTACTCATAAGTCACCTCAATTTGTGTAGGTTAAATAACCTCTGGTGTATGTGTGTGTAGGGGGGAAAAATAGGGACTTCGACCCACCTTCTATATTTAATCAGCTAGTCCCTGTGGGAGTAGCAGAAATGCATTGTGGGATATTGCAGTACACACTTGGAGAGGAAGGTGCTCAGAAAATAGTTTTTCCTCAATTATTTTATTTTCAACAGCCAGATAATTTCCATAGAAGTGTATTGTTCACATAATCATAGCCCAGACACACAAATGCAATATATTCTGAAAATATAGCTTTCTCTATATGGCTCGGAGGACAAAAAAAAGTCACAGAATATAAATATAGGATGTGTGAATGAATGCCATGAGAGAATGGACACAAAGACAGAGGTCTAATAAAACTCCAGTCCTTCACAAACTGCAATCCCCCCCCCATTATAATGGCCTCTATAATCCCTGTTGAAAGATGAAATCATCCCTTTTCAAAGAACCAGCCAAAGAAGCATCCCCGAATACAAACTCAAAGTGCAAAATCGTTGAATCCAGCAAACAAAAGCCCACAACATTCACGGTGAACAGTCATCCGAATCCATCAGGATAATAGAGGGACAATCTAATGAAAATGCGCAAGGAGGTGAAGCGTGACATTTGACATTTACACAGACAATGGCATACTGTGGCACGGCATAATGTCAAATGTTTGTGGCAAACCTGGTTCAGTTTTAGAGCTGCAGGAAGCACTATTGAAGGACATCGATAAGGGTGAATTGAAAGATTCCCTAACGGTACTCAGAACATGTCAGTGGACTCAGACAGACACATACAAATGAACAAACAAAACGGCACTCACCTGCAATGGAGAGGAACAACATCATGGAGGCAGGAGACACAACAGCCGGGGACATGAAAACAAAGAGGAAAAAAAACATACGTCAGAAGATATCCCACGAACATCATCCATCAGCTCAAGCATAAAAGCAATATGTTCCTCCCCCTCCGTCGTAGTACGAGGGGCTTTCCCGCATTCCTGTAAACAAGATGGCCTTTCTTAGACTTCTCCTGTCACGGCACTATCACAACTGTCTGCACTGGTGCTGACATTTTCCGGCGCGCTCATTTGTCGGATTCGCAATCTATTTCTGTTCGTATGTAATAATGACAGCACACTGATAACGATGCGTTGACAATATTTTCTGGACACCAGTGGAGAGAAACTATTAGGTACGTTTAACCCCTTTGTGCAGAAGCCAAATTTGGCTATTTTTGGGTTACCCACTTTAATGCTGTATAATTCAAGATTTAAGCTTCATAAAGAGGAAAAATGTGGCTCAATTCTGAAAAGACACTTACAGCATTTAGAATTACATAGTATTTCAGTTAATTTTCATGATTATGGTAGAGAAAATGAGCTGCAAACATAAAAAATCTTCATGAGAATTCACCATTGAAATTGCGAAAAAAATAATTCTGAGGATTGAAAAACTGCTGGGGCTTAAAACTATACATTTCTGGGATCATAAACTCCTTGACCACAAGTACAATTCATCTTCAACATTACATTCTAGATTACCCACATGCTTTTAGCCAAATTATACAGCTACCCAAGTGTCTCCCCGAAGTCTCAAAATGACGTCCTGTCAAATCATAAAAAAATCATGTATATAACACAAATAAAGTTTTAAGGCATGAAATTTAATAAGAACAAATGATTTTCTGGTTGAGTTTAGTATGAATTTATCAATCTCAGTGCAGTTGAATATCAATGGTCACCAGTAACCACTCCAAACTTCAAAACATGCCTTTTCTCCATAATAAAGTTTAGAGTTTTGCCCATTTTACTTTAAAGTGCCAGCACAAACACGCATTAAATAAACTTCTTATTAAACGGTTAGAACATTCACCCTGTAATGGAAGCTACCAGTCCCCTCTTCTAAGCTCACAAACTCATTTCATTACTTATAAGGAACAAGTGCAACTCACTAACTCAGTAATATCTGAATTCTGAAATATACCTTATTTTAACAGAACAGACACTCCACTTTCAGGGAACAATCCATTGCCTCCCTGGATTCAAAAGAAACGTGCAATGAACGTACCAGGGGGTCCACCCAAATGCACGGGCAGTTCGCGTTTTAAACAGGAAAAAAACCTCGACATTCGACTTTGTTGAGTACGTATACATTCCAAAAACAACAACAACAACAACAAATAACAAAGTAGCAGCCTCACCTTTCTCATGAATCCCTTCTCCAGAGACCGATCCAATAGCAGGAACCCTCCGGTCCTGTTTCATTCTAAATAATTCCAATTGACCATATCCTTATCTCATTTAAATTCTGTAATGTAACTGAACACTTCAAGGCCAGTTTTGCGAACCGATTTTCTATAAATCCCGTCTATTTTAGCCGCGTAATGTGCATAACGTAGACAGGATACAACCGAGCCTGCTGATACGCATTGGTTTGTATGCTCTGTGTTTGTCCAATCAATGTGTTTCACTTACTCTAAAATGTTTAAACACTCGGGAATTGGATAAGAAACGAGCCAATCAATACATTTTTACCAGGGTAGCTTCACAGGGCATGAAGTGTAACTATCCAATTACGCAGAAGAGCTTGAGTGTATGGTTGAGTGATTGGCTATCAACGCCAGTACTCGGGTGGATATAAAGAAGCGCTGGATTTGTCAATGAATGGATCTGCGCGTAAATCCACGGTAGGGAACTACGAATTTTTTTGTATGTGACGACTGTAATTAACAGTAGAATGTGAGAGAATCAATACCATGTCGATTTTTTTGCCTCAGAAAACTGATTTTTCTGAACCATTACTTGGAATACTGTTGGCTCACTGTGGCTTATCTGGTTGCTACAGAGGATAACGATTTTTTCTGTGTCAAGATATCGTTTTTTTAAACTGCTGGATCGATACTATAGGCAAGGATACTGACCAGTTTGCACATCAGGCTTAGCTGAGGAGTTTAATTCATGCAGCTCTTGAAAAACCGGGCGTGGAGTGAACTTCCCCATATTCAGAACCGCGTTCGAGGTCTGCTTGCTTGTGAACATTCAATAACTGATCCGGGGGTGCCATTTAGTGATCGAGTACAGTAACAGCGTGCTTCCAATTTGCAGGTCTATAGATGCGGGCGTCTACGTCTGCAGAAAGGGGTTAATGGAGATGCAGCTGTGCTGATGAAGCCATTGCAACCCAATGTAAAATTTTAATGGACACTTGGAGCTAAACTATTGTGGATGTCCCTTAAGGTATTTGGCACTGGGTAACATGCAATAGAAACCAGTAGAAATTGTAAACATCAACCTGTGTTTGTATTCTGAAGTTGAAACTACCAAAGACCTATGAACACAAGTGTCTGCCACTAACATGGCAATATCCCCCACCGCCTCAATTTTGTGTGTCCATACGGACGTACGTACATACGGAGCCCAATGCTATATCCCCCGCTTCGCGCTAATCGTGCGGTGGGGGATAATAAATGCTATATATGCAAAATGCACAGCATAATGGAAACCGCAAGGAATGGTTATAATGATTCTTACAACAGATGAGAAGGAAAACTTGCATTTGAAATGGTATTTTTAGTAGAAAGCATTAGACTCTGCCTAATGGTATTTACAGTGGAAACCATTAGGATCAGCATATATGGTTTTATTTTCCAGCAGAGTCCAAACTGCACCATGTTCTCAGAAAGTGCACTTCCTCTGCCAAATTTCTCAAATTCATTACTAGAACGAATACACCGACAAGTCAAAACATTAAAACCACTCGCAGCTGTAGTAAATGTTGATCATCTCGTAACGACGGCACACTTCAAGGTCTGAAGGTAAGCCTTAGTAAGTGAACAGTCGGTTCTCGTATACAACATGTTGGATGTGGGAGATGTTGTAATTGCATGACTTTGACAAGGGCCAAATCGCTATGGCCTGATGAGTGGCTTAGAGCCTCCCTGAAGTGGCAAGACTTCTTCTGTGAAGCTCCCTGTCAGCAGATGGGAGAACCCACTGACGGTGGTCCAAGGAGGGAGAAACCATGAACCGAGGACAGGGTTTTGGGTGCCCAAGACTTATCGATGCATGAGAACTATGACGTTTATCCTGTCTGCTCCGAGCCGATGGAAGGGCAACTGTGGCACATATTGCTGAGAATTTCAATATTTACATGAGGAATGTGTCACAGCACACAATGCATCGTACCCTGCTGTGTAGCGCACTATTCAGTTTGCAGATTGGTCAAAGTGCCCGCTCCAATCCCGGTCCACCTCTGAAAATGCTCCCAATGGGCCACTGAGAGTCAAAACTGCACCTTAAAGCAATTGAAAAAGCTCCCCTGGTCCAGAGAATGCCATTTCTTTTTACATTATGTGATTTGGCTAGGTAGGCCTGCACCATTTACAGTACCTGGGAACAGATGGCATCAGGATGCACTGTGGGAAAAGACAAGCTGGCGGAGGGCATTTGGAACTCTGAGAAATGTTCTGCAGAGAAGCCCTGAATTTGGGAATTCAAGTGACATCAGTTTGATGGAGTTGTTTTGGTGGCACAACGGAAACCTACACTATATTACGCAGGTGGGTTTAATCTTGTAGCTGATCAGTGAATATAGCTTGAGGTGATAGTTCAACTGGCAAGATTAAATTTTTTTTAACACAATACTTCATAATAAAAAACAGGATACCTTTCTCACGGCAAAGTTAACAACATGATTTTGAACACCTTCGTCATGTCTTGAGATGAGCAAAGCTCATTAACGAGGTAAATCAACTCCAAAGCCAGGATGAAAGTCGGATGAAATTGGTATCACGACCAAGACCGGATTCCGGTGGGCCCTTGTAACTACACTCTTCTTTGCGTGAGCACAGTGGACTCTAAATGTGCCCAGCTGTACAGCCCCACTGCCGAGTACAGGCACGTGACCGGTAATTAAGAGCAGCACTTGCCAGCTCTAATCATCGCTCTCCTCCTTAATCCGGCTGGATCCGGCTTTCTCTTCCGGTAATCAAGCGGCAGTGCTACTGAGAGCGCATCAAAAATGCATCCAACACAACCACATCAAGTGCACCACAGGGAGGTAAAGTAATGTGGTAATATGTTGAGTTATACCAAATCTTAAAGAGGTCTCACGAGTATGCTGAAAGATTTTAGTTCACAATGGATATTTCATTGTTTTGCCCCATCTCTAAACTTACACAATCTCTCACACCCTCCTATTTCTTCTTAATCTCCTTCTCCATACTCCTCATCTCTCCTTCAGTCATTCCTCAGAGTCACATTTCCACAGTGTAGCACTGCAATGTAAAAACATACAAGGGAACAAGCGGAATGTTCTAGGCCTGTCCTTCGATGCAAGGAATGGCACAGACCTATCGGTCATTGGGCAGAAAACCCAGGAACCCATCACAGCATCACGGGCTACAGCCAATCTTCATCTCTTTAGGTGTCCAGGCTGCTCCGGAGAGCCTTTTTCCAGCTCTCCTCATCCGGTGAAGGTAACCACCGATTAGGATGTAAAAAGACATCCGCCCCTATTGATGAAACCAAAACTTTAATCCAATGTCAAAATGTCATTGTTGGGGGGGCAAAGGCTTCTGGCGCAGAAAGAGCATCCATAAGAGGAAATTCAAGTGGGAAGACGGCGAGCGGCAGTGTGAGAGAGGGTTTATATAGCATTTGAAGATGCCAGAGACGACCAGTTTACGCAAACTAGAGGCCCTGTCGCTGCACTGCCCGTCGCTGTACCGATGGGTTGAATACTATACGGGGATAAAATCACAGTCTCACCACTAGAGTGTGTTGAAAAGGGCGCAACGTTGGATTTGGAATGTTACCCAACATCTTCCCAGAATAACCATTCAGCCACGCCCTTCAACAGCTCTCAAAGGCAAAGTGTCTTATATGAGGTGCCTGGCTCCACCCGCTCACACGGGATTCAGCAAGTTAGCCAACGGTTTGAATGTCACTGAGTGAAGATCAGTGGTGGGGGGTTCAGACAGTAGAACCATGGCGTAGAAACCATGTCACTGGAGGCGGAGATGAGCGAATCGCTAATGCTAGGACAAGCCATAATTAAGAGCGGGTTAACGAGGCTAACGGTCAGACAGATGGTGCGGTCAGAAGGGCTGCGGCAGGGATTATGGGAAATGGGATTTCAATAATGTCAGCGAGCCAGAGCTACTGGCAGTGGTGAGCTGTACTCAGAACCAAACACTCACTCAGGACCAAACGTTCTCCTGATGAGTGTCGCACGGCAAACAAAAATAAGGATATAAATAAATAAACTTGCAGTATTTGCCTCAATAAAATTGCTGATGCTAAGTTGGAGAGGATTTTGACAGCTTTGCCAATCAGCTCGCAGGATTAAAACGATCTCACACATGAAAAACACATGACAGAGGCAAATGATCTCTTGGTGAGGCAGCTTGTAGAACAGCCTTGAAAGCACACAGGAGCATTTCAAACGCGCCGCCAGTCATTCACGCTCCGTCCGAGAAACCGCGAAATCACAGCGCTTATTCAGATAAAAGCAGGAAAAGTATTCTTAAACTCAGGATTACAGAAATAAAAAGAATAAAGAACAGTGCCCACCGAACAGAAAAAAGCAAAATGATGGAGGACAACAAATTGAGGCGCCAGAGAGAGATGGGTTCTTATCTGGGCTTGCTTCAATGAAACTGCAGGAAAATAATGACTAAAGCAAGTTTAAAATCCCCTAATAAATTTTTATTAGACATTTTAACTTGTTTGGACAAAATCAGCAAATGGCTGGTATTACTGTCAGTAAATTTTTCAAGGGGAACATTGAGCCATTTTCCGATTTTTTTCTACCAACATGGCCGCCCGAATTTGACTGATGAACATCCGGCCCAAATCTCTTGGCATCGTGGAAACCCTCCTCTATGTTCCTTCAAACTTTCCAAACTCTCTCCCTCTTCTCGCTTAGCTAATCAATCTCCACTTATCCCTCCTCCCCCCCTCCCCTCCCCTCCTTCCATTGTGCTCCCTCTGCTTGCACATCCCAAAATAAGCCTCGGACTCGTCCCGCCGCATTATGAGAAACACAGCTGCTGCCCAGACCTGTTGTATCATGGGTAAAAAATTACCCCTGTCATGTGACAGCATTTAGCAGTGATGGGTAATTACTTGCTCAGCTCAAAAAATCTGGTGAAAATGATGACAGGTACACCAGTGACTGCATCGTGCTGTGCCTTCCTCCATCCTGAGAAACACCTGCCACAACTGCTCAGCGATGGGAAGTGAGCAGGATAATGGAGGAAATTACTTCTACACTCTCCTTCTGGTTAATATGCATTGCAGAGGGATGCAGCGGACTTGCATTTACCAAAATTTAAGTTTGCATACTTTACACTGAAATTAAGGCTTCTACCAATTGGGATAAATACCAAACGGTGTAATGAATGCCACAGAGGCCATTATAGATCGAAGGGGTCAACCGACTACTCGGCCCACTGGCACGAAACGGATTGAGGAATGCGGAAGCACAGCCGGGAGACTGGGCTTTGAGGGCTTTACAGGCCCTTCCGAAAAAATCCAGAGCCGTCAAATGGCTGTGAAAAAAAGGACGCAGGGGAGACATGCGATATCTGCAGCCGGCAGAACCCAGATCAGTAGAGCGGCGCAGCGGGGGAGCGGATTTTGGCGCGCAAATCTCACAGATACACGGGAAAAAAAAAAAAAGCTGTATACACCCCCCCCCCCCACCCCAGTCAGAATAAACCACACAAGCCTACATACACTCCCAGTGCATCAGAGTTGTTCTTTTTTTCCACTTAACTGTTAATTCGTTTTTGCCTACAAGAACAAAATATGAGGAAATTGGAAAGTTAAACGTGGGAATGAGACATTAAGTCTGGTAATCCAGCGAGACGGAATGGCTCCTGGGGACGGTGGAGCGAGAGTTGACTGCAGCAGAAATCACCCGCATTGCGTGGTTGTGGAAGAAAAACCCTCAAAAAAGAGACACAGACAGTGTGAAGGGGACAACATGGGAAGAGATTTACAGCGGTTGAGAGAGGATATAGACTGATGTGAAACTGATGTGAGGGAGGATATAGGCGAGTAAGTGATTAAGGTAGGGAAGCACAGAGGAAAAGAGTGAGACAGAATCCAGTTCCAATATTCTTGGCCAAGTCATCACTGCGGCAACTGTAAGTCAACTCTTAACTACCTCCTGCTCAACTGATCAAGACCTCTGATTCCGCATTGACCATTTCAATGCACCCAACTTTGGACAGGGACAACAAATAGTTAGGCACTTTGGCAGGACTTGGGTCTGCAGGGATGTAACTCTGGAAGAGATAGCTCCAGGCTTCCACAGTCTTCGGGGGGCTGGTGTGGCGAGTGAGACAGGAAGCCAAAGGGTGCGGGACGATCAGCAGGTTGAGAGAGAAGAGGGAGCCGAAGACAGAGCTTCGTTGGGCAAAGCGGGGCAAAACAGCCAGATAAGATCACCCACTGCAAGGCAATCAACATTTCCCAGGTATGACCGAGTCCGAGCCCGCCAAGAGACATGGAAAAGCGCAAATTAGCCTAAACCACGTGCCGCTTGGAAGGTTCCAATCGGTTATACCATCGATGAAGGAGGGTTAGCTAGTTTAATCTTTTGCGTGTTAGGGCTGAAAAGGCCAAGCAGATAAACACACATACAAGCAGTAAGAGCGAAAACACCGACCTAGGGCAACATTTGCAGTCAAGTTCCAACAGGTTTTTTCTTATGTACTCACAGTTATGGCATGGCAATCCACAGAGGATCTTGCCAGTTTATCAGTCCATCCCTTTACATAAGCGCGGGCATCATCGAGCCTCTAAGTGCTGATCCGAAAGCTGACCCTCTACTTTTCGTATTTGCCTATGAGCTTGTGGTTCACAGTTACGCCTTACGATCAATAATGATAAAAACTCAAGACTTGCTTCGTCAGTCTGATAATCGAAATGAAGGACAAAAAGCAGCGTTCGTTGATCAGAACAAGGCCCGAGGGACAGGTCGACTAAGCATCACATTGGCTCCATTTAATTGAGCTGTACATTTTATGCACACATATATACAGTGGGTGAGAAATTCATTATTACAGTCTGGGGAAGAAATCCAGATAATGAGAAAATCCTGACAGTAACTGCAGAGAGACAAAAAAAAGAAAAAGGAAAAAAAAAAAAAATGACCAAAACAGTATGAATCTCAACGGACAAGGAAGCGCAGGTGAATTCTTAATTTGCGATGTTCCATTTTCCTGAGAAAGCCTCGCTATCATTGGCGATGTGGAAATAAATGAAGACTATCCACAGTCTCAAACAGAGAAAAGAAACAATGAAAACTGGAGAATACTGTGTGAAGAATAGGGCCTCATCAAATGCTTCACACACTGCTTTACTTATTACGCAAAGAACAAAGCAAGCTAACAGAACCTTCCCATTCAGGGGGTAAAGGATACGCGCTGATGGCTAGTCATAATCAAAATCCTAGGCCCGAAACAAAGATCCTGTCCTGCACAGGGCTCCGATATCTCTGCCGGGGGCTGTGTCCGGCACCGAAAGGCTGTGGCACTTCCAAGCCTGCAATGACCCCGGGTGTCGTGGGAAAAAGGCACCCAGCTTACTCGCTAATGATGACTGCCAACAGACATGACTCGTTTGCTCGGTTTGAGCGCAATACACCACTTTTGGCTGTGGCGAATGCTTACGGGGGCACTGCATTGTGCTACAAAATTAGCTGTGCCACACATTAGCAAATCTGTGGTGTTCACAGACTTTTTACAACATATTGCAGGCATTACAAGTGAAATGAGACAAAATTTCCGCAAAAAAAAAAAAAAGGCAAAATGAAGAGGTGAATCTCCCGTTTCAAATAGGTTACAGGTCGAGTGATTTACAAGTCTCTGCTTTCTTATGTCATTTGTGCATTCTATTCCCAATTTGTCAAATATTATTTTTTTAAAATGAAATTGTCTGTCACTGTCAATTCTGAGCGACCCCATAAACTCTGTGTCCAAGTTAGGCCGCCGTTAATTCTGTTTACGAATTAAGCTTTCCAAAAAATGAAAACTCCACCATATTCCTCCAGGTCCTTTTCCTCTAATCCGCACCAGCATTATCATGCACCAACAGCGAGACCACCAGAGGGGGTCCGCTGGCTGAACGCAGGTAACCTAGGCAACACAGTGAGAGGTATCTACCTTTCTCCACTTGCCCTTTATGTACGTAATCACCCGCATCAAACCGTAACAGGTAGCTCATTAATTTGCAAACCTTCGGGGACAGGCGTGAGAGTGTCTGAACCCCTTCCAGACTCGCAAACTGCCCCTACGAAGTCAATCTGAAAGTATTATTTTTACTTTTTTTTTTTTTAATGACCAAGTGTGCAGTGCGAGGAGGATTAAAGGAATTTCACCTTAAAATATCAGTTTCAAAGTCTATCTATTGATGGGCTGGATTATTACAGTGAGAATGGCATCTCTCCCATTACCACAGAGGGACCTGGTGGCCTGCAACTGGGACTATGTAACTTTCGACCGAAAGTCTCGCACTCTCGTGAGACGTAAATTCTGCTATACGGCAGACATGAGCTTTTGGATAAGGAGCATAAGGAGAAGGCAGCTAGGCTAGTCCGCTATCGTGTCTCGAAAGATGGCTGAGGCAAAGAAGCGAAAAGGGACGGTGTCGGTGGAAGCCAGGATAAAAGAAAGGGAGAGTGACCGTGCACGGCACAAAACCCGAGTTAATATTGGACCGGCTTTTTCACAGTGGAGAGAGCTCATGGTAAAAGAGGGCTGCAAGTCAGATGCCAAGCTGGCAATGTTGCTGATTGAGAGGCGAGTTATATGCTCGCGTTCATGCATCGCATTTATCACTCATAGTTTTTGTTGGCTGTGTTATCGTGTGTAATCACAGTCACTGTTTGGGTTATCAAATCGTAACTGATTGTAAGCCCATTCAAATAATGTAAACAAGGTTAGCCGAGGTAGCATTAGCATTTCAACGGCAGAGTTAGCCCCTTTTCAGAGTATTTTTCATAGCGAACCTTATGCTTCAGAGCAAGAAAAGTTGTTGACTTACTAGCAACTATTGTTTAAAAGCAAAGATAGGCTATATCAGCTTTGTAGGCCGGCACTGTCCCATCATATATATTGATGTTGTCCCGTTGCGAGGTTACAATAACTACTACATCTGCCAACGTTACTCTTAGGAGCAGTGCTTGCGCATCCTTTTTTTTTAGAGCAGTAGTTTTAATCCAATGCTGTTGAAGACTTCTATGTTAACACAATCTTAACTAATAACTTTATTGATTCCAGCTCCACAAGTCTCAGGGTGTAAAAAAATGCATGTTCTCACGGGGGACGTCAGCCGGCAACAGTGCTCTGTGTGTTTCGGACAGCAGGGTTGTGCTTATACTTGCTCTAGTGGCCTTTAGTGGCCGCTAGAGCGCACAAAACTGGGATTCCTACCTAGTGGGGCTTTAAATGTAGGAAATGAGGCTCTGGGTCCGAACAGCAGGCATGAAAGGAAACCGGGCCGAAGGTCGGAGGCGGCGTTATTGCGGACAGCGCATGACGCGGGGCAGAGGTTTAAATCACAGTAGGAAGCCCCTTTCAGGCCCGGCCGTTTTAAAGCACTGAGAGCGAGCAGCGCCAATCTGCTGTGTTGTGCCAGCGGTGGGCTAGGTGAGGGAGGGGGAGGGGGTGGGGGGCTGTCCCCCCTCGGCCCACAATAGAAACTCAGACAAAATTAATTCCTCATATGATGTAGCTTCTCACACCTCAACTTGGTGCAGAACCAGTCAACTCCAAAGCAAACACGTATACACACACGTATACACACAGGACTATGCCATAAACTCACTGATCTGTAGTCACGCAGCGTACTTCCTCTAAGGTCGTTGCCCGCTCTTTGTCGCGTCCATACATAATGTTCGATGAACCCAGGCTATAACACTCAGATTTACAGCTATCCTGACACTATCCTCAGTGTAACATTTATTGAGTAATCATGTCAGTGCCGTACAGACAGAGAAGGAGTGAGTGAGACAGAGAAGAGGAAGAGGAGAGAAAAACACACCAGAAAGGTGATAGAGCGAGAGAGAGAGAGAGAGAGAGGGGAAGTTTGAAAGTAAAGACGCTAAGTAAGCCAGGGCAGGCAGCTAACGTTTCTCGTGGTTCGTGGGATGGCGGCGAGTGCCGGCGGCGGTGAGCTCACATCGCTGCCCGCGGCTCGTAAGGCGAGAGGAGCGAATGTGACAGCTGGGCCGGGGGATCAGAGAGAGCGATCGCACCCCATCCATCACCGGGTCCGGTCTGCTCCGCGCCACCCCCCCCCGCCGCCTCACCTCCACCTACACAAACCTTCACCGTCCAGCCTGCCCTCCCCTCCCCTCTGCATCCCCCGCTTCACGCAGTCATCCCACCCCTACGGCCTGCCATCAATTGCCCTCTGTCCCACACACTGAGCTGTCTGTCTGTTCATGGCTACCATGTGATCTGCATGTGAAATGCTAAAGCAATTACTGCTCTGAGTCCGTCAACACTGCATTATGCATTTCAGGGATATCTGGATGTGTGTGTAGCTGCGTGCGCACGTTTGTACACGTGTGTGCACGTATGCATGTGTACGGACGGGTGACAAATTAAAGGATAAAACTTGAATAAGCCTGTGAACAATCATGACAAATGTAGTTCTTCCTTGAATGTTTTGGGTCCACTCTTCCCCTTGAAGGAAAAACTGTCACTGCCAATAAATACAGTTATTCTGTGTGATCTCTTTTATATCCTGTGATGAAGCATCCCCACCATGATGGCAGTGGGCTCTTCTGGGATGACAGTGGCTCAAACAGGGGACACAGGGTTAATAAGTATGAAAGAACGGTTTGATAAGTATGAAAATGATCTAAAGCATATTCTGCCACTGCCTTCACGGTCACCAGAACTCAAACCAGCTGAATTCTTATGGGTGATTTTGGAACAGTGCCACTGGAGGTTTTCAACAGCTTTGATTCTGATATCTTACATCATTGAGCAACACCACTTGCATGAAGAGTGCTAACTGCTAAGGGTGAAATGTGCTCCTTTCACCGGGGATTTCTGAATGTAGATCAGGGTTGACAAGCTACGTCAAGAGAAAGAAGGAGTTTGTGACCCCATTAATCAACTCTGTATCCGCAGAACCACCCCGGATACCTTCCCGCAACCTTTCACTCACTCATAAAAGCTCAAAGCCCTTAACTCACGAGGTGCTCACCTTTCAACGTCCTTCATTCAAGACCGTTATTGGTTCTCATGCTCATTTGGACACCTTGAAAACTTAAATGGCTTCATGTAATCATTTTCGGGGTTGACGGCAGGACAATTCCAGATCTGAATTCTGCACCAAGATCGAGAGCACGGCAGGAATGTCCCACCTGAAAGGTTTGCAGCATTTTCCTCCAGTAAGACAGAGCCACCTCAATAAAATGGATAATATTTGGCACCTTTACCCAAAAAGACCTACTGCATTGCAGTAGCCATTCAGCACAGATGAGTGGAAAAACTGCCCGAGATGGAAGACCTCCGACGGATCCACTGCAGGCATTAGCGCTATTTAAATACGTCCTAAATATTCCGTCTAGATATATTATTTATGAAATATGGAAATGTAAACACAATATGCTTAAACCGGATACCCTCCCCCTCCCCAATCTCATCCTGTTTATGCCTCCTGTGCAAACAGCACTAGATAAGACACTGTAGCTAGTACACTGGATTTGAAATAGGACAAGGAAATATATTGCCACTGTGCTAAATAACCGCATATATTTTCCTGTGCCACACTGCTCAGATAGAAAGCAGAGGGTCACCTTACTCCAAAAAAAAAATGTAATGCCTATTCTAGGTAATAGACCAATCTCTCTGACATAAATGCATAAGAAAATCAGACAACTCCGTATGCATGTGGAAATGAGTTTAAGAGTGAGTGAGCCCTAGTGATGCACTCCACTCAAGATTAGATTATGACAGGTTTGAATCCCCTGAGAAGGACTTCGATTTCATGCAGGGAACCGATTTCCGAAATGACTCTGTTTTTAACCCTTAGAGTGCCAAAGACAAATATCATTGCTCAATGTTGTAAGATATTAAATTCGAAGCTGCTGGGAACCGATCATGTGGCGACTTGATCTTTTAAACAAATTGCCACATCACTGGTTTTCAACAGCACAAGATTAATTTTCCAAAAAATTGAAATTAAATTATTTCAGTGCTCCAGCCTCTAAGTGTTAAGATCATCAGTATTACCGCTCTGGACACACACGCACACGCACACAGTACATGGATGGAGGGTTTGACCATTGCTCCTGACCCTGCAAATCAGTCAGTCAGCTTGTGTCCAAACACACACATGTATACACACTCAAGTGCGTTTATGGATATGGGCACACACACACACATACAAGCATGCGAGGCAGACTCCACTGGCCATCTTGAGTCCCACAGCGAGTCTGCAACCCCCCTGACACAGCTGTCAGGCTCGATCTCACACATCCCACATCCCGCCGGGCTCACCATCAGGCCAGTAATGAGTAATGGACCAGCATGCACCTCTGTAAAAGCCCAAGAGAGGCTGCCGCTACCAGCCTCCGCTGCCACATCACTCAGTGCCCCTCCAACTCCACAGTACGGCTGGGCCTCTGCGTGGCTCACGGCTGAGCCGTTTGTCTGGGAGTCCTATGGGCGTACAAATCCTAGCCACGCCATTAGCGGCTATGACTGCAGGTCCACATGGGCGAGGCAACAGGATAGTTGGGGTTACTCCGGTTGAACTTCGTGAGTTCATCGCTCTGTAGCAACCACTTCTGGTCAGCCAGGTGCACGTGCAAACTAAATTTTTCGTGATGCTCCAACAGCATAGGCGGTGTATAATCACTGGCACAACTGCATAGTGTACAGGAGCGAGGGATAGTTGTCACAAAAGTCGGAAGAATCACATACCACTGCATCCTCCTCGAGTCGATGGGGGCAGAAAAAAGGGGGGGAATCTTAAAAAAAAAAAAAAACAAAGAAAATCAACACCCGCAGTACGTCTGTCCGATCTCTTTTAGCATCCTCTCTGTCACACAGCTAACTGGTTAGCATTACTGGGTCGAACATTCCTGAATGAACTCTGCCACTGGGCCCTTGAGCGAGGCCCTTAACCCCAAAACCACCCCAGGGGCTTTAGCCCAGTTTCTCTCCATCGCCCCTTATTCATAACTGTTCTCCCGCAGCAATTCTCCCATGGCTTGCTTTAAAAAGGCACAAAGCATTCTTAATTAAAATTCCCCATATAAATAAAAGGGAAAAAAAATCCTTTTGAGTGAGACGTGTCCATATGAGCTTGCTCCACCAGGGGGCACTGTTCTACATGTAGCAGACTTCAGCTGTTTCTGTGCGTTACAATTATGCTTCTTTGTGCATCAGTGCAGGATGGGAGCAGGAATTTGGCATTAATGTCAGACTGAAAGCCACATCTGGTGATTTTTGATCCCTCCAGTGGGGTTTATAAACAGGATATAGCCATATCACTGACTCATCCCACAAACTAAAAGATGATGAAAAAGCGAACAAAAGAGAAAAAATAAATCTGGAGATCTTGAGGCTTCTTTTGCTCACTCGACAAGCTAAATTTCCAAGAACTGCAATGTGGCTCAAATATGGGCTGCCATTTTGGCTCCAAGGAGAGCCCATACCCCAACAGAGTCTCTGAAGAGTCTCTTTCTCTCGCCTCAGGGCAATGGGAAACCAAATGACAGCGGCTGGCAAAAGCAGGAAGTGTGGCATCGAAACTGACAGAGAGCACCTGGGGGGGGAGTTTATTCCTGGTTCTCCTAATTAGATTAATCAGCAGACTGATCACGAAGGGTCTCCAGCCCTCTGGTCGGCACAGGTTGAAAAGAATCACAGTTGGCCGGGTTTGGCTTGGAATGGCATTATCCTCTGAAATCCTACAGGAAAAACGTTGGTCTGTGTGTGCATGTCATTATAAATGATTAACAAACTTGACAATACCTTTGATAATGGAAAGTTCTAGTTCAGTTAGGAGTTCGAATGAGTTAAGAGCAGGGTTCGACCAGTCTGAAGAAAAATATGTCCCATCGTCAAATTCTGAGTCGCTTTTCCTTAACCTGGATGAAAAAAGTGGCGAGGGTAAGGAAAGATGAAGAAGAACATTCCTGCGGACTTCAGGAAAGACAACAGTGGCGCCAAGGGAATTTGAATGAACATCCACTCGGCGACATGATCATGCGTCCCATGCCCATCACTTGCATTTTTCGCAAAAAATGGTGAATGGATGCCGCGTCGCTATAAATATTGCGGCAGCAGGAAATAGTCAGATGGTGTCATTTCCATTCTTTAGTGAAGGAATGGCTCAGTCCATGTACCCTGTGCCAAAGGAGATTAATTACGAAGCACTTTTACTTTACGTTTAGAAAATTTGAGTGCACTCATCATAGCTGCCGTGAATATACTTCCAGGTCATAGTCAACGAGTTAGGAACTTTCCTGAGCAAAAAGATTATTCAAACGCAGCCCAAGTCTTGAATGGCTCTCCACAGCTGAGTTAAAGGCTGACAGGTTTTTTGCGCCCAAGATCTCCACAATCGTGACTTGTTGCGGCAGGCTTCTCCAGATAGTGCTGTCCAGAAATGGCCCTCAGCAAGATCTAAATCCTGCCTGACCTTCGCATTTAAACCCAGCATCGCAGTTGCAGGGGAGGGTGAAAATTGCATCAGACACCAATAACAGATACCAATATCCCAGGAAAAGCGGGAAGAGAATGAAAGATGTGCGCAGGGATTTCTCCATTAAGGTTTTATTGGCTTTATTACTGCTGCGTTCGGATGGAACGGTCTTGTGGATCGATACTCCGTACTGCTGAACTTGGCAGAGCGGTACATGTGTTTGACTGGTGTGCCGTTAAAAGCAGCCCAGCTGTGCGCATCCCTTCAGTGAACTGGCCACAATTCAGGCCGAATTGAGCCTCACCCCTGGGGTTTAGCTTTAGCTAAACCATGAACAGCAGCCCTGTGCCGGTCTTAAACCTAAAGTGTGCACAGCTCATATGACATTGTCACAAAATAAAAAGAAACGAAAAGGCGATTCGACCAGTGAGTAACCATTCACTGCAGCAGTCATACAGGGCTTCAGTTAAATCTCACAAATGATCACAAAAGCAGCTGATTTTTTTTTTTTTACTTGATATGTGTTCATCTTCTCTTTTGCAGTATGTGCCTGAGTTCATTTTGTGCAAAGAAAATAATAGTATACAGTATATAATGGTTTCATTATTATATTATACTGATTACATATTTGCCCAATGCACCCAGTTTTATTTATTTCGTAAATTCCGTCAGCCCCAGTGGTCTCTATTGAATTTTGTAATTCCATCCAGATTCTGGCAATCATTTCAGAATCAAAAGTAATGAGGAATGGCAAATTCTGAAAACTGTGGCATTAGAAAGTAATTGCCTCAGCATGTCACACATTGTGAAATGGCAGATTGCTTTACAACAAGAGGCACTGTTTGATGATGTAATCCACACACTTGGTTCGCTTCTACCTTCTCCTAGCAGTGCCAGGTGTTAACAAGATGGTGAATTGAGCAAGATGCATTATTTTGCAAGGCCTACTTGTTTGATTGCATCATTCTTACAACCCTTGACCAACTAAAATGGATGGAAAAGATTTACACCATCAAAAACAGGGCCCCTCTCTTCCTCTGTTCCCTTCTCTATGTGTTCAGTCACATCTCTGGTTAGCGGCTTTCTGGTTTCAATTCGCTGAATGGGAGTCAGCGCTAACGTTGTGAAAAATACATTATTTAAATTACTGGCGCAAGACGCGGAGAAAGGGAGAGCACAGCCAATTGCAGAGCTCACCTCCGGGGATCCTGCCAGGACCTTATCGCAGAAGCAAATGGTGAGTGGTGAGTAAATTCAAATGATTGGGACAGAATGTCCAAAATTCCCCGTGGACACTTGATCAACTCCATAAGGAAGGAATATGCAATACAGCGGCTCATGTTTTAATTTTAGCTCAGCGTGTTTGGACTTTAAATTGAAAGGATACAATGACAATAAGGTTGCAGACTCTGAAGTTTAATTTGAGAGCGTTTCTATCCATATCAAATTAGCCATTTCAAAATGACAGCACCTTTTCTTCAAAGTCACCCCAATTTTCAGGCACATTAAGGACAGTTCAACATAACGTAGTGTACAGTAATTATTTTTACTTTTAGGTTAACGTTACATATCCTTAGAAGGAGTAAATGCGCCATGTCGGTGACCCATCCACATCACCAGATGCTGAGTGTCTTCCCTCCTGATGCTCTGCCAGGGCTGTATCTTCAGTTCCTGCTTGTTTCTCAGAGATTTTGCTTTAAGTCTCCTCTTCAGCATGTATAATGAATGTTCAACTGGATTCAGATCTGAAGACCGACTTGGCCAACAGTACCAAGATAACAAAAAAATAGGAGTCACTGTCCAATGAATTATGAAGCTCACTGTATAAATAGCACTAGAGGGCAAGGTATCGGTCAGTGCATGAAGGACTCCTGCCTACCGCTGCTGAGAGGGAAGTCAGGGCTAGCCAAGGCTAACATCGATTCGCTAAGGCCTGGCACATGTTCACAGGTTCATCCATTGATTGGCTGTCAGTCTCGGGAAACCATTCAAGGCTTAAACAACGTTTCTATTCGGGTGCGCAGCTTTCGGTTTGACAAAAACGTCGATGAAGGGAGCGGGCACAGGAGAGATGGGCCGTGCATCATGCGTGAGGGATTCGGCGGAAGATTCCGGGGGAGAGCCACATCAAGAGGAGAAAGAAAAAAACATCATCTGCGCAAAATGGAAACCTTGAACGGTGTTGCATTGACATGCAAATCTGCAGATTTGAAACAGCATTCTGCCGGGCATTCATCGCTGAAATTCCCAAACAGGGCAGACTCATTCCCATTCTCACGTCAGATGTACCAGTCGGAGAAAATAACATGTCTGAGGTATGCGTGGGGAGAATGGTTTGCAAGTACAATAATAATGAACAGCAGCAATTTGCACCATCAAGAAGTGGAACAGAACGGTTGCTCCATATGATAAGTGCGAGAATGGGAAGAGAAACAAAAAATAAAATCTGTCATTGAATTGAAAATGGATAAACTCAAAACAGGATGAGCAGAATTTTTTTGCCACAACGTTATTGTAGTTGAGGCCAGTGTGTAAATCAACGGTGCTTTAATTATGTAGAGATCGTCATCACCTTTCATCAATTCCATTAACCAAATCCATTTCCAATTGTGTTAAAATTATTTCCCTATGCAAAAATGTTTATTTTGGGCCATTATTTGAAAAACAGTAGACAAAAAAATTTTGACACATTTGGCCCATCTTTCACACTGAACCCGAAACAAATTTTTCGCACAACAGGTCACATTCAAAGTCTATGCAAAGATGCGAATACACGCGTTTCCGCCTTTGCCTTGTCTTTGAATGTAACCTGTCATGCGGAAAATTTGTTTCACGTGCGGTGTGAAAGCAGCTTTTTGAGCGTGTGGGAATAAGTTACTACCACTTGCATTGCTGCATATAACTAATGATGCGAAAGAATTGCTCATCTTTTCAGGCCTATCATTTTGTAGTCAAAATCTATCCATGTATTTAAAAAAAAAAAAAAAAAAAAAAAATTTCTTACTGCTGACAAACCCGTAAAGGACACTGCAATCGAGACCATATTCTGACTTTCCCCAAAATGATTGTTGATGCATTTATGGTAGTGCTCAGTGTGTTTTAGCACTGGTCAGCTGTCCAATGTAAATCTCATGAATCTCTTTATTTATTCCATCAGCCAGAAAGACGGCAGGCAGTTAGTATACCAACAAATTCGACGAGAGTAAGGCAGGACAGATGCAAGTCGCCAAAGTTTGGCACTACAGTGTTTCTGACCTCACAAAAATTCCCCACACCATCTCCGCGTTGAATCGCTTTGTGCTCCTGTATAGTAGCCAATAGCCTAATTATTGTCATGTCTTCAGAGAGAAGTGACAGCTAGCGGTCAGTGTTGAGGATTAGCCCAAAAGACCCCATCATGCAAAGGGCAGCCCAGCAATCGCATTAAAAATGCACGCTAATCAAGCTGCACATTAACAGCATAAGATGGGTCAGTAGTTCAAACAGATTTCCATGAAAAATGATTTTAAGATTGCTTGGCAAAAGATGGTCGGGAATCACTTCAGAACGTAATGAATTATTTACACACACACACACACACGTGCAAGCGCACATGTACATTTTTTTAAGTTTCTGTATTTGGGGAGTGTCGTTTTATGTTATTATTATTAACCAGTTATTAGTTTCGAACAACAAATCATTTGAAACATTCACACCTGCATGAACACACATATGCAGATTTCTGCATACCAACCATGCAAGCGCACAAGCAAGCAAACACGCAAACACCATTATTCAGCACACACATTCTGGATGAAAATCTGATAGAGGAAGATCACTACCAAAGAGAGGAATGAAGGTATTTATCCAGGGGTATTCATTCAAAGTGAATCCTATGCAAGTGAATAAACAGGCTTCTACAATAGCAAACCTTGGTACAGAAAGATCAGGCTGACATGTTCTCTCCACTATACAGCAGCGAAAAACCATCTTCCCTTCTTTGCGCTCTGTGGTTCCCACATAGCTTCCATCTTTTATCATTGCCTTTCTTTTCTCATCTCCCCTCAGGTTGTAACCTCTCCTTGACCCTCTCCATGAAGAAATGGGTTGGGGTTGCGGGGCGTTTTGAGACACGATTCTTTGAGAGCAGTAAAGCTAGCTGTCAGGTGTTGATGTCTGCAGTCATTTTCTCCACCTCATTGTCCCCCCTCTCTTCGTCCTTGGGGCTAGCAGTTCAGCAGCCGGCTAGGGGAGAATTAAAGCAGCCAGTCCACAACGCCCTGCGTGCGGATTCTAGCGAATGTGTCTTTGCCAGCATGGGCATCTGCACGTGCTCCTACATCCATAGTATTTAGTTTAAATATTTCAGCATTCTAGAGAATTCTGAAGGAGGCACTGATTGCCAATGGCATGCTCCGGGAACATACAGTACCATCAAAAGATTTGGAGTAATCAGTCAAACAGCAAACAGCATTTAAAATGCAACACTGAAAATCTCAGTGTTCCAGGAAAGTGCTGTGACTGAAAAAGATTATATTTTATTTTTTGCTTCTGATGTCATTGATATGATAGAGCAGGTTTCTGTAGCGCCAACATAGCATATTAGCTCAGCTATGCAATGACGGGAGGGTAAGTGCGCAGCTAGTACACTGAAGTAATGGCAACTGAAAATGGAGCATAGCAAGTATTTATAAAAACAGAATTAAATAACTTTTTTTAAAAATCTTTTTGTCTTCTGTTACATTATCAAGGTCCTGCCTATATTTCTGTCCAAAGACGCTACACTGGTGAACAAGAGTTCCCATTTCTCAGAACAACAACGCCTAAAACTTCCAAACATTTGCGTAGTGCTACATAAAAAAATGTGATCATCAAAGTAAATGAATATTACCAAAACTAAAAGATACTGCTGAAAGAAACTGCAAACATCTGTTCGAGTCTATGGGAGTAATTTAGTTATTCATGGCCAGCAGATGGCTGAAATGAAGAACATTGTTTAAAAAGTCAGCGGCGATGTTTTGGGGTGATATGTGTGTTTGTTGTGGCTGTTGCCAAGTGTTCCTCCTGAGTTGGGTCAGGCAGAGGTGAGGGAGGAGGTCCGCAGGGTTTGGACTGAGCTCAGCTGCTAGCCCTTCCCTTCCAGTAACGCCGCTGCTTTAAAAAGAGCTTTGGAAACATTTTCTGATTCTCCTCTGGCGAAAGAGCAGCGAGCCCCTAATCTGCTCCTTTCAAGTAGGGCCAGATTCTTATTCCCCACAGCAACAGAGAACCAGGACACAATGGAAGCCACCCATGACATTCCAGAGTTTTCTCACTGGCCCAGCCCCTCCTCACTCTTTGACCACGCCAATTGTGACCTCAGCTCAGGCCGTGTCACTTCTCCAATCCAGGGGCTCGATTGCTCCTTGACCCCGCCCATGTGAACTCACTTCAGGCCATGGTACACCTGCTGTCCCAGGCTATGCTAACCCACTGCACAGAGTGAGCCCAACCCCTGGAGGAGTCCTTCACACCCAAAGCCAACGGCATGCTGATGCAGGGGCTTCGGACATGCTGCCAAGCAGCTGCCGCACAGTGGGATGCCAAGGCATGGTCAGCCAATGGCTGTGATTCGCCAGTGTAACTCTTCCATCCAAGGCCCACTCCCTCAGAGCCTGGGTATGGCACGCGACGGCAAAGACTTGGCGTCAAACCCAGGGGGGACGGCACTACAGCTGCGAGCTTTGGAACGCCATTACTGACGGCGTCTTGCCTCGGAATGTTTGTTTTTCGCGTTTGAGCCAGGAAGCAGAGGATTATGGGGGGACAGAGGAGAGTTTGTGTGTCCAGCCCGAGGGCGGTGCCAGGTTCTTTGTATGTGGAGTCATGCTCTCAGCTCCGCCTGTGACAGCTGGGAATGGCACCCATTTGCCGTTATGAGTACCACAGCTGACCACACCCCAGGGCGTGCACTGGCAGATCCTAACCCTTGGAGAGAACCAGAAAACCAGGTATGACTCTACTAACTTCTATACATCCCAAATACGATGTACATGAGATTCCAATTCAGGTAATTTGTAGTCATTTTACTCTTGCAAACAAACGTTGCTATTGATTTCTTTGGACAAAACATATTTTGATACATGCCAAGTTTAGGATTTATCAAGAAGGAAACTGACAATTTAATCAATTAAAAAAAGAAGTGCATGAGCCTGTTCAAATCTCAATCCAGCCCCACAGATCTACCACTCATCACATCTGCACGCTACTCATCACACGGCACACCTCAGTAAAGATCAAAAGATTGAGTTGATCATGTTGAAGTAAGGCATGACAAACTACAGAACGTTTTTACTCGTAAAAACAAACGTCTCCCCCCACACCTCCCCAGAAATCCCCAAATAGCAAAAGGCACCACTTTAGTAGCCGATCAATACACCTACAAAATTTGACATTGAGCCGTTTCTGAGTCGTGGGCCAGAAACACTTTGGGAACACCGATGCAGATGCTGACACTGAAGCAAATCGATAAAAAAATAATATGTCCACCCGCCCCTTTCCAGGAGGGGGTAACATAATTAGCAGTAAGGTAAGTAAAATTGAAATGAAAACTGAGAATCTGGTAGATCTCAAAAGTAGGGCTGGTTGCCACTACAACAGTTTGATAACACCATAAACTTACTTTATTTCTCTCAATTCCTTTTGGAATACAGGACTTAAAAAGTGACTTAACAAAAAAAACCCGGTGACTTAACAAAAAAAATAATAAAAAATCCCATGAGGTGTGATATTCCCTTTCTTAAGACTGCATGGAAAAAATCTGAGGAAAGAGCCAGTCAATTCGCCTCGCCAATAAAGACCCTCCATTCCATGGGTAACTATTCTTCAGGGAGCAAAGAGTCAGCAGAAAACCGATTTAATTCCACTGCTGATAATTAATATGCAAAATGAGTACATTGCAGGTCTCCGTATCCATTTTCTGTTTTTTTCATGGGTACAGTTCGGGCAGCATTCAAAGTGCATAACCATCAGCAATGGAAAAGCGTGCGCTCACTAAAGAGGGAAAAAAAATATTCTGAACAATTCAGAGGAGATGAAACAAAGCTCATTTTCAGCACCGGTGAATTTGAGTCAATAAGAATAATATCATATTTGCTGCCAAAGGAACAGGCGACAAGTTTCACTGCGAGGACACATTTGGTTTGCGCTCCAATCTCGCGCACCAGGCACGTGTTTTCGCGGCGTGACTGAGACGAGCTGATAAGTGATAATGAGCGGCCATGACTAGAGGCGGGTCGTAAAAAAAAAAAAAAAAAAAGCCACCGCAGACGGGCTCGTCATCCGGCCCAGTGCAGTTTAACCTTGCCGGTGGCAGCGGTAGTTTCAGGGGGCTCGGTGGCTCTGACTGTCCTTTTTTTCTCCGGGGAAGTGAGAGAGTACCGCGAGGTTAAAGAGACTTGGCCGCCCGCAGGCATCGCTGCGGCACTTAAAATGGTAATCATTAGCTGGTCCGCCCTGTCAGCTCGGGACTGGTCCCTCCATTAGAGTAACTGATATGCCGGCTAATTCAATTAGAGAGAGGCATGGAGGGCCAGGGGAGATGGTGGGGGAGAAGGTGGGGGGCAGCGGGGCCGAGTCGGTCACCTCCCCCACCTGACATGATTGTCACAGCCACATCAAGCACCTGAAACCCATTTTATGACAGTGGTGTTCATCACACCACTGTCCAACCACTGTCCAACGGGTCTACAAGGTAGTCCAGAGGTTGACTGTCTAACCAGACAACTCAACCTACTCATGAGCCAACCCAATTGTACTGCACATCCAAACTACACAGGTGTGTAAACTGAGCACCAAAGATCAATGGAAAAACGTAGCCAGCTTTGCATGCCATCCCAGACAGGCAAAAAACAGTAGGATGGATCATCAGGGGGGCAGCAGAATCTTACTCGTCATACGTCTGCAACATGACTGAAGTCAGACTTTCACTAATGGTGGCGACTCAGCCTATTGAACCGCCCGGGTCTCTCATCTTCTCATGAAAGCTTTCATTAAAAAAGTAAACCCCCTGGCTAAAAGGGCCATTTGCGGTCTGTTCGGAGGCAGGCACTGTTTTATTATAGTTCAGACGCCTTTCTCCACTGCCGGCACTTTTACTGGTCATATAACACAAGCTAGCAGGTCCAGAAGCTTTTTTTAATTAAATGTAACATGCGCAGTTCAACGTTTATATTTACATCATGAAGATGAGGACAAAATATGGCTCTTCTCGGAGCTGAGGACGCCAAATCTTGAATTCAGGTAAGGCATGGTAAAAAATCTGGTTATACAATACCCCAGGAGACAGAAGACATTATCATAACGGTGCAACCTTGAGATGCTGATGCTACAACGTTGGAAAAACATTGTAGTTACACAATATTGTGAAATTTAGTTAGGAGGATACATTAGGCAGGAGAGGATAGAAACAGGCAGGCTGAAGCCTCCGTTAACATACCTACGCTTTCTCTGTGGCTTTTCCTCTAGTCACAGAGAACAAAAAAATATATATATATTTGCAGTGCTTTGGTCTTCGCCACGCATAAAAATATCGCAGCCAAATCAGATTGAATTAAAGCCGTGGGATAAATGCCTTGCGAAGCCCTGACAAATGAACAAGTTAATTTGCTGACATGGTAAGAGGCGGAACTCAGCAATCTACAGTATGAAAAAGCAAAACATAAATTGCCCTCACCATTCTAAAATTATGCTATTACCAGGTACACACGAAATTGCATAAACACCCCCAGATAGATGGGATATGACAATTCACTGCCCAAAATCAAAGCATCAATCAAATCAAATTGCAGTCAGAACAAAATTCACACATCACATTTCACAACAACTTGTCACAGCAGGCAAGAAATCAGACCTAAACATCCTAAAAAAATAAAAAAAGGGCAAAACAATCTGATAAAAAGAAACCTCAAGAAGAAAAAAAAACAGACTCGAGAGGAGGCCATTTCCCTCCGGTTTGAGCAGCTGCTCCCGCTATCATCGATATTGGACATCAGGACCTCTGATAAGCCACACAGCCTGGACGGGACAATAAGGAGCATGCAGGAGCCAAAAAGCTCTGGACACACCTCAGCACCAGAGTATGCATGGGATTACCCACACTATGCCTCGAACGCTGAGCGGCAGTAGTAACCACCCTTACTCCTGGTGGTCCACTGTCATCCTGTAAGTATTCACTTAAACACTAATTTGGCACACCAGACTCAACTAATTAACAGTTTAAGAAGACCTCAAGCTGTCGAAAGAAGTGTGCTTTGTCAGGGTTGAAGCGAAAGCCAACAGGTCGATAGGCCCACAGGAACAGAGATGGATACTGTTTTAGAGGCTTACAAATGCACACAGAGCACTGGGGCCCAATCAAATCCTCCTCGTCTACAGCAACATCAGTCCCCTCCTTCTCCCAGCCCTCTTTTTCCTCCTCCTGAGAGATCAGTAACCAGTAAACCACGGGAAACTCTCAGAGACTGCAAATTAATCATCCGTACAGAATTCTTTACACTTCAAGGTCTGTCAGCAGCTCTTGAATCTCTTCTGAATCCATCATCGAGTCCCTTGCAAGTAACAAAAAACAGGTCACACCTGGTTTAAGATGGACCCGGTGGGTTACCTAAATCAGGAAAAATGTGAAAATCACAAGCTATATGAATTACTCAGTGCATTGGCAATTTTTCTGTCTTCATTGGGACAAGGTGGATTCTCCGAGGGCTGAGTTCATAGATCATACTCTCTGATGGAAGATCGAAAGGGTCCAAAAGTTCTAGCCGAAACTGTGCCAGGTGTCAGATTACTATAACCATATAACAAGCATTAGGCTCCATCAATGCATGACATAAACATACACTGTATTGTAAATTCTGCATTCAGTCATCTGGTTTGACTAATTAGGTGAACAGTCTTGCAAAACTGCTGCAAGTGTGGCTCTCGGGCCTACTGCGGTATAATACACTTAACAAAATATTGCATTAAGTGGTGCTGTAGCAAGATATGGCAACAGCTATAATGCGAGTGGTATTCCACGGTATTTATATTTTTGATGTCATAGGTGTAACAGATATATCACCAATAGTACTGCAGAACTTGATAAGCCTGAACCAGACACTGTTGCCCTTAATTTAGCTTACTGAACACATATTTCGGTTTCTAAAAAAAATAGGGAGGGCACTGTTTATGGGTACATAAAATTCTGACCACTTGGAATGCAATGAAGGAAATAAAAGCTGAAATAAATCATGCACTCTTCTATTATTCTGACCTTTCACATTCCTAAAATAGTGATCCTAACTAATCTAAGACAGAGAATGCAAACTAGGATTAAATATCAAGAGTTGTGAGTTGAAATATATTCAGCTAAGGTGCATTTAAACTTTAGACTTCAACTGAATTAAGTCCTCTATTCCTAAGCTATAAGTCAGCTAGTTTCAGTACAATTTTAGCAAGCTACACAGTTTTTTTTCCTCCACAGGTCAAGTGTTAAAGTCATTGGCACTCCGATCAAAATGCAGAGAAAATATCGTGACCAGTCAGCTCACTCAGCTTAAGTTTTTTGTTTTTCCACCATTTCAGTCTAGCCCAATGATCTCCCATCTGTAAGGTTATGTGATCATATTCCATCAGTCAGCTAGTTTAAGTAGGCTACCATTTTAATGAGCAAATGAGCTCTGCGACTAACATTCTCCCTGGATCACGCACTTCACTTTTTTTATCATGTGCTTCATAATAGCAAAATGAATCGTGACCAAAGCGCATTCTGTTGGCTTTTTTAATAACACTGTATTCTTTCTTTTTTCCATTTTCAATTCTTTCTGCCAAAAAAAAAATTGCATTGAAGGAGATTGAAATTCATCACCCAAGTAGCAGCCATTTCCATGTCAAATATAAAAATAAACTCACGACCACCTCATATGTAGGCTCCAGCCTTGTTCACTTAACAGAGAGCGTTTGACACATGTCTTGTTGGCTTAAGAAACACAACAATGCACAAAATTCGCAGTGTGCCCCCAAGGGGTGTAAACAAGTATTACACCAGGTATACATGTTTTAGAGAGGTATATACCAGCAGCCATACCACTATTCAATCTGTTCCAGCTGCGTGGCTGAAGCTAAGCAGGTGTGGGTCAGTACTTGGATGGCAGACCACCTGGGAAAACCAAGTTGCTGCTGGAAGAGCTGTTGGTGGGTCAGAATAATCCCCAGTGCCCCAGTGCAGTGACGGGGAAACTGTACTTGCCGTCTTTCGGATGAGACGTTAAACCGAGGTCTTAACCCTCTGTGGTCATTAAAGATCTTCTGACACTCCTTGATAAGAGTAGGGGTTTCCCAGGTTGGGACTCCCCAAAAGTCCCAACCTGGATCTTTGGACCTGCCACCTAATCATCCCCTGATCTAACTGGCTGTGCCCCACCTCAACGCCAAGGGCTCCCTTGAAAAAGTGATTTCAATCTCAATGGGACTTCCCTGGTTAAATAAAAAAATTAAAATATCAATCAATCAGTCAGTCATAAAGGGACAGAGACCCTCACAGGCTATACCACTTTGGCCAGATAAAGAGGGCGTCTGTGTACAAGTGCTCATCTATCAGTGTGTCTGTGTGCACCTGCAAGCACTGACCACATCTTACATAACTGGCCTACATGGCATGTGCTGCAATTACTGTTGTATTCAAGAGTTGCCAATGCAGTTTCCTTTCTTTGTTTTCCTTTCTTTACTTTCTCTATTCATCCAGATTTTGCCCGCAGACAGCGAAGGCATGCCTTCCCAATAATCACCTGGAACTGAATTGTCTGCCTTCCCAATAATCACCTGGAACTGAATTGTCTGCCTTCCTAATAATCACCTGGAACTGAACTGAAGCAGAAATATAATACAGTACTACATGCAGGGAAAATGCAGTTGATCATATTTCCTGAATAGAGTCCATTTTCTCTCCCTTCGCCCTCAGATTGACCCCATGGTTCGCACACATACTTTGGCGGGGATCTGCAGAGAAAATGTTGACGTCCAATCCCTCGAGGGCGACATTAATGATCAAACGAGATAAAAAGCAATCCTTGGCCGTGGAGTCAGTCTGCAATCTCTCATGAAAGGAGGGTAGGGTTCATCGCGGAAAATTCCCCCATTCGGCGGCGGATGTGCGGGAATGAGCGTTCCCCGAGACAAAAGTCTGGTCCAAATTCCTCCCCCCCGCCCCCCAGCGCGTCATGGGTTGGCTACAGTTTCATTTCAAAGGGAACGCACTGCCTTATACAACACAGTATTGCCGTTGGAGATACCCAGTATCACGCCCAGCGTATTCACAGAAATGTACAAACTCATGCACACACACACTCACACAACAATTGTCGAAAGATTTAAGAAAATGAAAAAATGAATAATTCACCGAACGGTAAACCAAAAACAAAGAAAGTCCATATCCTACACACTCACATTCCCCTGCAGAGGTTACCACCCCTCTCACGCGCACACACACACAAACACACACACACACACACACACACACACACACACACACAAGTATACACACGCACTCTCTTGATTTCAAAGTCTACATCTCCTAGAAGTTCAGTGTGCAACACAATTCCCTCAGCAGACCTTAGAGAGCAGAAATGTATCTGAGAAACCTCTGGAACAAGGGGAAAAAGAATAACTTTTTAAAGTTTTAAAAGCCATAAACCCAGGAAACCCTCAACAAAGGTCACTATAGCCTGTGTGCTGCTCAAAAGCCCTCTAAGTCTGTCACCTTGATGAAATGCCAAATGGCAAGGGCGCCATTTTAATCAGCGCCTCTGAAAGGTCATCACTCATTACTCTACATGGATTCGTTAATAAATGACAGCAGAAGGAAAAATTAGGAGATTAAAGTGCAGTCCAGGCGTCTGAAATGCTCTGTATAACCCCGCATAAAGATTATCAGCCAATATGCAATGAATTCTGGGAGTTCAGCACGATGGCATTACTGGACATAAAAGCTTTTTTGATCCTGAGCGCTTACGTGTGTGGGTGTGTGCGTGTGTGCGCGTGTGTGTGTGTGTGTGTGTGTATGTGCGTGTGCGTGCGAGCGTGTGTGTGTGTGTGTGCGTGAGGGTGCGAGCGTGTGTGTGTGTGTGTGTGTGTTGGTGCTTGTGTGGGTGCTTGTGTGTGTGTGCGTGTGAGTGTGTGAGTGTGTGCGCTTGCGAGTGCATTAGGGCACCAGGGCTTATTATCACACTGGTAAGGCCCAACACAGTTATGGATTTTGTTGTTTATCCCAGGGCTGGACAATTTTAGAAATAACAAGAGTAAAGCAGGAGCGCAGAGCAGGCGAGGGAGGAGAGCGGAGAGAAACTCAGCTGAAATTGAGAAAGAAGAAGAAAGGGAGGGAGAGGGAGGGGAAAAAAAAAATACAGAGAGCAAGACAAAGAGAGAGAAACATGAAGAGAGGAAGAGGCCTGTTCATCTAACAGCCTGGGGGCCCACAGATGGACGGCGAGAGAAAACAAACAAAGGAGGCGAGCGACTACCAGAGCCGCCCCCTTCCATCAGAGCGGAGACCTGCCGGAGCACTAGCGCGGAGGTCGCCAGGCGAGCAGCCTTTCATTGCCGAGCGCGGCCCCGCGGAAACGCGCGGGAGGGCAAGACGAGCCGACGAGGAGTCCGCCCGCCCGCCCACGGCGCGATCGATGTGGAGCGCTGAGCGGCTGCCGAGAAAAATAAACCACTTAAAAATAAAAACAAATCTGTCAGCCGCAGCTGCCGAGCGTGGCCGGCACAGGAGGAAATGAGGCGCGAGACAAAAGCGAGCCCCGGCGAAATCGCTGGCGCTGGAGCCGCCGGCCGTTTCGTCACGATCCCACGGCTGCTGGGTTCGTGGAAAAGATTTCATACCGCCAATCACCTATTCACCACTCCAGCATTCCGCTCGTCATTCATCCAAATAGGAATTACCATTTGGAAGAATTTGGGAACGTTTCATACGTCCAAACGCCCAAATGAATCCAATCATCAATTTGTTCATTCAATGGTTAATTCATTCATTGCCTATGGGCGCTCTGTCTTGGACGTGTTCCTGTCTGTCCCAGTGCATGCTGGGATAGGCTCCAGCACCTCCAATGATCCCGACCAGGAACATTCAGGTTACATTACGGATGATATTCCTGCTGTCTTATCAACACCTGTATTCAATGGTATTCCCTCGTTTAGCCATCAACTCATTCACACAACACATTGCAATTCAACTGCCCATTCATATCACTGTGCTTTGATGATTTACAGTTTTTATCAGTAACACTGACACATGAAACGACCCTGTGACAGCTACTTAGGCGAAAAGAGCAGCGTTTGAGACATGCAGATGCAGCTGTGCCGTCCGAGCTAACATATACTCTAGCATAAGCAGCACTTCAGGCTGGAAAAGAGGATGGAGAGAGATGCTGAAGCAGCTTGTGCCTGCAGGAGAAAAGAGGAGGTGGATACACTTCTTTTTTATTTAATTCTTCCCGAGTCGATCAATCAGCCTTTTTTAGTGCGGCTCAGAGAATGTGCTTCCACAGAATCTTCCACAGGGGAAAAAATGAGCCCTAAGAAAGTGCTTTTCAGCATTCTCTCTCTCTCTCTCTCTCCCTCCCTCCCTTTCTCTCGCTCTCAACTCCTCTCTCCCCAAACTCCCCAATTCTTCATCCCCTCATTCTCCACCCACCCCCCTCCTATTCCCCCCATATTATTCTCTCAAACTCTTGCGCTCTCTCTCTCTCTCTCTCCCCCTCCAAGAGAACACGTCAGCACCACTGGACTCGACGCCTTCACTCAAGGAAAAAAAAAAAAAAAAAAGGCAAAAATTCACCGCATCGTTACCTACAGACTCGTCAAAACAAACAGTTCCTCTGATAAATCGAAGGCTGAGGATGGCAGAAAGGCCAGGGCGCCGTCGGCCATTTTGCTGCCTCCGCTCACCCCCGAAAGGCCACGCGCCTAAGCAAACGCCGCCACCGCAGAAATAATATGAGGTATCGTGGGAAGGTGGAGGACTCCCTGTACTTCTCAGATTAGACACATGTAAGAATTTCACTTTGAGGTGAAGCCTTGAACAGTGGAGACCTAAGCCGCAAGACCCGACACCAGAAAAGGAAAGGAAAAGTAAAAAGGAAAGGAAAAAAAAGAACAAAATGGCCTCCAATTTTTCTCCGCAGTAGATACTGTGGCACCAGCACACAACAGACCTCCAGGCTAAACTGCCCCCGACTTCTCTGACACTTTCATTTGAGACCCGACAAGCATTTTAATACCACATAGGCCATACAGTGCAAAAACATGCTTACTATTACTTGCTAATATAATAACAAGAGCAACGCAGAGCGTGGTATATGCCCCCGCCTGTATCGCACAATGCTGGTTTTCGAAAGGAACCTTCCTCTAGCCACTCCCAATACGCCATTAAGAAATGGCGTCAATCCGACGAGGGATTCCATAGTTATCCCATGGAAACGAAAAGTTAACGGACGACGGACGGACACGGTGTCGACGTAATGCCCCCTTACCTCTTTGGAGGGCGGGGGCATAAAAATTGATATGCTAGTGACAGAGGCCCACATCTAAGATGAAATATGAGATTCTGTAGTGGTTTGGGTCTCAACTGTGATCGGTGGCCCTGCAATCCGAGCTGTTCAGAATTTCCAGGCGGACCTTCTTGTCCGACTTCTTTACGAAATAAGGTTCTGAACCAAACAAAAACGTGCAATACACAGCAGGGTAACGTCCTGGTGCATCGATGAGCCTTGAGCACTCAACACCCTATCAACGGTTCGTGCTTCATACCTCCTTGGACAACTGTCAGTAGGTACTCGCATCCACCGACAGGAAGCCCTCCAGACGTCTTGCCACTTCAGAGATGCTCTAACCCACTCACCAGGCCATAAAAATATGGTCCTTGTTGAAGTCGTTAAGTTCCCATTTCTCCCACGTCCAACACGTCGAATACAAGAACTGATCATTCGCTTACCGTCTAAATTCTGTCCACAGATCTGTGCCGTTGTCATGAGATGATCAACACTATTTGCTGCGTCTGCAAGTAGTTTTAATGTTTTAGCTCACTGTGGTATATTCTGGTTAAATAAGGGTCGAAAACTAATTTGATCCTTAATTGGAAATTGCGTATTAGGGAGGGAATTTATTGCCGACAGCCCCCCATTGCTATGTAGAAAATGTAAATAAACAAATACAATCATTAAAGTAAACGTGATTTGTTGATGCCTGGAGGGTCGCGGGAACAAATTAATGTGGTGGGATCCTGATGTACCGCACAGTGCGAGACCAACTGAGAACTACCGAAAACGCAGATCCAGAGCACAGAGCCAATATCTAAGACGCGAGCACTAGCCAAAGTTCAGCGAAGCCTTCGCTGATTAAACAACTAGAGGCAAATCAGTTGGAACCATTGGAACCAATGCTCATGATATAATCTATTTCCATGTTTTAGCACAGAGGCCACAAAAGTATCATTCTGAAAGGCTTCCTGGAGAGTGTATTCAAGGCAACACAGCGAAATGCACGAACTAATAATAAAGTTAGAGATTGCTAAATAATTTACTGGGGAAGGCAGACGAAAAACACATTAACGAAGCCCTGATTAAAAAGTCATAATATTTAAGCACACTGCCTTAAATTAATAATAGGATTTTTTCCCTTACAACCGAAGTTGAAATGAACTCGAACTTATAATTACTTGCATTTTCAGTCGCAACCTTGCTGTTCTCGTATTATTCAAAATACGCTGAAGAACATGCAGAGGTCACATGAAGAACATGGATAAAGTCTCCAGGGTAAAGCAGACATGCAAACAATGTTTTCCTGCATTAACAGCTTACGGAAAGACAAACAATGAGCCTCGGTTCAAACTGAAATATCTTTCTCTAACATACACACACACACACATGTAAAACAAACAAACAAACACACACACACAGCCACACACACGCACACACATGCACACTGGCATGCAAGTACACACACACACACACACAGACGCGCATATAAATATGTACATGTGCCGTCACTAGCATGCAAGTACATGCACACGAATGCAAAATAGAAGAATGTTTGACATGCAATACAGAGCAAATGCATCAGCTACTATACAGTCTATGGCTCTCTGAAGTTTCATGGTCAAAGGTGAGCCTGGCTCCATTTATACATTAATATCAGGTAGGGAAAAAGGGAGGGGGTGGGAGAGTATCTCAATGCAGGATTTAATTATGCCTCCACAAACATTACATGCAATCTAAACCACCATTCATCTTGCAGGGACATGACACTGCATGCATAATATATGCTTTGTTTTGATCTGGCGGAACCCTTTGTACCACCTGCGTGTCCTTCATCAATCTGCCTGTCTGCTGGTGTTTTAAGAGCCATTTTTCCACTTTCCGCCCCGCTCTGGCGTGTCCAGCGTCCTTCTGCTGAAAACTTGGTTTATAATACAGAGATGCAGAAAATTATATGCTCACGACACGCACACACTGGTTTCTCTTCGTCACTTCATCTTCTTTGGATCCGTTTGCGCTGCGCTAGCCGAGCATGCACCAATGCGCGTGAAACCCGCTCCCTCGCCGGCTTCTCTCGCTCGCCAGCGGGGCGCCATCCGCACCACGGCCCACGCGGCGCATTTCAGAAGAGCTAGCGTCGTCGCTGGAAATGTGGAAAATTTCTCTGGGGAGCGCTAATCGGGCTAACGCGGTGATAGCTATAAACAGAGACCTTGTGAAATACTATTTAGCTCTTCCAGCTTAATGTTTTGTTTTTACTCATTTCTCAATATTTGCATTAAATCACATTTATTCTACACAAAATAAGAGCAGAGTGAAAAAAAAACATTTTATGACTGCACAGCAGAGTCAAGCATAGCGAATCCATGTAGACCATTACATCATTTGCTGGAATCATGGTGAAAAAAAGGTACACAGTACAGCATTATTAACAGCATACCATGAGGAAGTTAGAAGAATTAAATGTCATCAGGAAACAGCGCAGTCCTTTAAAGAACTCGCCAGCTGCACTTGAAAGTCAGGCCGTGAACTTGAGACGCACGCCGCAACTTTGTATCCGCCAGGAAAGCTTTCATCAGCTCGTTAGACTTCCCGCTGTTCTCCCTTTATGAAGATAAGGGCAGCTCGTGTATGCACACACACACACACACACACACACACACACATTAACGTGTGGACAACTTCAACTGGGTGTCGCAGACGGCACCGCACACCGCCGAGGCCGCCTCCTGTCATCGGGGCTAATTAGTCGCCGCCATCTCATCCGAACCCCACCTCAGCGCTTCATCCATAATAGCAAGGGCCTGCTTGACCTGAAAAGCTCTCAAGTGCCGACCAATGCTGGACCCGGGGCACTAGACTCATCTCCACTGTTTACTCCACGCAATCTGAATACAAATGGATGGAAAATCAGTCTGGTGAGAATCTGTGGACAACAGCATTAAGTCAGGGGAGTCTGTGCCCAAGGCACTAAGACGAGGTGGTTGTAACCCCCCCCCCCCCCAAAAAAAAAAACAAGAAAATGAAGCCACCAGGTACTGAGAACATAGATAATGCTACATTTGCTCTTTTGGAAATTTATCCTAAATTAAATGTAAAAAGGAAGGCATTTTCAATAAGAAAACTACAAAACCCATGAAGTCTGGAAAGGATAAAACTCATGATCTTTGCTTTACAGACCTTATCAAAACAATCTTAACTTCCCCCCTGCACTCACTAGGCCCACACTCCAGAAGAACAGTGCTAATAGTGGGCTGCACAGGCAAAGTTTCTCTCTAAGAAAGTAGCTTTTTGCAGATGTAGGAAAAAGAAGGTAAAAGAGTCGACAGAGACGTGCTCACTGCTCACGCCTCTAATTACCAGCTCTAAACGGAAGAACAACATGACAGCAATCTTCTTCTCCGAGGCCATCTCAGAAACATCACACAGCCCCCCGACACAAAGAGACTGCTCAACTCCCGCTACCTCTTCGCAGAAATAGGGGGGCGGCGGGAATTAGCTGAAATTGTCCCGTGGATGTTCATCTTTATTTCATGCGCTCTGTTGAATATTTCATTTACTCTGAAGGTGGCGGCGCATCGCCTATCGCACAGGGAGCTGCGCGTGAAGCATGAGGTGCATGCCCCCCCCGCCTCGCCCAGCGGAGACTCCGCACCACGAGGCGTCCCTGAACTCGGCATCTCGCCCTTTCAGGATGACGTCCCGAGAGATTCATTCGGATGGAGGTGGGGCTTCAGAGGACACATCACTTGTTAGTCCCCCCCCCCACTACCTGTGCCGAGGGGAGGGGCTTCGCCTCAAGGGGGTCTATACTGCTGTCTGACAGAGCAGTCTTCATGCCATCAACTCCAGCGCCCCGGGCAGCCCCCGAGGCGGCTCGGAGATCCCTCTTCAGCTCTGCGCACGGTCTCAAGGCTCGGGGGCGGGGCGTTGGGGTGGGGGGTATTGTCAGCTTGAGGTATCCACCCTCCTTGTCTCTTCTTCTCCAAGCCCTTTCTCATCCCGACGGGTCATAGAGTGACGCTTTCTACCTCAATGTCAATATACAACCAAGCGAGAACCTTTCGGCGTTCTTACTTGGGGCCACTGTTAAAATGAACCCCTAACCCCTATCTTACGACGCTCTGTAAGATATCGTCACTACATGATGAGTCAAATGAGAATGTATACCCTCTCCACTCCACACTCCGCTGCAGTCCTCGACCCTCAAAAGAAGTAGGACATCCCACGGCAGGACGAGCAGATTGCAGATTGAGCTGGCAGGGTCAGCCATTCTGTGTTATCACGGTGATGGCAGCTTTGCTCTGCGGCATAATTCAGCGGCCTCACCAACACCACAACCCCTACCCACTCAGGGACGACTCAGATCGACATGTATGAACGCATCGACACCTGTGCCGCACACGCACTCACTTCCAAAACGCAGGGACGGATGGCTTCAACGCTAGCCTGAAATGAGCACTCGCAGCATGTACACAGAGAAATTTAATGGTAACAACGCAGTAATTAAAAAAATAGTGGCAAAGCCACATGCCGGTTTGGCCAAAATGGCCAAAATGGAAAGCCCCCTATTGGCCAAAGAATCGGTCCGATTCGGGTCAAAATCGAACCAGGTCTAGAACGTATGACCATATATGCACATATGAAATATCGGTGAAAAGGATCAGTGAAAAACAAAAGAGGCTAGAGTGCAGACAAGCCATAAGTTTACACATGCACGGACGCATCCACACACCGCAGACCAACACTAAAGGCCCCGAGCATACTGCATTAGCCCCTGGGCCTTTTGGCTACGCGGCCTAAAAATTACTGCCAAGACATATATTCCCCATAATGCAAAACAGTAGTTACACAGACATGAGCTTGCGTACAGCAGTTTAAAAAATTCACACACCAACACACAATAGCAAACCTTCAAACGCAAACACACAGATAATCACCCGGGTGGAAATTAAGGAATGCAGCACATCATTGCCAGTAGCTTTGCAAACACTACTACACAGTCAGGCTTGCCAGACTGCCGGTTAGCCACGCACTTTTAGTCTAAACACATCACGCAGCTTCAGACAAAGAGATGCGCGCCTGTTAGTGAGGGACTTCTCCTTCAGAGGCCTACACAGCGAAGCCCCCCTTTTCGGCAATGTCCGACTCTGCCGGACACCTCTCTGGTGGGAAAGTGTAAGAGTGTCCTTTCCCCGCTCAAGCACATCTTAATAAAACATTAATTTGTTTGTTCAGACACAGCTGCTGTTGCCATTTCCTCCCTCTTCCTCTCAACAGCCATTTTCAGCCACAACCCCAGAAGATCCCTGAGCTTAGTGACAGAGCTGCTCCGTCGATGCGTTTAACTTTCTCTCATTCGCACACCGAACAAACGTATGTACGGCCTGGGCTGACACAAGCACACACACACACACGCGCGCACATATACACAAACACACGCACACACACAAACACTACGCATACGCACAAACACACACACACACACACACACACACACACACACACACACTCATACGCACAAATACACACACACACACACACACACGCACAAACACACACAGGCACACAAGTGTAACAGATATGTACTCATCAGCCATCTGTTAGCCAGAATCAATTCACAGCTGGTAACTCACACAAGGCGTTTACATTGTTTTGTAAATGTCATTCTCGTAGAACGTCCAGTGGCGAAACACCTTTAAAAATCGCCTTCGACTTTAAATTTACTGGCTGGAATCCCTACACATGAAAACATGCGCGCATGCACAGAAACGCACACGCGCACACACACACACACACACACACACAAGTGCAAATACCATGTACACCACATGCGGCACAAAACTCAATATAACCATCCTCTAATCTACTCAACGACGGCACCCCTGCTGCACGACACTTATAGCTGTTGATGTATTTTCAGTCAGGTCAGCAGAAGACACACGTCGATGTCTCTGCATGGTGACTTGGCATCTGACCCACACCAAAGCTGTTCTCCCTCTGTTCTCCGTGTCCTTCCATCTTCCCTGGGCAGCCCTCTTTCATGTCTTTCCCAGCAGGAGAACTGAGAGAACCTTGAGTACGTTCCCTGGACACTGCGCAAAACCCATTCACCTCCAGCACCTCCCCAGCCGGTCCGCCCAAGAGAGAGGGGAAAAAACACTTTATCACTGCACCTCTCCTCACTCAACACCCCTTCACCCCAACCCTTCAAAAGGACCTGCGGGGCTTCAAAGCCCAGTCCACGGTCTTCCTCCTTTTGCACAACTCTCACCCCAATTCCCTGAAGACAGAACCAAAGAAGAAGAAAAGATTCCATAAATACCAGGCAGACCAATGGGGAAACATTTTAAAACCGGATACAAATCATGTCGAAGGCAGGCTCCAGTCTATGGAAATGAACAACAGAGACTAACCGAAAACAGACGGACAGAAAAGTAGCTCCGTCTCTAGACAGTTTAAAAAAAAAAAAAAAGTGGTGGAACATTGAGTCCAGACTGCTAATGGAGCAGATAGACTCGCATTATTCATTTGGTTAGCGAGCGCTTCTATCCGCAGCGACATGCTCCGGCCTGCCTGTCTGCCCTTAGCCTGCACATACAGCAGGGCGCTTTCAGGGGAGATTCAACCCAATTTCCTCGCTCAAGGGTACAGCATGTACGCTCCTGGTTATAAAATCACTTTCTTTAACCTGCCCGCCGTCTCTGAAGGACCGACACAAGCGCTCATCTCCTGCATAAAGAGGCTGCACGACCTGCTCGCTGTGTTTTCACAACATTGAAGCAGAGCGAGTTCATGCAAAATTCACACAGCGTTCCAGTCGCTCAAGAGTGTTTACTGAAAACTGAATCAGGAAATATCCCAGCATTCAAAATGACACTCGCAATCGCAGATACGCTCGCACACACAAACACACTCGCACACACAGGTACTATCACTTGGGGGGGGGAAATATGTAATAATTTAATATTGAAGAGGATGATCTGCTTTAATTCAACATTTGTTAGTCACCATTGGAAACCCAAAGAGCCTTCAAAAAACCTAACTTCTTGTAAGTTCAACTTATCGACCTCAAAACGAGTGAGAAGTTTTTATTTTGGCTGAGTATAGATGCATGTTGGCCTTTACAAACCAAACAATACATGCAGCTCTGAAAAGTAAGGGCAATAATGAATGGCATTTAAAGAAATTCAGCTTCTAACTCTATGGCAAATATATATATTATAAATATATAAATATTCCACAAAGTACTGGAACATTTTAGCTAAAAAAAAACTACCTGGTTTACTGGTGACTTACACAGTGCTGTGAAAAAGTATCTGCTTCCTTCCGGATTTCCTCTATTTTTGTTTATGTGTCATATTTACATGTTTCAAATCATCTAACTAATTTTGATAAATGAAAACGACAACGTGAGTAAACAGAAAATGCAACTTTTCAACGATCATTTCACTTATTGAAGGGAAAAGGGAAAAAGTTATTCAAAACCCATCACCCGAGTCAGAAAATAAGAGGCCCTTAAACCTAATAACCGTTTGTGGTAACCTCTGCAGCGACAACTGCAATCGAACGTTTGCGATAACTGGCAATGAGTCTTTACCATCGCTGTGGAGGAATTTTAGCTCACTCTACATTGCAGAATTGTCTTAATTCAGCCACACTGGAGGGTTCTCAAGCAGGAACCGTCTGTGACAGTTGTCACGCTACAGTATCTCAATCAGACTAAAGTCAGGACTCCGGTTAGGCCTCTCCAAAGCCTTCGTTTTGTTTCTTTTGAGCCGTTCAGAGGTGGACAAGCTCATGTGGCTTAGATCATTGTCCTACTGCAGTGCAAAACAGCTTAATCTTAAGGTCAATAACTGATGGCCAGACATTCTCATTCAGGATTTTTTGGTTGACAGCAGAATTCATGTTTACCAATTATGGCAGGTCCCCTCAGTCCTGAAGCAGCAAAGCAGTTTGAGTGATGGTGTGATGTTCATCCTGAGGAATGCTGCGTTAGCTTTACGCCAAATGCAACAGGCTCCATCTTTTCCAAAAAAGTTCATTTTTTGACTCATTAGTCCATAGAATATTATTCCATAAGTCTTGGGATCATCAAGATGTTTATCACTGAGTATGACAAGTCTTTGCGTTCTTTTTGGCCAGCATTCGTTTTTGCCTTGCAGCTCTCCCATGGATGCCATTTTTTGCTCAGTCTCTTTCTTATAGTGGATTTGTGAGCACTGATCTTAAGGGGGACGACTGAGGCTGGCAGTTCTTTAGGTGTAAGTCTGGGGTCTTTCTGAGCACCTGGATGAGTCCACAGTGAACTCTCGGGAGGATCTGGTCACTCTTGAGAAGGTTCACCACTGTCCGTAGTTTTCTTCATTTGAACAGTGAACAAAAATATAAACGGCCCATGTCAAATATTGATACCACATGGAGTTAACAACTAAGTGAGCATATGCTGACTTTTACTTGTACAGTAGGGATATTTCTCTTGATTTGTGTACCATTTTTTAATCCATCTCTCTGTCAGTGAGCATTTGCTCAGTGATGCTGTGATTTCACTCAGCACATGGGTGTGGCATTTCCAGACGGTGATCAGACAGAATGAGCAGTACCCAGACACTCCTTATACTGCGGACAATAAAAGGCCATCCCAAAATGTCAAATTTTGTCAAAAGTCATTATGCCTCAGATATCTCAGGTCATGCAGGAACGTGCCATTGTCATGCTGGATGCAGGGATGTCCACCAGAGCACTCGGCATGCAATTCCTTGAAGCAGAGCACATTCCAGTTCTGGACTGGCCAGCGTATTCGCTGGACCCGTCGGCCATAGAGCATCTTTGGGATGCTCTGGATCGACGTGTCCGCAACAGTGTTCCAGTTCCGGATAATGTGCGCCAGCTCCGTTGTGGCCCTCCGGGAAGAATGGAATAACATTCCACAGGCCACGATAGACAACCTGATCAACTCCATGCGAAGGAGATGTGTTGCTCTGAGAGACGCAAGTGGTGGACACACAAGATATTCAACACTCAATTTCTTCAACCTGACCCCCAACGTGTTCAAAGGATTTCCATCTCCTTTGCAGATGCTAATATCAAGATGTAAGGGACGGTGATCTGAAGATTAGTCATTAGCAAAAATGAATTTTGATTCGCTTCATATATTGCATAACCCTAATGTTAATAAAAACTCAAAAATTTGACATGGGGCGTTTATATTTTTGTTCAGTGTAGATAATGGCTCTTACTGTGATTCACTGGAGTCCCAGAGACTTATAAATTGCTTTGTAGCCCCCGACAGGCTGAAGAACATCTTATTTTCATTTACTGAAACTGTTTACTCGGGTCACCTTTGTCTAATATAAGTATTTGATGATCTGATATATTTAAGAAAAACAAAAATATAACAACTATTACATAAGGGGCATTATATTAATATAAGGGGCAAACACTATCACAGCACAGTATGTTAAGCAGACCCCCCCCTCACCTCCACCCCAACCCTCACCCCCCTGTAGCAATATATAGGGCACAGGTGTGGTAAATCAGAGATCAAACTACATTTTCAAGCTTTTCCTGGATGGTAATTTGCATATTTATCCAACTTCTCAGTCAGGTAGCAATTTATGAAAATAAGCCAATTAACGTTACAAATTCAAGCAGTTTCAAACACTTTCCTCAAAATTCAAGCACTTTACAAACCTTGAAAACACCACATTAAAATGAAAGCATTTTCAAGGGTACACTCAAGAACCCTGACAATACAAACAGAAAAACACCTCATTCTGCGCACAAATAAAACTGATCAATAAAATTAATGTATTATTTTTCTTTTTCCTTTTTTTTTTTTTTTTTTTTTTTTTAGGTGTGCCAGCGGCTAGAATTAAATTTCAAGCCTGAAGCGAACAAATAGCGACAGATTTTATTTGTTCAACACTTTTCATACACGCATGCAGCTCAAAGTGCTTTATATTTGAGAATAAAAAAGAAAATGTAAAAGTAAAAAAAAAGTTTAAAAGCGAAATGCTTCTTTCAGAGAAAGGAAGCCACTTAAGATCATAAGATAAAAAAAAAAAAAAGTTTAAAAATTTAAATAGTACACGAAAGATCTTGAAAATTTGTCCAGGGAGAAATGGTCCCAAATCTATTCTAGTGTGCTCCTCAACCATAAAAATCCTAAGGGAAAAAGCATCATTGTGAACACACTAACGTGTACCAATTCGCGCAAACGCACGTGCGCGCACACACACGTCCCCACAAGGCTCGTTTTCTCAGACTTTACTCTTTGTGAGGTCTTCTGGTACCCACCAGGATATAAAAACAAGCCCACACACACACACACACACACACACACACACACACACAACTGTATGATGGAAAAAAGCTGGCAAAACAAACTATTTCTGATATATGGCAAAGGAAAAGTAGGTTGCAGTTGTGGCTGAGTTCCTGAATACCAGCACACCAAATATGTTCAGCATTTAGCAGATCAGCACTGACCGGCACCAACAGACAGTAAAGACGGCTGTCCAGACCCGCTCCACTTAACAGAACCGTGCCACAGCTTCAGAAACTCAACGAAAAAACATGACAAACGAATAAATAAATAGGCTAAATAAGGAAACCCATTCAAAATCAAGGAGGTGCTGCATTCAGTGTCCAGGTTCATTTCCTGAGATGAAAGGCAGCTGAATTGCAGAAAGGAAACAAGCTGAAATAAGCATGATGGCAGGTTTGATGAACCCTAATCCTCTGTGGCATTAGGGCTGACAGAAGCAATTTCACAGGCGCTACATCCAGTACATACCAAACCCAAGATAAACATAAAAATACAACTCATCGCAGGGAAGAGGGGAGTCGAGCGTCTCAAAATCCCTGCGCAGTTAAAATATTTTTCCACACCCACTCCACTGGTATCACCTCTCACTTGGCCCTCTCCAGCAGTATCAATCCCCCCTCCAACCCACTCCGGAAATATCACACTTATCCTGATCCACTCACCCAATATCACACCATCACCAGTCCCACTGCACCCAACTGCACTATTTCCCCATCTACTGCGGCAAAATAACATTTATCCAGATCAAAACCACCAGTACTACACTTACCCACTTCGCAAAAACCGCACCACCCTGTATCCACTCCGCTAAAACGGAGTGAAATGGTGTTGATAATGCATACCGCTACAATCAAAATTTGCCTGAACCCACTCATAACCATGCAGGACTGGGTGGCTAATGAGCGCACCTAAAGTTAAGTAGCTTACGTGCTCGAAATGAGAGACGAGATCCAGTTCGATATGCGATTTCATGTTCAAAATGCACATTGACTTTACATCACAATTCAACAAGATCATTCTGCGCCGTCTAGGACTACAATACCCATGATGCCTAGCTGTGCTGTACATGCAGGGTCACCATCTCTGTGCCATTGCTTGCTTTCAGATTTTTTTTTTTTCCAGCCAAAAATGACTCTTAATCTTATCAGTTCCTATTAAAAGAAAAACGAACGTGTAAACAAATTAAGATAACTATGCTTTGTCCATCAGGATCTGTCAACAATCGTGGATCAAAGGAGGTCGTGACTCACAGTTGCTTACACTCAAGCATGCAAAGGGGGCACCTCACTCTGAGTGCACTTCACTCCCAGTGAATAAACTAGCCCTAGTGCTTGCACATTAATTACAAGGCTAATGTCAACACTCCATGAAGGATCAATGCGTCGCAAACAAAAAAAGCTCCGCTGGCAGGGCTTTGGCGCGGCAGAGGAGGCGAGAGCAGAAGGGTTTGCCAAGTGTTGACCTTTAAAGCCCATTCAACACACGGAGACAATCCCGTCCCCCTACGGTCTCACTTCAGCGAGGTCTCTCGAAAGGGTGCGCGCTAATCCCCTGCACATGTCTAATGAGTCAGGACTCAGACGTGACAGCAGAGAAAAGCAAAACAAAAGAAAACAGGCATAAACGTGTTCGTTCGCAACCCGCAATTTCTCAGAAATCAGGACCGGGGAAATTCCAATTGTTTTCCAAACAATCTTTTAATCCTAAATTATTGAGGTGTGATTCCTCTGCGCTTTAAGGGTGTTGTTATGATATGAAAGAGCTCATTGAGTTTTTATTGATTTAAAAAAAAAAAAGTGAATTATGAATATATCTTCTTATCTCCATACTGTCAGAGGTATCTGCAAAGGAGGAGTCCACAGCTGCTCGGTACGAAGGTGACAGACCACTGGAGATTCAGGATATTAAACCACTTTAAATCTAAGTTTTTCCTTCCCATTTGTTTCTGCTCACTCTCCGTGCGTAAGGGTTTCGAAACTGAAGTATCGACCAACTCAAAGTGCATGCAACCCCAACCACAGGAAAGTTCTAGAAAGCCAGCAGTGAAGCATATCTGAGGCCCATTCTCTCTCGGTTATTCCCCCTCTGCCCATCCCCAGGCAGCAAGTCCAGCCATAGTGACTCCCCCCACCCCGTCATGACCTGCTAACCACCCCCTCTCAGGGGGTTCACATGAGGACTCGGCGATAATTTACAGTCCGTGTCGCCCTCTTTACCCGCTGGGTGAGAATACAGCCCCCACCACCCACAGCTCTGAAGTTCTGAGGTGTGAAAGGGTCATAAAAGCAAGGCCTCATGGGCAAAAGGTAACAGCTGAATGGCATCAAAATCAGACAGAAAAGGCTACAGATGTTGGGTTTCTCTGCATGGGCTTTGGCATACCGGCCAAAACACCAAAACTCTGAGTGAATAAAAGCATGAGCACGGCGGACTGTGTGCGGCAGGAAGAGATTCAGCCTTACCTGAAATGGGAACACCAGAGAGTCAGGAAACACGCCAGGGAGACAGTGGCACATGAAAAGAAAAAAAAAATAATGAAAGTTAGTTTCAAAAAAGACCAACGCCACAGCATCCCAACACGACTTGAATTTCAACTCATTTCCACTTTTCATCGTCTGTTTTCGCACGGTGAAGCTGAAAGTTCGGACAACTCATCCAACCTGGGGTCCAGGTGGTTACAGACAAACCCGATGGTGTAGCGATCTGGAGGCTCAAGTTCTACAGTGGAAAACTAGTGATGAGTCTACACTGATCCACAGAGTAACAGCGGTTTAAAGAGCCTGCCTGAATTCAGTTCTAGTAGAAAACTGGTATTATGTGTCAGCCTGGCTTTGGTTCTGGTAGGAAACTGATATGAGCCAGCCTGGGTTCATCTCCGTTTAGCAAAAAGAGACTAAGCAAGCCAAATTCTTGATCGAGAGTGGAAAATGGGTATAAGATGAGCGAGCCTGGCTCCAAATCTGGTGGAAAAGGGGTACAACAAGTGCAGCGCCTATCGGCAAATGTTGTATTGCTGCGCAATACAAGTCCCCTACCGGTGTATGCATATTATATTTCCTAAAAAGTAGGTCAAAGTGACCTGAATAGGGTACATGACACACCCTCTTCCCAACATGCATCCATACACCAACTTTGATGTTCCTAGGCCATACGGTATTGAAGTTATAAAGCGGACACGAATGCGGACGGACGGACTGACGGACGGACGGAGTGCAATCCTATAGTCCCCTCCGTTTCCAGTAGGGGACTAATAAGCCAGGTGGTTCTAGTTTTGCATATTGCAAAGGTATAATGAGTCAGCTCGGGTAAATCTCTGTAAAGCAACAGGCCTTGAACCAAGCGGCTCTACATTGTGGGACAATGAGCAAGCGCGGTTCTGGCATTACAGTGTGAAAGGGATATAATGAGCCAGCCTGGTTTCAGATAATTCCATACAACGATACCCGGCCTCATCATCGATGCGCACTGGCTTCGCGGTGAACCCTCCTGCATTCCCATGGCAGCCATCACCCCCACAGCTCAGCTCTGGGCTCAGAGCACCGTTATCCCGAGCTCTCCCAGAAGACGTCTCGCACGGCTCTCTCTCCGCAAACACCGAATGCTTGCCTACACTCCAGAGACCCAATAGCACAGAGCTTGCCACAGCACAGAGCCAAGCAAAACGCTGCTGCATATAAACCGGGAATGCAGTGCCCTCGGAATGACTGCTCCACAGCGGTGGTGATGGAATAATTCTGAATGGCTGGGACCTGCTCGGTAGAACTACCAGCAATCAAGTGGGGAAAAAAGCAAACTTACTTGGCAACGCAAGAGATTTTAAATTCACAACTCCATGTGCTGCCGTCGCCTCAGATCAAGTCAAATTTTAGCTCCGTTTTTAAAAATCTGTTTATTCTCAGCACTCTCAGTATTCTCAGTATTTGAACTTGAATCTATTTCAGTTAAGTTATAATGAGATGTTTACCGTTTCCATGGTAGTTACTATTATTAGAGACTCTATCTTTTAGCTTAATACTTATTAAATTCTAGTTAGGTCTATAGCTTTTGAACATAATGACAGAAGCCCCCAAAGGACATCACCTTCCTCAATGTTGTATTTTTATCTCATAAGGCACGCAGAACTTTATCGATACAATAGGATTGGTCAACGTGTGACCCACAAAAGGTAGAACAAGATCAATTACATTTTCCACCAAGTTACTGAGGAGAGACGGCTGTTAGATTAGCTGATAAAGACAGACTGTAAGCCAAATTAATAGTAATAATAAATTATGAGATTTTTGTTTTGTTTCCACTAGTTTTTTTTCCACTTGTTTTTTCAGCTAGTTCAGCAAGAATGTCATATGAACTTTAGTTAATGTCTCACATAGGTTTTCAGTTTCAGCTCCATTTTACCAAGCAGTTGCTCCTGTTATGATTATACTTTCATTTATCGCTAACACTATAACCTAACAGCAGATGCTAGGGCATCTGAAGGGGGGGGGGGGGGGCTGAATGGCGGAACTGTCACCTGAGCTCAGTAAAATGTTTCTGGTTCAAATGTTCCTCACCTTTGCCCCCTTTGGCCTTTGCTGGATGCTGCTCACATACCAAAGCTATGAAACCTTCACATATCCACCCGCCTCATGGGGAAGCAGCGAGACAGGAGTCACAGGGAATGTGTCAGGTCAGGGCAGGAAGGATCGCAAAATGATCTGCCCTGCCTCCTTTACTCCGAACAGCCCCCCCCAACCGTTTCCTTGACAGCGCTCAGCTGTCGAATCCTTCCGAGGACACAGATGGCAGGAGTAGGAAACAGGAAATGTCCCCTGGCACGTGCCTTTCCTCTCCTCGTTGGCGCGGTAACCACAGCACATCTTTAGATTAGCACCCATGAGAACATCCATTGCAGAACATTAAAAAAGAAGGAAAAGTACTGACTGTTCATCGATCATTCCTGCTCAACGGGAAGTTTTCATGTCCGCTGCCCTCAAAGAGAAGTATTACTTTATTGATTCGCTTATTTTCTGCTACTGCTGTTGCCATTTCAAATGCAGATATAAAGATTAAAGATGCAAAGGACAGGATATCGGTGACTTCAAAATAAGCAGAGGCTGGCTTTGCAATTGGATTAAGTCTACCTCTTAAATCACATGACTGGTTTTTTTTCTTTTTTTTTGCCCACACCCCTAGTTTACAAAACTTTGGTCAAAATGATTCGCATTGATTTTCAATGGAAACAGGCCATGTTATTTTGCAAATGAGCAATTTCATCACAACTAGGAAGCAGCAACTTAAAAATAAACTCACTTCATTTTTTTTTTTTTTGGTACATAATCCATTTATGAAAGTATTGGTAGCATTTTATGAAGCGTGTAGCACCACCAGGTACCCATGTGTGTAGGCTATATCGTACAGCAAGTATGAGTATTTTCTACATGGTGAAGAAGGCCATCTTGTGCAATCTAGCGCATGCGGCCACTCTCAACTCATGCAGTATATGATGCGCTCAGCATCCCAATTATCACACGCGTGACACATAACCGACACTCATCCTGTAGGATCCAGGAATGGCACACGGGACTCCTTGGATGTGTAACTCACTGTCAATGCCCATCTCAGCTCAGGTAGGCTATGGTGAGGAGTGATGCAGTCAGGGAAAGACCATGAGGAGTGGTTTAAAAAAAAAAAAAAAAAAAACCTGTGCAAGATGCCCAATGAAACATGACAGGGGGGTCTGCTTCCAGTGCCTCTGACATTTGGACCCAGTTTGCCAAAAACAGAGCAAATAGGCCAGTAAATCAGGTCTGGCCGTTCTCTATTGTCACAGTCTCTCTCTTACGCATGCCAAGTCATTTTGTGCCTTTGTCACTTTTTATTTTGTACTAATTTTGTCACAGTACAGTTACATTAATAATAGCCAATTCACATTTGGATGCACATAAAAACACAAACACAACCAGGCAGGGTTTGGGATTGCAATGTTCATAAACATTTCAATCCTGACATGGAGAAAAGAAATGTTTTTTTATAACATTTAAGCATGCATGGAAGAATATTTTTAAATCGAAAAAGCATACCTCAATATGCGTTCCATCTACTTTCAAGGTGGATGCATTGACCGATTGCGCCTGTAAGTGCCGCTCTGCATTAGCGACATACTTAAGGCCACTCTAACACCGTTCTGTTCTGCACTAAATGGCGACCAAGTCTGGATGATTTCATGGCTCAGTCTTGTAGTGATAGCAAAATTGGTTTTAATGAAATCATATAAAATCACGAATTTCCCTCTTCCAGTCGATTATGGGTCATTTGAACCCATGTCGTGTAAATTATACAGAACATTTTTTTTTTTTCAGCTGTGCAACTTGGGGTTAAAAAGAGGCCAGCAATACAGGTAACGGTTCTCCGAACACTCACTGCCGAATTCAGCATATTTACATTTCATGAAATTATGGTTTGAGTGCAGATTAAAATACCTCATTCCAAAAATAAAACTTAAACCCATGACAAAATGACAAAATATGAGCAGTTCAACTGCCACTCGTTTTCATGACATGAGTAGGAGCTGGGATTAGCAACCAATGCCACTTGAAAACCAAGCAAATTTAGAGGAAATATAAGTCACAGAGTTATTCTTTTTTTAGATGGATTTTTTTTCACTTTTCAGCCACACTGCCTGAATTTGGTGACAGGCAGTTTATCACATTCTCTCCCTTGTTAGCGCAAACTTGCTAATTCAAACAGCGTTATATACAAGTATATTTTAGTTTGACTGCAAGTATGTCAAAATTCCAAACACCAAATGTGCTTGATACAGGAACCAAAAAAATGAATGAAATTATAAAGGTGGCAAATTATAAAAATCATAGCTGTAGGCAACAATCCCCAGACACTGAGTCATCAGAAGATGGCATATCTCCCTGAACCCCGCAATCTAATCTCAGAAATCTCAGAATATCAAAAGGCACCCATTTAAGACCCGATAAAAATGCAGAGCAAGTTTCATTAAAAAAACATTGAACGGTATTCAAGTTCTGCTCCAGAAAAGAAAATGATTACAAATGGATGGACCGACGGTTATACCTAGTCTCAGAAATCCCAAAATATAAAAAGGTGTCAGTCTAGGACCTGATTAATACTCACAGCTGGTTTCGCTTAAAAATATGGAAAGGTGTTTGAGATCTGCTCCAGAAACAAAATGTTTACAGACGTACGGATAGACTGAGGGACATAACTCATCTTCGAAATCCCTAACGTCAAATGTCACCAGTCTAGGACCTGATTAATATGCACAGCAAGTTTTGTTGAAAAATACTGAATGGAATTCCAGAACTCTCCCGGAAACGAATAGTCCAGACAACTGCAATAATGACTGTATCCCACCAAATTATATGCCGGGGGGATAAAAAGTACAGTTGCCTATGTGTTCATGCTCAAGAGAAGAATCAGTACATCAAATCAACACCTTAAGCACGTAATGCATCAGTGATGTTTTTAAATAACTTTTTAATATGATGTTCTACACATTCACTGTGTGTTTTCATTGCCTGACGATAATTGGAGTTGTGGTGTTTGCAAAAAAGCATCAACAGAATAAAAAGAATTAAACCGGGGTAGGCCAAACCATATGAAATTTGTGAGTGGTCCAGTGAAAGCCGCACACGTGAAAATGTATAAATTTGCAATGTGTCATACTTTAGGATACCTGCCCAGATAAAGACATGCAAGGCACAATTTTTCCTTCCTCTCCCAAACGACAACAAAGAATGAAAGGGTTACCGATGAAAATTATATATATATTTTTTAAATAGATATAGTTAAAACAAGTCGACATGGTCTACAACATCCCCCGCCAATCGTGCGCTTCTCATTTTCGAACTCAATCAAGGCCTTTATGGTCCGAAGCTACACACCAAATTTGGTTACTGTATCTGTAGTAGTTTCTGAGTAAAGCTGTCCCCTTTATCTCGGACGGACGGACGGACGGACGCACACACGGACGGAGGTCAAACCTATATCCCCCTCCCACTTCGTGTTGGCGGGGGATAATAACATAAGATAGATTTTTTTGGCCTAAATGGTTAAATTAACACTGATCCATTCAGCAAAATCATCAATTGGCACGGAAATCTCAACAGTGAGCGATGAATCAAATGCAGTATTGGTCCAATAGCTTAAAACACCCTCCTACACACACACACGCGCACACACACACACACACACGCACACACGCGCACGCACACGCACACGCACACGCACACGCACACACGCACACACGCGCACGCACACGCACACGCACACGCACACGCACACGCACACGCACACACACCACCCCTCAACCACAGAACTCATTTAATTACCATTGTAGACCATCATGCACGGATAAAGCAGAAGTGCTGTGCATGGAAAAATATAAATTGGACACAGAGGAATTTGATTTCATTTTGTTTTACTGCACTGTGTTAATGCATGTTAAGCCGGTAATTACGCCCCGCGTATTAAATCACAGTGGCAGTGACCTGGAAAACGACAGTCGGGCAGAAACGCACGTTCAGACTTCATCAGGAAGTGCATGTGCTCGTTTGAAACCGTTTGTGCATAAAGAATATTCCTGTCCGTGAGCTGTCAGTTCAGATGGCAGAGTGAGCATCATTGAAGGCTCAAATGCACTGACGCACTCCCAGCAGCAGCTGAGAATGGGACAGGCCTGGTTATCTGGGACACGGAGACCGAAGAGAAGTAAGGTTGCATCCACAAGACCTTGAGACAACAAGACATCAGTGATTTGACAAGATTCTGACGATGAGACATTAATAGAGAAGCGAGGTGTTTTTCGATCATAAAATAAACACTCGATGAGATGGTTTATCTGATAAAATGAGGGTTCACTTGCGCTTTTTGCAATAAAATAAAATTGCAGAGAGGAATTTCCAGTGATAAAACAGAGGTTGTGTTGACATGTTCTTGATCATAAATAAAATGCATCTGTGCAATTTGGTGATAAAACAGGAGGAGTCATGAAGAGTTTTTTGAGAGAAAGTCAGGACTGAGTTGATGTTTTGTGATTAAAACAAATACTTTTTTCCTGAGATAAAATCAAGTGAATACAAGAACAAGGTAAGATGGAGGTTTGGTAGACAGCTCGGTCCAAGGCTGATGACATTCTGATGTCCGCACGCAAAAATAACTTGACAAACTTAGAATAAATACAAAACATTCAATTATAAACGGAGCGGAAAATGCTTCTCTTGGTACACTGGGCCCCTTAATAATGCTCAATCATCGCTTTAATGCCACAGTCAGAGTATTATTACTAGCCAAGTGCATCCAATAATTAACTTGTCTTCCAATAGCTATGTTAGTTAACTTCCATCGTGACAATACTCTATGTCACAAAGCAAAACTTGTCTGGTTCATGAACATGGTAATGAGTTCATCGTACATCAGTGACCTCCCTATTAATCAGAAAATTTGGATCCAATGTAGTACCTTTGGAAAGTGGCACAATAATAGAATGAATTAGAAGTTATATGATACAATCACATAGCTAGAATCCATGCTTCTACGCATAGACCAGAAGTAATGTTTCCAATATCTGGTGGAATCCATGGAGGATGGAGGAGCATAGTGTTAGCCAGCCGCCCGTCTCCCCGTCTGGGAAATGTTTACCTGAGGCGCTGAGACGGGCAAGTCTGACCTGAGACGGGTCCGGCCGTTTCGGCATTAAATTGCCTATGTGCGAGACAGGCAAGCATTTGTACAGATAACAATGGTTATCCCGTAAATCTGCGGAATCGACTTGACTTTAATTCTTGAGTGAACTGAAGTGTGGCATTGTTCACTTGAACAGAGTTGTTTTCGAGGTAGATCAGCGCTTATATTGATAACTTAGATGTCCAGAGCATTTTGTTCACTGTTATGCGTTTCAAAACGCTCTGCCTTGTACCAATTTGTTAGATTCAATACCTCTTTCGAAGCCCCTTCAAGTTTTTATTCGTATCGATGTGCGAGTGTCGGCAATTGAAACTTGTTTCTAAGAAATCGGGCATTTGAGTAATTGTAGCCTGAAAGAAATATATGAACATATATTTCAGCAATCGTGGCTCCAACTATTTATTTTAGAATCATGTCGCCTGCTTTCCGCTCTTAGAAGTTCAACAGTTGCCAGATTTCATCCCCAGCTGATCCACTTGTGGCACGAGACCCCTATCATTTTCTTATTGGTTCTCCTGAAATCTTAGCCCACAGGACATAAAATACGATTCTAATGGAGACATGTTTCAAGCAAGTGGTAGAATTGGGTGAATATTCCAATTAATTATTAATTTGAAATTACAATCTTTAGGCGAGATGATGTTCCATCTATGCAGCTGATATGAACTATGTGTAAAAGCCAGCAGTTCTGCCATGTCGAAACTGCTTGCCTCTTGATCACGTAGGTGGCGAAGTTATTTTAATCATGTTGACTGTGTTCTGAAATCGCCAGGCGAGCCACGAAACTTGTGCGATACCATCCATACACCATAAAGGCTTCCGAGTGCACGTTTCGTCCATTCCAAGTGTTAATGCATGCCAAAAGGCTCCCTAGTGTTAGCTTCGTTACTTTAGGTTTTTATGTGTGCGGTTCTGACACGGGAAGTGATTGGTCATGTGTTGTGTGTTATATCTGAGCTCAGAACCGGAGTGGGGAAAAAACGTTTTGCAGGCCGGGCTATATTCTCAACTCGCCCCGGATACAACTTCGCGCTGAGCTAGCGACTCGCGGGCGGACTGGCGAAGCTTGGAAGCCCAGTTGAGGGAAATCGCTTTGGTCAGAATTTCTGTTCTAAACACGCTAAATAAAGTTGTGGCATCACCAATTGTAATAAATAAAAGTACTGTCTTCAGGTCCGTACTGAGTCTAAGGCATTCGGCATTTGAGACGTCCTTGGGCTGTTCCCAGAATTCTTGGGATAGTTCGAATCGATACTGTCCGCACTCGGCGCATGCGTATCGTCGAAGATCACTTCATGTTTTCCCAGTGATCTAGTACAGCACTGAATTCATTTAGGTTTGAGGTTTAAATAATGCCATAATTTTCTTTTAAGTACAGTTCCCTTTAGTGAACCAAATACACCAAAGCACTCACGTTTGGATGCAAGTACAGCTGTATATTTAAGATGAGATTGTTGTATAATTAAATGTGGTGTTTTGAATTGAAGTGGTGCCTTTGACTTTTATCTATGTCAATGGCAAGAAATACCCATTAGTTATTATGTCTCCAGGAGGGAGAGGGGACATATTGTTTTTGTGCAGCTTCCCCATCTGCGTCGGCATTCCCACTGTTTCTGGGCTGTAACTTTAAGATATTTGCATCAAACCTTGCACACTCTTTAAATATTGTATGTAGATATGCCTTTTACTGTCTGTGAACATCTAAGGGGGGTGGGGTGGGGGGAGACATCTCTATATTATTTTGTTTGCAACAAGCTGGTTTGATGGGATGAACCCCTACTGTAGGTGGTTTCATCTTGGCCAGGTTGGCCTGGTCGCTGGGGTGAGACACCCTGAGATTCCATTTTGGCCAACACTTTGTGGAGGAGTGAGGCTGTTCTGTGAGCAAAGGGATGGCCCTTCCCTGTATTAACATGGTGTTCTTGATAAAGAGCTCAGTGAAAGCACACATTAATCATGTTGGTGTGAGGTGTGGACGCAATGGTGACATGTGCAGTCCTCTGCAACAGTTGCCAGGCAATGTGGTAATGACAACAAAATGCATGCAAAGTATTTCAGGCAATCTCTCAAATGAGGAGATGACTGACGAAGGTTTGGATGCAGGTGACGTGCAAGTCTCAGTAAGCAGTATGCTGCATGCAGTACGCAGGTGGATGCAAGTAGGGATGAATGTAGAATGGAGCATGTTTGTTAAGGATTAAACAACAGGCTCTTTAAAGCACCCGCGGGCCGAGGGGCCGGGGACGGGCGCAAACCCGTCAGAGAGAAGACATTGAGCTCGATGACCCTCGGAGAGAGATGCGACGACTCAGCAGTTTGCCGTCACGGCTGTTGGGTCCCTCGGCCGCCGGGCGCGAGCGACCGCTTCGAGCCCCCCGCGGATGGACGTCCTGCGCTCTCGAGGTCACAGATGAGACTGAGACCGAGCGAAGGTGAGAAAAATTTATTTGCTTATGGTGTCTGGCATTCGGCAGTGTTTGATGCATCTCTTCATATGCCTCCAGATAAAAAATGCAGCGCTTCCTCATCCTACTAAAAGAATAGGAATCGAACTGCGATAGAGAGGTAAGGGCATATTTTCCCCGCATTTTCCACAGTGGGTAATAATCCACACACAGTGAGCCAAATACCAGAAACACCCCCTTATCTGAAAAAAATCAAATTGTCAAAAAAAAACTTACTGGGAGTTAAAGGATATATTAACAGAGATTGAGGTCAACAGTTCCTGGGACTAGTGTAAGTGTGACTCTGAGGGCAGTGGAATCACACCCTGCCAGCCTTACTAAAGCACATGAACAGCAGGGAGTTTTAAATGGGAAATCCAGGTCATGCCTGCAGAGCAGTGTCCCCTTAGCATCTGACCCGTCAGCAAGTTGGGCAAAGATGCAGAGTTTAGTACGACATCGCCGGCTGGGAACTCAGCAAGGGAAGCTCCTCTAAAGGTGGATTAGCAACAACTTACTGAAGGAAAAAACGAAATATTCACTGCCGCTCCATGCTTTAAACAAACTAAGTAGTGCTAAAGCTGCGATAATACAGCTATTTTTTCAGGACGCTACGTGATCTACCACTGGGGGGATTTTCGGCCTGTGCAGTCAACTCAAGTCCCACCGGCCTGGAAATTATTTCCAGCGAAGAGCCACGGCTCATCTCGTCCCCAGACGAGACGCCGAGAATCACCATCTTCGCTGTTAATATTTTCAATATTTCATGCCTGTTATTTTGCCATCCTTTAATCATAACAGTGTCTTCTAATCTTGCATTCAATCATTTCCCGGACCACAAATAACCGGAGATTTATCTTCTCAAAGGGCACCAGCGTTCAAAATAAATAAACAAATAAATAAATAAAAATAAATTGGACTCATTCAGGCGTTCAACCTTGAAGCCTCGTAAGGTCCAATCATACACACAGACAACAAGCTGTAACAGGCCCAAGCCCCAGCTATGAGCGGATTGAGAATTGTCTACCATGCTGAACATAAGTATTTGGACACTGAAAATGCTCAAAAAGGACTGTACATCCGATATGGCTCCCACGACATGAATAGGCATCCCTGAAGCATTTTTGGACTGTCTCGTTCAATTTCATAGTAGGCGTAGTGTATGACTGCAAAAATTAACAAGGCAAAGGCATCCACTGTAAACGCCTGGATGAATATGGCTACTACTCTTCTTTATTTTTATTTATTTTTTTTTATTTGGCATCTCCAATCCCACCCGAATCTGGAATGCCCAATTGGTGAACTATCTACAAGTCTTGCTCGTATGCGACCCCTTGCTGCCAACTCAGGAGAGTGTAGACAGCTCACGGCTCTCCTTCGAAGCACACACCTGTCAGCCACCGCTTCTTATACACTCATTGGTTGAATCTTCGCAAGTTCAGAACGAGGGTGGAGGATACCCGGACATGAACAGACTTAGAATCTTCCTGACGAGCGCCCGTCTGGCCAACATGAGGCGCTTGAGCAACGAACAAGGCAACTATTATATTCCCTTCCCGGCAGTCCCTTCCCAACTTGCAACCCTGTAGCGCTATAGCCAATTGTGCGCTACTGTGAAAAAGCTGCCGACTGGTGCAAAGCGGGGCTCAAGCCTACGACATGACAGTCACTTCTGCTTCACAACGCAATGCTTTACCGAGTGAGCTATCTGGCAGCATACTACTCTTAAAGACCTTTTTTTGATTGAAAATCCTGTTGTCAATATGAGTTTGCTGCCAGTGTTTGGTAAGTGTGAATTATGGTTGTAGGATTTTATTTTTTTGCCAATTAACAAAAAATAGGCGTGCAATGCACGGAATACCCCTCAGCCCGATGTCGAAGTTTTTGGAGACGCCCGCCCGCCCGCCCACTGCCCGACCGACCGCCCGCCCGCCAAACCGCACAAAGGATAGCAATACCCCGTCAGCCTTGAGGGCTGAGGGGTAAAAAGCACAATCCCAAAAAAAAAAAAAAAATCACATCCCTGCGACATTAAAGCCAACAGCCTCCAAGTTCAACATAAAGTCACTCTTTTCAAAACCAAATGTTCAAGCGCAGTACCAAAAAGCTAATATTGTGCGGCCGTCCACATAATGTCAGTCCACAACATATCTGTGTTACGCCATGTCTTGCTCTGCTTAGAGGAGCTTGGCACAGCTGTTCAGCGAGACGCAGCTCTGTAGTGCTGCATAGGGGTTTATGCTCTTTCTAGCATCGCCACTAAGTGGCTACCTGGAGTGGGCTGCCCCTGAGAACAAGGCCTGTAGATTACGAGTCTTAAAGCCGCACTGAGGGGATTTCAGGAAGATAATCTGATAGGCTGGGTCTTGCGAAAGCCGCCCCTCCCGGGATTCAGAGAGGAGAGCCGCAATGGATCACAGGCGGATGTGCCCGCTCCTGAGTGCCGTCAGCGCATGAGAGATGTGTCAAACAGCAGACTTCATCAACTTGATGGAAAAAGATGGACTGCCCCTTTAAGAGGCATGCAGTCCTGTGTCAACGTGATCACAACAGGGATTCCCTCTGTAGGGGGCACTGTACAGCACCGCCATCCATGGGTGGGACTCGTCTGGGTTATTAACCACTGAATAGATTTTTCTTTTTTTTCATTTAACCCTTTCAGCGCCGTTGGCAGCTATAGTGGCCCAATGATGTAAGATATCAAGATCACACGCTGTAGAAAACATATCATGTGGCAACTTGTTTAAAACAAGTTTCCACATGATAGGTTTTCAACAGCTCAGGATAACTACATTTTTAATTCCTTGAAAATGTATTCAACACTCAAACGGTATTATTATTACTGTTGTTATTATTATTATTATTATTATTATTATTAATTAAAAGTCAGGATTCTGTAACTATCATTTTCAACTTTGGGTAATATTGGCAACATCAGGACTGGACCCCTCAGTCTGGAAGTTTCTAAAGCCATATTAGTGATTTAACTCCTTAAAGGGGCAGAGCCCATTTTTCAACTGCCTCACACTTAGTTCTGTTTGGGTCAAACTTTACAGCAGAACAAATTCATTTGTGAGTCATGTCATGGAGCACTCGGTGTGCAGAGATATTACTGGTCATACAGAGCAAAATTTTGTTTTGCCTTTGAAGAGCTGGAGTAAGGTAGGAAAAAAACTTCAATACATTACGACATTTAACTTACCAGGGGTTTAATTTACCATTAAAATAATGTTTAATCTACCATCTACTTGGGAGTTGTTTGTTGTTTTTTTTGCTTTTTTTTTTTTTTAAATCGAGCGAATGCAAAATGTTAACCCAAAGGCATCAAACAAAAGGAATTTTAACACCAAAGTCGAAACGGAAAAACAAAACAAAAATGTGTCTTTTAAAAAAATTCAAAACGGTTTATCCCACTGAGCCCATCCACACCGAATCCAAAACTTTACTTTGTTTTGTTCTTGGCGTGAAAAGACTTTAAGGAGGAAAGAAATGCATATTTCATATTTCAGTGCAGTAATTCTGAAACAGAGGGAAGCAATGATCTTCTGATGATGAACTCTGCACACATAAGTTCCCCGTGGAATCAAATTAACACCACAAGCGGCAGTTCTTTAGTGGCAGACTTCAGACTATAATGTTCAGATCTGCCTGAATGTAAGAGGAATTATCATTAACAACCAAAGTACGGCCCGTTGGGTATTAAAAGCATCCCCGATCAACGGCCTGATTCTTTGCCTTTCTTTCTCCTTCATTCAACGAGAAATGAAAAAGCCTCGGTTTTCAATCTTCTGGCTTATCTGAAAGCAACCAGAGACCCACTTCTGTAAGCCACTGCTTTGTGAATAACTACCAACCTACTCAATGTACAAAATATACAGCGCCTGCAGCAAAATGCAGTAAAAAGGCTCGCTCATAAAGGCCATATTGCACTTTACAGTTGCTCTTTAACTTTTAGTTTCTGGTCTCCGGCGCGGACAGCTATGCAGGCAGCCCCCTGGGGCCGTGTTCATGGAACAATTCCCCATGTTAAATCAGATCTGACTGCTGAACTGCGCAGTGGGCCTGGCATTAACTGTAAGAGTCAGTCACTAAGCAACACGATAAGCCGCTTGGATTTGCTCATAAAATGGTAAAAAGTTTGGGGAGTTTGGGGGGAGGGCTGGTAACGATCTGGGAGTACTGTACATGCGAAGAGACGAGGGCTTAAATAGAACAGCTACAGGGGGCCAGTAAAGATTGTGACTTTCTCACGATATCCGCTGCCCCCCCGGCCCAATGGGCAATGAATAAGCGATACATTGTGACAGAGCAACAATACTGCTTCAGTGACGCAAAGAATAAAGACATTCATTATCTGAGATTTCCTTTTAACTGTAAAATCTGTAAAGCATTTGACATGAAATAATGAGGAGACATCAAGTGTGTGTATGTGCGTGCATTCGTATGTCTGTGCGCGTGTTGGGGCAAAGCATTTACAGTATCTGTACGCTAATGCTATGCGCTTAAATGTCTGAACAGTTAGTGAAATATCTGAAGGACAGAAATATTTTCATTATTCCCTTTTACAGCTCATTGGGCACAGCTTCTCATTGTTGAATATTAACAGCGGAGAATAAATTCTAACATCCATCCATACATCAGTGAGCACATTCGACAGCACTGCACAGACTGCCTCGCAGCTCCACAAATCAAACTCTTTCTTTATGGTACCAGTCCCGGTTCTTCTCTCACCTCACCTTTACTGAACCAAATCCCCCAAAGCAAATTTTTAGATTAATTTAATTTCATCCCCCCAGCCTCTTCTCAGTTCTCACGTGGAGATTTTTTTGTATATTGATTCAAGTTCCATGGAGACCAATTTCCAGTTGGCCGAATAATGGCTCAAAAATATCCCGCAGTGGAAGGAATTAAGAAGTCCGTCTTCCTTACTGCTGCCCCATCTGCGCTGGAGCACATTCTCGATTTACCGAAGAGCTGCGACTCGGCGTCACATCCTCCCAATCATTTCCAGCGGCATTATCAATAGAGGGGAAAAAAAAAAACCCCAGCTGGCCCTTTATAGCTGCCATCTTCCGCACATCGTCCAATTAAAAACAGATCCATCACAAAGCATATAAAACCTAATTTCATAATAAGCGGCGACTTTATGAGCTTGTAAACGACGGCCCGGATTTCAGCGTTTAGTCTGATCCGTCGACGGACGGAGAGCGAAACATGTAGGCTAGCACAGATTCCTCCCTTCTACAACACAATGCGCTGATTAAACACGCCATTGGCTGCGTTTTGTGTGCCATCACGTATAATTAGTTGACTGTCCTATAGGCTTTACACTTTTGCAACAATATACTTCAGCTCATTACACAGACGGTTTATTACACCAAGGGTGATCTCAATAGTCAGTGGACAGGATTGTTACTCCGAAGTCCAGATTTTTAACTAAAAAGTTGAAGGCCAAGAAGAAAATTACAAAAATGAATACATTTCAATAAATTAGTTGATTCTAAAAAATGTTTGCGCTAAGTGGAGATTGACAATGAGTTAAATCAGACAGAATGCGTAATTGGCCTAATTTTAGTGCTATCAGTTCTCATTTAAATATGCATGAGCACAATCAACTATGACTCAAAAAGAGGGTTGCACAGTGACAAAATAACCGCCAATTACATTCTGATAGGGATTTTGACACATTGTGACCATTTAGTAAATCCCACATCAATACTGTGATCTTGTACTGCTTCCTTTTTACCACAGGATTGGCAGTTACAATTTCTTTTGTACATCAGGCCCTACATGTGAGCTTTTGCCTGTACGTAGGTAGCAGATTTTCCCACACATAGCCCATTCTGTGGCGGGGCGCCACAAGTTGATTCCCGTAAATTCTAAGTAAATGCGGAATTGCCTCGTATTGATAATGCATGCGCAAGTTCGCTAAAGAAAAAAAACCGGGAAACTTGAACAAGTATTGGGAGCTGGGAGATGCATAATTTATGTGCACCCCCCCATTCAAAAAAAAATGTAAAAACAATTGGTCTGCCACCACACATTGCTTGCTGGTCTGTGGGAAACACTGGGTAGTGCAAGCCCATGCACATGTATCATAAATATATAATTTATGTTGCCAGAAGTTACCTTTGATATGGCAACACTGCACGGGTTTGACAAGAAAGCACAACGAAATTGAAAGGAAACATGTCACAGCCAGAGAAAGAACACACCCTCTCCGAGTCCTACAACTCGCTCTAATTGGCCTCGATCCCATGACCTCATAACCCCATTGATAACCTGCTCCTTCCACTGTTGCACCCGGGCTGCCATGGTAAGCAGACAAAACCTAAAATATCTAAAACCAAAAAATCTAAAATATCACTGGATCAACACGTTGCTCAGAGGGGGTACAGTGCCCCCTACTTCTTTATTACAGAAATAAGCGCGTAAACATGTACAGTTGCTGTGCTTCCTCCACCCACGAATTAAATTGAATAAAAACAAAGCTCGTAAATGGGCAGAATCATCATCTTGGCTGCTTCCCAAAAGTAGACGGAGGCTAATGTAGACCACATTCCTCGGCTGCTATGTCATCAACGGCCATCTCTACTTGAAGAGTCCATCAAATACATCTGAGAAATGCAGCCTTCGGGCGGGCGGATTTCGAAGGACAGGTAAGGTATACCCTTTATGGGCATCCCATAATCCTGTGTTAAAATATCAGACAGCACAGAAGCGTAAGCTCCGGCGGAATTCATCATGAAAAGTAAAAAATGTAATAATACGACCCACAATGCCTCACTGTTCTGGGATAGAATAATGCAGATGTACGATAAACTACGCTTCCAGTGATGCAAACATCTGGGTTGGTCACTCATCTCAATAGAGGCTCTTGCTGCAGCTCTGTAGCCTTTGGAGGGCAGTACCAGCGAGGACGCGTCCTTCCTCAACTGCAGCTAAGGTTTGAGACGCAGCCAAGATGCGTCGTTAGGGCAGCCCGGAAGTGTCAGAATCCATCTCGCTTGTCAGACCAGACTTCGGAAGCGAAGGAAAAAGGAAAGAAAAATACCACGCCATCTGTGCTGCCTGCAGCAACCTTCCCTCTCAGCAGTAACCAGAAGTCACACATTCACACATACGCACAGGGGAATGCTTGCAGCTAACAGAAGATACAGGCTGTTAGTGGGGCCGTTACACATGGTAAGCGCTGGGGAGAGAAGCTATGCAAAGAGAAAAAAACCCGCAGTCCGCATTTTTTCTCGGGGCAAAAAGATTCAATCGTTTCTGCATATTGCCTCCGTGAAAGTGCTGCAAGCTTATGGCAGTTTCACACCAACTCAGCAGAAGCACCACAGGCAAACAGACTACTTCCAGAAACTACCAATCAGAGTGAGGCTAACAAGTACTTAACTCATGGTGGCCAATTAGCAATATGCTTTTTAGATTTAAAAAAAAAAAAAAAGGGGAAAGGAGCCTTGGGGCGAATGGAGATGCTTCACGCACAAGAAGCAGCCTAATGATGGCAGTAATGCTAGCGCTACAGGGAGACAGTTGGGGGGGGGGAAAACTCAGACACATTCCACCATTACAGTTTCAGCTAATCAGGGTAGCCAACAAAATTTCCCATTAAGGGATGCCACAATGAGATACCATTACCCTTAGCTAATATAACAAGTACTGGCTCATCAGGTGGAACCAGGCGCCAACTGCTCTCACTTGTCCATGGTCTTACCCAGGGCTAATACATTTGGTGGACCCTTTATGAGGAACAACATACAATACAGAGTAGGGCCGCCCTTTATTGACAGAATAGCCTCAAATCTTTGTAACATAAATTCCACAAGATGTTGGGAACATTCCTTTATGATGTTGCATCGATGTTGTTATGACCGGATCTCATTTTGTGCAGATATGTGAGCACCATATTAATGCTGCATATCTGCCTTTCAACTAAATCCCAAAGGTGCTCTACCAGACTCAAATCTGGTGACCAGGGAGGTGATTGCAGTGCACTGAATACATAGTCATGCCCAAGAAACAAGTTTGACATGACTTTTACTGTTTGACATGTTGTATTATCACCCAGGATGAATCCATTAGATGATTGTAGACTTATGGACTTACAGGGACAAATATGGCCAGCAACAATAGGCAAACTAAATACTGCGTATTCTGAGACGATTACCATAGTTATTAAGAGTGGTGATCAGAGTTACTGTTGCCTTTCAGTCAGCTGAAACCAGTCTGGCTATTCTCCTATGACCTCTCTAATCAACAAGGCATTTCCATCTTCAGAACTCTGGCGAAAGAATAGTTTTTTGGTTTTTTTTTTTGTTTAGTTGTTTGTATGTATGTGTGTTTTGTTTTCCAAGGAGATCAGCAGTTTCAGAAATACTCAAACCAGCCCGTTGGGCACCAACAACATCACAGTCAAAGGTCATACCACAGCCACCGAGATCAAAATTTTCCTTCCACTTTCATGTCTGATGAAAGCATTACCTGAAGCTACAGTCCTGTTTGTGCATAATCTTCATTTCTGCCCTGCTGCCACAAGACTGAGTCGATGACTGCATGAGTAAGCAAGTGAATATTCCGAACCAGACAGTCGGTCGCCTGCAAGTCAACGTGTATCCCTGGACTCCCAAAAGCAATCACACCAAAATCGATAGGCTTTGTGATCTTACCACACACAAGGCCGCCGCCAAATATGAAACAAATGGTGCAATGATCGCTGATCCATCGTATTCTCAAGTCATCATCCGGGGATACACTTATCAAGCACCATAAAAAGCCTTCAAAAATGGATGTTCTCTCTCTCACACACACAGAAACATATACACATTTCCACACCTGTATGCGCATATAAGCATAGCTGACCGCGCACCAAGGGTCCTCTGGGCCACACGGCAGCCGTGCGACAGACGCAAAAGTGGAGCGGATCTAAATAAAGGCTCAAAGACATGTAATGTGAATATAGGCCACTAGATGGCAGTATTTACCTTTTTTTGTTAAGCTCAGACTGGAGTCATGTTTAGACATGTCCTGGACATGTCTGGGGCAAGTCTCAGAAAATTAAAAAAACAGGTCTAAATGTGGGTGGGGTCTGAAAAAGAGTATATAAGGAAAAGAATTGAGACACTAAAGTAGTAGGAGAAATTGCAAGAAGATGACCAGACCTGCCATTCTGTTCAAGACCTGTGACGTTTCTTTTGTGGATTTCTTTGCCTGTGTTTGAGCATTTTCTTCATCCAGGACATCATCAAGCCACCCCACCAAAAAGGGACTGTAATTATTTCTGTTTTTTCTTATTTATCAATCTTGGTCTTTAGTTATAGGTTGTTATTAGTCTTTGTCTTTGTTAAAAATTAAATGTGTTTTAGTTGTTAAAACTGTGTTTGTCATCCCTTGCTGTTGCTGTTGTGTTATAAATGTAATAACAAATTGGGGCCATAACAAATTGGGGGCTCAAGGTCCGGGATAGACCATTGTGTGAGTAATTTATTGAAAATCTAACATTCCAAATTGTGAAATTGTTTTTGTGAATTTTCCTAGATATATATTGACAACAGCAATGGATGATTTCTTGGCATCACCAACCGTAGGGGTTTTGAAGTCTTTTAAAAAGACAGAACTGCTAGAAATTTGCAGACAGTTGGAGCTGACAGAGGTAAAACCAGCCATGCGAAAAGCAAGACTGGCTAGAGAGATAGTTGAATATTACATTGATGAAAATGTGTTTGCACCAGGAGATCTGGAACAGTTTCCAGTGGAAAATCCAAATATAGAAATGGAACTTAAATTAAAAATGCTAGAGATTGAAAGGGAGGAAAAAGAAAAACAAAGGCAGTTTGAGTTGGAAAAATTAGCAAGAGAAGAAAAACAAAGAGAATTTGAGAGGGAAGAAAAAGAAAAACAAAGGCAGTTTGAGTTAGAAAAATTAGCAAGAGAAGAAAAACAAAGAGAATTTGAGAGAGAGAAAGAGGAAAGAGCAGAAAGAGAGAGACAGAGACAGAGAGATTTTGAATTAGAGAAATTCGATAGAGAAGAAAGACTCCAAATGGAGCAACTAAAAATTAAAATTGAAACTAAAAATAAATTTTGTGCCAGTCAGGAGGTAAAACTGGTGCCTCCATTTTCAGAAAAGGATGTTGACAACTATTTCCAGTGTTTTGAAAAGGTAGCAAAGAGTTGCCAGTGGCCAAAGGAACACTGGCCTCTGATGTTGCAAACTGTCCTCAAGGGTAAAGCTCAACAAGCCTATTCGGCTTTGTCTGCAGATGATTCCTCTGATTATGAGGTTGTCAAAAAGGTTATTTTGAGAGCTTATGAGTTGGTTCCAGAGGCTTACCGACAGAAATTCAGAGGTCTGAAGAAATCTGAAAATCAGACTTATGTTGAATTTGCTAATGAGAAGCAGGTTTGCTTTGAGTGCTGGTGTACTTCTATGGAGGTCAAGGATGATTTCAACTCACTAAAAGAGATGGTGTTAGTTGAAGAATTCAAGAACTGTGTTAAGGATGATGTTAAGACCTACCTTAATGAGAAGCAAGCACTGAACTTGCAATCAGCTGCCAAATTTGGAGATGAATATGTTCTCACATATAAGTCCAAATTTCAGTCTAGCAGTAACAATAAATGGTCCCAATTTCAGAAAAAGGGTTACGGTGATACCCAAGATTCCTCACCCAAAGACAAAGACAAATCTGGTGATGGTGCTCAGAAATCCAGTAACAGGTCTGATCAAAGTGTGAAAGCTGACAGTGACAAAAGTGGTCTAGTTTGCAGTTATTGCAAGAAATCTGGTCATGTTACAACTAACTGTTGGTTCCTTAAAGCTAAGAAAGAAAAAGAAAAGGATATCAAACCAAATGCCTTTGTGAAAACAAGGTTAGAAACCCCTGTAGTAGATAACCAATCTGCTAAATTGCCTGCTTCTTGTGGGGCTAAAAAGCCTAATACAGCTGACTTTGTGAGGGAGGAATTTCTTCCATTTGTGTCAGAGGGATTTGTGGCTCTGAATGAGCATACTACTCCTGTCCCCATATATATCCTAAGGGATACCGGAGCTTCTCAGTCACTTTTGTTGATGGACTCCTTGGAGTTACGTGATGAGACCGCTTCAGGGGATTTCATACTTGTGCAAGGTATTGAAGGGAGGACTGTATCTGCACCCCTGCGCTCTATATTCTTGAAGTCAGATTTAGTTACAGGACAGGTAAAGGTGGGACTTATGTCAAGTCTACCTATAAAGGGTGTTTCTCTGTTGCTAGGCAATGACCTGGCTGGGGGCAAAGTAGTTCCCCCTGTACATCTTACTTCACAGCCGAGCACTGAAAATGGGGATGAGGACCCATCTCTGTATCCTTCTTGCGCAGTGACTCGTGCTATGGCCAAGAAGGCTAAAGAAGATGATGTTGTGGTGCCGTCCAGTACATTGAATAGTCAGGACTCAGGTGGTTCGCCTCATGACTCTGATTGGCCTACTATGGTTTCTCCGTTTGAGGACTTATCAGATACTTTTATCAGTTCTCTATTCAGCCAGCCGGATGGGTCTGGTGAATCTGATGTGTCTGGAGACTTGTCTCTGTCCAGAAAGCGGTTGATTGAGGAGCAAACTAATGATCCTGAAATTGGTGTACTAAAGAGGAGAGCCCTTCCTGAAAAAGAAATAGATGCAGTTCCAGTTGGGTATTATCTCATGGATGGTGTGTTGATGCGGAAGTGGCGCCCTCCTGATATCCCTGCCAATGCAGATTGGGCAGTGGTCAGGCAAATTGTTGTTCCGAAGGTCTATAGGAATGAGATCTTAACAATGGCTCATAGTTTACCTTTAGGAGGTCATCTTGGTGTTAACAAGACTGTTGATAAGATCATGAAACACTTCTTTTGGCCTGGGCTTCGGAAAGACGTTTCCAACTTTTGCAAAACCTGTCACACTTGTCAGGTAGTTGGAAAACACCAGTTAGACCCACCTGTAGCTCCATTGCAGCCTATCCCAGCATTTGGGGAGCCATTCTCTAGGGTCATTGTTGATTGCGTTGGTCCATTACCCAAGACTAGATCTGGAAATCAGTATTTGTTGACAATCATGTGTGCATCTACCAGATTCCCCGAAGCCATACCTCTACGTAACATCAAGGCAACTGCAATCTCGAAGGCTTTGATAAAGTTCTTCACGTTGTTTGGTCTTCCCAGGGAAATTCAGTCAGACCAAGGTAGCAATTTCACTTCAGGATTGTTTCAGCAGGTTGTGTATGAACTAGGTGCAAAACAGATTCTTTCTAGTGCCTATCATCCAGAAAGTCAGGGTGCCTTAGAGCGGTTTCATTCCACTCTCAAGACAATGATGAGGACTTATTGTTATGACCATGAGAAAGACTGGGATGAAGGGGTTCATTTGCTGTTGTTTGCAGCTAGAGAAGCAGTGCAGGAGTCTACTGGATTCAGTCCATTTGAGCTAGTGTTTGGTCATGAAGTGAGAGGACCTTTGCTATTATTGAGTGAACAATGGCAAGAGAAAGAGCCGCAAATCAGTCTGCTAGACTATGTTAGCAAGTTCAAGGAAAGATTGCGTGCAGCTTGTGACCTAGCCAAAGAGAACTTGAAATCAAGTCAGGGAAAAATGAAAACTTGGTATGATCATAAGGCTAGAAGCCGTGAGTTTAAACCAGGAGACAAGGTCCTTGTGTTGTTTCCCTTGCAGTCCAATCCATTGCAGGCTAGATTTCATGGTCCTTATGAAATTCTGACAAAACTCAATGATCTCAATTACATTGTGAAGACTCCAGATAGGAGAAAACCAAAACAATTGTGTCATATTAACATGCTAAAGCCTTATCATGACAGAAATGCTAGGGTTGCAGCTGTCACTTCAGATTCTCCAATGGTCGAAACGTGTGAAGATGAGGGGGAGTTTCAAGATGATGAACCAAGAATTAAAGCTGAAGTTCTTTCATGTAAATTGTCAAACACTGAAGTGTTGCAAAATCTTGATGTAAAACTCCAGCACCTAGAACCCTCACAGAGAGATCAGTTTGAAAGGTTGATCAAGAAATATGAGGATTTGTTTCCTGATGTTCCAAAGAGAGTTACTATAGCCTCTCATGATGTAGATGTTGGTGATGCCAAACCAATAAAACAGCATCCATACCGGATGAATCCTGAAAAGAGAAAGATTGCTGAGAAAGAGGTTGAGTACATGTTAAAACATGGTATTATCAGACCCTCCAACTCCGATTGGAGTTCACCCTGTGTGCTAGTTCCAAAACCTGATGGAAGTACTAGATTCTGTACAGATTATCGCAAAGTAAATGCTGTAACTAGAACTGATGTGTTTCCAATACCTAGGATTGATGATTGTATTGATAGTGTAGGGCAAGCAAAGTTTCTGACCAAGATTGATTTATTGAAGGGTTATTGGTGTGTGCCTTTAACTGAGAGGGCCAAGAGCATCTCTGCTTTTGCCACACCATCTGGATTGTACCAGTATGAAGTCCTACCCTTTGGCATGAAAAATGCCCCAGCCACGTTCCAAAGGATGATACAGTCTACAATCGCCGGATTGCCCCACACGGGTGCATACATCGATGACCTGATCACATGGAGTGACTCCTGGGAAGAACATCTAAAAGATGTAGAGACGTTGTTCCAGCGCCTGACCCAGGCTAACCTGACTGTTAACCTGAGCAAGAGTGACTTTGGTTGTGCCACTGTCACCTATCTTGGCTACGTCATAGGCCAGGGTAAGGTGGCACCCATAAATGCTAAAGTCCAAGCCATCATGGACTTTCCAGTTCCTGACAACAAAAAAGCTTTGCGCCGCTTCCTTGGAATGATCGGGTACTACCGCAAGTTCTGCAAGAACTTTGCTGAGATTGCTCTCAGTCTAACTAACCAACTGAAGAAAGGTGTAAAGTTCACCTGGGATGATGCATGCCAGAGAGCCTTCGATCACCTGAAGTCTCTGCTGTGTCACTTCCCCGTGCTCAAATCTCCTGACTTCAACAAACCGTTCTCCATCGCGGTCGATGCTAGCGACCAAGCTTGTGGATCTGTGCTCCTACAGAGAAGTGACTCTGATGACATTGAGCATCCCGTGGCATACTTCTCCAGGAAGTTCAATCGCCACCAAAGGAACTATTCCACAATAGAGAAGGAACTGTTGGCTCTGGTCCTTTCTTTACAACACTTTGAGGTTTATGTTTGTACAGGACAAAAGCCAATGATTGTGTACACTGACCACAATCCGTTAATGTTTTTGAGTAAGATGAAAAACAAGAATCGGAGATTGTTGAATTGGAGTTTGATTTTACAGGAGTTTGACTTGGAAATTAAGCATGTGAAGGGTACAGACTATGTAATTGCTGATTGCTTATCCCGTGTTTGAATGTGTATATATATATCATGTGTTTGAATATTGTATGATATGTATATATAGACAAGTGTTCACTTAACCATTTTGTATTGAAAAGAAAAATTTTGCATTTAAGAGTCAAAATTTTTCCCTTTTGGAATGGAGGTGTAATGTGAATATAGGCCACTAGATGGCAGTATTTACCTTTTTTTGTTAAGCTCAGACTGGAGTCATGTTTAGACATGCCCTGGACATGTCTGGGGCAAGTCTCAGAAAATTAAAAAAACAGGTCTAAATGTGGGTGGGGTCTGAAAAAGAGTATATAAGGAAAAGAATTGAGACACTAAAGTAGTAGGAGAAATTGCAAGAAGATGACCAGACCTGCCATTCTGTTCAAGACCTGTGACGTTTCTTTTGTGGATTTCTTTGCCTGTGTTTGAGCATTTTCTTCATCCAGGACATCACCAAGCCACCCCACCAAAAAGGGACTGTAATTATTTCTGTTTTTTCTTATTTATCAATCTTGGTCTTTAGTTATAGGTTGTTATTAGTCTTTGTCTTTGTTAAAAATTAAATGTGTTTTAGTTGTTAAAACTGTGTTTGTCATCCCTTGCTGTTGCTGTTGTGTTATAAATGTAATAACAAATTGGGGCCATAACAGACATAAAAAAGGGCGTTCGCACTGAGACACGGCGCACTGCCATACTGCCATATCACACCACCGCTGCTACTGCCGCTAATACCAGCACATGGTGCGGTATCCGGGGGAGCCAGAGAGTGTGAAGAGAGAGCAAAGAAAGACAGGAGTACCAATACTCCAGTGTTTGTGTGAGAGAGAGAGAGAGAGAGAGAGAGAGAGAGAGAGGACAGGCAGAAAATGGAGGGAGAAAACGACTGAAATTAGAGCCATTTTCCCCCACTTTCACTCGGGTTCAGAGCCACAAAAAAAATGAGAATTGAAAGAAGATGGAGGGAGAAAGCTGTCAAGATTTGTGACACAAAAAAATTTTTGACAGGAAAAAAACAAAATTAAGGTAGGAATAAAGATATTGAAAATGCATTTTTCCAGAGGTACCTCCCAACAAATGGCCAAGCGGCGTAATAATCTATATTTATCTATATTTCCTTCTACTTCATTCATTAGCGATTTCTGTGATTAATGTGATTTTAATTTTCCAAAGCAAGCTGCTAGTGTGCAAGTCTGCCTATCCCAGGGAGTCTAATTCCTTCATTAAACCGATGAGCGTCATCCATCTTTCCACCTCGCAGGCAGCTTGCTCATTTCTCACACGTCAGAGAACAGCCACCATCTTTACACTACACTCAATCAAGTGTTTCCTTTTTAAACCGGGAAACCGAGCTCAGTTACTGGCTGTCTGTAACGGATAACTGCCTGGAGATTTCTGTCAATTGAGAAGACTTCAGATGTTTACCATTTCTTCTTCTTGAGTCAGTTCCAAAAAGAGTGGGGTTCACAGAGGAATCATTCATAAATTAGGATGTAATAATCCAGAGGAAGAACCAATAACAGCAGAGAATGGAAGATTGCCTCCATCTATACAGGGCACCTTGAGAAGACAGCATAGGGAACATTTCAAGCTATTTAAATGAGCCCATAGCAAAAAAAAAATACCCAGAGAAATAGGTGGGAGTGGGTGTCTACCAAGTCTTTTCAAATTGAAAACACATTCAGGTCACATTACAAGGATTGATATGATGGTGCTGCAAATTCCACTGCACAAAATGATTCATTTACTTTATAAAGAGATGAAGACACCCAACTCACGTCAAAGTGCTAAAGCAAAGCTGGTGGGCCTTTTTATCCACTAGGGGAGGCCTCCTGAGACACCAAACATGCTTCTCAGAAGAGATATCCAATGACCAATATTCAGTTCTATTCCAAGGGAATAAATGTAGTGGCTGAGCAAATGCAGCGAGCCACATCCCCTGGAGTGCAAAGTCCTGAAGACCACTTGCTTAGGTGTTGAGCCACTTGCGGATGGTGGATTTTACCTCCTGAGTAAGTAAATAAGAGAAGACACCGAGTGGTACAAGGGAGAGAGAGGTCATTCGACCAGGAAAAAAAGAGTCCACATTGAACATTTGAGTTTGTGATTAAGGCTGCATTTCATTCCGTAGGGTAAATCCCTACGCCGCGTGAAGTCACTTCCCTTCGAAGTTAAAACTCTGTGGGGCAGCAGGGAGTAGAAGTTCCACATAAAGGTCGTTTGGAAAGTCCTTTGAGGTATTTTGGGGTTCCTATATTCTGTTAAAGCCAAAGGAAACAAAGGCAGCCTGTAGCACGGGAGAACTGCTCTCATTAGCTAGTAATCGGTTTTGCACTAGCTTTATAACCAACCGCATAGCTTTCTAAAGGCAACAAATTACCAGTGTTAGCCAGTCGATGTTTGCAAGCAATTTAGCTAGGTTCGTTAGATTTCCATGTGTTGTTGTCATTTCCCTGAGTCTTTGAGTCGCACATGCGACAAGGCTTGGGTAGCCGCACAGCATTATGGGAGCAAAGTGACCATCACTTGCCGACTTTGGAAATGACAGTTTTGTAAGGCACTTTGAAGTGATAAATTTGACACACTTTGGATTCGAATGACCTTCAGTATGGCTTCGTTGGGCGTGGTCCTTTTATGTTCACTTCGAAGTGTACAAGAGCTTTAAAAATACAGCCTCAGAGTTAAATTATTTGAGTAAGTGTAAATAGGATTCCCCCCCCCTCCCCCCAAAAAAAAAAAAAAAAAGATGCCTGAACTCCCTCTCTGAAGACGTAAAAGCCTGCAGACAGATGTGAGAGTATCAGAGAACACACTGTCGCCCTGACAGACATATCCAGAGGGCCCTGATCGCTCGCAGTAATGCAGACTACCACAGGGCTCAGACTGACAGCCCCGCATCAGGTAACACACATTCCAAGCGACCAGAGAGAAAAATGCATTCCCTGGGGCGCATATTCACAGACACAGTTCCACAAGTGTGTGGCTATTGTTTTCAGATATGATAACCATGGCACACTTAAATGCCATACGGACCAGAAAACCACTTTATGGAGCAAGGTACGAAGCCTTACCTTCTGAGAGAGGAAAATTCCTCTTTCTCCAGTTAGCAGCTGCAAAACTCTGTTTGACAGCATATGAGGAGCTTACAAAAAAACATTCCTTGCTGCTTATATTTGGAACACGTTAACCATTCAAGGAGCAGGGCTTTTTTTGGATTTTTTTCTCAACTTTGTAATTCAGTGTTTCATAGCTCTATCACCTTCAGTTTTCCCACAGTGCTTTTTACATCAGTACCAGAATATTCAGAAAAGAACATTTTAATCGCACATCTTTGCCCACTAACAGTCTTAAAACTTTGTCAATGTCTATAACTGATGTGGGGGTCAATACACACACTTAGGCCGTGACCCCATTGCATCCCAGTTTTTGCGCAACCCATTTCCACACAGCTTGCGTCGTCTCACTCCAACCAAATGAACTTCTCTTTATTTTGACTCCATTCATTGATTTTATTTTTGGCGAAAGCGCAAAAATCGCGCTCAGCTTCCAGCGGGTGTTCGTCAATTTCCTTAATTAAAAGCACCAAAGCGGTAATTAAAGAAACGCACAGAAGCAGCTGGTGAGAGGAAAAACTCAAATCCACGAAATGAACAGTGGCAAGTGAAGGGAATGCAGCACACAGTGTTTAAACAGCGCAGGGAGCCGGCAGAGCGACAGGTCCGAACAGGAGAAGGGGCGTGTGGTGGAGTGGGGTCAGAAGGTCAACTTCACGTCCTCCTGAGCCAAAGGGTAAACACATCAAGCACAGACACAACAACTTCGACCATCTTGAGTGATGTGTACCACTTGGTCTCTGCAGCTGTGGTAACCAACCCTATTACAGGAGAGGTTTAAATGTCAACAATAATTTGGCAGCAGGCTAATTAGCAGCTCAGGAGATCTCCAAGGGTGGAATGACAAGCGCATTTTCAAGGCTTCACAGAAAACCTTGACTACAGTGCATCTCGAGGAACTGGGCTGGTTACCACTTTTGTAAATCAAAAAATACATCAAGGCTACGAGGATCAATCACTAGTTTGGCAGCATATTTTGCATTTTTTTTGTGGCAAATCTCTGCTGAAATAGTCCACAGCCATCTCTGGCTAAGCCTCAGAAACCAATAAATGTAAAAAACATGGCAAGGGAAGCACAATAGCTGCAGGAGAGGTCTTTCACTTCCTGTTATGAAAAGCGTGTCTTTCAGCTGCATAACTTAAAACAGGAGAAAAACCGCTGGCTTTTGAGAGAGAGAAAATGTGTGTGTGTGTGTGTGTGTGTGTGCGTGTGTGTGTGCGCGCGTGTGTGTGCTCATACATCAGTGTGCATGTGTGGGCGTGTGTGTGTCCATATGTTTGTGCAAGTGCGCACATGCATGAGTGTGTGTGTAAAAGTGTGCGAGTATGTGTGTGTGTTTGTGTTGTTTGAGGAAGCATGCTCACCTGCTTGTGTGTGCTTGTTTTGGAGGAGCGCATGCACGTGTGTGTGTTAGTGGGAGCATGTGTGTGCGCATGTTTGTGGCAGCATGCATTTATGCGAGTGTCAAAGCGCGGATGTGTGAGTGATTGTGAGAGCATGTGCAAGTGTGCATGTATGAGTTTATTCACGAATGCGTTCTCGTGTGTTTGTGGGAGCGTGTGTATGTGATTATGAGTGTGTGTTCATGTGTGCACGCATTTGTGTCTCTCCAGCAGATTTCCAGCTGTTTCCATTCATTAAAAAATCACAATAGTTCCAATTCCCAGGGGTTCAAAGTACTATGAAGAAAATTCAACGTATACCAACTCCAGAACAATGCTGCTATACATTACAACAAGTGAGGTTCATATGTCTCATCCTCCTATTATTCAATGTATAAAGCAATTGAAAGTCATTTGCTAAAATACAACCATCCAGCACCATATTCATAATAATGAGGGAGGCAGATGGACTGCATTTCCAATGATGAACTTCCATGGACAGTTTTTAAAATGCAGTCAGATAATGGTTCAATACAAGGCAGCTGATCTGGGAGTTTTAGATGCAGAGAATTACCTCTGACCGTTATAGAAGAGCAGTAAACAGAAATGTACACTGAACAAAAACATAAACGCACAAAGTGACATTTTTCAAATTTTTTTTTTTTTTATCAATCCGGAAATATTTCAACAAAACTATTCGTATTTTATTCTTGCCTTAATATTCAAGCAACAGAAACGTGACTAACAATTTACTGAACACAATTCATGAGTTATCACAGCCTGAACCCAACAGGGGTCAGCAGGCAGAGTTCACAGCACTCAGTTACGAGTGTGTCACCATCCGCATCATGTAAAGCGGTACACCTCCGGCACATGGAGTTCACGAGGTTGTCAATAGTGGCCTATGAAAAGTTGTCCCATTCTTCCTGGCAACTCGAAGCTGGCATCAGCATAACGCTCGCCAACACGTCGCCATACGCGTTGTCTGCCATCACCGCAGTACAGTTGGAAACGCAATTTAATCGCTCAATAACACCGTCCTCCACCGTGCAAGTGTCCAGTGAAGGTTACGTTTGGCCCAGTCGAGTCTGTACCGATGATGGACGGCGGTCAGGTCGAGACCTTGCTGCGGTCGGCAGGCTCGGAGGTCTGCCTCTCTCAGGCAATTTCAGATAGTCTGAGCTGATATCCGCCTGTCGTGCAGTCCGACGGTCTCGTGAGCTGTCCTGGTGGCTGGTTGGAGCCGATCGCGGAGGTGCTGGAGCCGCACGTGCCGATCCTGTGCGGGCGTGGTCACACCTGGTCGTGGGGCATGATGGATGATTCACAGTGCTGCCATTCTCTCTGAATAGACTTTTCAACCCGCTGATGGTGGAATGACGCCCATTCAAGTGTGTTGACACGGCTCTCACAGATTTCCCAGCATTCAGCATGCCAATGGCATGCCCCCTCATGACTTGTGACATCTGTGGCATTATGACTTGTAACAAAAGTGCACATTTTGGGGTGGCCTTTTATTGACCCTGGTGCAAGGAGTGCCTGGGTATTGGTCACGCTGACTGACCAACTCAATGTTATGCTCTACGCAGCTCAGGGGCAGAATAACGCAATGAGTAAGTAATCTCCCAGGGAGTGGTCAATGAGAAATGGGTCACCAGAACTGAGCAAAACAAATCAGTCAGTACACCAATAAACACCATTTGTGGGCATATTTCATGATAGGTTGATTTAACTCAGCATTTTTGGTTTGTGCATTTATTATTTTATTCAGTGTAGAACCGTGGTCCTCGCAGACACAAGTTTCCAAAGAAATGTCTGAAAAAAAAAATTCACACTAAAAGCAACGCAAGTATGCATGTGCGTGCATAGTAATATGCAAATTACACAATCATTACATTGCATCCACAAAACATGCAATATAGGAACCCTCCCTCCCACCTGTATGGCTGTGTGTGAATGTTTGGTGGTGGTTGGAGGGGCCGTAGGCGCATACTGGCAGCCACGCTTCCGTCAGTCTGTCCCAGGGCAGCTGTGGCTACAAAAACGTAGTTTACCACCATCAGAGCGTGAATGAATAATGCCTCCATTGTAAAGCATCTTTGAGTGTCCAGAAAAGCGCTATATAAAATCGATGCATTATTATTATTATTATTATTAAATTCAAATCTCAGATGAGCCATGCTAACCCACGTGACCCCATAGGCAGCCTTCACATGTAAACACATGCATATTTCACATCAAAGCTGGGTCACTTCAAAGGGTTACAACACTCCCTCAGAGGCCGTCAGCCTGTGCAGGGCATATGGAATTTTCCCACAAAATTTTTTATCCCCGGCCAACCCCCCAAATTCACCCCCAGGACTGACCGCCTACTGAGGCCTGGGTTATGGTAGGAAAGAGATTTCCATTCTCTTCGGTTAACTGAGGAAAGTTCTACCATCCTGTAAACTTTCAATGCAGCCCTAATTTTTGGCAAGGCTGCAGCTAACTAATTAGGAACATAAAACTGTCCAGATGACCACAAATGACAACTGTGGTAGATGACAGAAAAACTCTTTCTCTGGTGCAGAAAAATCCCTTCAAAGCATTTGGCCATATAAAGAATACTCTCCAGCATGCAAGCATCACTGTGTCAGCATCAATGATCAAGAGAGGACTTCATCAGAGTAACTACAGAGGGTTTACCACTAGTTGTAATATGCTGGTACGCCTAAAAATCAGGATGTGTTCCAAAAACAGGTAAAAAATCCTGTACAGTTCTGGAACAATATCTAGTGGGCAGATGAAGAAAACCCCAGCTTCCAACAGAATGATGAGGTAAGTAAGGAGGAGGGACTTAATCACTCACAATTTGAAACCTTAAGTGCCACCTCACCTGGGAAACACGGTCATGTATAGCTGCCAATGGAACCAGTATAATAATGACACTGTTGGGCCAGGTCACGCGGTATCTCAGTTATCGACCAGTTTTTTGCCGATTTCACCAAAAATAAATCAAATGAACAAAATTGGCCATTTTGTTTACTGAAGTACTTGGAAGACCTACACAAAATCATCTAAATTGTAATGCCGTCTTATGTAGTTTTGGAGCTATGATACGAAATACGCCAATTTTGTAACTCCATTACCGCGTGACCTGGCCCTGTTGACAAAAGCAGCAGGATGAATTCTGACTTGTACAGGGCGCCATAATCCGCTCATATTCAACTGCATGCTTCAAAACTCATTTCCATGGTGCCTCACAGTGCAAGTAGACAAAGGCTATTAACGCACTACAAAACCAAACCAACAATTATCAGGTAAAGACGGAGAAGGCTCCACAATAGGCAAGTCAATCACCTGTCCTGAATTCAAAGGGACATGCTTTTTACTTGCTGAAGGCAAAACTGAATCTAAATTTCCCAATAACAAGCAGGAGCTGTAGTCAGCTACAGTGAGGACCTGGCAGAGCATCTTCAGACAAGAAACCCTGTGTCTGAGGATGTCTAAAGGTTTGAGATTTCAGGCAGTAATTGATAGCAAGGGATTTGCTGCAAAGTATTGAAAATGACAATTTAATTACTCATTACACAAATTCGCCAAAATACTTTTACGCCCCTAAGGAGGAATATGTAACTCCTTTATTAAACTTGAATGTCTACCTTTCAAACAAATCTTGATTAATTTTCAATTTGTTGTGGTGGAGTACACAGCTAAACTGATGAAAATTCTGCTACTGTCCAAATTCTTATGGACCAGGCTGTATACACGAGAACACGTCCATTTTCTCTTGCATCTCAACTGTACTCGGAGGAGATAAGCCTGCAATGCATTTTCTGATTATGTAGAATTGCTGAATAGTGTCTAGGAAGTGGTTGAAGTGGGACTGCTGTCTGTGGAAAAGTACTTAAATATGACATCAACATTAGTGGGAGGTGTTCAGAACTGGCATCCACTCAAATCCATTTAGCGCAGAGTTTAAGCATCTTGCGTTGCTCCACATCTGCAGCTGGAGACACCAAGGGCCGAGGGAGCATCCTGAGCCGGGAGCTTTTCCAGATTGTTCTGCCACGTTGAACAGGAAAAGTGACATTGGTTCACCAGCATTACCGGCAGCGGCTAACGTGCACTCTGTGTCCCATAAAACACACCACGTTTAACGCCGTCACCTCCTTAATAAAGCCAACAAATTTGAGCTTTGGGCTGATGTGCCTAAAAGCCAATGTGGCCAATGCAATGTGATATTTACAAATGGGCACAGAAACCCGTGCCCAGACTGTGTATACATTATATCTGATTAATCACCAGCTGACTCTTGTGCTTACCGAGAGCAGTAGCACTACCCCACATGAAGTATGAGCCCTAAACCTTTCTGGTTTGAGCCTCATAATAGGGAAGGGCAGCCGAGTGATTTGAAAAGGTTCCAGCCTGCTTTTCTTTATTGTGAAGAGGAGACCCATCCATTATCTAACACAGGTATTTCAGGTCAGGGTCATGGCAAGAGCCCATGCCAGGAAAAAAATGGGTGAGAGGTAGGAAAGTTCCAGAGACAGTTCACCAATCTATTGCAGGGAACACACATTCACTTACACACTTACCTAATTTAGAGTCTCTCTCAGCCAAATATATCTTCGGACTGAAGGAGGAAACCCAAACATGGGGAGCACATGCAACCTCAATGATTGCAAACATGCAAACTCCACAGAGCGAAGACCCAGGCCGCAGAATTATTTTTCATAACCAAATTCGGGAAGAATTCCAGGAACGTACACTCAAATTGGCTTACAATTCCAGTTAGGCACAATCTGATTGGCTGAACTGTGGCTCAGTGCGGAAGCAGTACCACAACTCTGTTAGGAAAAATTAGCTCGTGCTCCGGCTGGAAACAAACCCTTGCTGAGAGGCAACATTGCTACCCACTGCGCCTCATTGAAGTTCGGATCGTTGTGCTGACGGGCGTAAAGGAGACAGGCATGAGCAGCGCTTGTGTGTGTGTGTGTGTATACACACACCACCAACTACATGCACACCGACTTAGGGCGTGAACTAGCATCCCCTCTACATGAAAGACCAGCGGGGACACCACTTTACACAGAATGTGCATTTACAGGGTCGTGTACGAGAATGAATTATGCCGAACACCGCCGCAAGTCTTAAAAGGAACGAGGCTCTCGAATCAGCTTCGGATGGATGAGGAATAATTCATGCAAAAGGTTTTGTTTAAGAGCCTCAACGCCTGAGCGCGGAGGTGCAAGCAAGCCAGCCGACGCTGCCTTTTTCCTTTGATTAATCCGGCTCGGCTAGCCTAATGGCATTTAACGCAACGATTACTCTTCCCGAGAAACAGCGACAATCGCAGAGCAGCGCAATATCGTTCAGAAGACAACTGGTCGCGGAGGGAAGGCCGCGGGGTTAGTGCTAGTTTTTAATTCAACAAGGGGCCTGGGGAATGGGGGGTGGGGTGGGGGGTTTAGGTAAAGGGGAACTTTAGGGGTCAACCAGAAACCAAAAAGGGACATGGTTCCAGCACTCTTAACATTAATAATTTCTGAGGGGCCTCTTCAAGGTTCCTCTGAGGCACAACAAAAGCAACACAAAACGGACGGCTTCGAGCTGCACGATGGGGGCCTGCCCAGAGCCCCCCTGTGGCCCCCCTCCACTTGATCCCGCACCATACCCTTTTCCCCAGAGCCCTCTTTTCATGTGAGAGGAGGTGCGCTGAATGACGGATGAATGCGCCTCACTTTGAAGTCGGGGAACCTGGAGCTTGCCAGGTCAAACAGAAGAAATTCTGTTCCCCCACCACTAGCATGCATCCCCTCCTCCCCTCCCGTAGTCGATGCCGAGAAATGGTTTTGGGGCGAGACGGAGATAATACAAACAGGCTACTACTAAACTCGGCGAAAACTTCATGAATACATATCTAAAGCCTACACCAACACACAATCACAAACACAAACTCGCATACATACACAAATTTTTTATGCTTTGATGCTCGCATGCAAGGATCGACAAAGGTAAGAAGCAAGCAAGCAGAGAGGAAAGGCACAGCTCTCTCACACACATGCAAAGACACACAAAACAAACCCCATTCAAAGGCTCAAAACCACTGGAGAGACGCCAGTCTTTCCAGCCGAATTCTATTAGACAAGGATCTCGAAGACAATGCGACCGGTCTCTACAAAGTGCGTAGTCCGTGATTTATGGAGGCCTCGCTGAAATCATACCACATCTATCACGCGTGCTTCTGTCCGACACACCTGCTCAGGCTCCTAACGTTTGACTTCCACACACACGAGGCCAGGACTGATTTAGTGCTGCTATATCTACAATGAAAATCAGCTTATCGCTGTCAGATCAGATTAGGCTCCGGTTACACGCTTCCCCACCCGGACGTGGCCTTAGTCCCATCTGCATTGTCCTTCAGGATCAAGTACTGCAGCGCTTTTATTTTTCAGGAGCCAAAACGGAAAAGAAGAAAAAAAAAAAAAACTTTTTAATCACCCAACAAAGGCTAGCTAGGGCCCACACTGAAATCAACACCATAGTAGGATAAGGCTCACGGGTTGTCATATTCTGGGGAATGTCTGAGCTCCCATGATCAACATCCGTGAGCCCTCTGTCAACCTCAAAGGTCTTTCAACGCACAGGCAAGATTACCCCACCTCTCATTGCTAGGAAAACAACATGGAGGACCAACCACAATGGGAAAACACCCCGTTGAGAAAGCATAGAGTGAAAATGTATCCTCAAACTGTTTTCCTGACCCAACTCTCGATTACTTCAGCAAAACCAGCCACCGGGGATCTGCATTCTTGAGCAGCACACCCCTAAACATGGACCGTCCCATTTATGCTCAAGTCAAATTCTATGCTGTGGGTGTTCCAAACAGACTGTTCCAAAACTAAATGTGGGTAAGTGGAGGAGGGCAGGGAGCTGGGAGTTGGCATAAAAATGATGAAGTCCATTGTTTCGCAGCACCTCTAGTACCCCGCTGTTAGCAACCCTATTTCATCTGCTTTTCCATTAATCAGTTTCCTCCAATGCACATAGCAATTTCAATCATATTCACCTCAGTGAGTCCTACAACATTGATTTCAAAGGCTGCTTCCCCCCCCCAGTGCCAGTAAAAATCAGGACTTCCCAGTGAATGATTTGGAAAATAAAAATTAGAATCAATTATGTTAGTTCTGTAGTAAAAAGTAGAAAAAAATTATAGTTGACAAATTAGGCTCGGGCGAATCCACTTCAATAGGCTGCCAAGAGCTGAGCCGCACTCTCACTCTCCGCTCGGCAAAGGCAGCAGATGCTCTTTGTTCCACACTTAAAACTAGAATTACTGCCTCGCGGTTGAATGCCGCCGCCAACGAGTCAAGTTTCTGCTTACATCCACGTCAGTCCAAAGTCATAATCTATGTTGTGAAAAATGTGTAGGAATAAAAAGCATTGAATGCATTTTTGGGCAAAATGGAAGTTATAGCATTTGATTCCAGTGAACAATTTAGAGACTGTGAGCTCTCTCACATGGTGCACTGACAATCACCTGAAGCTTAATATCAGCAAATCCACTGAGCTTGCGGCGGATTACCAGAGGAGCAGGAGGTCCCCGATCCCTGCTGTCATCCAAGGAGGGGGAAGTAAAAAGGGTTCATACAAAAACCTTGGGGTCCAAATCAATAAATAATGGCCAGAGAAGTGCTTTTTGTAGAACATAATGATGTCACAGTGAAGCTGACCTTCGACCTTTCGATATAAAATGTTGCCAGTTCATTTTATCCATTAAGACATTTTGGAGACATTCCATCATAATTAACGTATGAATGGTTTGCGAGATCACAGTGACCATGACCTCTGACCACTAAATTCTAATCAGTCCATCCTAGAGTCCGAGTGGACATTTGTGCCAAATGTCACAAATAACCTCAGGTTTTCCAGATACATCAGATTTCGGAGAACGTGATAGATGCAAGGTCACGGTGATCTTTTGACCACAAAAAAGTAATTTGTTTATCCTTGAGTCCAAGTGGATGTTTCTTATGAATTTGAAAAAAAAAAATACCCTCAAGGCATTCCTGAGACATCCCAAGATGGATGGACGCACAGTCGGCCAACCCAACAGCGTAATTCTGTGCCCACCGCATAAGTACAAAACTACCAAGTAGGCAAACCCGACTGTATTCCTAAATGTGCATTGTATTGGTAAAGAGAAGATGGCGAGTAAGAGGCAGCGGGTTTCAAGGTCGGGATAGCAGGGACCATATGTTTTTTCTTTTTGTACTCCTCGATTTATGCATTATTGTAAAATGATTCAGTGTCTTCCTGCGGAAGTACTGCATTAGGAAAAAATTAATCAGCTAAATGCAGCACAAAGCATTTCCTCTCATGGAGATTAACGATTCTTTGTTTTCTGGATGTGATCTTAGCCATAAACATGCCAAACCTTTCGCCCTTGTGCCTCACATATTGTTGTGAAATGTTTTTCCATATTCTTGCCAGCCAGGAAGTGGATTCTCCAGGAGAAGATTGGGTGAAGTGTAACAGCGTCAAAGAATTTCTCCCCGCCTCATAACCTTGACTTTCCTGTTTCTCTAATAGTTTTGTGGATTACAGCCATCTTAAATAGGCTCATGGCCAACAGTTACTGTGACATGTGGAAATGGGTCACCCTTCTCTTTTACTCTGAGCAGAAGAATGAGCGTGAAAATGGCTTCCATCAGTCTTCGTGATTCTGTTTAGGTCTGTCGGGTAGTCAGAGTTGGGTAGTCCTCTTGAGCAAGCAGCGGTTGTTTCCCGTTCGTCCGCTTCTGTCCGACTACTTGTCTAAGAGCGATGGCGCTTTCCGCGACAGGCGAGAAGGGCCGACTACAAAGATCACTTTCACAGTGAAATACTGCCTTGTAGCCGACACCGCACCTGGGTGACGAAAACGTTCGTCGGCACCAGCCACCAAGAACTCTGGGCGCAGGATGAGGGAATGCGGGTGACATTCCGCAGAGTGGAGCCGCTCTCTCGCCGTACGCACATGAACAGCCCTCGTATTAGCATTTTCCCACAATTCAATTAGCACGGCTGTCAAGCACTGGGTCGGTGCACACAGCTCTTCCAGCCAGATGACACCCCGTATGGCAGACAAACAGCCCCCCACCCCCTTCCAAAGTATTCACTTCTTATTCCCACCAAGTCCGCCTGTGCAGAAAAGATAACCGCAGCAACGCTCCTGGCACCTCGTCACTCTAAAAACCCGCACCTAAATTAGAATAATGAATGCACACACGCAGAATTTTCAAACGGGAAAATTGACTGCAAAGGAACTTTGGTGGATACGAAAAACAAGAGCAAAACTAAACAATCCAAACAGGACCACTAGGGCTTTGGCCCAGACTCTATAGATCTTGCACTCCATCTCTCCAACACAGTGCAATCATCTACACTCAGTAAGGTCACAAGTTCAAGTGCCAGCCTGATAGTCACCGAACTCGAAAAGCCAGTTCATGTGGCAGCGAGCGATTTACAAAACAATAGGAAGCATTGCAGCATTAGCATGTGTAGCAAATGACAACACCATGCAAACCATTAAGCGAAGGATAATGCCTGTACCCTCCCCTGCCATTTCACCTGTTACTTTCCCCGAATGTGCTGGAGGACAACAGTGGTGACACATATCTCAGCCACCTTCGCCAGTCAACGAGGGCAGTGTTTTTAGTCATTTTCTGACAGGGAGATGCTAATCAGGGTAACGCATCACAGGCCAGAGCTGCCCTGCTCCCGAAGGCCTGTTTTCACCTCGGCTTTGCTCAGATTTTGCACCCAAACCACTTTGATCGAACATTCAATTTCCTCTCCTCGGGCCAATCTGGTCAGGTAGAGACAGAGAGCGCTCGTCAATACGCCCTGGCCCTAAAATAACTTTCGCCGCGAAAGTAATTAAACTGCAACTCGGGAGAACGCCAGGAAGCATCAGCGCTTGTTGTTTTACAGCAATTTGATTGGATGCCATGGAAGAGAGGCGGGCGGCAGAGAGACTGCATTTGTGAAAGAGGCTGACAGATTAGATTTAACGAGGCCCGGCTCAGACTGGGGCCCCCGCCACTTCCGCATTCTTCCGCGCCTCACCACCACCCCCCCCCCCCCCCCCCCCAACCACCATCCTGCCCCCCCGCCCCGTCACAGCACTGCTCATGTGCTCCCCACTGGCATCATGCACTGCACCTCACTCGAGCCTCAGTGCGCAAATCACTTCCGCGAAACCGCAGTGTCTAACACAATGTCAGAAAAGCTTCAAACTATAAGCCCATGAGCTCGAGAAGTTTGCCTGGATTCTGACGGTGTCATGTTCTCACTGGATAAAGTTGCGAGCAGCTTTTTGAGGAAAGCGACTGCTTTCAAGTAACGGCTTTGTAGAGTGCTAAGACAGCGCCTGGCACTTTTTGTCTTGGGTACATGAAAGATATACACAAAAATTTAACACAAAGTGAAAATATACAAATGATGAATGAATAATTGAATGAATGGATAGATAAACAAATAAAAACGAACAAATAAACAAACGAATCAATAAATAAAAAGAGGCACGTCTGGCGGAAACGAGTTTGAGCATTGCTTCGTAATCGTTTGGCTTGTAGGATTTTTGGAGGCTTTCCTGCAGGTGTTAGGGAAGGAAAGCAATTTATTAGAAAGCGAAAACCGCGACAGAAGCTTGAAGCACGCGGCCCCGTGTTCGAGCTGGAAATATTGTTTTCTTGAAGACTAATGGCTTTCTTTTTCGAGCGTGAGGACCGCGGGAATATCAGGCGGCGCAGCACATGGAGAGCTTTTGTGTATTCTGATGAAAGAAGATAAACTATCGGGCTTGTGTCCCCCCCGGTCTTCCACTGAGGGTTTGGAGGTCATCCCTGTGTCGCCATCCACCTCCTTCTGTGCCCCCCCCACCCCCATCCCCCATCCCACCTCAATCTCTCAGTAACTCTGGCCCATGGCATCTGTTCTCTCTTCTTCCATTGTTGGTCTCTCTCTCTCTCCCTCTCTCGTGAGGTGGAGGGGAGGATACATGACACAGGTTAGGGCAGAGGTAAAGCAGAGAAGCCAAAAGTCTGTGGACAGAATGAGACCTCGTGCTCCGAGAAGAATGGTGGGCTGATTCTGTGCAAAGAACCTTTTAAACCAGAAGATCCAGTCAATTACACTGCTGACAAAAAGTCTGGTAGGTAGCGCAGTATTATGGATAAACCTGTAAGGCGGGGCATTGGGTGATATGTCTCTAAATATAAAGACACAAGCCTTCCACAGTAACCCAAGTTAGGGCATGACTTCAGCCATATGCACTAGGTAACAGTAATACCAACAGGGAGAGCAGGAGACTTAATGGAAATGAGTGGAAGCACACAAACACACACAATCTCACACACACACACACACACACACACACACACACACACACACACACTGACACAGGTACAAACAAACACGTATTCCAAAAAGGTGCGCTCAACTCCATATGTTAGATGTCTATGGGTGTGAGTTTAAAAGATAGTCAGTGAATCATAAAAGAAACCACACTCTGATTAGTAATCTTCCACTTACTTTATTGGACCATGTCCATTAAGCACAATGGTCCAATAAAGTAAGTGGAAGATTACAAACAAACAAGCACACACACACACACACACACACACCAGCCCTCACAGAGTCACAACGGCACATATGGAGGGGCATACATCGTAACCAGTAGAAGAGGAGGTTATGAAGCAGACGCACAGAGGCATTCGCTGACAGCTGCTGGAGAAACAGATTCATTCTGCTCAGTCTTTCATATTTGTCATATCCCCACAAATTGCCTGCTGTTCAGATTTTCAACATTTTCTAACCCAAACTTTTTTTTTTTTTTTTTTCCAGCTTCCTTGAAAAAAACTAATGGTGCCACCCAAATACCCAGGGCCCGGCAACTCGAAGCTTCCCCAGGAAGAGCCAGCATGGGCTGGGAGTCGGCAGTTATCCGTAGGTAAAGCAAGTACTGCCCGAGTCAGCAGTTAGGCCTGGATAAAGCTAGTTTCGCCCTGGAAGGCTATGAGGTTTTACCAACCACAACCACGCGAAGAAAGTTAACCATGTAATTACCTGCTTTATTCAATCAATTAAGTTCTGACTAACAATACAAGCCAACAGATAACGGCTATCCAAGACCAGGGTCGGCCCTCGTTGCAAAACTGACTGAGAGCCGGCAGCTAGCTTAGCATAGAGCGGATATTGCCTCCAAGCTAACAGCTAACCCATTATAAAACTGCCACTGCCGGTGAACCAGCAGCTAGCCTAGGATAGCGAACATGTTATCCGGTAGCTAAGTGCAAGCCCAGCTAAAGAGAAACCAGAGCTGCACTGGCTGTAACAGCTGAACCCGAGCTCCTGAAAACCACTTTAACAGCCCAGGCCGCACAGGACCACAAGCTGATTTTCTGCAGTCTCCTCCTGAGTCACTCAGCTTTTTCCATTTTCCCTGGGAAGCGAGGTCCATGGTTTCAAAAGGGGGTCAGATCGGCGGTAAGGCTGAACTATTACTGCGCCTTTCCAGAGGCTGCATTCAGGATGAGCCCTGTGTGCCAGCACGGGAATAAAGGGATAAAAGCCGGAGCCGGGGCGCGCGTTTCCATATTTCAGCCCAGATCTCCCCTGACAACACTGCAGGGGGTGGTGCGCTTCTGCAGAGCTTTGCACAGGGAGCCGGGCTCTGCGGAGGGCTTTCCCACCGCGCACTGGGAGGTGCCGGCCTCCCCTATATCTGAATACACACACTCCCTTATGAGGAGGGACGGCAATACAAACACACAAACATACACACGTACAGTCACACAGGAGTACGCTGGGCTATAATCACAGATACAAACACACACACACACACACACACACCCATACATACACACAAATGTAGAACCCTATACACACATATACTCACAAAAATACATAATCATAAGCTCAGACAGGAGTACACAGGGACAGATACATTCAGCCACACACACATGCACACAGGCAAACACAGATACATTCACACACACAGATGCGCACACAAACGCATGCATACACGTAGGAGTACACAAAAAATACATACCTACACAGACATACAGATGAACAAACCGACATAAAATTTCAAACACACCAACATACGCGCGCACACACAGACCTGCACATGGGTACAAAAACTTACCATAACTACAAAAACAAACACAGGTACTCATTCACAGACAGACTCACAAAGAAACGTTCAGGCACACGGATAGACGGAGATATAAAGACATGCATACACAAACACACACTAACATAGAGACACAAACAAAAGCATGCACAGACACACAAACAGATTCGCACATACTGACATGCCCACACATAAACACACACGCACCAACACACAAACACTCCCCACTGACAAGCACATACATGAACATACACGCACAAACACACAAACAAACACTCCCCGCGGCCCTCACTTCTGAACCTGACGAACGGGCCCCCAGGGACGAACAGGGAGAAACGTTAGCGCCGAGATTCGGAGAAATCAATGTGCAGCGGGCTGCCCGAGAGGCCACAAGATGTTTTCTATCCAAGACACACAGACCAGCACAACATCTGAACACCATCAGCTGCGGTTCCTAGAGAGCTGTGGAAATGAATGCTTCGGCCAAACTGCGTCGGCATAGCTCTCTGAGACACACACATATGCACACATAGACACACACACACACACACACACACATGGAGTGAGTCACTGATATTTCCACTCAGCAGCCAGATTAGATCAGACCCCTGGAAGAACACTCCAGAATACTGCCGCAAGGAGTCAAGGGAGCCAATAAGAGCAACTTGACATTCTCAGCGTCTCGCCCTCGGAAAGCGTTCGCCTAACCTTGTTTTACTGTTGCGCCATTACTTTTTAGCGAAAGTGACATGAGTCCAAACGTAGCCATGACAATTCCCCTGGGTTAACTCACAAAGGGCCCCTGAAGAAAAGATTCCTTTATCCAAACCCCCATTACCCTCTTACCCTCTCGTCCCGTCTTTGCTGGTGCCGTAAGGTAAGGTGACTAATCCAGTCTGATAAAAGCTGACATAGGTGCAGCATTTTGTTTCTACCCCACTAAAGACGCCCGGTTGCACTTATCCTAGTCTGGATTTGAAGTAAACGACTGGATAGTTAGTTGAATCAGGTGCGAAAACCTGCTCCCACACCATTCCACTGCAGACTCAACGGAACACCCACTTCCATCATTTAAATAAGCCTGAAAACAAGGGATGAGAGGTTGTTTGTAAAGAAGTCGACTTTCCCTTGTGAAAAATGTAGAAACAGCTTTAATCAAAGTCACCTTCATTTTCCAACATGCCACATGGTAAATAAAATGTAAAAGCCGAGGCATTTGTGTTACTTGAGCGTGTGTGTGTGTGTGTGTGTGTGTGTGTGTGTGTGTGTGTGTGTAAAGCACACATCTTATCAAGTGAAGAAAAATATTCCTTGGTGGACTCACAGGGGTTGGCTATTATCCTAATGAAAGTTAATAAATGCGCTTTTACTGGTGGGTGTCAAACAGAATGAGTGGCATATTAAGGTTAGCGCTTCCGGCAGCAGACTAGCTGTTCATTTATTAAAGAGACGAGAGAAACAGAGCACCTGGTGGAGCGGAGTGATCGCGTCAGCTTTTCCTCTGCCGCCTGGGACCCGCCGTACACTCCGCCGTCTCTGCCCACCAGCGGCGGACTTGTTAATCAGCTTTCCGCGGGAAGAGGAGCCGATGCTGCTCACTTTTTAATGAGCGCCATTGCTCTCTCACTCCCTCCCGCCCTCCATCACTGGTGTCTCAGTACTCGCGACTTCCCGAGGTCAGCTGACCTTCAGCACTTACCGGGAAAGGAGGCCCTGCTTACCGACCTGGAAATGGTTCTGGCCTTCCCCCGAATGGTGGGGGGGGGGGGGGTCCTTCCTGTGACCTCCCAGGACATGAGATGGCACCTGCAGCATACCCTACCGATGATTCCCTGATGCGGTTTGACCTTGAAAACACTCGAACTGGGAGGCAAGCGCAAGGTCCGCTGGCCTTCGCATGGCCACATGGGAGTGCTCCAGTGGGGAAACACCTGCATTAGCAGAGAAGGCCAAAGCCACGTTTGCTGGCTGTTTACCGGGCCTGGCTGCTCAGTTTCCACCTGCCTGCCTGCCCCCCCCAGGCAGTATTCCTGGCCGCTGCCCAGTACCAATTATACTGCTGTTTCCCTTCCTTCTAGCTCCCCTATCAATCATCGCTGAGGAAATTTGTCCTTCATTTCCAAGAGTCACTTCCTTGAGGCACCTAGCATTTGGCGTAATTGGTTAGCGTACGGTGAGGGAAGAGGGGAAAGGCAGGAACGATGCATGCAACGACGCGGAAAAATCCAATCGTTGGTGTATCTTGCGGGGCTCGACAGGGCACCGATTTCAGGAGAATTCGATCCTTAAAATTGATTCACGTCAATAGTACAACTAATTAAGAAATACGTTCATACATTGACCAATTTCGCAGTATATTTGCGCTCCTAAGATTGTCACTTTAGGAGCGCAGCTACTCCTATGAAAACATAAAACATGCTAGCATAGAGCCACGCTCTTACTTGACAGGTAACTGGCAACTAATAAGAAGCTATTTTTTGAGAGTCTGGAACCTAGCGGTTCTGTGGTTCCCCATTTCAAGCGCATTTTAATGCACCGACTCGGAAAGACTGTTTGTCTTCTGCTTGCACAACCTGACGTCTTGAGAGGCCTTTGAGATTATCAGGGATGATGAGCCGACTGTCAGAGATCGAAGTCCCCAGACATCGTGGAGATGCCTTTTAACCCACCCTGAAGCTAAACTAGAAAACCCAAGCACTGCTTCTAGAAGTATTCCAATAGCGCAAAGGCATTCTGGCCAGCAAACACAAACATACACAGCATTATCAGACACTCGCCATTGTGTGAGCTCGGCATAATTACACGGCGGAGTATCATGAGTCCCAGGAGTGTGAATACGCATCAGCGTGTGGCTGAGTGTGCGTCATTGGCTGCTCGGAGCGCGCTAACTGTATTTGATGGCACAGTCTATCACTTCACCTGTTATTGTATTCGTTTATGCAAAACGCTCCACTGAGCCATTATAGAGCTGGGTCGCTGTTTATTAAAACACTGTAAAAAAGACACTGCCTTCAGACTCGCGGAACAGCACGGAGCCATGCGGCGTCTGCATGCTTTTCAAGTGTGCGCACGTACGTGTGCGTGGTTTCGGGAGTGTGTGCATGCAAATTTGTCCTCTGTTATTTTCCGCAAGGTTCCCATGCATAAAAAGCCAAAATATTACATTATTAGTGTGGTGTGGCCACGTTGTTAAAAATCTTGTGTGTTGGTTCTCAATAAATGGCACCCATGGCTGATGAGCAATCAGTGGCCCATAGTATTGTAAGGGATTTCAGCTGAGAATTCAGTTATTTTCAAACCCAATTAAGTTAAATTAAGGCTGGACCCCCCCCACCCCCCCAAGGGGACACTCAATCAAGGGATAGCAGTGATCGATCTGCTTTAATGTGCATTTTAAAAAGCACTTCTGCCAATCGATCAATTAACGCATCAATCAATCTTCATTTTATGCAGCACTCACTACAGGAGCATCACAGAGGGCATTTTCCAAAGGGAGTAAACAGCATTATGTGCGTGTTTGGGTACATTTAAAGCACTTTCAGTCAGTCAATATGCGCACCTCAATTTGGGGAGCAGAGGTAAACGCTGCAGGAGAAACCAGATTGACAAAAGCAACAAAATTAACGAATGTGTACTCCATCTAACTGTCCAAATTTGAAATATTTTTACGAGACACAAACATTCCTGGATGAGCATTGTAGATTGCTTAAATGTAAATGATACAAAACCAATCACTAACCAACAACAATATGACATGATACTGTATGATGACAGTTTTTATTCAAAGTCAGACAAATGCTCCCCATCTCTGAAAGCTACAAGCAGTTTGATTTGGCCGTCTGTATCATCTTTTCCATGAGGAGCCATGGTCAGGCACACAAGTCGGCACTTCAACTTTACAATCTATCCTCTTTTTATCTTTCTTAATCACAGATGTGGTGTATTAAGCTGCTTTCACACCAGACGCGAAACGAATTTTTCGCACGGCAGATTACATTCAAAGTCAATGCAAAGACGCGAATACACGCGAAACCGGTGTGAAAGCAGCTTTATAGGAATACAGAAAAGAACAATGATGGATAGAGAATGAATAAACAAATAAACTCAGAGGGGAAAAAGAATACGGGATACCAGCAAAGCCGTTTGACACCGACTCCAAAACCCGAATCAGCATACAGATGACTGGGAGAGGGCTTTCATGGCAGCCCACTTTAATCCACGCTGATCTGATCAGATTAACACATCGGCTCCGTCCTGGTACAGAAGCTTCCCAAAAGTCAGCCGGCTCCATAGGAGGCCGCTAAATAAAACTCCCCGCCTCGCGTCCCAAACAACGCGGCATCGATCGGCTGACCCAAAAACCAGCAACCCGGGTAGCTGCAATCTGGAAGTTTCCAGTTCAGATTGAACGGCAGGTTGGAAGAGAGCTTTTTATTTTCACAGCCTGCAAAAAAAAATAAAAACCAATAAATTGTAGGCTACTCTCGTCTCCTGTTTATCCTTCAACACTCTTGTCTCATTACAGCCCAAGTGAGTTTAAGCCAATCCAAACTCGATAATGTCACTTTATCCAACAAAAGTAAGATGATTTGATTCAGCCATTTGAGCAGGCTACACTGGCTCCATTTGGTTGCTGATGCTGAACGACTCAGCGCAAATGAGTCTCACTTTATCTTTAAATGAACTAATATTTTTCAGGTGAGGTCAATTTCACCCTCACAAAAATGAACTGAAAATTATTGCAATAAAGTGATAGCCAAGTTTCTCTCTAAGCTACTTGAGGCATTTCGACAGACCATCTTAATAGCCCAATTAATAAAACATGACTCTCCTCAGTCATCCGTTATACATCAAGTATTGATTTTCATGACTACTGTGAAATTAATGAGAATGAATGAAAAAGCGAATGAGACGCAACTTCAGCATCAGCCAACACAGCAAAATGAAGATCAGAATGATGGTTTTATATGACAATAGTTCCTGGGGTAAAAATAAAGCAAACCTGACATCTATGACGCGTGTACAGAACTTAAAAACTTCTTTGTTGTCGTTGTTAATTTCATGTTTTCCCTGAGATGTTAGGAAAAAATGTAGCAGAAAAAAGTATGTTAATTGCGTCTTTAAAGATTGCAAACATTGAATGGGTTGACCCCGAAGACAAGAGGATGGTCAAAATGAAAGGTGGAGAAAACCCACAATCCCTCATCTTTAGAATTAAAGTGGAGAAGCTAGCAGCAAAGTACAGGACTTGAATGGCATATCATGATGAGAAAGAGAGTGAGTGAATTCAAGAGAGAGAGCGAGAGAGAGATAGAGAGAGAGCGCGAGAGATATGCATTAAATTAAATCCCAAATTGCTGGACCTCGAACAAACCATCTCATCATAGGCTGTCGACACACTGATCTCTGCGATAGCTGCGTTCAATGGGACCGTCGAGCATATTCATTCACACCCCTCCCCCTCCCCCTCCCCTGCCTCCCCCTCCCGTGCTTCCTTCCTGAACGTTTGTGGGTGACAGTCAGATGGTAACCCAACATCACTATCTCTCTGCACCCAGAGAAGATGCTGAGCCAGGCTGGGGTTAAACTGTGAAGCGGGTGCATATTGGCTCGTGCAGTAGCCCAGCAATGAACCGGGCCTGACGGCTGCTGATTAGATTTAACCCCACGATATCCACCCACCCTCCCCGCCTGTGGGCAGGCGACACATCAGCACCCCTTTCGCCACAGTTCAGGTGAGTTTGTATCTCTGCTGACCTGGTATCCTAGATTATTCCAGAAAAACAAAGATGTTTCCGCAAAAAGAGAGATTTATGGCACTGGCGCATGTCACAATAGGACTCCATTCCATTTGGTTGGCAGATCTCAGCAATTCATGGCAATTAAGACAGCAGAGGATTTCCAAAGTGGGTAGGAATTGGCCAGAGTGACAGTAACACAAGACGCCCGAAACCCACAGATTAAATTAAACCAGAACAGACTCCATCATCCACCCTCCCCACCTCTACAGAAGCACGACTGCACAGAAAAGCTGACAATTATAGGAGGAAAAATGTTTTTGGTAGCTGTGGAGAATAATTGGCAAATTAAAAAAAAAAAAAAAAAAACCCTGTCCGATAGCAAAGTTTCAGACACGCTCAGTATGTGTGCTAAATGAGTGGTTTTCAAACTCGGTCTTGAGGGACCAATGTGCATTCTGGTTACTGTTCCAACCACAATCTCCATCCCAGGATTTAAACTAGACCCCAGGTAGGCATACACTCAAGCTACCCTTGACATAGATGGAGGGAAGTAACCTCGCGTGTGGCCTTGTTTTCATGACACAACTCCCAAGCACTTCTGGGTAATTTTCAATTCTCAAAGTTGAGAATGGATAAAGTGATTAATTGATGAATGAATAAATGAATGAATGAATGAATGAATGAATGAATGAATGAATGGACATAACGGTGGGCCTAGACTTCAGTTACCTTATCCAATGCCAGAGTAACAAGTTCATCCATTCACTCGCTCACTAGCTCAAGTGGAACTTCATATTGCTTTGGAAAGGGTTTACTTAAAACAACAAGCCTCATGCAGTCAGAAACTAATAACACACTGCCCAGCAGGAATCCCCAAAATAGAGGTCAAGTCAAGAAGTCGAACGGTGAAAAACTGCTCATAAATCCAAACTGAACGTTGTTAGTGGACTCCGCCGATTGTACTGGAAGGTCAGCGCCAGTTTAAAAAAAAAAAAAAAAAAAACACTCTTTTGTAACATGCTTCACGGCCTGGGGAAAAACCTTTTTAAATGTGCATAAGGTCGCCGTGTGGAACAAAGTGGAGAGTACAGGGCCACGGAAAAACCATATGGGCTTCCCAGAAGCGGAGGTCAGGCGTGCGCAGCAGTGCCAAGCCTCACACTCACAGAGAGAGAGCAAGTCTGCAGTAAAATCACTTGCTGCCGTAAATAACAAAACAGCTTAGGGCTGCTGTCGGACTAAAAACAGATTACTGTACGCAGGCTGGCCCAACTCGGGGCTGGAAAATTACCTACATTTATTATTAGCACCTAGACAACCTTTCAAAGGGATTACAGGGGGGACAAGTGTGAGGATGCCCATGCATCTTACAGTCTCAGCATGACGTTCAGATGAATTTCCAGCACTAAAAATCAGCGTCTGTGTAATGACATCCACATTAACCCATACTTAACAGAACCCTTAGTTTCTCTGCTTATAAACACAACTAAGGGCCTTGTTCCATTTTTTTGTGATTTTGGTTTTGCAGTTGAATCACTGGGCGCAGAGGGCGGACAGGGCTGGAGCATGACACTACACCCACAGGTCAACAGCGGGCATGTTTGAAGGGCTGCCCAGTCGCTGTGGGAAATGAGCCATTCCTTTGATGCAATACCCCCCAAAATGGGCATCTAAAATGCCTTCAGACAGTGCACAATGACAGCGCTGTGCTGTTAAAAGCCATCAGGACACGCCGACGTTAGCGCGCTAGCCGCCAATGCTACTAGACAATCAGGCTGGACAGTACAGAACACCCTTTCAGAAGCAGGTAAAACGTAGCAATAAAATTTGCTAGCAGTAATTGCCAGGGCCCAACTGCTTATAATCACACAAGGTTGAGAGCTGGGAAAAAGCAGTTCTATTTTTTACATGTTGATGAGACTTGAGGGGGGGGGGGGGGTACCCAAAGCTGTTAATTGCTGCGTTTGAAGTGTTTGTTTGTTTGCATTTCTGCAGGCAGATGTAAATACAGTGAAGCATGGTCCCGGTGCACAGAGGAAACAGACGCGGCCGCAGGGGACGACGTGCGCCTTATCTAGTCGAGGCGGGGACTCGTCTGACAGCCTGCTGAGAGCTCATCCTGGTTGAGCTCCACGATGCACGTCTGAAAATCGTACCTAAAGCCATTTTTATAAAAAGCTAATACTTCCAACTAACAGTCAATTTTGCAATTTAGACTAGCGTGACATGTAGCAAACCACGGTTCACTTTTTGGAGCCTGGAGAAAGCATTTAATGAGCCTTTGAACATGAAACCCCATGTTCTAGTTGCATATGCAAATTTGTTGACCCCACATGTTACATTACGTTAAAAGCGGACAATTTAGCGACATCAGAACAAACATAGACCCTTGGGCCCCGACTTCGCTTAAGCAAGACTCAGCCGAAGCTCGTCCTATCCTAATTGCCCTCCGATCAACGATGCATTTATAAAGACCGCACAGCAAATCCAATCTAGACCACCAGGTCACTGCAGTTTTGCTACCCCAAACAATATGCCGTTATGCCGCCATCTTAAAAAAGTAAGAGCTCCTGACATTCTGATGGAGGCCCCTCTTCAGTAACCAAGTTTTTCCTTCAAGCGATAGATTCCCTCTCTTCTTACATGCAACTCAAAATAATAAAATGAAACAAAGCATTAGTCAAAATTATCAGTCATCTCCAAATTACTGGCAGGTTGGTGGTTCAGGCAGTATCAATGCAGCAGGCCAGAAGATTAATTACGTACCACCACACGGGACTCCAGCCAAAGCCAGCATTGGGATAGTGCGATTAATCCAGGATACACAAATGCCCAAACCACAAACATTTAGATAAGGACACAACTTCTGCTGTTTGCACCCAATGACTAGCCTATGACGTAAGAGCACAGAATGCCAATTTTTTGGTTATTATCATCCAATTCATGTGACATGAGAAATTCTCTCCTTTTTAGACCCTGTAAAAGTACTAATGAACCGCACTGCAACTACCACAAATTAAGTCCCAAAAATCGCAGTAGAATGTGCCCCACAGCAGTGCTACACACATAGCCGCCCTCGCCTAATGGAGGAATGACGTTTCCCACAAGCCACTACAACTGTCACACGCACTATGTTTTCGCAGCTCCCTAGTTGACACGAGTCACAGTTTCAGAAGCATGTAGGCAGCTTGAGAAACAGCTGATATTAACATAGAAACCACTGACTGACAGCAAGCCTCCCTCATAGCCGAACTGTCTTCGACGTTTCAGCGGAGGACGGCGCTTCGCATCTTCAAATATTCCTTCTCAAGAAAGCCTCTGAATGGATTTCGAGAAAAGAGCGGCTCAGTGAATACAACCATGTTACATCCGCGACACGCTTTTACACAGCGGCTCGTACAGCTATATCGTGCACTTAGCCCTGCCCCAAAGTGCTATGCAAGTTCACTGCAAGAGGTCACGTCTGAGCAAGAGCATCAGCATTCATGGACAGTCGCTCTAGCAACGTACTAGCTGAGGGCCTATTTATTATAATTGAAATGGTCAATTTCATCAGTACAGCGAGCCACAACATTTACATATCAAGCATGCAAAATCTGACTCACGCCCGCTACTTTGAATTTTGAAAACACTGGCCAAGGGCTGATAATGGTTTGCTCCTCTCATATCAGACAGGATATTTTAACAGTTATTGTGGATGGTCCTGCTGACGTGGAAATGTAAGAGTGATGAAACACCAGAGGAGAAGGAAATCTTCAGAGGGAAGGCTAAGGCATCGTGTGTCAGACTGGCCTTCCGACCAAATGCTCAGAGGTCTGCAGCAGATAAACCTCTAAGACACCGTGTGGTAATTTGAGATGTAAAGGGAGTGTCCGCTCCATAACATATGGAACTAGACAGTCCTGTCGCCCGCGACGGCATGGGTGTATCCCCCGAGAGCCCGCTTGTGATATCCTGAAAACTCTGACCCTTAGAGCGTTCACAAGCCTTACACTGAAACGGCCACATTTTCAGAGTGAAAATGGTTGGCCAATTCTGCTGCCATGGCAACCAAAATCGACATGACCAAATCCATAACCTATGCCCACGCCAAATATTAAAGGAATCGGAAGAAATTTGTGGCCTGTAGAGAGTCTACAAGAAAACTCTCCACCGACACAGCAGCAGAGACGACAACCATGAATCCATAGTAACCGCCTGACTTTTTCCGGGGAGCGACATTAATGAAAAAATTTGGAGTTTACGCACATCTTATAAATTTAAGAATGGATTTAAGAGTAAAAAGTATTCAAATTTGGATTTAAACAACTTCACCTCAAATGACTGCAGTCAGACACGGATAAAATTGCTAGTAAGCTTCCCAAATATATAAGAACTGCACATCCAGGTTTATTCATGAAGATGAGTGTGACTTTAGATTAGAGGGGGGGTGGTTTCAACTGAGGGGCCCCGTCTCCCGACTGGTCGTCAATCAGGTCAATCTAAATGCATTTGAACATTTCCTCATTTAGATTCCATTGAGTTTCCAATAGAATATTTGATTTGATGAATATGAATTCAGAAAGTGGTTAATGCCACCATCATGTGAAATTGCACCTTATCGTGAACCAAAAAATGAATATGCCTATAGCACATATGTGAAAGCTTAATTTGTAAGCCTAGCCTGTATTTCACCTAAACAGCACCAAAACAAACAGATCTATACTTTGAATTTATGGGAAAATATGCAAAAAGCAAAATGCATCTCTGATGTTTCTCAGAACCAAACTTTCTTGACTGGAGGGACAGAGCGAGTTTAAGTTCACCCAATAAGAGATATAAGGTGTAAGATGGCGTGCCACTGCAGACTTGATGATAATGAGAGCCATTACCACCACCCTGCCACCCCGCACTCTGCATAACGAGCACCCGTTCCCAATCATTAAATACCAGGGGACAACACCGACCCTCTACCAAGTGAACCACTGCACCAGCACCGCACAAACTGAAAAGTTGGTCAGTCTAAACTTTAAGACAAAAATATATCCAATGAGGCAAGACAAACTGAATCATTTCAATATTCGCTGAAATTCCAGCTGTCAATCACAGAATAATTTTAATAAGCAAACATTTTCTGACTGAGAAAGAAAAGGTTTTAATTCTCATTACAAGACTAAAACATTCGGTAAGACTTTTTTTATCAACCCCCAAGCAGAGCTGTACATCTCCAACGAACCATCACAGGGTTGACATGCGGGGTCTGAGACCTGCGCTGACGGGGAAGGCGAGCCAGACGACCTCCCACGGCGTTTAACAAAATGCAGGAGAGTGTTCCCCAGGATGACTTCCTGGGAAGGGCGATTCACTTTCATTGTGGAATTACAACACAGTTTTCCACCTCCTCAGCAGAGCAGAAATACAGAAAATGAAAAGCGCAAAGCCCCGCTCTGTCTTGTAGGCTAGATCCTTCTAGAATAGAAACTTCCTTTAAATAAGAGGATATGAGCCTCTTTAAGGCATTAATAACTTTGCTGTCTAAGCAGTTTTAAGTTCCCAGGGTGCGTGCGTGTGCGTATGGGGGGGGGGGGGGGGGGGGGGGGGGGGGCTATTAAGCAGAGCAGTCCGGAAATGAGACGCATACGCGAAATGGCCCATCGTGCCGCAAGCCAAACTATACATGTAAATTTGCAATAAAAGATTCCTCGCTCATTATCAATCCCAAGCAGCAAAGCAGTGTGTGGGCATGAAGCCACGTTTGCCTCACATTGCTCCCGATTAAAATAAAATATTACAGGTGAATTAGCGCCTTCAAAAATTTGTCTCGAGGCCAATTTGTTGATGTCACAGTAGGTTGCGAGATTCGCTTAGAGAGATCTGAGGAGAGTTAAACGTACACAGCCCAGCAGGGATGTAGAGTACTTCCACATTTCACTTCAAGGCACATGTCATTTACTTTCTTTTTTCTTCCATTTCAAAACCTTCATCCTAATCATTATTCCATTATTTAAACAGATATTGCATCTCAAAAGTCAACCCGAGGTTGGGTGGCAGTGTGGCCTAGCGGGACAGTGCTCAACTGGTAACAGAAGAGTTTATGGTTCAAGCCAAATTGGGTTGGGATTCTGACTTCATCTGATGAGATGAAGTCAGGAAAAACTCTGCCGTTGGGCCCTTGAGCCAGGCCCTTCACCCCAGAATTACTCAAGGGGCTGTAATTTCACCCTGGGCGTCCATGATAAAGAGAAACATGTTGTGAATGTACCTTTGCCAGATTGAATAGAGGTTAAAAAAACAGGGACTCAAAAGGACAGAAACATTAATCATCATTTATTTTCATCATCATCATCATCATCATGAACAGGAAGCAGCTGATCCACCTCCAAGCTGCGAAGGGGAGGTGCAATTCAAGGGCCCAACAATTCAACCTTACAAACCTCCCAACCCTCCCATCGGAACAAAAGAAAAAAAGATCAAAAACATCGAAAGCATTTCCGCTATGGTCACTCCCCACTGCCCATGATACATGCCACACAGGAATTTGCAGATATTCAATAAAGCCCACACCCAAACATACAGACACAAGCACGTGCAAACTTCATAACCCAACACTTATGATTATGATTATGAGGATGATGATGTTGATGTTGAATATGCTCCGCTGGACAGAGTCCAGCTATTCATATATGACCAGCTGGGTGGCTGTATTACCCAAAAATAAAGAATATTCTGCTTCTTGTCAGGCCCCATCCTTTTATCATTAAGAAAGACATCCACAAATCCTGGGAGCCCTGAGGGTAGTGCAAGAATGCACTTTTCTGATCTAGATAAAAGGAAAATAAAAAAGAAAAGAATGCCTTCATTTTTCAGGAGGGCAAAAAAGTTTTTTTTTGTAAAAGACAAATTGTGACTCATAAGCTTGACATCTAACAGAGCAAAAAGAATTATGTTTGATATTTCTGCATTCAAAAAGAGACTGATCTGGAAATGGGGGTGAGTCAGGCCAGTTTCGAAATTACCATTTCCCCATTTCTTCTTCAATAGTGATGTAACATAGCAAGAACTTTCATCCAATGTGACGTAAAATAAGAGCATTCCGAATAAAATTGCAAAATCTTCAGCACACAGGTCACATAAGGTGCACACCAGCCATACACGCCCATGAACATCAAGTTCCAGTAGTAAGAATACAGTATGACAATTAAGTTCTGGTTAGACAAAAAGACAGTCATAACTTGAAGCACGGCACAACATCAAAGGTGAAGATACACCCGGATAAAATGGAAGTGCAAGACAGGAGGCGCAAGTGCACTGCATTGTTTGTCCTTCGTCTGAACCCGATGAGGTGGGGCTAGCTTAGCATATAGTACATCAGCCATTTTTAAAGATGAAAATTTAACAGAGAGAGGGGCCTTATTTATTGCAGCCAAACAGCAAGAGTGGACGCCCCACAGTGGACTCCAACCAGCCAGTTTCTAGTAAAAGGTCAACTTCGCTAATCACCTGTGGTCAAGCCAACTGCAGTCCATTGATGGCAGTTCCCTCTCTGCAGCTGAGCAACAGCTTGCCATTATCACCACTTTGACATAAAAACTTACAAGCCCAGCAAGAGATTGCAAAACTGCAGTGCTATCCACCTCCCAGTCATATTGGCTTATAAAATGAGGCTAGTGCAACAATCTCACAGCAATATTGCCAGAACCAATAAAAGCAGGGTGGGCTGGCAACGTTTTTCCTTCGAGGTCAGTTCAGATCATTCATTTCTACATATTCACTCCTGAAGAAAATGCCTTTTAGCAGGTTCGCCCAATAGAGCAACCCTGGCCTCTACCCTGGAACTGATATCAGGATTTCAATGCAATTGAAAGAAATCGATCCACGCACAAGGTTTATTGAGGTGCTAGGAGATGCGAGGCGCTGAAAGCCATCACTGAGAAATGCTTCCATTCGTGATGACAGCAGGACTGTAGTGGCGGAATGTTCTGGAGTTTAATCGGGAGAGAAGCCTGCCAGAATGCCATCAAAGGGCACATCTAGGGTCATCTTTTCAAAAGGGGTGCTTGTTAGGGAAAAATCTACAACCATTTTCCCTGACATCTGGATTAATTGGGTATGAGAGTAATGGGGCACTGGAGAATTACATAGACAGAGCAAACAGATGCCCGAGAGGGGCAAGTAGGTTTCAAAGGGGAGAGCAGCCAGCCTGACACCATTCATCCGTATCAGCAAATAACCTGATCAATGACTTGAGGAAAAGCCATCTTTCACACGACCGCTGCGATGCTCGCGAGCCTGTTTCCTGTCAGATCTCCATAATTGGAATATTGACCAGCTAGACTGCACTATTGACCCGAAGCAGTTTGGTCTGAAACAGATCACACTATGACATTGGATGGGGACATGACCTGCACTGTATGCCCCAATTAACACTGGCTTCAGCCATTTATGACCGACCACTGGCTAATTGTTTTTATACAACAGGGTACTCAACCAATGAGAATACAGCTCTTTGGATGGGTAAAGCACTTCCAAAACTGTAATTGAACCTGATGAATTAACAGTTGTCAGCTGACAACTGGGCACACAATGCAATTATAATTGCTTTTGTCCACGATTCATTAAGAAGGGTACCGGATAATATCAAGGGGTAACCTGAAAACTTCAGTATAGCAAACAGAGTGCAAACCTCCGCCAAGGCTGAACAATCCCCTATTTTTCAACACTGCTGCAAAAGATTCTCTGTATTCTTTTTTTTTTTTTTTTTTAATGTACCAGGAATCTACATCATCTCCACAATAACTTAGTGGTGGTTGGAAGTCACTACCTCAAGTGGTAACTGTACAATAGTGACATGTGTCGACGCACACCACCTTCCATGACACAAGTCTCTGGATCCACAAAGATATCTGGATCTATATTCCTTTGTAAAATGTTCGCCACATAGTTGACATAATGAATGAATTTTCCAAATTTTGCACAGTTATTCAGTAAAAAAGATGCAAGTCATAAATGACAAATGTTCCCCTCTATAGCAAAGCAGAAGAAATATTTTTAAAAATCCAGATCCAGAGACGGATCACTCCAAAAATCTAATCACCTCCGAGTCAGATCAAGGTCCACCTCTGGTAAAATTCTTGTGCAAATCTGTCCATTAGTTTTTCTACAATCCTGCTAACTAACCGACCAAACAAACAAACAAGAGGTACCAGTAACCAGCAACAAGCGACCAATATGGGTGCCAGATGAAACAGTTTGGGGCCTATTGAGTCATCCTGAGACACTGCAAAACAAACAGTCCATTGAGCAAGAAGACAACACTGCCCTGTGAAGTGCCCAATTCCAGAGCGACAGGCATGCGCATAATTCAAATGTCTCCTGCACTTTTCACAGTTACTGAGAGAAGTGATGATATTTTATTAAAACATAACCAGTCAGTGGTGATGGTGGCAAATAATACAATCACTAACTTACTACTACGCGAACCATTCCCATTCAGAATGCATCCAATTTAGCATCTGCTTGATAGCAAAAACACAAATTATTATTATTTTTTTAAATAATTGTATACAAATTCAGGCGTCAAGGGGCTAATAATAATAATAATAACAATAATAATAATTTAATTTTATATTAGTTTTTTCAGTCATGAGATGAATGTCGAAACAAGAACCTTAACATGAGACTAGGCCAAGAAATATCTAACCGCCTCTCAATAAAGACTAAACTGTCCTGCGGAGGGATGGAATGAAGTGATGTGACCAGAAGACTCCATTTAGCTGAAAAAACACGTAGGCTACGCCCATTGTGTTTTCTCAGTTGGGGATTTAGATACCTTTGGTTCAGAAATATAAATGTTCCCCATGAAGCGCACAAAAACAGTGATAAAAGCAATGCTTTGACTGGTTGAACAATGGAACCAATTGTTACAGAATATCAAAGCTTCGTTTCTGTTGCAAAACATCCAAGTCGTTTCAGAGCAATATGGAAACCTTCTCAGTTTTCCCACAACAGCTTAGCTGATAGACAATGGCCAAGTATGAAAATGATCACCATTTAGATAATAATAATAATAATAATAATAATAATAATATTATTATTACTGCTATTACTCTACCTACAGGACAAATCGTGTAAAGAAAGGTTGGAGATATGCTACACAACTTGTTGTTTATGCGACACCAACAAAGCCTGTAGATACAAGCAACCAAACATGAATGTACATATTGTGCAATATACATGGTCACATGTGCGTGAGCAGCACTGATTAGCTGAACTTGTATGCTCAATGAAGAAAAAAAATAACCGTAAAATCAGTAAAGAGAACTGATTAGGAGGACCGCTGGTTATACAGCACCAGGTATGTATGATCCCTCCGAGAAGGGAACACTTCACCTTGCTCGGGTTTCGATGGGATTTCTCACTGCTCACACTGCCGGTGAGAAGGTAAAATGAGTTGACACAGACCGCTTGATGAAGCAGAAGGCTGACGCTCCACTTTCTCCACAAACTTAAGGACATGTTGATATCGCCTCCTCGGTGGGTGTTACGCACCACTAGCCTAGTGCTGAGCGCCTAAACAATTAACTACCGACACCAACCGCTACGGCAGTAATGAATCAATGGTCAGCACAGCGAAAACAGCCGAGACACGGGGCCTTAAGGACACATTTGTACAGACGCCTACATGAAACTAGTTGTGTTGCCAGCCGACGTGGGTAAATAACCCAGCCAACATCCCAACCAACAGCGAGATGCAAAATGGTTGGTTACAAAAGATCGTTGATATTTTGGTACCTGATACGTTCAGGTACCAAACGGCTCGATATCAAGCGATGGTTTCTAAAGTCAAGTATGAATGGAGGCGATGCTTTGTGCCCGTAACGTTACCTCAGATTTTTCAACTTGTCCTTCTTGTTGAGGACCCCGGGTACGCAGTTGGTGAGCTCGGTCCAGTCTGCGTGCAAACCGCAGCTCCAGCCGGTGGAGAAGCGTGAAAACAGCCAGGTTTCCTTCCTGTTCGGGCGGTAACACGTACACTTCTTCTGACCCGGTCTGCAATCACAGGGAACCTCCAGCCGCACATTTTGGACTAAATGCCTCCCGAACGTGGTGCCCCCGGTTTTCTGGATGTGGAGAAAGACGATCACGTCTTCTCCTTTGATTTCGAAATCCACCGTGCGCTCCAAGTCTCTCACGGGAAAATAGTACTTTTTCACGTAATGCGGATCGGGAGTGGGGAAGATATCCGTATCGTCCTCGACGAGGTACCCGTGCGGGGACCCGAAGTTCATCACCCCCGGAGCCACGTACTGGTACAAAATCAGCATGAATAAGATGGATCCAACGACGATCAACAAAAATTTACTGGTCCTCTCAACCATGTTCCTTCCAGTTCCGTACATGCGTTAACATCTCCTGATGAACCGAGCTACGAATAGGCTACCAGACCGCCGCGCTCTGCCTTGCTCCCCCATAAGCTGCTGCGCGTATGGAAACAGGGTCAAGGGACCGCTAATTTAAAGTTCGGGTTCACGTACATTGTATTTTCCACGATCGCAGGCTAAACGGGCAGTGTTAGCAAATCCAGAAGTCGAGGGTCCAAAACAAGTTTTAAGATGTGCAGCGCCTAAGCGGTGGATCCGTTCAATCTCCACGACCGATCGTTGTGTACACACGATCTCCGGTGTTGTTTGAGCTCCCTCCCCTCACCATCATCCCGAAGCTCTGAACCCAGCATGCTTAGCGACACCCACTTTTTTCCAACACACACGCGCATCGCTCACACGCCGAAGCGGAACAGAGTCGCATTTAAAACGTAGTTTGGAGGGCCCTGCCCGCATCATAATTTGGAGCGCTGAATGAGACGCATGTTGGTTTGTTTCTGCTTTTATTTTATTTTTATTTTTTTTTGTACTAACATACTTAAGCGATCAAAAAATCGTTTTACTTGATTTTGGCTGTTGACTGCCACTAAAATAAATGCTGGATCTCCTGAATCCTTTCGTCAAACGGGATTTTTATTAGTGCACAAAGTGTACACCATTTTGTGTTTTGGAAAGTCTGTGAATGGCTACTAAAAGATTATACTGCAATATTAACTTACCTTAACTTGCTCGCTAGTTTATTTTTGCACATCTTTGTCTCTCAGACAAAGGGCCGAATCTCTGAAGCCATACATCCATTCGTTAGGATTTCATGTAACTTGTTTAGTGGTTGCTTCAGCAGCGATCAACCTAGCAAGCATAGGCTTTACCTCACTATAAGCAGTCACATTGCTTGTTGCAACTCACAGGGAATACAATAATTAGAAATTCATGTGGCCAAAAATAGTTTGTTCACCTAGCAGCTGATCATTCCTAAAGTAGGGAATGTTGAATGTATGATAAATAAATTTGATAAATAAACAAGTGGTTTCATCAACACTCCATATGACATTTGTGATTCTGAGCTTATACTGTAGTGATATTATTCCTCGTAGTATTCAAAACAAGATACAAAAAAGGAAACTGCCACGCATTGCAACCTACTCGCAGGAAAGAGGAAATAAGAGCGGAGAGTGAAACAAAGAATCAATCCCCCTACAAGCGGTGAAATGTTTGGAATGTGAAACCTGTTGTGCTCCATTGCAACGGTAGGGAGCAGCACTGAGAGATTGCTGCCCGAAGTATGTACATTGTAAAGGCAACATTTTGAGACAGAAGGATGTTGATGCGCAATACATCAATTCAGTTTTCTTCCACATAACCATAAGTGATGCAACAGAGTATCAAGTTATTTGAAATTATGCCCCGTATCACTGATAACTATATATACACCAGGGAGTCTTTGGTGCTGTGTTTTTTTAATACTACTACTACTACTACTACCATTAATGCTACTACGGCTACTACTACCACTACTACTACTAATAATAATAACAATAACAACAATAATAATAATAATAATCTATCCATAGTATATACCCGCTTCTTCCTCACTTCAGTCATGGAGGGAGCTGGAGCCTATTCTAGCTGACTATGGGCTAAAGCTCACCACTGTCTCACTACGCTCCCCTGAAAATAATAATTAGAAGAAGAAGAAGAATCCACCCATTGTCTATACGGCTTTTTCCTCACCAGGGTTGCTGAGCTGGACGTTATACCAGCTGAAATGGGCAAAAGGAAGGGACCCATCCTGAACACCTTGCCAATCAATCGCAGGGCACGCACACCATTCACTCACACACCCATACCTTTGGGCAATTTAGAGTATCCAGTTAGGCTGATATGCATGTCTTTGATGTTTATATTTGATGTTGCGGGGCTGTTTTTCCTCCAGAGGCCTTGGACAATTTGTTTGGATTCATGGTGTCATGGATTCCATCAAGCGCCAGTGGATATGAAATGAAAACCCAAATGCCACAGCCAAACAGCTTAATTTGGGCCATCATGGAGTTTTTCAACATAACATTGATCCAAACCATGTATCAATATCAAAACAAAAATGGTTCACTGACCGCAGAATCAAGGTTGTGCCGTGGCCATTCCAGCACTTTGACCGAAGCCTAATATAAAAATTGTGGGACAATATAAAAACTCTGGTTTGTTATTTCATCTTAGCTCCAGACTGGGGCCTTTTGTTGCACCCATTATTTTTATTTTTTTCTGTTATTACAAAAATACATTTTTACAATCCATTATGTTCCACTGGTAATCCACTGGTCTGTTCTGAGGATGTGTGAGGGGATTTAAATCTTAATTATGACTGGGGGCTCATATTTTTCCATTTTGAAATATCTAGACTAAAACAATAATTGGGACAGTACAGGAACAGTTCATGAAATTGAAATAGATAATTTGTGGTCAACCTCTCAGATTAACATGATGAGGATTGCCATAATTTATAAACACCGGGCTGTAGCTATCATTACATCTGTGCCCATCTTTGAGCTCACGCTCTGTTATTTTTCAGCCATCACTCCAGGCATGTGACTTCGACTGCTTTTAGAATACAGAACAAAGGCTATGCTGCATCACAAAACATAAAACATGCCAGCACGCAAAAAAAAAATCTTTCTCACCTCCCATAAAATAAGCATCAAAGCATAAATATCTGTAAATAAGCTGATGCCTGTCATAGCCGCTAAAACATACATTTGTTTGCAAAACAGCAGCCTGTATTAAAACTTTTAAGGAGTCAGCAAGCTACGCCTAGAGTTGTCCGGTAGGCAAGAAGCGTGGGAATTCACCTGGGATTAAAGCTTTATATATACGGCCTGGTCAAAAAACATCACGCACTCTAATATTTTGTTGGACAGTCTTTAGCTTTGACTACGGTATGCATTTGTCATGGTGTCATTTTGATAAGCTGATGCAATGCCACATTTATTTCTGTTCAGAGTTGTATTTAGTTTTTTCCCAAGATCTTGTATTGATGATGGGAGAGTCAGACCGCTGTGTTAAGTCCTCTCCAGCACATCTAATTATTCTGAATGGGGTTAAGGTCTGGACTATGGTGACCAAACCATGCGTGAAAATTATGTCTCCGTCATAGTCCAGACCAGGAATCAAGTGCAGAGCAAGAAGTACAATCCAAAAGGTAGTTTATGAACTGCAGTGAGCTACAAAACGGGGATGGAATCCTGGGGAGAATAGGTGGGGACAGAATCCTGGATAATGAGAAACAGTTCAGCACAGATGTTATAGGCTGAGCTGGGCTGCAGTCACTGGCCCGGATGTTTTGTAGGCTTTGCCAGCACCGACCTGCTCCAGCGGGGAGGAGGTGCTTGAGAGGAGTGCGGTCCCAGTCCTGGACCCAGATCACGGTAAGAAGCTGTTCCACAAAGAGAGTAGACCTGGAAGGATTAACAAGAATGCGGTCCCAGTCCTGGACCCTAATTAAGATTGGAAGTTCATTCATTTTCTATACCCGCTTATTCCTCACTAGGGTTGTGGGGCAAGCTGGAGCCTATCCCAGCTGACTACGAGCAAAGGCAAGGACCCACCCTGGACAGTTTGCCAATCCATGGCGTGCACACCATTCCCTCTCACACTTATGGGCAATTTAGTGTCTCCAATTAACCTGATATGCATGATATTTGGAATGTGAGAGGAAACCGGAGTACCTGGAGAAAACCTGCGCAAACACGGGGAGAACATGCAAACTCCACACAGACAGACCCCAGATTTGAACCCACAACCTTCTTGCTGTGAGGCAGCAATGCTAACCACTGCATTTGGATTGGTAGCTTGTGAAAATAGACTGCTTTTCCAAAAAAAAAAAAAAGTCGCCATTTGGATATAAAAAAACTATGTTTTTGACCGGATCGTCATTGCAACAATTAATGTTTCAGCTGTCAGTAATTATTTTAACCCCAGCTAATGAAGAAAGTAGCTTCTCATTCCCTCAAAAATGAATCAGAAGACATATCCTGTCAGATCTTGCCTTCTGCGGTCCAGCACACTGGCCAATTAAGATCCAGATTGCAGCCCCACTCAGCACTCAACCAGGATCATCTGTTTCTCATTACCACTGAGTGGTAGCGATGTGTATGAATGCCACAGCCTTACATTGGAAACTCTTGTAAGCCATACCTGTGTAAACTGTGTCTCGACTATTTTGCGTATCTATCTATCTATCTATCTATCTATCTATCTATATATATATATATATATATATATATATATATATAAACAATATAGAACGAAACCATTGATCTCAGTGCTGTGTAGTTCCTGTACTTTCTTCCTAAAGAAACTTAGATTCATATTTTGTTTGCCATTTGTCAGACAACGTAGCTCCAAGTTTAGCTTACTTTTTGTATTACCTTAGTTTGCACTTTTAAGGAACCTCGCTTCCTGTTTTGTTTGTATCTTTTTCGTATATGCCTTCTGCCTGTGCTGCAGGCATAAAAAAACATACAACCAAATCCACCTTTGCACTTGAGTCCAGTCCAGGTTTTCCTGGCCTCCGTGCCAGCCCTTACATATCCCTAATGGCAGAAAAGATGTTACTGTGTTTTGGAAGGGGCAAATGAAATTAAGCCTAGTACTGCATGATTAACAAGCTACAGTCATAATGTAGATGTATGCATGGTGAATTTCTGTAATTTGTAAACAGTATTTAACTGTAAAATTTGAATAATTTATTTGTTTCACAATATGAAAATGGAATGAAAATAAAAACCATAAGTTAAGCATTTGGTACATAAATTAATTGATGTACTGTTTAACTATGTTTCACCATAAATAATACAATAAGCTCTATTTCAGCAATCTACAGTTTCACATCCTCGCTATTTTATAAACTAAAAAAAAAAGAAAGAGTACAATATTTACAGTGTTAAGGTTCAATCTTACACACAGTAAATCCAGCACAGGAGGTGATACGGCCTCAAGCTTGAGCTGTTGGAGCTAGTAGAGGTAGGTCATAGTTTACAACACAAGTGAACTTCGTTTCAGTGATCGATTCAGCTGTTTAGTTCTATTGCAGCCCACACTGTTTTAATACAACAAGGCTATGGAATGAATGTGTCCTCATTCTTGATCTATGCAACATTTAAGCAAAAGAGTCGGAAAAAACTGACACCAATATTTCAGCCTAATAATAATAATAATGCACTGCCTGGCTAAAAACAGATGTCCACTCTAATATTTTGTTGGACAACCTTTAGCATTGATCACGGTTCACATTCAGCATGGCATTGTTTGGACAATCAAGACTAGAGTTGCATTTAGTTTTGACAGAGATCTTGTATTGACGACGTGAGAGTCAAACCACGCCATAAAGCCTTCTCCAGAACATCCCAAACACTTTCAAGTGAGTAAGGTCAGGACTCTGTGGTGGTTTATGAGTGGAATTGACTCCTCATTTGAGCCTGATGAATTTTGACATTGTCATCCTGGAATATACCTGTGCTGCCAGGGGTTTAAAAAATCCATCTATGCGATTCCCTGGTCATTCAGTATGTTCAAGTAGTCTCCTGACTTCATTTTATTGGTCCGTAATGTTGCTGAGCATAGATTCGACCAATTGAAGCAACCCCAGATCGTAGCACTACCTCCAGAGGCTTTTACAGTGGGCAATATGCCTATGGACGGGTTTTCTCTCCCCCTGATGTGTCCATCACTGTGGACTAGGGTAAATCTGGAACCATTAGACCACATGACCTTTTACATTTCTCCACAGTCCAATCTTCATGCTCCTTAGCAAACTGAAGTTTGTTTTTTTTTCATCTACAATTGAAGACCTGAGTGCTAGAAGTACTTTAGTCATATTTAGCAAAAAAAAAAAAAAAGAGCTGACAGCAGTATTAAAAACCACAATGGCCAGAGCATCATATGATACCAAAGATTTCTCCAAAGAATTACTCAAGCCCTTTGTATTGCTGTGTTACAGTGGTGGCGCCAGAACTAGGAATTCGGGGGGCACAGAATATCACTTCATTACATACAACAATTAGTCCTGGTAAGTTCTCAGTCATTTTCCTTCATTGACGCATTTTCCAATTATAGTAATAATCCATTGGCAATTGAAGACGCTGCAGCTTCTCTCCCAATGTGATCTAACAGTAATGAAATAATGGGCTAAATTCAGCGCAGAAAAATAATGTAGTTATTAATGGGCCTATGCTTCACAAAAGACAAACTGCTCTAAAACTTCTTCGCTCTGTTTTCCGCACGTTAGGCGATTTAACTTGTGCTTCATGATTGTTTAAATTCATCGTTTAAAAACTGAAAAACAACTTCCATGCATAAAGACTTATATTCCGTGTGAGAATCTCCTTATCCGCGTTCCAGTGAAATATTTCTTTCACTCTCAGTGCAGCGAGGGTTAATTTAAAAGTGGGACTCGGCAATTAAACATTAAAAGCATGACACTCAAGCCATATGCGTGATAGTTGACTGGTATGCAGTTTTGAACAACGCTGATTTAAATGCACCAAATATGCGTCCAAATGAGTGATTGTAGTCTTACCTAAATGGAGAGAACTAGCAGCGCCTGATAGGTTGGAGAGCTCTCGGATAGAATCTATAGTTAATTATGAAAATGACTGAGAACAAGTCAGGACTAATAATTGTTTTAAAGGGACATCACATATATTTTAATATTCTGGAGGATTATTCAATATTCAAAATGTTTTTATTTATTTATTAATTTTTGTTTCCACTGTTTTCCTCTCATCCAGGAACTTACACGTCTTTTAGTTGTATTATCTCCTTTGATTGGTTTAGCGTACTGCGTGCCTCTCCCGCCAGGTGTGTGCATGTTCCCACATTCCCGCATGCCTCAGTGGTGTGTCTGTATTCCCTTACTTAGAGCCTGTCCTGTTGCTGGAATGTCGCTTGATAATGTCCAAAGCAACCAGTCGGTAATCTTCTTATTTTGTAAATCTGTCAACTTTGAAAATGATTATAATTTATAATGATCATGAAATATGGAAGTATGTCTCATAGTCTTATCAAGTAGAAGAAGCTCTGAAGCCTACTTCCAGGTCTGCAGGATTTGGACCACGTTCCTGTTACCTCGTAACCTCAGACCGTTCTCCTGCTGAGTTTATAAGGAACTCCCTCCGAGCCTTCTGCAGTCATTAAGATTGAGAATACATTCCTGCTAAACTCACCTGACTCTCCATCTGACAGTTTAGCTCTGCCGAGGGTGATCTCCGGCTCCCATCTGCCCCAGGACGCCACTGGCCTGGTGCGGACATGCCCCTTACCCAAGCTCATCACCATCTGAGCTGAACTATGACAATCCCCACTGGGCTCCGTCCCTACCTGTCACTACCATATTCCTATCAATAAACCATACTATTGGATTGTACTCTGCCTTTGCATCTGGTTCCTTGTCTAAATCATAACAGTGCAGCTCATACTTGCTTGGAACAAAAAGGCATGCATTTTGAAAATACTAACAAACTATTCCCAGATACAAACTGTGAGAACACAAAAAGGGCAGAATCAAAGCTTTTTTTAAAAAAAAAAAATCTTGCTCCATTCTGTAACTTAGTAGGTATGCAGCTAATTATGCACTTGTTTTTTTTTATTCATTTTTTTTTTCTAAACGTGTATATTTCAAGACATCGTCTATGTGCGAAGGAGGTGTTACAAGTAAACTGCACTGTGATGCTTGCTGCTTGTTTTCCATTGCATTTTGCTGTTTTCCTATGTAAAGAAAAAACTGCACACAAGATGTCTTGAGGAGGTCAGTTGACCAAAACATCGACTAATAAATTAATTGCAAGTGAGAGGACAGTGTGCGGGAGTTTTCCCTTTACTTTAGTCCACAGCTGGCCCTTCTCCTACGCACTGTCTGCTTACCGGTGTACAAAAAAAAAAAATTCTTTCAACTGTCCTATGTAAAACACAACAGGTCTTTTGAGACATTCTTCATAGGAAATGATCAATGTTTCCTCATTTAATTATTTAGCAAGAGTGCTGAGCTGTGGTAGACATTTCTTTAATTTGTCAATTTGGCATCATGTGATTGGTTTAGGATAGACAGCACATCTGGTAATACTCGCCTAAGCCTCAAAACACCACGAAGAAGCCCATGCATTGAGGCGAAATTCCTTTTCCACACCTCCTTCTGGTTTTCAGAAAAAATGCATAAATCCTAAAGGCAGTGCCCAGAAATGTCCCAAACACTTTTTGGAATGACAAATACAGATTGACAAGCAAGGAGTTGGGTAAAAGCCAGGAGAAGTGCATGTCGCAAGTGCATTTTTGAAATGACTGATTGTAGTCAATTTATAATACCGGTAAGTGGAAATCTTGTATGGTTTGCTTTGAAGCAAGGATCGGTTGAAAAATTTCTATCATGTTGTGCATTCTGGAAGCATCACTGAAGTGACAATAATGATGGTCAAGCACACCTTCGAGTGTAATAATGCGATTATACAACTATTACCAACAAAATAAAATGCACAATCAAAATTTATTCATACTGTGGGCATTTCGCTCTCCAAATTTTTTTGCTAGTATTCTTTTCGTTTCAGTGGAAATACATGTGATCTGATGTTAACTAGTCCTTGTCAGCCAGCCAACTTGGGCTTATGTTTTCTAGACATTGTGATTTCCCAAAACTGAATAATACCACACATAGCAACACAAAACTGCTTCACTAGCTCAATCATGTTGTAACTAGAAAAAAATAATTTTTTAATGGACTGATAGTTACACTTCTGCCGACATCTCAGTCATTTTTAAGCTAACAGGTGCCGTGCCGACGATTCACTAGCACAGTTTTCAATTTCAATTTCATTGCATAGCGCTTTTCACAGAGACTGTCACAAAGGCACTTTACAGTGAGAGATGAGTTACTGAAAGTGCAGTGCCCAGTCTATTCCCCCAACAGCAAATGAGGCAAAAAAAAAAAAAAAAAAGAACTCCCAGTAGGGAGGAAAATCTCAAACAGTGGTGAGGGGAAAAAAAAAAAAAAAGCTGCAACTGCTACAAACTTATATTAATGGTTATGTTTAAATATAGGCAACAGCTTTCCAGTGTCAGCACCAAAGTAAACATCTATCTTTTAATAAACTCACCAGCAGATGTTACATTTCAGCTGGGGGTGTGTCACTGCAACTTAACCTTAGCTCCGATTAATGTGGCCAAGCAGCAAAAGAAACCTGTAACATTAAGGCTGAACAGAGTTATAAAATTTCAACCCCACCTTTCGGGGGCTGAAGCTAATCACCTTAATTTCAGGTTATTTTCAATTTACCTCTGCAATATTAAGATAGGCGGAGTAATATTTTCAGTGATGAGGTATTTTTCATTTGAGCACAGGCTGCCCGTGCTGTCTTGCTCATTTAAAAACATTCTAAACGTCTAATTGACCAATCAGATTGCTTGGTCGGATCTACATGTTGTCCTTCAAGGTCTAAAGGATAATTTACCGTCTTTCGCCATAATTGCTGCATTCATATTACCAGGAAGAGACTTAGTCACATTTCAGAGCAATACAGCACTTTGTTCACATTACAAGCCTCGGTCTTCAATTCCAGTTTTTTCTTGAATCAGATTTCCTTGTCTTCACTATTCACAGTCAAAATTTCAAGTTAGCTAACCCTATCTGTAATGTGAAAGCATCTGCCCTCCGTAGCAGCAGGCAAGCGCCCATTGATATGTTTTTTGCACCTGCGTCATAAACAAAAAAAAAAAGTGTCGCATTTATGAGAGCACTTATGGTATTAAACCCTGTTTCAAACCGTGAAATTGACAAGCTTGTAACAAATGCATGGGTGGAATTTTGCCCTGGAGGATGGCAAACAGTCCACCTGATGAGGTTGAGAAGGCAAAAAAAAGCCAGACGGCCTGCTTTTTAGGTTTTTAACCGTGTACAGGCAAAATGCTACCTGAATCTGACCTTTCTCATTTATTTTTCATAGCCAGGTATTAAATTTGTATCCAAACTAGAACCACATATGAATGTTGCTCAACTCCAATTTGAAGATTGGTTAGAAGGCAGATATCTGTGCCCATGCAGCTCTGAAAACAACAGAATCTCTGCCACATTTAGGCAAAAAGTCAGATTTGAGTCACTTCACCCTGGTTATGTGAACGATGTGCACATCACTGGAAATCATGAATGTGAGCCGTCAAGATTAGTCTATCTGACCAGAACAAATTATCGAAGTTGAAGAATGAGGCTTAAAGTCTGAACATGACAATTGTCCAAAGTAGCCACAGCTATTTGCCATATAGGAGAAAAACAATGCTTTATTGGAAATATTGGCAAAAAGGGCGCGCATTTTTAACTGACCGAATTAAAGAAGATAGCGAATCAATACGGGCAAAATTACTTAGCTGAACGTGTGACTTTCCCCTTTTACACCGAGCAGGATTAGTTCATTATCATTAGCCTAGTCTTTTGTCATTTGGTACCAAACAGTTTTTTTAGTGACCACTTGGGCCGCTTTTATCACTTAGAAGCCAATTGATAATTCTGTTTAATCAGTGACAATTTCCCCCTCTTTTTATGCAATTTCCAACATAGAATAATCTGAATATGGAACTCTTTTGGGCAGCCATTTCTGACATAATGTGGTTGAAGTAGTAAATAATCCTTATAAACATGAAAAGTGTTATTATGGGGGGGGGGTTCTGGCATTGCAATTGTAATGCGGGAAGAGGGATAACCATCAGGACTGACTTTGGGAATGGCAGACTTAAAGGATAAAGTGGGAATTCACTGGAACATTGTTCAACATGAACAAACTGAAAGGAACGGGCTTTGAATCCAAATGCAGTTCAGCATCTGCAGGGCGTTTATTAGGGTTAACACAGCTCATGGTCAAATACAGAATCAGATCGATAGCCAGGCAAACAGGGTAATGCAGAATAGTCAGAATCAGAATCAGGGGACAAGCAGAAATATTCGGTAACCAGAAAATCAATCCGCACAAAGACAGTAACAATAGGGGTTGAGCTAAGGGAATGGAAGGGGAAGGAAAAGGGAATTGGATGGGATAAGGGAATAACACAGGAGAATCTAAACAGATGGGTACAAAATGGGAATTAGGGAGAACGAAGTACTAAGCAATCAACCAGCAATCAAACAACGTAATACAAACAATCAATAACGAGACTTACGGGAGAATTCACAGAAAACGAGCAATCAACAATCGAAACCAAGAAAACGCAGAAACGAGACTTAACCAAAGCGAGCTATGGGAAGAAACGAGTCCACCAGAAGCAGGGGAAAAAGTGGGTCTTTGAAACACAAACTAATTAAGTGGAATCCCAGCTAAACACAGGACAGCTGTAGAGAGAGGCGAAACTAGGAAAGCAAGGACAGTGATAGGAGAGAGAGGGGAAACAGGTGGAGTTCTAACTCTGATCTAACTAATCACCCGTGCCTCTCTAAACTACTCTCAGGTGTGGATAGTCAATGAGAACAGCAAGAAAGAAGAAAGTGGAATTACCTCACCGAAATACAGGGAAGAGAGTGTGATGAAAAAGACAATACACCACGAGACAGAAACGAGACGAAGACATTCAAGACCAAAGACAGCGCAATCTTACAGAAGCATACATACTCTAAAAGAATAAATATGATAAATAAATAAATAGCAACTAAAAGTACTAAAACATACTAAAAACAAACATATAAATCTGCGATTTCTAACACAAACACAAAATAGCATTATATTCTAATAATGTATTGCAAAATTGACCCAAAACAATTTAATATTTTGATAAACTTTTTTTTTTTGAGTAAAACGCTAAGATTCCCATTGCTTTCAGAATGTGTATGTTGACAGCAACACTAATACAGAACAAAATGTGGCTTTCTGTAGTAGTATTTTAATAATTTAATTAGGCAACTAATGAGGTCATTACTGCGATTGCACTTTTTTTCCACATTTTAATTGGTAGTTAGCACTTTGGGGACAAGCAGAATGATATTTTATTAATGTACCAGCTTGTTCATAAAATATTTAGTGAATGATTGCGATCAATAGGCAGGTTGGCCTCTTAATATTTCAATACTTGGCAGTTCTCCAACATTCTGTTCACAATGTGAAAACTGTGCTTTTGTAATTATGATAACTTCAGCTTACGTGTTGCTTATTCAGATCAGGCCATTGTGAGAAGCAGATGATTTTAATTAAATGGCTCACCTGGAATGAGAAATGCAATATGGGCAATTAGCCGATGCTCTCGACTTCAGATGGCTTAGTTTTTTATTGGGTTGTGGGTAAATTACTGTCCTTGGGAAAAGCAGAATTGTTTGACTAGTTCAGACATCTGGCCACATGATGATCATGTGATGATGGCATGCACCTCTGAACTCTCCATACATGGTTGAGTACAACTCCGCAGAGGCAACTGCGGTAGTGTGGCTGACCACTGGTGAGGCACTGAACCTCGAATACCTAACTTTGAAAAATGTTTTTTTTTCATGTCATGAAGATGTTCAGAGTTAAATTTTCTAATTTTTAGCTCGCCGGGACGAATGTCCGGAGCGCTATTGTCGTACCCCCGGCGTCCCCGTCCGCGTCCGCGTCCGTCCGCGTGCAGAAAAACTTTAACCTTGCCCCCCGGCGAGCTTTGCTGTCTTTCTGACAACTCTTGTTAAATGTATATTTCATACACCTTTTACACAGGCAGTCTGTTTAGTTGGCTGCACTGCGTGAATTACTGCAATGGCAAAGAATTCTGCCATGATGAATGTTAGACATTGAAAAAGAATGCAATGTGGAAATTGTCCATTTTGATGACTGGCAGATAGACTCTGGCTGATATGCCAGTGTAAAGTCTTGAACAGATGTCGTTATGGCCAGTCAGAATACCATATGAGAACTTTGGGCAGGGAACATGACAGCGCATCATAACCCAACCCCAAGCCAGTGCATTTTCAACAGCATGGCAGATTTAAGGCTCATTTAGCTGATGTAATCAACTTTGGATGGCTCAGAATTTTTGCAGGGATGTTCATGTGATGTTCATGTGCTCCTCTGAACTCTCTCGAGATCAAGCTGGATATGCAGTGGAGCACAAATTTACTAAAGCAACTGTGGTAGTGTGGCTGACCATGCGGACTCACTCTCATTGGTTGGGCATTGAACCCTGAAAACCCCAATTAGAAAAATAGCTTCTCAGTCTTCCAAATATGTTCAAAATTGACAGGATGTTCCAAGTAATTTGCTCTAATTTTTAAAAGTATGTTTAATGCTCCTTTTACTGAAGTGATATGTTAGGCTGGCTGCACTGAGTAAACAATGACAAAGGCAGTGATGCTGCGTGACTTGCCATGGTGAATGTCATGTCACCACTGAAGCAGCACGCAATGTGGAAAGTGTCTCGATTAGTGACGGCAGGACTCCGCCCTAGTCGCTCGCGTCAAGTCTCTTACGATTGTGTCTGTAAAGCCAGTTGGAGTAGCAAAGTCATCTTCAGACAGCTTTTATCTGATTGTTAGGACCACTTGAAGCTTCCATATGATTTGTTACTGACATTTTCCCTGGGACACAATGATTGAAGCAAATTTCCTCTTATCCTCCATCCCCACACACACACATGCACACAGACCTGTACATGCATACAAAGAGTGAGAGAGAGAGAGAGAGAGAGAGAGAGAGAGAGAGACACACACACAAACACGCGTGGGCGCGCACACACACATACACACAAACATAATGAATTTCTATTCAGTCGGAGTATATGCACATCTGCTTACGTTCCTTCCTTTTCAACATTTTTCAGCGAGTCAGTGATTCACAAACATCAAGGCAATTTTTCTTGAACTCTGGTCTTCATATGCTTTAATCAGCCATCCTCCATTACATCGATCAAAGATTTAATGCTTTATTGTGTACCAGGCCACTTGCTTGAAAACCACATTTGGGATCTCTAACCCATTAATGACCACTGTCCCATTTTTGGGACGCGGCACATTTTAACCTCTGTAACCCAACTGAATGCATTACTGTGACAAAGCTGCTGTGGTTAATCAAGTAACTCGCCTCGAGGAAAAGTGCTTTAGAGAGTAGTCTCCCTTTACAGCAGTAGCGGGGACCGCCATTTGCATGAATTTCTTGAAACTGAAACAGCACTATGCGATGCTCTAAACGGCGAGGGCGCCATTTTTTTTTTTCTGAGACTCATTTTTATTCAACGCGAAGAACAAAAATTGGAGATTACAACATCTTATCTAAATATGTTTTTCTCAGAATGATGATTTTTTTTTAATGCTTCCAACGGTCTGTGTACATCTGTAGTTAGACGTACATATTTTGGGTCCTCGATGGCAAAGTAATTATTTTTCACCAGAATTTAAAATTTACACGTTCAATGTACACTGTATCCGATACTAAAATGTAACTTTTACTTTGAACAGAAATTTGGGCATTAATGGGTTAATTTTGTATGAAAACAGGAAAACTCCCAATGAAACCATAGTTTGTGTGCGTGATTACTTTTAAAATCTCACATATTGCAAGATATTGTATAAAATAAGGTGGAACGTTTTATTTTGGTCTCTGCTTCGAGCCCAATTTTAACATTACAGTGGCATAATTCTCAAATGATTCTGGGCTAATGCAGCAATTAAAAATAACTTCAACGCTTCAGATGACTTAAATGAAGTGGTTCTTCCTTCCAGTGAACAAGTTGCCAATGAAAATAATACACGACACTGTTGAACAGTTTTGAATCACAAAAATTTGTGCATATTCATGAATGAAGCAAATCATTCATTTACTAAGCACAACACTGATTAAATACAGCAGAGATATCAACAATTCCACAATACTGGTTAAGATAATTTTAAAAATAAAATCTTTACTTATGATTGCGAAGCCCCATTATCGACCACTATTAGTCCAATGTATTAACAATTCAACTCAGTGGCATGCTATCAGAGGTTTGGAAGATCTTCAATAACCTTACCTTTTAGCATAATTGCTCTCAAGCTGTTTCTGTTTAAGTTCACATGATTATCAATCAGTTTATTTACAGAATAATCAAAGCCAATATGTGGTCCATAATGATTAAGAAAAGATAATGACAAAGTGACTGCCAATTAGCTGCATTTATATAACAGATTTGACATTGTTAGGATGGTAATAATCCAAAAAAAAAAAAAAAAAATGTAAAAATGTTTTCTGACTTCCATCTCTCATTTCAGCATTTTTTCAGCAGCATAATTAATCATCAGACTAGGCTTGACTGCGCATAAGATTGCACTTCAGATGTAGGCTATTCCAAAGAATTGCCCCTGGTTTTCACAGCAACCTTTGGCCTTTAATTAGGTTATTATCTAAATTAGCCAAACTATTCATGAAATCTGACATTTCATTAAATTATCATGAATTACCAACAAATTTGTGTAAGCAACCAATTAACTCAATTAGTCAGGGTAATTGATAGAAATAAAAACTTGCATACACACCGGCCCTCTAGGAATGGAGTTGCCCATCCCTGTTGTAAAGCATACTGACATTTTATCATTGTCATTTATGCACTGAGGAAAACGCTTCATGACTTTGTGGTGCAATGTACAACAGTGCTATCAAAAATACATTTTTTACAGTATTCTACCTGTTGGTCATGGCGACTAATAAGGCAATGTAAAGTGCGATAGGTTTAGCCCAGGGGTGTCCAATCTTATCCGTAACAAGCCGGTGTGGGTGCTGGTTTTTGTCCTAACCAGCAGTGCTACTGCACCTGATTCCACTAATTAACTAATCAGGGGTTTCAATCAGGACATTGGTGGGTAGAATCAAGTGTGTTAGTGTTGGGCTCTAACAAAAACCAGCACCCACACCGGCCCTTTCTGGATAAGATTGGACACCCCTGGTTTAGCCAATCAAGCTTTGAAAGGTCAGGTTACTGAAAGTTTTGTATACACCTGACGATATGCCACTGATGCAACATAACTGTGTCACATAATCCAAATGTTATTGCACCAATGAGCTAATTCAGTGCAGCAAAACTATTTCATATTAAGCACAGCAGAAACTGAAAATATATTTTCAGTTGTTATTCGTTTTGCCATGCTATATGTTGTAGCACATAGTACACTCTTACTTAATTTTCAATTTTGTTTCAAAAATGACCAAAAAGAAACCACTTTCTTAAGATGTTGGCAATTTGTGAGATTGTCAAGAAACAGAAGATTTTATACAGGGATATGCACTTCTGACTTAAAAACTCATGCTGGGTCTTACAAGAATGCAGAGAAGGGTGGAAGGTCTGGACATGCAGATGTTTTGGAGAAGAAACAGGTGCCACAGTGGATTTCTGTGGGAAACTTCATGGAATAGCGCAACAGCAGCGAAGAGATCATTCTGGAATGCTGGCCTCAGACAGAATTTGAAGGAAAAAGCCACTTTTGAGACTGGCAAAAAAAAAAGGATAAGACTTACCAGAAGACACAGAGATATATAGGTAAATGGTTTCTTTCGTCACTGTTACATATTCTGATATTTGGCGGCAACTGTTCAACTAGCCTTCCACTATCCAATATCTGTGTTCGGGGATGGTGCATCATCCGTTTCTCAAACTACTGATTCTGATGTGCTCGTCCTTTTGTACGTCTGTACCTGGCATTTCCACTTCTTCTTCTTTTCTTCTGTGCAGTTAGCCTTATTCCCGAAGTTGTGGATAACATTTTTAGTTTCTTGGCATCTTTTTTTTTTGGGGGGGGGGATTTTTCCTTTATTTGATGGCTATATAGTGTAGAGAGACAGGAAAGCTGGGAAGAAGAATGGGGGAAGACAAGCAGCAAATGACTCGGACCGGATTCAAACCCAGGTCGCTGCAGGAAGGACACAGCCTTTATGGTATGCGCAACTTAGACCAATGAGCCACCGGGGCACCCCAGTTTCCCATAAAATAGCCTATGGGTCAAAATAATAATTTTTTTTTTTTTTTTTTCTTCAGTTTTGCACTGTTTACAATGACTGTTTTTGTTTCAAAATTACATACGATTGCAAAGCCAATGTTGTTTCAACAGCAACATTATCTATTGGAAACAGAAAAAGTGATTTTAAACATCACGTCTTGGCTAAATTTTTAATCTATTTAATGCTTCTTTTTTGAATAGTATTAAATTTTTCCAAAAATATTTACACTTCGATTTCAGCTATTTCAAACTTATCAACAGTCCACTGATGTTGTGTAGGAACAGCGGCCATAAATAATAAAAAGGCTTCATTTTTTTCCCTTGAACTGCTTGAGGAAATATGGAATTAATGTCAGAAAGTGATGAACAATTGCAAGGCCTTTTAGATTGTGGATAATGAGGTGTTTCTATGAGAATGAACTGTAATTAGCAATCAGCTTTCCATTCTTGGATTGAAAAAAAAGACTGACTGCAGCGTAAGGAGGACCAAGGGTATTACATTTGATTGTGAATATTTTACTATTAAACTTAGATGGGGACTGCATGGATATAGTTAATAATTCTTGTACAAAATGATACTGAATGTCTCTTCAATATGGTGTTAGATTGCATGCTCCAGAGTTACAACCAAAATGTGTATTTTTCATTTTCCTTAAGTACAAAACCCAAAACCAGTGAAGTTGGCACGTTATGTAAATCGTAGATAAAAACAGAATGCAATGATTTGCAAATCCTATTCTACTTATATTCAATTGAATACACTGCAAAGACAAGATGTTTAATGTTCAAACTGAGAAACTTATTTTTTTTTTGCAAATAATCATTAACTTAGAATTAAAAGGCAGCAACACATTGCAAAAAAGTTGGCACCGGGGCCTTTTTACCACTGTGTTACATCGCCTTTCCTTTTAACGACACTCAGTAAACGTTTGGGAACTGAGGAGACCAATTTTTGAAGCTTTTCAGGTGGAACTCTTTCCCATTCTTGCTTGATGTACAGCTTAAGTTGTTCAACAGTCCGGGGTCTCCGTTGTCGTATTTTACGCTTCATAATGCGCCACACATTTTCAATGGGAGACAGGTCTGGACTACAGGCAGGCCAGTCTAGTACCCGCACTCTTTTACTACGGAGCCATGCTGTTGTAACACATGCAGAATGTGGCTTTGCATTGTCTTGCTGAAATAAGCAGGGGTGTCCATGAAAAAGACGTTGCTTGGATGGCAACATATGTTGCTCCAAAACCTGTATGTACCTTTCAGCATTAATGGTGCCTTCACATATGTGTAAGTTGCCCATGCCTTGGGCACTAATACACCCCCATACCATCACAGATGCTGGCTTTTGAACTTTGCGCCTATAACAGTCCGGATGGTTCTTTTCCTCTTTGGTCCGGAGTACACGACGTCCACAGTTCCCAAAAACAATTTGAAATGTGGACTCGTTAGACCACAGAACACTTTTCCACTTTGCATCAGTCCATCTTAGATGAGCTTGGGCCCAGCGAAGCCGGCGGCGTTTCTGGGTGCTGTTGATAAATGGCTATTGCTTTGCATTGTAGAGTTTTAACTTGCACTTGCAGATGTAGCGACGAACTGTAGTTACTGACAGTGGTTTTCTGAAGTGTTCCTGAGCCCATGTGGTGATGTCCTTTACACACTGATGTCGGTTTTTGATGCAGTACCGCCTGAGGGATCGAAGGTCACGGGCATTCAATGTTGGTTTTCGGCCTTGTCGCTTACGTGCAATGATCTCTCCAGATTCTCTGAACTTTTTGACGATATTACGGACCGTAGATGATGAAATCCCTGAATTTCTTGCAATAGCTCGTTGAGGAATGTTGTTTTTAAACTGTTCGACAATCAGCTCACGCATTTGTTCACTAAGTGGTGACCCTCGCCCCATCCATGTTTGTGAATGACTGAGCATTTCAGGGAAGCTGCTTTTATACCCAATCATTTATTTATTATTTATTAACCTTTATTTAACCAGATGAGTCAAATGAGAACAAATTCTCATTTACAATGACGATCTGGGCAAGAGGCAACACCAGAAGCAGACACAAAAAAAAAAAAAAAAAAAAAAACAGATGACAGACAGACATATCAACAGGTACAACGACATCAATACAATGAAGTTACTAAAAACAAGTGCAACGATCTTTGACTGTTGAGTAGATCAGGTTTTTGAAAGAGTGGAGTGGAATGAATGAACTAAGTTTTAGGGTCTGTTGCAGAAAATTCCAGTCATTTGCGGCAGAGAACTGGAAAGAGGAGCGGCCAAAGGAGGTGCGGACTTTGGGGATAAGGAGATTGATGAGATTACTGGAACGTAAATTACGATTAGAGGTGTGAATATTGAGTAGTGACTGTAGATATGAAGGGGTTTTTCCAATGAGAGTTTTGTAGATATATGTGAACCAGTGGATCTGTCTGCGTGATTGGAGTGAGGGCCAATCATGGCACCCACCTGATCCCAATTAGCCCGTTCACCTGTGGGATGTTCCAAATAAGTGTTTGATAAGCATTCCTCAACTCTCTCAGTTTTTTTTGCCACTTGTGCCAGCTTTTTTGAAACATGTTGCAGGCATCAAATTCCAAATGAGCTAATATTTGCAAAAAATTACAAAGTTTACCTGTTCGAACATTAAGTAACTTGTCTTTACAGTGTATTCAATTGTATATAGGTTGAAAAGGATTTGCAAATCATTGTATTCTGTTTTTATTTACGATTTACACAATGTGCCAACTTCACTGGTTTTGGGTTTTGTAGTAGTCGCAGTTCTGTTGTGCATAAATTACAGATATTCTTACCAGGTTCATAACAATTTGATTATTATTCTTGCAAATCACATACCTCTTAAATTTTGGCTCTCTAAGACCGGTGGCTGAAAATAGGTATGCATCTCGAAACCTTAGCACTCAAAAGTTTTGTTTCATAGGTTATATATATATATATATATATATATATATATAATATATATAATATATATAATATATATAAATATATAATATATGTGTGTGTTAGAGTTAACAAAATACCAGCAGTGACCTAGACCACTGCAAACTCTGGCTGCGCTTTATGGGTTGTGAAATACCCTTCGTAGTGTGGGTGGCACTGCTGTAAAGGCATGCCCTATATGTGGGCTGTGCTCCCTGCAGGGGGGCCACTATAAGCTCTGTAAGAATCAATTTCTTGTTGGAGACTTTAGTGCATGACATACTGCCCCATTTCCGAAAAAGTTTGGACGATGTGTAAAATGTATATAAAAGCATCTGCAATAATTTGTAAATCAAATAAACTCTATAGTTAGGTTATAATGGTACAGAGACAACACATTTAATGTTGTGATTGAGAAATTTTATTGCTTTTTGAAAATAATCTGTTGATTATGAATTTGATGCCAGCAACAAGTTTCAAAAACATTGGGACATGGGCAACAAAAGAGTAAGACTGAAAAAGTTTTATGATGCTGGTTGAACATCTCACAGCAAATTTAGTTACTTAGCAACCTGTCAGTTGCATAAATGGGTATGAAAACTAGGTGAAGCTAGTGAAGATGTGACTACTCTGAGAAAGACTGCACTGGAAAATAGGTCAACAATTTAATAATTACGTTTCTTGACATAAAAATCATGAAGAATTTGGAAATTTCATCCTCTACGGTTCATAATACCATTAAAATATTCAAACGATCCACCGAAAACACTGTACACAACAAACAAGGCCAACAACTGATATTAAATGGCCATGATCTTCAGGTTGTTAGGCGGCACTGCATTAAAAAGAGATTGAATGCTGTTTTGGAAATCATTGCATAGAGTCAGGAACACTCCTGTAAACCATTGTCAGTACACAGTTTGCCACTGCATCCACAAATGCAACTAAAAACTCAGTCATATAGAGAATAAACGATGTATAAACAATATCCTGAAATGCTGTCACCCTCTCTGGGCTCAAGCTCATTTAAGATGGACTGATGTGAAGTGGAAAACTGTCCTGTGATCTGACAAATCAAAATGTGAAATTCTTTTTGGAAATCATTACATTCTCTTTTTATATAAATTCTACAATATCCAAATGTTTTTGGAAATGGGGTTGTAAAACAAGTTCACCATACCAACAAACAGTTATCTGGTTATCTCTTTTGACTCCATAATCCATTGCATCCCTTCTCAAACATTACATATGTGTGTGTGAGTGCTGCAGTGTTAAGTTAATGTATATCAGTTCGTGCCTTTGTAATTGGTTTGTTTGGGATAGCGTGGATTTTTGACTTTACTGAGTTTACCTCTGGGTGTTATCCACAGAACAAAAAGTGGTCCCTTGGATTATTATCATCTTTATGCACCAGTGACACGGTGTGGTGGTCTGTCATGGCCCTCAGTTGGTTGTCTGAGAGTCACAGTGTGGTGGACTGTCATGTCCCTCAGTTGGCTGTCTGAGAGTCATGGTGTGGTGGACTGTCATGTCCCTCAGTTGGCTGTCTGAGAGTCACAGTGTGGTGGACTGTCATGTCCCTAAGTTGGCTGTCTGAGAGTCACAGTGAGGTGGACTGTCACGTCCCTCAATTGGCTGTCTGAGAGTCACGGTGTGGTGGACTGTCATGTCCCTCAGTTGGATGTCTGAGAGTCACGGTGTGGTGGACTGTCATGTCCCTCAGTTGGATGTCTGAGAGTCACGGTGTGGTGCACTGTCATGTCCCACAGTTGGATGTCTCAGAAGGGTTCAGCAGCCTTCCCGCAATTGCTTAGAAGAAAGCGGCTCTCATACAGATGTCTGACACCTACAAATTCATATGAAAAAGAGGTGACTCCAACTTGCACTGGATAACCCGAGAAACGAACTGAACCATGCAAAGGGTTTGCGTGTCAAACGCATTGGTTTTCCTCAGTCTTTGAAACCTAAGTAATATGCTTAATAACAATACTTTTGTTTTGCTTTTAGTGCATCACGCCATCACGCAAGCCTGTTCTTTCTTGTTTTCCTGCGACCCAGCTCTGTAATTTTTTATTATTTTTTTTAAATAACAGTTGGAATCAAACCCAGTCATCTACTTAGACAATTGTGATACTGGCTTTGAATGTCTGGTCGGAAATTTCTGAGAGCTGAATTTCGCAAAGAAATTCTTTTAGCTGTGTTCTGAAGTGTTTGAGCATGATATGAGTGGTACACACAGCTGTGCAGCAAGTCCAGTTAAAAAATCAGATGAGCCACTGCCAGGACTGCAGAGTGGTTATTGAAAGCTTGAAGAAAATCTCATATAAGCCTGTTTCCCTCTGGACTTTAAAGCTGAACAGACTGCCCGGGCCCTACCATACATCAGCCATTATGGCAGCAATCATGATCACCACCTTCGGGGGGTCAAATGCCCGATGATCTCAACCTCTAACATTCAACTGACTCATAGATGGTGGTCATTATTCAGGATTTCTGTCTCGAAACTGGTATCTGCCAAAAACCGACCTAAACTTCAATACTAGTCACTTTTGATCTTTGGCTGTACCTTTATTTCTGAGCTCAAGAATAATATGTTAATGTTAGGCTTGACAGAGAATTATGAAACAAGGTTTAGAAGGAAAGAACTAGTTAAAAGAACATGGTCGGCAGCCTTCTCAACAGTTCCCCTCCCTGTACATATCATACGCATTTGTTGATTTCATGCTGAGGTGCAGGTTCTACAGTTGTTTATCATAGACTGGATAAACTTATTAGCTTATGAGCAGCATCAGGTATATGTGACAAGCAGGAACGTTGGCCTCCCCATGCACCCAGTCGACATCATTTGCTCATTTGCTTTTTTTGTCATCCTCATCTTGTTTTGTAAACAAGTTTCTATGTTATCATCTTGAAATACTGTCCCAAGGGGTCCGTTTAGTGGCCATCTTGATGGCCTTCTTGGATTTCTGACGTAAAACTCGAAAAATATGAAAAAAGACAGAAGATATGATAAATATGAAAAAAAATCCAAAAATTATTTAAACTAAAAATCTGGGGACCTTATCTCCCTGCTTGAGTTGCGGGAGCAATACCAGTTTAACCAAAGTTTAATTATTAATTACCAATAAGCAGCGCACACAAACAGATTCACCCCAAATTTGATTGTGTTTCAGATTTCACAGGGACAGTACTACATGATCCAAATACTCATGAGCTGGAATCGTGCCTTGATGATGGTGATGGTGAACTACAGTTCCTGGAATAGTGATAGTGTGGTGGTGGTGGTGGAACAGCCTGCCAAAGTCAAAGAAACACAAGAGTAAGATTGGTGGTGGGTCAGAAAAGGTGCAGGAGTGTCCTCCAGTGAGTTGTATTTTACATGAGAGTGGCATTCAGCATGGTGATTTTACTCCAAGTAAAGTCATGGGTTCTGCCACGGACAAGCTGGCAACCCCATTGTTAGCAGCCTTGGAAATAAGGCAGCAGTCACTTCATGTTTCTTGGGTACCACAGTTACAGATTTAATTGCAAAAGCCCCCAGCATACTGGTTCAGCATGTCAGTATCTGAATCTGATTAGTTACTTCTTATACGCATTTTATATTTGTATCTGTTATTTTCTTTGCCGTTTATTTTAGCAGTTTTTTGTATTAGCCTAGTCATTCCCTTTCATCTGTCAGCCGCCACGTGTCTTCAGTGTTCATTCCCACACTCACACTGCCCGTCGTCCACTGTTAGTTGTTTGATTATTCGCTTATTTGGAACCACACTTCCCTGCACATTCTTCGGCTCCACACACCTGCACCCAATGCATCAGGGCCTTAGCTTTCCTGTATATTCCCCCATTTCAGTGTATTACCTTACAGTTTGTCAAGCCAGTATTCCTGTGTCTTACATATGAGCATCTTCTGATTTGTGATACTCCTGCTCACAGGTTGGTTTTTTTATTGGTTTATGATTCAGTCCTGTCGCCTTTGTTTGATTGATTACCTGTGTTTTATTTCTGATTGGTTTTTCGAATTATGATCTCTCTTTGTAATTTGGCTTTGGCGTACCCACATCCTGGTTTTGGACTTTTGGACTGAACTCTCTGATTCACGGATTCTCTTGTCTGAACTGCACTCTCACTGCCTGCTACTTTCCTGGATTGTATGACCTTGAATACTAATAAAACCTTTGACTTAGCTCATTGTCTGCATAGGAGTTCTGCACTTTTCTTGTGTCACAGTGTTGGTATGCACAAAAAGTGATTTTACATGTTGGCATAAATTATATTCCTTGCCAAAAATCAGAGATATTAAAATTTGATTTTACACATTTTTTCAATAGCTTAGATGGCTGTGGCTGCTGCATTTTTATCTCTGGCCCTATTCTGACATGAGGATGGGGAGCAGGAAGATTCACTGAACCTCTCAGCATTCATTCACGGCCTCAGTCACAATGTATGTAGGGCAGCATCAGTTTCTTTGACAATATTAAGTATTAGGAGCCTGCTGAATTTCTTTGAAAGGACTGGGTGCATCCGAATTGAAACAGCGTTTGTATGCTAATGAAAAATATTATTCACCATGTATTGAATTCCTTGTATGGGTGACTACTTACAAACTTAAACTCTAACCATTAGAATCACATTACCCAATGTTGTGAACTGTACTTTCCTCTTTGTTTCTCTTTGCAGGTGAGGATGTCTTAAATCTAAAATATAATGAAAGTTGTGGAGTTGCTGAGCACCCATGTAGGCCAAATGGCATCAACCCTGAGAATTACATCCCTATTAAGATTTATTCTCTTCTTAATTTTAACAGCAAAGTTATAGCAAAAAAAAAAAAAAACTCTCCTCTGATTTTTATTTTCATGTGTTTGGTCCATTGCATTTAAATACACGGAGCTTGGTCCCAAAAATAAGCATTATCAGAATTTGGCATAAATCCTCATGTTTTTGTGTCACAGACATGGATTTATGACTCATTTTAAAATTATACAATTCAGGTGAAGAGGTTGTGCATCTGTGATATGATAGGAAAGAAGTAGCAGGTGCAATACTCATTTTTTGTAAAAATATAACATAATGGCAGTGTCCACAATTGCTCTATTAATATACAATTTGAGGTATTAGCTATTGTATTGACATTAAATGTTAATCCAAATGTTTTTATTGCAGGAGACTAACATGTATCATACACCATGCACTTCCATCAGCTATATAATTGCTTTGTTTGACTTACTTGTACAACCCATTTAGTATCCCCTCTTCTTTTAACAACAGTTTGGAGACCAACTGCTGAAGTTTTGGGGAGGAATGTTGTCCTACTCTTGTCAGATGTAGGATTCTAGCTGCTCAACAGTCCTGGGTCTTCTTCTTCCAGATTTTTTGTTGTATGTTGCACCAAATGTTTTCTATTGGTGAAAGGTCAGGACTGCAGGTAGGCCAGTTCAGCACTCAGACTCCTCTACTGTCAAGCCATGTTGTTGTGATGGATGCAGTATGTGTTTGTTTGGCATTGTTTTGCTGAAATAAGCAAGGCCTTCCCTGAAGAGACATTGTCTAGATGGGAGCATATGTTGCTATAAAACCTCAATATACTTTTCAGCACTGATAATGCCTTTCCAAATGTGTAAGCTCCCCACACCATAAGCACTAATGCAGCCCGATACTATCAAAGATGTAAGCTTTTGACCGGTGCACTGATAACAAGCTGGATTGGCCCCTCTCTTTAGACTATGGTTTCCAAAAAGGATTTCAAAGGATTTGATTCTTCTGACCACAGAACAGTTTTCCATTTTGAATGAACTTTGGTCCAGGGAAGACAGCGGCATTTCTGGATCATGGTCACATATTGCAGGGTTTTCGCCCTGCAGTCCCTCCCCTGTGGCTTGCTCTCACCTCCACCTTAATGAGCTGCATCTGTTGCCTATTAAGGTGGAGGTGATTATCAAGGTATATAGGGCTGGCAGTTGCTAGAGCTCATTGTCACTGCATTTTAGATTTTTATACCCTGTTTTAACTTTTTTTTATTTAAAAATAAATTTTTTAAAGCCATTAAATTCTCCAGTTGTTACCAGCCTGGTGTTTGGGTCCTGAATTTCTCCTTAGACCCATGGTCCTAGCGCCCGCCGGATTGATTTTGTATCGAGCAGGAGCAAATCCATGACACATACGGCTTCTTCTTTGCATGACACAGCTTTAGCTTGCATTTGTAGATTGCATGGCGAACTCTGTTCACAGACAATGCTTTCTGGCGGTGTTCCTGAGCCCATGCAGCGTTTTCTAGTGCAGATGCCTGTTTAAGGGCCGTAATATACTTGCTGAAAACTATGCGAGCGCATAATGGCTGCCTTGCGTTACCTGCGTTGGTTTGAGTCGTCGGACATGGCCGGTCGCACATCTCAACGCGCGGTACCGCGACGCGTGCGTGAGTTGCAATATTGACATGACTCCCAGAGACCCTTGTGCAAATAAACACTGTGACCAGACCGGAACAGACAGACGGGAGTCCGATGATGGAGAGTTTTGAGGGCAAATTGACAGACCTGGTGAGGAGTGACCCAAGTGGAGACCGTCGGTATTGTGCATTTTGGCTGTGTAGTGCTGCAACAGGTATATGCACACACTGACACAGATGCGACCCGACGCGTACATGTACATTCGATCAAGAAGCAAGTGTATCACGGCCCTTAAATGCAGTGCCGTCAGAGGGCCCGAAGATCACAAACATCTACTGTTGACCTTCGGACTTGTCTCTTGCGCTCAGAAATTTCTCCAGATTGTCTGAATCTTTCGAAGATATTATGCACTGTAGATTCAAAGTCTACGCAATTTTACTTTGAGGAATATTTTTCTGAAATTATTTCACAATTTTCAGATGCAGTTTTTTTTTGCAGATTGAATAATCTCTGCCCATCTTTACTTCTAAGAGACTCTGTCTCTCTAAAATGCTCTTTTTTATGTCCAGTCATGTTTCTGACATTAGTTTCAAAATGCATCTCCAGCAGTTCTTTATTAGTACAACTTACGTTTCCAGCCTTTTGTTGCCCTTCTCCCAACTTTTTTGAGATGTATTGCTGCCATCAAATTCAAGTGAGCAAATGTCTTTCATGGAATGGTCAAATGTCTCACTTTCAGCATCTGATGTGCTGTCTATGTTCTATTGTGAATAAAATGTGGGTTTATGAGATTTGCACATCATTGCATTCTGTTTTTATTTACAATTTACACAGCATCCCAACTTTTTTGGAATTAGGGTTGTACACTCAAGTATTAGTCATCACCCTGCTGAAATAAGTCTGTAAATAAATAATTCAGGTGTGAAGCATTCAGACTGGTGAAGGAAGCAGGTACATAAAAGGAAAAAGGCTACAGAGGAAGCGTCGATGTTATAATTGTGAGGGTCAGGAGCAACATAATGTTCATGTATTGGGCAGGTAATAAAACGAAGTACACCTAACACAGTTACTTCATGCATGAGATCTGTGCATTATTCTTAAAATCTCCGATCAATTCCTGTGTCCAATTGACCCATCCTTTTATTTCGTTCTTTTATTTCATTCGGTTGGACATGACACCTGAGGTGATTTTTTCCAAAAGTGTTGTTGCTAACTAAGTTACCTACATAGTTTGTCCATTCACAGTCAATGGGTCCAACTAAGTAAGTTAGCGTCTGTGATTTTGGGAAACGCACCCTTGGCTTGTTATTTTAAAGAGAACGATGAGATACAGACCTGGATTCTGTAAAGGTATGGGAAGGAAACACTAGGAACTCTCGGGAATGCTCGGAAACAAAGGGAACTGGAGGACAAAAGGGGAGTGAGATGCCTGATGCGGGAATCCGAACATAATTTATTAAATAAACAGAGAACCAGACAGGGGGGAACAAACGGGGCACTCTGGCTAAACAAGACACCGTGCCTAGCACTGAACGGGGGAGAACTCAGGAATCCAGAAACCAGAACGGAAGAGGGAGCCAGGGGACACTCGGAACAGGCAGAGGGCAGGCACAAGACGAGACAGTGGGCACAGCTGGCAGATGGCTAACTTGGGAAGCACAGCTGGCTGGGAGAAGGGTCAGGGAGAACATCAGGAGGGGGGCAAACAGGACGGCAGGGATGCTGGGCTCGGAAGCCGGCGAAGGCGACTGGCACACTCAGGGCACTGGAGAGGGCGAAGGCGACTGGCACACTGGGCACTGGAGACGGCAAAGGCGACTGGCACACTGGAGACGGCGAAGGCGACTGGCACACTGGGGGCACTGGAGACGGCGAAGGCGACTGGCACACTGGGGGCACTGGAGACGGCGAAGGCGACTGGCACACTGGGGGCACTGGAGACGGCAAAGGCGACTGGCACACTGGGGGCACTGGAGACGGCGAAGGCGACTGGCACACTGGGGGCACTGGAGACGGCAAAGGCGACTGGCACACTGGGGGCACTGGAGACGGCAAAGGCGACTGGCACACTGGGGGCACTGGAGACGGCAAAGGCGACTAGCACACTGGGGGCACTGGAGACGGCAAAGGCGACTGGCACACTGGGGGCACTGGAGACGGCAGAGGCGACTGGCACACTGGGGGCACTGGAGACGGCGAAGGCGACTGGCACACTGGGGGCACTGGAGACGGTAAAGGCGACTGGCACACTGGGGGCACTGGAGACGGCAAAGGCGACTGGCACACTGGGGGCACTGGAGACGGCAAAGGCGACTGGCACACTGGGGGCACTGGAGACGGCAAAGGCGACTAGCACACTGGGGGCACTGGAGACGGCAAAGGCGACTGGCACACTGGGGGCACTGGAGACGGCAGAGGCGACTGGCACACTGGGGGCACTGGAGACGGCAAAGGCGACTGGCACACTGGGGGCACTGGAGACGGCAAAGGCGACTGGCACACTGGGGGCACTGGAGACGGCAAAGGCGACTGGCACACTGGGGGCACTGGAGACGGCAAAGGCGACTGGCACACTGGGGGCACTGGGGGCACTGGAGACGGCGAAGGCGACTGACACACTGGGCACTGGAGACGGCGAAGGCGACTGGCACACTGGGGGCGCTGGAGACGGCGAAGGCGACTGACACACTGGGCACTGGAGACGGCGAAGGGGACTGGCACACTGGGCACAGGACAGGTGGCACACTGGGCACTGGAGACGGTGAAGGGGACTGGCACACTGGGCACAGGACAGGTGGCACACAGGGCTCTGGAGACGGCAAAGGGGACTGGCAGACTGGGCACAGAACAGGTGGCACACAGGGCTCTGGAGACGGCGAAGGGGAATGGCACACTGGGCACAGGATAGGTGGCACACAGGGGTCTGGAGACGGCGAAGGGGACTGGCACACTGGGCACAGGACAGGTGGCACACAGGGCTCGGAAGACAGGGGGCACCAGGGGCTGAAGGCAGCAGGGAGGGAAGGCTGGGCTGGGAATGCGGCTGAAGAACACACAGAGAGATGAGGGGACCAGAGGAAGGTGCACCGGGCAGGGAGTGGTGTGAGGCAGGCGGGAGCGAAGTCAGATCTGGTACTGGCTTGCTGCAGGGGGACTGATATAGGCAGGGGCCACAGGCAGACACAGGTGCAGGAACTTAATATAATTAACAAGGGGTGGAACATAAGTGAAACCTAATTACATGAAACAGATAAACATTAACACACAGACGAGGATCACAAGATAATCCCAAAGATGGGATAAATAAACTGGGTAAAAAGACTCCTAAGTGTACAGAATAAGAGCCAGAATAGATAATGAGAATGCAGAGGTTCTGCAAGAAAACTTAGCAAAGCCAGTGAATAGAAAAGCAGGAGGCGGAGACAACAACAGGGCGACTGCTGAGAGATCATTAGTCAATTAGTAAGTGCATCTATACAATCCGGGTGCTCGTTAGTAGGTTAGTATTATATTCAGTATTAGTATGGTTAGTAATTTTAGAAAACAACAAACTGTTAGTAGTGTTAGTACATATAGGAAAGCAAAGGGAAACAAGCAAACGAGAACAGAAGGAAGGATGAAACCCAGAATCCATTAAATTACCTGAAACACTGTCACAATCAATTAACACAGAAACTGCTACAAACGATGACACGACCGGGGAGAAAGCAAAGACAGTACATGGGTAAAACGTGGACTGGACTAACACGGGAGAGGAATAAAATGTGAACACTGAGACATGGACTAAAAACTGACATCACCAAAATAATAAAAACCAAAAATTGACTAACCAGACACACAGACCCACAGAACACAACAGGATTCACTACGATGCAATCCTTATATTGTAACTAGCAAGCCAATTTCTGCCTTCCACTCTGCAGGCCACCGAGTACTAAAATAGAGAGTAAGCTAGGATGAAGTACTAGAGGAGAAGTAGCACAAGTGGTATTTGTCATAAATCAGAGCAGGCAGCCTGTGGCTACTCTGTGTGTTGTTAGGAGAGCGCACAGTAGCACCAGAGGCACACAGATGGGCTTAAGCTCACTGTACCCTTAGTTTGGTACATCCTGCTACTATGAGCTTCTCATTGTCTGTTAATAACAGAGCTAAGACCAAAACCTGAGATGCCACTCATGCTGTTCTCAGCCTGAATTTTCCAGAGGAAGCCATTGACTACTATTTATTATAATAGTTTTTAAATGACATTACAGTCAGTGAATGTACCCCAAATTCCTGTCCAATGCTAATACTTTTTCTCAAGGAATTAAGTGCAGATCTAAGGGGGGGGGGGGGGGGGCTATTAGCACTTTTATCAGCAGCCAGGAGCTACAAATACAGCAAAAACCAGCAATGGCACAGACTCAGAGGGCAAGCTGAAACATGGCAAGGACTAATCCCACAACAAGGATGCACAAGCACTGACCTTAACTGGACAAAAACAATGAGCCACCGGGGAGGAATGGGAGGAGGAATGCTCAAAAAGGGTGGGGCAGCACAAGATAACTGTTGAGTTATGAAGATCAATTTAAAAAAAGGGAGTTAGAAACAAATGCAGACTGCTAGATGCAGACCTGTTAGATGAAGGCATGGCAAACACATTAGGGAGTTTTAGATTTGTGTCGACATGGACGTGGTCAACATTCACAAGTTTGGGATGGTGTGGCTACCCATAAAGTTGGCAACCACAGTTCACCAAAATTAGCAGAAATTTTGATTTCACTGAACTCCTCTGTCAAGGTAATCTGTCACATGACCAGCATTATTTAAATTTGTCATGTGACAAGTTCCAGTTAGTGACTTTCTTGCCTTTTCACTGAGAAAGATTTGGTTGCCTATCCATAGGTAGAAGCCTACAATAACACACTTTTAAATTTTGGTTGTTTGATTGTTTTTTTTTGTTGGTGTGATTCTTTTTCATTTAATTTTCAAAAACAGATTTTCCTTTTGTAACCCACATGGAAAGAATCTATATGAGCAAATATGTGCATATACGCAACCTATATGCCGTATATATTAATGAATTTTTTTATGCTGTGTCATGTCCTAAAGACCCATTCCTTATGGGATTATAAGACACCAGAATCATCAGTGTATAATATCACACAATCTTTCATTTCATTAGAAGCTGCACAATTTACACCTGAAATAAAGTATAATCATATGTATGTTATTTTTGTTCGTTTATCCCAAGCTTTCTCCAAATAATCAGCAAGTGCAAATATTTTATAATCAAAAATCCATTTCATAGCTGCCGGATAGCTCACTCGGTTAAGGCACTGCGCTGCAGTGCAGAGGTGACTATCACGTCGCGGGTTCGAGCCCCGGCGTACCCACCGGCAGGGGTCGGCAGCTTTTTCACAGGAGCGCACAATTGGCCATCGCGCTACAGGGTTCCGAATTGGGAAGGGACTGCCGGATATGGGGATAAAATAGTAGCTTTGTTTGATGCTCCAGCGCCTCCTGCTGGCCAGACGGGCGCCCATCAGGAAGACACTGGGTTTGTTCATGTCCGGGTATCCTCCGCCCTCGTTCTGAACTTAGGAGGATTCAACCAATGAGTGTATAAGAATCAGTGGCTGACGGGCACGTGCTTCAGAGGAGAGTCGTGAACTGTCTTCACTATCCTGAGTTGGCAGCAAGGGGTCGCATACGAGCAAGCTTTGTACATAGTTCACCAATTGAGCATTCCAGATTCGGGTGGGATTGGAGATGCCAAATTAAAAAAATAAATAAATAAAAATCCATTTCAGTCTTTCTGCATTGCTTAACCACATCAAATCAGAGTTCTTACACCTGTTAAATAATTTCTGCCGCAACTCATGATATAAAGGACAATAAAAAACAAAATGGAACTCATTTTCAATATCATTTGTATCACAGTAAATACAAATACGCTCCCCCTCTGGGACCCCCGATAACGACCTGTGTCCAGGTGTAAGATCCCAGAGCGGAGCTGTGCACACACTGATCGTTTTCTTTTGGTTAAAGGGGCATAGACATACTCCTCACTACCATAACTTGTTTAAATCAGACTAAATGTTCTTAATTTTGGCTTATACAGAATATCCTGTGCATATTTGGTCTGATGTGCATTAAAAAAAACATCTTTACCAAAAGAAATATCTTCAGTATTTTCACTTTGAAAAATATCCAGTGTCCCAATCCTCATAAATATGTCTTCTACCTTGTTTGCCCATACACCTTTTATCTTTACATCCCACTTGAATATTTTCTTTGCGACTCTACTCTCTGGCATTTTTATTAATCTATTCCATAAGGCCAACATACTACCTCTCCATCTTATCTCACTCGGCTCCCATCCCATATCCCATATCCCATATATATGCACATATATGCAACCTATATGCCGCATATAGGCCAAATTCAGGTACATTTATGTGCTTACAGAGGGCATATAGGTCTCGTATATAGCTCATATACCCAGTGGCAGGTTCTGTTTGTCAGACCTGTTGTACAGCTCATATCTCACTTTTGCAACTGTCATACATAATGCCTAGTTCATATTTTTATTATCAAGGTAATATCTGCATATTAGTCCAAAGTCCCTAACAGAAATAAGAATTTCACGCATTCTTGTTCATTGTTGAAGAGAAGGAAATGTATTAAAACAAAATGGTTTGATTATGTTTATTTCATCAATTTAGCATTTTTTTCAAGTTTAAGTCGCTGCCAGATTCACCACATTAAATAAAATTGGATTCACATCATTACAGCTCATACACATCCACTGAAAGGTAATACACTACACTGTTACATCCACCAAATGCAATGTTTTCTATCTTGTCTGTAATGCAGTTTCTAGATGAATATGGCTCAGAGGTCCTTAGTCTAAAAGTTGCAAAATAAAACAAAAATAACAAAATAAAAGCGCACAGAAGAACATACATTCAAGTAAACATGCCTTTCAAAAGTCATTTTCATCCCCACATTTATTTGAGCATTTCACTGTTGTTAATGAATTTGAAGACAAAGTCTACATTTCTGTTCACAATTTTAATGAACAGAGTCTTGTCTTTTATTTGAGATGCTTGTATAGCAACTAAAGGTCCCAGACTTTTCCCAACATGGATGAAATAACAAGGATTCCTAAATTCCTACATGGAAAGAACCTACATAAACATATAGGTTTTAATCCCCGCCTCGTATCAACCAGCTATGCAGCTCTTTTCAGAAGTAGTGCGCACTTCACCAATGCGCTGCAGGGATGCGAATTATGAAGGGCCTGCTGGGAAGGGTTATGTACTGTATATATACTAACAATATATGAAAACCAATTTTATGTATGTCGCATACATGCGAAACCTCTATCTGGCCCTATATTAAAATCTATATGTTTATATAGGTTCTTTTCGTGTGGGAATTTTCTTCAAGGCCACACTGTTTGGTAAAATTACTATTCCATAAAATTCTAAACATAGGCAAAACATAAAATGTTTTAGGAGAGCTTCGTATTTTGTCTTTCATTCTATTATTCTGTCAACACCACGATGTAATTGTCGTAATCTTTACGACGGAGCATGGGGATGAAACATTAAACTGCCGGTTTTCAAAAGAGGCCTTGTGAAACACACCAAACTGATATTTGTGAAAGCAAAATAGCCAGGGCCCCCTCTACCTTACAATTACTTATTTGTAATGGCACTCAATAAAAGTCACATATTATGAGGCCTAGACCGATTTTTATTGGGGAATGTGTATGTTTCTGTGCTTCAATTACACTGCCAGAAATTCTCGGCAGAGCCTGGTTCACAGGCAAACAATCCATTGCTTGTTGAGCAGGATTTTTAGTTGAATGAGTTGGGGCTTTCTGTTGCACCTTTTCTATTTTTTTTTTCTTTTTCACAATAAAAGTGAGTGTGTTATCCATGGGAAGGGGGTAAACCAGAGAAGGCATTTGTAGGGTGGTTCCATTGTTAAAATAGAAAAGAGGAGGGCAAAGGAGATGGGAGTCTAATGCCTGGTAGGAAAATTGCCCAGATTCATATCAGTACTTTTTCAGGAATTTTGAGGAATAGAGGCACAGAACCTAATCCCTATAGATGAACAAGGGAGCAATTTTATTTCAAGTGCAAGAGCTACTGGTTGGCGATGGTAGTCTTTTATATTGTTGACTGATCTGCAGAAATGCAGTAGAAGTCATCCTTTAACTAGTCTTACTGCCATTTTCAAAAAATGAGTTTTCATACCTTTAAGAACTGAATTATGGACAGATTTTTTAAATTTTATTATTTCACAATTCAGACAACCACAAGTAAATAAGCTTTTATTTTTGACCGCATATACAGATGAGTAACGAATATAAGAAAATGTGGCACCATTCCCCAAGCTTTACATATAACAAAGTGCAGTTACATTTAAACAGTAACCACAGAAGTCATGCAAACACACAGCAGTAACCTACTCAGAATCTGCCACTTAAGTGCAACGAGGTGCAAGTAATGACTGTCATATCCTTGTATATTTGAATCAACAAACTGAAATAGAAATGAAAATTGTCTGCTTCTCTCATCAAGATTGCCGTATGCTACTCAGATAAACACATCCAACAAAAATAAATAAATAAATAAATAAAATAAAAACAATAGCGGTTTTCTGGCCTTAAAAGTCACAGGTCTTGACCATTGTTGTGGCTGCGCAATCACAAAAATAATACTGGAGCTCTTTTAGGTCCCGTGGTCAATAGTTCTTCAACTGGGGGGGGGGGGGTGGTAACGCCTATACATTTGAAAACCTGAGTCCCCCTGTATTGTCATATGGCTGGAGGATGATCTGACTGCATCTCTGACACAGTGTGGGGATGTGTGGTGTGTGTGTGTGTGTGTGTGTGTGCGGGGCGGGCATTAAGGATGCCACTTACTAAACCTCAGAATTAAATTGGACTGAGAATGCTGTTAACACCAGAAGGGAAAAGTGTGAGACATGCAGGTCATCTGGGGAGGGGAAATCTGACATTATTGGAGGCAGGAAAGGGGGGGAGGGGGTACATCATGAGGGTTGGGTATGTGTGTGTTTGTGTGTGTGTGTGTGTATGTGGGGGGGGCAGTGCTGTGTGTGTGATATGGGACAGGACCAGTTGCTGCAGAAAAAAGCTGGAATTTCATAGGAAACAAAAAAATCGCATCAAAAATATAACTTCATTTATTGTGTTTCAAGTAAGGCTGTCCTGAATTCAACTTTTGTGACTTTGGAGCTTCTGTTAGGATTTCCCACGTATAATCCCAACCCACCTCTGCTGAATCTTAGAAAATGAGCCTCAGGAGACAGGAGGACAAAATTCAGCTTTTACTTCAAGGCTTTTAATCTTTATTGAAGGGAAATGGCTGCAAAATGTGCGATAATTACATAAAATAAATTACAGCCATGACCCATAAAAACAAATTTGCTCATATGTAGGTCTGTAAACAAATTAATAGATAATAAACAATAAATAAACTGTTGTCAATGGCAACATAAAATAAAAGAGAATGGTTTGTTGAGAGCTGTAAATCACAAAATAAATTGCCTTCTAAAAGTGAAATCGGTCGCTCATTAAAAACAAGACTAGGTGCAACCTGGTATAAGGCTGGGCTGCCAAGTGCTGTATGAGAATGTGAGCCCAAGAAAAGGGTGCTAAATGAAGCAAAACTCAAGCAAATATATGAAGTGCAAGTTTAGTAACGAGCTGGAGCTGATAAATTATTTACAAAGTGGGTGGGGAGAGTGTGGGAGTGTGAGTGAGGGAGTGGGAGTGAGAGTGTGTGAGGGAGTGGGAGGTGGGTCTTGATGAAGGAAAACATGTCAAAAACAAGTTATACATTTGAATAGACAAAGAGCTAGAGTAAGGGTAGCAGTTATTGATTTTGTAAATGTCAATTTGTGAGAGACAGCAGCCGCAGATGTAGATAGCAGTTAAAGTATATGTGTCATGGTTTAGTCCCGCCGGCAGAAGGCAAGAAGCCGGCGTGCACTGGGACCATGTACCCAAAAGCTGAGCAGGGGACCCAAACGCACAGGCTGAGTATAAAATATAAACTCTTTAATAAATAATGAAATAAAAACCAAGAGGGGAGCAGCAGAACAAATACATGACAGGACTCCAAGAACAAAATACTGCTGCACTGCTCTGAGGCGCAGCCAACCCTTAAATAACAAACCTTCACCTCCACCTTAACGAGCCACACCTGTTGCCCGTTAAGGAGGAGGCGAAGAATGCAGCAGGGGGAGGGACTGCAAGGACAAACCCTTACAATATATGTTCATCGTAATGAAACAATAAAGTCATCGTTACAGTTGTGTTAATCGGGGACGTGCAGACACTGTTGTCAACTGGTCAAGAAAGAAGAATTTTTTGGAATTTTATAGTGCCCCCAAATTGTTTGGTACTTATTTAAATTTAAATTTAAGTGTGTTGCGAAGTGAGCAATTTAGGTCAATTTTATCAAAAATGGTAGACAGTCAAAAAAATGATAAAATCAATGTTTAAAAACATGAAATAAAGTACAAGAATTCAGGAAAGAAAGCATGAACGATTTTCATAAGCAACAGTTACAGCCTGATTGAGTATTGCACTTTGTCACATAGCTAATATGATAATGTATCCCAATTCCCTTCATTGTATCTGTTTTCTCTTGTATCGGTAGCGAGATTCAATAGGAAGATTAACGAAATAATCCTGGTACCAGCTGCGAAATACTGTTCTGCATTCTTGTCAACTGTCGTATCGGTTGCGAGATGAAAAAGGAAATTAAAAACACATTCCGACCATTGCTGTGATTCTTTAACGACAGATTGGTACAATGTGTTACATTCCTCTATCTCTATGGAATCTCGCAACCGGTACCAAAGAAAACAAGCACGGAGGACTGAAACAAACTGAACCAATCCAGCACGAAAGAGGATTAGCCTAATAATGGTCAGAATGTGCTCGTAATGCAACAAAATCAAATGGAACTTTTTAAAAGACCGGGATGCTAGCTAGGGCAAGCGCAGCATATGCATTCACTATATTAATATTTAAACGACCTTTTGCTGTTCGTTCGAAGAAAATACGCATCCATTTTTGTAAAATGGTGACCAATATCGCCAAGAGACATTCATTGGTGTCAAAAATTGGACATTGTGAACGTTCTATATGTACAAAAATGTGTTTTTATTTCACAGTACATTAATGCCTGATTATTGCAGTCCATTGCTAGACTGGATTCAAATTATGGTCGTGTTGCAGTGGCGTAGTGGGTACAACACCGTAGTGGAGAAAACAGAAGTACTTACCTCAGTGGGGTGTCGAATCGAGCTTGGCGCGATCTTTAAAACTTAATATTTTCTTAAATTTTTTGTCTTCATCGGTGTCGGTTAAAGTGGCTCTCATAGACACAATCAAAGCAGCAACCACAACTGCTTGCATTCAAGCAAACCAACTCATGAATGTGCAAGGGTATACGTTCATTTGGAAACCAGTCGGGGCATCATACTGGTATTCTTGAAAATACTGAAACATAATAATGCCGGCGCCACCTCCAACGTGTACGTAAATAATAGTAGTAACAGTAACAGTAATAGTCATAGTAACAGTGTTTATCAATTTTTCCTAACATCGTGTAAGTTCCTATGTTGGACTGAGGGATGTTTAACGCAGTGTTACTAACCGATCTGAAAGAAAAAAACAAGAAAGGACGGGATAATCACACACATAAATTAGCGTGGCGCGTTCAATTCCACTTTTTAATTTCCGTTTCTGCTGCAATCTCTCGAATCCAAGATCCAACAACAGCAAAGTATTCACTTTCTGTTGGAATACCTCAAAGCCAAAATTCCGAGATGCGAGTATTTATAATACAAATACATCGACCAGTAAATACGAGTAAAGTCAAGGCCTGGCCAGCCAACCAGCCAATCGTCAGCAAACCAATCGTTGAAGTTCTTCCCCGCTGGCTCACCAATTGCTGAACAGCCGGCCAACCAATTGTTGAAGTTCCTCCCTGCCGGCCAGCAGCTTGTCAGTCAGTCAGTCAGTCAATCACTCACTCAGCGACATTCGCGTTCATAGGGACCTGGCCGTTACTCGGCCCAGCCCAAAAAATAAAAAGAAATTATACTCATCAGTTTTAACCTATTCCGAGAATCTTAATCAAGTAATAAAAATACAGCCTCACAAAATATCCAGTGGAAGTAAAATAAATACACATGAAAAACATTTTTAAAAAATTTTAATTGGCTGCTTCTCCACTCTAACTAAATATACAATGCAGCCTATTACATAAAAATGAAACGTGGAATATAAAATAAAAGTCAAGATTTGTCTTGTAAACGCGCAGCTTTGATAAGAGCCTTCTTCATCTCACTCTTAAGCAACAGGGAATTTTTTATTTTGCTTACAGCAACCAGCTTCAGGAAATATGTGCTCTGAAGGGGTTGGTGAATCAAGGATGCAAGGCAAGCGCCTCACTACAGTTGCCAGTCAGATTACAGCACACGTCATCTCCACCATTCCAGAGGAAGGTTTTGACCTGTGTTTTTAAAAGCCCTCCAGTTTCTTCCTTGCTGTAACAGTTACTTCTTCATGGACAGGAGAAGTTCCAATTATCTGTTTTCAGTTTGTTAGAAGGTCTCACAAACATCAGCCATATTAGAAAAAAGAAAATTTTAGCTTTTGCACGACGGCAAAGATGTTATTTTCAGTTTCCGGGTGATTCGCCAAACCCGCTGCAGATTTCTGACATGCCAGTTTCCATCCTTGTTGAAAACAAAAAAAAATATATACATTTGCAAATCGAATCACAAAAAAAAAAAAAAAAAAACCACACAAATGCTGTGAAGTTCACCAATGATAAGATTCGTATTGCATGTATTTTAGTCATAAATATTTGCATACAACAAGTACTATTTTTGTGTGTTTCAAAAAATATTTTTGTGGAGATGGTCATTTATATTTTGTATTATTCCCAAAGTACTAAATAGCAGAACTCTTTACCAGGATAATTTCACTGGTACCATCTTAAAATCAGGAACACAGGAGCACTCAGAGCTCAGAGAAAAGACACTTTAATGAACGGGGGAGGCTGACGTATCGACCCCCTTGATCATTAATGTGTCATTTTTCGGAGCTTTTGTGCCTCTGCTCTCCTGATTTTGGGCTAGTTTCAGTGAGCTGGTCTGGGTAGGTTTTCCTATTTATTCTTATTGTTGCAGTTGAGCACCTCTCTTCTCCTCTATTTATAGCAGGTTTGTAGCATGTCTGCTATGCTTTTTTTATTAAATCTAAAAATACATTTGTGAAGCTTTCTGTCTGCTTTTATTCATTATGAGGCTGCTCTGACCCCATATATCAGAGAATGACTAATAATTATTTATGTTAATGCATGATAAATAATGTTTGATTGCTACATCTTATTATTATTTATTCACTGATTTGGCTGTCAATTACCATGGCAACGATAAAGCTTTGAAGCTTTGAGGCATTTGGGTCAACCCCAATATCATGTGAGTACAACCATCTGTGCTGCTGCTATGACTAATGCATTTTGTCATATATCAAAAGAACTTAAGACAGGAAGCTTTGTAGAAATGCAATTTAACTTACATGTCTCCAACTGATGTTGAGGTATAGCATTTATTTCTCTCATGGCGAATGCAATGCTAATGGGCAAAATAGCACATTGGGATGTATAGTAAAGAACCATACCTCCGCCGTACACCATTGTGTCGCACTCCTCCCTCTTCCTAGCTGAAATATGAATATGGGATGCCCTGGAGGCCAGAATCCAGAATTCCGTACCTCCTCGGCGGGAAAAAAAAATTAAAATCACAGTTGCCTGTTGATATTTGGTTATTCCCCAGCGTAATGAGCCAGTGTCTGGAGATCCTGTCTGTCTCATTAATCCTTGGCATTGAAAATACTGGTACAGGGAACAGATTTCTCATCTGCATCACTCATCTCAGGTCCAACAGCGCCTCCTGCCTCTGGTGCCAGCACGGCGTCCATACCAGCTGTTTCTTCCACTGGATATGCAGTGGGATGAAAAAACCAAGATAAAGTGCCTTATTAGAGTGTTAGCGCACCATGAGCTGCCAGAACAGCTTCAATATGGCTTGGCAGATGATGGTGACAGAAAGCTTCTTTACACAATGGTGACAGGAAGCATTGCCCAAACACTTTAGCTGAAAATCTCCCATTGTTGCCCAACTGGGTTGCGATCAGGTGACTGCGGCCAGAATAGAGTAATTTTTTTATTATACAACAGCTCAGTTGAATTCTCAATTGCATTTGGTGTGCAGACTGTCTACAAGGTGTGCAATAGTTTCAAACATGTTTGGCTTTTAAAAATTCATTTTAATTAGTTATTCGAATTTAAGGCAAAATTTAACCCCATCAAACCTACGAACCCAAACATGGGTTTGTCAGATTCAGCCAATGTATGCGAAGCTAAAAGCTGGAACTTCAGGCCTATTTTAAATTCTAGAGGGGGTCCCAAAGTTTCCAACAATCATCAGTATATCCTGCTGAATTGTGATTCTGCTGTCTGCCATGTTCTGTTCTGCCTTGCCATGCCTTGTATTCTGATTTTGCCTTCTGATGATGATTCTGCTTTGCCATTTCTGACTGCCCTTCATGTATTTGGATCATTTGCTTATGTCTGACTATTCTTTGATACACGTATTGTGATTTGGTAACTTTGATTTGTTAATTTATTGTTATAGTGTTACTTCTCCATATTTTGCATTTTACCATAGTGTTATTCCGGTCCATGTTTTGCTTTCCACTTTGCAGTGCACTTTGTCTCCCCCTGTCTGGTCTCTTGTATTGTCACAGCTCTCAGCCCTGGTATGCGTCTCACTATTTCGGGTGATTTAATGGTTTCTGGTTTCAATCTTCCTTCCCCCATCTTGTTTACCTCCTTCCCCTCACTTTTTCTATATTACTAACACATACTAACAGTTTGTTATTTTCGCTAATTTACTAACCAACACTGACACATTGTATATTAGACTAATTTACTAACGAGCACTTGGGATTGTATAGCTGCACTTACTAATTGACTAACAAGCTCTCAGCACTCGCCCTGTTCTATTCTCCGCCTCTTTCTTTCGTTCAATCTGCTCTGATGAGTTTCTTGCAGATTCTCTGCACCTTTCTTATCTCTGTTCTGCCTCTCACTCTGTGCACTTAGAAATCCCTAACCGGATCCGTTGTTCTGTCTATAGGCTGTCCCGTGATCCTTGTCCGCGTTTTGGCTTTTGCCTATTTCATGTGATTAGGTTCTGCCTCTTGTTCCACCCTCTGTAATTAGTCTCATATCCAGCACCTGTGTCTGTGTAGCATGTGATTCCCCCGGAGTGTATATTAGGAGTCTTCCCACAGCACTTCCCTGTCAGATCGTTTCCTCAGTTTTCTTGTGCTATGTTTTCTCTCACCTTGATTGCTCAGTGATTATCTTTCTGACGTTTTGATTTTTGCCTCTGTGATTTTGGATTATTGTTGCATCTGTGTGTTTTGACCTTTTTTTCTGCCCGACCACGAGATCTATGTTTGCTGCCCTAGTTACGATTCGGATTACGCCCATTGGATTCTGGTTTTGCTTCTTTGACATACCTGTACCTGTGAATCAGACCCATTTCTGTCCGACAATGATTACTGTGATTGCTGCCCTGGTTTTTAATTCTATTTTTGCCCAACTGGATTTTGATTTTTGGAGTGTGGACTTTGTACCCTTGCCTTCTGCCCAGCGGAGGTCCTCCCCCCCTTTGATAAAACAAGTTCTACTGCATAGCTTGGTTCTCGCGACTGGTTCCTGATCGCACCCTCACAGGAATCAAACACAAGATCTAGATATTTTCTATTTGATCTAATGCTGTGACCATGAAACGGTTGTGATCTGTGCATTCTGCATGTCATGTTTAAGTTCTGTGCCTGGCCTAGCCATGTTTAGGATTTCTGTGTTTAGTGACCACTGCCTGCCCTTTGACACTTCTTAGGATTGTGTTTTGGTTATTTAGATTTCTTGTTTTTCATGTTTAAATCATTCAGTTTTCCATGCCATGTTTTCATTTCCATGCTTTGCACTCTGTCTCCCCTGTCTTGTCAGGTGTGTATCTTTGCTCACGGTCCCTTGTCTTGCGTGCCACTCATTCGGGTGACTTATTGGTTTCTGGGCTTCAATCTTTTCTTGTTCGTCCTTCCTCCCTCTTTTACTGTCTTACTAACACATACTAAGTTTGTTTTTGCTAATTACTAACCACACTAACCTTGTATATTTGGACTAACTTACTAACAAGCACTTGGGATTGTATAGCTGCACATACTAATTGACTAATGATCTCTCAGCAGTCGCTCAATTCTAATCTCCGCCTCCTTGCCTATCCCTAATTATCTCTGCTGCAAGTTTCTGTGGATTTCCACTTATACTTTGTGCTTTCCTTTTCTTTTATCTTGGCACTTAAGTACTCCTTAACCGGAGCTGTTTTGTACTTAGGTTTGTCATGTGATCCCTGTCGGCGTTTTGGCTACAGCCAAATTCATGTAATTAGTTTATTCCTCATGTGTCTCTCCCTGATCATTGATTGCACCTGTTCTCCCTGATCATGTGTTTACCCTGGATGTGTGTGTGTATATAAGATGTCTGTTTGGTTCACTCTTGTCAGATCGTTTGCTTCTCTGAGAACTATTCCTGTGTACCAGACCCATTTCTGTCCGACCACGATTACTGAGATTGCTGCCCTGGTTTTGATACTATTTTTGCCCAACTAGATTTTGGATTGTGGACTCTGTACTTTTGCCTTCTGCCCTGCGGGGGTCCTCCCCCTTTAATAATAAAACAAGCTCTTCTGCATTACCTGGTTCTCGTGTCTGGTTCCTGATCGCACCATTACAGAAACATCCTGAGTTTGAATATTTCTATCAATGTCAGTGTGATGTAGCTTTAGCGTAGCGCTGCTACCATCAGATGCAGAATATGTATGAGACATTGTCCAGCACTGTGAAAATAGCTTTTCCTGACATTGAAGCTTCCCCTTAAGTTAGTTCAATGAGAATTTTAAGGGCTTAATTGTCATCTTTATTACAAAGTTGAAGGCTAATATTAGACCCAAATGAGATGTCTGAATTTTACAAAAAAAGCTCTATTTTTGGTGATAATGGTAACTGGCACAACCCAAGAAAGATGGCGCTGCAGAACTAGTAACTGCAGCTCTTGAGTGGCAACAATGGTATAGAACAAACATCCTAACATGCATGAGCCTGTTTCGGCTGTATAAATGTCGCAGAGACTTAAACAAGAGTTTGTCACTAAAGTGACTATATCCCCCGCCGTTAGGTCACCAAAACAGACTGGTGTCTTCGCATTCCCAGTAGGAAGGTTGATACTAAAAATGAATTGAAATAGGTTGACTCCTTGAGATCGCGCTGACAATGTTCCGGACGTACGTAAACGCGCAGCGGGGGATAATTATTCCAGTGAACCAAGACATTTGGAAATTCAATGACAGAATTGTTTATGATTTAAATTTCAGAATTTACAGACACTGGTGTCTATATCCCCGCAAAAGTAAGTAGGGGCAGAAAGAAATAGTCTGCGAGGAAATGCAATTTTTGGGTGAAATTGTGCATTTTTTTTTTTAAATAGATGCAAATGTCTGCTAATCTTGGTATAAGAACAATATACAGCTGAATGCCGGTCATGATACAAAAATGACGGTGCTCTGCACCAAAATGTACTTTAAGGTCTCCCACTTTACATTGGACTGTATTACGCGGCTATTTTTCGTTATTTTATCAAAATGACCGGCATGTCATTGTATATTACTTATCTTCAAGCTTAAACCATTCGGTGACCCCTTGTGCTCGGTGGCAGCTTCATGGTGGAGGGGACCTCTCCTATCATACATGAATGTTTCATCGTAGGGTAAAGGTGGTCAGTCAGAATATTTTTGAATTTATTTGCAGTGACCTTTCCCTCTGAGACAAGTGGATTGAAACCATGCCATAAAAACACCCCCTAAAGCATTATACCAGCTCCAGACCCCTCACTGCCACATTCAAGCATCCATGTCTGTACTGTTCTCTTAGTATAAAGAACGTATGAATTTGATGAAGTATTACTCATCTAATCCTATCACTTCTTTCCACATCTTAGGAAGTAAGAACCTGCGGCAGAGATCGTCAAATCTGGACCTTGAATCCAAATCCAGCCCTGGTTTTCTTTCCTGTCAGGTAATAACTAATGATTAGAAATGCTGACTGGCTAAATTTGCTTCAAATTTGATTCCGAGGTAAAGGAAGGGGGGGGGGGGGAGAAATGGTAGTTCTCTGCCCTCAAAAACTGTAATTTGAGGAACAAAGGCCACAACTTTTAGCACCACTAAACTCTGAAATGTTTATTGATCATTGTAATAATTAGGTTATACATAACCCAGCTATAATATCTGCCTATGTCATTGCTGATGGACTGAAACCTAATGAAGAGGCGCTTTCCTGTTTTTATTAACATATTACACCATTCCTCTTGCATCACACTAATTGAACACTGACAAACATAATTTCGTACATGACTTCCGAATGAAACCATGGCCGGCTGCAGAGTCTTTTAAACTGAAGTTCCAACTCGATCTTCTGATCTTTTCCAGTTGCCATCTTGAGCCAAAATGAAGGTCAACTGGGCCAACTCACGGCCACTTGAAATGCTTGATGGGATGTTATTTGCTTAATTGTATCCTGGGGTGCTAATGTATGGAAGCAGATGCACTCTTTATGTCTCTTTACCCATTAACTGAGCAATCGTCTTTACACTCAAAATTTGGATATTATTCTAATAATTCACCCTTTTGAAACCTGCCCTTTCTGATGCTTGAGTTGAATGGGAAATTCGGAAGTGGTGTTAATCACCCTTGGGCACGAAGTTCTGCCCAGAGAGCCAACCATTCCCGATCCCTTCATTCGGAAATTGAGCCGTTGTACAACTCAGGCTAAAGCAACAGCTACCAAAGTCAACGAATTGACAGGAGACCTTATTTAGAGTGTTTTATACACTGGCAGTTGCAAATCAAGATGAATCCAATGGAAAATGCATTAACTTTATTCAGTGGTTGAACAACCATCTGGGAATTAATCAGACCGAGCAGTATGGTTGAAACTCCTTCTTTTCAACAGTTCTGAAATCAAACAGTTCATAAATTAATAAATGAATTGAACAAACAAACAAACAAACAAACAAACCAAAAAACGTATCTGAAACAGTAGCTCCAGGGGCACTCCTCTTCAGCTTCAAAACAGACTAATTGGTTTCATCCGTAGATTCAAATTAATGGACTTGTTTCCGATGGCCTCAGTCCTATTTACTTTATGAAGATAAATTTGCCTGAACAGTTTCACTTAAGAACACCCAATGAATGAATAATCAGCCTATCGAAATAACCTAATTACTTTTCTCAAACTGGTGTGCTCTGTTTCTGGCCAATGGGCACATATTCTTTCAAGTCCTCAATTCCGAGGACAGAAAATCTGTCTGAAAGTGACTGTAAATGCCAGAATTATCACTGGGAATTATATTGCATGCAAATAACAAGTCTCAGGAATTGTTCATGTGCATTAACCTGTCACTTCTCAACTCCTCTTTGTTCATACTTTGCAACAAGGCATTTTAGATCACAGAAATTATGCTCAGTGAAAGAATGAAATGCAACTAACAAAGAAATAGACAGGGAAAAAACAGCTCTTGACAAGCCTGACATGACTTTATGACTCTCCTCAGGGCCGACACAGGGGTGTGTGAGGCCCGGCGTGAACTTGGTGTGCGAGGCCCCGCTCATTGACATGCATGTGCGCGAATCACGATCACAGACAAATCTATTCCAGTTGCACATCACGCAGCTATTTTAGTTCCACTGCACACGTAATCTCAGTGCAATACATTTTATAAAGCAGAATAATGGAGCACCACCATGCACATAGTCTCAGCTATGACTTTTTGTTATTATAGTCAGAAGAAAGGGGAACAAAAGGAAATGAAAAAAAATCAAACCTATACATAACAACTGCACACCTCATTTACACACAGTCTCAGTTCAAGCTTAAAACACCTGATGAGCCCAAATTGTTCAACTGTACACTGTTTTGGAGGTTTTCCCATGACCAGGGAACAAAATGGGAGAAAGCAGATTTACCATTAATAAATAAGTAAATAAATAAATACAGTAAATAAATAACTGATAGAATAATATAATAGAACTGATATAATAATAATACTGAGCTATTAGAATGTATTCATGTTGTTGTACATTATCAACAGCAGCACTGCCTACGTACTTGAATTTTTGAATCAAATTATTGAGCTGTCTATTGAGGAAAGTAATATTTTGTCTAAATTGAAGGCATATATTACTGGACAAAAGATAATGATGCAATGAAACTATCCTTATGTCGCTTGTCCTCTTCAGTAATCAAAATAAATAACATAATTATGTTCAGGCTTTTGTTATTTCCTTTCAGCTCTGTCTACTAAACTTGATGGTATTGGCTGGCAGCCTGTGAAGTCAGCAAAGTGCATGCACCCTTTTGCTTCCAGCACCACTGAGTCTAAAAGCTCAGAGGAAAAATGCAGAACAGGGCTATTGTTATTGGCAGCTAAAGGCAAACTAGAAAACATTGTCCAATGAAGTTATTGTGAGCTTACCAAAAGCACAAAAATTGTGATATATATACTATATATATATAGTGGCAAACCAGGGCAAGGCCACGCCCCTCAACAACAGCCGATTTTCTTCCCCCTTGCCCTCTGTGCTGCGCCGAGCTTCAGCACCCTGGGCAGCGCCGGAGAGCTGATGCCTCCCCCAGAGCACTCAGGATCCTGGCCAGTTCCCACCAGCTGCGAGTCCAAAGACTAAGTGAGCCTGGGGAAAAGGTGCACAAGGACCTGCAGCTGCTGATCGTTGTAATCAGAGCCAACCACAGCTCCAAAGAGAGAGCCGGGCAGTTCCAAGGAGGCCGGCGAGGAGTGCGCACTTAAAGCTGTTGACTAACCCTGTATGTGCTTTTTCTACTTTAAGATTCTGAAGGTGGGCAGGCTGGGCATTCGGGGCAGGGACCCGCTGAGCATCAACAAGATGGCAACACCCTAGAAAGCCCCGAAAGCAGTTTTCAGTCCGGGCCATGAAGCCATACAGCCCGATTCCGGAAAAAGAGGCTTCAACATCCCTTTTTTCTTAAAGAAGAGCATTTTAAGTGCCCTTGCTATTCGCAGTATTAACGCGCATTTTTTGTGTTCAAGAAAATTCAAATAAAATTCCCGCCCTGCAAACCTGTTTTGACCCAGCCTCCCGCTTCATATAAATACATACATACATTCATGCATACATACATACATACATACACAACATGCTATTTATGTATACAGCATGCTCCTGCTTGGGTGTACTGGATTAATCCAGTCTGGAAGTCTCCAAAGGTTTCAATCTTCTATCTGAGCCATATGATTGCCCTCCTAAAGTGCCTTCTGATTTTGAATGTTCGCACGCCGAGATGGAAGGGGTCCTCTCTGGAGCACAATACAGCCCTTGGTGAGTCATCTCATGCAGGAGTTCATATTCTACGGTAGAAAAGTAATTGAGCTGCTGGTCTTTTTCCCAGTCCACAGTGAAATATGGCTCCTCATATTGCTTAACCCATTGCTCTCCATGCCGGAGTTTTTCATTCCTGTTTTAATTCAAACAGACCACCTCCTAATCAGGGGAGAACTTACCTTCACATGCACACACCACAGCGGAGTGCCTTATTTACACCACTCAGATATTGATGGTGTTACAAGCTTTCTCTCGAATGCACAAACGTCACTCACCTTCCTCTACCTCCTCTGCAACCACCTGTTGTTTGAATCTGCCCGTAGGGACGACAGGGGATTCAGGTATGTGCCCAGTAGTACCTAAAGTAAATCCAGTCTCTGTGAAACCTTAAAAGCATACTTACGTTAAAACAAATATGTAAATCATCCAGACTAAGAAGTACAACCATCAAACATGAAATCAAATTATAAATTAGTATCAAAGACGTGTTGAAAAAAAAAATAATAATAATAATCAAATAACGATGCACAAGGAGTGGAATAATCAGAATGTACCCCATTAGGAAGGTTTTTTTTTGGTATAGTGTCTGACTGAGCGATGCCTGACCTCAGCCTGGCTTTCCCTAGATATTGTGCCCTGGGCCTGTGATTTACTGCTCACTCACAGACTTTCTCCTCCATCAACAAAGTGGATTTACTGAATTTCACAGGAATATGATCTGTGTGAAACTGTACCTTCCCTTCAGTCCTTTTTCACATGCCCACATGCAGGCAACCATGCATGTAGTAAACATATACACACACCCGCATATGCAAATGTTGACAATAATATACTGGATGGCATGGTGGCATAGTGGTTAGCACTGTTGCCTCACAGCAAGAGGGTTGTGGCTTTGATTCCGGCCTGGGGAATTTCTGTGAGGAGTTTGCATGCTCTCCCCATGTTCGCGTGGGTTTTACTCCGGTTTCCCCCACCCACAAAAACATGCACTATAGGGAGTAATACAGACACCTTCACATTGACTAATAAAGTCACGTTATTTACCTCTGGATTAAAAAAAAAAAAAAGATAACAGGGCTTATTCAGTCACCTCAGGCATACAGGGAGATGTCATAGATAGAAATTATCAGTCATAACAACCACCCAACCACCCTGACACTAACGCCCCACCCCAGACTCCCAGTGCAGAAAAACCCACAGCGATGCAAGACAGAGGAACACGTATGTATATGCATACACATAGACCCACACCACACACGCCATGATGAAAGATTCTTATAAAAAGACTTGACCTCATTCTGGCTCTACCCAGGGAAAGAGACACGTCATACATTTTGGCCCAAAAACGGCGATGAGCATAAAATGTTTGGCTGCCTCACCTGCCGCTTCAGTTTGGCATGGATAACAGGAAACAGGCATGTGCACTATATTCAGTTTGTGTAAACTGAAATACGATTTCCTGTTTCAGCCTCTGTATTTGGCTGGTGTCTCAGAAAAGAGCTCCAAAGCGATGCGCAGGCTTACGGGAAGTGATATGTTTTATGTTTTTTTACCAAACTGAAAATATTGAAGAAGGGTTGCAGGCTCAGGAAATTTCATCGGTATCAGGCTTTGGGTTCCAGGTTGCTCAGACAAAGATTGATCACAAATATGTTACAGATGGAGAAAAAAAACTATACCCTGTTTTTACTGAGTATATAAGACGACATGTAAAAACAGGCTCACAGCTCCCAAATCAGGAATGTGGACTGAAGTTACACAAAGTGAAAGCGGACTACAGGAGTGCAATCGGCTTGTGTACCTCTCACTTCCTGTCCGAATGTCACTTCCTTTCTCGTGAAAATGTTTGTCCCCAGCTTTTCATCCAGAAAAAATGTCTCAGCCAGCAAAAGTGAGCGGATAGCTTATTTATTCATTCTTTTGAATAAATATTGTTGAATGTTGTCTTGATGGTCAATATTGACATTTTCACAGGAGGTTATGTGCTTTTTGATACATTTATTCATGACATGGTGTTAGCTAAACATTAAATAATTAAAATAATGCTTTTGATCTATTCATATAGGCTATTACAAGTAGGTCGGACACTGCTGCCGCTGTGAAGTCCTGGGAAAGACTGAGTGAGAGAAATGAACACGAGGAGGAGTGGAATTTAGACAGGGAGTGGGAAACGGGCGCAATACCAGATTTCACTCTGTTCAGTGACCCACTAACTCTGTAATCTGGTTTTGAGAGATACAGATCCTTCGATCTTGGCTCAAACCACTAAAAGCAAAGCAACAATCTCAAATGCCTGGCAAGCCGGACAGACAAAACAGTCGGTGATATTCGGATGGATATTACATCAAGTGATGGAGATGTTCCAGAAAAAAGTAAAACTTTGGTTACTATTGGAAGTGAAAAATAAAATTACCCAGAGAATATAACTCTTACATTTCTCTTTCTCTGTGACACATACTGGTAAACTTGGGGTCATTTTTGATCCCACCCAAGAATCCCTCACCAGTAAAGGCTGAACCGCAGATATACCTGGAACCAATTTACAGATGAAGAGAAACCAGTCTGTCTTGCAGAACGCAGGGGAAGTGTTCTCTTTCAGTTATACAGCACTGGTTCATGACAGAAAAATGTCCATTACCCTTTATAATTAGTCCAGTGATTATTTTAAGCCAATATATTTCATAGACATTACCAGCCACTATCATAGGGTAAATAATCTCAATTATTGTTTCAGAGAGCATGTAGAGTTCAATATTTGCCATTACAGTCATTTATGGGAATGATTATGATTTGCCTATAAAAAAAAAAAAACAAAGGTAACAGGCATCATGATTTCAATAAATTTCTCTAGGTATAAAAAGGGGAAGAGCATTCTTGGTAGACTTAATCTACCATTAGTCAACTTAACAAGGCAACGATTCTGAAAACAATAACGTAACAACAACTAATATACCAAACACCAGCATCATCTTATTGTGTAACATGTTTATCTTAAGTGATCCACTGGACTCTGTCAGGTTTTGTGTTCGTTATATTCATGTTCTGTTTTACTTTACTTTGTCTCCCCCCTCCCCTTTTGTTATTCCCTTTGTCTTGTCTGTTAAAATAAAATCAAAAAATATCACAAAAAAAACTGAATTGTGATGTTTAAAGCACACACCTTCACTCCTGCAGATATTTTAGCATGAGGAGAACTGCGGCCATGACATCATCGCGTAATGAAATAAGAGTTGGGATCCCCTAACACTTGTTGGCGGTGAGAGCTGATGGGTTATTACTTAACATCGCATCAAAATGATGTTATGGTTGGTAGAGATCTCACAGAATATTAATGCCTATGTAGTTTTACCCTGTCACCTTTCCTGAGACTGCAATGTGAGGCAATATGATGGGATAAGTGCTTTAACAGTGTCAACCCCCCCCCCCCCTGCCTAATCACCACAAAGGTGATGATTGTTTTCAATATGGCGGTAAAACAGGCAGTTGTCATCACCACAGGGTAATGGTCCCCCAACACTTGCTTATACTGCCCCTGCTGTACCACTGAAAACAATCGCATACAGTACATATGCTGACGTGTAATCAATGTGTTCAATATTCCCCAAAAGTACCATTTCGATTTATTTGTGCCCATCTGCTAAACCTAAAATTCACTTCAACAAATGGAGTCAAATTTGACCCCAATATTTGAACCCAGTATTGGCACAACATGTGTAGACACTAAACCAAAATGTATGATTTTTACATTATTTCTTTTTGGGTATCTTTAGAACAATTCATAAAGTAAAGCTGGATGAAAGTAATTTCTATCGGCCAACTCAAGAGCAAACAGCCAATTTATGTGTTAACTAACACACACAGTGATGGTTAGGCGTGTAGGCTGTGACACGCCCTGTGGACTTCTGAGCTCCAGCAGAAGGAAACAGGGAGAGTCACGTCTCGAGTTGTCTGCCAGATCTAGCTCCGCAAGCTGCACCCCATTAAGGATGCTTCTTTTGCTCCCAAATATCAATAGAGGTTGAATTAGACCCTAGGTATATGAAAGGGTTAATTCTATTTGAATATTCGTCAAAGGAAATCTCTGTTTCATATGTGTGTTTTGATTCACCGCTGTATGTCATTGGTTTCGGTTTTGTTTTTTGTTCTGCTCCATAGGTAAGACTGACATTTTTTATATTTTTATAGCTTTTAAATCGTGTCACAAGCTGGGCAAAAGTGTTGATGTTCAAAAATGCTTCACAGGATTTCGTCTTTGCAATTCTGTTGCAATTACACCCAACAAACAGGGATATGAGAGAGAGTCTTACATCAACAGAGAATCTTCCTCATTTCCACCGTCGTATGTAATTTTAACAGCATGTCAAAGACTGGAATGCAGTCCGTGGCCATAACAAAATTGCTTGAACCACAAGTGTTCACATTTCCTGCCAATTCTTCCCTCTAACCCCACACATACTGTAGCACACACTCACAAACATAACATGAGCGTCCCCCGCCCCCCTTCTTTTAAAACTGGAGAAATGGTAATTAAAGCCGCAGTCTGAAACAGTCTGTGTAGGCACTGATAGAGGTAATGGATATGGGTCTGAATGTTTACCTGTTTTCCCAGAAGAACCTCATTCATATGCTAATCTGTTCCAGATGCTGTAATTACGGGGTTAATTAAATGCCGCATTCCGGAGGTGCAGCGATCGCGGCAATAGCTCCTGGTGTTTTCATGTGGGGCTGCCCAATTTTCTCAAAGACAAAAGGCCGATGTGTGAAAACTCAGACAGCGGGGAAGAGGAGGGAGGGAAAGAGAACGAGAGAGAGAGAGAGAGAGAGAGCTGCTTTTCCCAATTTAAAAATTCTGATGCTGTACTGTGTGGACCAAATGGCCAGCAGAGCAGCTTGGAGAGGGATCATGGGATTGAATGGCCCCTCGCTGAGTCTGCCACAACAGTGGCCAGCCTGGGCACGTCAGAGGTGAGACGTGTCTGTATGTGGAAACTCAGAAAACAGCAGCCAGAAGCACACCACAGAAATGTCCTCAGGCTGTTTGGGGGAAGAAAATGGTTGACTGCTGGGCTGTTATCACCTCGTCTGTCTCAGACTGGTTGTCTTATTAAGCACTGGGGATGCATGTGATTGGTCTAACAAAGGGGCACGGCTTGCATCTTCTGATAATGCGGAGACAAAGCCGTCTGCATTGAAGACTGAATGCTAATTAAGCTTTCAAAATGTTTTGTAGCAGGGCACCCCACCTCCGCCTAATAAACACACCATGCGTCATAACATTCATTCATTTCATTCCTTCTCTATACCCGCTTATTCCTCACTAGGGTCGCGGGGCGAGCTGGAGCCTATCCCAGCTGACTACGGGCAAAGGCAGGGACCCACCCTGGACAGGTTGCCAATCCATCGCAGGGCGCTCACACCATTGCGTCTTAACATTTAGGACATTATTATTATTTTTTTATCTACATTGCCACTATTCCGCAATTTTTCATGCATAAGCAAGTAATTCACAAAAAGTCCAAATTCACACCTTTAATTTGATTTCTATTCAATTTGTATTCACCACACAGCAGTAAGTACATAGTCAATCAAACTGCAAGGTCCATCTTGACGAGTGTTTTAGTCTTATGATGACAACCAAATCTCATAAATCTTCTATTTTCCACTTATTTTTTTCAGCCTATTAGAAAATATTAGCTCTATATTTGTTATAAGACAGTTATATTTGATTAGTTATATTGAACTGCAGAGATAAATTGGTAAAATATCCTTATTCACCAATAAAAGAGTTGGGAGTAGGCATAAAGTGATGTCTGAATTTAACATATTTTATTTGGTTTTCACGTCATGGCTTCGTAAGCATGACAATGCATACGCAAGCACAGAGATAAACGGAAGCCACCCTGAGCCATAGACGAGACATTATTTCAGCGTTGTAGCATGGGGAATGACACTGTGGCATCACTGACCTTGTACTTAAGTGGGTACACCATCATAACAGGTGGAGCGCTGCCATTGTCATAGAACCGCATCAATAAACATCCATTTGGGTGAAAGTATAATCCGCAAAATGTGAGCTACATAAGTCATTCTTGACAATGATAGTCTGCTGTAAAAGCATCGGTAATAATAACTCCTGTAATCAGTGCATACAGGTTAATGAAAAACAAATGTGAGGTCACTCTGGCTCTCCTAAGAGAGGCCAGATGAACTGTTATTTCAGACAAAATAGCTGGGAAAGTGAGGCCATGACATCACCTCTAAGTACCTTTATGTACAAAACAACCACCACTACCCGCCCCCTCTCTGTGAGCACACACTGCCCAGGCAAAATGATGCCAGCTTAGTCCCTGTCTAGCCCTTAAACTGATGCCAGTAATGAGTCAACTTCAGCTGCGGAGACAACAAATACATTCTGGGAAAATGCAAAATCTAGCTGATGGACTGTGATTGACAGGCTTTCAGACAAAGAGACTACTGTCAGTTGGCATAGGCTTCAGTCTTGTCCCAAAATTAAGGGTCAGGTTTTCCGGCTGATGTCCCCATGTACCAGTCATTCAGTCTTTGCCATGCCTAAGCGTTTTCTGTTTTGCGGTCTGTATTACTGTGCACGTAAAAGTCATACCACTCATCATCTTGCTGTGATCAAGCTAACAAAGTATAAATCTAGAGTTGTAATGCACAATAAGAAACAAATAAATTAATAAACTTTAAAAAGTTAGGAAACTTGCTGCACAGCATTTTTGAGCTTGCTCAACTTGATGTTTTAAGTTTGCACAACTTAATTTTTTGAAAGAACACTGAACTTGAAGTTGAGCCTAGCAGCAAGTTCGCAGCTTGTTGCCTTACTTTTTTTAGTCTTTTTTTTTTCAGCAGGTGGTACAATATTTGCCTCTCTAAAATATTATTATTATTATTATTATTATTATTAATAAAGAAAATAGGTTATTTATACATTTTTTGTCAAGATGAGGCAACCCAGTATAAACTGTTTATTTTCAGTTAGTAAAGGTGGATTTTTTGCATCAATATGCCTTTTGTACTGTTTGCATATAACACGAGGAGCACTGTTTGTGTGTGTGTGTGTGTGTGTGTTTTTTTTGTTGTTGTTGTTGTTTTTTGAAAACTCAGGTCATGTGAGGATCGTCAGAGACAGTGAGCGGGAGAAGCAGCAAAAAATAAAGAAATAAATAGAAGCCGGTGATTGTAGTCCCTTATATAGAAGGAAAAGCAGTGTCTATCATAACTTGTTTCTGCTGGCACATTTGAGTCCTGCCCCCTCCACGAGCTCCAGTTTTCACAATCCTGTCAGTTCATGCGATACGGATGGTGCCCAGATACTGAGGGAGGCAGAGGAGGAAGGTGACTGTGCAGTGAGCGTGAGGTAAAATACTCCTCTGTGCAGTTAGATCTGCACTTTCTCATTCGGCTCTACAATCACTGGGGTCCGCCTTCTTAAAAAGTTATTGGTGAGAAAATGTGTAATGATCCTTCGCACTCATCAGTGGAGGCAGAGGAAAAATATTGTGTTAGGGTAAAAAGAGTCTTCAAACACAGCTGCAAAGCCTGTCTAAGCATATATCACATTTCTGAGATTTTTTTTCATTCATTTATTCAAAATTTAAATGAATATCTTAGTTAAAAATTATTAATACTATATTACATTATTATTACAGTACCACTCAGTGCATTTTGGCTTTGGTCAGCTCTCTCAGGTAAAAGAGCCATTTTGATCCTCAGTATCTCTGCTCTTTTTGAATGGATCTTCGTGCCATTTAATAGGAGAATAAAGGCTCCGCTGACGTGCAAAATACTGATTTTGGTGTAGCTAGGTTATGAAATTTCTGCAACATTGTGATAGTGATTACTGTTTACTGTTTAGTGATTACTTCATGCTAATTTACAGTGTTGTGAAATAGCATTTGTTCCCTTCTGACTTCTTCTATTATTTGCTAAATTTAAATGTTTCATATCATTCATATAATTGTAATATCAGACATCGACAACATGAATAATCACAAGATACAGCTTTCAAATTATCATTTCATTTGTTGAAGGTAAATTGTTATTCAAAACCTGTATCACTCATGTGAAAAAAAAAAAATTGGCTCCTAAGTCTAATAAATGGCTTTGTCACATTGAAAACATTTGGCGGATCGTGAAAAAAAAGAAGACCTAGGACTGATGAGCAGCTAGAAGCCAATATCTGACAAGGGTAGGACAACATTCCTCTCCCAGAACTTCAGCAATTGGTCTCTTCACTTTCCAGACGTTTATAGACTGTGGTTAAAAGAAAAGAGGATACTAAACAATGGTAAACATGGCCCTATCCTAACTTTTTTGAGATGAGTTGCCGCCATCAAATTCAAAATGAGCAAATAATTTTCATGAAATGGCAAAATGTCTCACTTTCAATATCCGATAAGTTATTGCATATAAAATATCAGTTTATGAGATTTGCAAACCACTGCATTCTGTTTATATTTACACAGCATCCCAACCTTTTTGGAATTGGGGCTGTACTTCCCACAGCACTGTAACCTTAAAATATGCTAAATCAGCATAAAAACTGCATTAAATTTGTCACACTACACATTGTTCTGGCGGAAAGTAAAAACATGCCAGCCTTGTGTACTTTTTATTGCTGCACAGTATATTACATTTAAATGACTAGTCACATATTTGGAAAATTTTCGAAAGACAACATAATGCAATGTAATGCTAACTGAGGCCAGCATCTCTGAGCCTGATTTACACACTAGCATTGCCTATTCCAATGTTAGCTCAGTTGATGGACAATTCAAATATTCCAATTTTGAGTTTTGATATGCAGTCTTCTGCCATAAGAATTTAAAAACATGTAGATCTTAAGTTGCTTTCAAAATGAGGGGTCCAATTGTCAAGATCCGTTGAGTATAAACTTTGAAATTTTTTAATCTTTATTTAACCCCAAAAAACCTATTTGCCCATGTATGGTTCCGTCAAATGCGACTGCTGTTTTCAAATGTGTGGAACCTCAGGCCAATTTGAAATTCTAGTGGAGACCCCAAGATTACTGTACATGTCCTGCTGAATCACAGGGAAACGTATGAAACAATGTAGAAGATTTATGTATTTGCCATTTGACGAACTGCGGTGGCTATAAAAACATGGCATCCAGCATTTGAATATGTCTCTCAACATGAGTGTGATGTGGCTTCAGTGAAGTGCTGCAAGCAGCAGATACAGAATATTTATGTGACATTGTCCTAACGCATGAAAAAAAAAGCCATTTCTGACTTTGAAGAAACTAAAGGGAAAACATAAGGTTAAAGAGAAAAAGGGTTAACCAGGGAAAGTTCCATTGAGAACATGTATCAAGGATACAGTAACAAGTGAACAGAGAGACAAAGAGAGACAGGGGTAAGGCCCCAGGAGAAATTTTTGGGGTTAAGGGCCATGCTCAAGGGCCGAGTTCTCAACTCCAACTCCATCTCACCAGATGCAAATCAGAATTCCTAGCCCCACAAGGGGCGTTAACCAGCAACTCCTCAGTTACCAGTCGAGTAACCTGCCTTTTCTTTGCACTATAAAGGTACTTTTTAAAGGGTGTCCACAAGATAATAGAAATATTCCTGTGATATGGCAATGTGATTGTTTTAGAAACAGCAGAGATGTGGAAATGTGAAAACATTGTTTTACAGAGGAATACTGTCCTAGGAAAACAATTACACAATTTATTTTTTTTTTTGCTTTTTGTGATGAATATAATTTGACCGAAGTTAATTATGCTATAAGAGTGGGGGCGAGAGCGCTGATAGGAAAGAGGGAAAGAGTGCAGGAATTACTCAGTTTTCACAGTAAATGGTTTCAGGGTAAGCAATAGTGTCATCATGAAGTGAAGTAATTTGACAGTGGAGCACCTTGTGATGAAAGTATTTCTCCTCCATTAAAGCAAGATTAATAGCTCTTGGGGCCATTTGACTTTAGACAAATAATTTTAGCATCAGCAGCTGCTGGGAAGAGTGACCTCACAGCGAAGATGTAGAAACAATTTAATTAACAGAAAGACAGTGCACTCAGTTGTCATGCAGAGTGGGACTACTATGCGATGTGACTTTTAGCCTCGTGGCTACGGTGCCTAGCTGTATCTTGAAAGGCTGGTGTCTCACATCCTAAGCATTATGAAAATCTGTTGTACCCTATATTAACCCCACATTGCTGCTAATCAACTCCAAGTTGATTTGAAAATAAATAGATAGATAGATGGATAAATAAATAAATAAATAACTTGAAAACAGTTTGCTACTGGACGCCGGGAGAGCAATGTACCTTTTCACTGTCAAATAGTGGGGATAATCTAAGTATTTATAAAGCCATCACGTACAAGCTATTTTTGCTTTACGAGACAGGACCAGGTGATGGAGTTGTAAAACTGAGTTACATCCAGATCATAACTTTTTTAATAAAAGGCACTTGTAACTGCCAAAATAAAGGAAACACTATCCAAAAAGTATGCCTCTCAATAAATGTCTCTGCGGACTTTTCTGTAAGATGAAACTGCCTGCTCACATGTCAGATTGATATGTGCAGTTAACGGATCCAGTCGTTTTTTTTTTCCGGGTTGCAATTTGTCTCAAACCATTGCCGGGGTATTAAGATCGAGGAGCGTGCAATTGCAGTTTCCCCTTATTGACAATGTCTTTGCCTCGCATATCTATGCCAACAAAACTCTTACCATGGTACCTTATAAGGTACTTCAACTGGAAATGTATAAATGCTCCTGAATTTCTTCTAGCTACAATGGTAGCCCAAATAATGGGCAGCTGAACCTATGTAACTTTTAAATACAATATCCTGGGCATGCAGAGGTAAACATGACTTATTTCAGTAAATTCATTGGTATGAAAGCCAAGTTTGAATATTTCTTGCAAACCTCATTTGATGAAGTGTTTCATACTGGTAATTGGTGGGTATCTGAGCATTCATTCTGAGACGTTTAACCTGTTATTGTACCTGGGCTGGAGAGCGGACAACATTCTTCTTCACAGCCATGCAAGCATGGCATCTGTATATGCCAGAATCATTCAAAGGTGCAATTAATGTCTCCACTTGATCACAAATTCCTCTAACCTGTGTCCCAAGTTTGAGTCAGTCCCTAATTAGAGGGGAAGAATGAATAACTCCATGGGCCTCCAGAGAGTATAAACAGCAGAATTTCCCTCACGGGTGAAGCAACCATACCACCGATAGTCCAACCAGGTTTAATCAGGAGGCCCATCACAAAACTCCATTATTTTATCCTCATTAATAGCACTTTCAGACTACGGGAACTTTTGCACAGTTCTAGGAACAGTTGGAAGAAGAACCCCCATTTGGCGATGTGCACATCACAGCAACTGGGAATGGTTATAGCCCTTAGAACAGCAGTCAGAGGGTCTTTTTTTAGCTCCTGCTATTGGGTTTGTGTTCACGAAGCACAGTGAATACTTCCTCCCAGGGAGCACCCCAAAGACTGAGAGCAGTCATCTGATGGGCTATTTGGCTGAATGACTGTGTAAAGGCAGGACACTTTTGCATTTTCTCATGATGTGAATTCCAAACTGATGTCCTGAAATAAACTAGAAAGTATACCTGAGGAATAACTCCAGATGTCGAAACAATGGCATAAATAATTCTCCAAAAACTAGGGGAAGTAAAGTTGGCATACTGACACCACACACAAATATATTTCATGTAAAGTTGTCAGTATAAAGCGGGGTTTAATATTTGCCATGCTCTCGCTCTAGGTCAAATGACTATAATTTGGTTTTTCATGTGTGCGAAGTGAACCGGTGACTCAGTTATGCCAAGATAAACATTAAAATGGTAGCATCAAAAGAGGCATGATGACTTAAGCATTTCACAGCAGTTTCTGATTCCAGTCTATGAGAACTGTGACTGGGGGCAGACCGTTTCAAAATGCTAGCCAGAGAAGCTCAGTTTAAATCGTAAATAAATCTTTCCCCTTGAAAGTCCCTTTGAACTTTGTTTGCTTCACAGGGTCCCTTGAAGAGGGAAGCAGAAGTATAATCCATGGTTCTACTGCTCATTATTCTATGGTCAAGTCCAGGACAGACACACTTTCCTTAGAAAGTTAGCAACACACAAGATTGTACTGTCACTGTGTCCGAAAACATGACTCAAAAGCCTTGTATATGAAAGTCCCTTTATATTAAGACTTCTGAGTGGAGTCTGCTCACAGTCCTGAATCGATTAGACAGACAGGATGGCCACACAAAGCAGCGGCAGACAATCAATGTTGCACAGCCAACTCAAAAATTATCGGAAACTTTTTTTTTTGTTTAACTGGAAATGCTCTTTTGGGTGGCCGATTTTGCAAATAATAATCGTCCCAAAGATTATTAGGCGTTCAAGCCCGTAGGGCAGAAACCCAATTGTTTTTGTGCTGGTTTATTATTATTATTATTACTTTTCTTCTTCAGAAATGTTTTTGCAAATTGTAAATGGTAGAGACCTGAAATTTTGCACATTGGTTGGAAGTTGTGTGTCAATGCTGCCCAAGCCATTTTTAACTCATTCGGCATGATGGGGCGGTATAATTCAAGAAAAACTATTTTTCACTTTAAAGGTCATAACTCTTATGCTGTAAGTCCCATTTACACAGAAATTGGTACAGACATTCCTTGGTCCAAACTCTACAGCTTTTGAGGACCCCTACTGTCTGCCATATTAGGTTTTCCCCAGTGTTGAATTAGTTGAAAAACACATTTTGGAGATCTTGGAAATTTGCTGTGGGTCATCATTGGACCAAGCTTATCAAAAGTTGTGTAAGGCTTGCTAAAATTTCATTTTGTTTTTGATATATTGACCAATGAACTTCAGCAGGGGTGTGGCTTAGCACAGAAATGGACAAAAGTCAACAACCATTGGGCCAGTTATCATGGAACTTGCAGAATATGTCCATATAAGTACCAGAAACATACCTTGACTGTTTCATGCAATCAACCATGGGGGGGTATAAATGCAAAATAAAGCAGCGTGAGATAACACAAATCAGACTATAAATCATAAATAGTTTTCCTAATCATTATAACTCGCAGAATATGTCGACATAAGAACCTGAAACATAGCCTAAAAGTTTTAATCAAATCGACCAGTAGGGGGGTATTGCACAAAATAGCCTAACATAACACAAATCAGACTGTACATTATCAGTTGTTGGTCCAATCATTACACTGGCAAAATAGGTCCACATGAATACTTGCGAAACACTCTTGAAGTGGTTTTTGTCCCCCGCTGCCACGATTGCGAGTGGAGCGGGGGCCATAGTATTCAGCTCTGTCCGGCCGTCCGTCATGTCCTGTTTGTTCTGCACGCGATATCTCAAGAACGGTTTGACCAATTCCATTCATCTTTGGTGTCAAGGTGTATTGGTGTGACACGCTAACCCCTGTCGCTTTCCATGACATTAGCATTATTTGTCAAGGTCATTACAACTATTTGCCCACTTACAAATACCTTGCCAACATGAAAGCTCAAGAACGGTTTGGCCGATTCCATTCATCTTTTCATGTCAAGGTGTAATAGGGGAGTGCTCACAGCCCACTCGATTTACGTAACCTTGCCATTATTCTCAAGGTCATTACGACCATTTGATCACTTACAAATACCTTGTCAAAATGATATCTCAAGAACGGTTTGACTGATTCCATTCATCTTTGGTGTCGAGGTGTATTATTGGAGGGGTTTTCTATTGAAAGTGAACTCACGCACAGTTGTTGGCAAAATGTATGGCACCATACACCACATCTTTAATGGATAGCCATTGTCACCCAATAGCCACCCATCCAGAGGGGGGTCCCTGTGGAAGACTGCAGGAATGACTGGCTGTTGCATTATAAAAGCGTTGTTGCTACCTCCAGGATGATTTAAGTAGGCTATACATTCAAGATGAGACCCCATGAATCGCAAATCACCTGGACATTGATGGAATGGGTTCCCTTACGATTCACATAGGCGCCACTGTTCAGAGCCGGAGCCCGAATCAGAACGTGTGTGCAGTCGATGGCACCCAGAACCCTTGGGAGCCCATATCTTGCCAAAAAATCTTGCTTTACCCTGAGTTGTCTCTAGGGTGTCACAGGGATGCCAGTGATGTACCTACAGGCATGTTGGACTATGCTGGCAGTGACTGCAGTTATAGCCGAGCTTACGGCAGATTGGGTCATGCCTCCAGTTGAGCTGAGTGGGTGTTGGAAGGACCCACAAGCATAGAAAAATAGTGCCACAGTAACCCTAACAGCAACGGGCAAGGCATACAGACAGCTGGCAGCGGTGTCATCATCAGCAACCTGGTGACAAACATCAGTCACTGCCTGACGGGAGAGGCACAGTTTTGTCACGCATTCTTGTTCTGTGGTAAATAATACTTGTATTGTTATAATTTTAGAATATTATATATAATATATACAGTATCATTAATATATATTACATATAATAATTATATTATCATAAAAGCGGAAAAAATGATTGATACAAAATACAAATATAGACTTACCTGAAAAGCCCAGGTAGCTGGTGCACTGGCGGTGCATGCGTTCTGGGCGTCTTCTATTATTTAACTGGCAATCAAGTCGAATCAATCAAATTTTCTCAGGGGTTCAACTGAGGCTAAAGCAAGGTGGCTTTTTATAGGCAAGTTAATTTGGGAAGTGGAGCTGCATGTGCATGTCCACATGTGTCCCATTTGTTGTGAAATCTCAGGAATGCTTTGAACGATTTTATTCATCTTTGGCTTCAATGTGTATTTGTGTGATACGCCGACCCCAGTCGATTTCCGTCACCTGGTGGGGGACATGGTCACATTTAGTGGCAATACTTGTTAATTAAGCTGTTAAAGCTTTCAACAACTAATGCTCTTTCTTGGCTCGAACCCCGGAATTGCCGCTTGGGACTATATTTTTATTTATTTATTTTTATATACGTTTTTTACTTTCATGATGGGTGCCAAAACAGTGCCGTGAAAAAGTATTTGCCCCCTTCCTGATTTCTTATTTTTCTGCATTTGTCTAACATTTAAATGTTTCAGATCATCAAGCAAATATTAATATCAGACAAAGATAACCCGAATAAATACAAAATGCAGTTTTTAAATGATGATTTAATTTGTTTAGGGTAAAAAGCCATCAAAACCTTCCTGGCCCTATGCGAAAAAGTAATTGCCCACTACATCTAAACCCACCCTCAGCGATAACAACTGCAATCAATTTGCAATAACTGGAAATGAGTCTTTCATATCCTTGTGGAGGAATTGTGGCACACGCTTCTTTGCAGAATGTTTTAATTCAGCCACATTGGAGGGTTTTTGAGCATGAATGGCCTGTTTAAGGTCATGCCACAGCATCTCAATTGAATTTAAGTTAAGACTTTGACAAGGCCATTCCAAAACCTTAATTTTTTTTTTTTAAGCCATTCAGAGGTAGACTTGCTGGTGTGTTTCGGATCATTGTCCAGGTGCATAACTCAAGCGCACTCAAGCTTGAGGTTACAAACTGATGGTTGATCATTCTCCTTCAGGATTTTCTGGTAGAGAGCAGAATTCGTGGCTATATAAATTATTACAAGTCGTCCAGATCCCCAGACCAAAGCTGCCCCAGACCATCATTCTACCACCACCATGTTTAACTGGTGGTATGATGTTCTTTTTATGATATGCGGTGTTAGTTTTACACCAGATGTATCAGGACCCATATCTTCCATAAAGTACACCTTTTGTCTCCTCAGACCACAGAATATTTTCCCAAACATCTTGGGGATCATCAAGATGTTTTTGGCAAATGTGAGACGAGCCTTTGTGTTCTATTTAGTCAGTGGTGGTTTTTGCCTTGGAACCCTCCCATGGATGTAATTTTTGCCCAGTCTCACTCTTATTGTTGAGTCATGATCACTGACTTTAACTGAGGCAACTGAGGGCTGCAGTTCTTTAGATGCTGTTCTAGGTTATTTGGTGACCTCCTGGATGAGTCATCGATGCACTTTTGGAGTAATTTTGGTAGGCTGGCCACTCCTGGGAAGGTTCACCACTGTTCCAAGCTTTTTCCATTTGAGAATAAAGGCTCTCATCATGGTTCGCTGGAGTCCTAAAGCCTCCAGGCTGATAGATGTCAACGAGTTTGTTTCTCATCTGTCCTTGAATTTCTTTTTCGATTGTTGCATAATGTGTTGCTTTTTGTTGATTTCTGTGATGGTTCTGTCCTGTAGTCCCTCCCCCTTCCTGCTTTCTGCACCTCCACTTCAACGAGCCACACCTATTGCTCGTTAAAGTGGAGGTGCAGTGAAGAGTATTTCAATTTTTCAAATTCAATTTATTTGTATAGGGCTTTTCATAGAGACTGTCACAAAGACGCTTTACAGTGAGAGATGAGGTTACTGAAAGGGCCCAGTCTTTTACACTACAGAAAATGAGACAAAAAAACTTAAACAGTGGTGAAAAAAAAACTCCCCGGTGGGAAAAAATCTCAGGTGGAACCCAGCTATTGTGGGGAAGCCCATCCTCCGCAGGCTAGCTAGTTAATAACAGGATAAAGCAAGCTAGGATAAAATGGCAATACAGCTCCTCTAAAGTCCATCTTAACAGTGGCATCAGTAGCTCCAGGAAGTGGCATGTCGAGGATGGTGCAGAACTGGATCATGACTGGATCAGGACAGCAGCAGCCAGCGCTCATGGTGAGGGACAGGGCTTGGATAGTCCAGGACTCAGGATTGTGGAGGGAAAGATCCTCGGAAAGAGACAGAAAAAAATGTGGTGAGGCACTGGATAAAACTACTGCGTTTTAATAAAAATACAAAAAAAAAATACAATTTAAGAGCTGCACTGCCAGTTTGGCAGTGCAGCTGCATACTGATGCCTGAGCCCTGTTATTATTGTTTTTGCCGCTGCTCCCCTCATTTTTATATTGTGCGTTAATCTGTTTTTATTAAACATTTCTATTTTTGTACATTTGGGTCCCTCATCCACCTTTTGGGTACATGGTCCCAGTGCCTGCCGGTTTGCTTTTTTCTGCAGGCGAGGGCAAAACCATGACACCTTAAGCCTACTTCACTTTGTCAGACAGGTTCGATTTAGGTGATATCTTGATTCACCTGGTCTGGAAGTAATCAGGCCTGAATGTGGCTAGTGAAAATGAACTCAAAAAATGTGGTTAATCACAGTTAATTAATGATTTATCAAGGGGGGAAATTACTTTTTCACATTAGGGCCAGATAGGTTTGGATAGCTTTTTTCCCTAAATAAATGATATTATCATTTAAATAATCATTTTACGATATAGGTGAAGACGGTTTTGGTTGCATTTTACAGCTGAGTTACTTGATTGAGTAAGGAGCGTATTGACAATGGAAGCAAGGTTATTCAGCGAAAAAATATGAGTATATTATGATAATTATTCTATAAGCCACGATAAATAAGAAATTAAGGGAACTCTAAAATCACATATCAGGTCTTGATGAACAAATCATTCAAGTTGAAAATATTCACTGATGTTCATTGAATTACTAATTTAGAGCAAAATGGCATAAAAATGGTCATTGGAAACCAAAATCATTAAATCATTTAGGGCTGGATTCAAAATCACCTCGACAATGAAGGTAAAAAGTTTAAATCACAGGCGTGTGCTGCCGGATAGCTCACTAGCTCACTCGATTAAGGCACCGCATTGCGGAACAGAAGTGACTACCATTGGGGTTCGAGCTCCGGTTGTACCACCTGGCAGTGGTTGGCAGCTTTTTTGGAGTAGCGCACAATTAGCTATTCAGCTACAGGGATGCAAATTTGGAAGGGACTGCTGGGAAGGGAAATATAAAAAACGGTTGCTTTGCTCGTTGTTCAAGTGTCTCCTGTAGGCCCGCCGGGCACTCGTTAGGGAGATTCTAAGCTTGTTCAAGTTCAAGTGTTTACTTTTCCATTTGTCCAAGTGCAAGTGCACAGAGGCATTGAAATTCTTGTATGATTCACTCAGTCATTGAAATGTAAAAAGTCTGCAGAGTATAAAAAGTCCACATTCTTATAAATACACTAATAAATATACTCAGCCAAAATAAAAACTTTACTCTCGTTTGGAGGTTGATAAGTTGAACATACAATAAATAAGGTTTTAAATAATGATTTTATTTAATCCTGTACCCATTTAAGATGGTGTATCATAAAAATAATGTCCATAATGTAACCAGTTCCACCAAAAATGCGGCGGAAATGTCCAAGAGTAAAAATGGTAAGGCGATTACGTATGGTTTGGGCAATCACACGACCTCTAAACAATTCATTGCCAGTGGATGTTGCAGTGACAAATCGATTTTGCAAATGACGTAAGACAATTTGTTAGTCTTCTGCTTTTGACGTCACACGTGGGCTACCAGAACGAGGTCGGTCAGCTGTGGTGCCAGTTTGTTGGAGACGTGTCCAAAGATAATGGATAGTCCGTTCATTGTATCCCATAACCCTTGCAACAAGACGTATTCAGCATGCCAATGGCACGTTCATGCTGATTGTTTGATGGCCATGGCGTTGAAAATCAACGAATAATTAACTGTAAAAACTTGTTTTTCTGAGATGTCACTCTAACCTGCTAGAGCTCAGTTGCACATCTCTCATGTTTTCTCGTGACTAGGAACATGAGAAAACATGGTTTTAGCTTAAAGTACGCTCGCATGTGCTACGTACCTGTGCACATCGGATTTGATGTGTGTCATGATGTCTTTGACAACGCAGTTACCCCTAGTGATAATAAAAACTCTTATATTAAAAGTTTCAAGAAAATATTTACAAATTTATGAGTGTGAAGTTTCTGTTTTGACTCAGTATATTTAAATACAAAAAGGAGGAGGAGAGGAGGTAGGTGTGTGTATATGTATGTGCGTGTATGTGTGTATGTATGTGCGCGGTCTCAAGGGGTCAGAGTCTGAGATGGGGTGTGGTATTTCAATCCTGCTTGAATGTCCTCTGCCAGCAGTCTGATGGCTACTAGATAAAAACGGTTTTGAAATCGCTTACTATTTATTCTGATGCTCTCTGGGCGATGGTGTCTCAGCGCCCGACCAGAGCTTCTCCACCTTAACAGCGTGTGACTGGGGTGATAAGGATCCTGGAGAATGGATTTTATTTTGTTCCTACAGCGATCAGTGTACATTGTGTCCATGGAGGGGAGTTGTGTGCCTGTGATTCTCTGCGCTGTTTGATGATCCTCTAAAGGGCCTTCTCCTCCTTTACTGGTGTATTGTTCATGTTGGGGTATCCTCTGCCCTCGTTCTGAACTCGCCAGGATTCAACCAATGAGCGTAAAGAAGTAGTTGACGGACATGTGCTTCGGAGGAGAGCTGTGAACCGTCCCTCTCTCCTGAATTGGCAACAAAGGGTCGCATACCGGCAAGACTTGTACATCGTTCTCGAATTGGGCATTCCAGATTTGGGTGGGTTTGGAGATGCCAAATAAAAAAAAAAAAATTCACAGGCTTATCCGACTTGTGCAAATTTTACCACAGCAGCTTATAATGTGACTTAGTAGTGTGCTGGTCTACCTGTGCAACCTGATTGGGCAGCAGGTACTGCCTCATGCTACCAGTTGTGACAAGGACACTAGCAGAACAAAAAGCTAGTGAGTAATCTGTGAGGAAGGACAAGAAAAGAGCAGTTGTCTGTGGCCACCACATGCACAGCCGTTCCCTTTTTGAGGGCTGTCTTGCTTTTGCCTCTCCACTGCACCTGTTGGCAATTTAATTTGCTCCAGAGGTGAAACTGATTGACAATCACTTCTGCTTTCTAAATCGACAGATTGATATTCCTGAAGTTTAACTGAGTCGGTGAAATGCCACAATGATGAAGTGTTTCCTTTATTTTATTATATTTTATTCATTTTTTTATTTTGGCGGTATAGATAATTCCTGGGAAGTCATCAGTTTCCGCAGTGAACAAGTTAAACACAAATTAGTAGGACTTAGATTTGTATGAATTAGATGGTCACAGTAGTTTCTCAAGAGGACACTTAAGTGCAACCATAATAAATGTGGAGATGTTTCTGGTCAAAAGTTCCAAGTTATGAGGATATCAGTGACTATACAGATAAAACATCCCTCTACAGCAGTAAGAATGTAGATCAGTGTACAGCTCCATGGATAATAAAATGTATATAAGGAGGGAAACCACTTCTCACTGACAAGAACACCCAAGCCAATCTGAATTATATTAGACCACCACCCAATGTAAGGTTTATGCCACAGCTGTCCATAATTAACAGTATTGGTAATTCCCAAAATAATTTTATGTTAATCCACCAGTATGTGTAAGTTCTATGATTGAAATGACATTTTTAATGCTAAAATATTGGGTCACACTTTAGATGAAGTGTTTCTCATAAAGGCTTCATACAGCATGTATAATGCCTTCATAAAGGAGACATAATGTCTTCATTAATCATACATAAGCAAATGTCATGCTTTGCAAAGGGTGAAATAACACATGTTTATTCGGCATGTGATGCCAGGTGTGATATAACTGACAATTAGCTAGTGGCTAAATGCTATAAAGGGTGGCATTGTCAGCTAAATGACATTGGCCGAGTTTCCCAGATTCATTTAAGAAGATCTTAGCGCTAAAAGCTTCTTTAGATCCTCCTTAAGGCTCCAGTAAGAAGCAAACGCGTTTCCCAGATACCTTCTTAGCCTAAGATGATCTTTTGTTAATAAGGATTTGAAGGAGGGGTCTGGAGCACTCTTATCACCCTTCTTAGTGACAAAACACTGCACATACAGCCGCGTCAGGCAAATCAATGTGACACTATGCAAGGAGACATTAATGTAGTGCGTACGGTTATTTTATCCCCCCCTCCCTCTGTCATGCACCCCTACTACCAATTAAGCATTTAAAATGAGGGAAAACTTACATCTCCCCTGTATGGTTCCATGTGTTGAAACATTTTACCGTATTTCCCTAATATTTTCCCTAATATTTCCTGGAGAACAATGATGACCCACCACCACCACTGCCACCACCACCCCACCATGAACCCTGAGCAGCACTCCACCAAGCCGGTCTCCAGGTCAGACAGGAGCTCATCAACCTGTTCTGATTTCGGACATCCCCGCTTCCCCACCCTTTCATCTTGCAGTCACCAACCAGTCCACTGAGCACTTGTACACTGCCGACCCCCCCCCAACCACCAAATAATTTAAAAAAAAAAACTAAATAAAACAAACCCCATGCCACCATGCAGTGCGGCAAGCATCATATCAGCTGTTACTTTTATGGACAGCATCAAAGCCTATAACGTTTGCTGCTACCCCTAAGAATAACAAAGTAAACTACATAATTATATGCAGAATTATATCAGAAAAATAAAAATGAAGAAATATTATAAAATAATATGATAATAATGTATCATATCATGTAATGTAATATGATTTCACTCACGTAATGTTATGATTTCCGTTTATGTTTTCATTCTTATTTTTCTGATTTTGTATCTGTGTTATTGGTCTTTACTTGCATCCGTTTGTTTTCAGACATTCTGCTGTGTGAGCAGCGGCATTATGCACGTTGATTTTTAACTATACGCCACTCGTTACATCAAAACTTAATTTGTGTGCACATAAGTATGTGGAACAATCAGTTACTCTGACATGGATTGATGAACTGAGCTCCAGTTAAGAAGGCAGTAGAAGGGCACAGAGACACTTCTGGGACACATCTGGGAAACACTTTTATCTTCAGGCTCCCTCTTTGCTGAACTCTTCTTTGGAGCCTTCTTAACTCCTTAAGAACACTCTTCACTGGGATAATATATACATATATACAGGTGTTGGTCAACGAATTAGAATAATTTGTAATAGTGTTCACCGCGCCTGTCCTACTTGTTAGAGTAATCACAGAACTCGCTACCTGTAAAAAATTTGCTCAGCTGAGCTTTCCAAAAGGCCCCTTTTAGGCCATTTAACTGCGACTCTGTTATTTTATTGAATTAGAATAATGGAGAAACCGTTTCACTGGATTAGAATAATTTTTATTATAATTAGAATCATCAATTTGTCAGTATTTTGTGGCTGCCCCCTTGGCTTGCATGACTGCCTGAAGTCTCCGCGGCATCGATTTGACCAGCTTGTCACAAGTTTCCGCACTCACAGCTTCCCAGGCAGTGGCGATGTTCTGCTTCAGTTAGTCCAGCGTAGTCGGCTTTCTGTCGTGAATTTTCCGCTTGACAATGGCCCAAAGGTTTTCAATGACATTGAGGTCAGGCGAGTTGGCCGGCCATGCCAAAACTTCAAGCTGTTTTTCGGTGGACCAATCTTTGGTCGACTTTGCCACATGAGCCGGTGCAAGATCCTGTTGAAATATGAGGTCTTCTTCGCCGAACTATTCCTCAACAGTCGGAATCAGGAACGTTTCCAGAACATCTTGGTACACGGCAGCATTGACAGTCTTCTTGAGGAAGCAGAGTTTCCCTACACCCCGAGCGGACATGCATCCCCAGACCATAACGCTCTGGGGAAACTTGACGGATCTTTTCACGCACTCGTGGTTGTAGGTTTTGCCACCACGACACCAGACACGAGGACCTTGGTCACCGAAGGAGATGCAAAAGCGTGATTCGTCACTGAAGACCACTTTCTGTCAGTCTTCAGCAGTCCATTCGCTGTGTTCTTTGGCCCACTTCAGCCGTTTCTCCATTTGTTTCTTGTTCAGCATCGGTTTTACTGCTGGAACGCGAGATTTGAAGCCGAGTTCGCGCAGACGACGGTAAGTGGTTGATCTCGAGACGTTAGCGCCAGTCTGCTCGTTCCACAAGTCGCTGAGCTCGGAAGTGGACTTGAACCGGTTGCTGACTGTGATCTTTCTCAGCTGCTTGTTGTCGCGAGCAGAAGTTTTTCGGGCGCCAGAACAATTGGTGCGCTTGCTGCAGTCTTTCTTGAGAGATTTGCAGACGGAAGACAGGCTGATGCCGAGCTTCTCAGCAATTTTAGTTTGGGTCAAGCCTTGTTGGCGAAGGGCTTGAATTTGAACCACTATTCCGGTTGAGAGGTCGCGCTGCTGACCCATGATTGATTTTACAACTTAGAAATTCTACTCAACCCTGACTTTATACTGCACAGTGAACACTCTTCACAGAAAACAAAAATTCAAGCACTTATTCTAATTCAATTAAACAACAGAGTCACAGTTAAATGGCCTAAATGGGCCTTTTGGAAAGCTCAGCTGAGCAAATTTTTTACAGGTAGCGAGTTCTGTGATTACTCAAACAAGTAGGACAGGCGCGGTGAACACCTGATTTGCTTTCTGCACAAAAAATGCCTTAAAAAAAATGTAACGATTGCACTATTTCAAATTATTCTTATTCATTGACCAGCACCTGTATATATTTATATATATATATATATATATATATATATATATATATATATATATATATAGTTTTTTTTTTACTTTTTATTGGTTGAATACGGACTATTTACTGGTTTCCGTCTGTTATTTACCAAAGAAATTACAAAATATTTTTTAGTTTTAAACAAGTTTTTCACAAATGTCTTAAATATTTCTGTTTTCTCGTTTTTTTATGACAGGTGGTCTAATACATTTGTTAAGCACTGTACATATGAAGGTTGGACTTGTTTTAGAAACAGATATGTTATGGACAAAGACACTGCTTTTTTTGTCATGCTTTGGGGTGGCTTTGCTTTAGTTGGGACAGGGGCTCTTTTCAAGATACATGGGATAGTAAACAGCTCCAAATAAAAAGCATTTTGCACAAAACCTGCAAGCCCGGCCAGACAGGCGAAGAGGGATTTTGCCCAAAGCACATATTCAAGGCAACAAGGCGTGACTTCAGAAAAGGAATATAAAAGTCTCGAAAGGGCCCAGTTGGAGCCCAGACTTCAATCTCTGGAATTCTGAGAAAAGATCTCTGTTTAGAAGTTCCTGTCATTATTGATGAAGTGAATGCCTTGGTTGGCCACCTGTGAATTGCCTGTGCATATCATAGAAATAGCATTTGTCAGATGTGTCAGTTGAATGGCAGTTTTACAAGCCATAACAATCCTCACTGGAGGACTGAAGTCCGTTCCACAGGGCAGTGCCATACTTTTACTGTATATAGAGCATCAATTATTTATTCAGTCCAGATGTAAACATCTACTAAACCAGTTAGGCCCAGCCCTCAGGGTACCCAATGTCCTCCAGTACAAACTGGAATTACACAGGAAAGGCAAACAATACCAGGGGCAACAGTTCTTCCACATTTCTGATAATTCCCCAAATATATAAGCAGTTATGCCTTTTGCTGCCCGGACTCTTAAAGTCACCTCTGTGCTCATGTTCATGGCTTCATTACTGTGGTCATGACATTCTTTGCGATGCACGGTCTTACTAGGTGATATCTGTCAGTGGGTGAGGGCAATAAATTGAATTGAAAATGAGGCAAATGCATTTATATGAATTATTAAAATAATAATTCTTTATAATAATAATAATAATAAAAATATCATTTAAAAAATAATCAATTTACAGCCAAGCGTCATTTGCTCAAGTGTGTTTGGCATATCTTTTGTCAATACAAAGCACTTAAAACAGCAGTAACCTAAAATATACTTGGCACCATTGAAAAGGCAATGGTGAGGTATGCACTATTTTTCTGGCAGATTGAAGAGTCAATCAATTTTTATCACTTTTACAGTGAGATATGATTGGACACAAAGAAAAGCGTGCGGCATTGTAGTCCTGACACGCACCGAGTGAACTTGCCAAGCACTTCAGTAACAACAAACATTGAACAATTTGTGATGCGTACAGTGATGCTTGACTTGTTTTTTTGGTTGTGGTTAATAGCCTACATAAAGCCAAAAAAAAAATGCTACTGCATCAAGAAATTAGAATGGCTTGTGGCACAGGAGAGAGAAAAAGAGCTATGAGTATGTTATGGGCAGGTCTCACCCGCCGAGAGGTGGTGCGTCATCTGCACTGTCACCATTCAACAATCAGTCGGCTGTCTGTCCAAGAATGGAAAATGGGCAGAGTTACTGACCGACCCCACTTAGGGCAGCCATGAGTGATGATGGTAGCTCAAGAGCGCCGCATCTGGTCACAGCCTATACATGACAGATTGCAGACAGCAACTCAAATTGATCATGAAACGAGGGGTCTGAGACGCCTGAGGGTGAGCGCAAGTTCCGTTCGACCCCGTTTACGTGAGCAACAAATGAACACCACAATGGAAAAATGATCAGTCACATTTTCACTTTGTGGAGAAATGATTAATTAAAAATTCTAAGTGATCTTTGAAACAAAGCACTGAAAAAATATGCAAAATATATAAAGAAATGGTATAATAATAATGATAATAAAAATAATAATAATAATAATAATTATTATTATTATTATTATTATTATTATGGTAAATATTATAATAATATATAATATCTAAAATATACAAAAATGCAAAATTTGGACTCTTTTGTGGTCTTCATATACGTGCACCAGGCCTCAACAGAAAACCCACTTTTTGCCCATATCATACATTTTATGAGTGATATGAGAGGGGACAGAGATTTTCTCCACAGGACATGATGACATAGAGCCGTAAAGTGAGAATGACACCCATGCCTTAGGTAAGTGCGCATTAACCATGGCGCATGATCCTAGCAGAACTTCAGCGGAAAGCATGATCCGCATTTCAGTGCTCTGTTCCTCACACTTATTTGCACAAGAAAAAAGTTAATTCAGGGAAAATCTGCAATAACGAGGTTCCATTAATGCCATGTCAGTCAGGTAAACTCATGTATTTGGTTTTTTGGCATGAAGACGTTATTACATTAACTCTGGCAGAGGGTTCTGCCCGGGAGGCGCTCCCTGCCATGGCATCGCAATAATGTACAATAATGTACTTAACAACAAGAATTAGACAGAGGGCAGATATTCTGAATCCCCCAATGATCAGAGCCAAGCAGGTACAGGCTGGGGCGAAGGAGGCAAAGAGAGACATATTCTCACCTTGCGCACGAGGAAGTAGCAAAGTGAGCATGACGGTCCTTATATAGACTGCCACGTTTCTGTGTGTGTAGTTATTGCCTCTGAATGGTGTATTCTCACTGAGGCAGATTTATACAGATGCAGATGCAGGTCCTGTCAGCTGATGTAGACTCTGACTTGAGTCTCCTGCCTGAACTACTTTCACTTAGTAATGGCGGGACAGGGCAGTAGCAAGAAGTTAACAGCTTCAAATCCAGCCTCTCCATGTTCAGTTTGCATGTTTTCTCAGTATTTGTATGGGTGTCATCTGGGGAGGCGGCTCCAGCTTCCGCTCACAGTCCACAGACATGCATGCCTGGCTAACAGGAGACTCCAGGGCCACATTCAAATAGGCAAATAATAAGTCCTTTTGTCTAATTCCTCGCCACTTCTGCTTAGCATCAATGGAAAATGTCATGAGGTTAAGGAAAGATGAAATAGAGAATTCGTAAGGACATGAGAACAGACAACTGAGCTAATGAGAGAATCTAAATGCACTCACACCAGGCAAAGTAATCATGCACCCCTCACCCGTCGTGTCCATTTCTTTCGGCGAATGGCCAGATGGATGAGGTTTCACTTTATATGTTCCTGCAACCTTTGCTAAAGCAGATAAGTTGGAAAGCACTGAAGTTTCTTTGCTTGATATACAGAAAATGAAAACACACTTATCATGGCTGCCACGTAAATATTTCTGGGTCATTTTCAGAGAATTAGGAACTTTTCCTAATCAAAAAATATTATCCAAACCAGTAGCGGGCGGTGGACAGAGAACAAGGAGGGCGATAAACATGTCTTTAAACTGCTTATTAGTCTTGATCCGTTTTCAGGCAATTTCCCTGGTAAAAGACACTTGAACTCTCCCTCTCAGGTGTAGCAAATTGTCTTCATTAAGAGGAGAAATCAAACGCACCAGTTGAACCCAAAAAAGAGTGCATTTCAATCTTTTTCAATTAAACAATCATTATGCGCAGGTTTGACGACTTGCTTAGGATGTGACAAAATTTAACGCGGAAAATCCACAGTGATTTTTGCGAAGAGTTCCCTATTAAATGTGAATTAATGTCAATTAAACATTTTATAGAATTTATTATTCACTCACGTATACATTTCATTATTAGGGAAAGGAACATGTTGACCAAGAACAATGATTGAAATCGGGTCTCTAATCTCATCCGGTTCAGGGGATGTTTTCCGCCCCTCGGTTTTCCGTCCATCGCCCGCCACTGATCTGAATGCTGCCCAAATAATTTGGGGGTATGGGCGTTTGAGTGGATAGAGTGTGATCCCAGGGACAGATTGGCGAATCTGGCCATGCTATGCTCCTAACTCATGCTCAATGAACTGACTCCATTTCCCTGTGATTCTGAACCGGAGTATTTGGGTTATATAAGGGATAAATGGATTTATAATGCTATTAATGACTGAACGATATCACACTGCCATGGAAAAAATGTACGGGAAGGATACAGAGAAGTGAAGATGACATCAGAATGGGTTGTGGCATCGAATACCACCCACTCAACCAGTTCAGGCAGAGTATGAGAAAGTGAGAGAGGGGAGATAGATCTCTGGCCTTTACATTCCCACGTCACACGCTAGGCCAGTTAATTATGTTGGACCAAAATAAGCAGGAGAGCATGACCAAATAAATCACCCATTAATCTGTGTCATGTTTCACATTAGCTTCGCGCTCTGTGCCCTTAATTAAGATATCTGTAAATGATTATTTGACGTGTTCCCACTCCTTCGAGAAGAATAAGAATCTCATTCCATCGCCTTCAATGAAAAAAAACAAACTGATTTCAAATCTAATTATAATTACCTGTTTATGACCCTGTTTGTGACCGTTGGAATGCATAACTTTCTAAGGTCTGTGTTATGTGGTAGTCACAATAAGCCTTTGCTAAAATGAAATTACAGCTCCATTATTACAGTGTTACCAACCATAATTTATACAGGATTTAGCTGGCTGAATATTGTAGTATAATGTGTATAGCATTAGGTCACAACCTCAGCCCTCCTAAGAATCCATTAGTCTCCTAAATCCCAAAATGTCATTACTAGTATAAGATGTAGTAAGTATTCTGCTCATGGAAAGTATCGCAAGGATTCATTAGTTTTACGTGAATGTAATGATTTTTATGGTCTTTTTTAGATTTTCATCAGCTCGGTCATCACATTAAGCACCCCATTCCGTTCCAGTATCTTTTGCTTGTTGTGATAATCTATAACTGCATAGGTTACGCAACAATACATTTCCAAGTGTGACTTCAACACATTCATCATACAAGGTTTGGTAGGCACATATTGAATTTTAGTTATCAATGTTTTCCTCTTTGATTGATGGCTTCATTGTAATTATTTATTGAAAGTCATTACAAGATAATTAAGCATTGCAGATCTCAAGGAAATATCATACTGAACAGCTTCCAAACCTGTTAGAGAGAAAGAGAGGGAGAGAAAAACTAAAAGAGGTTAACTTTGATAAATTAATCAGGTCTCGCCATGCTCTGTTGGGCCATTAAACATACTGCTCATATGAAAGTCTATTAGACAATGGTGAAATTATACTGTATGTTAATGTATTACTTCTGCACGTAATTTTACACTTAAACATTAACAATCAAAATCAGACTTTTTTTTTTTAATTGAGCACCAAGTTTTCAGTTCATCAAGTCAAACAAGGGATAGTTTGACAAAGCTTTAAATAACACGACATTTTTTACTTCTCCAAAGTGCAAGGTATTTATATTTTTCTATATATAGGGGTCTTGATTTCAAAGGGTTTGACAATAACATAGTTGCTCAATGATTTTGCCAATTTTTTTGGACCCGCAATCTGTCATCAGAAACTGCATGTGGACAGCTTGTGAGTTCCAGCATGAAATGAAACAGCTGGTGACATCACATGCTTCAAGAGAAATACAGTTCCTTTCCACGCTGTCACATGTCGCTTCTCACTTTCACAGTAAAGGTCGACACATTTGGGCAAAACAAAAGGCTTATGCACTGCCATCACCAGTGATTTTCAATATAATTTCAGTCCAGAGTTTGAGATGGTTATTGCAGAACATAGATGGTGATTTCATTTAATTGCTTCGGTCTGGGTTTTGATGTACATGCGTGGTTACACCCAGCCAGCACTTCATGCTGGGATATATGCCACAGATTTTAACTTGTAACCTTTTGCCACTTGCAGCAAAACTCCAATGAGTGGCAAACATATTTGACCCTTCTCCTCCTATGCATTAATCTTTTGAGGTTACACCAGTGCTTTAAGTGGGCCGGTACGCATCGGTACGGAGTACCAGCACTTCTAGATTTTAGCCCCTGGCGTACCGGGACTTTTTAGGGCGTACTGGGACTTCACGCGAGCTCGTAGTACCCTGTCCTGCTCTATTTCTCTCTTAGCGATTCATGATCCGATGGCTGTACTACATCACCCTCTGTGCACTAGTACGCGCCGCAAGTATGTCCCTTTAGTCGCAAGACCTTCACTGGCAAGGAGATCTCCAGGAGTGGCACGTCTTTCAAGCATTATATGAGCGAGCCGTGTGATGCATTGGCAGTCTCACCGCGGACGATCAATGACGAGTAGCAAGCAATGTTGTCTACAGATCGGACTCATTGTGGATGGGTGTTGCTGCGGAGAGACGGGTTTTAACTGTCCTAGCTAATTTGGTGGGGGTGTTTGTAATCATGCTTGCTAGCTACTTGCCAACACGTAGATATTGATGATCTTTCAAATGTTTACCGGCAAGTTCGTCACGCAATGGCAAGCATAGCTGAGTTCAATGATAACTTGCATGCCAGATGATATTTCATGGAATCGATATTGATCCTCAAAATACCCACAACCAAATACATAAACCAGTGCCATCTGGCAAGAGAACAGAACAGAGGACTTTACTGTTTTCCCATCCACATTTCGTTATGGCCATTCATCAGCAATTCGTAGTCATTTCTCAATACACCCAATCGGCCGCTCTAACGTTGAGTGTGATGAGTAAAACAACACTCCCAATAACTTTATCATCGAACGGTGTCATGCAAAATAACCCATTGATTCTTATTCTTATATGCATTCCAGTTATATATGTGTTGAAAATACGGCACTAGACCCTTTAATTTAAAAGAAAATGGCTCAGATTCTCCATTATATTCATTGGAGTGACACACCCCCATCTGAAATGAAGTTTATTAAATGACAGATTTTAGTTCTGGCGCCGACAGCGGAAAGCCGTTGCCTTTATTTAAATCAAACCGTTAATATAAGTTTGTTCGATAAAGACGAGCTGAGTCGTTGTCACTGCACCTGTTAGCCTAAAAATGACTGATGTCGGCAAAAGTATAACTATCAGGCGATTAATTATTTTTTTCCAGCGGATATTCCTTTGTGTTGCTATGTGCGGTATTTTTTCAGTTTTGGGAAATCACGATGTCTAGAAAACATAAGCCCAAATTGGCTTGCTTACAAGGACTAGTTTACGTCAGAACTAATGTATTTCCACTATAAGGAGAGAATACTAGCAAAAAAAAACTTTTATATTAATGCCCATATTATGAATAAATTTTGATAATACATTTTATTTTAGAGGTAATAGCATTATTACACTGGAGGGTGTGCTTGACCGTCATTCTTGTCACTTCAGTGATAACGGAACGAGGCGCTGGCCGCATCACTGCCGTGACAAGAATGACGGACAAGCACACCCTCGCGTGTAATAGGCCTAATGCTTAATTAACGTTAGCTCCGATTAATATGGCCAAGCAGCAAAAGTAAGCAGCAACATTAAGGCTGAACAGAGTGAAATATTTCAGCCCCACCTTTCGGGGGCTTTCGCTAATCACCTTTTCAGACTATTATCAAAATACCTCCGAAATAAGCAGTTTTCACGAATCTGTTGATTTATTAAATGTTCATTTCAAAGTACAAATGCAAACAAATTAATTAAATCAATGGCCTAGGCACCAGAGACAGGCAGAGTAATATTTTCAGTGATGAGGCATTTTTCATTTGAGCACACGCTACCCATACCAGGCCTACCAAAGAAAACGTAGCCTCAGCACACAAAAAATTTGAAATGCCTACATTAATCGCGGAAATAGCAACAGAAAAATAATACCCCGCTACCGAAACTGCAAAAACCGCAACATAAACTGTTGACTCGTAGCATAAGACTATGAAACTGCAACATCTTCTTTCGCATCCGTCTTTGCCATTTACTGCGCTTGCGCGTACCGGCCCAGGCTGCTTTCAGAGATGGCGGAATCAGGCGTGTCTCCTTCGGTTGGTAAGTAAAACTTCCAAATATGACGTTATTGTTAATGCAGATTAACAATGAATTGTAAGACGTAGCTGTTACATCCACATTCTCGTAAATTCGCTTATTTTAGCATGTCACCCTGCCGAAAATGAACGATGCAGTGTCGATTTCGCTGTAGTCTTAGAGTTGCCTACTTGACGACTTTCTCAAGACGTATACATACGTCTTGAGTGGACAAACAATCCCGATTTGGAAAGTCGCCGGATTAAGCGAGAAAGTCGTCAAGTTGGCAACTCTAAGACTTTAGCGAAATCGACAGTGCATCGTTCATTTTCGGCAGGGTGACATGCTAAAATAAGCGAATTTACGAGAATGTGGATGTAACAGCTACGTCTTACAATTCATTGTTAAACATCTGCATTAACAATAACATCATATTTGGAAGTTTTACTTACCAACCGAGATTCCGCCATCTCTGAAAGCAGCCTGGGCCGGTACGCGCAAGCGCAGTAAATGGCAAAGACGGATGCGAAAGATGATGTTGCAGTTTCATAGTCTTATGCTACGAGTCAACAGTTTATGTTGCTGTTTTTGCTGTTTCGGTAGCGGGGTATTATTTTTCTGTTGCTATTTCCGCGATTAATGTAGGCATTTCAAAGTTTTTGTGTGCTGAGGCTACGTTTTCTTTGGTAGGCCTGCATACTGTCTTGCTCATTTGAGGACATTTAAAACGTCAAATTGACCAATCAGATTGCTCGGTTGGATCTGCATGTTGTATAATATGGGAAATTGGAGAGTGTGGTGCACTGAGTGCCATATTGGTTTCTTCAACTATTTGCGGGCTAGCATGATTACAAAAAAGTGGCTGATGACATGGTCACAAACAGAAGAAAATTGTGTGCATTGATTGATTGAATCCTCCACAATCAGTTGAAAGTCTGTGTTGGTAGTGTGTTTGTGGTCAGCTATTGCCAATGCACAGCCAGACACAATATTTTGACCTGCTTGAGTTGAATGGGACCACAGCAAATGATATAACAGAGAAACTGCCAGCATGTCTTATAAAAATAGCTTTGATAACTACTTCTTGCGTCAGTATTTTGTGGCATTTGTATGTGAAGGAGCATCAGAAATGCCGAACAGAAGAGTTGCTGCACAAGTCTACAACGTACCAGATTTCCAGACGTGTTTGTGAGGCACTGCTCAAATCATCGTCTGGAATTGGCAGTTGGCAATGTTCTCAAGGAGGTTGGTGGACTTAACCATTGTAAAATCTTAGACAAGCTCTACACTCTAGGCTATATCATGCCTGACCCAAAAACCAAAGAGAACTGTGTCATTGTGCACAGAGTGTCGGGCAACATCTCCTTTGTCGGCAGATAATTCATAGATGGATTTTAACAAGAACCTACTTGTTAAAACTCTTAGTGGAGTTTTCAAACAATTTTTCTTAAAATCAGCATCATGTTCTAGCATTTGAATGTATCACTTAATGATCTGCTGGTACTGACCGCCTACCGCCTAATTTACCTGCCAACAGTTGAAAAGGGGGAGTACCGGTGTAAAACCCCAACGAAGCAATAACCAAAAGGCGGATATTGCCCGGGTTGAAGGCCTCACATGTTCTCTTAGTCTAACTTTAATTAGAGCATTCTTCTGGCTGGGGTGAATCACAATAAAATGGATATTTTTCACCGTCCGAGGACGGGGCATGAAAGCGCAATGGTTACGATTTATCTGACTCCATGTAACAGTTAGAATACAACATTTAGCTATATCCTCGTTAAAAATCTGACTCCAAATTAGAATTAGAATTGAAACAGCATGCGTGAATCTCAGGGCAGTTACGCACCCGAACTCTATCTGCGAAAACCATTGTCACTAAGCAAAACACCCCCTAGGGTTAAAATAGGCGTCACTGCCTGGTCTAATTCGACAATACTTCCATTGGATAGAGGAGACTGGCACGGTAGCAACATCAGGCAAATAGCTCTGAGTATGAACGTACCACGAACCTAGGTTTATGTATATCAAAGGGCCCCTTAGAAAGATTAACCAATAGCTAAATCTTAAGAGCCGATAATTTCATAACCCCTTAATAGGTAGAACCCAATCTCAATCTAACTTAGAAGTATCGCTACCTACACATGTCTTGGAAGAAGTCTCCCCTTAAGTCCCAATCTTAACAAGGCCAGAAAGAATATACAATGAGAACACGCAAGCTGGAAAAGGAATAACAATAATTTAATTCACCAGGTAGGCACAACTTGAATCAAACAAATCAATGATAAGCCAATTACCGCTACATATAATTTAGAAGGATTTAGAGTATTTTCATACCTGGAAAAGATGAATGACCACGTGCAGCTAAAGTCGCTCCACGTGGTCGGGGAGAAGTCAAATGTTCCCCCGCTCCGCAGAGCAAGGAGCCATGTGACTTTCCCACTTACTTACGCGTCAGACGTTGACAGAGAAGGGACAGGACAAGAAGAGCGAAGAAAGAAGCCCGCCCCCTCAGGATCTCGTACCTTTAAAGGCTCCAAACCACACCTCCGAACAAGGTAGAGGGAAGGTTGGCCGAATCAGAGTTTTACTGGCCTAGGTGATAAGATAATTTGCACAGGGAGACTAGGGTAGTTGCTTGAATGAATCTTACAAACGAACCATAATTCCAAGGGAAATGAAACATGTTCCATTCAACTCCTTGGACTCCCCCGAGAATAAAGAGACCAAACATGATAGGAATGTGTGCTAAAATGATGCAGTTGTCATGGAAAAGCCTTAAAATGGAATATTATAGCCCAATAGTGTGATAAATATATGAGAGGTTCCTTTTAGGATATTGAACATAAACAAAATATGAATTTGATAGAGGTTTAAGTTGTTTTAAGCCAATAAGCTGCACTTTAACTTCAATGAAACCAGTGAATTTGAGTTCCAGAGATGCTGGGCCTGTTAGACTTGATGGCTCTCACCCCCCGCCGTGGGGAACAAAGGATGCCACTCTCACCGGCAGGCTGTAAGATTGTAAAAGTTAACTGCTTGCTCTGGATTGTGTCAGATCACCCAAACATTCAGATTTTACCAGCGTAATGAGCATGTGTTCCAACAATAGGATTTTTGACCCATGTTTTGAGCTAAATCAAATATTCAGGTTCTACACCGGCACTTATTTTTTTCCACTTAAAGCACTGGGTTACACTATTTATTTTATTTATTAGACAAGGGTTTTTGATGGCTGTGTCATCTTGCTCTTTTAGACTTGTTCGTGAGGCAGGGAGTATTTGGCATTTTACTCCATTTAAAGTGAAAGACAACTGTTGCACAAAGTTGACATTAAAGGGATATTTCAACATTTTGGCCTATTGCCATAATCCCTATAGTTATATGGGTAGGTTAATTACCTTTAGTTATCTGTGCCCGTTGTTTTGAGATTCAAGGGGGGGAAAGACGCGAGCTGCTCAGCGAACGTAACATAACATAACATAACATGAATGGTTAGAACAGGCTGTTCAGCCCAACAACGCTCACCAGTTTCTTTTTACTATTGTGATTATATCCCTTCAGATACTCAATGACTCAATGGTATCTAGCTTTAAGTCAAGCCTGCTCTTGAAAACCCCCAAGGTCTCTGCCTCAAAAATATGGTCAGGCAAGCTATTCCACATCAAAATTATTCTTTGGGTGGAGAAATATTTCCAAATATCAGTGCTAAATTTACCTTTGGTCAACTTCCATTTGTGACTCCGAGTTCTACTAACAACACTACGTCGAAGAAATCCTACATAGTTCACCTTGTTAATCTCTTTAACATATTCGAAGACCTCAATCAGATCACCCCTCAGTCTCCTTTTCCTAAACTAAAGAGATTAAGGATCTTCAGCCTCTTCTCGTAGCTTTCATCTTTTATACCTGGAATTAGCTTAGTGGCTCTCCTCTGAACTTTCTCTAGAGCCTCTGTATCTTTCTTAAAGTATGGTCCCCAGAACTGTACACAATACTCCAGATGTGATCTGACGAATGTGTTGTACAAAAGAAGCATCTCTTCCTTAGATTTGTACTCAATACTTTTGGCAATGTATCCCAGCATCCGATTGGCTTTTTTAACTGCTACGGCACAATGGCTAGAGCCTGTGAGGGTTTGGTCAACCATCACTCCCAGATCTTTCTTGTGCGGAGCACATTCCAGTTTTAAACCTCCCATGAAGTAATCCCGTCTAATGTTTTTATTGCCTGCATGTACAACTTTACATTTCACTACATTAAATTTAATTTGCCATATTTCTGCCCAATTCTGGATTCTATCCAAATCATCCTGAATCACTTTAGTGAACTCTAAACTATTTGCCAAACCCCCCAATTAAATATCATCTGCAAATGTAACTAATCTGCTCTCAATATTCCTATCAAGGTCATTAAGGTAGATGAGGAACAGCAGGAGTCCCAACACCGATCCCTAAGGACGCCACTCCACACCATTCCTAGCTCAGATGAGAATGAAAAGTGAACGGTACAGGTCCCTCGTTCCTTCAAAACTTTTCAAATAGACAATCCAACAGCTCTAAATCCCTCTCATGGACAACTGGTGACCTGCACATTCACCACGCTATAAAATAATAATGTATATTTAGGTTACATTACGACACATGAAGCAAATACTCAGAATTACTTTCGGTAACACTTTACAATAAGGATCCCTTAATTAACGTTAGTTAGTGCATTATTTAGCATTAATTAATTATTTAATAATAGGTCACACTTTATTTGAAGTGTTGCTCATAAAGGCTTTATACGGCATGTATAAAGCCTTCATAAATGAGACATAATGTCTTCATAAATCATTCATAAGCAAATGTCATGTTTTGTAAAGGGTGAAATAACACATCCTTATTCAACATGTGATGCCAGATGCAACAATGACATGTCACTTAGCTGACAATGTCACCCTTTATCGCAAAATAAGTGACACTGTCAGTTATATCACATCTGGCATCACATGGTGAAGAAGGATGTGTTATTTCACCCTTTACAAAGCATGACGTTTGCTTATGTACGATTTATGAAGACATTATATCTCATTTATGAAGGCATTATACATGCTGTATAAAGCCTTTATGAGCAACACTTCAAATAAAGTGAGACCTAATAATACATTAACAATCATTATTTTGTATTACTTAGAATTAGGTAACACATTAGTTAAGGTATTAAAAAGCAATTACTTAATATTTACTACTCAAAGTTAGATAATAAATTATTAATCATTTATAAAAATTGAATAATGTAATCAGTTACCATAATGTATGGACTACTCTGCGTATAACTAGTAATCATTTACTAATGGTGTTTATTTGGAGTGACTAAGCATTAAGTTGAGAAGGGCAACTGTCTGCTACTTCATTTCCAGAGAGGCACAGTAGCCTACGTGAATTTGTTGCCGTTGCGAGAACTGGTGCCTTCGTCAGTACTGGTGCTGTGCGGTTGCCGATACTAGGTTCATTGCCAGAAGTGGTGGTGCTGTTGCCATTACCGATGCTGTCGCCATCATCAGTTGCCTACCAGCGCCATTGCTGATACAGTTGCCGTCGTCAGTACCGGCAGAAGTGCCAGTATCACTGCAGGTATGAGTGCCGAGCAAAGCGCCAGAGCTCGTTTGAGCTCTGGAGCCTGGTCGGCCGTGCGGCACACCCAGCACAGGGACCTTGTTGGTGCTGAGAGGAGCAGGGAGACTAGGCTTGAGCTCAGTCTCTGGAGCTCAGTAGAGTTGCGGTGTACCAGGACCACAGTCTTCCTACCCACACAGGAAAGTTATTACTTAAAAGTAGTAACCTGACCTAACCCTTAATAAATGTTTGCGTGCCTCATTCGCTTTACTTAACCATAGTTACCATTAGTGAATGCTTTTCTGACCCTTATTGTAAAGTGTAAACATGTATCCCTTTGGAAATTCATAACAGTGGTAAATAAGCATTACATAACCACAATTAGTTGAAATGTATTTGAAGCAATCACATGTAAAGCATTTTACACCTTTTATTTTAAACACATAAAACCTTTCCTGTGCGGGTAGGAACACTGTGGAGCTCCAGAGACCGAGATCAAGCCCAGTCTCATTGCTGCTCACACCCACACACAAGCTCCCTGTGCTGGGTGTGCCGCATAGCCGGCCAGCCTCCAGAGCTCCAACGAGCTCTAGTGGTTTTCGCGGCATTCGTACCCGCAACAATACTGGCACTAGTACCGGTACTGATGACGGAAACGGTATCAGCAATGGCTCTGGAAGGTAACGGACGACTGCAACTGATAACGGCAACGGCACCAATAACGGTCCCAGTACGGCACCGGTACTCACAACGGCAACAAATTCACGTAGGCTACTGTGCCTCTCTGGGAACAAAGTAGCAGACAGTAGCCCTTCCCAACCACAGTAACAGTACCACGAATCCTACATAGTGTTGCTTTAATGCCCATCAAGATAACATGTACCCCATAAAGTGAACTAGAACGGGCACTCGGTAGAGCGCATACCTTCGCCGACGCCACTGAATCCCTCGCCACTGGCGTTGGTTTCATGCCGATCGGATAAAAATTGACCGAGATATGGCCGAAAGTCGGTTTTGACCTTTTCGTGGCCTTGACCTTGACCTTTGACCCGATCACTCCCAAAATCTAATCGATTGATCCTCAGGTCATGCCAAATCAACCCACCAAATTTTATGAAATTCCGTTTGGTACTTTTTGAGTTATTCGATACACATACAGACAGACACACAAACAAATAAATACACGGGGATCAAAACATTACCTTCGTCAGCGAAGTCGCTGGCGAAGGTAATGATTAATGCATTAGTTAGCTGTGACTTAATGTTTATTCACTCCAAATAATATGTACCATTACCACCATTGTACCACCATTTGTAAATGATTACTAGAGATAGTATTAACGGCTTACTAATATGTGAACTAATGCGCTAATTAATACCGAGTAGTGCAGACATAATAATAACTAATTAAATTATTCAACTTTTATCAATGCTTAAAAATTTATAATCTAACGTTGACTAGTAAACATTAAGTAACTGCTTACTAATACATTAACTAATGTCTTACCTAATTCTAAGTAATACATAACAATGATTGTTAATGTATTATTTAACAGTTAATTAATGCTTAATAATGCACTAACTAACGTTAATTAAGGGATCCTTATTGTAAAGTGTTACCCTATTTTCTTGAGTAACCCGCTGGGAAGATTAACACAGTGCGCACTTCAGACATTGCGAATTGCGAGTAGCTGCAGTAAACATACGCTTCTGAAATCACTCCACCCAGCCGGTATGTCTGGAATGTAGTTCTGGTTATGCATTTGCCTTGAAAATAACTCTGTCTGGTAATTATACATGATTATTTTATAGCATGGTGATTGTGCAGGTCACAAGTTGTCCATGAGAGCGTTTTAGAGCTGTTGGATTGGGTATTTGATGAGTTTTGAAGGAGCGAGGGACCTGTATCGTTCACTTTCATTATGTTCGCTCTGCAGCTCGCATCTTTCCCCCCTTGAATCTCAAAACAATGGGCACGGATAACTAAAGGTAATGTACCTACTCATATAACTATAGGGATTATGGCAATAGGCCAATTTGCCAAAATGATTAAACATACCTTTAAATAAAAGTATTTATTTAAATAAAATTTTTGCAATTTTTTTAAATTTTATTTATTTTCGTAAAATTGTACTATGCTTCAGAATTCTGATATAGAAACTGAAAAAAAAATACTCCTGCCATCTTTTCAGAACCTTTCAGAAGGTTTAGGCAAGTAGAGGCTTATGAACACTTTGGCAATCATTTGACGGTGGCACTGACTGACCATAGCTTATCCAAAGTCTGTGTAGGTTTAACTCATTTTGAATCGTTTTGTCAACTTAAATTGGTTAATGCACAAGCCTTTGCACCTCTCCAATTCTGTGGTGGTTGTCTGGCAAAAGGAGATTTGTTTACGAGTTTTTTTTTTTAAATTTCAGGATTAGTTTCTTTTCTATAAAGTATGCGTAAGTGTTTTGTCTTATTTTTCAATATTTTGAGCTGATATGTACATTTAATCAGGTATTACCATCACAATATGTCACTCTTAGTTCTGAGAAGTTCACTGCAGATTTGACCATTACACACGCATGTTTAGCAAACTAATTTATGTTTCAGCTTATGCGGTTGGCCTAGCTGGCATTACTGATAGATTAGGCATGCACAGTAGGTTACCTAACACTACAATTGTGTTTGATTGGTTATATGGCAAACCATTTATCAAAACACTCATGGGAAAGCAGGCACTTTTGGTCTTCAGCAAGAGCTTTTTAACCTCTTATCATAAATGAGCTATAGGACACTTGAAATCACTGTTAAAGGGGAAAATTTCTAATTCTGACAGTGTTTTGCATTTATTATTCAGTTCGGCTTAGTCTTAAAATCAACAAAAACATATTTTGCATCACGTGAAAGGCAGCTCTTCCATGTGCAGTTTACTTCAGACGAAAGTTGTCTTTCACTTTGAGTCCTTTCCTAATCTTGTGTGGCGGCCATATCTCTAATTCAGCAGAAGTAGTACAGCAGACTTTTTCCTCTTGAAAGGTAATTTCCAATAAAATGCCAGGCTTTCAGTGAACCCAGAACTGACAAAAAGCCAGATCCTGGGACTTTTGTCACCACCACCCCATAATTGGTTTTTCATGTGGGAACAGCTGCAGCTGAAGGAGAGGAGCAAAGTGCGTGTTCTTTGCTGTGATCACCTCCCAGGTCACTGCACAGGGAGTCTAATGGTCTAGACTCTAGCTGCTGGTTTTGTTGGCAGAAAACAAGCTCGCTAGCTCACTCACTCAAGAAACTCACCCACGCATTCCACTGACAAGCTGTCAACCATGATATAGATACAGTGACATTCAGTAGACAAAATAATAAACTAAGAGCTATTCATGATAACAGCAAAGTGATAAAAAATATTGTTTCAAATATGCATTTTCTCTTTGAACCAAACAAATTGGACATTGTGCATGTTTTTCTATGTAAAGATGAGTGATGCTCACAGACTATGTTTAGTGAGACATGACTAATATTTCTAATTATAAAGTAATATAAATAAACTCATTACAGACAGGCTGAGCCTTGTTGTCGCTGAAAATGACATATGGTAGAAATGCCGTTTTTATTGAACAAAATTGGAATTTTGTAAAACGAGGGAAATGGGATACAGAGCAGTCACCTATTATTTAAGCACTGAGAATAATCAGCATATTAAATAACAGGAAAATTAGGGTATGTATGTAAATTCAGTCACTCTTTTAGCAACCCAGACGTTTACCATATGGTGCTTCTAAGGTGGGTGACATACAGTAAATTGGTTGAAAAAGGTTTAAATCTTTGGCAACATTTGAAGAAATATGCAGAAAGAAGTGGTTGTTCACAGTAGTTAACCAAGATTCTAAGTTAATCATTACTTTCCTTAATATTAGACCTCAGTGAGTTAAAACCACATAAGCATTAGCGTGTTCAGACATACAGTGTTTTTGCAAGTAATCAAGTTATTGACTTTAAACAATCACCTTGCAATCTAATGGCCATGTAGTATGGTGTGGCCCCAAATTGCTCAAACAATTCTGCAAGACTCAAGGCCACAGTGAGGTGACCCGGGGACATATGAGGCATGGCACTGGATCTGTTGATTTTTTTTGTTGACAATTTTTATTCAGGGATGGGGGAGGTCTGGATCACTTTTGTAGGAGGATCCACTGGAAAAGACTGGTGGTATATACAGTTTGGCTGTTCAGCCATGTAAATACTGTTCACAGGAAGTTAAGATCGTTGCCGAGAAATAATTTATATTATTCAGAGTGCCCTCTAACTTCTTTGTTTCAACAAGCTAATTAACAAGTTATCTATGGCTAATACCATCCCAAAGAACAAGTAAATAAATTTTACTGATAGCAAAATTAGAAAGCTGATAGAGATGCTTGCTAAGAATAGCAATGTTCTAATGGCTAAATTAAACAGCAAAGTGAAAGCTCACTCACACCTTCATGTCTTAATGCCTTCTCATTATTTCTGAAAAACAAGTTTTCTTTTCTGGTTCTGTCGATACAGTTGCCATTGTTATTCATGCACACAAAAGCACCAATGTCTTAATAGCTAACCTCGATCGGATGTTCCAACCTAGTTTCGGTTGAAAACATCCACTGCAGCTCAATACATCAAGGGCAAATTTTGTTTATATTAATGTATACATATGAAACGGTTTCATCGGTAAAATGAGTAGCAATATCTGAAACCTTTACAAGTGACTTTTAACAAAGTAGCATATGTGGTTATAAGACAAAAATGTTTACCAAGTCTGACTCAAACAATCACTGAAGACTTAATTGGCTGCTGTCACGTCCGTACCTGGAAGTCCAGTGACCACGCCCCCATCTTAAAGCAAGTCTTCACTTCCTCGTTCAAACTCCCCTGAGTACTAATTGCGTATACCAGTGTCGTGGCTTATTTAAACTCCCAGTTTCCTGTCAGTGGTCAACAGGCGTCATCTTATGCTCTCCAGTTTTCTCAGCTCCAGTGTTTCATTGTCGTTTTTGACCTCACATGTCTAGATTCCTGTGTTTTCCAGCACCAGCGTTTCCCAGTCCTATGCTGCATTCCAGCGGAGGTTAGAACCTGTGAATCACGACTTTAAAGCTATTTGTCACGACTTCATAGCGTTCTAGGCAATAGTATCGAGTTACGACTTCATAACGTTTCTTACCGTTTGCCACTAATAAAAAGCTGGTGCCACCATTTTAGTTGACCTGCGTGACGTCAAAAAAGGAAGTTGGAGTACATTGAGCACAATCGAGTTAGCCAGCGTGAATTCACAGGTTTGACAGTAGCTCCGCCCACTTTTAACCTGTAAATCGCAGGTTACGAGTTGCCTGGAACACACCCTTAGATCACTCTTGTGTGTATTATACCCTAGATCCAATCTTGTTTACAGTTTCTACCCTTGGTATTTGGCGGATTTTTTTGTATTTTGGCTTTTGCATTTTATGTTTCTGGATTTTGTTCAATTGTTACTTTGCTCATCGTTGCTTTGTTACTTTGGGATTTTTTTTTTTTGATTTGTTGCTTTGTATTTTGTATGTGTTTTCATGCTTTTCAGTCATAGTGATTCTGTCCTGAATTTTAGTACTGCTGTATTGTATTAATTATACGAGGATTGTCTTGTTTATTGGTCATTTCCTGGTTTATGTCCATTTGTGTCTCTCTTATACTAGAATTAAATCCTTTCACAAACTTCCGGCTCCATGTCCACTTCCTTGAGTGTTTACTGACAGTTGCTGGGTGAATTCTACTTTTCATTGCTGTGTCAACAGACCACTGGATTGGAATACAATGTGGGCGCTCTCTTTTTGTGTTTGCATGCCGAATATGGCTTTGAGTGGAGGAGAATGCCTGAAGACATGACTTTGTTGCAATGGAGAATTGACAGTGTAGCCTTTGGGACATACAAGCGGGGCACCGCAGGAACCCTGGCACCCTTTCACTCAGTGCCTATGTACAAACAGTCACACAGCAAACACAACCATCAAAAACAGCTCACCTCATTTGATTGGAACCTTTTGATGGTCTGGGGTAAAGTTCTTGATCGGAATCTTTTACTCGCTTTGAGTTGTTACACATCTCTGGTAGAATTGAACGATCTTTTGTTTGCCATTGCAGCAGCAGGGTAAGGTTGTGGCAGAGAGTATAAATACACACCATTGAAGTCTTGATGTTTTTAGCCTCTTAATTGATATCCAGACTGCGGAAAGTGAAGATAATATTTGTTCCAGCTACACATCGATTAACAGTTTGATCATTCAACAGCAACTACATCAGTTCAATTTATGCCATCTGCTCAATGCAAATTCTCCTTGCGGGGGTCGACAAGATTTTGGAATGAAGTGAGGAAAAATGTGGCTGTCTGAAATTTTTCTATTGTGGCTTAGGGGAGCGCAATAAAAATCAATGTGTCTGTTCACACAAACAAAGACCAGGTCAGTAAAAATAGGCTAGAAATTTGATGTTATGAAAAGGTCCGCATCTGCTCACAGATTATTTAAAGGCAGAATTTATAATGAGTGAATGCCATCAGCTAGACCTGCACTGTCATATTATTTCCTTGTAGCCTAGTTTGTATTGCATTATTTCGCCTTTGTATTATAAAAACCTTACTTTCTGCAGTAGCCCTGATAACACAAAGCAGTTTCTAACTTGCTATTCTAATTATAAATTATTAGGAAGATTCAGCACACCTGTCCTTACATTCAAAAGCTGTTGCCCTGTGCAGCAGTGCCCTTTAGAATATCTTTTATGCTTTACTTATTTATCCTTTCATCTTCTCCAACTGGCAGCCCAGAAAATAATGTAACTGTTGGTAATCTGCACTTGTTTGTAATTTTAGTGCCAAAAGGTCCCATTTCCATGTCCTTGACATTTCCTCCTTCCCTTTTAATCATTCACAGAAAATGGTGTCCAACCCCATCCACAGGCCTTTATGCTCGCAGTCCCATTGTAGCCTCATTCTCCCCTTCAGGCAGTCAGCAGACCTGAGATACAGTTACAGAATTTTCGGTTCTCTTGAGGACAATGAAGAAAACTAGGCTATAATAATACAACAACTCTTTATATGGATCATGTGGAAAATGCAAGTGACAAATAAAAGAAAAAAGTGATTTATAAATCAACTGATTTAGTTTCATGCGATGAGCATTGTGAAGCTTTGCAAAAGAAGACTATTGTGGATATGAACTTAAAAAATGCCGCTAAATTCTTATCTAATCCTGTGTCCACGTCTCGGAATAAAAATGCTATAAATTGCAATTATATGTGTTCGATTACGCACGGATAGGGGAGGAAGTCCAGTCATCTACATTTTGACTTTTGATTCGTCATTCTCAATGATCATATCCGCCTAGCGATGTGCCGTATTGTATAGCTGGTCTTTGACTTTGCTTTCTGTCATTAAGACACTCACCATTATTTTGTGACTATTAATAAAACCTTTTATCAGTTGCATTATCTATTAAATTAGAGCTGTGGCTGTGTTCAAAATGGCATACTTGTTTAATACACTTGTTTACTTGTTTACCAATGAATGTAAATACTGGATACTTTCTGCAGCTCTATATATTAATAGCTGTCTATAAGCCTGTACTACACAGTCACATGAGCACCAAGACATCATGATCATATGGGTGTCAGTGGGGTGTTACTAATGATTTAACAGTGCAAAAAAACACTTTTCAATTTGCCGAATTACAGACATGAACTTTTTTTTTATGATTCATTGTCACAGGAACGCTCGTCATTACTGTTACCAACGTCTTGGCAATGACTCCTGACAGTTAAACCTACTCGCTTCTATACTGAAAAAATGTCACAGGCAGTTCAGGAAGTGTTAAAGTCACCAATAATCTGTCAAATGATCAGAACTATCGATAACAGGTGAAAAAATAAACACAAACTTGTCAAAAAAAAATCTGAGTGAATTTACTTTCTATTATCTATTTTGGGTAAGACTACATGAAAGTATGATGTACCCACATAATTCTTTGCAGTCCTGGTAAATGTTGCATGCTGTATGTGCTGAGGCTTTTCAGCGTATCGGGCTTGTGTGGGCACAGAGAAAACTGCCAATCATGATCATCCCTTGTAACATTCCCGTTCTCCGTACCAGTTCTCCCTTACATGATGTCCAGTGTAACTTGCTTCCTAAACAATTTCCAGAATTTACAAAAAAAATATCATTTTGCAATAATAAAATGAATCACAACTAGAGAAGGTCACCCGATGTGGGTACATTTATCCTGGGACCTTTGACCCAGGTGAACCTCACGTGGTGGAGCCACAACTAGACATCGGTATAAACACATCCCTGAAGTGTGAAGCCCTCGTGCCAGGCAGCTGCTGAGATTTTGTCAGCGCAAAATAAAACATATTTTCATGTCCAGTGACCTTGCCCATTGACCCAGGTGAACCCAATATGGTGGATGCACAACTAGATATTAGCATAAACACATCCTAAAGCTATCAAGCCAAGCAATTGTTGAGATCTCGTCCGCACAAGAAAGTGCAAGGCTAATGCAGTAGCCGGTACTTAAAGTAACGTTGAAGCAGACGGGAAACCAGGGTAAACCATATAGAGATGCTCTTTGGGCGACCTAAATAGACATATACAGTAATACTAGGGCAACTGTTATTTTGACTGGAAAAGGGAGGGCATTGGATCCCTTGGATGACAGGTGTCTACAAACAGAAGTGAAACCTGTCTCCGGCACTCCTTCTCAGATCAGTTTAGAACACCGACTGCTACAGTGTCTCTACCTCCGGGAAATTAAGCAGCCTCTTCCACATTCTGTCGATCTGTGAAAATGTAGGCTGCAGTACAATTTCCGCAAACTAAAAACTACTGTTCCAAACCGTGTGGGTGGAACAAGTAAAGTAATCATATTTTTTGAATCTATCATGTCACAATTGCCGTGTCACTCTGTGTATTGCTCAACCATGCCCATATACTGTAAAAACTGCAGTAGGGTGAAGTTTGCTGTCAAAAATAGCACATAAACTACACTGTTAAATTGTTATACATGATGACCAATGTCGAGTGTAATCTGCCTGCAAGTAATACAAATTAATTTTACAATTAAACACATACAACAAAAACAAATACAATCAGGATACATTTTGTATTTTCAGAACAAAAGCAGACAAAGATCTCAGATAACGCTGGATAGCCTTTGTTATTTACTGAAGATGAGTTGAAGTCAAAGGCATTTAGTAAAGCTTGTTCAGGAGACAGTCCAAATGTTGGCAGGGGCAAACTGGATGTCATGGTGGGTTCAGGCAAGATGTAGTCAAAGGGACTGGTCCAAAGTCAATAACCAGGTTGAGAAGCCGAATAAATCAGGACACACAGGTAGGTGCACCTTCAAACTGGGGTGCAGGAAAGACTGGAAAAAGCCTCTCGCCAGGACCGCAAATTGGGAAGTGATTCCCTTTTGAGTAGAGACTTCATAATTTTAGAAGTTTACACTGTAGACAGAAGAATACAATACAGCAAGGCAAGTCACTGACCAGGAACTTAAACACATATATGGCAATAATTAATAATAGGGAGCAGGTAAGAGCGGCAGCACAAACGGATGGGGCGAAACACAAGACAATAAAGAAATAATGAGAACCAACTAGGGAAACCAAGGGATAAACTGACAGGGACAGATGGATTTCGGGGGGAAACAATTACGGAAAAGACACTGGATGTGACAAAATTATGTATAATTATGTATTTCCTTGAAATAAGGGTCAGATTATTATTTTTGTCGGCACCTTCTGGTGAAAATTTCGAACGGGTTGCGGGTCTATTTATACGTGGTTTTGGCGAGTTAAATGAGGTCTGTTTCAAGTATTAGAAAGATTCTATACTAAGATCGTTGTATGAGACCTCATTAAAGTAAAACTGTCACAGCTGTCATCAAATTCACATAAGGCCCCCTGCTATATAATCACACACTGTACACGAATCTTTCTGCCCAGTTGCATGTAGCACTCGAGGAAAAATACCAGTTAGTCATTGTGGTTGGAGGAAAATAGGAGTGGGCACAGTGATCAGTCTGTACACGTATCGTCAGACATAGTTCATGCAGGAAAATCGAGCCCAAAATATTTCATGTTTTACCTCATCATCCTTGTTGCTTTTATTTATTTATTTTTTTTTAATTGTGATCATTATGCATATGAAGCCTGCAACACGGTCCAAATAAGTAGGGGCAGAAACAATATAAGACCCACAAAGTGCTGGAATTCTCAGGTGCACAGGTGTTCATCATGTGACGCTATCATGCTTCTGAATGTAATAGGAGCATCCAGAAAAGGCCCAGATGATTCCCAGCTGGAGCCGCATTCACACCGGATGGGAAACAATTTTTTTACGCTCGACAGATTACATTCAAAGTCAATGCAAAGATGTGAATACATGCGTTCTTGACGCAAATACACGATTTACGTCTTTGCATTGACTTTGAATGTAATCTGTCGTGCGAAAAATTTGTTTCGCGTCCAGTGTGAAAGCGGCTTAAGAATGTTGGATGCATGCCACTTCACAAAAAAAGCACAATTGAATAATCTTATATTTTAAAAACCAAAAATCTCTACCAATTGTTCGACTGATTTTAGAGATTTCATGATAAAAATTGCAAAATGTTTCAGTAGACGTTGCTGTCGTCTCTGGGTTTGATCTCATCTGAAATGGACTGACGTAAAGAGGAAATGTGCGGTTGTCAGACCAGTCAAATTTCAAAATTGTTTCTGGTAATAATGAAGATTGTGTTCACCAGATCAAAAAGAAAAGGACCATCCCATTTATAACTAACTAAACGTTCAAAAGCCAGAATTTTTTTGAATGGGGTGTATTGGCGTCCATGGCATGGATAAATAGAACTGTGAACAGACTATTAATGGTCAAGGACGCATGAATAAGCACTAACATGGAGCAAGATCTCCCAGATCTTTTTTTTTCAAACTTTGTTGACTCAAAAAATGTATAATTAGCCTTTCCTAAATGAAAGGGAAAATTATGGAAAAGTTTTTCACGCTGGCTACTGTGTTGCTGTAATCACATTTTCTTTGCAGCTTTTTGTTTGTCTCATTAAAATGCAGCGTACAACACCCAATGACATCTTTTACAGAGATAAAACTAAATAAACCATTAATTTGAATGACAAAATATGTGTGCACTCATAGAACATTTAGTGAAATGGGGAGAATTTGATTAAGACTGGCCAGCAAAAGCAACTCGACATCTCAAGAATTAGTGGAAATGTAAAATGGATTTCACTGGATAAAAGAATGAGTATAATTACTTCTAGGCAAACACTGAGAGACAAAAATCATGGCACTCAGACAGGCGCTCAAGAAAACAATGTTTAATTGAAGTGTGTTTGGTAACAATCAGAAAATTATTTTTTTGAAACTGAAAGTATTGTTGCTTTGAATGAAATGTTCAATAACGGTCTTTAAAGAGTATGCAATTTTGCTGTAAAAAGCCTTGCCCACAAAGCAGAATAACACTAATACTGTAAGGCCGTTCTCGAAAACTTAAAAAAGCAAGATAAAAGCAAGTGCCTCGTCTGTAATGCATAAATAGTCAAGTAAAGTCCTTCAAATTTACGATTCTGTGACTGACCGAGGCGATATGGATCACAAGTCCCACCTGAATAAGAATTAACAGTTGCACCTGTAGTTGAGAACTCCAAGATTAGAACAGGACCAGCTATAGCTTCGTATTTGAATTGCACAAATACGTCTCTTCTAGTCAATGGGATATCTGCAGCCTGCTCATAGAAGGGCTTTGTCACAATTGTAACCAGCTTAAGTAATGGACAACAGAGTAAATGAAGGCTGGCGGCCCCCAACACTAATGTAAGAACAATGTCACAGCAATGGGACAAAGCTGCAAATGTAACCAAAGTCTTCGAAATGAAGACAGAGGAAAGAGGAAAAACATTGGCCTTTGACCTCTGACATGTAATTAGGTTGCATAAGTAACATACAAATTATAGATTTTTTTCCTCATTTTTCTCCTATGCACCAATCACCTCATAAAGAGAACAGCACAATCACATACGGAGTCAAGTTTCTTTTGAACCTCAAAATTTAGGCGCATACTAATGGCTTCTGCAACATTTTGAAACTACTTCACTATCTACCAGTTGTGCCTGCATATGGCTGCAGCAGATGTCAAAATAGGTCTGGAAGTAGTGGTCGCAAAGCAGTGGTCTCAAGTCTCCATGTACCATAACTCCGCCCTCGGCACTTTTCTTATTCTTTGCCATTAAAACAAAAAAGGCACCGGAATGTTCCTCCCCTGAGGTGGTGAATGCATTCCATGGTAAGAATGCTGAGCTCTCATCCTGCATGACAGAAGACCGACAATTTCACAGCATTGCCCGATTAAATAATTTCCTTTGTCACTTTTCCATATTCAGGCATTATAAATTCTAGGACCTTATTTCTTTGACTGCACCTGAATAAACATTTGCCTGCTTAGGCTCATAATTAAAAATATATGTAAGGTCTATTCTTCAGAAATTGAATTTGGGCGGCCAATTAATCACTGAACCAGTCAAATAATATTTGTGAAGGAAATGAGCAGCTGAATTGAATTATAAGCCCCTTCCAGAGTGATCTGATCGTCGTAAATTATGGATGAGAGCTAAACTTGGTATCTATTGTGCTCTGCATTTCGGCAAGGCCTGCAGTTATTATGGCCAATCACACGCTTATGTTCTTGAGATTTGGAGTACCAGCTCCACCCATGGATGAGATCATAGACAAATGGACTAGTAATAATAAGGAGAATAATCAATGAATCTGCTATCTATCTGACCCATAGATAGGCCTATAAACATTTAGAGCACTAGATTGGTGATGTAATCATATTTCCATTAGGAATGTATACCCGAAATTGATACTTTAACTGATCAGTATCAAAATGTGTTGGTACTGAAGAGTGCCAGTTCACAAAAAAATCACACGGTACCACTTTTCGGTATCCAAATGCATCATAGCATATCATGGAGATGTATGAGAGTGGACTGAAAGCAAGATGAGTGAGACGACCCTCTGAGCCAATTTGAACGCATTGTTGAACGCACAAGAGCGCAATTACCCCAGCTAGTTCAACAACAGCAGCCATGGCGAGTCAGAGGAGATTCCAAGTATGGCTATACTTTACAAAAATTGAAGTGGACAATGCTCACTGAAACATCTGCGAGGCAAAGTGTGAGGGCCTATGTCCACAGGGAGCATCTATTTTCAATACAAATTCCATGGAGTTCAGCGTCGACAACATTCAGCGTCCTCGACACAAAAATGCCCTGATCTTTCAGCTTTTGTTCCATTCTGTTCACGACGCTTCTTGCAACAGCGCTGGACTTGTCAATATCACTTCTCTCTCACCAACAAATCAAAATCAAGAAGACAGAGAGACTTACAACACAAGCAGCAATGGTGGCTCGAATCACTTAGCAATGGTGTAGGGACTCTAGTTTAGCTGACAAGTTAGTCAGTTAGTATTAATGTTTACTACTACAGTGTTTACTACAACAGCCCAACAGCTGTAGCTTGGTATAATGTTATCATCTAGCTTCCCATTTAATTTAACCAGAGATACGTTTCCGAAGGCATAGTTGCGAGCAACTTTGGCAACTTGACTACATATGGGACTGCATACGGTTATAGTTAAGTTTTGGGGAAATGAACATTCTCAGTCGCTAAAACTATACGCAAATTCTTTTCATTGTATTAGCTAACCTTTCTAAGGTAATGTAAGATTAAACTACATGATATGACGTTAGAAATTATGGACTGCGGAAGAGCTAAGACAGTTTTTGTAACTTGGCAACAGTAAGCGCTGGAGAGGAAAGCTCGGAAAATGAGGTTACATGCGCTTCCAACGTAAGAAAATGCCTCCTGAGGACACTAACCTAACTCATTATCAGCTGGTCGTGGGTTTGTTCGTAAACTCCACACAGAAAGGCCCCAGGCTGAATTCAATTAAATTATTTTTGGTTTGTAATCCAAGATGGCCGCGCACACGTCTCAGAGCCTATTCATTCTCTTATCTTTTTACTATCTGTTTGCTAGTTTTTCATTGTTCTTTTTAACCGATCATTGTCAAGTTTTGTTGCTTTATAAGTTCTGAGTAAATCAATTGCATTTGTACTCCCTTATTAAGGCTTTTAGGGGACATATTTTACGGTGAGACTGTACTTTTTTGGTACCAGTACCGGGCTTTGACATCTGTTACCTCTGGTCCTGCTGATGGTTACTTCTGTGGATCTCATCCATTGGACTGTCGCTGGCTGCTGGATCATCCAACCATAGTGAGTTTTTGCGTGCCAAAAGACAGATCCTTGTGTCGGTGGCCGCAAGTTATCCTGCTGCAGATGACAGGCTTGTCAGCTGCTAGCCGCTAGCTGACGGCTGCTGGCCCTTAGCCGATAGCCGGTGGCTGTTGCTAATAACACCCGTTTTGCTGCTCCACTACTGCTGCCTTGATATTGAGATCATTCCTGCTGGCAAGGAGCCGCATGCTGTGGGATGGGCGGTCGGGCAGGGGGTCTCCTGACTGTTAGCCGCTTGCTCTCGCCTGCTGCTATTTACCGCCTGCTGCTAGCGGCATTGCTGGGCTGTTCCGCTGGCGGGTAGACGCACCAGGGATCTCCTAGCTGTTAGACGCTAGCCCTCGCCTGCAGCTATTAGCTGCCGGCTGCTAGTGGCATCGCTGGACTGTCCTGCTGTCGGGTTGGACGCTCCGGGGATCTCCTAGCTGCTAGCTGCTGGCTCTCGCCTGCAGCTATTAGCTGCTGGCTGCTTGCAGCATCGCTGGACTGTCCCGCTACGAGGCGGTCGCACTGGGGGCGTCCTCGCTGCTAGCCGCTAGCTCTCTGCTGTAGCAGCTAGCTGCTAGCCGCTCGAGCCTACAGTGACATTGGTTGATGCCTGTAGAGGCGCTGATCTTGCTGGAGAAGTGTCCGGCACTGTTCGAGATTTCTTTCGTCAACATCTTTATCACCCTTAACTTAATACATTTCCCCTGGAATAGTTACAATGAAGTACCTACTCGTGCTGCTCATGGTATTCTCCTGCTGGACCACCGGACATGTGCGTGAAGACTCTGGTGGGGTACACAATAATGTGCCTCGCCCCCTTTGGGGCCTTTCCAGTGCATTGACCAATGCATTGACCTACACCTGGTCCAGCATTGACTTGACTGTTAAAACGCCATTATGTGCCTGGTTTAAATGATTTTATACTGCTCAGATTAATGTGTATCTCTGTTTTGGAAAATTGTTTCACAAATAGTGAGACTTTCCTCTTTCATTTAAATCAGTCAAATGATAGTGAGATTCAGCCCAATCACTTAGTAAGGCAAAAAAACCTTATTCTGTTGCTATTACTGCTATCAGGCAATGTTTACCCAAATCCAGGACCACTGATAAATCATATTGGTACCCCTGATGAATGTAGATCCAGGTCAGGTCTGGGAATCATTCATATGAATGTAAGAAGTCTTTTACCCAAGATGGACGTAATTAAAATTTGGATTAAATCCACTGATGCAGACATTTTGGTCCTGTCAGAAACTTAGCTAAATAAATCAGACTCAGATAAGGACATCTCTATATCAGGATACAATGTTTTTCTTTATATAATCTCGATATAAAGTCCAGGGTGCGGCGAATTCCTGGGTGAGAAGACAGGTTAGAGGCGTGCCCCTAGTCCAGGACTCGGGGGCGCAGGTTAGCAGGGACAAACGAGCAATGATCAAGATAGGCACTGAGCGCAGCTGAATCACCTTGGGCTTCAATCACCTTGGTTTCATTGGCCATGTTGATGGTGTTAATTAAGGTCTCCTTTGGAAGGATGGTGTCCGAGCTGGGCTCCTCACTGTTCACCTTGAAGCAGCGGGATAGGCCGTCGGGTTTGACGTTCTTGCAGCCAGGGCGATAAGCAAGGTGAAAATTGAAAGGAGATAAGAATAACGCCCACCTGGCTTGACAAGGGTTAAGTCTTTTGGCGGTTTGGAGGTATTCCAGGTTTTTGTGATCTGTCTATACGAGGAGTTTAGCACCCTCAAGCCACTGCCTCCACTCATTCAATGCCAACTTGACCGCCAATAGTTCCCGGTTGCCGATGTAATAGTTACACTCCGCTGTACTTAGCCAATGGGAGAAGGCAAATGAGTAAATCTTGCCATCTTCGGATGATCTTTGGGAGAGGATGGCCCCAGCACCGATATTCGAGGCATCAACCTCAACAATGAACTGGGTCTTGGGGTCAGGGATGGTGAGGATTGGAGCGGTTGTGAATCAGGTCTTGAGATCCTTGAGCACTTCCTCTGCTTTCATAGACCAGTGAAATCCTATCTTGTTGGAGGTGAGGGCAGTGAGGGGTGCAGTGACAGAGCTGCAGTTATGGATAAGTCATCTGTAAAAGTAAGCAAACCCGAGGAAGCCTTGGAGAGACTTTCGGTCTGTAGGTCTGGGCCATTCGGTAACAGCCTCAACTTTGGCGGGGTCCATACGGATGCTGCCGGGGGAGATGATGTACCCAAGGAAAGTGGTGGTTTGGGCCAAAAACTCGCACTTCTCTGCTTTGACGAACAAGTGGTTCTCTAGCAGGCGCTTGAGGACTTGGCGAACATTTGACGTTTGACTCTGAAGAAGACCTTGTGTCGAAACGTTAGTCACCTGCACATTAATAAATTGCCTTATATAACTGTGTGCTCCAGACTTCTTCCTTGGATATTTGCATTTTTATATCCCCCTCTTTCTGAGATGCAGCAGTTTTTGGCTATAACTCCGCCACCTGATGTGCGTCTTTCCATCGTATTTGGACTTAGCGGACATGTCAGGTGTGTTCCTCCTGAGACATGGAAAAGATAAGGATGTCATCCAAGTAGACAAACACAAACTTATTAATCACATCCCGTAAAACATTGTTGACCAGGTTTTGGAAGACAGCTGGGGCATTGGTAAGCCCCAAAAGAAGTACCAAATACTCCCAATACCCCATGGGAGTATTAAACGCTGTCTTCCATTCATCACCCTCCCGAATGTGCACAAGGTGGTTGATATTGCGCAAGTGGAGCTTGGTGAAAATCTTCGGCCCCTGGAGGAGGTCAAAACCCATGTTCATGAGAGGCAGGGGGTATCTGTTCTTAGCCGTGATTTCATTGAGACCTCGGTAGTCTATACAAGGTCGCAAGGAACTATCCTTCTTGCCCATGAAGAAGAAGCCGGCTCCAGCAGGAGATGAAGAGGGTCGAATGATGTCCGCTGCGAGGGGCTCTCTTAAATATTTATCCAAGGCCAGAGTCTCAGGGCAAGACAGGGAGAACAGGCGACCTCTAGGGGGCGTGGTACCAGGTTTTAGGTCAATGGCACAATTATAGGGTCAATGCAGTGGTAAACAGGTGGCGCACGACTTGGAAAACATTTCCTTTGGATCATGAAATTCCGGGGAAACCTTCTCCAGGTTGGAAATCTCCGAGAGAGTAGAGCAGGGATATGATCGAGAGTGCCACTCAAGCAAGATCGAGCACAACTGGGGCTCCAGACCTTGATCTCCTGTTTGCTCCAGTCCACATCAGGGTTGTGTTTAGCCATCTAGGGGTGGCCCAGGATGACAGGAGAATGTGGAGAGGGAATGAGGAACAGCTTGATTGTCTCTGGATGGTTGCCTGAGATTTGAAACTTGACCGGTCCAGTGGAGTGGGTTAATTAGTTTGATCCAACTCACCTGTTCCCTATCATAGCCTGTGACCTCCCCTATGTGCATTTAAGCAGTCATTTGACAACGAGTTTTTGTCAGAACGTTTTCCCTAGTTTGCTTGTGCTGCGATTGTAATCTTAGTGTTATACTTCTGACTGGAATGTCCTGGATTCTGATTTTGGCTTTACCTTTGATATTCCTGTGCCCGTGTACCGTACCTGCTTTGCCCGACCCTAAGTTTTGTCTTTGCTGCCCTGTTTACGAACCAGAGTACGTCTACTGGATTTTGGCTTTGGATTTACCTCTGATATTCCTGTGCTTGTGTATCGAACCCGCTTTGCCCGACCCTGAGTTTTGTGTTTGCTGGCCTGTGTACCATTTGGATTATGCCCCAGGGATTCTGATTTTGGATTGTGAACTCTGTACCGTTGCCCTCTGCCCTGTGGGGGTTCACTGCTCACCTTTAATAAAATACAATTTTGCTGGATCTCCTGGGTCTCACGATTGGTTCCTGAACGCTACCTAACAGTACGTTCTGACTAGAGCTAACACATGCTTCTTCCTCTACACTAAAGCCACTTGATAAAGTTTATCATTCTGCAATTAGATTTATCGCAGGTGATAGGTTCGGTACTCACCATTGACAGCTTTACTATAATGCACGATGGACCTCCTTAGCTCTGAGAAGAGAGCTACATTGCATTCAGTCCTTTTTATCGAGCCTCGCTAAACAAATAACCTGTTTATTTAATGAGTTTACTGACTTTCGAGTTCTTTAACTATGGCACTCATGCTCAAAATCCCTTGGCTCTTAATATTCCACATGTTAGGACAGAGGTTGAAAAAATTGCTTTTAGTTACTATGCTCCGTATAAATGGAATGATCTGCTGACAGAGCTTAAACTGAAGGCCTTGATTCCTTTTAATAATCTTAAGCATATCGTGAATTATTTTATGCAGTCTGAATGTGTATGTAGTCTAAGAGTTATACCTTCTGTATTTATTATGTTATATTATTGTTGTGTATATTGATTTTATGTTATTATTGATTGCATTGCATTGATTGTTGTAATCAGGGCATCATTGGAATTGAGAGCTTGCTCTCAATTGGCCTTCCCTGAATAAATAAAGCTGAAATGAACACTAGAAGCTACAAGCTAGCTGAGGTGGTCCGGCTGTCTCTCACAGAGATGAACAGGGTGCCTATTTCATGATGGCTATTAAGTAGATATGACAATCTGTAGGGAGTAGCGCTACAACATCATTTCCATTCAAAAAACTAACCAAACATTCATCTTGCTGAGGCTATAAGTCGTGGCCATTGTTGATTTCGGAGACTACAATTTCAAACTCGGCGCAGCAGCTACATCATGGCTCTCGGCCACGTCTTCTGTTCGTTGATTGGTCCGGCGTACTTTCTGCCGAGGAAAACGGGTCAGAGCTACGAGTGATCAGACTGAGTACTGAAACGAAATGAAATTAAGCGGAAGTACGAAGGCTGGTGGAGTCAGGCTAGGAGAGAAAGGCTCAGCTATTAAAAGCCAGGAGAAAAAAAGTTTTTGCCATCCCCTCGATCAGTGCTGCGCAGTGATTACTTTTTGGCACCAGTGTTTTGCCAGGACAAGGGTAAAGATGAATCTTAGTGAAGGAGTGGCCAGAGTTAATTAGCATTTCCGTTTAAGAACACTGGCATTAGTTATAAGATTCAATATAAACTATTTGAATGACAGAAAATATGCTCAACCAGGGTACAATGAAGTGTGGAAACCAGACAGTAATTAGGTAACAAACACAAACATTCATCAAAGTTTCTTATAACTATGAAAACTTCCAAGCAATTATATTACCAGATAAGTAAAAGCTTTGGTCACGTTAACTTGTCAGCTTTTCTGCTCGAACGGCAACGTTGCAACCAAGTCACATTTCGGACTTTCGTTTCATGAGTGTGCCTCTTCATCCCAAGAAAGGTAGACATTTAGGGAGACAAAATGTTGCTCTGCTCAGCGACACTGACTCGCCCACAAGCGTTTTTGAAAATGTCATTTTAAAGTAGGCGAAAATTAATGGGAGTCTATGAGTGAATTTTACTTCCGGGTGTATGCACTGCAGGAACAGATGCTTCACTTAAGCATACCCTGTCAGCAAGCTAGTGTTTCATATATATATATATATATATATACATATATGATCTGACTTCTGTATTCATTTCATATGTAAAATACTAACCCTAGCATGTCCCTCTTCTACTCTTATTAATTTTTTTTTAAACAAGATTGGGGAGTGTAAGTCGGTTAGAACATGTGAGCCCTTGTGTATCTTTTTTTTTTTTGGTTGATCCCTCCACCACCTTGTACGAAGATGTATAAATATATACATTATACTGTATTTCACATGGAACATTTTAGAGCCGCTGCAGTACAGCATTGCGCAAAAAAAGAAAAAAAAAAGAGAAAAGAACCACTCGAGCGGAGGGTTGAGAAGGAGGTGTCATGGAGAGTTAAATCCCTTTGCAGATACTGCGTCCAAAAGACAAAGAAAATGAGCGCAATTACTAAAAGCCCACTGTTGTCGGCATTGAATCCACATGAAATAGCAGGCTAATCATCATTCAGACCAATTGAATGAAATAAAGAGAGCAAATTCAGACAATCTGGGTTAAATGCTGCTGAGCAACCCTGGCTAATTCATTCCGTGAAACCTATTTTCTGCAAAATGGAATGCAGCCTAATTAAAGTTGATATATATTTCCAGTTTCAGCAAAGGCCAATTACTAAAGGCCATCTCTCGACTTGCATGAGGCTCAGAAACAGAACGTACAGCCCTCTCACTTCCTTTTTGGAAATGGTCATGAATTCTCCCTCTTCCCTTCAGCAAGAAATACAAATTCAGCAAGCAATTTAAATTCAAAGTCTCCAAGCAATTTAATAACTGCCATAGCATTAGTATGAGTCTGCCTGACATTTCATTGAGAAAAAACAAAAGGAAGCAGAAAGTGAACTGGCAAGTAACAATCACAACACCTCCAAAATAATTAGTGTTTTTACATTGATGTTTTGGGATAGCACAGACTGTGACAGCTAATTTAAGGAATGTATGGCAAAGAGCAGAAATGTATGCACTCTTGATAAGACTAAAGAAAAAAACCTGATTAATAATCCATATGTCTTAAGTCTAAACATGCACAGCTATGCAATTTTATTTCAATACAGTTATTTTCATGTCTCAGCATTTCTTATTAAGTAATTCTTTAAAAAAAATGAAATCTACACCCTGTAAACCATTATATTGTGGTGCTATAAGGGTTATTCTCTGAGCACCGGTGATGTGCACAGAGAACAGGAAGTATAGGACTGGACTTTGTTATTTATCATGCCTTCCCTGCACTGCAGGAAGGCATAGAAAACAATACAAAAAAAATAAGGAAGTGAAGTTCCTGAATAGTAAATGAGTAATCTATACAACTTGAACTTAGAGATCAGTACTATGTATTAGTGATATAAAGAGATAAGGAAACAAAGTTCCTGGTTTACAAAAGGAGGCGCTGACCTAATTTCAATTAAGGGAACAGCGCTTAATTTCAGATTTACCAATATACATGCAAGGTGCAGAAGTAAAGTCTAAACAAGACTATAGCATAACAAGAGGCTTACAAGACTTTGCACCGATTGTGTGCGAAGCTCCCTCTTATATAGGGAACACTATTGCCCAGACACAATAGGGAACAGTTGCACCTAATAACAAGGAATGTCGAATGCAGTCTGGGTCTCCATAGGCTGATGTTAGAGGGCTGGGGATGTGGAATTGTAGGTGCATTCAATTGTTTTTGGGAAACCAATCACCTCAAAACAAAGTGTAAGCCAACTTAATGATCTGGTGTTCAAAGCACTTTAAAAAATGGGGGTGAAAAAAAAGATTAAAAAAACCTTAAAGGGGCACTATGCAAGTTGGCATCACTTCTGTTGACATTCGAATTCAAACAAAACAGAGATAGCTCGCCCCTCCCTCCCATAGTTCCCTCCCTCCCATGCTTCGGTAACTGTGAACTCTTGGTGACAATCGTCGGTGATTGGCCGAAACGGTTTGTTATGTAATAGGGCACAGCCTGTGCCGCTTGTGGCTTGTGTTTATTTGCAGTTTGTGACACCTGTGCGGTCTCCAGACCCTGGGTTTTTTTTTTTTTTTTTTTTTACAGTGAAATCAGGGGTAGGCAGCAAGCGGATTGAGGGGAGATGTTGGCGAAATAAGACAAAAATAAAAAAACTTGCATAGTGCACCTTTAAAGTATCAACATATCTATACTCAGCAACAAAAGTTTCTGTGACACCATTTATGTGCATGTTATAAATGACACGCAAAGATCTCAATGCAATCAATATGTTTATTTAACAGGAGAAACACTGACTTTTCAGTGCCAACGTCACTCAAAACGAAAAATGTCATTTTCATGCGTCATGAAGCACTTGTCTGACGTCTAACCAATTGTGACCTTCACACTTCAATACCGGGTGTGACTTCCTCGTGCCATGATGCAAGCAACGCATCTCTGGCGCATGGACCGAATCAGATGTGCCAGAAATTGCTGTGGGATGTCATTCCAAATCTGACGTAGATGTTGTCGCAATTCCTGGAGTGTAGCTGGCGGGTTATCCAACCGCCGCAAACGTCGATCCATCTCGTCCCAAAGATGCTCAATTGGGGACATGTCTGGGGATCTGGCTGGCCATGGCAGGACATTGACATGTTGTTGCATCAGATACTGCTGTACAATCCTTGCAACGTGTGGTCTGGCGTTATCATGTTGCAGCGTTATTCCGGGACCATGTTGCATCAAAAACGGTACCACCAATGGCCGTAGCACTTCATCGCGATATCTTTGACCTGTCAGATTTCCATCAATAACAAGCAAATCTGTTCTGTTTCTAGCCGTGATCCCTCCCCAAATCATGACACTACCACCTCCAAAACGATCAAATTCCTGAACACAGTTGTTGGCATAACGTTCTCCACGTCGACGGTATACACGTAAACAACCATCACATCGGTTAAGCATGAATCTTGATTCATCAGTGAAGAGTACAAGATCCCACTGACGTTGGATCCACCGTCGATGTTGTTGTGCCCACTGTAGACGCAGTCGTCGGTGTTGTACTGTCAGTATTGGACGTCTTGCTGGCCGACGTGGGACAATGCCAAAATGACGGAGACGGTGACGGATTGTCTGTGCAGACAGTCGCCTCAAACCAGGTATCGTTCTTGCAGTTATGGTTGCAGGTTGGAATCGATTTCGGAGATGGGTTGTTCGAATCCACTTGTCCTGTCTGGGAGTGGTTACTCGTGGACGGCCGCTGCGAGGACGGTCTCTGACATGTCTTGTCTGCTGATGACGCTGCCAAAAGTTCCAAATGATGTTTCGGTGGACATTCAGGCGATGAGCAACTTCCGGATTCAATCGAGGTTCCGGATTCAATCATCCCAATGGCCCTCCACCGATCATTTTCAGACAGTCTTGGCATTTAGAGGGTAGAGTTCCTGATCCGAAATGGCTGTGTTTTCGATAAGTGATGCTTCCGTCGTCATCAGGCACAATGTGAACATTCCAAAAATTCTCCTCTTTTATTGCCATCCACAAGCATGATTTACGCACATTTTCACGTGCAAAGTCATTTTCTCGCATTTTCATGATTTCCATTTCAATGTTGTGTTTACGTGTACTGTTTCAGTCTGATATCACCATGTATGACAATTTCATAATTGCGTTATGAAAAATAATTAACAATATTGGTGTCACAGAAACTTTTGTTGCTGAGTATAGTTTTTTTTCTAAAGAACTTTCCATAAAAGGCAAATAGATTGGCTTACACACTTCTTTGAGGTGATCGGTTCCCACCAAAGATCTGAGAGCACTACACTATCTGGGTTTATAGTGTAGATTTTAGAATTATTTGAGGAAAAAAAGATACAGAAAATAAAATGAAACAAGTGGTCATCAATCTAATTTTAAATGGTTGGTTACATGGTTTAAGTTTAATGGTTAAAAAATTAAAACAAGTCAGATGGAGGCAAACTTGAAAAAGGATGAAATAGATGCAAGCACAAGTCACAGTGCCATGAAAATGTATTTTCCCCTTCCTGACATCTTCTTTTTTTGCATATTTGTCACGCTTAAATGTTTCAGATCATCAAACAAATTTTAATATTAGACAAAGACAACCCGAGTAAATACAAAATGCAGTTTTTAAACAATGAGTTCATTTATTAAGTGAAAAAAGCTATCCAAAACTAATTGGCCCTAAATGAAAAAGTTATTACCCCCTAAATCCTAACAACTGGTTGTGCCACCCTCGGCGACAACAACTGCAATCAAACGTTTGCAATAACTGCCAATGAGTCTTTTACATCACTGTGGAAGAATTTTAGCCCACTCTTCTTTGCAGAATTATTTTAATTCAGCTACATTGGAGGGCTTTTGAGCATGAACGGCCTGTTTAAGGTCATGCCTCTGCATCTCAACAGGATTTAAACCCAGATTACTTTTGGGATTACTTTTTCATATATGGCCAGGTAGGTTTGGATAGCTTTTTCCCCTCAATACAATGAACAAAAATATAAATGACCCATGTTAAATTTTTGAGTTTTTATTAACAAAAAACTGGAACCAGGATTCGTCTGTGAATAGCACTCTTCTCCAGCGTACCAAGGGCCATCGAACGTGTGCGTTTGCTCATGCGAGTCGGTTCCGACGCCGGACAGTGGTGAGATCCAGACCACGGTGAGGATGCCGAGCGTGTAAGTTGGCTTCTCGCAGGCTGTCTGTGGTGTGATGCGTCTGTTGTGCAGACCAACGGTCTCATCCACTGAGTGTGTCGCTGATCTGAGCCGATCCCACAGGTGGACGAGCCGGATATAGCGATCTTGTGCTGGTGTGGTCACACATGGCCAATGTGAATGAGTTCGATTTGCAGTACTGCCCGTCTGTCGGAAACGAACGCTCAAACGGCCTATTGTCTGATAGTTAACATTAAGCTGCACAGTGACCGCTCTGGTGGACATCCCTGTATCCAGCATGCCAATGGCATGTTCCCACATGACATGAGACATCTGAGGCATGATGAATTTTGACAATATTTGATATTTTGCAGTGGCCTTTTATTGTCCCCAGTATAAGGAGTGTCTGGGTACTGTTCATTCTGTCTGATCACCGTCTGGAAATGCCACACCCATGAACTGAGTGAAATCACTGCATCCCTGAGCAAATGCTCACTGACAGAGAAATGGATAAAAAAAATGGTACACAAATCAAGATAAATATCCGTATTGCACAAGTAAAAGTCAGCATATGCTCACTTAGAGTTGTTAACTCGATGTGGTATCAATATTTGACATTGCGCGTTTATATTTTTGTTCAGTGTAAATGAAATCATCATTTAAAAACTGCATTTTGTATTTACTTGGGTTATCTTTTTTTTTAATTTATTTGATGATCTGAAACATTTATGTGTGAAAAATATACAAAAAAGTAAGAAATAAGGAAGGGGGCAAATACTTTTGCATGGCACTGTATTCCTACAGGTAGTAAGGAAGGAGGTTAGCAAAACAATAATTAGCCAAGGACCATTTAGTTCTGTAATAATATATAGTTATCTCCGCCAAGGAGGTTATGCGATCGAGTCGGTTTATTTAATTGTCCGTCTGTTTGTTTGTTTGTTTGTTTGTCTGTGGACAGGATTTCTCGGAAACTACTGGACGGATCTTCATGAAATTTTCACCAGAGGTAGACCTTGGTCCATGGACGACTCCATTAAATTTTTATGATGATCCGGATCTGGATCCAGATTTTGGATCCGGATCATTTTTTTACAAACTAAGTGACATTTCTCCAAACCTAATGAACGGATTTTGATTAAATTTACTCTGAATGTAGGTGTTTGGCAATTGTTTATATAAATATGAAGATCATGTGGCGCAAGATTTTGAATCTGGATCCAGATCCGGATCAATATTTTATGATTTTCAATTAGACAATTCTCCATAACAACTGCAGCATTTCTACCAAATATTGACCAGAAATATTGACATGGTAATGAAAGATTCTTAAAAGATCAGTAATAACTTCCATTCTCATGGGTCCAGATCCAGATGAGGATCAACAAATTGGACTCCAGACGTAATACCTCTGGATGAATGCTTACCAGATCTGGCAAAACTTTGACTATTCAACCTCATTTGTGGAAATTACAAAAAATATTCCCATCCGAGCAACTTGACCGATCGTCCTGAAATTTTCCCCGAGAGAAAGATCTTGCATTTGTATCATCGTCATCCCTTGGCGGAGGTCAGGAATCTCGGATTGCTCTTGTTTTCCTATATGTTTAAACTTACAATATGGATTATTTAATGTCTCAACCCTTGTGTGAATCCCTTTTATTTCTCTTCGTAATTCAGCGGCTTGCATGTTTATTTGTCTCTGTTGCAGATGTCTTATGCAGTTCACATCCCTCCCATAAAAACGTCTGCACACTCGAGCTGGGTGTTGTGTTGAACCAATCATAGAGAAGCTCAAAATTTCTTCAGCAAATTGCATATGCACATACTGTTTGGGAGCCTGGGAGGGAAGCAAACCACATAAGATGTCTCCAACAGAGGCAAACTAGCGCCGATATATAGAAAATGTTCAATATGTGGAATTTTTCCAGGTTTCGTTGATGTTGAAGTTTTCCCAAGCATAAGTTATTTCGCTGCAGGGTAGCGCACTGTGGTTGGCGCTTTGGTAGTGAGACATTTGACACGAGGCCAGTCACTATCAAGTCGCTTTGTAAAGTGATGTTCTCGTCCACTTGGCTTTTTATTCTATTTTAATCGAAGGAAAATCAAGTTGGCTTTTTCCATATACAAGTATTTTCCCTTTCTTTGATCTGATTCTTCTTTTTCATATGGAACAAATGTGATTATCAACAAGTTTTTTGAGGAGTTTTCGTCCCTGCAATTTTTGTTATTAATATTTGACTGGAGAGACCTAAAAAACTACCATATCGAAAGCAATCTGATTGGCTATTTTGCACAACGCCACTAATTCACGGAACAAAAAACCTGGCTTGAGTTCGCAGGCGTTGTTGTGGGAGGAAAGAAGACCTCATAAGACATCTGCAACGGACGATATGTTTCTATCAGGTCGATGCGTTATGATTGGTTTGCATCGTTTGCGTCTTTCCCCCGCTCAACGTTGTAACACGGTTGTCTCCCGATGACTGTGAGATGAGTATATACGCCCTCTCGTTTAAGTGCAAGCTGTGGTAATGATGAGAACGAAACTGGGGCGAGGAGGAGAGAAGGTTCAGGACAGGCGTAAGAGGCAATGCCAGGCTGCTGTTGCAGGCCAGTGGCTTCTGGTGTTCTGCCAGATGTTGAGGCATTTTCCAGCACAGGATTGCCTACAAAGAAAAGGGTTGAGGCTTGAGAGGAATTTGGTCCCAGTCCTGGCCCCGGCTCAGGGTTGGAAGCTTTTTCCTTACAAACTTTGTAAAGAGAGTAGACTTGCAAGGGTTAATAAGAATGCGGTCTTAGTCCTGGATACTGATGAGGATTGGAAGCTTTTTGTTGAAAACTGGAGTTGATGAACAGGATGAATTAAATTATCTTGAACTCGGTTCCAAACCTGCACCCAGAATTAGGATTGGTAGCTTGTTCAAATTAACTAATGACAATAAAGGTTCAAAGAGACCTTGGCTGCCATCAAAATACTGGTTGCATATAGACAAAGACAAGAAGTTTATCATCCATGTGACTAGGATCTTAGAGTGAACGCGACTTTACAATATAACGACAAGCACATGCACTAGAAGGCTTAAATGCCCATCATTTGCTCAATCGGAAAAGAGCAAGTATCAAGATTCAGCCAAGAGGGAAGACAGGCACAATACCTGCATCAATCACAACACACACACTAAAAAGACATGCATGCTGCTGAATTACAAAGAGACACACGAGGGATTCACACAAGGGTTATGACAGATATGGAAGATAGAATTCTTGCTCCGACCCCTTTCTCTCCTCTTTACGTCACATTGCATGTAATGTTTTAGCATCAGTCAGGCCCAAAGCTAATACACTACATCACACGACATAGTCTAAAACTTCAGAAAACTAGACAGTATTTCCTTCTCTCGTATGTTAATGAGCACATATTGAGCCATAAATCAACATTCACTCAGTTTTCTCAGTATTTTCAAGATGCTAAAGGATGCCTTCCCAGCCATTAAGAGGTGGAGTGCTAACAAAAGGGGGTGTCATCTAATTACAGAATGATCAATGTTAACTTGAATTTAAATTTGAGTAAAATATGAATGGAGGCTATAGAGTAAAATAAAGGGGAGTTTTTTCAGAGAGCCCAGTCTCTATTGTGTCTAACCCTGCGTTCCTATTTAATCTATGAAAAACAATGTGGACAGTATGGCTTCCACATATCATGGGTCACAACACTAGCCAGGAGCACATTCATGGCTGTGGGATTTATCGTATATGCTTCATGCAGTGAATACAAAAAGGAACATAAATTAATACTAAAATTAATACAGGGTAATCCTACTCCCCCCCAGGAGAATAGCTGCTATGATGATGCCATTTTCTGAGGGCTGTGATGTGTTCCCTGGTCCTGATCCTGCAATGCAATGGAAGGATCATGTTAATGGCACAGCTCAGCTGTGACAGCGGTGCTGGAGAATTATAACCCAGTCGTCAACCCCTTTTAAATATCGCACCATAATTCTGGACGCTGCATATTTCCGCCCGACTGCACTGGATAGCTTTCTGTTCCGGTTTAATGCACTGATTGACTTCTGAAAATCTCATTAGATTTCATCCCAATTTTTTTTTTTTTTTTTACAACGTACAATGCTCTTCTTTATTCTTTCACCAATTTTTGCTGCTTGGACTGCGCTACCAAAATCCAGTTCTTTTTGAAAACACGATTGTCAGGAGGTATCATAATGACAAATACAGTTACCTGCCCTATAGGCCAACATAAATCGAAAAATGATTTGAATTATAATCTCAATTATAAACACGTGCCAAACAAAAGGCAGCTGTTGAGTATTTGCAGAACCAAGCACAGTGGAATGAGATCCTGGGGTATACAGAGCAAACTCTTATGTGCGTTGCGCTGTGCACATTGTTGTGAGGACTTTATTATATTAGCAATGGAGTACATAATACATAGTACATATTAAGTGCAGTACATGATATGTACATTATGGATATTAATAGGTGAAGCTGGTATGGATTTGTCCAACATGTCAGTATTTGACCTGTTTTGAGCAAGTTCAAAATCATTCTCTCTGTATTCCATAAGCAGTTCCCACTATATCTCTTCACATACTCCCAAAAGGGGTAAAAAGACCATATGCACTCTAGCCCTTCAGCTGCTATCCTCCAGTTGAATTCCTGTACCTACCCTCTAATTGGACCCAGCAATCATTTTGTAATATATACGTTCAGACATATGGCTTATTATATAACAAGAGCACTCAGAGAGCGCAGCACCTCTGCCCAGGGCCCTAACCCTAACCCTTAGCCTAGCCCCTAACCTGGATCACTCCCAAAATCTAATCAATTGGTCCTCGTGTCATTTCTGACCTTCTCTGAGCTGGACTCGCGAGAGCCCATACCACCGCCAGGATGGCTGGATTTGAATTTTGGCCTATATTTGAGCTGTACCTTGTCCTAGATATGCCTACATTTAATCACTTGTTACTCTTGTGCTACTTAATTATCCTGCAAAGTTTGGTTAAAACCAATGAAATCATTTTTGATTTCAAGTTGCGAACAGACAGACAGACAGACAGACAAGCAAACCAACCAACACCAGCAAAAACCTACACCTCTTTGGCGGCGGTGAATTATGGACTAGCTAACTCATCCATACACATTAGAGCAACAGAAGAAAAAACAAGAACACTACTTTTGTGCAGTTAAATGTGAACAAAGTAATCCATGGATTTACAAACAATGGCAAGACCAGCGAGTGAACCAGTAGCCCAATGGCGCATTGTATGGACATTGAATTAACATTACATGCAAATCTTGCGACTTTAGATTGTTTAGATTGCAGGAAAAAGACAATCACCACATACTTCAATAACTGGTGATAAAAGTCATCATGGGACAGAATTTGGTGTGCTTTTTCAGGTGAAAGATTTGAAAAGATGGTATTGTATGCATCACTTTCATGATACAATATGACTTCTTCCGAATGGGAGTTCAGGACGAACGTCTGCAGAGAACCTTGCTTTTTGAGGTCTGATTTTAGAGAATTTATTACAAGCCAGCAAACAAGAGAAGCACTTTTCAATATTTAGTTATGGCATTCCAAACATTCCTACATAGACAATTTTCCTTTTCCGCACCCAGCATCTGACCAGATTTCGCATGTCACGTCTACTTAACTAGTATACTGAACATATAATTTCAGTACTTTTCATTTTACCTTTTTTTTAAACAATTACACCCCTGGGGACACAGAATCAATCTTTGAAGTTGACACTGTTCTAAGGGATTCACCAAAGATTGGATTGGGGGAAAAAAATGGCATACTAACTTACTTATAACAAAAATGTGTGACAAAAATGGCTGAAGAGATTCATCAGAGCTTTCTGGCAGGCTGTATGGGCCTGGCTGTAATGAACCTTTGATTGACATCCCCCATCTGACTACATCAGGCCAATACTGGCATAAGCGATGGTGAGAAAACAAGATTTAAAGTATTATTTTATCCCTGATTTTTAAAAAAAATTATACTTTCTGGCTTCACTGCAGACACCTATGCAAACCGTGGTCATGTGTTCAGAGATGTGATTGGGCACCAGAAAATAAGTAAAATGGCCATGCTTTGCATCTGCTCCTCCCGGGGAAGGGAGCAGTTTGTGACCCGACTGCAGCTACGTAGAATTTATTGGGAAGCGGCTTGAGAGAGGAAACGTCACATAAGTTATGGTATGAACATGGTCGAGTATTGCACAGACTTCCGTCACTAAACATTTCCCTGATACTGTCAGTAGTCAAGTTCATTTAGGACGTGCTTTTGAAAGCAACATGTTGAACCAAAGGGCTGTACAAAGAAGTCAGTTAAACAAAAGGAGCAACTGTGCCCAGCTGCAAAAGCAAAACATCTAAAAAACAAATAAATGGACAAATTTAAATAGAGAAAATTTACATGAACTAAAAGCGCCAATCAAATAAGAGGAACACAAAAAGAAATAAGTTAAAAAAAAAAAAAACAATGAGCAGGGGTCTCATTTATCATTGTGGATACACCTTTTTTTACACCCTTTGCCCCCCGTTTTGTGCGTACGCACTTTTCTCCGCCAAATTTGGGATCTATCAAACCCAAACCTGATGGGAAATAGCGTGGACATTTACACCTATTTAGACAATGGTATATCATGATTTACACCCTTTTTGAAGAACAGGAGGAATTGGCGACGCAGCTACTGAGTCAGAGAATTGCAGAGTGGGAGAGAGAGAGGAGAGCGGATTATAGCCTATTTAAAGAACAATCAAAGCCGCAGCAATGTCCAGTTTTCCCAGTGTAATTGGAGCACTTGACTGCACTCACATCATGATAAAGGGACCATCTGAATGAATATGTGAATCGCAAAAATGTGCTGACGATCAATACCCAAATCAGAGAGATACCAAGTCTTACACATTCGGCGTAATTATTCATTGAATGCTTAATGAGATTCTAAAGCGGAATTAAAATCCTTGTGCACTGAAGTTTCCGTTTCACTTCGTAAAGGTGCACCTCATCACCAGTAGCATGGAAAGCGATTATGACTCCAGACTTCCCGTGCTTCTCTTTACTCAGGGATTGGAAACAATGCATGTGTTTCATGATCGTTTAAATTGTTTTAATGAGATAAGACCATTTGAAACATTTTTATGCAGTTCCATAGCTTTTAATCCCTCAGTAAAGACAAGCCTGAGAATTCCCGAGTCATAATCGATTTCCGTGTCATTAGTGGGGAAATCCACCGTAATGCACGTGAAACTGATTAACTTGATGCACAATGACTTAAATTCCGTGATTGAATTTCTTCAGTGCACGTTGATTGAATAATTGCTGACTACGGCAAAGGAACGTGAATGCCACTAAGAGGAGAGACTCACACCAAAGGCGAAAACCTTGGCATCTCTGAAATAATTTGTGACGCCGACGTCACATGTAGTGGCATGGTGGCCTGGCTCTACACATGATTAAGTTATCCTGACGCACAGGAGTGTGGGGGCGAGACTGGGGGGAGGCGCTGCGTGTGACGGCTGGCTACTTGGTGAGTGCATGTACTGTAGGCTACACAGTATACTCATTCATTGAAAGCTGCTGTTTATAATCATCAATTCAAGGCTGATACTCATCCATCGTTGTGACTTACAGGTGATAGTGGCTACTTCCTGAGGGAGTGGCTGCTAGTTCCCATCACGGATCCACAGGGTGGCCAGGAAACCCAGTATAATGAGGTCCATGCCCGTGCGTGCTGCGGCGTGGAGCGCGCCATAGGGCTCCTAAAAGGCCGTCGGCGCTGCCTGCATGCGTCGGGTGGTAGGCTCTTTTTTAGCCTCACCCGAAAAAGGTCAGCAGGATCATCTGGGCCTGTGCCATCCTGCATAGTGTGGCAGTGAGGCGTGGGGTTGAGCTGCTGCCTGGCCTCCCTCCGCCTCAGCATGTGGACCCGGACCCACAGCCCCCTCCCCGTCATGAGGGCTTTCAACGGGGACTAAGGACACGAGCTGCGGTGATGCAGCGGTTGTGAAGATGCCCCCCCACCTCTCACCCCTCATGTTGATATAAAGTGTGTGTAGGTTACGAGTTTCTCAGTTTCAGTCTCGCAAAGTTGTGTTTAGTTTTTAGTATCGCTAGAACCTCATATTTCATTCCTCGTACATTTGATATCCACAAGTTGAGACAGAAATAAATTCATGTTTATCAAACACGACATTGTAATTTTGTCCCTCTATGCAACTGAAACAAAACACACACCTACTGCATTTGACAAATGATTTGGCAAGAAGGTCCTCTTTTTTTTTTTTTCTGAGTGAGGCCGGGGCTGTGGCTGATTAGATGAGATTGTTCCGGAGGAGATTATATGTTCATTTCTGTTGTGATTACCTACGTGTTCTTAGTTATACCTTCTTGTTCCTAAATAAACCGCAGGACAAAGTGATCATACAGAATTAGTGCAAATACCTGCTGAAGAGGACTTTTTTCCTCGCCTGCACAAGCACGTGTTTCTCATTCACTGAGAAATTTAGCTATTTTTCGCGTTTCCCAACCATGCTTCACCGTCAACCACTAACGTCAAATCCAAATCCCCGGAGCGCCCATGGCTACTTGACATGCAGGTGCTCATTTGCACTGACCATATATGGTTGTGTCTGAGCGCGTAGAGGGCAGGATATGAAGCGCATTCACGTCCACACTTTTCTTGGGTCCGGTGTGATTTATCAATGGAAATTGCGGAGAGCTGTGCGTAGACACAGTTTGATAGATCTGAAAAGAGTGGAAATATTTTTGGTTTCGCCATTTTTGGCTTTTCACCGTAAGCGAAAATTTAGTCTCACTTTAATACCCTTTTTGATAAATGAGGCCCCAGATTTAGGCAATAAAAAATAGAACAAAAACAACAAATTAAAATTAGCTACAACCAAGATAAAACATCAAACAAATTTAAAGGCAAAGGAGAAAAAACGGGCTTTTAAATGTGATTTAAAAGTGGCAAGAGAGGGAGATGACCTCATTTTGACTGATGAGACAGCAACAGCATCTTACTTGAGGATCAGAGGAGCTATATGGTATGGTGCCGATCCATGCAGTGCTTTAAAATAATAATAATAATGATTATACAGCTGTAAAATCGATTCAGAATTTGACAGGGAGCCAGTTTTGTGTAAGTCACAAACCAAACTGTGGCATTTTGGAGTAGTTGGAGTTGGGAAAACGAAACTTGTATAACACACGAGTAAACAGTGAGGCAGTGATCCAGATGAGAGGATATGAAGTTGTGGTTAATGGTCTCCAGGTCTTTGGTGGAAAGAAAGGGGTTGAGTCTGGAGATGGACAAAAGTTGAAGAAGCTGCTCTTAAAGACTGCACTACTTTGTCATTAAAAAATTGCATGAGAAGTCAAGGAGAACATGAAGATTTTAAGCCAGAGAAAGTGTGTTCGGGGAGAAGGGGCTGAACTGCTCCTCAGTAACTTTAGTGGAACCAAAAGGATGAAAAATAGTTCATTTCCGTATCTCTCAATTTGTTGGAGAAAGTCTTTATCCATCCTTTATCCAACAACGGAAAAGGCCCCGAAGCAAAAAATATTGTTACGTTTCAACAAAATGTACAGCTGTGTATCATCACTGTAGCTGTAATATGGTATTCTCTGTATTTGGAAAGATAGACTCCACAGGGAGGAAATGGTAGAAAGCAGGAGGGGCCTAAAATGGACCCTTGCGGAACATGATAGATTGTCGATGACCAGGACACATTTCCAATCCTAACTAAAACAACGATAACAAACAGATTGTGTCAGACCATTATCATGAGTGGAGCCACATTCATGAGTGGACACAGACTTTAAAAAAAAGAATCATTTACTAAAGGCTCGGAAATATTGCCAACATAAATGTTCAAGTGCCCAATGATTAAGAGCATGTCACAGTACAATTAATTATCTGTGTTTTCTGCAGCCCAGTGAGAAGTCATCTTTAGCTACTTTACAATACAGTACATGCAATAGGCTAAGTTCAATTTGTAAAAATACCTGTCATCTAGCATGGCTAACATAAACTACAATGTATTTTGATACAACTCTGCAGGAAAGCCTATGCCCACTTAAACTGCCTCCAATAAATTTCAAAACTGGTAAGATGAACGACATCTGCAGAATCGAGTTAATGCAATACCAACAAGAGGGAATTTTAAGCCAATTTGCCATAACGAAGTTTGGAAAAGTGTTATTTAACCTTTTTCTTCAACTGACATTTTTAGACTGCAATACATATCAGGATGGACAAATGTGTGACTCCAGTGCAGCAACCAAGATGTTGAAGGAACATTAGCAGCTAGTTTAGCCTCATCTTCAAGCAAGTGAATCCTCACTTTTTGTAAATAACTAATTGACTCACAGCATTATTGCTCATCGCATTAAACTTGAAATGTTTACAAGACAACATGTTCATTTATCTGCTACAGGCTTGGAGAAGGCAAACAGACTGCCTTTTCAAACTAATGAAAAAACCTTTTTTTTCATGTCATATTCAAGGCTTGATTAATACATTTATGATGTTTTCCACTTTAAATACATACTTTTAATGTGTAAAACTAAATCAAGTGCCATTTAAAAAATAAAGTCCACTTTCATTTCATTCATTTCATCTTTCATAACCTCAGATGAAATGAAGGCTATGATTCATGAAATTACCAAGGAAGTTTAGATTTTTTAAAATTAATTGTTCAGATTGTTGCCATCAGGTTGAGAGCATGATAAAAGGTCTGCTGTCTACCCTGATGGCACATCACTTTCCAACATGCTGTAAAAGAATATAACATTAAAATACACAACGTAGGATAGGATATTAAAATAGGCTTATGATTTTAAAATATTAAAACTTCCTCAATACTCCACATATTTTTGTGTGTCTAATACCTGCCTGTCCTCAGCAAAATGCTCTCTAAACAAACACGTGGGGCTATTCATAGGAATATTGTAAAATTCCCCAGTCCAAAAACCCAAGAAAAATCTTTGAATGCCCATATTTTTCTTTGGCTTCTTAGTTTTTGCTCTTTTCAGTGAACCTCCTGTCATTATTCAAGCTTTAGGCCTGGCAGCTGGCTTTCAGCACTAATACAAATTATCTCTGCTGCTCAGCCCTCTGTTGTAACGATCTTTATGATTCTCCTTTTCACTCTCTTTGCTGTGATAATTCCCGAGCCATTCCACTTGATCATCTATTCTGTGCTTGTGCAAGTACACACAGGCACGCCCACACAGGGATGAATCCTGGCATGCTTTGCTGTACCTATAGAGAATACCTCATTGATTCGCTTTCAGAGGAGCTGGTCAATGCTGCTTAACCAGGTGATTATAAGTGGAGCAAAATATTTAAAAGTAAAACATGTTTAGAAAATAAGACCAATGTGTTGGCGTCATACAGAATTTCACAGCTGAATGATAGAATAATCACAAAAAAAATTTGTAAATGTGACTGAATTCGGCAGTCATCTCCAAAATGGATGAATCTGTTCAATCTGATTTGATTGAAAATTTGATTTTGTAATCATAAGCAAAACCTGAATTGAAAACAACAATTTCTAGCAGTAATAGAAATCTGATCAATGTAAGTTTATCAACGTATTGTCAGATGATCAATATCTTGTCAGTATGTTTCTATCAATGTAATGCAAGCATGTTGAATAAACATGGGTTCTCTTTCAAAATCATGATCATTTCTTTGTGGTTCTAAATTATTTCTTGTCCGTTTCCTTAATTCCAATGAATAAAATCAAAATGTGTTTTAAAAGATTAAGGCCTCTGTCTTCCACCCAGCGCAGACGGGCCCAAAATGTAACGCAAGTGTCTTTGCTACTTTAAGACCGATAAAAATATCCATTTCCCGTGCAGTGTCCATGCTGCATAAATAGCCAATTCATTTGCGCCAAATAGGGTGCCCATGGTCCAGGTGAGCTAATAAAAAATATTGAAATGTGACTTCAACATTGATTCGATTTTCAAACTCAACCCAAAAATTATCATTGATTCAACATTGGCAAATTCACCTATGTTGAAAAATAAGATGTTGAAATGACGTTACAGGTTCAACGTCGATTCACTTTTCAAAATCAAATCAAAATTCAACAGTGATTCAACACTGGCATATAATGTTGAATCAACATTAAATTAACGTTCAAATGCCAGCTGAGATCATAAAAAGTTTCCATTGACATGATCAATTAAAATCCACAGCAGTCTCTTTGGTCTCTGTGCGAGTTCACACAAAAGGATGACCTTCACACACAATAAGAAATAAATGAGTTCTAACCGCATAAAAAGAAAGCATTAATTTTCAAAGGTATAAAAGAAAGATATTTGAACAGAAATGTAAGTGAGAAAGAAAAGAAATGAATCGTGATATCTGAGTATTTATATTTCATTCTACCACTGTAATTTATATTTTTACTCATATTAGTGTAATATGTGAGTGTGAGCGTAGTCCTCAATACATTTCCATGCAATGTGCGAATGAAACATGATAGCTGATATTTTTGCAAGTTGGCACAAAACACTCATCTCAGGATCTCACAGATGCAGTGTTGACAGATTTTATCAGTCTAATTAGTCACAGCCACCATGGCAAAAAAAAAAAAAAAAGGCAGATAGGATGACGTACGCCTAATGCTTTCACGGTAATTTAAAGAAGGCATGAATCTGAGTCAACAGTTTAATTACCATGTCTATCAATGTCTACTTTATTTAATGAAGTAGATACTTTACAGTCTTTGCAGCGACAGCAAGTCACTAATGATGTAGCAAACAAATCGGGTTACGCAGCGTTGCTGCAGTGTTGTGACTGTTCTTTTGGGATTCAGCTTGCAGCACAGAATGCTCTAATGCACGGACAGTAGGACCAGCAAACAGACGTGTGGCAGCATTTTCTTGGAAAGCTTTCATACAAAGCTGGGGAGAAGTTTTGTAAATGTCTGTGATTTAGAAAGGGAGCAAATGCTCGGTTATCACCATGAAACTGAGACCTCATTGTGTGCTCTGTGAACATTTTGTCCTTAAATTTCAGCTCAAATTTAATTTGACTAGTTGATTTTTTTTTTAAATCAAATTTGGGCTCTGGCATTTCAAGTATTTGTTTTTATTGTGTCAGTCAGTTCTCAGTCTTGAAATAATGACGACAAAAATGCAAACACACCACACTTAAAAGGCATATTGTAGTTGTGAAGTTCATATAAGCATTTAACAGTTGCAGCATGTCAGCATTCAGATCGACCTACTACTGTAAGTACTCTTTAAAAACAACTGGAATCCTCAAAATCCTTTTTTATAACAAGTATTAAGAACCATATCGGGCCAGCTCATGTTGGGTTACTTTTGAGGAAGTGGGACTCAAAGTTGCCAGCCTCCCGAGTCAACTGTCAACAAAAACACTCTGCCTGTGGTACAAACTCAAGATATTTAAAATTATGTACATGCACTTCTTATGCTGGTTTTGGGTGCTGAAACCTACCTCTGTCTGAAGAGGAACCATCATCTTCTGATTCATTTTGGACAAACTCTGTCATTCCACTTCACCATCATCATCAATCATAGCAAGCAATTCCTCGTCAGTGAGATACCTAGCCACCGTGTTTAAAATGAATTATGGGAAGGTTGTGGGATGGCCCACTGTGGGTTAGGCAGTGTAGCGTATATACAGTGGCAGAGAGGATGTTTGCTTATGCTAACACGCTGCACAGGCTGACTACCTCAACTCAATTTCTCAGTTACTCAAACTCAAGTGCAGGATGGCCCGGTATGGTTCTCAGGGGCTCATATACAGTGCATCAAATTCAAAATGAGTGAATATTTAAAATGAATAGCAAATAAATTAAAGCTTTTAAAGTTTGAACATTAAATGTCTTGTCTTTGTAGTGTACTCAAATGAATATATGTTGAAAAGGATTAGCAAATCATTGTATTATGTTTTTTATTCACATTTTACACATTGTCCCCACTTCATTGGAATTAGGGTTTGTATATATGAAATTGTAAGGGCTTTTTTTATTTCTGAAGAAGGACCTCCCACCTTACATGCCCCTGTCATTTGTGTAGATTAAACTATGCCGATGAACCCAGGGAAACACTCTTGGTGTGACCACATACACTCCTGACCCAAAAAATGGGCCAAAAATGGCTAAAAATGAAGCGTTCATTGGTCTTAAAAACAATTAATTGGTCCAGAAATGAACAAGTTAACAAATATATTAAGTAATTTAGTATGGGGTGGCTTTTACCTATGATTTTTTTAAATAGGAATAGAGTCTTGTTGGTAAACTTGCAGGTAGTATTTTACTTTAAAAAGTGTCAATGCTGTCCCACTCAGTGTCACTCTCAAACAGCTGACAGTTAGTTTCTATTTGATGAGAGACCAAATATAGTTTGTAGAGTTCAAATCTGGACCAGGCCAGCCTGATGGAGTTGTTCTCAAGTCATTTCATCTTGAACAAATGAGGCACAGAATGTCTCAGGAGTGCATCTGCTAAATTCTTTCAAATTTTCTGACCTGTGATTGGTTGTTAAATCTATTAAAGGCCTGCCGATTAGGATTTTTTTGTTGCAGTTTTAAAGTTGGCCTCTCTCCCCCAGGTGGACAACATCAGAAGCACTATCTGGCAGGGCACTGCTCTGTCTCCCCCTCACACTCTGCTCTGTTATTGGCTGGGACTACACACTCCGCCCAAAGGCTGATGTCAAGACATGCCCCGTACGAAGAAAAATGAGAAAATACAGGTAGACAGCTGAGTGTCTGTCGATGCCGACACTGCCACATATTTCTCATAGGTTGTACACAATACTGTGACATCATTTGTGGAGGCTGGCAAGCAAATTGGTTTCTCTCATCCGGGATGATATCGTTTTGCCCATAATCCGATTCTTTGACCAGCTGGCATTAATTGTGGTTGGTGCCCGGACTCTATGTAAACCCAAGTTCCGTCTCGCCGCTTTTGATTGAGTGTCAGTGTAACTATACACTGTAGCCGGTAAGGTCTCTAGCTAGAGAATTGTTTGAGGAATCAGTTTCAAAGAGGAAAGTGCTAGTTAGCAAGGGAATCTTTCTCTCTTTATTTCTCTCTTTCTGTGCACCGTCTGGTGCCATATTTCGTTATCTCGGTTGCCGAGATTTTCCCTTTATTTCGTTCCAGTCCGGCTCCTGTTGCTTCCTTTTGTACCTGGACTAAGATCTTTGTCCGTTGGAAGCGCAAATCTCTGTCGCTTTTTGTCAATTTGTCTCTTATTTCCCTGGACTTACTTCTGTTTTGGCTACTGCTTTTGGCGTCTCGAAACTCCAGCCATCACAAATTGACTGGGATTCGGCTTGCATGAGTCCACACAATGTTTTGTTTTTTAGCCAAATACAATTTAGTATATCTTTAATATTTTACTATTTTGGGCTTAGCCTTTTTTTCTGCTTGGAAGTGTAGCCTACATAAACAGGCCATAGCTAAAGTCCTCCCAGGGCCCAGACCAAAGTGCTCACACCTGCAGGCCCCAGGTGAACCATAACTGAGACAGACACGCCACTTTTGCCAAAAAAAAAAAAAAATCACATCTCAGAAAGGGAAATATGCAAAGTATGCTGACCCTTTCGCAGTAGGGTGACCTGCGGTATGCGGACGAGACGCCATGTTAAGTCTGAGCCACCGCAATTCCTCAGGAAGGTGCGAGATTCTCAGCCAGTCTGGTCCACAGTGCACGGTGAGAAGCAGAGACAACTACCTAACTCTCTGACACAGCTGCTTCACTCTTTTCACATTCCTGTCAATCAAAATCTAAGGATCCATTTTAGAGAGGAATCAACTGTACATGCAAAATATTTCAGTTTGTGTGCTACAGCAAGCACTTTTAAAGTTGGCCCTGGCAATCCTCGCATATTCTTTTGTTGTATATTCATTTTTTTGTAGCAGCTGACACCTTCATCCCTTGAGATCATGAAGTCCTTTTATATACACTGCAGAGGACATGTTTGGTGAGGCAAATCCTCAACTTTTGCAAGGGAATATGCCCAGTGCCTGGTGATATAACTATGGGACACAGGTCTTGTGCAACGTTACTGTGTCCAGTAGCTTCCCATAAATGGCTGTAAATAAAAAGCTGTTACTCCTCCACAAATTACTCAGTATGGATGTTTGTACATGCTCTCACATGAAAGCTGAGAGCATGTACTCACGCAGTGCTTTTATCATTTAAATTCAATGAGATGTTACTTCCGTCCCTCTTCACTTTTCACTGGTTGAATGCTGCCTCTTCGACATGTGCACCAACAACTCTTCGGTCCCTCAACCCCATAAAACCTACAGAGCCACATATAAGTCCATTAAATGCGGCAACTGTATTCAAACCTGTGGAACCTCAGGCCTATTTATGTTCTTGTGGAGATCCCAAGGTTTCCAGTGATCCCAAATATGTCCTGCTGAATCACTGAGAACTGTCTATGAAATGTTGTATAAGATGTACAGTAGATATTTCCACTCAATGTCATCCTGGATTTGAACATTTCTCAGACTATAAGTGTGAGATGTAGCTTTGGTGAAGTGCTGCAGCCAGCATACACAGAATATGTATGTGAGATTGTCCAGCAATGAGCAAAAAAAAATCTGACTTTGAACCAACTTAAGTGAAAACGTTCGTGAGAAGTTAGAGTTGAAGGGGTTAAACTGTATATATACTTCAGTCATTCACTTTCTATTTGGCTTTCACCGCTTGCAGGCCATTATTCCGCAAAGACATGAAAGCGTGAGCACTCTGTTAATTGACTAAATCCGAAACAGGTTTGTCTACACTATGTTCAGAGAGAATCTGTATTCATTCAAAAAAAATTAAAATAAAAAAATTTAAATAAATTAAAAAAATTACACTTAGATGTAAAACTCAAGTTAATTTAAGATACTATCGAGTTTGTCTGAAAAGAGTGCCCACTGTAGAATTTTGGCCGAGTGAACTGAAACATATCCTGCTGTTTTGCAAAAAAGGGCATTATTATGCCCAAGTGGGGTGTAGTCAGGATTTTGTGGACCACAGATCAGCCGCTTAAATGAACTATATGTCTGGAAAAAACCCTCATCTTCCCTTTGCTTCAATCAGTGTATTTGCCGAGCATTTTCCTGTGGAACTGTGCGTAAAAAACTTAAAATAGAAAACACAAATAGCTCTTCAATTTCCCTGCTCATTCCAATGAAAGCTTTGATTGAGAGGAGGTTTGCTTCACCAGGTCCAGGCCTATTATTTGATGCCATTATATCCACCGCTTTGTAATGCTTCGTAATTGCCTGCATGAAGTAATTCATAATGTGTGTATCACAGAACACCATGTGTCACAGAACAATCAAATTTCGACAAAACGTGTCATGATGTTGCGGCTCGCTGTTTGCTGGCTTTGGAAGGAAGCTGGCAATTATACTTCACAGTGCGTCTTCATAATTTGGCAGGTCTGTCTCACCCCGCAAAAGCAGTGAATGCACCTAATTTTATGAGATGAGGGAAGAAACAAAACAAGATAAAAGCATCTCTCTATGACAGTTTATGCTCTCTGCTGTTAGGACATAACAATTAGGCCGTAACGATTTGAATGAAGAATTTTCAAATGGAAGTGCTGTACGCATCTGTCTCTCTTTCTGTTGCTCTCTCTCTTTTTCTCTCTCCCCCCTCTCTCACTCTCTTTCTGTGTGGGTGTGTGTGTGTGTTTGTTTTGTAGATCTTAATATCACATATCACACTGAATAACACAGGTTCAATCACTTTCAATCCTCGTTTAGGCGACAGGAATTTATAATTAACGGTCATAAATAAGCTTTTACTCGCAACATGAAATGTTTTCCCTGACGTTCAAAAAAAGATAAGCCCTGTCAAAATTCCCTTCGACAAGAAGTGTTCAATTTTTTTTTTTTTGTATTTCAAAGTCCTTTTGTTGATTCAAATAAGATCCAGCTACGCATTAATGATGCAATCGTTTCACGTTACACAGAACCATCATATATGATTGTCCTCCCACAAAAGCCTATTTCATTGTCTTGGCACGTGAACGCTATTCAGTGTTAACACATTTACTTAATGCATTTCTGCATATATATGAACTGCAAAGATTATAAATGCTTCTCTGACACCAGACTCCCATAGTCAGTAAACTAAACTAGATGAGCCACCAAATTATTGAGGCAGCGAAGACTAATACAAGAATATATCATGAGTACCCGGGGAGCTAATCTACTTTGTAACATTTGTTTCCATCTGATGAAGTCTTGGAAATCTTTTTTTTTCTTTTGCTCCCACAGGGCGAACATCCAGCAACAAAGTGAATAACGATCATGTCAGAGCATACTGAAGAGCCAGGTTGAGATGGGAATTGGGGGGGGTGGGTGATGTTTGCAAAGGAGAAGATAGGAGAGTGCGAGGAGAGGAAAGAAGCCAGTGTTGACAAGATAATGAACAAATAGCATTTAGATCATGATGGGCATCTGCACTGACCGGCGACTATGAGCGGTTTGTCGTCCATCCATCACTTTGCGAGAAAAATGCGTCCCATCCGAATTACGACGTAAAGCGCATACATACACGCAGAAAGCCCTTATCTCCGCTGGTATTTTCCTTTATCAAAGCCCAGAAATTGAAAGAGATCAAATTGATGCTCCGTCCCAATCTCTGTTCGGGGTTTGCAGTAGATGCACCAGAGTGATGCGCCGTATTGTCAATGATGAATTACAGCTACTTTACATGAAGCCCCGGTGGGCGCAGAGGTGGAGAGAAGTTTTTGACTTGTTATCCCCTAACTGTTCAAACATTCCAAGTGGGAGAGACAGTCCAAAGTACGCCCCCAAAGATTGTTTGTACAAGCAGCTTATCACAACCTAAAGTTACATTAAAGAGTAAAGCGACATCTAGCGGCAATGTAAATAACGACAGTCCGGCGTACATCGGCAGCATCGAACACCACTAAACCCACTGGATAAATATTCTATTCTTATGAATTTGCTTTTTTTTTTAAAGCTGAAGTCCATAAGATTGCTCGACTGAGAGGACTTAGATTTTTGAGCGAGTACAACTTTCAAGCCCCTCCCCTATTTGCGCTGAATCCAACAGGTCCATCCCTCAATTTTTTTGTACACATCCGAAGGCGTGTGCTAATGATCTGATTGGTTGATTGAGCTGGAAGGGGTAGAATTTTGCAGAACGCAATACCGGCTGTGGGTGGAGATAAATTCGCAGATTTTTTTCCAAAACCTGATTCACATTCGCATGTCAAAGCACAGCGAATCTTTCAGTAAATACGACCAAAATCTTAGTGACTTCAGCTTTAATGACTCGGGATACTTACTTTTATTATTCTGTGTATCAGGTGTCCTCGGGTAAATCCACACTGCACAGAGGGGAAAGGTTTCTGCTGCATTACTCCTGCAGCCAGTGGGGGCGCTAATTCAGGAAACAAGCCTCTAGGTCGTATTACAGGCTAGGAACAAACAGTCGATCTATTTGGGCCTATGGTTGGAGGACAGGTAGTGGTAGGAAGGTAACCTGGGAAAATATGACTATGCATACACCCACAAAAAAAGGATACGCTGAATCTCTCTCCCTTCCCCTCCTCTCTCCCTCTCTCACTTTTTCGCTCCCTCCCCAATTACATCCAAGTAATAGTCACCACACTTTCATTTACGACTCAATCAAGGAGCACTAACTTTTGCCGTTAAGGGACTGCAGTGCACTGCTGGGTGATGTCAGGCAGCGATAATTCTTCCTGTGTCCTCCAGGGGTCGTGCCCAGAAGCAACAGCCTCATCTTCTTGTTACCGGCCCCTTAAAACCCTTACCGCCAAACCAGGCTGTCAGAGGAGCAAAATAGCTGTTTACAAATCAGAACCGAAGTTGTGCTGAGAGCAAAGGACAAGAGAAGTGAGAATACTCAGGTGTAGTCTGCCATTGTTCTGTAAGGAGACTAAGTGGAGCGTTAGTGCGCTAGTTTGTAGTGCACACTCTATTGAGTATGTGTTTGGTGAGTACTATGAGTGCAAGTGCGCTTTTATGGGTGTGTGTGTGTGTGTGTGTGTGTGTGTGTGTGTGTGTGTGTGTGTGTGCGTGTGTGTATGTGTTTTTATGTGTTGCTTGTAAACATTGTCACAGCATTTTAATAAAGAACATTTTCATAATGTACAATTGCATCGGGGTAATAGCATATAGAAGCCATGTTTTATAAGAGACATTGTTAATGTCTTCCTATCCACTGAAAGAATGGCAAAACCAATCCTATTTTCTTGACATGGCTAAACACCGAAGCTGTCAGCTGCATTACACGGACTTCTTCATCTCATTCCGATGAACACTGAAAATTGCCTAGATGCAGCCTACCTCCACCAGATAACCACTCTTTTCCATCAACAGAAGAGCCAATACAGACAGGAAGACAAATACAGTGACTTAAAGGCTTGTCCTTACAGACCAAGAAGATCTATGAGCAATGAAGATGCCGCAAGGTCAGGTCTCTCACCCATGTGGTGATTTTGAAGTAATGTGCTTCTCAGTCATTTTTTTTCCACATGAAGGATGGCTTTAAAAATGATAAGAGCTGAAAGACATGACACAGGCTGTATAAGGAACAAAGCAAGACAAACTGCGTTCATGAAATTTTCAGAGCAGTAAGCGTTTTTGACCTCTAGCAAGCATGAAATACTTCTCCCCTTGATTGTAATTTGGTACACTCTCTATCCCCGCTGTATAGAAAAGTGAGTGATAAGGTGTCAGAACATATTTACGACTCCAGTCAATCTGCATGCTGTACAAAAGGTTTGCTTGTGGTTGCTAGATGATTGTGATGATTAATGCTCCAAACTGAGGGCTGTTTGTCATGAAGCTTAAAAAGATTATGGTGACCTCATGGTCCTTCCCTTGGAGCAGGGAACTAATACAAAGCAAGTTATAAAAGCAGTCGGGCCTTGGTGGGCTCCAAAGCAGAAATAATGCTGTGCACTTCCTCAAATTGCAATCAAATATTATCTGTCCATTAGTATTATTTCTGGTCTGTGTGGTATTTAACAAAGAACAGGAAGGCTATGTTTCTTCAGAAATATGAATCGAATAACAATGATACTATTATCCTCTGGTATTATCCCTCCTAATATCAAAATAAACAAATTAAACACAAAGTTTAAGGCAAAAATGCATCCACTATTACTTGAATTTGAGCATGCTGCCATCAGTGAGACAGACCAGTCCCATAACGCAAACCTACTTACCACTTGCATCAATATTACTTCTAAACCTGATTATCTTCTAATGATGAAAAACGCAGACAAAGGACAGTGAAATACAGTAGCTAACAGTAGATCAGACAAAGCACTGACAAAGTGCTATTATTCATTAGCATTAAAATCCCCTCTGTTATTGAGTTCTCTTGAGTTATGGATTCCCCACAGGTCATACATTGTTTAATACATACATTGAATGCATGCATAAGGGTTCAATTACATTGTGGTTGATTTGTATGGTTGAATGACTTCCTATAGATCTTTGCAGCCTCCACTGTTGCACAACAAATGGCTTATATCTTCACGGGGCAACAGCTCTGGCATTATATTCTATAAGCATGCACAAACCGAGAAATCCGCAATCAGTCTTGCATTTCTCTATATATATTTCTGTGGTCATGCAGCGCAACTGTTCAAAGCTTTGGTAAAGATAAAATATTGGGATCTGTTTGCATTAAATTGGATTATATATAATGTTGATATAAAATGCAATACAAACATACTGACGCAAATTTGTTCTTACTGAGAGAACAGCGGCAGTTTAAGTGTTTTCACATAAAATACAATTTTCAGTGATACATGTGTCATTACATGCAATAATGAAATGTTTCATTTTACAGATAGAAAACCCATTGCAATCTGAGCTACCACTACCCCAAGCACACAGGAAAATGACTTGATCATGTATTGGCTCTGTCTTGACATGTCATTAGCTGAGAGTGTGAGGTTTTTGCGAAATGAACCAAGAGCAAACTCCAGTAAAATGCAAAAGGAGGCTTTATTTCTGAAGGGGGAAACCCCTCAACAGAGCTGTCAACAGTACAAAGTCCGCAATCCAAAATCAGAGTCCATGGGGCGAAATTCAGAGTAATACACAGGGCACCAATCACAAAAATCGTAGTTAGACAAAAAGAGGTAAAAAAAACATGCATGCGGTAACAGCACAGGGAATAGGCAAAGCTCGATATCAAGGACGGTCCAGTCAGAAAGATAAATCACTATGAATCAAGGCGAGAGAAGCGTGGCACAGGAAACAAGGAAGAACGATCTGACAAGAAACTGAATCAAACAGACATCTTAAATACACATCAAGGGTTAACACATGACCAGGGAGAAAAGGTGCAATCAATGGTAACAATAATCAGGGAGTGACACATTAGGAATAAACTAATTACATGAATTTTGCTGTAGCCAAAATGCAGACAGGGATCACAAGACAAACCTATGAAGAGAACAACAGCTCCGGTCAAGATAGTACTAAAGTGTATAGATTAGAGAAAGGAAAGCACAAAGTATTTGTGGAGATCCACAGAAAATAGCAGCAGAGATAATTAGGGAAAGGCAAGGAGGCGGAGACTAGAATAGAGCGACTGCTGAGAGATCGTAAGTCAATTAGTATGTGCAGCTATACAATCCCGAGTGCTTGTTAGTAAGTTAGTCAAAATATACAAGGTTAGTGTGGGTTAGTAATTAGCGAAAACAATAAACTGTTAGTATGTGTTAGTAAGATAGTACAAGAGAGAGGAAGGAAGAACACGAGATAATGATAGAAGGTTGAAACCCAGAAACCAATAAAATCACCTGAATGAGTAGCACGCAAGACTAGGGACCGTTAGCAAAGATACACACATGACAAGACAGGGGAGGCAAAGTGCAAAGCATAGAAAATAAACATGGCACGGAAAACTGATACATGGCAATGAAATGAAAACATGGCAAGGGGACTATGGAAACTAAAACATGAAAATAAACCAGAAATCCAAATAACCAAAAACACAATACATAATCCCAAGAATGGTCAGACAAAGCAGTGGTCACTAAATACCAGAATCAATCATCATGGCAAGGCCAAGCACAGAACTTAATCTAGGCATGGACATAAATCATGGGACAAGGCATGACAAAGACGGAATCACAACAGAGAGTTCATGTCATACTACTACTCTTTAGGTTCCTCCTGTTGCTTCATAATTATATGAATAATTTATATAGATCATGTGTAACATGAAACTGAGGGCTGAAGTGAAGCAGTGACGTGCGGTCGGAGGATAGTTTGGTGAGGCAGAATCCTTCCATTTGCTTGATTCGCAATCAGATGATTAACTAGTTTAGTAAGACTATTTGGCAGAATGACGGGCCAGTTTAAGTTTCCGCGGCATTATTACTCAGTACATCAAACCTGAAATGCTCGCTAAACAGCAAATTTGCGCGTACTTGCTTCCAGGAGACCGAAGCATTTGTTAGACTTATGTAGATTTCCATGCTTAATCAACATATAATGTATTCTCTATTAAATACAGGCTTTTACACCCAAAAAAAAAAAAAAAAAAGGCGGGCACTTATTTTCAGTCTTCTTTCATGATCCGATTAACAAAATTTTTAAAAGCCATATTCTGAGAGAATGGCACTGGTTGTGGAGTTGACATCTCAGAATTGGCTGAGGCTGGGTGGAAAGTTACTATGGCATGTATGACGGAAAATCCCAAGGCGGCGGGTCCACATCAGCAACGGTTTGGTGACAACGCCCCCTGGCAGTGAGGCTGTCAGAGTCAAAATTGAGATAAACAGCAAATTCTGGCTGGAATACTGTGGTTAATTGTTCTTATACGCCACACAAGTCATGATGTCCTCTTATCCTAGGATACTTGAACCTTCCAAATGTGATAGCGCGGTCTGATTTTCACCCTGGTGTCCGGCGCCACCACCAGGGAAAGTTACCATATTTCTTCAAAGTTTCTTGCTCCATTCATAACCAACACCAAGATAGTGCCACACTGAATGCTTCTGTTTTAGGCTTCATGGTGGAGGGTGAGTGGAATAAAGTTGCCATACCAATGGCACTTTCATAGTGAGATGAAATTTTTGCCTCCGAAAAGGGCTATAATTAATTCTATAGCTGTTTTTAGGGCTGATTTGCTCTGGACACCGAACAGATACAGAGGCTGTGCTAGCATTTATTTAAACCCTCCTCAGGTCTTAACTAAAGGCACCAAAAGTTTCCATGACACTATCTCGGAACACCAGACATGTGCCGTGGCCAAGTTCGAAGTTTCTGAGAAAATGCAACCCTGAGACTCTTACAAAATAAAAATTGCCTTGGCAACTATCCAGTGTAAAGAGAGTTTACATTGAGTTCTGTGGGGGTGGAGGGGGACGGAACCTTTTTTACCATGTATAGAGCATTCAAAAAACTTTATACCGGAGTAAAGCACTGACATGGGAATTTTTCCAGCATAAAATACAACTGTGATGGTAAAAACTCAAGAATTCTTGAAATTCAAGAATTGGATACAGTCAACACGTCTCTTATGAAAACTGTTAATGACAGAATACAACTACCGGTAGTTCTCTGTATCTAGCTCCCTGACAGAATTACACTCCGCGGTAAGACGGTGAACCAAATGCTGAAAAGTCCAAAATTAAGTGAATAACACAAACTATCTCAACTTGAGTTAGAACTCTCGAGAACAAGTCCTTTTTTGTGCCAGGCTCCAGAAACGACAGATCTTACTATTTGGATAGAGACCATGTAGCTACCCTTGATATACACACAGTAGCAGGAGCTGCACCACCCCTGGCTGAAAAAGGAGTGAAGAAAATTAAAGGGAAAGAGCGACAGATCTTCCAAGTACCAGTAGATGTTCGCGAGGGCCTCCTGAACATTGTTTAGAATAATTTCGACATTCATGAATCAGGAAATCAAGAAATTCTGTCAGGGAGTCAATTAGTACTCTGTCAGGGAGCTAGATACATAACATAACATAACATAACGTAACATGAATGGCAAGAACAGGCCTTTCAGCCCAACTACGCTTGCCAGTCTCTTTATACTATTGTGAATATATCCCTTCAGATACTCAGTGACTCAATTGGATCTAGTAGTGATGCGCGGGTCGGCCTGGAACCCGCGGGTCCCACGGGTTAACCCGCAGGTTGGGCGGGGCGGGTCAATATTTTAACAACATTTAGCGGGTGCGGGCGGGTTGGGCCCAACAGTGGCGATGTCTAATTCCCAAATTGCGAATGAAAAGTATAATAGGCTATCGGCCACTTGAGGGCTCTAGACATACAGCCTAGATAATATGCTCTTGTCAAACGATGTAACACTACCTTAAGCAGAGTAGAATGCCAATTGTACCTCTCTCTCTTCCTACTCTTGATGTACACGCACTCACTGGTGCGTGGCTTAATCCTCCACGGTTAGACTAGGGATCTAAAGGTTGAATGATTGTTCATCTTATAAATCGTTCTGCAGTCAGCACCGAAATAATATATAGTAGTAGTAATTTTATAGACCTGTGGGTCCAAACAACACATAGACAAAACATTTTTTTGCCACTTTACAGTGACAGGCATATCACGATTCTAATTCAAAAATAAAATCACCTTATTGAGGAGCTTCCGTTTATCAGCTACGTGTTCTCTAACAGCAGAGCGTGTGCTGCCATTGGCAGTAAAGACACTTCTTAGATATAGGCTACAGATCTATAACACCATTCCATACACATATCACCCCAAGGAATAGGTAACTTATCATTACTGGAGCATGTATGGTCATAAACTTAGTCTTGCTGTCATTAATAACCATACCATGAGACAAAGAATAATTGTGTAAAACTCTATGGTGGCCAAAGCAGTCCTCTGCGTCCCAGCAACTAGCACTGTGTTCAAAAAATATCCTAAAAGCCCCCCCCCCCCCCGCAATAGTAGACCGGATATCGCAACACTGCGCCACTGTCATGTTAATTTTGTTCCAATAAAACAGCCTGTTTGCAATATTTTGCCAGATGGTATTTCGTTTAGTTGCAAAGATCAGAAATCACGGTGAGGTTCAATTAATAGACAGAGCCCAAACTTTGGATCAAGAATTCCAGCCAAAAGCCAAATGTGTGTTGTGCTCCACTCAAATCCATAGCGTAACAGAGAAATTGTTTTTTTTTTTTCATTGCAAATCATGTCACACAGACCCACTGTATTCTTTTTCTCTTGCCTCCTTTTTGTGTCGGGTCGGGCTGGGTTCGGGTTGAAAATCAGTGCGAGTTTTAGCGGGGCGAGCCGGGCGGGTTAGCTGTCACGTCACGTCGGGTTAGTGCAGGTGATTAAAAACCTCGACCCGTGCATCACTAGTATCTACCTTTAAGTCAACCCTGCTCTTGAAAACCCCCAAGGTCTCTGCCTCAACAGTATGGTCAGGCAAACTATTCCACATTGAAATTACTCTTTGGGTGAAGAAATATTTCCGAATATCAGTGCTAAATTTACCTTTAGTCAACTTCCATTTGTGACCCCGAGTTCTACTCACAACACTTGGTAGAAGGAATTCTACATAATTCACTTTGTTAATCACTTCAACATATTTAAAGACCTCAATCAAATCACCTCCTAGTCTCATTTTCCTAAGACTAAAGAGATGAAGGATCTTCAGCCTCTTCTCATAGCTTTCATCTTTTATACCTGGAATAAGCTTAGTGGCTCTTCTCTGAACTTTCTCTCGAGCCTCTATATCTTTCTTAAAGTATGGTTCCCAGAAATGTACACAATACTCCAGATGGGGTCTGACGAATGTGTTGTACAAAAGAAGCATCACCTCCTTAGATTTTTACGCAATACTTTTGGCAAGTATCCCAGCATCCGATTGACTTTTTGAAGTGCTACGGAACAATAGCTAGAGTCTGTGAGGGTTTGGTCAACAATCACTCCCAGATCTTTCTCGTGTACAGCACATTCCAGTTTTAAACCTCCCATGAAATTATCCTGTCTAATGTTTTTATTACCTACATGTACAACTTTACATTTTGCTACATTAAATTTAATTTGCCACTTTTCTGCCCAATTCTGGATTCAATCCAAATCATCCTGAATCACTTTAGTGGACCCTAAACTATTTGCCAAACCACCCAATTTAGTATCATCTGCAAATTTAACCAATCTGCTCTCAATATTACTATCAAGGTCATTAATGTAGATGAGGAACAGCAGGGGCCCCAACACCGATCCCTGGGGGATGCCACTCCCCACCATACCTAGCTCAGATGAGATACCACTGACCACCACTCTTTGTGTTCTGTCCTGTAACCAGTTTTGAATCCACTCCAGAATACCTCCTGTAGCTCCAATGGAGCTCAATTTAAAAATTAGTCTCTTATGCGGTACTGTATCAAATGCTTTCTGAAAATCCAAGTATATGATGTCACAAGTCCTGCTCTGGTCATAAGTCCTGGTGGCCTCTTCAAAAAATTCCAGAAGGTTTGTCAGGCATGACCTTCCCATACGAAAACCATGTTGGCTATCCCTCAAGATACTGTTCCGTTCAAAAAATAAGTCCAGCTCATCTTTCATGATAGATTCCAATATTTTGAATGCAATGCAAGTTAAACTGACTGGCCTGTAATTTCCTGGCTCGGTATGGTCCTCTTTCTTATATATTGGTATTATATTTCCCTGTTTCCAATCATTTGGTATTTCTCCAATTTCTAAAGACCGTCTGAAGATGGTGAATAGCGGCTTAAAGATGATCTCACCAACTTCCCTGAGCACTCTAGGATATAAGCCATCAGGACCTGTCACCTTTTCTGCCTTTAGTTTATGCAACTTGTATAATACTTCTTTATCCCGCACCTCAATTTCCGCTAAATAATCTTGAGCATTTAACATGCCCTCTGGCCAAATAAAGACCCCCTCTGAGGAGAATTTCTCAACAAAGTAACTGTTTAAGGCATCCGCAATATCCTTGTTATCAAATAGCAGTGATCCGTTTTTATTCTTTATGCACTTAACCTGCTCTTTAACTTCTCTTTTTCTACGACAGTACTGAAAGAAGTGCTAAGGGTTAGTTTTTGGCCCCTCTGCAATTTGTCTTTCATACAGTCTTCTAGCATTCCTCAGCTCTTTTTTGACCACAGCCCGCATTTTACAGTATTCAGCCTTAGTATTCTCATTGTTATCCTTTATGTAAATCTTATAAAGATTCCTCTTTTCCCTCAAAATCCTATGAATACTTCTAGTCATCCACTGAGGATTCAGCTTTTTCAGCTTACTTTTGGACACCTTTGGAATGAATCTGCATTGTGATTCAAGTAAAACCCCCTTGAATCTTTCCCACATCTCATTTGCGGACTCACAGTCCAGGAGTGTCTCCCATTTTACAAAACCCAGAACCAGTGAAGTTGGCACGTTATGTAAATCGTAGATAAAACAGAGTACAATGATTTGCAAATCCTTTTCAACTTATATTCAATTGAATACACTGCAAAGACAAGATGTTTAATGTTCAAACTGAGAGACCTTTTTTTTTTTTTTTTGCAAATATCAAATCATTAACTTAGAATTTAAAGGCAGCAAAACATTGCAAAAAAGTTGGCACAGGGGCCTTTTTACCTCTGTGTTACATCGCCTTTCCTTTTAACGACACTCAGTAAACATTTGAGAACTGAGGAGACCAATTTTTGAAGCTTTTCTGGTGGAACTCTTTCCCATTCTTACTTGATGTACAGCTTAAATTGTTCAACAGTCCGGGGTCTCTGTTGTCGTATTTTACGCTTCATAATGCGCCACACATTTTCAATGGGAGACAGGTCTGGACTACAGGCAGTCTAGTAACCGCACTCTTTTACTACGGAGCCATGCTGTTGTAACACGTGCAGAATGTGGCTTGGCATTGTTTTGCTGAAATAAGCAGGGGCGTCCATGAAAAAAACGTTGCTTGGATGGCAACATATGTTGCTCTAAATCCTGTATGTACCTTTCAGCATTAATGGTGCCTTCACATATGTGTAAGTTGCCCATGTCTTGGGCAATAATACACCCCTACACCATCACAGATGCTGGCTTTTGAACTTTGCGCCTGTAACAGTCCGGATGGTTCTTTTCCTCTTCGGTCCGGAAAACACGACGTCCACAGTTTCCAAAAACAATTTGAAATGTGACCACAGACCACAGAACACTTTTCCACTTTGCATCAGTCCATCTTAGATGAGCTTGGGCCCAGCGAAGCCGGCGGCGTTTCTGGGTGCTGTTGATAAATGGCTTTTGCTTTGCATTGTAGAGTTTTAACTTGCACTTGCAGATGTAGCGACCAACTGTAGTTACTGACAGTGGTTTTCTGAAGTGTTCCTGAGCCCATGTGGTGATGTCCTTTACACACTGATGTCGGTTTTTGATGCAGTACCGCCTGAGGGATCGAAGGTCACGGGCATTCAATGTTGGTTTTCGGCTTTGTAGCTTATGTGCAGTGATTTCTCCAGATTCTCTGAACCTTTTGACGATATTATGGACCGTAGATGATGAAATCCCTAAATTTCTTGCAATAGCTCGTTGAGGAATGTTGTTTTTAAACTGTTCGACAATCAGCTCACGCATTTGTTCACTAAGTGGTGACCCTCGCCCCATCCTTGTTTGTGAATGACTGAGCATTTCAGGTGGCTTGGGTCAGCCACTTTTTTTGTGAGTTATCTCGATAATGTTGTCTGGTGGCCATCTTGGATTTTGATGTTGTGAAATCATTTTCAATAAGAACATGCAATATGTCAAGATGCACCACCATACCGAATTGAAAGTTCTTAGGCCACTTATTTTTCGCGTTGTCTGGATAACGTTGTTTTTACAAAAATGACGGTGGCCATTTTGGATTTTGATGCAGCGCACCCATTTTCAATAGTGACCTGCCTTAGGTCAAGATACATCAGCATACTAAATTAGAACTTCCTATGACACAAATTTTTCCCGAAATCTCAATAACGTTGTTTTTACAAAAATGGCGGCGGCCATCTTGGATTTTGACTCCTAGCACCCATTTTCAATAGCAAACTGCCTTAGGTGAAGATACAGCAGTGTATCGTATGAGAACTTCCTAAGACGCTTATTTTTTGCGTTATCTCGATAACGTCGTTTTTACAAAGATGGCAGCGGCCATTTTGGATTTTGACAAAGCACACCCGTTTTTTATTGCGAGCACCCTTAGGTGAAGATACATCAGCATACCATGTTATAACTGCCTAGGACACTTTTTTTTGCGTTATTTTGATAACGTTGTTTTGACAACGAGAGTGGTGGTCATCTTGGATTTTGAATCAGCGCACCCATTTTCAATAGCGACCTGCCTTGGGTCAAGATACATCATCATACCAAATTACAACTTCCTGGGCCTATTGTTTTTTGAGTTATCTCGATAAATTTGTTACTTTAGACGGACGGACGGACGGAAGGACTGAGTGATGGATGGACAATGGACAACAAAAATTCACCCGCTCTATTTGATGAGTTTGGCACTCTCCCAAGAGATTTTTGTCCTCCGAGCATTTTATGGAGTTCAGGTCCGGAAGTGAAGCCAGTCCTCGACCTGCAGCCTTCGGCGACTAAGGTAAAAATATGTTAAGGAATCAAAATGGTTTATTGTAATTTATTTTCAAATCATAGCCTGACTGGCATGATACCTTTTGTGCATATGTTACAATACAAAGGGTGAGTCTAGAGGAATTATTTACGTTAACAATGAAGTTTATAAAACTGTGTGCATTAGCTTACAGAACACCTGGGTCATCCAGTGGCACTGACATGTGAGCTGCTGCCACTGACTTTTGATTAGCTTCTTCCAGACAGTGTAACAAGGAGCTTTCTTGAGAAACCAGAAGCCATCTGGAACTATAATGCTTATTACAGTCTAATGCAAAATCGCTTCTCAATCTTCAGTCCACATGGCATTATTTTAAATGGCTCAGTGGATGATTCACTCAGCTAACAAAACAAAGCCTTGTAAATCACGATGGTATTGTATTTTGCATTGAAATAGCTAGGGTCCTTGCCAGAGCGCTGCGATTATTTTCACTTGAATGCAATTGTTTGAGGTGATTGCAGTGGTTGATGGTTTACCGCTGACTGTTCACTTGAGGCAGGCTGGATAACTGTTTGCAATAAATGTTTTTAAAAATGGAGGTCAAGCCAGGATTGGAGAACTTACTTCTTCATTTGCCTGATATCCTCTGACAGTTCTTTGTCTACAAACTGAATGATGAATCATTGGTATTCGACAGACAATTTCACCTGGAGGCAGGTTGCGGTCTTAAAATGTATACAGCCTTTATCTAGGATACAATGTATCAACCTTGCTCTAGAATACAACAGCACTGCTACACCAAGAAAATTAATCTACAGCCTTAGAGCAGCATGCCCAGAGCCCGTAACGTTATTTCAAACAGCTGCAGCAAAACAAACAAACAAAAAAACAAACAAACAAAAAAGTTGACGATAATTTGGCACAAATAAGCAAGTTTTCTGTTTTGTAGGTTTGGGGACAAGCACAAGGGTTTATCACCCCTTCACCCCTTTTTTGTATTTCTTCAGGAGGAAATGCAAGCAGCCTTTGATTTTTCACAGATGTACCAAAGGATGAAAGAAACGGAAACTGTTGTTCTCCAGACAAAAGAAAACGGCACAAAGGCTGAAGTGGGGGGGAATATTCTGGAATTAACAATAATGTCATTATAATTTGCTTTGCTGAAAGGCCAAGTCAATTCAAGATGCTTTTGTACTTATGAACATTTTCCAACAGAACAGATTACCCAAAAAAAAAAAAAAAATCCACTTCTCTTGTCTTAATTGAGCTTTCCATGGCTTGGCCTGTTTCATATCTTAATGAAACTGGCTCAGCTTATACAAATGCACAAAACTTGATGACTTCAGTCACAAAGCAGCACTACAATATCAATCCCAGAAGTTTACCATATTATTCACATTGAATTATTCTTTTTTTTTTTTTTTTTTTACTTATGATTATTCATTGCATATACAGTATAATTGAGACAGGGATATTAACTGCGGTATTCCCCACACCAATTTGCATAATTTAGGAGAAAAGTAATATTTTTACTCAGTGGGGATTTTTCACAAAGTGTTTCATTGCATTAATTACTATTTTATATTTGTAGTATGCATTACATGGCCTTTGCTAATACTGAACAGACAGATGCAGTCTTCTCTCTATATGAGATATTCACCCACGGGGTGCCTTCATGTAATGCTCAGGGAAAGTGCAATTGTTGAAGGTGATTTTCTTTCCATCTACTTCAAAGGTCCAACCAGTTAGAGAAAACATAAGCTAAAATAAAAAATAATAATTAAATACAGTCAAAATTATGAACACTTGCAGGAGATGAGGAGTGAAATTGATATTTCCGAAGAAAATTAGTTTTTTATTCCTTAAGGCACGGATTGCATTACATGGAAGCTGCCATGTTTAATGAACCATAAAATTTGATGAAACGCTAACTACTGTTATCATTCACCAAAAAACACCAACGTGATCCAGCAAGAAACTCCAAAGCTTGCATTAGGCTAAATTGGCTGCGGAAACATTGCTTGGTGATGTTGCGTTTTCTTGCCTGCATTCCTGTGCCAAATTTGCGTGTAGATTTGGATCAACTCAAAAAAATAAATAATCATTATTTGCCCGGATCTGAGGCTGTCTTGACCAAAGAGCGTAAATAGTCAAATGCATGTAACATTTGTCAAATGTAAATAAAATTGAAGAATTTGTACAACCTCTGCCCTATCCGAATGGGATTCTATTTGCTGGGGGTTAACATAATATTCACACGAGCATCTCCAACATTCTATTCCTGTTTTACTTAACCATCTAGAAAAAACAGACAGCGCGTTCCCTTTGAAAATTCCAGTGTCTTTTATTGCTTGTTAAACCTACCGTAAAGATAACCCGAGTTATACTAAACCCTTTGAAATCAAATCCTCATAAAATATGATCCATATCACTTTGCAATTTGACTTGGAAATGCATTGTTGATGCGCTGCAACAGTCCTGAGAACTTAATCCTGTCCGAAAAAGGTTTTATAGGCCTGTTTCTGTTTCTCTAACTTCAGTTGCATCATTTGATGGCTCGCAATTCTCAACTCTGCTGCTCATTACTTCAACCATTTCTTTTGATTTTCAGAGAAATAAAGATTATAAAATGAGGACAAAATCCATGGTTGTTGTTTTCAAAGAAGCTGCTGCACAAACGGGCAACAAGAAACTTAAATCTGATTCTGACATCACTTGCGTGAGATAATGGGGATTGAATCATTTCAACTTAATTGCCATAAAATGAGTGCAGGGCTCACAGACGCAATCGCGAGGTGCAATATTGCCATTGTTTGCTCATGTCATTAGGCGTTGGTATAGATCAAGAGATGGGTGCTTCATAATACGAGAAGAGATATGGAGACAATCAGTACATTTACATGAAAAGTCAAGTCGAGCTACAGTAATAGCTTGATTGGACCATTTCATTGGACTAATGTCCTTGTCCCAGTATATATGCACAGGAGGAAATTCGATTTATTGACAAAAGCATGCCCCTCTCCGTTATGATAAGTGGTGATATGCCCCCTTTCAGCTTGATCGTCCTTTTTCAAAATTGGCCTGTCAGAGAGGTGGGGCATGATCCAGAGCTTCTGAAATCATGTACAGTCAGCCGAGGCACATCCTGTACTCTGGTCAATAAAAGGCCACCCCAAAAGTCCCAGTTCTGCCATTGTTCAAAATGCCATAAATGACTCGAGCCATCAGGAAGTGTGCCATTGGCATGCTCAATGCAGGAATGTTTCGCAGGAATGTTGAAAGGGCTCTTAATGTCCATGTTTTAACAACAAGTCGCATAAAATACCTTTTTGAGGAATGAGGCAAGACAGCACACCGCCCACATGCATGACGACCATGTGTGACAACACCCACCCAAGACCGCCATATCTGGACTCTTAATCTCTGTGACCGTCTGAGACCAGTAACTCCCACTGCAGATGAGACAGCTGGTCCCCACCATCACCCCATTTTTTGCTGAAACCGTGAAAAATAATCTCCAGGATGTTTATATCTTTACATCTTTTGCCCTTTGTGGATTGGACCTCTCCTCAGCTCAATGAAAAAATGAGTTTGACTGAGTGAATAGACACGTTTGATGGCCAATGGCACAATGGAGGACTGTTTACTTTACAGACAAGTCATGTATCCAACTAGAGCGGATGGACGGAGGATCGTTATGCTGACATCATTGTGTTGCGCAAGGTGGCATATGGTGGTGAAGTGCTGGTTTGGGTGGGAATATTCCAAGGACATTGCACCCAACTGCAGTTGATGAACAGCAACTTGAATGCAGTGTGATTTCACGATGAAATGCTGCTGCCTATCATCCTACCACTCATCCATCAAAAAAATAACCATCCAGCATGGCCATGCCAGACCCAAGTCACCCGTGTATGCACAGAATTCCTTGAGCCTGAAAACATTTGTGTGCCTGAATGGCTGGCTTATTCCGCAGATTTGTCCCCCTTCCAGCATCTTTGGGATGTGCACAAGCAACGAGTTTGTCATTGGTTCCCATTTTCAACCAATAGCCACACAGCTCTTGAAGAGAAGTGGGAACATGTCCACCAAGTCACCATTGACCATTTTTTATAGTCTACACTGCAGAGATGTCTAGCAGTGCAGCAGGCCAAAGGTGGACATACCCAATATTTATTTGTGAAATTTGGACAATGACCCCTTTCCTTTTATCATTACACCATCGCGAGATTCTTGTCTGTCTTTTTAAGTCATTGATCAAAATGTATTGCAATATGGTCATACAATCTGTCAACACTCAATGAAAGTACAGTGAACTTCTGAACATGGTCATATTTCTCACACTAAGAAGTGTTGCGTTTATATTTTTGTTCAGTAAATTTTACTGCCATAACCAAGCACTCCCTGTTGAGGCGCTACATTACGGCACAGTCGTGATCACCCTGACCCAGGTTCAAATCTGGACCGTGCCCTTGCTGGCTGTGGCTGGTAGCCTTTTTTAGAGTGGCTTTGCACTGCCAGGATATGGAGGAGATGCAGTCAATATCTGGGTCAGCAATGTTCACTGCTTAAGTGCCTCCTGCTGGCCAGCCGAGCGCTTGTCAGTAAAATTTGATACAAGCACATGTTTGGGATTCCTCCACTTTTGCTCTGAGTTTGCGAGGTTTCAAGCTGCCAAGAGAAAAGAAGCCGCAGTGACAGGCGCGGGTTTTGGAGAACAATCGAAAAATGTCTCACTCTCCTGAAGTGGCAGCATGAGTCACATATGAGCATGCTTGCTCATAGTTCGCCGATTGGGCATTCCAGATGGGTTTGTAGAAACCAAATTCGATTTAAAAGTAAGTAAATAAATAAATAAATAAATAAAAAGTAAAAGCTGCAACACAGGTATTTTATCATTATCATATTATTTGAATGCGATTTCTGACTTGGCAGCATTTTCCCTGCCAGAGTATATTTTTTCAAGTGGCCAGAATTTCTAATAATATTCACTCATCTTTCAACATCCCCAGTGTATTCACTTCTATTAATAGGTAAGCCAAAGGAACCAAACTTCTAGTTTTAGACACAAGAAACCATTTCATTCTTGCTTCATTCAAGCATTTGAATGTTGGTAAGTTTCATCAAAAAACCCAAATGAGGAAACTTTATGAACTGACCTGTTGCTTTGTTTTCATGTTGTCCACAAGTATTATGGGCATTCATCACAGCTAATGTAAAAGCTTGCGATCATGGACCTTGCCCAAAAAATACGTAATTTGCATCTTCATATGCTTCTGGAGTGCGCATGAGTGCACCATTTTCTTGATTGTTTGACCTATTTTTGTCAGAGAATCCATAACAGAGGCCGCTACCATATAACAGTGCAAATGGTTATTGACTGAAAATCCTGTCACGGGTGTTAAAAAGCATTCTAACAAGCAGCAATTTGCAGGGTAAATCCTCAGGGCAAGTTAGGCCCAATTGTAGATTGCCTGTTGGTGCAGGTGCATCAGACACAACAATGACAAGTTTATTGGCAGGTGCAAATTTGTTACATCGTGACTTAGACATGTTACCAAAAAAAGGTTGGACTACATATGATGTATATCGGGCTGTTCAGTACTGTAGGCTTCACGACTTTGCAGAGGTTTTCCTTGTACATCAACAATACAAGGAAAGGGAAAAACCAAAAAAGCATAATATGACCCCTTTGCAGTCGCAGAGGGGAAAGTTTAAAAAATTATGACAGTTGATTGTGAACACCAAAAAACATCAACAGGAAAAATTTCCTGGGGCCACAAGCCATGGCTCTCCTTCAAGAACTTAAAGATACTTGGTTGGATAGTTGCTAATAACCACAAAACTATAGCTGAAAATCACCATAGAATATATAAATTAATATCTAAAACAGTGTCGAACAAAATAGGATGTGAACTTCACAATGCTGGTGTATATAGCAGTATTTCTAATGACTTGATCACCCCCTGTATCTGAGAGTGCACTAAGTGCTCGTGGACACTAAAAGGTGTTAGTAGAGGCAGTTTAGCAGCATGACCTAGAAGGTCATTACCCATGTGACGGTTCGAATCAGATTCATTAGCGATAGTGCTTTCAGCAGCTTCCCTAGTCTGGCTAATACATAAATGCCCGCAGCGATAATCAGGGTAAGATGGCTTTAATCTGCATTTTGTTCTCTCAGCCACTTCACAATAGACTCCATTGGCATGCTGTACCCCTGTGGTCAGCCAGCTCAGACCTGGTTTGTTTGAGCCATACAGAGTGAACAGAAACGGCGGCAGTGGCCAGCGGACTGAATTTTTCAGGACAAACAAGCATACGTGCAGTGCTCCACGGATGAGTCAGCGACGAATGAGACTTCCAATTTTGATTCAGTCATCCACACAGAGTGGAGTAGAACTGAACAGTTAGAAGATTGTTTGGAAAAAACAAAAACAAAATAACATATGAAAAAAGAAACAAATAATGCCTAATTTATGGAATTGTAACACAGTTGACTGGAGGGCACTCAGAGGGCAAATACCTCAGCCAGCAGGTTTTGTGATCATGGCACCTGCTAGCAAAGATAACTAGGCTTATGCCGTCGAAGGCGACGGCTGGGGCTATATCCCCGAAAGCCCCCAATCCTCCAATTTCCCAATGCTTCCATAGACCTTGAATAGACTTTCATTTGAACTTAATTTCAGGTCAATCGGTCAAATGGTTCTCAAGATATGACCAAAATGGTAAATTTCCATCACAAAGCGCCACCTGGTGGCAAAATATTGAACCATACAGGTATGATGTCATCATGTGACACGTTGTGAGGTCATGACCATGTAGTTGCACATAGTTTCATGTCAATTGGAGAAATAGTTCCAAAGATATAGCAAAAATGGTGAATTTTATGTGACAAAGCTCCACCTTATGTCAAAATTTTTAACCAAACAGGTATACTGTCATCGTGGGACACATCCCCAGGTCATGACCTTTCATTTGCACTTGATTTCAGGTCAATCGGACCAATATTTCCAGAGATATGATAAAAACAGTGATTTTTTTCCGTTTTTGGCCCCTGGTGGCCAATCTGGAAATTGTAAATTGTCCAAAATCGAATCAGTTCTTCCTCTTAATGATACGTACTTATATGCAAAACTTGGAATTTCTAATTTACATATTACTGCAGTTATCGCGTTACCATGTAAATCAGTTTTTGGCCCCTGGTGGCCAATCTAGTAATATTAAATTGTCCAAAATCGAATCAGTTCTTCCTCTTTATGATACTTACTTACGTGCAAAACTTGGAATTTCAAATTGAAATATTACTGCAGTTATCGCGTTAACAGTGAAATCAGTTTTTGGCCCCTGGTGGCCAATCTAGACATCGTAAATTGTCCAAAATTGAATCAGTTCTTCCTCTTTATGATACTTACTTATGTGCAAAATTTGGAATTTGTAATTGAAATATTACTGAAGTTATCTTGTTTACACATAGTGCGGCAGCGCCACGGCCGGACCAAAAACATAATATCCCCCGGAATGCCATTCGGCGTTCGGGGATATAATAATCAATATATTTAGTTAAACATAATTGAAAACATATATCATGTTATTTTAATTCAGTTATTGTCACATTTCTTTGTTATGCAGTATTCTCACCGAATAAAAAGCAATGGTGTCAAAATTATTGTTATAACTTTTAGAGCTCATGACCAAAGGAAAAGAAAAAAAAAAGAAAATTGCAAAGACAACCGCTGTTTGTCTTTCAGTATAATTTTTAATGATTCCCTATAAATCACTCAAAATGGCTGTAATGGATAGCATGACTTAAAATGCATTTGCCCCCTTCCTGAGTTCTTATGTTTTTTTCAAATTTGTCTTGCTTATATGTTTCGGATAATCCAAACGACTTTCAATATGAAACAAATACAGTGTGAGTAAACACAAAATGCAGCTTTTAAATTATCATTTCATTTCTTGAAGGTAATGAGGAAGTGAAACCCAGTATTCCCCATTTGAAAAACAACTGTCCCCCTTGTCACTCCGACGGCTCATCAGGGAAGTTCAAAACAAACTACGTCATTTACACAGCTTGTATGTAACGTGAGATACTCATGCCACATATCTTCAGAAAGCTAAGATTCTCGTGATCCATTTGATGCCAGTCATTTCAAAATATAATCATCACAGCAGCTTTAATCAATGCCCGACTTAGATTACTCAATGACAGTAGCACTTACAGTGATTCTATCAGTTGGGGGAAAAACTTCAGAGTGCTTCCTTTCAAAAGAGACTAAAACCATCCATATTCTCCAAACGGTGAAATAATAGTTTTCAATTTACTTTGGGTACGCCTTGGATAGGCATTTTAGGAAAATTTTACTGGAGTGTGAAAGGATTAAACCTAATTACCAGTTGTGCCACATTTGGTGGCAACAACTGTGATCAAACTTGATCATGAATGAGTCTTTTAAATTGCTGTGGAGGAAATTTGGCTCAATCTCATTTATTGCATTGAGGTGGACTTGCTTGTGTGCTTCAGATTACTTTCCTCCTGCGTGATCCAACTGCGCTGAGCTTTAGGTCACAAACTGCTGGCTTTATATTCTCTTTCAAGATTTTTCACAGAAAGCAGAATTCATGGTTCCATCACTTATGCAAGTCGCCAATGTCCTGAAGCAGCAAAGCAGCCCCAAATCATCAAACTACCACCATCTTGTTTGACCATTGATTTGATTTCCTTACTGTAGAGTGTTAGCTTTACATCAGGTTTAACAGAACCTGTGTCTTTTCCAGAAAGTTCCACATTTGATTAAGATTATTATGCCAAAAGTCTTGTGGGCCATCAAGATTTTTTTTTTTGCAAATGTGAGACAAGCCTTTGTGTTATTTTTGGTCAGCTGAAGATTTTGCCTCGCAGCTCTCCATTTGGATGGATGCCATTTTATCCCAGTCTCTTTCTTATTGTGGAATCGTGAACACTGAACTTCACTGGGGCAAGTGAAGCCTGCAGTTCTTTAGATGTTAATCTGGCTGCTTTTGTGACTTCCTGGATAATGCATTTATGCACACAGGAATTCATTGTAGGCCTGCCACCACTGGATAGGTTCACTGATCTTCCAAGTTTTCTCCATTTGTAGATGAAGGCTCTGACTATATTTCTGTGGAGTCCTCGAGCCTTAGAAATGGCTTTGTAACCCTTCCAAGACTGATATTTATCAACAACTTTGTTTTTCATCTGGTCTTAAATTTCTTTAGATCGCAGCATTATGTGCTTTTTTTTTTGGCGGATTTCTCATTGGCAGACTGGTTCTATCTGAATGATGTTTATTAGGGCTGGCAGCAATCATGCCTGGTTATGTCTAATGAAATTGAACCCGATTATAAACTAAACTTGTTTAATTGGTTGATTTAGTAACTAAATGGGCATTTTTTTTCACCAAGGGCCGGGTAGAGTTGGAAACCCTTTTTTCCTTCAAGAAATCAAAAGATAGTGTGACGAATAAGTGTGACAACTATCCAAAAATAGAAAAAAGCTCTTTGAATGTGATGAAACGACACGCTGGTGTTACACAGTAAACATTCAATCCTGCCAACTTGTTTGGAATGTGCCACAGACATCAGAAAAATAATAAGCAAATATGTATTTTAATATGCAATTAAATTTACATGGGAACATCATAGAGTGTGTTTTTGTACTGTGTCCAATTCAGTTGAGTGAATGGACTTTTCAAATGAGTCTTTCTTTGCATTATTTGCATTTTTCATGATATACTAAGCTGGGATTGTTGTTTTCCTATAAGTTGATACTTATTTTGTGTTGCTTGCAATATTATTATTTTCTTCATTTTTAGCGGGATTAACTATAATTGTTCAGTTAGAAATAAACCACTATGGATGAACTTCCAGTCTAAGCATGGCTTTGATAATAAATGTATACATTTAATGATTATTGTTTACATAATTTGGCAGACAACCACAGTAATTCTTGAACTCAATTAAATGAAGAAAAAAAGAACATCTAACAATAAACCTAACATTTGAATGAAACCATGAGGACAACGTGTTTGTTTACCCCAGTCAAAAGCAGTGCTTGGTGAAAGTAGTTTCTGCTCACATTAACTGTAGATCATGTGCTAACTGTAACCAGAAGTGGCAGGGCACATCTACAGCCCTTTAAAATCATAGATCTCAGTATATCTCTGGAACAGAGTGAAACCACAATTATCACCCCTATTAACGTGTTTCCCGGAATGGTGCCTTGACACGCTTGCATATTGGTCGGCTAATTAATTTCCGTACCTGTTCCTCTTTTTGTTCTTGAAAGAGCTAAATTAATCACTGCAACGATGCTAGATTCAGCTCAATTCTTTCAAGCATGAAATTGCTTTTTCTAACACCCTGCTTATGAGTTAATAAAAATTGATTCCTTTCTACCTATCTGCCCCTTGGAAAAGAAATGCTGGTCGAGGGGCAACATGCCAGATTATAGAAATAGAAACAGAATTGTAATGTGTTTTCTCCCCCCCCCCCCCCCCCAAAAAAAAAATACTGTGTGCACTGAAGCAGGGAATCCTTGAATGTTTCCAAAATCTGTTTCCAGATAACAAACGCTGGAAATAGTAAAAAGCTCAGCTCAGAGAGAAATTTGAAGGAGTACAAATGACTACAAAAAAAGTGCATTGATAAAATAGAGTTGGAAGAAGCCAATTTTTCTTCATGAAGGCCCGTGAAATTACACATATTTTAGTTAAAATTCAATATTTTCCAAATCAAATCGCATATGATGGAAATGTCGGATCCACGTGTAGTAGCACATAAGTGTTCACAGGAGGTATTCAGGGACCTCGATTTTGATTTTGAAGTGAAAAGGGTGATGTTTTGTTGAAAGAGTAAACCAAAAGCTATGGAAATGCAATTATTTTGGCATGAGAAATAAGGCTTTATAACTAAAGGACAATTTAGCTGTTTTCTCAGAGCACTTTCATTTTTTCTGAATTTCATTGAGTAATTAGTAGCAAGACTAGGGGCACCTAGTATGTGGCTGGGCCGCCTCTTCTCCGTTGGCCAACCAATCGCTGAACTTCTTCCCCGCAGGCCAGCCAACCGTTGAACTTGATCAGTCAGTCACTCACTCACTCATGCAGTAACTCGCGTTTGTAAGGGCCTGGCCTCTGCTTGACCCAGCCCAATAACAGCCCATCTTAATTAACTGAATTTGGGTCAAGTATGATTTTTTATCAATCCGTTATCCATACCACTGCTTTCTCACTCGGGGCACAGGGAGCTGGAGCCTATCCCAGCTGACTAATGGGAACACGTGTGAGCTGAAAATTGAAGAGGCACATCCATTTCGTCTAATGATTGGTCATGACCTGATTTCAATAATTTATTTATCATCTCATAAGCTTCAAAAACACTTAATGCTGTCAGTTATGGCCGGACCTCCGAGATGAGGTTGGACAGGAAATGAAACGCATCCTTTCAACGTGAAACTGAATTTCAAGCAATGATATTCAGTTGTGGATGTGTGTCGCCCATGTTTGTTTCCTTTGTTGCAGTTTAAACGATCATGATGTGCAGGGTAGATGGCCTGAGGTCTGCAGTGTGCAAAAAGCAAATGCAGACATTATCAGATCAGTTAATCATTTTTTCTGGGGTGATTATAAACTTTTTTTCTGAAATTAATTTACCATTTAATTGCCACAATACTGCAGTAAGAAGGAGACTGTGTATTTCACAGCCAATTAATTATTCTAGTAATTAGAAAACTTGTTAATCGGGGAAAGTGATTGGAAACAGGTCAAAACATGGTTAAAAGGAATTTTTTTGGTGCCTCCTTTAATTTCAGCTGAACAGCCATCATTGATGGGCATCAAATATTTCAATACAAAGATATGGAAATTTACATGGATTTGTTCCCCTTTAGACATTATTATGTCAGACTCTTCACGGAAGCCTGTTCACTGATTGAAGCACCTATAACTAAAACCCCATAAGTCACACTTGACTTGACTTGACTTGTGGGGTTTTAGTAATCAGTGCTTCAAATGTAGAACATTGCTGCTGCGATCTGTTACCATTTGAGCTGGAATGCATTTATGAGGTCAAGCAGGAATACTGAGCCATTATGCCTGGTCAACTTTTCGGTTGATGGGCTGCGTTCAGTTCTACCTTGATCTTGATAGACAGTGGATGGACCTTGCTCTGCGAATGGGGCAACGATGTGTGGAAACAGGAATGGGTCTTATCCAAAATATTAGAAGCAGAAAATCCCGGAAGTGCAGAATCACAGAATTAATGCTACAGTATAAGGAAAGCATCAGGATTTTCCTTTAATGAAATTTATATTTGGCCTAGCTTAAACCACAAAAAACATGCCCAGACCTAGTAAAATGCACAAACATTTGGCCATATATCCTTCTTCTGTGACACTCATAATGAAAGCTGATCATTGTGAAATGCCTCTTTCTGCCACAAACCTCGTGTGAATCCCTTTCATGTCTCTTGGCCTCCAGGATTGGGACTGTATTCCTGTTAATCATCCATCAGTCTGTTCCTTGGCCCAGTTTCTGTTTTTGCTGGCATTGGCTTGTCTATCTGTTTGTGTACTAGATAACTCAAAAAGTAATGAATGGATATCTCTGGAATTTTGTGGGTAGGTTGCTATTACAGTATATCAGGGAAGGATATCTTGAAATCCTATGACATGGAGAACTGCAATTCGCTCCCAGTGATATTACCCAAATTTTGCGGGTTGATTTGTCTCGCATCACGGACGGAACCAGTTTGGAACACGAGGCATCAAACAATATGACCGCCATGGCAGCCATCTTAGGCAGAGGTTTCCACTCTCAGTTAGGAATTCCCAAGCCTTCTGCGGTCATCCAGATTAGGACCGCGTTCCTGCTAAACTGCTGTGTGACAGTTCTGCTTTGAGAGGGTGTGCACTCAATCTGGCAGCTGTTCCGAGACACCGCTAGCTGGGCACAGACAGGCCCCTTGCACGCAAGCCTGTACCATCTGAACTGAACCGTGTCATTCTCCTCTGGGCTCCATCTCTCTATCATTACCATGTGGCTGTCAATAAACTTTACTATTGGATTATACTCTGGGTCTGCATTTAGTTCCTTGACTGGATCATAACTGGTTTCATGTCTGGTGGCTACTTAGTCTCCTGTTTAGGGTGCTCCAGAGTTGAATCCACTGTTGACTGTGAGTATGCATCAGGTCAGTCATGTCAGGCAATTTTCAATAGCAGTAAATACATGATAATTTCATCATCATGAGGCAACTAAGTCTGAGATTTGATTAAAAAAAAAAAAGATGGTTGTCACGAGTGCGAGTAGGACCAAGGCTGAAGTGAAAATCCAAATGAGTTTAGTAACAGAATGTAACTAGAAAAAAACCACAAACTAAGGAAAGAGAAACAGAGTTAAGATGAAAATATTTCTAAATATAGAGAAACACAGAAACCAAAGATCTGCTCAAACACAAACTAAAGCCAGACAAAGCCAGAGGGAGACAGGTGGCTTAAATAAAGGGAGTTAATTAGATACAGATGCTGGGGATTAACAATAACGGGAGAAATATGCAAAAGCCGGATTGGAGTTCAGTTAAAAATATCATTTTGCAGGGAAAAAAGAAAATTATAATGCTAACGCCCAAAATCACATGTTCTGTTTGTTGTGATTCTGGTCTTGCCTTGCCATGTTTGTTCTGACTGCCTCATGTGTATTTTGATCTTTGCCTTGCCTGACCTTTCTTTAGATATGTGTATTGTATTTGGTTGCTTTTCACTCATGTATTGTCTTAGTTTTGATTTTCCATGTTTTACTTATAGCCATAGTTTTATTCCAGTCCATGTTTTGATTTTTCCACGCATTGCACTTTGTCTCCCCCTGTCTGGTCCTTGGTCTTGTCATTGCTCACAGCCCCAGTAATGCGTGCCTCTCCTTCGGGTGTTTTAATGGTTCCTGGGTTTCAATCTTCCTTCCCCATCTCATTTGCTTCCTTCCCCTTGCTTTTTCTATATTACTAACACATACTAACAGTTTGTTGTCTTTGCTAATTTACTAACCAAGACTAACATTGTATATAAGACTAACTTACAAATGAGCACTCGGGATTGTATAGCTGCACTTACTAATTGATTAACAAGATCTCAGCACTCAGCCTATTGTAATCTCCGCCCCTTGTCTCTCCCTAATCTTCGCTGCTGCATTTCACTGGAATCTCCACACCTTCTCATGCTTTCCTTTTTCTCTTAGTATCTGTGCACGGGAGAACTCCTTGGCCGGAGCTGTTTCATTGTCTATAGGTTTGTCCCGTGATCCCTGTCCGCGTTTTGGCTTCTGCCAATTTCATGTGATCAGGTTCTCCCTAGTGTGTTGCTCCCTTGTAATCAATCTCACTGCCTGCACCTGTGTTCTGTTATCATATGACCTCCCTGAAACGTATATTAGATGTCTCTTCACAGCACTGCCTTGTCAGAACGTTCTCTCATGCTAACTTGTGCCACGGTCATTTCGCCTTGTTCCCATTGTGATTATCTTTCTGACTGGATTGCCCTCGACATTCGATTTTTGCCTACTCCCTGTACTTCGCCGCCTTCTTGTGTTTTGAACCTTTTTTGTCTGACTTTGATTTTTATGATTGGTGCCCTGGTTACGATTCTGGATTTCGCCCACTCTATTCTGATTTTGGATTGTGGACTCTGTGCTGTTGCCTGCTCTGGTGGGGGTTTTCCCCCTTCAGAAATAAAGCCTCCTTTTTGTATTTTTCTGGTTCTCGCGTGTGGTCCCTTTCGTAAAACCTCAGTGTTTTGTCAATGCCTTTATTGTCATGTGATTTTCACATGGTTTCTTATGCTATTTTTCTTTCAAGTTTGAAGATGTTAAAGTTTGAAGATGAGAGAAACTGTTATGCAGATGAGCAAAAAATAGATATGAATGTTGATGACAAGACCCAGTGTGTTTGGTATGATTTCATATCAGTGCGCTGGCACCACATTCTTGTATTTGTATACCTTATTGACACAGTATGTGAATTATACCAAATATTCATTGAGTGTATTTCTGAGGCAGAATTTTTCATTCAACAACCAGCTTGAATGGCAATTCTAATTGAAATTTGAAAGTTGGTTTTTATACTGGTGTGAATTCATTCATTTTCTATACCCGCTTATTCCTCACTAGGGTCACGGGGCGAGCTGGAGCCTATCCCAGCTGACTACGGGCAAAGGCAGGGACCCACCCTGAACAGCTTGCCAATCCATCACAGGGCGCACACACCATTCACAGACCATTCACTCTCACACTCATACCTATGGGCAATTTAGTGTCTGGTGTGAATTCTTTCATAACAAATGTGTGGCATTAAGAGCCAAATCAAGAGAAAGAATGAGCTTTTGTCCCAATCATTAGCGGACATTTTGGGATGAGGCAGGAATAGGCAGGTAAAAAATGGTCGCAATTGGACTCCAATGGCTCTCGTTTTGGAACTGCTTCATTCTTTGGCAAGCCCTTTGCAAGGGTAACGTTAGTACTATTTTTTTACACCTAAATCTAAACTGTTCTTTTAACTGCTCAGTATAATCATTCACAAAGTCTTCAAATAAGGTCATGTGCAGACAGTGTGCTTTACTGACTTAAACCTTAGACCATATGACTTTATTTCAATAAAACAGCTCATCCTTACTTCACTAATGCTAGTGGAAGTTTCTCTTGCAGCATTGCTTTCTGGCCTGGAAGTTTCTACCAGAGCATGGTGTAATTGTCCCCTAATGTTAAGCCTGGGACTGGCCTGAGGATGGAAATGGCAGGATGTCCTATATGGGAATAAGTACATTTTTATAATTTCTGTGGCTGTAGAAGCTTAGCATTACTTTGACTTTGAAAGGTTTGATTGAATTACTTGGATGTCATTAGGTCATGTATGTGAAACATTATACGAGTTAAAACAACTTTTGGAAATGCTGGAAGTAATATGTATTTTATCTTTTTTTATTTTACCATATGAAATCAGATTATACTGTCTTTTTGCCCCATTTTTCAAGGGATCTACAACACATTTTTGCCTTTATAATAGAAGACATTCCCAAATGACATACCTGAAAGGAAATATAGATAGTATACTTTAACCATTTTTATGAAAGACATAATGTTATAATTCTGTTGTTCCTGACCATGTTTTTGTTATGACTCAGTTTCCATGCCATGTTTTTTATTTAATCCATGCCATGTTTTGTATTTAGCCTTGACATGTCTGTTACCTGTCATTACTTATATTCACTTTTTAGTTATTCTTCACGTTAATGTATTTCTCATGCCCTGCACTGCACATTGTCTCCCCTGTCTGGTCATATGTGATGTGACAGTTTATTCCCCAGTATTGTGGGCCACATTTTCAGGTGATTTCATGGTTTCTGGGTTTTCAATTATTCCTTCAAGTCTTGTTTGATTCCTTCGCCTTGCTGTTCTATCTTTACTAACAATTACTAACATTACCTAACATTGTTTATAGTACTAACTTACTAACAAGCACTAGGGATTGTATAGCTGCATATTACTAATTGACTATGTGCGCTTTCATGAAGCGCATTTGATTCAGATCATCCCATTCCTATGTTCAAGTTCTTTTTCAGCTATGTTGTGGAAACATGGAAAACAGTACATCCTATGGTGACAGTCTGAGCAAACAACGGACTTTCTGTTGATGCTGCCAGATTTTCATGAAAGGAAATAAACTTCTCTGGCTGTTGGCTGCACCCTTGCTGTCACAAGGATTTCAACCCTGACTTGTGTTGTCTGTGTATTTAAAAAATGCACAAAATGTTTCTTTAACACCTTACATGCACAAAAAATGGAACAGGTATCAGATATTGCAAAAATAATTGCAATTGAAAGCATTTTAAACACACAGACAATTAATTAACATTTTTAAACAGTATTCAAAGTTTGATTGATTGAACATTGATTGAAATCTAGCCTGGTAAAATTCTAGGGGTGAATAAATTCAAGGGATTTTTTTGGCCTGCTACCCCGAATTTCCTGTGAAAAAGAAAAAACTGTTGGACATATGAGAATAATGAGCATAATTTGTGAATAGATCATTTCTGCAAAAACAAATTAAAAATGAGTATCACCGGAGCTGAAAATGATTGTTAAAATGCACGGTCTATCTCCACCCAGGAGTGAAATTATTTTGTTAATGGAATAAAACAAATAATGCACTGAATATGCAATGTTTCTTTTCAATTATTATGTTAATGGAATTGAGCAAATAATGCACATAATGTACTGAATATGCAATATTTCCTTCCCTTAATTCAACAATAAAAAGATTAAGTGGAATAAAGGAGTTTATTGCAAACATTTTTTTCTTTAACCACTATGCATTGCCAGATATAATTGCTTGAGCTACAAGGCAGTCAGCACGAATGATACGCTATTCAGTCTATTACATTGTATGCACAGCAGTGAATCCCTTAAGAAATAATTTACCAGCATTTTTGTAAAAAGCTGCACAGATTGAGGGTCACAGCAGTGTCGAGTGCACCAAGTGAATGCTAATTCACTCAAGAGACCCCAGAATAAGGTTTTTCCCCTAACTTGCCTAAACATGGGAAATGCCTGAGAGCGTGTATTTTGTTTGTTTTTGAATGCAACATTAATTTAGAGTGAAATTTGTGCTCCAGCTGGTGTAGGCAGTGCATGCTCCTAGTTTGCGTAAACTCAGCTCAGGAGCGGAAAGGTGCGCTCTTTAGACGTTCCATGTACCTTATCTTTCCTCCCTCTTTCTGTTTTCAGCTGCAGCGGATGTGAGTTGCGAGGATGCCCAGAGGATGCAGAGAGGATACAGCAGACGTTTAACGGATGATAATGGACATAGGACATTTGTTGCTCGTACATGTTGCGGATTTACATCGGACACGGCGAAAAGTTCATCCGTTCTATAAGTTTTGTGCAGCTCAAAACTTTTTGCGCGAATGAAATCACAGTGGACGGATGCTCGATAGATAGAGCATATGAAACACCTATGCAATGAGTACACAACGGATGCATAGCGTTTTCCAACGGATGGCAAGTTTTTTTACGTTTTACATCCTCTTTGCATCCGTAAGTGCAGTGATACCGGGCCATAAGGAGATAATAGTGAGAGCATAACATGCTGGGAGAGTGATGCAGCGTGTGTTCATCAGAGCACTAAAGACAGAAGCGATTTCAATCGAAAAAGAAAACTCTGAGAAGGTGCATAGTTAGACAGCCGAGAGCTGAAAAGCTTCAGCTGTTCCTAGTTCGTTTTTATTTCCTGTTTTGTCTGGAACTCATGAAGGGGAGGAGTGATGCTGCTTGTCAGTTTTTTTTTGTGTTTTGTGTTATGGCGAATTCCAGCAACTTCCTCATTTTGCTTCCTGATGTTTCTTTTCAGACACACACACCCACACACACACATGCATACACACGCTTGTGTGTGTTTGTGTGTGTGAGTGCATGTGTAATCAGTGTATGCCGACCCTTGTGGGTATAAAACGTCCTCACTAGAGATGCAATGCCAGATGTCTTCATCCTTATAAGGACATTTTTAAGTCCACATAAGGAAATTGAGCAGTTTCAATGTCTGGGGTAAGCTTAGGGTTAGGTTAAGGTTAGAGTTAGGGAAAGGTTAGGGTTAGGCTCAGACATGTACTGTTTATGTTTTAAGGTGCGGCAAAGGGTTTTAGGAATGAATGTAAGTCTATGGGATGTCCCCACAAAACATGAAAACACAACACACAGGTGCGCACGACTGCATGCACGCGCGCGCACACACACACTCCCAAACTCAACCTTCATTTTCAACACATAATACAGTTCCATAGACTAGAATGTCATGCATCCATAAAACTAAATATATTGTCTAGCAAATGTAATTTGTAAAATGTAATTTATTTGCTCAATCGTTTGAATTATTATTTATCATTACTGTTATGGTCCAGACCAGGAATCAAGTGCTGAGTAAGAGATGCAATTCAACTGGTATTTTATTTACCGGTATCAGAGTTGCAAGCTTGTTCCTGACAAACTTGACAAAGAGAGTTGACCTGCGAGGGTTAACAAGAGCGCAGTCCCAGTTCTGACCCCGATTAAGATTGTTCCGGAAAAATTGAGTTGATGAATGGGCTTGAGTAGCATTAATTTGAATGCGGTCCCAATCCTGGATCCTGATTTGGATCGGAAGCTTGCTCGAATTAACTAAATGAAAATAAGTATCTCTAAAAGAATTGGCTGTCACTACAGTATTAGTTGCATGAAACAAAAAAGAAGTCTTAGATATAAGCATATGACTAGAATTTAGGTAAGAAAATGACTTTACAATGCAGCAAGTTTTACATAAACTTGAGGACTTTAATACTCAAACTCGGTCATTTTGAAGCAACTGCGTGACGTGATTCAGCTGAGCCGGGAGAGACGCGCAAGACGTAAACCAATCACAACACACATGCACCTAATAGACACGCTGGCCGCCTAATTGCGAAGAAACATTCTAGGGATGCACATGAGGGTTGTGACAATTAACTTCACTAGTGTTGTTTATAAGTCACTGGTCCACCATAAATATTAAATCATATCACAAATGTGTGAATCTCAAGGCTCATGGTACCTTTTGCTATGAATACTATATATAGCGGTGTTGAATTAGGTTTTTGATATGTTAAGTTTTGAATGTTTTACCCTTTTATAGAAGTATGATCTGTGTTGCCCTAACTTCAGTATGTGACTGACAGAGCTGGGCTGGGAAGCAGTCATTATCCCTAACACTCTAAAGTTTGATCAACAACTGAGAGAAAGATTTTATCTTTTGTTCTTTAAAAATAATGTCTTACAAATTCAGCCAACTTGCTGAGGAACAAAATTAGTTTAAACTGGTTGGGGATATTCTCTTTCAAAATTGAATAGGCCAGCGTGTTTTATGATGGTTTTTGCATTCCACCCTCAAACACACAACATTTTACGTGCATCTCCAATTCATTCATCTGCCAACAAAAGAAGTCCGAGCAGATGTAAAGTGATGCAGGCTGTAGCACACTGGTAATCCTCTAAGGTTAGTTTTATTGCATCGGCATATGCACTTAAAGTGGTGGGGTAAAAAAAGCGCATTTGATCGAATGTTGCTTTTAATCTGCTCGTGATGTGACCTGCGTCTGCACCATAATTCTGCTGCACATACATCAGTGATATCCATTAGATGCCACTCGCGTATCTTTATATGCCATTGTTCCTGACGGACGGCTTTAGATCCTGAGTGCCACATACACTGGCTCAGATGAATGCATTCCCCGAGCCCTTAATCCCCCTCACAAAGCCAGCCTACGATTCCCTTTTAATGGATCTCTTGTTTTTCTCTGGAGGGGATCAACACAATATGGAGTCATAAGGCTGAAGGGCAGGCGAGCCACGATCTTTTCCTTTCGCCATAAACCCTTTGAGAATTATCTGTTCTTGGGCATTTTTTTTTTTTTAAGACCACTAACATTACAATCCATGGTATTTCTAAATCTTGGAAGAGCGTGTAAGCAAAACGGTTTTGTTTTTCACCACAAGATTTTATTATGTTGCCATCCATAAATGTATAATTCCTGGGATGGACTGAGGTGACTAGGCTCAGCTTATTTTACCTTGCCAAAGGTAAATGAGCAATTTGATGGATTTTCTTTTTAAAAGAAGAAGAAGGTCTGTACATCTCAATTATAAAACACCATGTGGGATCTTTGGGCCCTGTTGTTCAAGCGGGGTTACTTAAGTTTGTGGAATAACCATATAGAGTAAAAAAACCAAACAACTCTCAATATTTCTATTTTTATATTCATATATGTTTATATTCACACAGGTAGCATTAATTCCACTTTCTCAACTGGTGTTACTGAAAAGGATAATGCAATTTTCGACACATTTGATTTTCAACCTATATCTGTTGCTGATGTATGTAAAGCACTGAAAAGTATTGATACTACAAAATCTGAAAGTTCTGACTTTCTTTATCTTTTAAAGGTAGCAGCTGAATTGACAGCTGAGCCCATTGTCCTTGTGCTTAACTTAAATATGTCCTCTAACTAATTTCCTAAAATTTGGAAGTCTGCCTATCTACTCCCCTTGTTTAAAGGAGGCGATACATTTGAGTTAAATGATTACCCCTCAATTTCAAAACTTTCAGTTCTTGCTAAAATCCTAGAATCCCAGGTAAATCGGCAGTTAAAGCAGTTTCTACTCAAAAACAACATCGTGAGTTCATATCAATCTGGGTTTGGTGCTGGCTTCTGTAGCAGTAACAAATGACACATATGCTCTTGATAAAAAGCAACTGTGTGCTGCCTTATTTGTTAATTCATTTCGGGCATTTGACTCAGTGGACCATGAATTGCGGCTAAACAAGCTCAGTAATATTGGGTTTGGTCCTTAGACTACACAGAAGTTTAAAAATGATCTTGCTTGCAAAACTCTATGTATCTGTGATGTAGACACATAGAGATGGCGACAAGTCTCAGGCTCTTGAGATCAGTAAAGGCATTCTACAAGGTTTCATTTTAGGACCAGTCCTGTTGTCCATTTTCATACATAATTTTGGCAAAGTCCTTCCAGCAAAAATCCATTTATATGCAGATGATACTGTAATATATAGACAAGCAAACTCCTTAGCCCAGGCTGTTAAGGAGCTTCATATAGCCCTCCATTCTTTATAGACTGTTCTGCTCTGCCTAAAATTGGTGCTAAATGCAAAGAAAATGAAGGCCATGTTTTTTTCAACGGCTTGATCTCAGTTAGCTAATTACTGTGGCATTCATTCATGTGAAGGTAATTCCATTGAAAAGGTGCATTCTCATACCTTGACACATGGGTAGACGACAAGCTTTCTTGCTGCGACCATATTTCAAATTTATCTTGGAAACTTACATTTAAGCTTGGCTTTTTCTTTAGGAATAACTTGGGTTTCACTTTTAATGCCAAGAAGGCACTAGTTGACGCTACTTTCTTGTCTGTGTTAGATAATGGTGACATTTTTTGTACGTGCAGGCAGCCTCCTCTGTTTCGGGTAAACTTGATTCAGTTTATCGAGCCTCTTTGCACTTTATTACAGGTGCAAAGTCTCGCACTCATAATTGCATTTTATAGAAATTGGTGGATTGGACATCATTGCCGATTGGTATGCTTTTATTTACAAAGTACTTTGGGGCAAACTGCCTGTTCATTTCAGTAACCTCCTTTGAGAAAGCATTGGAAGCTGAAATTGTAAAATTTGTTGTTTCTCATGGCTTTTCGTTCCTTTGGCTTTTTCGGCTCTTGGACAATCGGCTTTTGATTATTATGCACCTTAGTCATGGAACAAGTTTCAAAAGAAGCTTAAATTGGACTGTTTCATATCCATGGCTTGCTTTAAGAGCGCTATCAAAACTTTTGTAACTGAAACATGTCAATGCTTTTAGTGAGCAAGTTAATGTATCCAAATTTCTCTTGTGATTTTAAAACTATGTGTGTGTATATATACTGTGTGTATATATATACTTTTGTATATATATATATATATATAAATATATATATATATGTGTGTGTGTGTGTGTGTTTTGTATTTTATTTTTTTATGTTTGCATTGGGTTGGCCGCTACCTTAGCCAGGTCGTACTTGCAAAAAAGATTCTGCATCTCAATGAGACTGTCTGGTTCAATAAAGGTAAATAATGATAAATTCATCTTGAGATAGTCAACAAACTGAGACATATGATAAACAAGTGTTTGCTACTCACATGGCAATATCGCCCGCCGCCTCTATTTTATGTGTCCGTACGGACGTATGGACGGACGGACGGAGCCCAATGCTATATCCCCCACTACGCGCTAATTGCGCGGCGGGGGTTAAAAATGATCAATGTTGTGAACAAAATCATTGGTTTTCAATTATTTTCCACATATGATTGCAAAGCCACACTTTTGGCGGCCATTTATCGAAAGTATTGACAATACATTGCCCTATCTCATTCTTATGGAGTCATTCTGATGCGTTCTTTCACTGAAAAAATTGAGACTTAGGATCAAAGTAAAAAAATTGCGTCAACTTGTTACAGCTAATTTTTTTAGTTTTTCTCAATTGAAAAAATTACCTTTGATCCAAAGTCACAATTTTTTTCAGTGTTTGCTACAGGAAAAATTCCTCCTATTAAAAGCAGTTGCTATGCAGTATACCCCACTAGCATTTATAAAGTTCTAAGTTGGTTTAAATATGGTGAGCAAGAAATGTCTTTCTCAATGAACTTTAGACTTTTTTTTTTATTTCCCCCATTTTTTTACACCCTGAACTCAGCTTAACTGCTTTCTGATAATGGAGGAGGTTGCCATGACGTGCAGTTTTTAAGCAATGCTGGCTCAATCACAATTACACCCTGCTCGTTCCATATAAAGATTATGCAGTCGGGGTATATTAGACTTACACAGCTGCAAATACCAGTCCAGCCAGAAGTGACCACCAGAGAGATATTAGACAAACAAATTTAACTGACTTGACCCAAATTATCCCTTGTGAGGCTGGGCTAAAATGTGGACCTCTGGCCTTTGCCGGTAATGGAATGGCTTTCAGATACATATATATCTGTCCTGAGAGCCACCTGAAGGGAGTCAGTTGCTGTTTTGAAAGCTGAAGACTGTTCTGAGGGAAAAAAAGAGCAAAAAAAGACGAGAGTTCTCTAAAAGATGTGCAAATCTGCCCAGAATGAAGAGTTCGGACTGTGTCTAAAACTGTGCATGAATTCCCAAACTAGCAACGTACCCTCTGCAGTTCAAGAGATAATGATTAACCAATCAAGTCAACCAATCCTGACCTTAGCAAATGCATTATTTTAGTAGTAAGAATGACCACAGAAGAAGCTTACTCTGTGCTGCAGACAGATCCCGGTTGCAAACTATAATGTTTCAAATTATCATTGATTTTAGGAGAAAAAAGGCTGTGGCAGCCCCTATTCTGATTAAGGGCCAGCCGGTCGAGATGGTTCACTCTTACAAATACCTGGGTGTACTTGTTGACTCTAAACTGGACTGGAAGGAGAACAGTCATGTTGTTTTTAAGAAGGCTCAGTCTAGACAGTTTTTCCTCAGAAAACTGAGATCTTTTGATGCTAGCAGGCCTACCCTCACTGCCTTTTACCATGGTATTCTGTCAATTGTGCTGTTCTAGACTGTTGTGTGCTGGGGTGGAGTCTGATGGTAGAAGACAGGAACAGAATTAATAATCTTGTTAGGAAAGCAGGGTCCATTATTGGTGCTAGCCCTAGCTTTTTAGATGAAATTCTGGAGCAGAGATGCAGTAAGAAACTCAGAAATGTCTTGTCTAGGGATGATCATCCCTTGCACAATATGGCTTCTTTGAGTGGAAGAAGTGGAAGGTTACTTGCACCTTCATGTATCACAGAGAGGTTTAGGAGGTCATTTGTCCCTTCAGCCGTCAGATACTTTTTTAAGAATTATTGACTGCGGCTGTTTTTATTCATTAATTTGCGGTAGTACTATTGCTGTTGGTCTTGTTGTTTTTACTTGAAAAATTGATCCTTATCTGCCTTGTATTGCCAGAATGGCATAGATTGGTGCCCGCTCTGTACTGTATATTGCAGTTTTGCACTTTCCTAGACTTCTTTTTATTTATTTTTTATTATTATTATTATTATTATTAATTTTTTATTCATTTTTAATACACTGATATGATTATTGTGCCCTCTATCAGCGTTGTGCCTGGTGCAGATTATTTATTATTAATTTTTGTTTGCAGTCTATTGTCTTGTGCCTTTTCACGTTGCTACTGTCTTGTTGATGCATGTTTGGCCTGGTAGCAAATGAATTTCCCCCTTGGGGATTAACAAAGTGCATCCTATCCTATCCTATCCTATTGTGGTGGGGACAAGTCACCACCATCCCTAATGCATATGACACCACTGGCTATTACCAGAAATTATCTGCATTTTGGAGGGCAGAATTCATCGCCTGCGGGTTTACAAGACAGAATTTTTTTTCAATTCAGCACAATTTTATTTGTATGCTTTTTTCAGTTTGAAATTTATTTGTATGTTGCTTTTAACACAGGAACTGTCACAAAAACGCTTAACAGAGCAACCGTAGGGCACATGCCTGGCCTAAATCCCCAAAATAGGGGGAAAAAAATCCAAACATGGAAAAAAAAAAAATAGGCAAACAATGGTGATAAAAAAAAAAACAATGGGAAAAAAAATTCAACGGGAATCTGGCTGTAGTGGGGCACTCATCTTCTGCTGTGGGTATGTGAGTGCTCACAGGATTTGATAATCGGAGGACAATTCGTAATAGTCCATAAGAAGCCAAATATACATGGTTTATACTCCTCAAAACAAGATGTAGACTCAGGGGGGAAAAAAAATAAATTAATAATTCTGGTTAAGATGGCAAAGAACAAACCATTTGGGGAGTGGTGGTGCATTTCCAGATCCAAGGTGTGACCTGGCATGAGGAACAGGGCTGATGTCATCCATGGACCCCACCCCACTGAGCAAGGGAGGGACAGGAGGGATGTTTGAGGACAACAGTCAACGCTCCATATTCAGGACGGCTTTAGTTTTACGTGGCACAGTGCAACTAATCCTTGATATCCAGTGGCACAACCCCATGATCAGAAAACAGAGCAACATTGCAACACCTCAGAAACAATCAAAAATACAACAATAAACGCTACTAGCTGAAAGTTAAAAAAATCTCACTCAGATACTCTTATGCAAATACTGCTGCATAAGTGGTAACCTTTTCCGCCTATATTTAAAAATCCCTTCAATTTACATATTATCTACCATAATTAAGCTGGAAATATGCTTGTGGATGTGTATGCGTGTGAGTGTGTGTATGGGAGAGAAAGAAAGAGAGAGCGAGAGAAAGAAAATAGTATGTTTGTGCATTCATCTGTATTTATAGGCGTGCTAGTGGATTTGTGAGTGGACCAAGATGTGTGTACTTGTACTATTATTTTTCCAAGGAAGAAAACATTATCGCTTAAAGTACTTTATACGTCACAATCAGCCAGTCAGAATCAATACAAAGCTCCATACATCATGTTCCCAAGTGGTAATTCCTCACTTATATTTATTCTTCAGTCTACTAAACTGCAATCTGAATGAAATACATTTAAACTGACACCTGCCTTTCCCTGAACCAGGGAACCACAAGCCTCCCCACACACGTCATACCAAGGATATTTTTCTTTGTTCACTACTCTTTAAATGTAAATGATTCGTGGTACTGATTACCCAAGACCTGAACTACAATCTGTGATGTCAGACAAAGTTTGGCCTCAAACAATAACACTGAAATTTACCACTGACAATTTCTGCCCTGGAGTTGGCAATGAAGTACAAGTGAAAACGGAGCTTCTGGGAAAGAAAAACTATGATCTTCATCCACTTCTAAATGCCTCCGGAAGGTCAGTTTTAGCAATTCCAATAGCTGTCCAAAAGCAGCTCAGCGCTTTTCTGATAAGGGCACAGCTCTCATAAGGTCACAGCAATGAACAGTGTTGTTTAGAATCTTTCATGATTGTAGTCACCTTTCATTAAATGTAAAGTCATTTTTTTTCTTCCCCTGGGACGTGGATTACGTTTATTTGTCACATGCAATAGTGATTGTAGCACTTTTGTGGCATGAGAATGTATATATGATGTAAAGAGGAACTGTAATTGAATTGTTGTTCCCATTGCTATGCACAGTGTAGCAACAACTTGCATCAGTCATGCTTTAATGTGTTTACTGCACTTGTGGTGAAAGTCTGACTTTTGAAGTGCCTGTGAAAGCCATTTCTGTATTGAATTCAAGCAAAAACTCATTTTTATTCAGCTGGAGAGTGAAAATTGTTTTTTTTTTTTTTTTGCATTTCCTTTCCCAATGCAAAAGTCGAAAGGAAATTTTCCCTCGCAGGCAGAAACGTTGGGCAGAGCCCCGCCTCCTAAATGAGGGAACCCAAGTTAACCCCAGGGAAGTGAAGAGAAAAGAGAAGACTGGAGAATGGAGAGGACAAATGGGGATGGCAGGACCAAAACCAGGGGTAATATTTCACTACGGAGGGTAGAGGGCAGGCAGAGTGAAACCATTGATTGCAGTTGTAGCGGTGCACAGAATGATGCCACAAGCTCAAACTGGTGCTACACATTTATTGTAAAATCTGCAAGATATTAAAATATCACTTTAGGTTGACAATCGCAATTTCTGTGCTGTCTGCATTCATCTTACTCTGGAATTCTCATTCTCTAATTCCTCTGTCTCGACTGCACACGATACATAGCGATTACTGACATATGCTGGTGATATACTGGTACTACCACTTCAAATAAATAAAATAAAATGAAATGAAGTTTTCCCAACAACAACGATAATAAAACAATTCGACTGATCAAAGAACGTGAAAAAAGACTAGGATTTCGCAGTAACGACAATCAGTTGCCTTAGTTAATAAAGGGTAACTGGCTTATTGCGCCACACTCTCCCCCTCAAATTTAAATGTCTCCAGACATTTTGCTACCGAGGCATTTCTTTCCCACATACTGGCTTTCCCAACTGAATTCTTATATGGCACTACTCTTAAGAGGCGTACGTGAAAATCAATGTCTCTGTACTCCGTATACAGTAATATCCATGAGTTACTTTGTACCTTGTACCCCATACAGTTGTACCATAGCACTCCAGTTTCAATAAACTCTATCATTTCAGATAAGCATTTCAATGTAACAAAACTCCCATTACGGCCACACAGTTCTTTTAGTCTGTTACCAGCGTTTCAGTTTACAGAATCAGTCCAGTATGTTTTCCAGGCAATGTCTTTTGGTTACTTCAAGTATCGACATAATACTCAGGTTTTCTTTTTTTTTCTTCTCTTGACTCTACGTTGAGTGTCTCTTTCGTGTCTCTATCAAGTGTGATATCAGCCTGTTACTTTAATATCCAGCATTGTCCATGGCCGCCAGAGTCCCTGACTGGATGAAGGCATACTCACTTGCAGCTCTCCAACTCCAACTTCTACCATAGATGGCTCACCAAGGGCCCCGTAGGTCAATATTCTAGGGCGACGTCTCTCCCTCTGTGGATAGGTGGTCGTGGGCGGTGATGCAGGTTCATCTTCCCCTGACGTTGGCTGTTCGGGACATTCTAGAAGATCCTTTCTAAGTTCCGATGTCTTGTCACCCCTGTCCTCCTCCTGTGTAGAGTCCACAATGCCCGCCTCTGTGTCCTGCAATGCTGGCTCCTCCTCTCGACATTCCATCTCTGGCACAAAGGGCTCTGCCTCTGGGTTCAGGATTATAGTTCTTTGATTCTGCTGATGGCAATTTGGAAAACGGCACACAAACTCACCATCATCACTGCTTTCACAATCGAGGCATTCTGTTTGTCTATCCGTCTTTGGTCCTCTTTCCCTCCTCTTTGTGGTGCTTCTTGTCTTTTCTTGCGCTGAGTCTGTTCGAGGGTCGCCCAAAGGTAAGCTATCACATGGGAGTAGAAGGTTTCTATGCAGCACACGACCTTTGCCACCTCCCTCAGGTATCACCTCGTACACGGGACTGTCACTGCTCCTTCTTTTTACAACCACATGGACCCTACTCTCCCAGTAGGAGCGTAACTTACCCGGTCCCCCTCTTTCAGACAAATTACGGACGAGCACTCGCCCACCGGGTTGAAGGTCAAGTCCATGAACCTTTTTGTCGTAACATCTTTTACCTCGGGCAGCTTCTCTGGCAGCTGTTTTGGAGGCAATCTCATATGCCTGTCTCATCCTGGTTTGCCAGTTTTCAACATAATCTGAATAACTCTCTTGTCTTTCCGTGGATGGTATGTTGAAAAGCAAATCAATTGGTAGACGGGGAGAGCGGCCGTAAAGCAGAAAATAGGGGGAGAACCCTGTGGCCTCACTGCGGGTGCCGTTATATGCATGCACCATTTTCATCAAAGAGCTCTTCCAGTCTGCTTTTTCATGGTCAGTGAGTGTGCGAAGCATTGATAGTAGTGTCCTGTTAAAACGCTCCACCTGTCCATTACCTTGTGGGTGATAACAGGTGGTATGAGAGCCTCTTACACCACAACATTTCTGTAGCTGGGCCATAAGATGATTTTCAAATTCTCTCCCCATGTCGTGGTGAATCTTTTCCGGAAAACCAAAATGAAGGGCAAAATCATTAAACAACTTATCAACAACAGACTTTGCAGATTTATTTTTGGTGGCATATGCCTGTGTGAACCGGGTGTAATGATCCATCACTACAAGAATGTACTGAAACCCTTGTTTGCAAGTCTCCAAATGCAAGAAGTCAATTGACACCAGCTCAAATGGGCGTGTCGTCACGATGGGTATGAGAGGAGCTCTTGGTGGCCTTTGGGGTCGTTTGGCCTTCAAACAGTCACAACCATTAGTCACAAATTGCTCTATGTCACTCTGCATCCGGGCCCAATAAAAGCGGTCTCTGATCAGATTTTGGGTCCTTTCTACTCCAGGATGTCCCATTTCCTTATGGAGCTCCTGGAATGCCGTCTGATGGTGTTCTCTGGGTAGAACAAGCTGACATCTTTCCCCAGCTTTTCTATAGAGGACACCATTGTCGCTAATAAACAGTTTGGGCCACTGCCTCAACAATGCTCTAACATCTGCTGGCTCAGTCTTAAATGACTGTCGGGGAGGTTGGGGGTTGTTACGTTTAAGCTGGAGAACCCGACCAATGACAGGATCTCTCTCTTGGCTTGCTCGGATCTGTTCTGGTGTTAGGGGTCTGCTTAGGGTAGATGGCAGCCTATCTCCCACTATCTTCACTGTATCTACATTCACTGTCATGGCCCACCCAAGCGGGGTATTTTCCTGCACCATCACTCCCTGCACAGAAGCACGGATAACTTCCTGGTCAACTCCCTCGGTACATTCCCCCATTAGCTTGTTTATGTCTACTGGCATGCGGGAGAGGCCATCAGCGTCAGCATTATTTTTCCCTGGACGGTATTTTATGGAGAAATTGAAGTCGGCTAGTTGAGCAACCCACCGGTGGCCTGTAGCGTTGAGTTTAGCAGTAGAGAGGATGTATGTAAGAGGGTTATTGTCAGTATATACTGTGAAGTGAGGGGCATAATATAAATAGTCCCGAAAACGCTCACAGATGGCCCATTTCAATGCTAAAAATTCTAATTTCCCTGAGTGCATATAGTAATTTTTCTCAGGTGGAGTTAGTGTTCTGGAGCCATATCCAATAACAACCATTGTCCCCCTCTGCCTTTGATAAAGCACAGCCCCTAAACCCTCTTGGGATGCATCAACATGCAGAATGAACGGCTGCGTGTGATCAGGGTAACCGAGGATGGGAGGCTCAGTCAGCTTGTCAATCAGGAAGTCCAGCGTTTCTTGATGACTATGTGTCCAATGTATTGGAGTGTTAGATGGAAGATTACCTTTGTTCCTCATGATGCCCCTCTGTTTCTTTGTCTTGGGCTCCACTGGTGGTGTCTGGTCAGCAGATGATGAGAGCAGCTGATACAGTGGTTTAGCTAGTCGGGAGAAGTTTGGGATATATGCCCGATAATATGAAAGAAACCCTAGCATTCTTCTCAACTCACCCACCGTGGCAGGAATTCTCTCCTTCAATGCTTGCACTGGGGCCACTTCAGCAGGGTCCATCGTGTACCCCTCACTGGACACCAGACGACCCAGGAATCTTACCTTCCGCTTGAACACTTCGCACTTGCGGGGACTCAACTTAACCCCATGTTGTTGGTATCTTTGTAACACAGTTCTCATATGACTGACATGATTTTCAAAGCTGGGACTGTGTACGAGATTGTCGTCAAGATATGGCTGACACATGACATCTCTCAGACCCATCAGGCACTCTTCCATGTTTCGCTGGAACTCGGCTGGGGCTGAACTCAAGCCAAAAGGGATTCTGGTCCAGTGGTACAGGCCCCAGGGTGTTATGAAGGCCGTCAGGGGTTGGCTTTCCTCGTCCAGGAACCCCTGGTGGTAAGCCTTCCCCTGATCCAGAACAGAGAACCACGAGCTGCCCGTGAGAGAGTCCAACATATCTTGAATTCGCGGGATCGGATGGCGATCAGGGACTGATTTCCGATTTAATTCCCTGTAATCACAACAGAGTCTCAAGGTCCCGTCTTTCTTCCTCACACATACCATTGGCGATGCATATGGTGATCTGGACGGAGTTATCCAACCACGATTCAACAGGTCTTGCAGATATTCTTTGACTTCTTGATGCAGTGGTTTCGGAATCGACATATACGTTTTCTTTACTGGAGTGGTGTCATGGAGACTGATATGTAATTTCAAGGAGGGAATACAACCTATGTCGTCCTCATCATATGCAAAAGCATTACATTCCTCTCTAAGTAACTTTTTCACTGTCTCTCTTTGGACCTCACAGAGGTGGGAAAGGTTGACGGGAGGATCCCACTGATTTGGTTTCCCTGTTTGTGATTGGCTGTTAGTCCATTCCTTTCTCTGTTCAGTTAGTTCTGGGGTGCTTCGTCCACACACTTCATTAACCCTGCCGATTCCTGTCTGTTCTACTCTTACGGGGTAGGCAGTCTTGATTGTTTGGAGGTGGGCCAAAACAGTGCGTCGGTTTACAGTGATATCCTGTTTGCTGGTGTTTGCAATGGAAACTGGCACATACATACTGTCTGTTGGGATTCTGATTAAACCTTCCCCAATAGCAACCCCTTCAGGTAGTGAAGGCTCTTCATTCGGGACTAACAGGACGTCCTGACCTTTGAACTGTGCCCCAATGCTTGCTTTTACATGGACAACGGTGACCTGCTCAGCTGCTAAACGAATTCTCCTCTTCCCAGTGTACACAAGGCCCACTTCTAAACTTATCTCTGGGGTCTGAACGAGTTTAAGCACTGCCTTTGCAGTTGTGAAAGTCACAGAGAAGGCTCTACTCACCTGGAGGGCAGTGGCTGGCCTTGATTGTGGCATTTCCCCATTTAGGATAGTCTCGATCACATTGAAGCCGATTATGGGCTGTTCGGCAACATTTGGATCACTTGACACTAAAGTTGGGACTAGTAATGGCTCCCCAGAGGCGGGGTCTTTGCCTAGTCTGAACTCCACCTCTATCCAACCCAGGAATGGTATCTCAGTTTGATTTGCTGCAAGCCCAACCAGTGTGTCTGAGTCTAACAGTTCATTCAAGGGTCTCACCGCAACATGGGGTAGGTTTTCTTTCCTCCATTCCTCATTAATGAGACTCGCTTGGGCACCAGTATCCCATAAGGCTTCCACAGGGATTCCATCAAGCTGACAATGAACGATGCATCGCTTACCAATGAGGTCTAGGAGTTTGGACTGCCGTCGGGGTGAAAGATAACTGGCATTGCTTTGGAGAGGAGAATTACCTTGGGGAGCATCTGTCTGTGTGGCGGGACTAAGTGGAGGTTCAGGTTCATGGGCTACTGAGGGTCCCAGCTCAGCAGCCCTCTCCCGTTTCCCTGCTGCTCTCTGCTGCGTCGACAGCCCCTGGAGAGGTGCCCTTCCTGGCCACATCTATAACAGTGTCTGCATGACTCACCCATCTGGGCCTCTTGGCAAGCTCTGCATCCGCTTGGTCTTTTACGGTTGTTTACGATAGCTTTGTCGGTTTGATTTCTCTTATTTACTTCTACAGTTTCCAAAACTAATTTTTTCATTTCCTGCACCTCCGCTTTGAGTCCTTCAATGAGATGACTCGCGTTTGAGTCTAGCTCGGTGCCTCGTCCAGGATTTTTCTTACTCTTTGCGTTTGCAGTATCCCTGATGTCATCTTTTGGCCCCACTTCTCCTTTAACAGATGTCTGTGGATCACGAGGGTACCCATCAGCTTGTATCTCACTGAGTCTAGGAGCCCTACTCATCACCGCTTTTTTTAGTTTTTGTTGCCGTTCTTGTTCCAGGTTTGCAGCCTCATTCACTCGCTCTATCAACACTTCATCTGTCACACTAAGATCACTAAGGTAAGGCTTAATTTGAAATTTCACTGCATCACTTAGCAGTCCAGTCTCCACAGAGCGGAGGAATTTTCTCTGGATCAGATCCGGACTAAATTGCTCACCTTCCTCCTCGCTGCCCAAGCTCCACAGCAACTTTTCTTTTAATTCAATTGCCCTGAAAAGAAAACTTTGGGCTGATTCCTTGGGGTCTTGTGAAACATTCATTAACCTACGTAATAGATCTGATGATGAATCTATCTTAAAGTGACCTCTGAGAATTGTTTTCAAACTGGAGAGTGTTAGGTCTCTTTTAATTTCCAGCATATCCCTCAGATGAAGGCCTGGGGTGACTGCACGGATAACTGCTTCAAGGATTTCGGGTTCAGAATAACCCTTGCGCTGTCCCGATTCAAGCTGGTTAATAAGACTAGTATAAGAAATTTTGTCCTTTTGTCCTGCTTCACCTATCTGCCCACAAATCCGAAATTCCCTTCTAAGAGTCACTTCTGGAAACGCAGGTAATGCTACAGTGGTTGTTTTTGCATTGGCCACTGATGTCCTGCTCTGAAGTCTCTCCTCAAGCGCAACAATCTCCTCCTCTAGCAGTCGGCTAGCTTGGCTTTGTTCTTGTTGCAACTTAGAATATTTCATTTTCAGAGAGTCTAATTCACTTGTTTCACTGGGCACAGCTTCTGGCACAGTTAAATTTGGTTGTTTAAGGGAGGCAACAAATGTCAAGAGGCGCTGCAGATACTGCTCAAACAACTCAGAGTCCTCCTCATCTTCAATGTCATCCAGTGTTCTATCAGCTAACCTAATTAGGGCGCGTCGGGCTTGACTGTCAAACCCTCCAGAAGGCTCACTGCACTTGAGATGTGAACAAACAGAGATGAGCTCTGACTTCTCCAAGGTGAGCAGTACTGTGCTGACTTCATCCCTTAACTGCTCCATGACTCTCTCCGTTAGTGCTGATCCAGGTGCGTCTCTTCCAGATGGATCACTGACTGGATCTTACTGCTAGGCTGGCTCGCCAAAATATGTAGCGGTGCACAGAATGATGCCACAAGCTCAAACTGGTGCTACACATTTATTGTAAAATCTGCAAGATATTAAAATATCACTTTAGGTTGACAATCGCAATTTCTGTGCTGTCTGCATTCATCTTACTCTGGAATTCTCATTCTCTAATTCCTCTGTCTCGACTGCACACGATACATAGCGATTACTGACATATGCTGGTGATATACTGGTACTACCACTTCAAATAAATAAAATAAAATGAAATGAAGTTTTCCCAACAACAACGATAATAAAACAATTCGACTGATCAAAGAACGTGAAAAAAGACTAGGATTTCGCAGTAACGACAATCAGTTGCCTTAGTTAATAAAGGGTAACTGGCTTATTGCGCCACACAGTTGATGGCCTAAATGCGCCCAAGCTTAGCAAAGTTTACATAGCTAAAAGTACAAATTGAGGAGCTGTGCAGGCTAGGGAAAAGGTTTTGGGTTTAGCTGGGTAAAAAGGGACTAGGAGCTACAGTGGTTCAAACTGAATCCAGCGTCAAATGGGGCTTGCAGCATTAATAGTCCAGAATGAGTTTAAATTCAGATGGTGTTGACTGGAATGGAAAGTCGAGGGGTTGGCAGAGATAGGCCAATCCAGGGAGGTTCCAGGATTCTTTATGGCATCACAGAGGTGCTGCAAGGTCGAGCTGAGTGAGACCCCCCCCCCCACTGAAGTAGGCAGAATGGCAGAGCCTCAATGACCATGGTGCTTCCTCCTAGTGGGCCAGGATGGAAGGGCAGGGTGTTTAAACAATGCCAGTTGGAGGCCATGCACTGTTGGTTTGCAGAAATATTGAAACAAATGTTTGTTCAGGATGTTGTGAGGACCTCCAACAGACTTAGTGCATGGCAGCATAGTGAAGGAATGGAATAAAGTGAACCAGCACCATTATGAGGGCAGGCTGAAAAGCCCAGACTCAAACACAACAAGAGTCATGGAAAGAAAACAACAAGGACAGATCAGTCCACAAAAAAAAAAAAAAATCTAAAATGGGAGGCACGCCATGCCTAGCTTGGCCTAAAAAGTATGTTTTGAGTCTAGACTTGAAGAAGACGAGAGCTTCTGCTTACTGTAAAAGTTTAAAATTGTTGCACTGGAGATGGGTTCAGTTGCAAAAAAGCTCTTCCCCCTCTGCTGTTTCATTTACTGTTGGAGTGACTAAAAAGCCTGCACAAAGTGAACGAAGAAATCTTAGGGGAAAATGTGCAGTAATTAGATTTTTATGGTATATTAATGTTTGGGCATTATGTGTATTATAAGTTAACAGCAGTATTTCGAAATCCAATCTACATTTCGTTGGTCACCAGTGCAAGGAGGCCAGAACATGGAAATGTCCAGGTCTCGTTACAATGATAGCGGCTGCATGTTTTATCAAATGGACTCTTTTTAACAATGTTTTTTTTTTTTTTATGCTGCCGTATAGCTCACTTAAGGGACTGCGCTGCAGTGCAGAAGTGACTGTCACGTCGCAGGTTCGAGCCCCGGCTGTACCAACCGGCAGTGGTTGGCAGCTTTTTCAGAGTAGCGCACAATTGGCCATCGCGCTACAGGGTTTCAAATTGGGAAGGGACTGCCGGATTTGGGATGCAAACAGCTTTGTTCTTTGCTCAAGCGCCTCCTGTTGGCCAGACAGGCGCTCGTCAGGAAGATTCTGTGTTTGTTCATGTCCAGGTATCCTCTGCCCTCGTTCTGAACTTGCGAAGATTCAACCAATGAGTGTATAAGAAGCAGTGGCTGACAGGCACGTGCTTCGGAGGAGAGTCGTGAACTGTCTTCACTATCCTGAGTTGGCAGCAAGGGGTCGCATACGAGCAAGCTTTGTACATAGTTCACCAATTGGGCATTCCAGATTCGGGTGGGATTGGAGATACCAAATAAAAAAAATAAAAAAAAAAACAATGTTTTTTTTTCTGCACCGGGATAGGAGTATGGTGGAGTAATCCAGTCAAGAGGTAAAAAAAGCAAGCAGTAACTTCTCTGTATCATGCAAAGACAATGAATTGACTTTGAATGTAATCTGTCACGCGAAAAATTAGTTTCGCGTCCGGTGTGAAAGCGGCTTATCGCGCACATTTTCAGCGAGCAAACACTGGTCATTCCGACGTTATAACTAAACCATTACCACGGGCAATTTCTCAAAAGGTCGTTTAGCCTGGAGCTTTCATCCCTTCGTCATATACCAATGCAGAAGCTGTTCATTACTCCACGCTAATGACACACCACAGCTATGCTCATGAACCAGCAGCTCCTAATACACACCTGCGCAGTCCATAAGCTGTTTGTCCACTGTTTGCTGCTCCTCACTGTCCATGTTTCCCTATAAACTCAGACCCACCGGATTTCTACAGTCTCCGGTCTACACTTGGGCATGTCGACCCGTTCTACAAATGTGTCTTTATGGGGTGGATTCTAGCTTTCCCTCAATCCTAGCTATAGAGTAGAAACACCGGTGTACTCACCATAGTAGCTGTAGGTAGACAGCAAATTCGAGCTTGAGCTGCCAGACTTTCGCACTGCGTCCTCCACTTTCGCAGTTACGTTTATTAGAACAAGTTCATTTCATTAGATCTATACACTTGTACTGCGTTTGATTGTGGAATTTGCCAGTCAATTCTTTCTCAGATGGCAGACACGTCACAGTTTCACTCCAGGGAGGCGGACCCGGAAAACTGTGTTCTGCTGCCTCGTCCCGCCTAGATCCGACCTCCACAGAGCTGGCCAGTCAGAAGACAGTGGGCACATGGGGAGGGGGGGCCATAGCGGAAGAGCCACCCCAACAAGGCGATTCAGGCAGAGACTACAATGGACTACAAATGGGGTTTTTTGAGGATGGCAGTATGAGCTAAATAAGGACCCTGTTTTGGACTTTGAACGATCAGGAGTACTCTAGGGGAGTCCCAGATCAAAATATAACCTTGGAAATCTAGCAAAATAGGTCCCCTTTAACGTCAACATGAAAAAATAATACTACTAACGCTGAAAGGAATGCTGCCTCTTAATTCAGGCACTCTGATGTTGAAAAGATAAAAAAATAACGCAGCCTGAGAATGACACATCACATCTGCTGAAAATGCTTTGCTGCATCAAGTACTGCAACTCCTTCTTCTTCCAGATTGAAAATGCAGGTGGTCTTAGCAATGCAGTCCTTTTCCACAGAGTGTGTGTTTGTGTGCGTGCGTGCGTGCGTGTGTGTGTGTGTGTGTGCGTGTGTGTGTGTGTGTGTGAAGGAAAGAGGGAGAGAGAGAGAAAAACTGAATAAAAAATATTTTAAACGGGTGGTGGAAAACAATCCCACTGAACAGTTGGCAAATGAAAATTCATTCTGTATGTATTTATGCATTAGAGGGCATATATTACCAACTGTGCATATGCATGCATATGTATGAGGTCATGGAGAGGTGGTGCCCTATTCTGTGCCATATAATCCAATTTTTTTTTTGATTTGGACAGTGTCTAAAAGGAGGGTTTACTATTATGTCTGTAGACAACTGAAAGAGAAGACACCAGTCCTCTGTCTCTGCCCAATAGACAGCATCCACTTTTGACAAATATGGGGTAGATAGTACGCTGGGGGAAACAGATCAAGCCAATCCATCAATGTGAAAAGGTTAGAGTGCACTGCTACGTCAGGGTAGGCGGCACACGCCAACCTGTCCGCTAATTAATCTCTGGATGAAAAGCTAGCTTCCATTCCTCATTAGGACCGCCTTCAACCTTCTTTATATTCATAACAGAACCTTTCACCAGCCGGAGGGAAATAGCAACTAGTGCAATAGGCTATTATGGATATGGCATGATCAGTAGATATTCATGTATTAATCAACCTGCAATGCCGCAGGCTAAGGCCTCTTGCAAAATATAGAGACCCCTGGTCGATAGACACAAGCACAACAGATTCAAAGGCAGCGCGGTCAAGGGTCTGGCTGAGTATCATTAACCTGGCGAGCCCACTATGCCCTGATCTCCATTTACGGTTTTCTCATGGTATTCTTCGAGGAGAAGATCCACAATGGGCCTATTTAGCTTGGACAGCTATTCTGAAGAATCATAATCTTTGGCACCAGAATAACTTGGTCCTCCTGAGAGGCAACGGCAATTTTGCAGTATTGACCAGTATGAGATTGTTATGGATGTCATAACCTGGCTTGAAAAATGAACATAAAAAACACTCCTTAAATACAGTGGGAGGCAACACAAGGAAATTACTGGACAAAAATTGAGTTAAACAAGAACACGCTCAAAATAAAGCAACAGATATAAAATAAATGAAATTGTAACATACTCAGAATACAGGAATAAACATGGCAATCAGTATGCATGATCAGGAATGAGTAAAATGTTCTATTGCAAATGTTGCTGAATATAAGAGAGCGCAAACATCAGGCCACACTCGAATGGGCAAAAGAGGGTTTAATAGAGCACTACTCAACTGAGGGCAGCTCTTCCTTGCTTTCGCCCACCAGCCTTCAAGTTCAGGACAAAAGGGCACCTCGCAAAACTGTATAAGTGGAGCTGGGATGCACTCACTTGAATTACGATGTAATTTGGAGCTCACGCCTGAAACATTTGAAATCCAGATATCATTTTTTCCCCCTCTACCTGATACAGATTTTTCGGATGGCCCATTGACTTTTATTTTGAGGAAAATTGAAACCAAACTGCTGTGTGAATCTCTGAGGGAGAGCAGCAAGGCAGGTAACACTGCTGCGGATATTGCCTTAAGCGAGGACCTCCACCAGTACCACTACACTAAATAACCTGCCGTTAAAATGGATTACAGGCATCTGCCTCCTCTGAACAAGGGTAGAGAATGTAAAGGCATATGAGGCTCTCGCATTAAAATGTGTTTCGGTGCGCTCACCCTGTGGAGGGAATGACCACTGTAAATATTATGAGACTAATGGAACGTGGCTTTGAGAACAGAGACTCTAGGGGTTTAGCGTGTCTCTGACCACTTAGTCTTCTCGCGTCAGGCTCAAGGTGATTTGATTTTACAGGTGTACTCTGCGAGAGGCTGGGCACAAATTGCTTTGTCTTCAGTGATCAACCAACCGAAAAAGCTGCTCATTGAAGGAAGAGGTGATTGTTTTTACAGGATTAGTTCGCCAACCTGTTTTACACTCTTTCGGCACATGAAACGCACACATACACATAGCTAGATTCAAAGCACCTTTGTTTATGACATGGCACAAAATGAGGCATTGTCACAAAATGGGTTTGGGCGGAGGGAGTGGTTAAGACGAGCTGAATAGCTGTTGAGCCAAAGACCCATCCATCTAAAGGAAATGGGTTTGCCTGGAGGTGAGCCGGGTGTCTGGCACATAACTTCTCAGTCTTGTATTTTCAAGCAGTGGGTGGGAAGTAGAAGAGGAAATCAGGCTGCCCACACAAGCACTTTCAATTTCTTTCGTTAATTTGACGCAAATCTGTGACAAACCCGTCCTCTTGAGTCAAGTACATTGAATTATGCATTGCCGAAAAGGAAACCTGGTGTTTTCAAATAAGAACAGTCCTCATCAATGCGTGCAGTACTCTCCTAACATATTTTCTAAGCTGTGGTTTATCTGTCTTTTAGCATCTGTCCGTCATTCAGTATAACAAACCCTCAGTGCATTTCCCCAGGCCGGCATTTCTTCACTGTATTTGTTTCTTTTCCTCTTGTTTGTTTGTTTGCATTTATTTTTTGCATCTGTTTTAAAAGGCTTACAAGTTGCCCTGCGGCATAACTTACACAAGGTCAAGGATGGAAATACAGTGAAGGTTTATTACTGACTCCACTTGTTGTTATGTTGTACCAATGCACCGACACAAAAAGCTTCATGGAGGAAGCCCTGGGATTCCTCAGCTCTTTCCCTCCAAGCAAAAGATGCAAAGAAAAAAGACAAAATATCTCTAGATTTCCATGGGAAAGGATGAACATGTAGCTATTAAGAAAACAGCAAACAGTCCTGCCTGTCTTTAATATCAGTAACACCCACAATTGCCCCAGAAAGACTCAAATGCACTTCATTGCATACATATATTTGCATAGTTAGTCACTAATATCTGCACATATTATTACAAAACTAGAAAGATAAAGGAGTCTTTGATGAATGATAGCCCAGTCTGTCAGTCACGAGTATCCAGAAGAGCAGTATTTTTGCGATCAATCCAGGCAGGCCACAATAATCTACCAGTGATGGCAGACGACTGTGAATACCAGAGTTCAGCACATAGTCAAAAAATAGCTGGAGTGCCATTCGCAGCAATCTTGGATGGGTAGGACAGTATAGTGCAATGCAAGCCTTTGACCTCAGTTCTGTTACTTGTCTTACAAAAGTCAGAACTGGGAGGCAAAGCAGACAGCAGTGATCACAGACATGAGACACACAAGCTTACGGATTCTCGCTTGAGGCTGCCAGATTTACATTTTGAATGTTACATTGTGAAACTCTCAGAAAGGTTGCCGGGTTGATGAATTATTAATCAGAACACAAGTCCATTTATTTGTCACAAATTAATATATACCATAATTCACCATCATCTACCACGCATTTAATTTTGTGTCAGGATGGGCGGATCTTATTCCAAGCAAATAGTGAGCTAGAGCCAGGACACATAACTTGGGCAGTTTGACTATCTGTCGCAGGGAGCACGCCGCAGATGCCCAGAGGAGACCCACGCAAACCCATCAGATTGACTCTAGGAATGATTTCAACCCAAAACATTCTTGCCATGAAACATTGTTCATACTACCATAAACTGCCAGCAACCAGCAACCCATAGCAAAAATTATGGAATCACCGCGCACAGAGGATGTTCATCCAGCTTTAATACTTCATAGCAAATAAACAAATCACAGATATGATGCAAAACAAATTTTGTTTATTAACTTAGCATTTGGGCTTCATGAAACACATCTCGAATTCAATTACTGTAACTAATGGCATATTTTTTTCATAATCAAATCGAAGAAAAAAAAATATGGTATCACTGTGTGCTGAGGAAGCCTCTTGAAAACAAGACATCTGGCAGACCTGTTTTCACCAAAGAGACCAATAGACTGCTAGAAACATCCACATCTCTCTCTCTCTCTCTCTCTCTCTCTCTCTCTTTCTCTCTCTCTCTAATTTCAGTTTGAACACGATTGCTGAGTTACAAACACATCAGCAACCAGTAGCAGTCCTGTGGAATGCTGTAATGACCGTTGATGTTTTTGTATCTAGATTGATACACTGAGAGATAAGGGAATACGGTGCTACAAAGCAGATGCTCTAAAAAGAAAAAGTGAATCCTGCGTTATCGATCGTGGTGCTGATGGTAGTGTCTGCCTCAGCAGCTGGTCGAAGATTTTTTGTCATTTCGTAGGGGTGAACAGCTTGGTACAAATGTTCCCTGACACATCGTGTTAATTGAGCTAAGTCTGTTCCAGTGGCCCACTGGCAACCCATTAGCACCCTCCACTGTCTGACCTCACAGTCTCCAGGGAGCTAAGTTCAGCCATCATCCAGTCTTGTAGCTATTTTTGAAACATTGCAATAACATGACAACTGCCCTTGTTCACCAACAACAGCAGGCTCATCTGACAATCCCCAGCTGGACTGTCGTCTTGCTTTGAACATCATCTGGGATTAAAGTTAAGGACCCAGCTGAGCCTGCATGAATCCCAAAATACAGCACATAAGATCGTTGGCGACAGACTCCACGACACAAAGACCAGCCAAATCTGACAACTCTCATTTGGGAAAAAATAGAAAGTGACTAACAAAAGCTTTTGGAAAATTTGTCATGGGGTGCCATACTTTGCCATTAAGATGAGAGCCGAAATGACTGAGAAGAGATTCAATTCAGAATGAATCCTCCTGGACTGAAACGGAAAGGATGTGTGAATGTTGGAAGGATGTGTAAATATTGGTTCTTGGCAACGGCTGCTTATGGTAATACATGTGAATAGAAAGGGTTCTTTTTGCTGCATTTTGTTTCTTTTTTTTGTTGTTTACTGTTTACAAGCTGTGAACTTAATTATCATGGTAAGCAAAAGAGAAACTAAAAACTGCATCCTACTCCCTGAAAAATGGCTGTACAGTTCTTTTACAAACAGTGAATAGACATGAAACAGGAAAAAAGCTGCCAGTATTTTGTATAGATTATGCCTCTATGACTCTGATCTCTGGAAGACAACAGTCATTCTCCAATTGCCAGCGTACTAAGAGCAGGATTTGTGATGACAATGTCAACATGTTTAGATGTGGGGGTAACACATGTGCTGAAGAATGCAGCGTTAATATTTTTTTCTTTTTACAACGCATTTATAGCCTTCATTTTGTAAACCTAAAAAAAAAATAAATAAATTGAGCATGTTCTGTCCACAGTAATGGCAAAAACATGCGTGAATTTGGTTATCTTTACTCTGTAACAGTACTCAACTCCGTTTGCAGTCTGTATATTTTCAATGGAGACGGTGATAATGTGAAGGATTCACATAGTCAGTTGATTATTAATCACAGTGTGGATAAACTTCCATTACAACAGCAGACCCAGTTGTTCGCTCCATGGCATGAATTTATGAACGGGCATATATTTCAGCGAGTTTTACTGCGAAATACATGGTGTGAATTATCACAGAAAGGACAGATAGAGAAATTTATTTGGTTAATAAAAATGAAAAATTATGAACATGGTCCAAAATGTGCCACCGCAGTTGGTCTTTGTAGTGACCCAGATATGAAGCAACAGGGAATTCAGGCATTTCAGAACAGATGGCACGGGTGGCACGCTGGCACAGTGGTTAGCATTGCTGCCTCACAGCAAGAAGTTCTTGGGTTTGAATCCGTTTTGCGTGGGTTTTTGCCGGGTACTCTGGTTTCCTCCCACAGTCCAAAGACATGCATATTAGGCTAATTGGAGACACCAAATTCTCTATGCCCATAGGTATGAGTGTGAGAGCGAATGGTGTGTGAATGATGTGTGCGCCCTGCGATGGATTGGAAAGCTGTTCAGGGTGGGTCCCTGCCTTTGCCCGTAGTCAGCTGGGATAGGCTCCAGCTCGCCCCGTGACCCTAGTGAGGAATAAGCGGGTATAGAAAATGGATGGATGGATGTCGCTTTGGTGGCAAAACATGAAAATGTCTTTCTCTGGTTTAAGACTCAGTTGAATTGATTATAACAATACAAAAATGACCCCCTCTTGTTGGTCTTATTTGTACTGTGCCGGTTGATTGGGTTCCATTTTGTCACAGGTGTTAACAGCCGATTTCTGAAAGACTTTCAAGGCAACCAACTTCATGACATCATGTTTCACGCCAAGAAAATATGACTGAGTCCTTGTTTTACAAAGTAAATTTCTTTCCTTACAGCCTTTTGCAGTGTTGGTCACAGGCTAATGTTTTTGTGTGAAAAATCCTATGTTAATTATTTATTTTGTTAAAGTTTATGAAGTGATTTGCATCCACCATCTTCTACAGAACAGTATCATTGTTAGTCTATCGGATCCAATGGAGACATTGTGATCACTTTTTTTTTTTTTTTTTTAAATAAATTTGGCATCTCCAATCCCACCCGAATCTGGAATGCCCAATTGGGGAACTATGTACAAAGCATGCTCGTATGCGACCCCTTGCTGCCAACTCAGGATAGTGAGACAGTTCACGGCTCTCCTCCGAAGCACGTGCCCGTCTGCCACTGATTCTTATTCTGATTCTGATTCTTAAGGCGGAGGATACCCGGACATGAACCAATCCGGAGTCTTCCTGACGAGCGCCCGTCCGGCCAACAGGAGGCGCTGGAGCAACGGACAAAGCTGTTATTATTATATACCCAAATCCGGCAGTCCCTTCCCAATTTGAAACCCTGTAGCGCGATAGCCAATTGTGCGCTACTCTGAAAAAGCTGCCAACCCCTGGCGGTGGGTACGCCGGGGCTCAAACGCGCGACGTGGTGATCACCTCTGCACTGCAGAGCAGTGCCTTAACCGTGTGAGCCACCGGCAGCTCATTATGATCACTTTTAATCAAAGAGGTCCTTCATCATGTCACACAACAAACTGATACCGTCTCTGCAGTTTACAGATGTAAACACAACCAATAACCCAATCACCTCTAATGAAATCAAACTCTCTCAACCAGGGCCGGATTAACATGATGTAAGGCCCAGGGCTTTGATCAGGTTATGGGCCCTCCTCCCCCTCCCAACCCTATAGCCAACCTCCTACCTTAACTTTCACTTGCATGGTAGTAAAGTGCAAGCATGCATGTACAGTTTAAGCAGTATACACACACACATATACACACACACAAAGACATGTAATGGGTATGTTGATTAACGTGTTTACCAGAATGCTAGACTCGATTATGGTCCAGATCAGGTGAAGATATCAGATTTGTCAGGAGGGAGATGATCAGGAACAACTAGAACCCATGTGGAGGCAAGCTATAACCACAGGTGAGTGAATGATTTGTAGGCTAATCAAGGAAGGAAAGCACAGTGCAGGTGACATCTAGGCCCACTCTCACAACGCACATAAACCAAGATCAACACTGCAACTGAGCTACAAAATCACACCCGTACATCGTACTCAAATATCCATTCTGAGCTTGACCACATAACATATCTGTTAACCTGTTAACACATAACCTGTCATTAATTAGGACTGGCATTTCCATAACATCAAAATATACGCCACGGTCACACATAATGACTGTGAAGGCAGGGGTCGCTAGAGCACACAGACAGTTTAAGCCTTTTAGTAATGTTGCTGTAAAGTGTAAACTACTATTAACAACATAATATCATAAACAATTCAACTCAGAAAACTGCCTCATAGCTCAAGTTTAATATTCCAGATTAATGATTGTTGTTTTACGTAATCGGGGAGAACTAACAGCACCTGTTAACTGTGGAGTGCTCTTGGAGCGAACCTTTTGTTAATTATGAAAATGACTGAAAACAGGTCAGGACTAATAGGCTAATTGTTTTAAACGGATGTTTTGTTTTGTGCACCCAATTCTCAGTTCTGGCTTCGTCACTGTAGCCTACTGAATTTTGCCCATGATTTCATCGCTATAAGATCGCATATGGAGAGACACAGTGTCTTCAGTGGGACATTCTAAAACGCTTAACGTGGCTTAATGCACCAAAACAGCCACCAATAAGCGCCAAATTCCTCTTGGGCATTTCTTGTCAGGAGCACTTTCTCTGATTAAAAAAAAAGAAAAATTTTAACCGAAGACTGAGTAATATGGTAGTTATCACGTCAAGCGTTTTCCTCAAAATACGCGTCAATGGAGGGGGAAAAGCTTAATGTGATATAGGCCTACCGTCTCTTTTCTTAGGGCTTCGGTTTCCGTTTTTTTTGTTTTTTTTTTATTAGAGAAAGTGTTCCTGACAAGAAAGACTCGAGAGGAATTAGGTGATTATTAGTCGCTGTTTTGAAGCATAAAACTAGGTTAAGCTTTTTCCTCAGAATGCAAGTCAATGGATGGGAAAACGCTTAACGTGATATAACTAGTATATTCCTCAGTCTTCGGTTTAAATTTTTTATATTGGAGAAAGTGCTCCTGACCAGACATGCCTGAGAGGAATTTAGCGCTTATTGGTCGCTGTTCTGGTGCATTAAGCCATTTTAAGTTTTTTTCACGTTAAGCGTTTTAGAATTTCTCACTTCAGTTGCCAATTACGATAACTGGAAAATGCGTCAATAAAGGATAAGAATCAAGAACTCGCCAGGACTAATTCTTAACGGGACGTATCTATTACTATTACAAATTAGCTACCTGGATTTGGCAGCTCTCGGTTCAACGCGGCTACAGCTTCGCTTTGCTGCTGAGGTGGGCACGTTTCAGCGCTAGGCTGGGTGAAATACCCAGTTAATTTAGGGATCTTTCTAAGTAGAGCAGCTTCTCTGGCTTCTTTTTATTTTATTTTTTTATGTTTGTGACTGCCACTTAACATGACTGCCTCAGAAAAAGTTACTAACGTAGTATAGCTGTGTCATTACCCGGTGCGGTGCACCGCCGAATAACTGACCAAGGCCTCAGCATGTCACGCTGCACGCACCTAACAACCAATGTAATCGGCAGCCGGCCATTGGACAATGATATTAACAAACAAACAAACAAACCAAAACCACGTTGAATTTTTTTATTGGACAAAAAATGACCTGCCCCCACACCTCCCTCAGACACAGGTCAGGCACTGTCTCGCAGACTGGCACAGGGTGGAATTGATGGTATTCGATCCGCGTCATCAACGTTCGATGCGGCCATATTGTTGACATCCCCACTAATATTCCTGACTAGACTATTAAGAGGCTTCTACGTCACATTCTTTAGCGATCGTATCCAAAAGCGCCAAAATTAAATCCTCGTTCTGTAGCTACACTGGCAAAACGTCGGTTTTGGCGTCAGCATTGAGATTTTGTATTTTTGTCTTAAGACGCCATAAAATGCCCGGTTAGCACTCTCTTATTGTACAACAGAAATAGCCAGTTAAGACGCCATAAAATTCCCGGTTAAGACACAGAAATACAAAATATTAATGTGGACACAAAAACCGGCATTTTGGACTGACGCAAGTTTACAGAACGAGGATTTAATTCAGGCGCTTTGGGAGGCAGCCAATGTTAGCTTAGTTATATGAAATAGTTATACGACTCCCTACGCCTTCAGCTCCTGCGCCGTGTAGGCGTACACAGTGAGGATTAAATAGTGGCAAATATCGGGGTAATCCACGGCTGGCAGCAAAGACATATCTCGGCTAAATGCTGCTGAGTCTAATTTATATGGATCGACGCCAATCAAACAAGTTTTCTTGTCGTAGCGCGATGAAGATGCCATGACGGCTCGTTTAACTCAATTGAAATCTTCGCTCTGCTCCTCAACAATATGGCCGCATCGAACGTTGATGACGCGCATCGAATACCATCAATAGTTTACTGGAGAAGAAAGAAAAATGTCTCAATAGCCTACCCACCGACGGGCCCCATTAGAGCACTGGGCCCAGGGCTTCAGCCCCGCAAGCCCTTGCATTAATCCGCTACTGCTTTCAATTTCAACCTCATTCTATAGCTTATGGTATATGTCAGCTCTTCACCATTGTTCACTAAGTAGAAGAATAGTACTAAAGGAACAGAGCATTAATAATGATTTAAATTAAGCAGAAGAATTGATTGATTGCATGAATGCTGCTTTTGAAAACATATGGCGGACCTTGGTGGTTCATGTAGTATAACATTGTGCTGGACAGATGTAATGTGCTCTATTGGAATTTCCCATCCAATGATATACCTCACTGGTCTTTACTGCCCAACAAAGCCTATGTGCAGTATTTTCAAATTTGGTAAAATCTATGTTTCAATGTTTTGAAAGTATGAAAGGTTAGGATTTATTTGAATAGAAATAATACTATGGAAAGTCAGTTAATCATAATCTATCATTGATGGGCTAATTATTCATTTGTTGGGACAACGAACAAACCGTGAAGCAATTCTTCACTGCTTAGATCATTTTATAATTACTGTGCTTTGTAAGGCAGTACAGATAGATCAATAGATATAGTTTATTGAACACTGTGGGATGGTTTGTCCTCTGCATTTTACCCATCTTATTGTTAGGAGCAGAGGGCAGCCACAGAACAGCTCCAGTCCTAACGCTGTTGCCTTGCTCAGGGGTAGGCCTAATGGTAGGAGTGTTCCTGACACCCATGTTTTATTTTTTTTCCGGGTGGGAAAAAACTCTGAAGAAACCCACACAAACAAGAGGAGAACGTCCAAACTCCGCACAGAAAGGCCCCAGGCCAGATTCAAACCCAAAACCATCTTGCTGTGAGGAGGCAGTGCTAACCACTGCGCCTTCTCCCATGCAACAGATTGAGAAAAAGAAACACAAAAGATGTTCTCATGTATATGATTTTATTCATAATGTTCAGTTGAGTATTAGTTCAAAAATGAGAATATATTGTCTTTGTCTTTTGTATTTAAAATTTTAGCTATCCAACGAAAATGAAAGAAATATGCTTCGTTCATTTAATTGGTATTTTCCTGTAAAATGAAAATACTTGTTTCACGGACAATTTTAATGATTTAAAGAGGCTGTTTTCCGTTTTTCAACAGTGAATGCACTTAACATTCTGAAAGAAAGCTTATTCAACCCACTGGTTCCTCCAGGTACTTCGGTTTCCAGTCACAATCCAAAGACATGCATGATGGGCTAACTGGAGACTCTAAATTACCCATAGGTTTGAGTATGTCAGTGAATGGTGCGTGCAGCATATAAGCGAGCTGTAAACGGAGTGTCCCAGCCATTCAGCCACAGTCAGCTTCCTCACTAGTTCCCCGTGACCCTAACGAAGAAAATGCAGTATTGATAATAAATGGATGGGAAGCATTAACTGCTGAGCACTGTGAGCTCAGATTGTCACGACCCCTCCTCGGGTGTGTTTTTATGCCTCAGATCTGTACTCATCTACTGCTCAGCCCCTGTCATTCTGCCACCTTATTTCTTTAATACCATTCCCCCACTACCCTGCATTTTCCCCACTTACATCAGCTTTTGTGTGCTAATGCTGGAAAAATTGCATTGGTGCCTGTCCTGTTTTGTTCACACCTGTATTTCGGTGTTCCTGCTTGCGTATTGCTGTTTTGTCCCGGGACTCTTTTTCTCTGGTTTTGTTTTTGATTTCATTGCTCGCACTGTATTGTCTCAGTTGTTTTTTTTAAATTTGACATCTCGTATGACACCTCCATCTGGAATATCCAGTGAGAGAACTATGCACAAATATGCTTCTTTGCAAGTCATCCTGGGAGAAAGCTGCCAGTCCGTAGTTCTCCACTGAAACCCAAAACTGCCCATCTGCTGCTGCTTCATTTCACCCGCGGTCGCGGTCCTGGCAGGTCCTAAATGAGAGAAGGTGAAACCAAACTATCTGCCTGCACAGAATGGAACCAATGGGCAACAGTAGAAGGTGTTTGAGTAATGAACAATGCTGACCCCAACCGAGTGAATCCCTTCCATCTCACTGAGCAACACAAAGCCAGTTATGCACTGCTCTTTAGAAGGTTGTTGGCCAGGTTGCATTTGCTGGATTTCCCTTCGGCCATACAGCTCATTAGCTATTTTCCACGTCCCCCCATTTTTGACCCTTAGCTACTGTTTTTTTCCTTTCTCCACATCCCTAGATTTGTGTTTTTGCATCAGACGAAATTTCTGATCGAGACCTTTGTCTGATTTTGGAGATACCTGTGTCTAATGTTCATGATTGAACACCAAAGAAATCTTGATCAAAATATTTTTAGTGTACACCCATATAGGCTGATTTGGACTCTGGCCACTGTGTGGTGCAGTGATTTTAAAACCTGGTCCTTGGGCGCCTGAGTGCATGCAGATTTTTACTGAAACCACAATAGCTGTTATTTTGTCTTTGTTTTGGAGCATTTTGTGTTTAAAGCTAATAGTCTCTGGCTTAAACCACAATTTGTCAGAAATATCCATGTGTGCCATGAAGAATAAAAGACAATTAAACTAATTGCATTTTTCCAATATTGCAAGCAATTCCTGGTAACATTTCGAAACAGATCAAATTAGAAAAACAGGAAATCAATAAGCTCCAAATTAGCTTGCTGAACAACGGAGTTTAATGTTCTTTCAAAATAATTTGCTTGAACTTAATAACAAATGTCAATATACAGGTTTTGCACTACGATTTGCTTGCCTAATAAATTGCTAGTTTTCACGATGTGCATCCACAGTTTCAGCAGTGAGGAACCTATTGATTGTTTGCTTTGATTGTTTTTTCCCCCTCTTGTTATGCAGTTGTTTCCAATGTATCACAACATGTGAAAATGGGATTTTTATTCTCCAGGACATAAATGGATATAATGTCAAATTGTGGCTTAAGAGGGTAAATGACTGCTTTAAACGTGAAATGCCATGGTGGCCGACGGGGGCGAACGCACTGCAACAGCCCAAAACAGATAAATTGACAGCTTGTTAAAATCATAGGATTGTAACTGCAGCTGGGGCGAAAACCACCTTATGCAGAGCTGCTCCAGGATCAGGTCAGAAACCACTGATCCAGTGTTTCCAAAACCTCTCCTGGATGCTCCTCTTGTCCAGCGTGCTTTAGATCTCTCCCTGTTTCCATACAGGCGACTCAAATGATCAGGTCATTATTAACCCCAGAAGATGCCTGATAATGAGCAGATCATTTGAATCACCTGAGCTGGAGTAGGGAGAGATTTAAAACATGCAGGATGTACTCCAGGAGAGGTCTGGGAAACACAGCACTGATCTATACAAAGATCAATGAATAGTCTAATCACATTACAATAGAAATACAGCCTTTTACTGCCTTAGCACTCATCTATCAATGTTTCAAAAAGCCACCATGGGCAAAATGCTTAATATTGTCAATGTCAATATTCCAGCCTACCAAACTGATAAAGAGTGCAGAGTCGCCAAAACTGTAAACAGAGACACTCAAGAAGAAATTACCATACGCATTAATTCCTTGCTACAGAACTTTATCCAACATCGCCAACTCATTTGACATTTGGCCCGTGCGTGTCCATAATCATCACAAATCATTCAAGTTCTGATCCTGTTTTAAAACATAAAAATTGAAAATAAAATATTTTTCCAGGCTTACTGCCAAATAAAGCAGTCCAACAGAAATATTGAAATTAATAATGTTTGAGGCAAATTCTTGACAGGTTTGACAAGCTTGGAGTCCGTTATTAAATGTGAAAAGTGAACAGCCAAAGAGCTGCAATTAGTTATTTATTTATTTACTTTTTACATGCCTGGCACCCACCATTTCTTTTGGTGTTTGTAGCTTTTCATTTTCAATAGCGGCAGTTTGCAGGGGAAATTCACTGGGATGAGGGAAATGTATTTACAAAGGTTTAGGACTGTTAAGTGAATGTAGCTGAGTCATTGCGCCCCAGCTCAAGTTTGAGAGGTTGCATACATTTCTTGATTTTCTTTTTTAATTAAACTATTTCCCATGTGCAGAAAATTTTGGGCACATGCAAAGATATGATATCCAAAAGCATCCTACAAATTCTTCAACAACTACTATCAAGTCCATTCTCCAAACTAAAGACATCCAACTTTATCAAATTGATCTTAATAAAATTGTGTAGACATTAGCAGCAGGACATTTCTCTTGTGAATTTGGACATATAGAGAAGTTTCATAAATTTGAATATTGATGTGGAATCAGGTAGACACCAGATGCGGGGAGATGGGAATGAGGATTTTATTCAAAACAAAACAAAACAAAACAGGCACGAGGGCCAACGAAAAACTTGGCCCAAAGGGTTGCAAAAGACAAACTAAGGTACACTACGCAGAGCAGGGAAACTAAATAGCAAAAACGGCAAGAACAAAAAACCACTGGAAACTCCAGGTAGAAATTCAAGAACGAAAATAAACAACAAGACTAGGGCTATATACACAGGGACTATGAACAAAACTTGGAACCATGACCGAGGACTTGAAAGCATGAACATGAGCAACAAAACTTGAGACACTGTCTGCCAGCCAACTTCCACCGCATCCAGATAAAGGCTGAGAAATCAAGACACATGAAGGGCAACACCTGGAGAAAGAGAAACAAGAGGCATGGCAAGATCAAGACATGGACAGAGGTTGGATGACAAGACTTGCTCATTAAGAGAATGATCGTGCTCAGCTTAAGTACCAATTAAGTATGCAGTTTGGAAGCAAGCATGAATGTTAAGAACAGAAAAGCACAGTAAGATCTTGAAATAGCAAAGCAGGAATCATGACAATAAACTCCCTGTCTAAATGAGTAATATTAGTAATGTGCCTATCTAAGAATTACACCACCCAGTGAATGTTAGTAAATGTTAGTAACTTAAAAACAGTTAATTGTCAATTAGGCTTAGAGAGACCCGAATCAGCACAGCACGGAAGGAAGGGGAAATACCAAAGCCAACCAGAGCTCAGAAATGTGCAACAACGAAGGCACGGGGCGGAACGCAGACAAGCGGTGGAGTGGCTTGGCAGACCTGGCAAAAACAAAAACATGGAAAAGTAAAAACATGGACAAGGAATGTGAAACATGAAATGTCTAATCCTAATACAAGAAACTGTTAAAACTGTGACTATGAACATGAACCTATGAACTATGAAACTTGGAACATGAAACTGTTAAAACCATAAATGCTGTCCTGGCCAAAGGCCAGAACCCTGGAACACAACAAATATAGAATACCTCCAATTACTGATATTGATTCTCAGCCCGTTAGTCATCTAGTTCTCTTTGTAGAATCTGGAAATATAACTGACAAATGACAGATAAGTTCGGTCCAGAGCCAGGCCAGGTAGCAATAAAACTTTTGTGGATCCCCCCCTGCTTGTGGGAGGAGTCGATAATCTTTCTGTTACTCTCTAAAGGGGGGGTAGTTGCAAAGCCCCGGACTGCCACAATGCACTTGCGTACACCAAAAAAATGGGTGTACGCCAAATCTCCCACAATAATCGCCATTTATCAATCTGAACGCGAGCGAACGGTCTGCAAAAATCTCACGCCAGCCCTGTCAAGGTGTACGCAAATTTGAAAACAGCGAACAACCTGCAGGAACAAGTGCACCTGTCAATATGAGTAATAAACTATATGCAGCGATGCGGACATCATGCTGTTGTTGTTCTTATTAGTTGTTGTGTTCTGGCCTTTGGCCAGAGCAGTATTCATGGTTTTAACAGTTTCATGTTCAAGATTTCATAGTTCATAGTTTCATAGTTTCATAGTTTCATGTTCATAGTCATAGTTTTAACAGTTTCTTGTTTCAGGATTTTACATTCCATGTCCATGTTTTTGTTCATGCCAGGTCTGCCATGCCACTCCACCGCTTGTCTGCGTTCCGCCCCGTGCCTTCATTGTTGCACATTTCAGAGCTCTGGTTGGCTTTGTGGTTTCCCCCTTCCTTCTGTGCTGTGCTGATTCGGGGCTCTCTAAGCTTAATTGACAATTAACAGTTTAAGTTACTAACATTTACTAACATTCACTGGGTTGGTGTAATTCTTAGATAGGCACATTACTAATACTACTAATTTAGACAGGGAGTTTATTGTCATGATTCCTGCTTTGCTATTTCAAGATCTTGCTGTGCTTTTCTGTTCTTAACATTCATGCTTGCTTCCAAACTGCATACTTAATTGGTACTTAAGCTGAGCACGCTCATTCTCTTAATGAGCAGGTCATGTCATCCAATCTCTGTCCATGTCTTGATCTTGCCATGCCTCTTGTTTCTCTCTCTCCAGGTGTTACCCCTTGTGTCATGATTACCAAGCCTTTATCTGGTTGCGGTGGAAGTTGGCTGGCAGACAGTGTCTCAAGTTTGTTTCTAGTTGCGTCTCGTTGCTTGTGCAAGTGTAGCCAAGTTCTTGTCATAGTTCTCTAGCATTTCTAGTTTCTAGTCTTGTCCCAGCCTCTTGTTTTGTGTATATATATTTAGTCTTGTTATTTACTTTTCTTGATCTTCTTGCCTGGAGTTTCCAGTGCCTTTTGTTTTCTGTCATTTGCATTCTTTGTTTTGTAGCTCTGTGTAGCTTACCTTAGTTTGTTTTTTGCAACCCTTTGGGCCAAGTTTTTTGTTGGCCCTCGTGCCTGTTTTGTTTTGGTTTATAAATAAATCCTCATTCCCCTTTCCCGCATCTGGTGTCAACTGATTCCATATCAGTAGACACTGTCTACTGATACCAGCGGGATAGAGTGCAGGATCGCCCAGCGAGAGGCTGAGCTGCTGCATCAACGGCAGCAGATCCAGGAGCTGACAGCTGCGCTGGCCACACTGCAAGCCAGCCTTCCCCGGGCAAGTCCCAGCCAGGGTCCCATCATGCCAGCTGTCCAGCCCCGGGCTCCTGCAGCACACCAGCCACCCGTCACCCCTGTGCGCCAGCCCGGCGCAGAAGCATCTCAGCTGCAGCCAGCTGTCCACCCTGGTCCTGAGCCCTGCCTTCCACCGCCCGAAAGGTACGGTGGAGAACCAGGGTTCTGCAGGGCTTTCCTCACCTCCTGTGAGATGTGTTTCGCTCTGCAGCCCTCCACCTTCGCCTCAGAGCCGGCCCGAGTCGCCTTTGTCCTCTCCCAGCTGACGGGGCGGGCTCGCTTGTGGGGAACTGCCGCATGGCAGGCTCGGCAGCCCTGCACTACCACCTACCAGGCCTTGGCGGAGGAGCTACTGCGCATCTTTGACCGCTCCAAGCAGGGGAGAGCCGCAGGACGGGAGCTACTGAGGATGAGGCAGGGGAGGAGATCGGTGGCGGACTACGCCATCGATTTTCAGACGGTGGCAGCCACGTCGGGCTGGAGCAGGGAGGCGCTGTGTGACGTGTTCCTCCAGGGGCTGTCCGAACCAGTCAAAGACCGACTGCTCTTCTGTGAGATCCCTGAGTCTCCAGAGGCCCTTATAGACCTGGCCCTGCGTATTGACAGCCGCCTGGAGGAGAGGGCGCTCACCCTTAGCCCTGGCCGACGTTCTGCCCCCGCTGGTCAGATCCAACCCCCGGGTCCCAGTCGTGCGTCGCCTCAGGACCAGCCGAGGAGAAGCACCACCACACCCCCTCCTGGGGAGGCATCTCCCATGGAGATCGGGAGGTCCCGGCTCACCCAGGAGGAGCGCCAACGGAGAAGGAGGTCGGGGGCGTGTTTTTACTGCGGCCAGCAGGGTCATGCGGTGCGAGGCTGTCAGTCAAAACAGCGCCCCCTAGCGTCTGGAGGAGTACTGGTGGGTGCTTCATCCAAGGAGACCTCCTCCTACCGCCGGACCTGCGTTCCGGTGACCCTGACCTGGGAGGGCCGCTCCCGCAAGACCACCGCCCTCATTGACTCGGGGGCTGAGGAAAACTTTATCGACGCCAGAGCTGCTGCTGAGTGGGGGGTTCCCCTATGCCATCTTCCCAGCCCATTGTCCATCTCAGGGCTGGGTGGGCAACCCCTAGCTAAGGTGTCCTTCCGGACCGTTTCCATCCAGCTGCTGGCGTCCGGTAACCACCGCGAGCAGATCCGGCTGTTCGTGACCGAGACACCTCGCTCCCCTATTGTCCTGGGTCATCCCTGGTTGGCGCTACACGGGCCGCTGATCGACTGGGCCCGCCATGAGGTGCGGGAGTGGAGTGCCTCCTGTTCAGCCAGCTGCCTCCTCGACTCCCGACCTTCTTGCTCTGTGGGTGGACCAGCTCCCGAGGGGAGGCCAGACGTCTCCAGAGTGCCCCCCGAATACCACGACCTAGCAACAGTCTTTAGCAAGTCCCGTGCGGTGTCCCTGCCCCCGCACCGTCCGTATGACTGTGCTATTGACCTCCAGCCTGGCACAGCGCCTCCTAGGGGTCGTGTCTTTGCCTTGTCTGAGCCAGAGAGGGGGGCCATGGACAAGTACATCCGGGAGTCCATTGCAGCTGGCATCATCCGTCCATCCTCCTCTCCCGCGGGGGCAGGCTTCTTCTTCGTCAAGAAGAAGGATGGCTCCCTGCGCCCCTGCATCGATTACCGAGGGCTCAATAAGATCACGGTCAGGAACCGCTACCCGCTTCCACTGATGTCCTCGGCGTTTGATGTTATCCAGGGGGCGGCCATCTTCACCAAGCTGGACCTGCGGAATGCCTACCACCTCTTGCGCATCAGGGAGGGCGACGAATGGAAGACCGCTTTCAACACCCCTAGCGGCCACTGGGAGTACCTGGTGGTTCCATTCGGCCTGACCAACGCGCCCGCAGTGTTCCAGAACTTGGTGAACGATGTGCTTGGAGACATGATCGGGAGGTTCGTCTACGTCTACCTTGACGACATCCTGATCTTCTCCCGGGACAAGACGGAGCACACTAACCATGTTCGCCAGGTGCTCCGCCGCCTCCTCGAAAACCGCCTCTTCGTCAAGGCTGAAAAGTGCGAGTTCAGCACCACCACTACCTCCTTCCTGGGGCACGTCATCTCCCCTAACCACCTGGGCATGGACGAAGAGAAGGTCAAGGCTGTGGTGGACTGGCCCGCACCCAAGGACCGCAAGGCCCTACAGAGCTTCCTAGGATTCGCTAATTTCTATAGGCGATTCATCAGGAACTATAGCACCGTGGCAGCTCCCCTGACGGCCCTTACCTCCATCAAGGTGCCATTCCGTTGGACTCCGCAAGCCGAGGTGACCTTCTGTGAGCTGAAGAGGCGCTTCACCACCGCGCCCATCCTCACCACCCCCGACCCCGCCAAGCAGTTCATTGTGGAGGTGGATGCCTCCAATGTCGGGGTTGGTGCGGTACTATCCCAAAGATCCAGCAATGATCAGAAGGTACACCCGTGCGCGTTCTACTCCCACCGACTGACGCCTGCGGAGTCCAACTACGACGTCGGGAACCGGGAGCTGCTGGCGGTGAAGCTGGCCCTGGAGGAGTGGAGGCACTGGCTTGAGGGGGCAAGGGTTCCGTTCCTGGTCTGGACGGACCATAAAAACCTAGAGTACCTCCGTTCAGCCAAGAGGTTGACACCCAGACAAGCCAGATGGGCCCTCTTTTTCGACCGGTTTAACTTCTCCCTGGCCTACAGACCAGGGTCCAAGAATACTAAGGCTGACGCGCTCTCCAGGCGTTTCGACGCTTCCTCGGCCAAGGGAGAGCCCAGCTCCATTCTGCCCAGAACATGTTTTGTCAACAACGTGTGCCTCCGGATCGAGGAGCTGGTCCGCAACGCCCAGAACGGCGCAGCTACGCCCAGTGCCTGCCCTGCCAACTGCCTGTACGTCCCTGCAGCTGCCCGGTCTGACGTTCTCCAGTGGGGCCACTCCTCCAACCTGTCATGCCATCCTGGGGTCGGCCGGACCCTGCGGTTTATCCAGCGCCGTTTCTGGTGGCCCAAGATGGCAGCAGAGGTCCGGGGGTTCGTTTCTGCCTGCTCAGTCTGTTCCCGCGCCAAGTCCTCCCACGCACCTCCCTCTGGTCTGCTCCAACCACTGCCCATTCCTCACCGTCCCTGGTCCCACATAGCTCTGGACTTCGTCACTGGCCTGCCCGTCTCCCATGGAAACACCACTGTCCTCACCATAGTTGACCGGTTCTCCAAATCTGCCCACTTCGTGCCCTTTCCCAAGCTCCCCTCTGCTAAAACCACAGCTGACCTTCTTATCCAGCATGTTGTCCGTCCCCATGGCATTCCTGTGGATATTGTGTCAGATCGTGGTCCCCAATTCACCTCCCAGTTCTGGAAAGCATTCTGCACATCCCTTGGCACCTCCTTCAGCCTCAGTTCCGGTTACCACCCACAGACCAATGGACAGACTGAGCGGGCCAACCAAACCCTGGAGACGGTCCTCCGATGCGTGTGCTCGACCAACCCAAGATCCTGGTCCACCATGCTACCCTGGGTCGAGTACGCCGTAAACTCCCACGCCGCCTCTGCCTCCGGCCTCTCCCCCTTCGAGTGCTGTATGGGCTACCAGCCTCCTCTGTTCCCCAGCCAGGAGGAGGAAGTCGGGGTGCCTTCAGCCGGGGCATTCGTCCGGCGGTGTCGCCGTGTGTGGCTGTCTGCTCGCCGCGCCTTGGTTCGGGCGGGTAAGACCATGAAGACCACGGCAGACAAGCGTCGGCGCCCAGCCCCTCACTATCGGGTCGGCCAGAAGGTCTGGTTAGCTGCGCAGGACATCCCACTCCGGGTGGAAAGCCGCAAGCTGGCTCCTCGCTTCCTGGGTCCTTTCCCAATCCAAAGGATCATCAGCCCCACTGCTGTCCGGCTCAAGCTCCCATCCACCATGCGACGGCTCCACCCAGTATTCCACGTCTCACGCCTGAGGCCTGTTGCCACCTCCCCCCTCATGCCCCCACCTGAGCCTCCGCCTCCTCCTCGGCTCATCGACGGAGGGGAGGCTTACACAGTCAAAGCTCTGCTGGATTGCCGACGGAGGGGCCGGGGCCTCCAGTACCTCGTGGATTGGGAGGGGTACGGCCCAGAAGAGCGTTCCTGGGTCCCGGCCAGGCACATACTAGACAAGAACCTCATCCGTGACTACCACCAGTCACACCCCAAGCCATAGTCCATAGCCACAGCCCCAAGCCAAGCCATAGCCACAGCCCCAACCCCATAGCCCATAGCCCATAGCCCATAGCCCATAGCCTCTAACCTCAAGCCAAGCCATAGCCATAGTTCCAAGCCATTGCCATAGCCCTAAGCCTTAGCCCCAGCTTTGCTGGAGACCAAGTAATCTTGTTTATGTTTAGTGTTTCTTGTGGTACTGTTTCTTGGTTGGGTGTTTCGTGTCAGGGTTTTTGTCTTTAATATTTACTTAGTTATTAGTCTTGTGGGATTTGTATTTAGTTTTGTGCGGCTTCTTGTATTTTAGTTATTGGTGTTTTTTGTCAGCGTCAGGTGCCGCTTTTGTAAGGGGGGGGTACTGTTGTGTTCTGGCCTTTGGCCAGAGCAGTATTCATGGTTTTAACAGTTTCATGTTCAAGATTTCATAGTTCATAGTTTCATAGTTTCATAGTTTCATGTTCATAGTCATAGTTTTAACAGTTTCTTGTTTCAGGATTTTACATTCCATGTCCATGTTTTTGTTCATGCCAGGTCTGCCATGCCACTCCACCGCTTGTCTGCGTTCCGCCCCGTGCCTTCATTGTTGCACATTTCAGAGCTCTGGTTGGCTTTGTGGTTTCCCCCTTCCTTCTGTGCTGTGCTGATTCGGGGCTCTCTAAGCTTAATTGACAATTAACTGTTTAAGTTACTAACATTTACTAACATTCACTGGGTTGGTGTAATTCTTAGATAGGCACATTACTAATACTACTAATTTAGACAGGGAGTTTATTGTCATGATTCCTGCTTTGCTATTTCAAGATCTTGCTGTGCTTTTCTGTTCTTAACATTCATGCTTGCTTCCAAACTGCATACTTAATTGGTACTTAAGCTGAGCACGCTCATTCTCTTAATGAGCAGGTCATGTCATCCAATCTCTGTCCATGTCTTGATCTTGCCATGCCTCTTGTTTCTCTCTCTCCAGGTGTTACCCCTTGTGTCATGATTACCAAGCCTTTATCTGGTTGCGGTGGAAGTTGGCTGGCAGACAGTGTCTCAAGTTTGTTTCTAGTTGCGTCTCGTTGCTTGTGCAAGTGTAGCCAAGTTCTTGTCATAGTTCTCTAGCATTTCTAGTTTCTAGTCTTGTCCCAGCCTCTTGTTTTGTGTATATATATTTAGTCTTGTTATTTACTTTTCTTGATCTTCTTGCCTGGAGTTTCCAGTGCCTTTTGTTTTCTGTCATTTGCATTCTTTGTTTTGTAGCTCTGTGTAGCTTACCTTAGTTTGTTTTTTGCAACCCTTTGGGCCAAGTTTTTTGTTGGCCCTCGTGCCTGTTTTGTTTTGGTTTATAAATAAATCCTCATTCCCCTTTCCCGCATCTGGTGTCAACTGATTCCATATCATTAGTAAAATAAATAAATAGGCTAAATAAATGAATTAATAAATAAATGAATAAAAGCAGGTTGTTTCCCAATATTAAGTGCAAGTAATTTCTAAAAACAGATGTCATGTATTCATTTATTTAATAAATAAATAAATTGCACCTGTGTTGAGAAATTAATTACACTTATTTGGAAACAACCCGCTTGTCAGGCCAGAAGGCTGGCAAATACAATCGATTAGATTAAGCGCAATACGTGGCTTCACAGATATGCAGTGTGATGGGTCATATGCTCATCCAATCAGATATTTATCGGCTAACAAACTCTTCGACCTTGATCACATTTTGACAATGGCAGATCTTCTATTGCAAGAGGAATAAGCTTCGGTCCGACGTGCAAGGAAATTTCAGCACAGAGAAGATCTCCGAGAAAGTGATGAGTGGCTGCTCGTTTTGTGTGGTACCTAATAAAATGAGATGGAGTAATACTATTAAAAGTACAATGAAGAGTGATCTCTGCAGACTGTGCAGCTCCGATTGAGGCGGTGGGGACTCATCCGCTCCTCGAGCGGTGACAGCTGGAGGTTGGAGTCTGGTAGCCCTCCACCGGTCCGTGCGCTGCTGAGCCTAAGCGCTGCAACCTGTTTTTTGGTGGCGATCTTAAAATCGGACCACATTTTGTAAAGCATTTGGATTGTCAATTATGTAGGCTTTATAACATGAAACATCATGGATCTATAAACTGAATTTATTAAGGCCGATGTTATTTGCACTTATACCTGTGGCTAATGCTATTTTTTTTTCTTTGCCTCACTTATAAGTGTGCCAGTTGATGTCTATTCTAGTGCCGCTTATAGAAAGTATCGCTTAAAATAAGTTTGGCTGAGAAAAAAAGTTTAGCTTTAGACACACTTAAAATAAGTGTGAGCAATGGAGAAATGTGCGTCTGGGCACACAAGCGCAAAAGTGACACCCGGCGAACGCTGATATTTACACCAGAATCTACCCCAGATCCTACGCAAGTTTGATAAATGAGGGCCAATATGTTTATATGTTCAATATCCTGTGAATAAATCACTTATATACTTATAACCCAATTACACTGTATAATAATTAATATAATTATTAATATATATAATATAATTTTCATGACAACTGCATCATATTAGCACATACTCATATCATGTTTTGGTCTTGTTATTCTCGGGGGAATCCAAGGAATTGAGTGATATATGTTTCATTCCCATTGAAAGTATAGTTCACTCTCTCTTGGAAAATCCTGAAAATTGGTCAGAATCTACCCGGGTAATCACCCTAGTCTCCTCTCTCTGCTAGATAGTTTTATTACATACTCCAAATGGTGGAAACCCAAAGACCACATTCGACCCCCCCCAATTAGTAGGTGTAGCTATACAATCCCGAGTGCTTGTTATTAAGTTAGTAATATATACAATGTTAGTTTGGGTTAGTAAATTAGCGAAAATAACAAACTTTTTGTAGGTGTCAGTAATATAGCAAAAAGCAAGGGGAAGGAAGAACATGAGATTGAGAAGGAAGATTGAAACCCAGAACCATTAAACCATCTGAAGTAGTGAGACAATTTACTGGGGCTGTGAGCAAAGACAAGACTAATGACAAGACAGGGGGAGACAAAGTGCAATACATGGAGAATCAAAACATGGACTGGAATAAAACTATGGTAAAATGCAAAATGTGGAGAAGTAAAACTAAGACAATAAATAACCAAATCTAAGTCACCAAATCACAATACATATATCAAAGAATAGTCAGAATATGGAATCAAAATACACATGAGACAGTCAGAACAAGAACCAGACAAAGCAGAACCAGAATCACAACAAAGAGAGACTTTCCATTCGAGGAGAATCGTGTCCGATCCCTCCCTACACCCGCAAGGCATGAGTAGTCTTTTAATTATGGAGAATCGCATCCCAGCTCTCCCTGCGTGCCTGAGTCCGTGTGTAAGTAGCCAATCTAGGTAGTTGGGGGGGAATGGCATCTGAGTTCTCCCCACGCACGTGATCCGGTCTCCCCCCGTGCGTGTGTATCCTTTCCTCCAGGTATGACTCTGTTCTCTCTTTCTAAATTGTAACTTGTAATTGGCTTAACGTTGATTTGTTTGATATAAGCTTGTGCGTACCTGGTGATTAAATTATTATCATTCCTTTAACCTCGCGTGTTTTCAGTGACTCTTAACACATGTACATTCTTTCTAGCCCCGTTGCGGTGGATACCTAGGGGTTTAATCCCAACCGAGGTACGACTGGCCACCGGCCCGGTATGGGAATTGGTTTTATTAAGTTGGAGAGACAATCATGATCTAATTACATAAAGGGTTTATGTATTGCTGGTTCTGGGATTTTAGTCTTAAGGAAACCCATGGACAAGAAGTTGGTTATCCGTTAAAATTCCCTTAAGGAACCCATGGGCGTGCATAAAATCTGGGTTCAACGTATATATGTAACGGTATTGGGTTGTATTCCAGCAAACTTAAGCCCCTGGTAGTATTAAGTTTGAAAACGTGGCATATGCCTCATGATATAGCAGTACTGCGCTGGTGCATAGAAAAAAGGAGGGGTCAAATGTTATCATTTATATTTACTTTTATTTTTACATTTTAGTTATGATACAAAATTTCAGAATACCATTTCAGTACTCTCAGTCAAACAATGAATAAATATTTTTCTGATATAAATTGAAGACTTAAATTGAGTTCCACTCTTGCGTCATTTGATTCCTTGGCTATGAGGCAGACAGCCATCTTCTCTCAGTTAGAATTGAAGCTGAGAGAAGCAGGTTTGTTAGCAGTGCGTTGCTCGTACAAGTACATTTCATGTCAACAAAATAAGTTGGAAAATTGACAATCTGAAAGATAAATATAATTATACTGGAATGTGCAAAGATGAAACAATTACTGTTAAGGGTTAAGTTCGGAGTTCCCGCTATTCCAGCCTCTGCATTTCGTATTCTGTGGTATGGGCAAAGACTAAATGAGCTGGAAAGTCTACCATTTCAAAGATAAACATGAGTACTGGAAGATGTAAAGATGAAGTGATTACTTTTCATGAGTTTTGACGATAATTCGTGTTATAAACGGCTCTCTGGCCTGAAAAAGCAATTAATTGAATAACTTATTACTTCTGGGATTGTTAGTGTGTTTGAAATGAAAACCAGCATGCACAGTGGGTCCCCAGGACCGAGTTTGGGGACCCCAGTTGTAGTATGATACCTAACATTAAACCAGTGGTTCTCAAATTCGGTCCTGGCGCCCCCCTCTGTATGCTGGTTTTTGTTCCAGCCACAACTGCAATTCTAAGATCTTAATAAGCTGTTACTTTGTCTTAATTAGCAGCATTCCATGTTTAGAGTAGTTATTTACCATCTTAAGTCACATTTGGATGGACACATCCATTCTGCCATGGAGAATAAAAACCCTTGAACATTTTGTGCTTAATTTTCAACATTGCTGGGATTTTCAGGTGAAAACTTTTTTAAACAGATCAAATTAGACTCTGAGAAAATCAGTAAGCTCCCAATTAGATTTCTGAATGCAGGTGTTTTGAGTTTTTCCCAAATAACCTGCCTGGACCAAATAAAATCAACAGAAAACACATCAGGTGTGACTCCATTGTTTGCCAAGTAAATTGTCGGGTTTTACCTCCATGTGTTAAGAGTTTCACCAATGAGGAACCTGTGGATATTTGCATAAATGCACCTAATTAAAACAAATCAACAGCTTGTTAAAATCCTAGAATTGCAGTTGCGGCTGGAACAAAAACCAGCATACACAGGGGGGCGCCAGGACCGAATTTGAGAACCACTGCATTAAACTGAGGAGTAAAAGACCACAAAAATTATACGTTGAACAACAAGTGGTCTGAATGCAACTTGCTTTATTTATCAACTCATTTGTTCTGTTCAATACTAATCAGATGTGGGTCAGTACTTGTACTTGAGTACTTGGACTTGCAAGCACCTTTCATGTACTTTTGTACTTGGACTTGGACTGACTGCCAGTTTGGCAGTGCAGCTGCATTCTGTTTTTACTCTGCGTTGGATGGAGCCCTGTTTGTAGCTGCTGCTCCCCTCTCTGTTTTTGTTTTAAATTAAATATTTATATATATTTTTACTCAGACTGTGCACTTGGGTACCTCTGTTTGGTTTGGATACATGGTCCCAGTGCCCGCCGGCTTATTGCCTTCTGCCGGCGGGACCAAACCATGACAGCAATGAATTTCAGATTATATGAGCCAAAATGTAATTTACAATAGAACAAAGATAAAATTTCAAATGTTGAAACTAAGACATTTTACATTTTTATCCACAAAATGAGCTCATTTAAAAATTTTTTGCCTGCAATGGGTCTCAAAAAAGTTGGGACACAGGCAAAAAAGGGCTGAAAAAGCAATTAATATATATGAGAATCAGCTGAAAGAACATAAGCGAGTAATTACCTTTACTGGCATCAGGTGTGTAATATGATTAGCTATAAAAAGGATGTCTTAGCGAGGCTAAGTCTCTCAGAAGTAAAAATGGCCAGAGGCTCTCCAACCTGTGAAGGTTTCCGTAAAAATATTGTGGAATACTTTAAAAACAATGTTCCTCAACAACAAATTGCTAAGGCTTTGAAGGTCTCATCATTGACAGTACATAAAATCATCAAATGATTCAGAGAAACTGGAAAAATCTCTGTGCCTAAGTGTACAAGGCCGAGGACCTTTACTGGATGCCTGTGATCATCGAGCCCTCAGACACAACTGCATCACTCACCGGTATGATTCTGTCATTGACATTACTAAATGGGCCCAGGAATACCTCAAGAAACCACTGTCTGAAAACACAGTCTGCCGTGCCATCCAAAGGTGTCACCTAAAACTCTATCATGCAAAAAGGAAGCCATTGTTGAACATGATCCAGAATCACCACTGTGTTCTGTGGGCCAAGGCTCATTTTGAAGAGACTGTAGCAAAGTGACAGAGTGTCCTGTGGTCAGACAAGTCCAAATTTGACAGTCTTGGTGAAAATCATGGGCGTCCCTGCTGTTATCGGCTTTCCGTTCAAAAGTCAGCATCTCTGATGGTATGGGGATGCATAAGTGCATCTGGTGTGGGACACTTGCATCTTTTAAAAAGCACCGTGAATACTGAAAGGTATATAAAGGTTTTAGAGCAACATATGCTCCCCACCAGACGACATTTATTCCTGTCTGTCAAAGGAGACTCAAAACTCTCCAGCAGCTGGAAGCCTGTATTAAACAAGAGCGGGATCAAATCCCAGTGGCTAAAATCAAGAAACTAGTCTCCTCAATGCCCAGACACCTCCACTCTGTATTAAAAAGAAGAGGGAATCATGTTAACAGACCCCTGTCCCACCTTTTTTGAGACCTGTAGCAACCATCAAATTTTAAAAGATCTCATTTTGTGGATAAAATTGTGAAATTCTCAGTTTCAACATTTGCTATGTTATTTACATTTTGTCCCAACTTTTGTAAAATCTATATCAAATGTTTTTATATCCAATAAACATTTTTAAACATGAGTAAAATTATATTTTTTATCAATCAACTATTATGTTATTTTGATTCATCCATCATAATAATAGATCTGTTAAGTCCTGTGGCGAACAGTAAGTGGCGACGGGGGCAGGATTGTGAAGTCTGGAAGCCCCTAGTCACAAGCTGGCACATCAGGCGGTGGATGCCAGATGACCGCTGGGCTCTTGGATTGAGGCAGAAAGAACCCTTCGGTAGCTACATCCACGACTGACCAGCCCTCTTTAGGATCCACTCGGCTCACCCTTGATAGGGAAGGGGCTAGAAAAGGTGCCCTAAAAATACCCTGCCTCAAACCTCCTGTCTGGATTATCGCGTTCAGAGGGATCACCAATTTGCAGTCAGAAACACAGAACTATCAATTTCAGAGCCTGGAATGTGCGCACACTGATGGACAGTGCTGCCAGTGACAGGCCGGAGAAGAGAACCGCCATCATTGCCAGAGAACTGAGGAGATGCCGGATTGACGTAGCTGCTCTCACAGAAACACGGCGGGCAAGGGAAGGCCATCTGAAGGAGGAGAGGGGTGGCTTCACTTTCTTCTGGAAAGGAAAAGCAGCAGATGAGCCCAGGATCCATTGGGTTGGGTTTACCATCAGGAACCAACTGATCAGTCATCTCTCTGAACTCTCTGTGGGAATCAGTGAACGTTTGATGACCCTCCGTCTGGTGCTAGCAAACACCAGAAGGCAACAGTAGTGAGTGCCTATGCACCTACCCTTGTTTCCGAGGAGGAAGTGAAAAAGACCTTCTATGCCTGTCTAGATGAGACACTGTCAAAAATCCCCAAGGAGGATAAGGTCATTCTTCTGGGAGATTTTAATGCTAGAGTCGGCCGAGACCACTACCTCTGGAAGGGCACCATTGACAAGGAAGGCATTGGAAACATCAACTCAAACGGAGTTCTGCTTCTCAGCAAATGTGCTCACTACGACCTAACCATCACTAACACCATCTTTCGCCAGAAGAACAAATTTAAGGCTTCATGGAGACACCCTCGCTCTAAAGAGTGGCATCTTATTGATTATGTCATTGTCCAAACCAGGGATCTGCGCGATGTGAACATCACCAAGGCCATGATCAACTCCGACAACTACTGGAAAGACCACCGCCTCATACGAACCATGATGTCCATCAAACTTAAGGGGAAGAGGAGACTTCAGAAGAAGCAGAACCGGCAGAGACTAAACCTTGCAAGCCTTAAAGAAACTGCCACCCAGCAACAGCTTCAGGCATCTCTTGGAGAAAGTCTCAAACAAGAATACCTTGAGAACATCAAAGAGCACTGGAACCTGCTTAAGTCTGCTATCCTCAACACCAGCCAAACTACCCTGGGGTACAAGTCCAGAAAACATCAGGACTGGTTTGATGAAAATGACGCGGAGATAGAACTGCTCATCTCCAAAAAAAGGGAAGCCTTTCCTGTCTGGCAAAGCAACATTGCCTGCAAGGCCAAGAGACTGGCTCACTCTAGGGCCAAGGCCAACATCCAGAGCTGGGTGAGACAGATTAAGAACTCCTGGTGGACAGAAATGGCAGTGGAAATCCAGCATCTGGCAGACTCTGGAGACACCAGAGGTTTTTTCAGCGCCACTAAGGTTGTCTACAGTCCAAGCCATCATAGCTTGAACCCATTGCGCCCAAAGGATGAACAGCAGCTGCTGAAGGACAATGAGTCCATTAACAAGCGATGGAAAGAGCACTTTCAGGAACTCCTCAACCGTGATACTGCAGCCCAGTCAAATCTCATCTGTCACATCCCTCAGCGTCCCATCAGGGAAGACATGGGGGCACCTCCCACCTTATCCGAGGCCCAAGATGCCATCAGAAGCCTGAAAAACAACAAGGCCACCGGTCCAGATGGGATTCCAGCTGAGGTCCTAAAGGAAGGTGGTCAAGAACTCCTGTGCTATCTCCATGCCCTTCTTCTGAAGGTCTGGGAAAAGGAAGAACTCCCTTCAGAGCTCAGGGATGCTCTGATCGTGACCATATTTAAGAGGGGAGACAAAGCTGATTGTGGAAGCTACAGAGGCATCTCACTCCTGTCAACAACTGGCAAGGTACTTGCTCGTGTTCTCGCTAACCGTCTACTGCCACTTTCTGAGGAAATACTGCCAGGATCACAGTGCGGTTTTCGCCCATCTAGAGACACAGCAGATATGATCTTCACAGCCCGCCAACTTCAGGAGAAATGCCGTGAGCACAAGCTTCCATTGTATATGGCTTTTATAGACCTGACAAAGGCCTTCGACTCAGTAGATCGCCAGGCTCTGTGGAGCATACTGCTGAGGTATGGCTGCCCTGAGAAGTGCATCAGGATTCTGAGGCTACTGCATGATGGAATGACAGCCACGGTGCTAAGCAACAGCGGCTCCATGTCTGAGCCTTTCACCGTGGAGACAGGGGTCAAACAGGGATGCATCATTGCACCCACCCTGTTTTCTGTCTTTATTGCTGCCATACTCCACCTCATTGGCAAAGACCTACCACAGGGAATTCCAATCCGGTACAGAACCGACGGTAGGCTCTTTAACCTTGCCAGGCTCAAAGCCAAAAGCAAGGTTAGAAACACCACCATTATGGAGCTCCAGTATGCAGATGACATTGCCATAGCAGCACACTCCGCGGAAGACCTACAGGGTATTCTGAATGCTTTTACCAAGGCATACAGAGCCCTGGGTCTAACCTTAAACATCAAGAAGACCCAGGTGCTACTTCAACCTCCACCCAATCAGCCATTTATTCCACCCATCATAAAAGTGCACAACACCCCTCTTGAAAATGTTGACCACTTCCCCTGCCTCTGCAGTCTTCTCTCCTCCAAAGTTGACATTGACCCTGAGATCAACCAAGTGGAGCATATGCCAGACTCAGGATGAGGGTCTTTGAAGACCGAGATCTCAGGACTGATACCAAGCTCCTGGTCTACAAGGCTGTGGTTCTCCCCACCTTGCTGTATGGGGCAGAATCATGGACCACCTACAGCAGGCACCTGAGAGCTCTAGAGCAGCACCACCAAAGAACTTTGAGAAAGATCCTGAGGATTAAATGGGAGGACCGACGCACAAACACCAGCTTCCTGGAAGAGGCCAAAATGCCTATATCACCACCACAATAATAAAACACCAACTACGATGGACTGGCCATCTCATTTGCATGCCTGACATCTGTCTCCCAAAACAAATTCTTTATTCTGAACTGGAGAGAGGTCCACGGGCTCCAGGAGGGCAAAAAAAAAAAAAAACGCTTCAAGGACAGTATTAAAACAAACCTTAAAAAACTCTTATCCCTTATCTTATCCCCTGACTGGGAGCACATGGCTCTAAACAGCCACCGATGGAAGGAGGCGGTGCAAGAAGGTGCTGCACATTATGAGGAGGAAATCCACCGTGTCGCAGAAACGAAATGACAGCTCCGCAAGGAAAGACAGAAAAAGGCTTCAGCATGACCACAACTCACCACCACTTTCCCATGCCAACATTGCACCGAAATATGCGGGTCACGGATCGGCCTCTACGCCCACCTGAAGACCCACAAGTAGACGCCCTCATGAGGAAGACTGTCATACTCGCTTCGAGTGACCGCTGATGATGTTATTTTGATTCATCCATCATAATTAGCAATTGTTTGAGTCCTAGTTTGAATTTTGTTCTTTTTCATGTCTGTGAATTGATGTAAAATTGATTGAGGGCAGTTTCTTTAAATAGCTTGCCTTGATCATTAGTAATTGAGGTGGTTAATGAGTTAGTGAGTTTATTGCAGTGGGTCAAGGAGAAGTTAAACTATTAATATGAGTAGTTTGATTGTTAAACTGAGATGTTTACTACTCTGGTGAAAACATGAAAAGTACTTGTACTACATGTACTTTGACTCAAGTACAGTTTGAAAAATGCCAAAAGTGCTTGTACTTTTGAAAGTACTCGACCCAAGTCGGATACTAATAAATTCATTACTGCTTGGAGGATTTCGTCACCCTCTATCTACCCCCAAGGGGGGAAAAAAACCAAAATGATTTGTTGAGAATCACATACCTGTTTGCTACACAGAACATAATGCAGGATAATTGTGACACTGGCATTAAGAGTTCAGGTGAGTTATAGTGATCCCTTGATGTTCCCTGCACGAGAATTTGTGGCTCCAATATTCTGTCAGTGGCTCCAAACCTCAGGCTGTTAATTTGTTAAAATTAGGTGCATTCCATGTTTAAATGAGTTTTTCACTCTCTCAAGCCACCTTTCAAGTGAAATGTTCATGCATGCCATGAATAACAAAAGACCCGTGAAAATATTGCGTTGATTTATCTACACTGCTCGTAATTCAGGTAAAAACATTTTTAAACAGATCAAATTGGATACTAAGAAATTCATTATGCTTCAAATTAAGAAGCAGAGCACAAGTGTTTTGAGTTTTTTGAAAATAATTTGCTTGACATTAATAACTGATAAAACGAGACAGCGAACAGGTTTGACTCATCGTTTGCTTGCCTGATGAATGATTATTTTTCATGTGTACAGTTTCGTCAGTTAGAAACATACTAATTTCTTTTGGTTGGTTATATTTTTCTCCACCTTTTTATGCAGTTGTTTCTAATAAATTACAATGCGGATATTGCATTTATATTGTTCTTGGCATACATAGTCATTTCTGTCAGCGAGGCATATGAGAGTAAATAAATGCTCCTAATTAACACAAATTAACAGCTTGTAAAATCCAACAATTGTATTTTTTGTTGGAACAGAAATCAACATACACAAGGGGGTATTAGGACCAAGTTTTGGCACCATTGATCAACATCGTTGCTATTGAGAATAAATGGAATGTTCGCTAATAGCTCCCACCATTCATTTACATTGGTATCATGGCTAATGCGCGCAACTGGCGCATCTCTAATAATTGCCTCTGGCTACATCGATTCCGCAAACCCCCCATCTCCACCAAGCCCAAGTAACAATTTTAAAATGTCTGCACTGTTTATAAATTCTACAGCTACTCCTGATCTGCATTCAGATGACCATAGACATAGATGAAACGATGTAGATGTTCCATTGATGATTTTCAGAGCATTGCCCCCTTAGGCAGATATAAGGTACATTTATATTGGGCAGTGATTCCGAGCTCTTTCAATTTAGAGGTAAAAGCTTTCTAAATATTTCCCAGTCAAAGTAAAACTTTTTTTTTGAGCAACGCATAAAAATGTTGCCTTAAGCTTATAAAGACTAGCATAATGGATTTGTAACATTTGGTAAGCAATGCTCAGACTGTTACTGAAATTTCTTTTCCCACAGCAAAGGGGGAAATTGCTCTCTTTCCTTGTGAATCATGGATACATTTTCTAGCAGATAATATGAGAGCTGTGGAGAGCCTGTATATTAAATAGTGGGGTTGTGTTATTCAAAAATATCAGAAGGACATAAATTGCTCTTAAACATTAAGGAGAAGGGAACTGAAATAGTATGTTCTCTTTGAGTTCCTTCGGGTGGCAGGATATGAGAAAAACCAATTCATTAAGTGCATGTAAGAGTGCTCAGCAGGGAGTCCATCGCCCCGAATAAATTCTCCTTTTTTTTTTTAGTTACACTGTTAATTATTGAATAGACATTCACGTCTATATTTCAGTGTTGGTTAAGCTATTTCGGTAAATTGAAGCACCTATTACTAAAACCCCATAAGTCACACTTGTCTTGACTTGACTTGTGGGGTTTTAGTAATCAGTGCTTCAATTGTTACTGTTTAGTTTACTCTCAGTCATTTTTTTTCAGCTTCAGTATCTTTGCTTTCCTTCCCCAAATTTTCCAGGTGTCTTTTTTTATTCTCACATTTCCTCTTCTCTTGCCCTTCCTGCCCTGTTCTTTCATTCTTCTTTTTTATCTTGTTTGTAATTATGCCCATTTCTGCTCTCTCCTGCTTCCCTTCACACCTGTCTTCATTTCCCTGTTGAATTCCACCCTTATTTAAGCTCTCTGTTTTCCCCCTTTCTGCGCAAGTTTGTGTCTGTTCTATCCTGTGACTTATGAGCCTTTTTCCAGGTCTTTATTACTTATAGATTATAGATTTTTTTTGTTTTGGTTTATGAGTTTGGATTGCCCTGTGTGTCTGGCTGCTGTGTAGATGACGTGTACTGATGAAGTATTATTTTAAGGCATTACAAATTTCCTCCTTATTACTTAAGGGACCAGAATCAGACCATAACTGTGGGGGCAGTTGTTTTCCAAAATTTAGCAGGGTTACCTGGACTCTTATGTACTGTAAGCAGTTGAGAGATGAAAAGCTAATTTTGCTTTCCTAATCATGGTAGAACACTTGCTTGCGGCTGCCTGAAAACAATCCAATCAGATACAGCCCTGCAATCCGACCTCTGATTTTTGACTTGAACTGCCTGACTATGATTTTGCTACATTAAACAGTGCAATACAGCACTCCTGTCTGTGTCTGAGTTCTGCGCCCCCATCCTTTCGTTATGCAAAGATTATTGACCTATATAATTGGCCCGTAATGATGCATAATCATAAGATATTTTTGCAGCAAACATACTGGACAGAATAAAGGGAAGTATGTTTGTAGTTTTTATTTTTGTGATGAACTATCAATAACGTGCTTAAGCTGTAGCATTCTAAGCAGAACAAGACAGAGTTTAATCCTCTTATCTGGATAATTAAAGCAGCACTATGTTGTTTTTTCACTCTCAAATATATATTTCCAAGATCATTCTGGCAATACATCAACTCACAATAGGTTGAATGACACCTTTGTCATGGCTCAATCGCGCCTGCATCGCCTTCACTGGCACTTCGTAACTTCGGGTTTCGGGTAGGAACCCAGGCCATCCAGGCCCAAAAAGAACTACAAACTAACTTACTGCTTGATGACACATGCCACACAATCCCCCTCCCCCACGTCTCTCAAGACCAGCGAGTAAATGTAGAATGAAGCAGAGTCGGAAGTGGTTGTAATGGGTGAAGCAGTGAGGAAACCAAAGAAGGCAAAGATGTTGTCCAAGGAGACAATTAAGAGAAAAAGAGAAAGTGATAAAATAAGATCCAGGACTAGGGTCAACATTGGACTGGCTTCCACTCTCTGGCGAGAGTTGAACGGCTAGAGGATGAGCAATGTCCGACCGATGGCGACCTGACGTTGTTACTTTTGGAAAAGTAAGTAAAAAAAGTTAGCTTAATCCTTCATTATACGGTTCTAGTGCGTTTGAACTTGCTTTGTGTCAGGCTGTGTCATTGAAATCATCCAGTACACCGTTTATGCTCAGTCAAATAATCGTCTCCAGCAATTTATCTAGCTAGCTGGTATCTGAAATGCTAGCTAGTCGTCATTCTGGTTGTAATTATCAGTTGGTTGACACGATTTTTATCCAATTGCAGACAGTATTAGCTTTTGTTGTGATTTACGAAATGAACCAATAGCGAAAACCAGATGAATGCAAAAAGGAGGCTTTATTTCTGAAGGGGTAAACCCCCCAACAGAGCTGGCAACAGTACAAAGTCCGCAATCCAAAAACAGATTCCAATGGGCGTAATCCAGAATCGTAACCAGGGCACCAATCACAAAAATCGTAGTCAGGCAAAAAGAGGTCAAAAAACAAGAATGCCGTACAATACAGGGAATAGGCAAAACTCGTAGTCAGGCGGTCCAGTCAGAAAGATAAATCACTAAGAATCAAGGTGGAAAACAAAGGTGGCACAGGAAACTAGGAAGAACGATCTGACAAAGGAAGTGCATAAACAGACATCTTAAATACACATCCGGGGCGAACACATGACCAGGGAGAAACAGGTGCAATCAATGATACAATAATCAGGAGTGACACATGAGGAATGATCTAATTACATGAATATGGCAAAAGCAAAAACGCAGACAGGATTCCCAAGACAAACCTATGTACAGAACAACAGCTCCGGTTAAGGAGTACTAAAGTGAATAGTTTAGAGCAGTGATTCCCAAAGTGTGGGCCGCGGCCCCCTGGTGGGCCGTGGTGGTACTGCAGGTGGGCCGTGAGAGGTCATTAAATATATGATTCATTTTTGCAAATATGATTTTTTATGATTTGTATTGTAAAATATTTGTTGCACAATTTAAAAAAAATATTTAGAAGTAATAACCTATTGAGTGTTATTGACCTCACAATATTTTAGGAACCTTAAGTAGTTTATGATCGGAACGTAGCTTTCTGGTCATCATGACCAGGGGTCATAATCGGAGGAGCACGTACTGTGCTCGATAATTAATTCTGTCTCGTGTGTACACCACAGATTAAATGTTTGGGCTTCCTTTATCCAGGGGCGAAGCTAGAACCGGGAATTGGGGTGGCACAGACACGTCCCTTTATGATAATTAGGATAGTCCTGGCTAGTTCTCAATTATTTTTCTTTATTGACGCGTTTTCCAATTATTATAATTGGCAACTGCAGACACGGTTTCTCATGCGATCTAACAGCGATGAAGTCATGGGGTAAATTCCGTAAAACTGAGAATTGGGGTGGACGTAACATCTGTTTTAAAGAATTATTAGTCCTGACCTGTTCACAGTCATTTTCATGATTAACAAAATGTTCACTCCGAGAGCGCTCCGCACTTAACAGGTGCTGCTTGTTCTCCCCGATTAGGTAAGACGACAATAATTCATCTGGAAACGTTTGCTTAATTTAAATCAACATTATTCAAAATTACTCTCGATATTGAGTGGGGAAAAAAGTGGCACTTGGCGTTAAAAAGCATGCGGCTCTATTTGACTTTGATTTAAATTATGCAAACGCGTCCAGATGAATTATTGTCGTCTTACCTAATCGGGGAGAACAAGCAGCACCTGTCAAGTGCGGAGCGCTCTCAGAGTGAACCTTTTGTTAATCATGAAAATGACTGAACAGGTCAGAACTAATAATTCTTTAAAACAGATGTTACGTCCACCCCAATTCTCAGTTTTACGGAATTTACCCCATGACTTCATCGCTGTTAGGTTGCATGAGAAACCGTATCTTCAGTTGTCAATTATAATAATTGGAAAACGAGTCAATAAAGAAAAATAATTGAGAACTAGCCAGGACTATCCTAATTGTCATAAAGGGACGTGTCTGTGCCACCCCAATTCCCGGTTCTAGCTTCGCCCCTGCCTTTATCCCCCTGCTTTTATTTCAATCCTGAATCTTTATAATAATAATAATAATAACAACAAGTCAACATGGTCTACGACATCCCCCGCCAATCGTGCGCTTCTCATTTTCGAACTCAATCAAGGCCTTTATGGTCTGAAGCTACACACCAAATTTGGTTGCTGTATCTGTAGTAGTTTCTGAGTAAAGCTGTCCCCTTTATCTCGGAAGGACGGACGGACGGACGGAGGTCAAACCTATATCCCCCTCCCACTTCGTGTTGGCGGGGGATAATAATAAATAAAAAACAACAGCAACAACAATTATTGTTGTTGTTTTTTATTTATTTTATTTTCTTAACAACAACAACAACAAAAACAATTATTGTGCTGTTAAGTGTTCTGAGAATGCATAATTTCGTCTATGTACTGTTTATAGGACAAAGGTGGGCCGCGGACATTTTTTAGATTTTCAAGTGGGCCCTGATTTGGAAAAGTTTGGGAACCCCTGGTTTAGAGAAAGGAAAGCACAAAGTATTAGTGGAAATCCACAGAAATTCGTAGCAGAGATAATTAGGGATAGGCAAGGAGGCGGAGACAAGAATTGGGCGACTGCTGAGAGATCGTAAGTCAATTAGTATGTGCAGCTATACAATCCCGAGTGCATGTTAGTAAGTTAGTAAAAATATACAAGGTTAATGTGGGTTAGTAATTACGCGAAAACAACAAACTGTTAGTATGGGTTAGTGGATAGCAAAAGAGAGAGGAAGGAAGAACACGAGATAATGAAAGAAGGTTGAAACCCAGAAACCAATAAATCACCCCAATGAGTGGCACACAAGACAAGGGACCGTGAGCAAAGACCTACAGACAAGACTGGGAAAACGAAGTGCAAAGCAAGGCATGGCAGAAAATAAACATGGCAAGGGATCTAGGAAACATGGTTCAGGCTAGGAATCAATGAAGACAAGAAAAATAATAAAACAAGAAATCTAAAATTACCAAAACACAATACACAATACTAAGAATGGTCAGAACACAGGCAGTGGTCACTAAACACGAAAATCAGCGCATGGCTAGGCCAGGTACAGAACTTAAACAAGGCATGGGCAGATACAGAATCCCAACAGCTTTCCTCAGTAAGTGAAAGACATTGATTGGACCTTAAAAATCAAAGTAACATACTTGCGTAATAGGGTTACGTTAACTTTTTGCAGCTCAGACTGACGTGGTTGCATGGGAACAAAAAACCTCCAGAACTGAGCTTGGAGAGCTGAGCTTATTTGCAGGATGGAAATGTGATTCTGAGATTGATAATAGCAGTTTTTCTGAATGGAACAGACAGGAGGGCTGACAGCATTGTTACTTTTGAGGAGCAGCTCAGTAATTCTTTTGAAAAGTGAGTAAAGCTTTCTTTGAATGGTGTAGCTCTATTTTACTTTGAGCCTTCTAGCTAACTAACCAGCAATTTCTTATTTTTTGGTTTACCACTGAGACCACAGAGCTAGTTTGTCACATTCGATAACAAGAGTAGTCGATACTGCAATGTGCTGGCATTTTTCTTAAAATTTATACCACATTCTATGAAATGGAAAGCCTTGCATTTTTCGCAATTTTAAAGTGGGAGCAGCTATTAGTGCGACGTGAGTTATACTTATTTCATAGAAGGTGTGAAGATGATCCGAATTGTAAACAGCGAGCATTCTGTCTGAGTGAATGATCTGACTGTATAATAAGCAGTTCCTCTTATGAGTAACTGTGCTTGCAGATGTGGCTTTGTAGCTAAATGGACGACACTGTGAACTTTATCCAGGAAAAAAGGCATATTTTTGGTTTGGAGAGGTCACTGGCAACCATTAATGTCCAGCTGCGCCTATATTGATAAACTCATGTTAAAATCAACCAGAAAATCATCCATTCATATTGATTTGCGTTAAAAATTTGATTATTTTATGAATTTAAAATGCGTCATTTTCAAGGCTCTGGGAGTTTGGGGGGGCCACCTGGATATTAATTGGCTTATAAAAAGTGGATAATTGAATATTTCATGTTCAGATGAGGAGTTCTTGTGGTCTAGGAGTTTATTATCCCAGAAATGTATTGTTTTAACCCCCAGCCATTTTTCAATCCTCAGATTTATCTTTTTTCACAGTTTCAATGGTGAATTCTCATGAAGATTTTTTTATGTTTGCAGCCCATTTTTTCTACCAAAATCATGAAAATAAGCTGAAATATGATGTAATTCTAAATGCTGTAAGTGTCTTTTCTGAGTTGAGCCACATTCATCCTCTTTATGAAGCTTAAATCTTGAATTATAAAGTATCAAATTGGGTAACCCATAAATAGCCAAATTTGGTTTTCGGCGCAAAGGGGTTAATAAAATTACTGTCTAGCCGCCCCCAATTTCGAGTCTGTCTCCTTTTTGTATATGGATTGGGTTGCCTACCCCGCATTCTTCTCCTCTCACTACTTGGACGATCCAACCCAGCGGAGGAGGAATGAGCCCTTCCCGGTCATTAAACCCAGACGCACCTCCCTCAGCCACAGACGGATTCATCACAACTTATACTTCAGTCCTGTATAGAGTACTAAAGGTAGAAGATTTCTTGTGTTTTATTTTGGAAGGATAAGGTAATGATCCGAGTTGGCATGTACACATGTTGTTTCAGAGGTTATCTGTCAACTCCCTGCCGCCCTCTTTTATTGCACAAGCTAATCGGTTCTGTGCATGACAACTTTGTGATCGGATTCTGCAAAGGGACAGCCTATTCAAACAGCGACTCTGCATGTAAGCAACGTTCACTTACTTTTTAGCAAAGCAAAAATGAATTGATGCCGGTTAGGGCTAGGATTAGTAGCAGCTGTGCGTGTAAGCAATGCCAACTTCCGTGTTAGTTTTCGTTCCTGACATTCAAAGTGCATGCATAAAATGCTATAAAGAGCCGTCGACACTTAAGAAAGATAACTATAATGATAACCATAACAATTTGAGCATCATCACTGATGAACGATATCGTTGTGTTGATGTTGTGCGTTCCAGCTTTGTTAGATTCAGAGCCCTTTTTTCTCTACGATGTCATCTGCCACGTTGAATGAACGCAAAGCCCTGTAAATTTCGACTGATTTCGATTGGCGGTCAGTTTTTCTAACGTGAAGAAAATCGCTCTGAAAGTGACCGCAAGGTTTTCTTTTGCCATTATCATTGTCGTTATAGTTGTAGTGTGAACTTCGCCATCTACGTGAGTTAGACCGATTTTTTTTATTTTTAATTTTTTTAAAATTGGCATCTCCAATCCCACCCGAATCTGGAATGCCCAATTGGTGAACTATGTACAAAGCTTGCTTGTATGCGACCCCTTGCTGCCAACACAGGATAGTGAGGACAGATCACGGCTTTCCTCCGAAGCATGTGCCTGTCAACCACTGATTCTTATACACTCATTGGTTGAATTTTCGCTAGTTCAGAACGAGGGCGGAGGAAACCCGGACATGAAAAAACCCAGAGTCTTCCTGACGAGTGCCCGTCTGGCCAACAGGAGGCGCTGAAGCAACGAACAAAGCTGATTTTTGCATCCCAAATACGGCAGTCCCTTCCCAATTTGAGACCCTGTAGCGCGATGGCAAATTCTGAAAAAGCTGCTGACGGGAAAGACCGGGGCTCGAACCCGCGACGTGATAGTCACCTCTACACTGCAGCGCAGTGCCTTAACCGATTGAGCTATCCAGCAGCGTTAGACCGATTTTTAAGCCTCCCTAACCTGGTCTGAAGACATGTTTGATAGGATTGCACATTATATGTCCTGCTTCAGAAAGTTTGCTGGTGTCAGTGGCTTCTCGAAAATGCACATGTAGCCAGATTTTACGACAGTCGTTACAGACAATACCATTTATTAACTGCAGGGGGACACCACCAGCAAATCTGGCAAAAAAAAAAATACACAGTGCTGCTCTAACCAAGTGAAGTTGCATAAATGACCACAGACAGTACTGGGCAACTAAAAAACTTGTGTATTTTCCAAACAGGTGGTGCTCTATCGCTGGAGGCCAAACTGGTTTAACAAGAATGACATCAATGGCAAAGGGGAGTAATTTGTACAGCTTATTTTGTGAAATCCTTCAGAGCAGGGATGGGGAAACTCTAGTCCAGGGGTGGGCAATCATGGTCCTGGAGGGCCGGTGTGTATGCAGGTTTTTATTCCTATCGATTACCCTGACTAATTGAGTTAATTGATTGCATGCACAAATATAGATTTTCGCAATGATTCAATGAAAGGAAAATGTTTTATGAAGGGAGACAAGACTAGTCTTTGTAGTTTCATGATAATTTAAAGAAATGCGCATGAAACGTCAGATTTCATAAATGGTTTGGCTAATTGAGACAATCAACTAATCAAAGACCAGACGTTGGGGTGAAAACCAGGCACAGATACGGCCCTCGCTGCCCACCTCTGCTCTAGTCCCTGAGGACTGCAGAGTCTGCAGGCATTTGTGGTCTCCTCTCAAAATGAGCCAATTAATGCTATGAGAACAATGTGTGAGAGTTCAATAGCCAAATGAACGAGTCCACACCTTGTTCTCAAAGAATTATTTGCCTTCTGGTTGGAGGGAGACCAATAAAGCTGTAAGACACTGCAGTCCTCCAGGAATTTAGTTGCTCATTCCTGCTGTGGAATTTTCTTGACCTCTTATTGTGCTCCACAAGATGAATCCCACTCCTGAATCTCCAGGATGGATAGACAGAATGCACAAATTCAAGGAGCCTCAGTCCCCTGACGGAGGCTGATATGACAGTGGGGACATAGTCAGTATTTAGCAAGTACTTCAATTTAATGTCATTAGCACCACCTTCTGGGCAGAACCTGGCTTAAAAATGGAAAACCCACCTGCCTGAGGTCAGCCCTGGAGAAATGGGGGGAAAAGACTGGAAAATGCAGATGACCAATGGGGACGGAGAAAGAGGAAAAAGTGGCACTAAGCTAACCCATCAGAACCATCAATTGCATAAAATAGCTTAAAAGCGTGCATGCTTAATGAAGTTCATACGGCTAAAAATACAAAACATGGAACAATACAGGCTAAAGCAACGGTTTTAGGTTTGGCTGGGACAAAAGGGGCTGGAGAAAACAGTGGTTCAGACAGAAACCAGGGTCAAACGGGGCTCGGAGCATTAATAGTCCAGGATGAATCCAAGTTCAGATGTGGCGGACTGGGGCAGAAAGTCTGAGAGCAGGCTGGGGTACAGCAGTCCAGAATTTTTCATTGCATCAGAGAGGTACTGTGGTCGTTGCTCAGACCCCAGCACTCCAGAGGCATCAGACAGAGATCAGGCTTGTACACAGCTTCAGGTGGACTTCATGCTTCACTGAGGTAGCTGGTAAAAAGGAGTCAAAGATTTATTGGCGAATATACAACTCCAGCCATGCAATTTGATTCACTTGGGTGGGTACTAAAGAAATAAATATACAGTTTATTTTATACAAGAGCAGATGAGTAGCCACAGCATCATCCCTTACATGGTTCTCTGATTTGAGACAGAAAACCTGTTTGCTCGGTAGGAAAGCAGAATACCCCACTTACAGTATGTTTGGCATAAATAAATTGCACATAAATGCACTTGCTGCAGTCTTGGCTTAGCAAGCACAGCTTTATGGACAGTGTTCAGCCCTGTGCTGAACCAGAGAAGATATAAAAAACAATAAATAAACAGCAGCATTTGAATTACTCAGAAAATCAAACAAATTATACAATTGTTTTTATACTTACAGTAATCAGCATAATAATGGTTTTTTATCATAGTAATAGTTAATTTGTTCCTGTATATAAAAATCCCCCCCCCCCCCAAAAAAAAAAAAAAAAAAAAAAATAGAATATTCTTCCTGGCCTATGTGGGTGTGTGTGTGTGTGTGTGTGTGTAAGGCCACGCCTCCAGCCCTCCAATTCACCAGCCTTTTAAGACCCGGACCGCATTCCTCAGGCCCTGACATAGACTGTATAGAAAGATGGACGCAGCACTCGGGTCTGAAAACTGAGGCGAAATCGGAAATGAATGAAAATTGCATTCCGTTTAATGGCCAGCAGATGACAACGTCAGTGGTTACAGAAAGAAGTTCAATCCTATAGAAGTCTAAGAGAAAATGACCCTACTTCCCCACTTGACTTATTATTTCAATAATGATTTTCAACATTACTTTAATTCAAGTTTCAAGTTTCCTTCGATACATCATGATATTCATTTTTGTAAATTGTGGTCTTAAATAGACTAGAATAAAGGATAAAGTCAGAACATGCTTTAAGGGCGTGGCTATCCTCTGGTCCTCGTCTGATACGGTCAGATCCACCCATAGATCCACCCCTAGCTTCACCTTGGATATTCAATTCACGCTCTCGTCCTATAGGAATCACATCCGGTTTCTGTGTGCAGTAATGTTCCCTATTTAAGTCAGAGCTTTGCACTCATTTGGTGTGAAGTCTCCTGAGCCTCACAAGCCTGTTAGGCTTTTCTCCTGCATTCACATGTATAATTTACTCTTAAACGTGGCACTGTTACTGTAATGTTCAGTGCTTTAATTATTATCCAGGAACCTTGATTCCTTGCTCATTTCTGTTTGTTATATATAGTACTTTAAGTTTTACTTCTAGTTACATGTATTACTAATATCCTTATGCAGGAACCTCGATTCCTTCTTCTTTTGTTTTTTGTACTATTGTGCCTTCTGCTGTGCCATGAAGTGCCACAATAAAACCAGATCCATCTTTGCACCTGATTACAGTCCACGCTTCCTGACATCTGTGCCCGACAGCGGTGCTCAGAGTCAAACTCTTATAGTGTGCCAGTGTGTGTGTGTGTGTGTGTGTATGCGTGCATGCGTGTGTGTCTTTTCTCAATACTTAAAAGATTTTGGGGATAGTTGTTATCCATTGTTTTATTATCAGCTTTTTATTTATTTATCATGCTTTTTATTCACGTTCATTTCGTTCAGTACTGTATACATTAGAGATACAGTGAGGATAAAATTACCGTTTGAACCCATGTAGGATTTTTTTTATTAATTAAAATGATTTTTGGCTCAAATAAAAACGCCAAAATGTGACATCAAAAATAAGATTTTCTCAAAAAGGAAATTAAAATGAGTAAGCATCATGTATATTTGCCAGCAAGTTGAAAAAGCTGACGTAATCACGCTCTTGTGCGTGCAATGATGCCGTCAGATCAGGCTCAGAGAGTCATCTCATTCATCACGCTTTCAGTCAACTGTCATACATCTCTATGATACGTTATGACACTTTGGATTTTTTTATTTATTTTTTTTTCATTTTTGGTTCCCGAAAAGTGGTACCGTTTGATGTTATATGAACCGATACTCGTCAGTTCCAATGCATTTAGATACCAACCGGTAAAGATATCGATTTCGGTAGACATCCTTAGTCACGAGAAAGAAATGTGTTACTTTTTTGTTTTGTTTGTTTGAAATTTGTTGCATCAAGGTAAGAAGGGAGAGTCATCACTAGCCAGCCACCCAATTTAAAATGCTGCACTGGGGTTTGAAGCAAACAGACTTTGCACTGGCCTGCAGCAGAAAACTGTTCAATATCTAATGAATTTATTTGTTGGTCTGCAGACAGAAATGACTCTATATAAGACACATTTTGTCATTGTGTGGCCCAGGGATGTTTGAAATCTGGGGCTGTTTTTGCCAGCAGGTGGCTGTTGTCGGGGGCTCCTAAACCTGACTTGGCAAGATCATGAGATTAGTAAACTGTCGTTGTGTTAACACTGTAATGCTTTTCTCAACAGGATTGACGATTTTCATATTTGTGCAATCAGAGGAAGAAAAAAAATGGAGCATTGACTTCATCAGGGAATGAAACTCTAATCAAATGAGTATGGTAAAGAGATCAAAAAGTTGCGCTTTTGATTGCAGAGCAAAGAATCTTTTGTACATCTCACTTTTTGTACATACAGAATGCCTGTACATCTCACCATTGTTGATGTCAATTCGGTCCTTCCATATAAAATCAACCAAATCTGAAAAAAGTTCCCACATGCCCCCCTGTGATGGCGTTGGTGTTTAGACGCCAAGAGCAGTGGCCCGAAATAAAAGTAAAATCCAGCAGCGTGCCGAGAGTCTAAAACAAATGTAAATCACCAGGCTCGCGCTACCAACGGACCTGACGCCGTCCGTGGAAGCCAAAAAGCGAGCTCCAACACAAAACAAAAGGGAAAATAAACCAAAAGGATCCCTTACTTACTAACACTATACCTCTTATGCAGCTAAATCCTGCCAATACTCAAACTTGTCAAATACCTTACCGGCTAAAGCGTCAAGTGCAAAATGACACTCCAGCAACACGAACGAGGAAGGACAGGAGCTTAAATAGAGTCCGGGCGACGCCCCCAATCAATGCCAACTGGATGAGCAAACCGATATCGTCCCAGACGAGAGTAACAAAAGGAGCTAACAAAGCTCCCAAACCATGACACCCCCCTGGAATCAGCTTATTTTTAATAGTATAATAACTTCAGTGTATTTAATATACCATGCCAGATTTTACTTTGATATTGTGCATATTTCTTTTTATTTACAAGCTCTGGAAATACAAGGGGTTGGTCGAAATTTTATGCTTTCTAACTTGCATCATTTTTTCTTGCATTTTTGAGCCCTCGTACCTTAATGTGTATTGGAGATAGTTGCTAGTTTTTTGAAAATATGCAATTCAGAGAATAAAAAATACAATATTTTTATTTGACTTAAATTATCATTCAGAAAGAGAAGATTTATGCAGCCATAATTTTGTGAAGAGCTTCAATGGAATGGTATGCTTTTGTACTGTGTTTTCCTGCTGTCTTCGTCATAGAAAAAAGTTTGCATAACATGGACATCCCTCAGTCTTTTGATAACATAATCTCAGGCTCCTTATTCGGTTAGCCTGTGCTCCATGGCTGCAGACATATGGTAACGTGATTATGCTGAGCTGAGAGTTGGATATTCCATTTCTTGAGGCAGAGTTTTTCTACTTTTACTCGTCCAACTCTGAAAACTACAGAGATTACAAAAAATCAACCCATCAATCAGCCCATCAAATTTTATCAAAAGCTCTGGAGGAAGAATTTTACAGAAATGAACAGACAATAATCTAAAAATAACGATCCAATCATACATCTTAGTAACCAATATTGTTGCATGATCGATCCCTCTGAGGACACCAAGCAAATGAATTGTAATGGAAAACAACTGGTGCTAATTTCTATGCACTTGGGTGGAGCTTGGGCAAAACTGTATTCAGTTGGAACACATGTACAGCCATCACATTAACAATTTTCGCATCAAATGCTTTTGTATGAAATGTGCTATACACTAATGAACCAATTGATTAAGGTGGTTCGCCAAAAAAAATTGACTGATAATTACTGTTTTATTTGTGAATGCGGAAGTGCTTCCCATATTTCAATTCTCAAGTGTCTTCGCAATAATATGCTACCCACATACAATCAAACTGCACCATTTTTCCACCATGTTTGTATTGTTTATTTCACTCCATACCACCAATGGTAATTTCTGGATTCATCTGCAGCGGAGTGTACATCAGCGACAGAGGGGTGCGCATAGGCTTTGGCTCATATTGAGGGCAAGGAAACCTGCCACGCCGCTGAAAACTTAATAAATAAAACCCTGGGAGCTTTCTTCCCCGCCCTTGTTTCTCAGAGGCAGAGCAGATGTGTTTATCGGTGGATTCCGCGCACCACCCAATATCTGGACAAACATGATTATGGACAGCTTGCTACTCCCTGGCCTGAGGGATAAACAGCAGGTTTTAGTTCATGTGGCCAAGAACTAAAGGGGGAAAAAAGTGAAGGCACTGTCTGGTTGATCTGTGTTCTGCTCTTCATTGTTTCCTTAATATTTACTCCATGTTAGAATGCAATGCCTTTTCCCACCCCCCAAAAAAAAAACAATAATTTTTATCCATCATATTTCCATCAGGGTATATCCATCATGAGGCTCTGATTAGTGCAGCGGATATTCTTTGTTGCACTAACACATTTCGCAAAAAACCCTGAAGGTAATTAAATAAGCTTTGGCTCTATTTAGGTCCTCATTCACATTGACACGAGTACCGTGTTAGCATGCTGTGAGACAAGCGTTTCTGTTGCCATGACTACCCCTTTACTGCGAGGTTAGGACCGCTCGACAATCATCTGCTCCGGCTCTTTTCAGGTAATTGCATCATGCAACAAATTACATTTCAATATTGTCATAAAGGTAGGGAAGTCAAAAATGACACCACAGGCAATTCTCAAACACAGCAATGATCAAATATAATAGTTACTTTTCCATGTAGTAGCTCAACCACAGCAAACACAAATGTACAGGTTTTTTTTTTTTTTTCTTTTTTTGAAGCAATACATTTTCAGATATGTCATTCCCGCCAAACGCAGGTTGTGCCGGCCAAGTAATATCAAAACTAAATATCGTAAATGAGGAAATAAAATGGGACATCTTGATTACCACTCAAGCTGTTGCATTTAATCTATACCCATATTTCCTGTCAGTAAAACAGCATAGACCTCATGACAGAAAGCCATGAATAAACTTTATTTTGTTATTTTCTCTCCGTCAACTAATACAATTCCATCTATTGTTTTTTGATGAAAGTAAAAAGAGAAGCATGACTAGTCCTGGCATGGTGGTGCTGTGGTTAGCGCTGGTGCCTTGCAATGAGGAGGATCTAGGTTTGAGACCTGTCCAGCCACGATCTCTCTGTATGGAGTTTGAAAGTCCTCCCCAAGTACACATAGGTTTTCACAGGGTTCTCCACTTTCCCCCACCATGAAGAAAAAAGTACTGTAGGAACACTGTACCACCGCCCCTGCCCAAGATTCTGGCTCTATACGTAGGACTGGAGTTGGTCTCCAGATGCTGCACTTTGCTTGCCCACTGCTCCTAAGTCACTGACAAATAAGAAATAAACTGCAAAGAAGTTAAGTACGAGTGGTAGGTCAAGGGCCATTTGTGATTAAGAAAAATCTAATTTCAGCCTCGTTTAAGTTTTTTTTTTTTTTTTTTTTAATTGAGTATCACATAGGGTGATCAGACAAGTCTGTCCAGAAACTAGAGTAATGTTTATCTATGGCTTGTGGAAAACCTTGAACAAATTTGAATTCAATGAAAGACTGTGGTCCGAAGCTATCATAACGATGGAGAGCAACACAGTTATCTTTCAACCTGTTTGATAAGATTGATAAGAAGGGAGATTTTAACTGTGATCTTTTCTTGAATAATTCTTTCAAAATGAAATTGGGAAGTGGGGTGGCATAAATATATTGGGGATGGCTATTGGGCTGAGCATTGCAAGAAACCATCCGGCTGAAAATTCCTGCAAACATCTGCTGCAGTCCCAAGATGGTTTAATATGGTCCAAGCTGTGTTTTGGACACCTACAGCTGGTCAAAGCTGGTCTGTTGGTTGTCAATGTTGGTAGAAAAAAAAGCTAGTTAAGCAGGTTTAGCAGGGGCATAAACTGCTGGTCAATCTGGTGGATCAGTTGAATATACAGGCTGGCCAGCTGGTTAACCTATTTTAAGTGATCAAAACCAGCCTGGCAAGCTTATGCTGGCTTTAGCAGAATTTTTACTTGGGCAGAAACATTTCTTTTTTTCTTTGCTACCTGCCAAAAAGATTGATCAGTTTTAATTAGTGGCTTTCCCTGTGGGAACAGTCACCGAATACAAACAAACAAAACAGGAATAATAATCTACTTTCCTTCCACATGGTTTTTGTAATAACTGAAACATATAGGTTCAGTGTGACACCTCGAGCTCTAATGCAACAATCAGCTATTTATGCAATGCGAATGCTGGATGGAAAAATGACAACTGTGTCCGTCTTAAACTTGCATAGCCCCTGGTGTTGCACTTGGCACTGCTTTGCACCGGATCTAAGATACGTAGAGCCCTTAGGCTTTTATCCCGAGGTTGACCAGACAAAGCCAAAGCCATATTAAAATATCCCCTTCTTCAAGACGTAATAAGGACTCACCTTTTGTGCCCATCAGAGCCCACTGTTATAGCCTTCATCCTACAGCTCTCCATTCATTGCCTTTTTTCTTCCTGGAAAATGTGGTTAAAATTATGTCTCGCTCAGTGAACTCACAAATCAAAATCAGATTGTCCAGGGGGAATCAAGAATTTAGGAGACATTATTATGGCCTTCTGCAATATTTTTTAAAGATATGCAGAATTGAAGGGTATATAGTGTATAATGGAATTCACTTTTAATTACATTGGTCATCAATCTGTGGAGGGTTACATAAAATGCTGCAGTTCTCTTATGGGGGCTGTGCAGGCTTGCAAAATAAATTAATATCTTTATACAGAAAAAAATGATAATTATAATTTTAAAATTATTTCACTGCATTCCTTGTGAAGTATGTGATAGTGTCATTACTTTAGTGTCACTGTTTAACCCTGCAATTGAGACCAAGATTCCCCTCGTCTAATTAATCTAATTAAAGAAAGCCGTTCAAACGTGGTTTTTTTTTTTTTTTCTCTGTTTCATTAACAGAGAGCTTTTCTGTAATTTTCTTTTGTAATGGAACGCTATTAGCAATTACAGCACAAAAGAGAAAGTTTCAAGCTTAACCTTTAGATATACCTGGGGTCAAATTTGACACTCAAAGATTTTTTTTCCTGCATGAATCTTCATTATTTTCAAGTGACCCAAAATTATAAATGAAGAAAGTATTTCACAGTTCTGTATATTGCTATATTCCAGCAAAATAAATGAAATAAACGGTTAGATTCACAGATATAAGCTTTAGAAATAAAGTAAATCAAATAAAAATGTACATTAAAATAAGTTGAAACTTGCAAATAAATGTTTAATTGAAGTAAACCAGAATCATATTTGTTGACAGGTCTTCGTAACAATGAGATAAAGGGAATTGCAATGACCCAGCAAGAAGGGCAAATGTATAATAGCAAAAGGTGTGATTTTATCTTGTCATTGTCGCATTCTGTTTCAAATAGCACTACATGTTCTCTGTTGAGGACACTTCAGAACTGTGGGCAGGTAAGTCCAGTGCCTGCACCCTCTTCTTACAAGCAAAGCCTTTGTAACACCTGCAGTGTGTGGTGTTATATTGTCTTCTTGAAAAATGCATGGATTTCCTAAGAAAAGGTGCACTGACCAAAGCACAGACACCGTCATCCCATGACATAGCTATTGGATTTAGCTGCTGGTAGCATTCAGATGGGCTCACATGACATCCATTTTTTTTCCAAAAAAAGACCTGAAATATTGATTTGTTGGACAAAAATATGCATTTCCCCAGTGAGATAGCCCATTGCAGATGCCTCCAAGTCCAGAGAAGACATTGTTATTTCAGGACAATAAAAAAAATCAGGCTTCCTTTTTGCTCAGGTGTCAGGGCCTGATGAACAGATAGAGCCAAATACAGGATTGAGTTCAATAAAAGACTGAGCTTTATTAGTAGGGTTCACAGTCCAAGATGGTGGACAATGGTAGACAGAGCAATGGACGGCAGGCTAGATACAGTTGGCAGGTGGAGGTCTGGCTGCAGCCAACAGTGTTCAGACCGTTCGGCAAAGAGTGATCGAAAGTACGGTCTAGGGTCAACTCATGCATACAATCAAGGCGGAGTTGGAGACATGACTCAACAAGAGAGACAAACAACCAGGGAAACGGCCAACATGAAGACAGGACAGAGGATGGAACTGGAAATGGAGGAGAGCTCAAAAAGAAACTTCTAGAGGGTAAAAAACTTTGCACAGGCATGTCCAACAATCTGGCACTGGAGAAGACAAAGAAGAGGGGAACTTTGGAGACAACGAGGAACAAGGTGCGGGTTAAGGGAGTGAGGAATACACAGGAGAAGGGTTGAGGTAACGAGACAATAATTTAATAATGGATATCAATCACGGGAGCAAAACTGGCAAACAGCCAGATTGCTGGAGGAAATGAGCACAAAGCCACTGGATGTGAGCGCCGAACCCAGAGTTCTCAGCGTGGAGCATGGCAGGTGCACCGCAGACACATCTGTACTGAAACTTTAAATGACAAGAGTTGATCTTTCAAATTATTTTCAAATCCGACTATTCAGGAGCCCCTCATCGTCCTGAGCCCCTGGGCTTCAGCCCCTAGAAAACGATGCATCATATCGCCTCTGATCACCTCGAGATTCTTGTTTAAAAAAAAGTTAATTTCTCAAAACTACATAGCTCATACATTTTTATCAGGTCACAGTTTGCAATTTTCAGCCAATAACTAAATGACACAAAAGAGACTCAATTTCAGTCATGGATTACATAGGGAGGAGATAAATGATGAATGGTTCTGCATGCGCTGGAGTGCACTTGAATTTGAACAAGGCCCCTGATTTATTCCCATTTCATTGCAGAGTATGCATTGTTCCATCTCCACAGTTTCTTACGATAAAAACTGTAAGCAGCCGTTTGACAAGAATAATATCTAGTAGAACATGAAGTGTTTTGAAATGTAATTGTGCATGTTTTCAGTTTTACAGTGAATATATTGAGGCATCAAGTCACATGTAGACTGATGGGCTATAAGGAATACTCATCTGAATGAACTACTCGATCATTAAATAAAGCTGTGAAATGGCCAATATTTAATTTAATGTAGGAGCACAGTTTACAGCGTCCATACAATAGTGTTCAGAAAAGTAAGGTATACGCCATTTCATTTCCACAGTTTTGCATCTATATCATTACATTATTAACCATCATCTACTCCTCTCTCAGTCACAGTAAACAAAAACATCCAAATTAAATTGGCATTAGTTATTCTACTAAAAGCCAGCCAGCCTACAGAGTCCACCAGTGAAAAAGTCAAAGCAAGCTTGAGACTTCAAATTAATTTGGAGTGTGAGCAGAATCAGGAGCTATTAATCAAGTGCTCATGCTTTTTTAAACTTCAGGAATGGCTTCCACCTGTCAGTGAATGCAAGCACTGACAACTTGGTTGGGATCATCCATGTTTATGTTAAGACAGCATTCGCAACCCTAGAGAAATGAGTAAGGCTCTCAGAGGAACACTTTCTGTCAATCAGCCAGGGAATTTTGCATGAGGTCATTTCTTCATATTATTAATTCTATAATTCCACAGTAAGGAAAAAGAGCATTGCAGACTGCAGTCAGCATCCTGATTTAGCTTTCATGGAAGAGTGTTCATAATAATCCTAACACACCCCATCTGGTGAAGTGGGTGTATAAAAATGCAAGGGCTAAACCAGATGACGTATGTTATGAAATCGTTCAGAGAGCAACAATCTTAAAATTTGTTCTCAAATTACTGGTGGTCGGACGATTACTCAAAAGCTTGAGCGCTCACTCAGGTTGTAACTAGAGTCCAGCACTCAACCTGGAGGTCTGGCTGCTGAGCCTTGTTTTGGCTTGGGGAAACTCTGCTGAGATCAGATAGAGTCTTAAAGTGACGTCATGTTTTCATGCAAAGATTTTCAGTTCAAAAGGAAGAAAACAGCAGCCTTCCCTTTTTTTGGGAACCCTACTTGTTTCTTTAGTACTGAAGTAAGAAAATATCATAATTATTCATGCATTGACCTCAACAATCTTATATCGACCTTCATTTAGTGAAGAAACTTTTTGATGTGACTATAATTTGTTTGAATATCTCCAGTTTAGAGGATTAAGACTTCGACATAGTTCAGTGTTTTACTGCTATTGACACCAAGCATCAATATGGTATACTGTAAATAAGAGCATAGCCTCTTCTTTCTCAGATTTTATGTCTACTTTTATAAGAAAGCAGCTAGAGAATCTTATAAACAGACGAGGGTGCAGTTGTCTTAATTTTCACCAAAAATGTTGATGTCATGGAAACATAAAGTCACAGCTTTACCATTCCATAAACACCTTCTCTAAATCATGCTGGATATCATATCACCAGTTGTACACCAAACAAAAGGAATTCAGATTGACTAGTGGTTCCTCGGTGCAAATTAAAAACTCTGCCTTATATCATGTGATTTTCGTCTTATTTTGTCTTGCTCTCAAATTTCTTTTTGCAAGTTTTGAGCCACATTTGGCACATATATGTAACACTGACATTCAGTTTGGGAGCAGCGCATTTTCAAGGTCGTTCCAAGTGTGCAAGACTTGGGAAACAACAAAATGGACATTAAGCCCATCTTACTCCCAAGATGTTCCAAATCTTGGGTGCGGAAATATGTTGGTCTTTCTATAACTGACTACAAAAAGGCAATATGCAAGCTCTGCCAAAAAAGAGTACAATTTTTTTTAGCAGTTCCATTTATAACAGTGCCTAATGATTCAATGCTTGAGGATGATAATAAAAAGTCTAAATTTAAACAATGTCAAAAATATCTAACTTTGTAAATATAATGTCACTTCATGAAAAGTCTCAGTCATATAGAGGACAGCACAGAGCATAATTCCAGTGCGCAAAAATTAGCCATGGCTGTTTGTGGTAATCAGCAGTGCCCAACTTTGACAAGAGGAAGCAAGTGACATATCTGTAAAGGCTGGTTAAAGTGGAGTTTCAGATGCCGTGGCAGGTGAAGGCGCACTAAGCACGGAGCCGGTGCAGCTGAAAGTGATAGAGAAAAAATTGGAAAGGAAAGGTGCTCGCGTTTCTGAATACACGAAAGACTTAAGTGCCAGAAACGAAGCGAGAAACCACAGGGGAAAAGAAATCTCAATAAACGAGAAACTAAAAAGGCACCAGACAATTCTGCCATAAAAAACCTAAAGAAGCAAAGCTTCCCAGAAATAAAGATAATATATATATATATATATATTGACAAACCCTGACTAAAGATTTCTCGAGAAGAAGCCCGTCACATAATATCAGACATTCCAGCAAAGGAGGCGTGGCGACCTCTGGCTTAAATAAACTCCGGGGAAGGACTGCCCTGGGATAATCAGCCAGCTGGGTGAAAAATCGGATGGGGAAAGAAAACGATGTCATCAGGGACGAGAGTAGCAAAAAGCACATACACAAACCATGACAATATCTGACAAAACTGAGATGAGAAACCCAAAAACACCAAGGAACCAGTTAATGGTTTGGTAATCTTATTTAGCTGTAATCAAAATGTCAAAAGATGCTGGTTTACAAAGACAAAAAGAAGCAAGAAACTATCCAATCAAGGGCCTGGATACAAGACCTAACAAGCTTCCTGACCAACAATATTCTAGGTCTTTTGGATGGGATGGGAATGCTGCTCTCTGTTGCCACCACATCCAGCTCGTGTTTGTTGTGCTACAAATTGTTACCATTTACCGATTTCTTTCATCATATACATGAAAGGTGAATATTATCTATTGTCTGCCCTTTAAATGGTTGTGGAGAGCTATTTACATGCTGAAAATCAAAGTACAATGGGTGCGTTGGAAGTTGGTAGCTACTAACACTGAATGCACTTTCACTTATGCCAAGTGATACGCTAATATCGATGGCTGCTTTAACCTTAATTATTCTAGTAAAAAGAAAGATATCAAACTATGCATGGAAGTAAATAACTCTGGCTTCCTGACTCAGTTTAAAAGTTTTCCCATATTGTCATGGTTTAGTCGCATTGGATGCAGCCTGCAATCCAACGGGCACTAGGTAGTCCCCCCAGGAATCTGCGGAGATTCCGCGGAGAACATTCCTGATTCTGCGGAGAGCAATTCTTGATTCCGCGGCTTGAAAGTTGATTTTCTGCAGGCATTAAAAAAAAACCTAAAATGACCCGTTATAAAGCAAATTTATGTAACAATGAAGCAAGAATTCTCTTATGAAATGATTTGCAATACCAAAACACTGCGAAACGTGGTTATAAAATAATCAACATCAAAATTCATTTTGTCCCTCTTGAGCAGATTTATTTGCATAACTTATAAAGTGCAAGCATTTCACCAAACTATGGGCTGAACGAGGCTTAGTAACAGAACAAGTGCCAAAGATTAAAGTAAAGATTTAAACAAAGTGTACACTATTCACTGTATCCTCAGGATATTGTAAACCTTACTGCATACCATAGACTGTATAAAGAGATGGATGAAGCGACCGTGATGTCACCCATTGGTTCGCAGATGAAGAAGTGAATCGAAGATCCGGGTAGGAACGTGGCTCTGGATCTGACCATGTCGGACGAGGACCAGAGGATAGCCACGCCCCAGAAGCATATTCTGGCTTTATACTTTATTCTTGTTTATATGGGAACATAATTCACGAAATTGAATGTCATGATATTTATCGAAGAAGACCTGAAACTTGCTGTAGCTAACATAAAATGATTTGAAAAGTCATTATTTAAATGAAAAATCAGGTGGGAAAGTAGTATCGTTTTCTCATAGACTTCTATTGCATTGAACTTCTTTCTGCAACCACTGACGTTGGCCATTAAATAGAATGCCATTCTACGGTACTTCCACATGGGCTTCTTTTTTCAGACCAGGGTTCTGCGTCCATCTTTTTATATAGTTTATGCTGCATACAGCAGGAAAAAATCAGTTTCCGTAACCGGCAGCACCAGCTGGGAGTTTTACATCCCGTTTATCTGACCGCAAAATCTAGCAGAATGCAGCTGCACTGAATCATAGCACAGCCAACCCTTAAATAACCCGCTCTCACCTCCACCTCAACAAGTCACACCTGTAGCTCGTTGAAGTGGAGGGGAGGAATGCAACAGGGGGAGGGACTGCAAGGCCAAACCCTTACACTTATCTCCTGTTTTGTCATGTTACACTTATGACGGCATGCGCTCATATAGGATTCAATTATAGTTTATCTTTATATCTTATTTCGCTGAGTATCGTTTTCTCTACATGTTACATCAGTGGCAAATGATGTTGCTTCCTTTTGCCAACTTTCAGGCTGATGTCTTCATCCTGACTTCCCATGACAGAGGAAAGCAAGTAGCATCAAACTCTCCCAGGATACAAAAACAGAAATTCTTTATATTGCCTGAAGTAGACAAAGGCTTTGTTATCATCCTAAAATATTTTGCGCCTAACTTACCCCCATTCTTCGAGCCAGAAGAAGACATGGGCAGGGCAATTATGTTCAGCGACCTTTTAAGCGACAAAGTGTAGATCAACAAAGATCTAAGATGAGGTTAAGTGTGTTTACATCGAGATGAAGCTTGATGCGTAATCTGTGGTGTGATTTGGCTTGCACCCCTTATTTATCTTTAGAAAATCATTAAAATTAAATGGGGAGTAAATCAGAAGTTCAACTGTTTGTCTTGGAGCCAGATGCTAAACAATTTTTTGAAATCAAGTTCTGCAGATTACTATGATCCTGGAGTACTTACCAGGACATATATTTGGGACATGTAGCAAACTTCATTAAATAAAGGAGCGTGAACACAGCCGTTCAAATGCTTTGATTAAGCTTATAAAGTGATATTTTGACCAGAACAAATTTGGTTTTGATATATTATATATTGGTAAATTATTTCATTCATTGACTTATGTAAACCCCTTTCTGCCCATGCTACCTCCAGGGGGCCTCAGCTCTTACTTCCCTGACAAGGCTTGGAATTTCATTTTCAGCCAGGAAATGTTCCGATATCCTACTGCATGACAATTGTCATGCAACTTTTATCTCAGTTGTCCATACAATATAACATGTTCAAAGTGATTCAGCCCTAATAAAACCAAAAACAAAACAACAGTAGTTCTGAGCTGTATCTAAGTTGTTTTTCCATTGTATCCCAGGTTTTAGCCTTGCACAATGTATTGTTGCACTGCCACCACCAGGGATGGGATTGGAATTGAGAAATTTAAAAACGATCAGTTAATCGCTCATCGATGTTGGAAACTACTTTTAATTAACGACAGTTTATCATTCCTCATACTAAGTCATAGAGCATACTAAGCAACAAGTATTTGTCAAAGGGATTGCAGTTTTGACAAAAATATGAATTTTTGAAAATTTAGGAATGTTAATGATGTTTGAGATTTCAGGATTTTTTAAATTTTTTTTTTTTGATGTGACCCCAATGACTAATTCAGCTCAAAATCAGATGCAGCTTGTGGCTTGGAGGGTATGCACATTTTTTGTCACAATCTTACCAAAATTGCAGCCAGTAGTGTTTGGACAGAATGACAACCAAACAAACACGAATGGAATGAAGCAACACACTCGGCAAAACTTCACATTGTGATAAAAGTGCAATGAATCCTCCGTGTTGACAAGAACAAACGGCGGAGCAGAGATTGTGGTGAAGGAGCTCGTCTCTAATAGATTTGCAGAAGCAGAGTGGAGATATTTCTCTTAAACATCTGCCCTGGTCTATTTCAGGAAGAATGGGGTTTGATTTGGCTGCCCTCCCAGAGAACAGGCAGCTGACCTTGTGGTAGCATGTGAGGGCTTTCAGACCAAAAGCTCCATCCATCTGTAACACGGCCTTCATTGTCTTTAGTTGTATCTAGTAATTAAGCCCCTTTATTGATTCCATGGAAAGGGTCTAGCTGCCACAATGTACATCAGCCTTACCCTTTCAAAGCACCCATCATCAACGGTGCGCCCCCTGAGATCATGTTTCCCACGACAATGTTCAGCCCAGATCGAGAGCCAAGCCATTTATAAATCAATCCAGAGTGCTCTCCTAATTGCGGTCATGGAAATGACAGAGATTGTATCTCCATCCTGTGAGGACACAGCTGAGCTCTTTTTAAACACACACAAAGCTAGGAGATAAGCAAAATGACTGCATGTCGAGTGCTTTCCGGCTGAAAAACCAATCGCGGGATCAATGGAGCTTTCGGAGGACTTGAAACACAGAACAAGCCCTGAGGTACTTGGCCTGGTCCTGGAACCGTAATTTCTGGAGAGAACTGATACACGGGATGACAGTAATCATTATTGGAGTGGGATGTGTAGTAGTTTTGAATGTATAGATGCTTTGCTTCAGGGTTTTTTTCAGCAAGCCACCCTTAACAACCCCCCACCCCCCTTCCCCCCAAACTCCCCTCCTTTCTTAAAGCTGGATTATTGTGCTAGCTCAATAATTTCATGAAGTAAAACACATAATAGCCTTTTCATTCAATTCATGCTTCGGATTTGGGAAGGTTCTGGCTTTACCCAATGCGGTTACACAAATAAATCAATAATCCTGCTTTGTGTGACAGGGCCCTGTCATTATGTGTATGAAAATGGGAAAAATGTAGCAAGGACCAAATGCTTTTGAATCAATACCTAATTGACAGACTCTTTATGATTTATATAGAGCTTAAAATAAGTACTATCAGGAATACTACTTCATTCGCTACTCCCTCTTACGTTAAGCTTAGCTCTGATGCAGTATCCAAGCATTATACCCCAATCCCCTGGCCCTGTTCACATGTCTCAAAGCCAGATGCCGATTTGTTCGTTTGACCGCCACCTTCATCACCATGACCAGCATTAAGTCTCCATTTGACATCCAGAAGATGACGGTCAGGGACTAAAAATGTTGCCCGATCATGGGATTCCTCCCATAAGCAAGAACAGACTGGACAAATCCTTGAAACGTGCCTGTCACAATTACTCATTGTTTGACATGAAAGGGTAGGTGGGTTTAGTGAGAGTGTTTAATTGGATCTTTTTTAATCATACCCAGCTCTGGAGTTGTGGGCGGATATTCCAAGACCATTAGAGAGTTACAAGGACCTAATATTAAAAAAAAAAAAAAAAAAAAACATGTTAGCAACTGACCAGCGGCAAAGTCTGGGGAAAAATAATTTTATCCAAATGGAATCAAGCGCGCAATCACAAACATAATATAAACACGGCCTTCACCTGCAACTTTGTGGTTTTAACAGAGATTAAACCCGCAGTAATGTGCTGAGAACCACAGATTTACTTATTCCGCATGCCTACGATGTACATTTCTACCCAACAGAACACAATGCAATATTAAAACAAATATCACAAAGAATACAAAAGTAGTAGGCTTGCAGATCAAAGAGGGGATTCCCCAACGGTTGAGGATGGATTGGTTAAAGGTACAGCAGGCAGGATTGGACAGCACAGATGAAGCTGTGTGGAACAGTCAGTGTGGGGAGGAGTGGTTGTTTAAAACTGGGACTGGTTAGCATTGGAACCAAAGGGTGAGACCTGAGGAGATAACAAGAAATGAGGAAAAAACAGAAACTCAGGACTCATTCCAATCATTTACTTCATTTGAACTTGTCTGGCTTGATCCTCTGGAGATGAATATCTGTAATCTTCATTGACAATCCAAACTTAAATATGCTTTCTTGCTGTTAGAAGCAAAGAAGTTTGAAGAAGCAAGAAACTTCTATTTCCCTTATTCACATTTTCTCAATTCCCGTATCACCTCCACTAAACGAAGTTTGCAGGAGGTTATGTGATCGGTGTTGTTTGTTTGTGGGTTTGTGAACAAGATAACTCAAAAAGTAATAAACAGATGTCTCTGAAATTTTGCGGGTGGGTCGGTATTACATCAGGGGTTGGACCCTATAGATTTTCACCGCAATCAGTCTGACAATATGACCACCACAGCAGCCATCTTGAAATCGTATCACACGCAATGACTGAACTTTGCTCCCACTCACTAAAATTTGGACTATGCTGCCTTGGCGGAGGTTTGCACTTTAGGAGTACCTCTAGTCTTGACTTTATGATTACTAAGCATTTTCTTGCCTTTGCTGGTGGTTAGAGCTGGGAAAATAAGCTTGGACAGGAAGAGGAGTGATTGAACTAAACCTGTAGTGAAAAGAACAATATCTGGCCTATTGCAGACACATCTTAGTAGATTTGATTCACTTTCATTAATGAGCTGTTTCATTGGTTTGGAACCCCACTGCATTTCTTCCCCCCAGCACACTAAATCTGAGGCATCCATGCCCAGTTCAGATAAAAGTGAGGAGATATTTCTTTTCCCTTCACTACACTAGTTAGCAATTCAGCTTCCATCTACATACTGTCCTCCTATCTGAAACTGATCAGATCTTTAACTCCATTTTTTTTTACTATCTTTAGCTTGATTTGGCTGAACCTTTCATCTGCAAGCCAAATGCTATTCTGACATGGCCAGCAGAGAGTGCTTAATATAAGTCTAAATGTCCTTGAGGAAAATGTCTTACTTCTAATCGATAGCAATGCTTTAGGTCTCACTTGCGCACAAGTGGGCAAAAAAATGTCTCCATTACTTTAATTTCTTTTTACTCCCTTGCTTTTACCAGTAAATAACTTTGAAAAATGTTTTTTTAACCATTAAATCATTTTTGTTCTCATAAAATACATAAATAAAACCATTCAACTCATAGAATAATGAAAAAAAATGTATAAAATATTGCCTAATTTACATTTTACTACAATATGAGTGCTACATAAGCGGTTGGAAAGGGCAGTAAAATGGCCGATAGCATGCAGAAATCATATAAAATGCCAGTCGTCCATTAATTCCCCGCACAAACTTCCTTGCCAGTGGCACACACGAGCTTTTGATGGGCACATCATCTTATCCCCTGTCAACCATCAGAAGGATCAAGACACATAAGCCACCAGACATCGCCGCAAAATAAGAAGTTTATGGGCTGGAGATAAAATTTGAAATCATCTGTTGAGAGGGATCAGCTAAATCTGCGCTGTTTGAAGAGTGCTCCATCAAACTTCTATTATCTATAATCCATTAGGCTGTACAGTATTGTATCAAACAAATTTGATTCTTTCCTCTCTTTATGTCATTTATGTTTGCCTCTGAGATATTTTGCTGCTGACATGGTAGCCTAAGACTAGCATGCTTTCCCATGTTAGCAATTGTTCCTTACCAGAACAAGACTTTCATTCTACAGTTTGATAACACAAACTCTCCTTCAATACATATTTGTCAACAGAACATTGGTCTTGTCTTAAGCTAGAGAAATATTGAATTATCACTGCCTGTCACTTTCCATCACTACAGACCTCCAAACATGCATGTTTATAATTTGATATTCAAAATTTTTGGTAATTTCCAATTTCCTCAGCCATTCACTGATACATTATTGCTGGAATCAGGCAGACAAGTACTTATAATTTTATTATTCATTTTTTTGGTTGGCACTAACGTTCGCACATCTTTAAAGCGTTTCCACCCACAGACATTTCTAGCTTTTTGAGTGCCCAGCTTAATTTAGCGCCCAATCACTTCAAGAGTCTCCTAAAATTCCACTGGATTTACCAGATGTGCATTATAATATGTCCCCAGAGCAGATAAAGTCATTATAATCACCGACAAATTATTGATAACCTATTTTGAGAAAATGCCATACTGTGCCACATACCGTGGCTGCAATTCCAACTCAGCAAAAGACAAGGGATTGTATTTCCATGCCTTTCCAACAGGAGATAAAGAATAATAAATAATAAATCTTAATAATAAATTCCGAAATAAAGGCATATTGGGGATACTTGAATGCCAGGGCGCAGTTAACGGAACTGTTTCCTCAGTGGAACACTTTTTTGCAAGCTTTTGATTGAAATTTCCCTTAAAATTCAACTATAATTGATTGTGTGATGTTTCAGTCAATTAACTGGAACCAAACTCTAAGTCCTTACCTTTCTAATCTGTAAAGGCTTTCAAATTTAAAAAATTTACTGGAGTTTCGTCTTTACAAGAGATGACAAAACCATACTAACGTCAGTCATTTATTCGCATGCTAAATGTTTTTTGAGTTGAATACCTATAGATCCTAAATGTTAACACTAACCAGCGCTGGTTTTGCAAGGGTACTAGAAAAAGTAGTTACTGAGCAATATTGGATTTAGCCTAGCTCATTAATAGCAATAAAAACACTTATTTGAGCTTATTTGGTAATAGTTTTGTGTTTAATCTTCGCATTCACGGTCATGTTTCAGCCCGTAAAAAAGGCTGGAAAGTAGGTCTGTTCAGGACATAGAGTGGCGCGGTGGTGCCGTGGTTAGCACTGCTGCCTCACAGCGAGAAGGTCATCGGATTGCATCCGGCCCACGGCCATTCTGTACGGAGTTTGCATGTTCTACCTGTGTTTGTGTGGGTTTTTTTTCCGGGTACTCTGGTTTCCTCCCCCAGTCCAAAGACATGCATGTAAGGCAAATTGAGATGCTAAATTGCCCATAGATATGAGTGTGAGAGCAAATGGTCTGTGAATTGTGTGTGCGCCCTGCGATTGATTGGCAAGCTGTCCAGGGTGGGTCCCCACCTTTCGCTCAGAGTCAGATGGGATAGTCTTGAGCTCCCCTGTCACTCTAGTGAGCAAGAAGGAGTATAAAGAATGGATGGATGGATCTCAGACATCCCTCTTGTGATGCGGCCAGGTCAGAGTCGCAATAAGCCTGCAAACCGAACTTCATCAAAGTGTGCATCAGAAGAGACGACAGGTACAGTAAAGCTACATCTATATATAGGGACAAGGGAGTAGGCCAGTTGTCAGGCATGGAAAATATGGGGCATTATAGTCATATCAATATGCCAAATATATTGGAGAAAATAATGTGTTTTGCATTAAATTATCTTAAATGAATATCAGTAAATATGACTAATTCATGATACTTTGTTTTGATGCGGTATCAGTGTATTGTCCTGTTTTCAATCGTCTGTAGCTATCATAGTGTGCATGTCAAATTCTGATCACTTGTACTTTTTTCATATAAATGACAACAGATTTGAGTTCCCTCAGAGCTCATAGGGTTGTCTTCCTCCATAGAGTACAACTGAACTGTGCACCCAGCACAAATGTTACAGCAACATGTATTTTATTGTGACGATATTCTTTCTTTTTTTTTTTAAAGAGGGATTTATGTTACATAACGGCAACTTAATTTAGACTTTGGAGTATATATTTATTTAGAAATGTGGACTGCACCTCAGAAAAACTGAAGTTAAGTTATTTTACTTTAACTTATACAACCTATTAACAACAAAAAAAATGGAAGGCTGGAAGGCAATAGAAACTTCTTAATGGGCTTCATTGAACATGGAACAGCTTATCTACAGAACACACCGTCATTGGAATTTACTCTCCAGTAAATATGTCCACCAAAAATCTAGGCTGAATTGGATTGTGTATTTGGCATAGGCCTGTTATTGGCTTTTATAAATCAGTTTCAAACACAGTCAGGGGACCTCAGTGTGTTGGCTGGTATTCCTTCCAACCAGAATCACAGCCCCAGTTTGTTAATTATTTTTGATTGGTCTGCTTTAGTGCCAGTTGTGCAGTGATTAATGCTCTTTACAGACCAATTATGTCCAAAATAGTGGTGCAAGCTGTGAAACACATGCCTTTAATTCACATCTCCGAAATTTTCATTAGGCTGAACAACTAAAGCCATCGATCTCTATCATTTGCAACCAGACAAACAATATGTTAAGAATATGGTTGCATTTTGCATGGAGGTATTTGATATTATTCAGACATTTGATGCTGACCATTGAAATCAATGCACTTCAAACTGATAAATAGCATAGACACGTGGCCCATGAAGCAAACAAACAAATGAATGAACAATAAATAAATATATAAATAAGAGGCAGATGCGAAAGGCTCAGGCTCACCCCACACAAAGCGCAAAGATTTCAGCACTTGCCTCTAAGTGGATTATTCCCTTTGGATCGTAGTCATTTTTTATAAGTTGAAACTTTACTTTGCTTGGTACAAACACATTCAAAGTGGTGTAGCAGGTTTGATGTTATTTTAAGTGTTTACCTGTGGTTGTTTTGGTTGTTTTGTCAGCCTGGCAGGGTATTAATTCATACTATGACTTTTAACCAATGACCATGAAGTTGATCGGAGGATGGCTGGCGCGCACAGTCTTTTTACCTGTTCTTCAGATTGTTTAAGGGTTTGGGAGCCCTGCAAAAAGTGGAATACAGGCTATATAATTAATCTCAAAGTTCTATGCCTTCTATGTAAATAATTTGTGTGTATGTCACCAAGCTGCATTGCCACAAATTATGAGATAAGTATGCTCATGCAGAGGAAATGCAAGCACACAAACTAATGTGCATTTCTTTGTCTCAGAGAGAGGATTGCAGGCGTAAGACGTCATTTTTCAACACCTTGATTACAAAAGGGAGAATGTAGTTATCTTCATTGGTTGTTTCAATGTACACACGTGCAGACATATATACACACTCACAAAGTGCAATGGCAGCATAGCAAAATTAGCACTTACCACTGAGTGTAAGTTTAGTCTCCGCAGGTACGGTATTTTGTTTGTGCCTTTCAAGAAATTCATCCATCTTGAGGAGACCTCGATAAGACTCCCTCTGAATGCAATCCCACACACCTGCCTCATCCCCTTCTCACCAAAGATAACGGCTGAAACTTATCTTTAAATCCCACCCATGAAAAGAAAAGCAGACGAAACACACGGTTGTGAAAAAGAGGTGTGGGGTGGGGGAATTGAGGGGGGGTGAAATATCAGGGAAGGTGATGGATTCCTATTTAAATTCCCTGTGTACATTTCTCGTTGCGGAAGAAAGACTCCCGAACGCAATATTTTTTTTTTTCCTGAACTGTCAGCTCGGATGGAGATCGTTGTCGGGGGAGTGACGCGGAAAGTCACAGCAGGGGAGAGTCCCTGAGGATTTGCGGCCTATACCTGAGAGGCGATGAATACAAAATACGCCTTATCTTACACTTTAACACCCTCACCCTTTTTTACTGGGATTGTAAGTTGGTGCCTCGGGATAGAAAAGAGAGAAAACAATGCCAGTAAAAAAGAGTTTCAAAATATAAACATTACTGAATACATTCTTTACCCACTTTTTTTAGATGCAGTAACTGTGTCAGGTAAATAAGAAGTAATTCTAACTCACAGAGCAGTATAGCAAAATAAGGAAACTGGGGATGGGTTCCCAGGTACCTACAGAACCGGGCACATGTGTTGCAGGGCAATTAAAATTGGGCTGGAAAATTTGTGAGAAAAGTTTGCTGATAATAAGATTATTTATTCATTCCACATGGACTTCCCTTTGCCTCAGAATATTTTCATATTGAGAGGAGGTATAGATTTAAGTTTTTCTCAGTCAGTGATGGCCATTGGTTATTTGGCAATGACATACATATGTTACGGTCAGATTACGAAGCCAGTCATTTTGGGAAATGACTAAAAATTTCCTGAGTTTTGCTTTCCTGAACTCATCAGCCGAAATAACCCTGAAACTGGCCCTTCATATTGATAACACTGATGAAACACTATCACTGTACACAGGATGACATGCGTCTATCACTGACACAGCGTCTATTTTGACAGGCTTGCTGCGTCAGGCTGAGGCACAATCTGATTTTGCAGTTTAAGTGTTGTCTCGGGATCAACACAGTAATTCATGTCCAGCAAGAACACTATAGTCCACCAATGAATATGAGCTCTGATAACTATGCTGTGCTTGCAAATACGGCTCATTTGTGTGGCCTAAAGTAAACTACCCAATGTTAGAACGCATTTTAATAGCTGAGATGCATATTTTCAAGAAAATCCAAAATAGTTTTTGCTTTGTGAATTTCATATTTTGTATTATTTTCATATCAGTTTTAGTCAGGGCACTGTATTGCGTAAATGGATGGATCATGAAGGAGAAAGTGTGTACACTCCCCACTGTACTGACGCAACCAGGGCAACAGACATGTCTGCGTCACGCCACCTCGAACCATCGATCCTCCTCTCCTCATCGTCCCCCTCCAGAGGCATGGACAGTGTCTGCTGGACTGGCCTGCTATTTGTTGGTGGACGACGATACTCCTGTAAGAGCCTTTCTCTGTTGATCCCAGAACAACACTCAGACGTTAATATCAGATTGTGCAGAATACAAGTGTGAGCAACGAGATGCTGTTCGCAGTTCATTTAATAGCCACCAGTGTCATTAATTACAGGGATTTACTAAGAATTTGGTACGGTTACTATACATCAGTCATCAGCCATACATCAGTCTCATGGGCCCCCTGTGTATGTCGGTGTGTTTCGACCTCAATTGCAAGCGCACGATTTTAATTTGTCCTATGTTAGTGCACTCTGTGTTTAAAGAAGTTATTTATTGTCTTAAAACACCTCTTGTCAGAAATATTGATTTTTGCCGTGAAGAATATAAAACTCCTTAACATATTGTGTTTATTTTACTATATTGCATTCAATTTCAGGTAACAACATTTTTAAAGAGTACAAATTAGATACTGAGAAAGTCAGAAAGCTCCAAATTAGGTTGCTGAAAACAGGGGTGTAGAGTTCTTTCAAAATAATTTGCTTGAGTCTAATGAACTTATTGATTTTTTTGCTTTGATTGGTTCCATTTTATCTGTTTTTTTCATGCAGTTGTTTCTTATATATCCCAATGTGCGTAATCTGCATATGTGCATATTGACTTTTTGCCTTCATAACATGTATAGATATCTATCAAAATGTGGCTTAAGAAGATAAATGACAACTCTCAACTTAAATGCACCTACTGAAGACAAATTAATAGCTTTATAAAATCCCCTAAATGCAAATGTGGCTGGAACGAAAAATAGTGTGCGCTGGCAGCACCCGGAATCAAACTCTGGAGCAAAGCTCATTCTGTGCCAATCATCGCTTGTTGGAGGCCACAGTCTCTTGGTTCTTCTAAGGCGCCTCCAGAGTACTGAGACTTAAAGAACATATTTTGCAAGGCTCGTGCTCCCATATCACCTCCTCATTGCCCCATCACTGCATTACCAATCCTCTCCACATGGTCAGGACAGATTAATCTCTACTGCACGTGACCACACTCATTGCATGTCTTTGATGATGCTGCCTCTGTTGATATTTTATGGGTAACTCCTAAAAAAGTTTTAACCCTATAATGCCCAGACTCAGACATAATTATAGGAAAAATATGACCCAGTAATAGTTTTGAAGTATTGAAGCGTAGTCATCATTAGGTTTTGTGACAGCAAAATATACATTGCTGAACAGAACTTCTTCTAATTCCAGGAGTGTTATATCTGATACAGCCAAAAATCAGCACACCTCCAGAACTCAACACTCAAAATTTCTAATTATTTATGCGCTTTCTAGTATCTATAGCTATCCCTTAACATGTATTAGAATAAGTTTTTGTGTAATATTTACCTTGGAATGTTGTACTTCACTGCCAAAGTCCAAGGAAATTCATGAATTCCCATTCACAAGGGAGCGACTACCTTGAGGTGAGTGACTAGAGGAGTGACTCCTGTAATCTCACCTCTTCCTTCCAGGTGGCAGCACCGTGTATCAGATATGATACAGTGAGCAGTCGTGGTTGTGTTGCAGCTTACCATGTGGACATGGTCCTTCAAATTTTGTGTATCATATATTATACAGGGGGCATTATAGGGTTAATGCACATACCGCAAGGATGGAATCAGGGGCTGTGGCAATACAATATCCTTCTCAGGTAAAACTATGGTAGTAAACATACTTGTATGTAGCTGGTCACTCATGGATGTCTACATGATTATGCTCCATAAGGTTCATAAACAAGCGTCCCAAAGTAATATTGGCAGAAAGTGGAATCAGCTGAACTACAAGGAGTAGTGGAAAACAAAAGAGACAAGGAGTGGAGTGGCAAAAAAGTTTGACATTGGGGGGCAAATTTTGAAGCTTAAAGAATTTTCTTCACTTAGTGTTGGGCCTGTAGCATGGGTCTGGGGTCCTAAAGGTTTTCTTTTCGATTCATCAATCCATCACTTGTCACTTGCAGCTACATGCAAAATAATTGCAGTGAATTCAACTATGTAGGAACTGACGAGCAGACAGATGCAATTAGTGAAATAGCCAACAATAGATAATCACTTATGCTGTCATGAAAATGACCTTTTCCACAGTTACATTCATGTTGTCCAACAGGTTACGACACTTAGGACTGACATGGAGGACTTGGGCTTGGGGAATTGCATGTGAATTCTTTTCATGTCATCATCCCAGGATAAACTCCGCTTTCTGCTGTTGTTTTTTTTTTTTGGTTTTCAGTTCAGTTTTAAATCATTGTTTCAATTAAAATTTTTGTCTTTTATTCAATTATATATCCAGAATGAGATACAGAGAGGGAAATTGCATCCACTATATAGGAGCTATCAACTAATTAGAAGACACAGTTTCATCACATATGATGATTGAATTACACAAATGATAATGAGTACTATTTAGACTAATTGGAATTCAGTTCACATGGCATTACTGGTATATGTGACTCCTATAAACACAAATCACCCATTAATTTTCAAAAGCAATTAAGTCCACTTATGAAATTATAGCAGATTTTGTGAATATGCATATACATGTTCCAATAAGTTGTTACCATCTAGCTAAAAATGTATGTCTGACTACAAATGCCACTGCAGCAAGCAACAGATGAGCCCATATATTCTTTCTTTCCGTTTTTCCCCTCTGGATTTCTTGTCCACCAAACCTAACAGACTTTGTTATATTTACAGGCCAACCAAGTCTGTGGTTTTCACCATAGAAATGTAACTATAGCCACATAGATAAAATATTCAGACAATGTCATTTTGGAGGAAAAAAAATGATGCATTAAAAATGTTAGGAAAGAGGTGATTGTGCTGGCTTTCTGAGAAATCTGAGGACTTGTTTGCTTGTGAGTGAAATGCTAGGAAACTGATGGGGACCATAAAACTAATCATCCACCAGTCCCACGTGATTGCTTTCTAACGTCTTTCTAGCTAATGGTATTTTAAAAACTGTTAACTCTTAATAGCTCCCTTGTGTGCCAGTTGGCTCTGATATTACAAATAAAGACAGTAAATGCTTTATCTCAGTGGTCAAGGGATTTACATTTGTGGTGCAAAGAAAACTGGGAACGATTCACATCAGGGAACCTTCCTGAAGTTTTTTGCTTCTGTCTTCTAAACTATGACTTAATGAGGTTTCTTACAATGACAAAGACTCAAAGATCCGATTACACAGGTTTTTCAAGATTTGGGAGTGAGCACCCATTGTGCAGCGTAATCAATACCGGAAAACACTTCCTACAAATACAAGGTACTACAAGAAATGGCCTCCACTGAGGAGAAAAAAAAAAACATTAATTATAGGTCCCTGGTTTTACGTATTGAAATTCTGACTCCCTGGTTTTTGATCTGTCGCACAGAAGCATATTTCGTTTTTAGAGTATGTAATCAAACTGACATGAGTAAAAACAATCACTTCAAATATTCATTAGCATGCACAGTGGATCCGAGGACATGTCTTAATTCATTTGGATCAAACTGGCAGACATCTGCTTTCGTCCAATCAACTTTAATGTATATTTTTTCCTACTGAGTGAAGGCATCCCCATTTCATGTCATTTGGAGCATGGGGATACTTAATGGTACATAGTAAAAAGTGACATTTTTATTTCTCATAATCATGAAAAAAAAAAATCATCTCTCAGTTTTCTGAAATGTAATAAATGTGTTGCCTCTAGCTATTAGATGTGAGGATCCTTGCAGATGACGACTGCTCTGGTAGGGAGATACTGGGAGGCCCCAGCATCACCATTAAGATTCTCTCTGGGACTTACACAGGTAAATGGGACATGCGAGAGACTGTTGCGTGGAATTCACAAACCTGCAGGTTTTTTTTTTCCTGGAAATCTTAGTAACTTTTGTATTGTTACTAATACTTCAATATGAGTATTTTCCGGATTGAAGCTACATATAAATACACAACATTCTTTTGTTTATTTTATAGTAAATATTAGTATCAAATGTGATGCTACAGGTATTTAAGGCTAAGAGATCTGCAGGAGAGCCGGCTGTCTCCGCCGACATTCGTGTTTTTATGAAGCTCATTTTTTAAGCTGATGCTTAGATAGTGGAATCTCGTGAAACTTGAAGATATATGGCATCCATTGGTGTCACCCATGTCACATGACCTTGTAGGGAAGGGTCCAAGTAATGCTCTAAAGTCTGGCCAAATTTTCAGGAAGGAAAAACTATTATGGCCATTTTCACAAGGGTCAATTGATCTCTGACCTTAAGATATCTAAATGAAAGTAGTTTACCTATAACACGAGTCTTTCTCTTACGGATATGCCCTTTTTATTTTAAGTCCACGTAGTTTTGAGCAAAAAAAAAAGTAGGTTTTTGCATGCAGTATCAATGTGTTATTTATGCTTATTTTATTTTCATAATTCTGCATACTGGGGTCCCTAAACAGCCTTGGAATTTCAAAAATTGGGTCTTACTGGAAAACTGAGACTCGAGTGGATTCAATGAGCCCGATTTTATTCATGTGCCCATTCATTTTTATTCATGTGATGATGTTACTGTAGTCCCCAAAGTAGGCATTTCCTTGTAGTGAGACGAGTTTTTTTTATTTTGACCTCACTGGATAAGAATATCAATTACGATTCAAAATGAATTTCATATATGCTAATTAGTTCCTCTTTTTTTTTTACATTTTGTAGGTCCAATTAACACTTCAATTTCAAAAACTTTGAAATTTCCAAATATCATTTCATGGTTCAGGCTTTACAGGGTTAAGTAGACTTTCCATCAATTATTCCACGTTTTTCCTTTCATTACAGAATGAAAAGAGAGAGGAGGATTAGTCATTAGTCATAAGTCATTAGTCATCAGTCATAAGTCGTCTCTAATGTGCAAAAAATTGCCAATTATACAGCAGTTCACTGAAAAGTCACAATAGCCATGAATGGTTCAGCAGTAGTAGTTCATAAATGTTTAATTCTTCAATTTCATATTGCTTGTTCCCAGAAGGCTGTATACTTACTGCTTTGTTTAATGAGTAATTTGGTGACGAAAACAACCTAGTCTTGTCATACATCACGCAAGCAAAATTGACTTATAGCTGCAGACAAACAGCTTCAATTTATAATTACATGAGGTGGGTTGTCTGATTAACTCCATGATATTCACTGCTCCCGCCCCAGACTTTAGATGGGCCGGCAGTTCCATTGTGATTGATAGTTGCGTAAGCTGAAGGAAAACTGAAGAACGTAGTGCTAAAAGAGCTTAAGCCACATTTTCACACATCGAGAGATGTGGATGGGAAAATATCTTTTATAGTCTCCTCAGTTGATTTTGGGCATTTTGTGACTAAGGTACTTTTAGCACTGGGGTCTTTAATTGTATCCTGTAACCAAATGTATTGTTTGACAAATCATAATGATGTCAGCGCAAGCACCAAACTGTCACACTCGGTCTCATCAATGTCTATGTTGCGCTGCTGCTTGCAACGATGGACAGTCTGAAATAACCTTTGATAACACTGCAGGCTCTAATTTTCATTTGTAAATGAAAATGCATGTCGCATGAACTCCACATTAATTTACATCATCATCAGTCACAGACCTCACATGTATGCTGTTTCTGGAGTTTTTGCCTTTGATGTTGGTGATTATTGTCCTCTTGCCTGTGTCAGAGAAACTAAAATATCTAAAATTCTATTTTGAATTATCTCCAAAAGAAATTATAAGCATTTTAACCTTCAGGATTTTTTAAATTATTTCTCTACCACTGACATCGACAACACTTTTTCTATTACTGATCCAACCATGGCACTAGAAAACTTGAAAACCTTTCAGTGTTATTGCCGCCAGACATGCCTCTTTTAAAAGCCATAGAATTAAAATTAGACGCAGTCCTTGGTTCTCCCCACACTGTCCAATGCTGTCCACCAAAGAGAGAAAACTTGTTTGAGGGCTAGATTTACTGGCAACCCTGAAGACTGCTTAACCTTTAAGAAACATAGGAATATTTGTACTAGTATGATTATGAAGGCAAAATCAAACTATCATTGGATAATTCTCTCTTTGCCTGCGATGGTTCTATTAAATTTGGGAACATTATAGCAACTCTTAAGAATTCTTCACGGTCACATCTCCCTCCACAAATCAAATAAGTATCCATTCTAATTTCCACTAGATTACCTTTAGTGGACGCTTTTAATCATCATTTCTTCTCCTCTGGTTCCTTGTTTCATAATTTGCCTGCAAATTCAACCATAAAACAATGACATTATTTGTCCACTGGAGGGTGTACCATATGCCTCAGCTTCTTTTGACACCAAAGATTATTTCAGTTTGGTATCAGTGCATATGTCTACAAAGCCCTGCTTAGGTAAAAGATAAGCAAAAAAAAAAACAGTGCAGATCTTTGATGACACTGTCTCCTGCAAGGAAAAAAAAAAACAATCTTGGGCTGCTCTTTTCAGTGATCTCCGAAAAACATTTGACACCGATAATCGTAAAATCCTTCTTCACAAGCTACAGTCTACAGGTCCAGATAAAGCTGCGCTTATTTGGATTCCACTGTTACCTTTTCAGAAAACTCAGACTGTTGTTGTGGATGACACTCAGTCAAGCCATCTTACTATTAGATATGGGCTGCCTCAGGGGTCTATCCTTGGTTCCTTGCTGTTTACTTTTTACATAAATAAAATAAATCTTCTCAATCGCCACTTCAATGTTCACTTTTTTGCAGACTATATAATTATGTAGGCCTCAGGCTCCATTCCAGCTCAGGCTTTGACTCTTCTTCAGTAGGCCTATGTATTTGATACTTCCCTTTTACCACTAATGAATCACATTTGTTTTAACTACAGACAGAGCACACAATATTTTTGTTGATGAGACAGATAAATTCCTCTGGCTTTACTGCAGACTATCTTCGAAAATCTATACCCAAAATTTAACTCAAAGACTTAAAAATTTAACTGTACTTCTTTTATAGGAGTAAAGGATGTCTGTCCTCTTCTGACTATGAAATAATAGTGCAGTCTACCCTCTGGGTTAGCTCATTCAGTTAAGGCACCACAATGCGGACCAGTAGTGACCAGTTGTACCAGCTGGCAGTGGTTGGTTGCCTTTTCAGAGCAGTGCACAATTGGAGTGACCTGATATACAATACCGCGCATCGCAAGGCGGATATGATCGTCGATAATGACGGATCAACTGTTAAAATGTAGACGAATGAACTTCCGCCCATATCCGCGCAAGATCAAACACAGCGTTTTATAGCGTTTACGTCCAAGATGTGGACACAGGCTTCGATTAAAATCTAGTAGTATTTTTTAAGTTCATATCCACAATTGGTTTCCTTTTGTGAAGCTTCACAATGCTCATCGCATAGTGAGAAAACTAAATCAAATCAAATTGGGATTGTTGAATTGCAGCATTGTTCATTGCTTAAATGCCTCCTGTTGGCTGGCCTGGTGCTCATCTGTAAATTTCTTAAGCTTGTTCATGTTCGAGTATTCTCCGACCTCATTCTGAACTTGCAAAGTTTTGAGTTGAGTGTAAGTAGAAGCAGCGGCTGACAGGTGCGTGCTTCAGAGGAGAGCTGTGAACTGTCTCACTCTCCCAAAATGGGAATGTAGGGTCAAAAACGAGCCAGCTTATGTATATAGTTTGCTAATTGGGCATTTCAGATTCAGGTGGGATTGGAGATGCTAAATTAAAAAAAAAAAAACCTTCTTTACTGTCCTTGATTACAGAGATATCACGTACTGTCACACTGCCCCCCATCAATATTTCAGCTGTTGAAGCTGTATATCGTAATGCATTACGGGTTATCACGAATGATACATTTCGCACTCATCAGCGTTCCCTGTATCCCACATTTGGTTTTGAATTCCTTGCAGTCAAAAAGAAATGACCTCTTCATTTTATTTGTCAAAAAAGCTCAACTATCAAACCTTTTGAACTACCTTACATCTCTTCTTTAATTCAAATCCAGTAACTAAAATACAAAATACTGCAACTACTTTAACATTCCTTATGTATGCACTAATCCAGGCAGCTTTTCAGGTACTATGCACCTTTTAAAGGGTATGAACAACAAACTGTTCCTAAACTTAATTTTACATTCCCTTTGGTGATTTAAAAATTTAATTATGTGATGTCTGTCAGGATTCTTGCAACTGTTTTAATTACTTCCCTGCTTACTCATGTAGTTTCTGTTTGTTCACTGTTGTGGGATGTTTCATTTTCTCAGATCCCCCTTGGAAAAGAGTTGTAATCTCATTCAGGATGCCTGATTGAAACAGATTGTATTATAAAGAAATGTTATTCACAATTTTGTTAATTGCCAAAGCTGAATTTATTGTTTTAGCCCAGTTTGGTAGTTTCCTGGTCTGCAATTGGTGGGTTGAGCAGCACAATAGTTAGTGCATTAATGATAACTGCTGGCTCTATGCATGCTTCATGTCAAATTATTCATTTGAATTCTGCCCATCTGTACCACCTTTTCACGCTAACACTGTCACTATAGTAGTTTCCTGGGAATTAATCCCTGTCAGCAGAGCTGTTTATAAATAAACACTTATTGCGCATATAGTTTTCCTTCCCTTTTTAGTTTCCACTTTCAATATATAACCGATAAATAATGCCAAGAAGATATTTGTAGACTCTAATGGGAAGGGGATGGTAGGAGAATACTTTTGCATTTATGATTATTTTCTTTGTTTTAGGCGAAGTACAAATAATTAACTGCAGTCTCCTCTTTGTTTCATTTCCACGAGTATCGATTTGAATGTTGTTTAAATGGCCCACATTTTTTCATTCAAAGTGCATTAGTTGCTACCTCATCCCAAGCAGTCTTCACATCACTGGCACATCAAACAAGCTTCTCAGGACCAAACATTCTTGCATGGGAAGTTTGCCCCTCCCTGACAAATAGATTTACTTCCTCTGAGAAGCCCTCCTGGTGGACGCTTTCAAGTTTAGGAGCTTCTTCTTCACTTGACATAATTGTAACTGTTGGCGAGAATGCAGTGATTTTGAAAAGACTAACAGCAGCTGATCTGATTTGCCATAATGGAATTAAACCCTCACCACACCCACAGGTAATTAATTTGCCTTGGACCTCCTCTTTTGACAATAGACATCACTTCATGTCACAAAATTAACAAGATGGTGTCAGGCCTGCACAATTTTGTTCTGCAATACCGTTAGCACTTACATTTTCTTACTGTGTTTATGTCATCAATTCAGAGTCCTGTATCCTCAAACGAACATAAGATAACTTATATGGCTTGATATTTTGTCAAATTCTCCTTTTTTTTAGTTTTACTGACTTGCCTCATGCGCAGTGACTTTGAATATATATATATATATATATATATATATAAATGTGTGTGTGTGTGTGTGTGTGATTGCTTAGTAGGCTTCTGATGTGCTCCTTGTCTCACCTTCCCTCTTCACCTTTATTGAATGTCCTCATGTACTGTATGTTTCGTTCTCAGCAGTGCTCTTCCTCTGATGAAGCACCTCTCTCTATCACTGACATCTTTTATTCTGTTAATCCAGAAGACTTAATGCAGCTATACAATCTCCGACCAGAGACTGCTGCCTCCAGCAGTATGCAAGAACACCTACTACCTGCTGCTTTCAATGAACCATGCACCAAACCATTTTTAAAGAAGGGTGGATTTCGCAGAAAAACAGAGCCATCTTTCATATATGACACTGATGCATCAGTATGAATTTATAGGTCTCTTATACACAATAATTTACCTTTAGGATGGAGCCTACATCATACACCACTGTGGTTATTACAGGCCTAAATTGGCTGAGGGCCCCCTAGAATTGTCATCTCCTTTCTCTCCTGAACGATGTCCTTGGAAATGTGAGAGAGGAGGCATAAGAGAAAAAATTGCCTTTACTCGGCATTCTTTTACTGTCTCCCTCTCCCATCTACCACTGCCATGACAAATGTTTTAACGTCTAAACTCGCAAACATCACATGGATACTAGTCATTGAAGTAACGTCAAGATACATGAATACACACGTCAAAAAATACAGAAAGATGCAGAAGTGTCATCTTGCTTGTCATGTGAAAAATATGAGCAAAAAAAAAAAAAAGACACTCACGAAAACACTTGCATGCGTACACACATACATATCCTCAAGTGCGAGCGTGCACACACACGCACACGCACACACACACACACACACACACACACACACACACACACACACAGTCTTGCTGACAGCATGAGACCCTATGGGTCCTGCAATAATGGCTGTCCCAGATGGTATCAGTGGGTTTCTGCCAGCCTGGGACAACTTTTATAGCAGCACACGCCAAAAAAAGAACCTGTCCTGACATCTCACTTCAGCTGCTCTGAGTCTGATCAGTCTTAGGCCATCTTAGACTGCCCCACTGGGAGCCAGAGGCAGACTGAACTGCTTGTAAAAGCTTGTGTCAGCCTGGTACTTTTAATTAAAAAGAGAGAATGTGGTGCTAAAGTGTTTATTAAGAGAAATCCACTGAGGCTTTTTTTTATTTTTTTATTCCTGACATCTCCACCACCCCACCACCACCCCACATCACCACCATCTACGACTCCCAGGACTATGCGCTTGGTGCAGTTTCTCAAATACAATGAAATAACGAGCCATTAATGGACTCTACCTGCAATACACAGCACTTTGCCATAGCAACCCAGATCATTTCTCAACTGAGAGCAGAAGAAGGGCTGCAAGTTCTCAAAGGCAACATTAGGATAAGACTGCGTCCAAATGTCATTAATGTGACAGCTTAATGCCAGCTGATTCCTCATTCTTGTATTGCAGCTACTGCACGATAAAAGTTTGCCCCTCGGCAGTTTGCAATGCAGGGGCTTGCTACTGTAACACATTCACTATCTATGTAAAAACACAAAAAAAAAGAGAAATAAGTACAGTTCCAGTCAAAAGTTTGGACATACTCACATTTTTCTTGCAATACATCAGGAAATATTCTCCCGTCATTTTGCAAAATAAGGATCTAATTCTTAAATCCACCAAACTAACCTGCATTTATGGTCATATTTTCTGAGTGTACTCAATTTATTTTTTTTATGTTTTACTTTTTGACGAGGGCAGTCATACGGCTCCAGTGAGTCAGCAGCTGTGCGACTCTCTAACTTCCCAAACATTTTCTGCACTTCAGGTGCGCTTTTCTTCTACCTTTTTTTCCCAACAAGTCCAAAAACAGCTTGACTTTAACTTGCCCTCTGGAAATGGAAGGAGGTTGGATGTCTGTTTATGTCGGAAAATATGGCTTCTTTGAGAATTCCAAAATTTTGGACACTATTCGAACTAGCAAATAATTCTCTTCTAACTTCTAACTGTTTACCTCTTACAAGATTAGATTTTAGATTATATAGAGAAGTTAGGCCATTTAAATTTCTCTCTGCTGTGACATTAACAAAAAGTGTTCCAACTTTTGACTGGTACTGTATGTCAAAATACTTCTTGCAATCACCCCCTGATTTTTTTTTTTTGGCTGGGGTTTTTAAATATTGGTGTAAAATTTCCCCGTTGTGATCGAACTGCGTTCAAGATCAAACTGACTACCTCTGCTCTTGTCAGAAGCTATTTACTAACAATTCATATTCACCAAACAACAAAATATTATTTGGTCATTTAGTCATAGTTCAGTTATATATTTAGTTATTTTTACCTTTTTGTCAACAACTGTTTACGTTGTTTTCCAAATATCCAAATGTCCAATAATCATTTTCAATAGTTCTACCCCCTCTGGTTGCATGCCTTTCATCAAGCCTCTTACAGGTCATGTTCCGAGGTGCATATGTAATAAGTGTCAACACATCCTCTCACATTCTTGATATAAATACATAAGCAAACTTCTAGATGCATGCCTCTCAAGGCGATGAGTATTGCTGATAAGAACAGCTGATGAGTATCTGACCCAGTGCACAAACAGATCTGCTTTGGGCATTAGTTTCGACATTACCTTCAGACTTGGCAGTAGTCCTCTAATTCTATTACGAGTAATTTCTCAGAGGAGTCAAGAGAGGACCTGAAAGGACCTGTTATGGATTCATGCCTCAGTTAAAGCTAAAAAAGTGATTTTTTTGCAACTGGAGATCTCCTTAACGACACATTGACACAATAGATGGATGATCAGTTTTGTCTGGAGAACAAAAATGCAATCAGGGACAATCCCAAAATTGACTACTTATGTCTCCCATGAATAACTTAATTTCAAGACAGAGATGTGATGTGTACCATTAATTTTGGAGCGTAAAGGCATTCTAAATATATATCAAAAACAAATGAAATGTGGAAAAGTCTGATGAGCTGGCTGTCCAAAAAAATATGCTTAAATCTTCTATCTCACGTTAGGTGAACACTAACATGTATTTGATCCTTTAAAACCATCTCAACATTCTGTTAATACTTGGTTTACCAGTTATTGCTTAAAAGAGGTTGCTGCACGTTCATCCCTTTGTATAGTCCAGAGGAAAACTTCGATATCATACTTTGTTCCAGACAAATGTACTACATCCAGGCTTTCACTGCTGCATGGTATGTCATTTTTCTTTAAATTGCCTGTTCGTGAGATACCACAGTACTTCAGCCTTGGTGCTCTACCGGTGATGGCTACTAATTTGAAGTCAAAGCAGTGGAAAAAATAAGCCCATTTTGTTCTAGACCAAAGTTTAGAGGAAGAGAAGAGGAATTTAAGCTAGTTTGATAACAGTGCTGAGTAAAATAGAAAACCATCCCAAAGCCATTTTATTTTGTTCTTCGTTTTTATTTATTTTTTTATTTTTTCCCCAGTTGCGAATGTCCCCTCAAATTTATTGCCTGCCGCGACAGCATCGGCCGGTATTGTTTTCACCTTGTGAATCAGTGTGTGTGTGTGTGTGTGTGTGTCGCGATGGCAAAATCTGGTCCTGGAAGCACCTATTGTAGCAGGAACTACCACAGAGACAGTTTTGAGCACTCTGCCTGGTGTTTATGTCTGTCTGTTTGAAGGCAGATTTCGTCACAATTGATACTTTCAAAACTGTTGTTGTGTCCGAAAATCACTCAATCATTCACTATTCCCTACTCACTATGAGGGAACTCATATGAAGTTGACTATATAGTGAGCTCATGGGCAGAAGGAAGAAACGCTTTCAGACACTACCCGGCTCGTTTTGTCGGCGCAGCTATTAACGGTATCTTACTCCTCTTCGGTGCGCGTGCCATGTGTGATGGGACGTATTTCTGGGTCGGTGATCGTCGGTTGGTCACTACATTTTGCGGTGGATTGTGGGATTTAATGAGTTCATTATACAGGGGATAATCATTTTTCTAATAATTTGAACAGCACTGCAAAATGGCAAACCCACTGTACAGCATAATGCACTCTATAGTGAATAATGAGTGATTTCGCTCACAGTCCGTGCTACTGTAGATGCAGTCACATAACTAGAAGGTGGGCAGTTCAGATTAAAATGGAGACTGAGTTCAAAGATGGTTGTGGTCCAAGCAAAAGCACTGGAAGTAGCTGGGTAGGGCGAAGGGCTGGTTTGATCCTAGAGCAAGATGGTGTGAGGTTTTTAAATAAATCTTATTCACTGCTGGTATACTGTAGTACCACCATTATTTCTTGTCATGTAAATTAGCGGTCACATAATCAGTTAGCCAGATTCAATTGAAACCCATCAGAGAGGCAGTTTTAATCATCTCCCAAGAGTAGCATCAGTATTTAGAGGCATTGCTCAAAGCTTCCATAATGGTTTATAGATTCAGTCACTAGCTGAGAAAGTAATCAATACTGTTATGTGTACATCATGAACACCGTTGTAGAGTCGAGCTATTGCATAATGGAATTCATGTTATCATATATTATTTCTTTTTAAAAGCAGTTGGAGATGTCTTTACCATACAACACAAATGCACATGATACATATGGAACACAACAGTTCTAACATCCATCTTGTTTCTTATATTTACGGCTATCAAATGCACTTGGCAGAAACAAGTGAACAAGCCAGTAACACATAAGTCATTATTTCTCTAAGTTCACTCAGGTTTCTTGTGCTATTGGCCATAGGTGTAGAGATGCTTGTTGAGAAGTTTTTTTATGTATATGGTTGCACTTCATCAATGTAGTAATTGATATAGGAGATTTAGATTTTTTAAGTAGATACTGTATTAATTGTACACAGTACTTGGACTGTTTAATGTAAAAGAAGGTAAAACACATTAATTACATATGAAACTTAGCATCCTTTTGTCCATTTCAGCAAGGAAAAAGAAAGTCCACCCACTGTCTTCCATCCAATTGTGGTTTGAAAAGGAATTTTATCAACTATTAATGAAATGTGTTTCATCAAATTACATTTTAAGTCATCATAAAAACACTGGCTTGACTGCTACAAGATGTGTTCATGTTGTTTATCTTCCATTGTAACTGTTATTAATTGTCAATGAAGCATTCTGCTGCAATTAATCTAAACACAAAATTTTTGCCAGTCACTCTGGGGCTTGTAAAGTCAAAAAATTTGAAGCGCAGAGAAATATGAGTGCAAACCATAATAATAATAATAATAATAATAATAACAAATAATAATAATAAAAAATAATAATAAAACAATGATAGTAATAATAATAATAACAATGTGTATGAAACCGAATTCTTTATTTACAGAAATAAATAAATCCATTTTACCTTGATGACCATCAGCTGAACACAATGAGCCTGCTCTTAAAATAATTAATTGGAGCAACTCGGCACATAAACAAATAAAATGTGATTATTTGTCTGACTAAACTTCAGTATGAGCAAAATGTAACCCACATCGGTCTTGGGCACCACTCGGTTTTTATTCCAAACCCAGCTAAAATCTCAACGTAATGCACCTTTTTATTTTTGTTAATTTGCTCCTTTTCTTTTTAAAAGGAAAAGTTTTAATCTCTTTAGCCCCATTCAAATTACCCGAAAGTCCTTTCTCAGAACTGCCCCTTGTAAATCCTTGAAATCACTTGGTGGGGCAGTTTCTCTCATAATAGCAGCCTGGAGAGGAAACTGCAGGCTGTTGCAGTGTGCAGTCCATCCAAAGTCACCATCAACTGATGGTGGCTTTGGCATGTTATTGAGCAGCAACAGAATCCCTCAACAGGAATTTGCAATCTGCTACCACAGCTGGATCCATGATTAGTATTTACAGCCACCAAAATACAAAACAAACAGAAGTAAGATACAATAGGTTTATAAATATCTTGATGTCAGAGCAGTACAGTATTTGTTTTAACCAGTATTTGATTTCAATCCATCAAAAAGCCTTCATGAATGCAATGAGCAGGACCGATCTTAGCACCAAGTGATTATTTTTTATTTGTTCTGAAGCAAAAACTACAGTTGCAATTAAAATTACTCAACCCCCACTGCAAATTGCGTTTACTGGCAAAATGTACAAACTTTCAGCTGTTTACAACAAACAAACAAACAAACAATAGCATTTTAAATGGCTCAACACAACAAATATTACAAGTAGCTTCTCCAAATTCAACACAAAATGCCACTTTTAATGACTACTGCAGGCTCCAAATTATTCAACCCCTTCATGACAAGCATCTTTAATACTTAGTCGAGCACCCTTTTACTGCTATGACCTGCTGGAGATGGGATGCATCGGCAGATGTCAGCTTTTGGCAGTATTCCCAAGGAATCTTAGCCCAGTCCTCATGGACAATGGCCTCCAGTTCACCAATAATCTAGGGTTTACGCTCTGCAACTGTGTTCTTCAAATCAGACCAGAGATTTTTTTATGGGGTTCAAGTGAGGCCACTGTAATGGGCACTCTAGAATTTTCACAGACTTCTTCTGAAACCAAGCCTTACTGGATGTTGAGGTATGCTTAGGATCATTGTTCTTTTGGAAGGTCCAATGATGTCCAAGAGTCAGCTTCCCTAGAAATGGCATGACATTTTCTCCTTGGATATCCTTGTACTTGACTGAATCCATCTTGCCCTCCACACTTTACAGGTTTCCAGTGCCAGAGGAAGCAAGGCATCAAAAAGCCCCCACAATTCTTCACTGTAGGCAGGCTGTACTTTTCAGCATATGCTTCTTTATTCCCTCTGCAGACATACCACTGATTCATGAGCCCAAAATATTCCAGTTTTGTTTCATCACTCCACAGAACAATATCACCAAACTTCTGTGGTGTATTTATATGGTTTTGAGCATATTGGAGCTTGTGCTTTTGGATCAGTTGTGGTGTTTGTCTTGTAGACCTTCAACATTTAGTATGCGCCCTACTCTGCGACCTGAAACCTCAGTGCCTCCTGCCTCCAAGCCTTGCTGTGGGTCTCCTGCAGTCACTCAAGGGTTTTTGACCACCTGTTTCGTCAGGAATCTGGTGACAGCCATTGATGGCTTCCTCTTTCTGCCACATCCTGGAACTGTAGCCACTCTTCCTTTAACTCTGAACTTGTGAACTATGCTTCCAACTGTATCTCCACAAAAATTCAGTGCCTGTGCTACCTTTTTGTATCCTTTTCCTTGTTTGTGCCGGACAATAATTCCCTCTATTAGCTTTTTGGACAATTCTATAGACAGCCATATTTCTGATATGCAATCAAATGTCACTTTCAACAAACCCCTAGTGAGTGCAAGAATTTGATGTGTTTCATCTCAACCAAACCTGATGTAACTAATTAAGAGTGAATGCACACAAAATTTGAGCAAGAGGTGGCCACAGTTGAAAAATCAACCAACCCCAATTTTGAGTTTATGAGAAGCGATTAGTGGGTTTTCAAGGGTTCCGGGGTTTCTTTTTAAATTCTAGTCGAATCGAGTGAGAAAAACGGGTTTTTAGAATTTCTCCTGTCCGTGACTAGAAACTTGGGTCAAATACACCAGCTTACTTAAAAACTTACTTTCGGAAGCCAAACAACGCTTTTTCCTCACTTAAAAACACCTAATTTGCACAAAACAAACATCAGACAATCTCTTAATATATGACAGATTTCCATTTTTAGAGGATTTTCGTGAAACCTAATTAGTGCATTCTTGTGGAGTCAAATAGCAACAAGGTAGTTGACCATGAAAACTAGCATGGTTGTAACACTGGAGACAGTGATTTTCATTGCTTCAAAATCAGGATTTCCAACCTTTAAACATGATATTTCAAATATATCACATCAATTTTTTTGGCATCTTAAGCGATTGCCCACGAACCTGGCCCAATTCTGTAAAATTAGTTTGAGTGGCCGTTTACTTGACCCTTTTGTTTTGAAGTGAAGTGCGAAATCCTCAATAAAACACAATAACAATCCAATGAAATACAAAGGTAATAGTTTGGTTTGACTTATTTTCCGAGAGTGGTTCGGGGAAAAAAAATGTTTTTTTCTTCATTTTTATCTTATATAAAGACAATTTAATAATCGGGCACAAATTTCAATTCATCCAATATCTATACCACATCTTCATTTCTAGGGTTGCAGGGGAGCTGGTGTCATGGTTTTGCTCCTGTCAGATGAATGCTGCAATCCGGCGGGAGCTAGGACCATGGGCCTAAAAGGAGAAGGACCCACAAGGACAGGCTGGAAACACTTAAAAACTTTCATAAATAACATAAAGCAAAAAACAAAGATTAAACCGGGAAGCCATAGCACAGGATAAGAAGACCCTGCTCAAATGAATGCAGCCACAATGAGGACTGGCAACAGCTAACCCTATATAACTAACCAATCACCTCCACCTTAACGAGCAACAGATGCAGCTCATTAAGGTGGAGGTGAGAACAAGCCACAGGGGAGGGACTGCAGGGTGAAAACCCTAACAGCTGGAGCCTATCCCAGCTGACTATGGGTGAAAGGAAAGGCAGTTTACCAATCCATCGCAGGGCGCATACACCATTCACTCACGCACTCATGCCTATGGGCAGTGAAGAGACTCCTATTGGCCTGACATGTATGTCTTTGGACTATAAGAGGAAACCGGAGTACCAGGGGAAACCCATGCGAACACAGGGAGAACATGCAAACTCCACACAGACAGGCCCCAGGCAGGACTCAACCCACGACCTTCTTGCTGTGAGGCAGCAGTGCTACCCACTGTGCCACTGCGGCACAAATTTACAGAGTAAAAATTGGAAGTTTGCATTTTTTATTGTGATTAAAGTTAATTTAATGGTTTACGAGCAAGATATTTGCGCATCTTTCTTAAGCACTGCAGTTTTCCTCAATCTGTTGTGCTTCATGTGTTAGTTAGGAAATAATAAAATAAAAATAAGTGAATCATTTACAGCATGATCATACAAGTGAGCTAATGATAATGAAACTGTTGAGTTGTGCAATATTTCCTCTACCATGGTGTGTTTTGTTATTATTTGTTTATGTGGTAATGTTATTTTGTATCTATGGACTGTGTGTCTCGATATGTTATAATCTTGTCATGTTGTAATGTTTTAATGCTGTTGGACCCCAGGAAGACTAGCTGACATCTTGGTGTCAGCTAATGGGGATCCTTGCCAATAAACAATAAACAATGTTGAATGCATCCCATATGAGTATGTCAAATGAGAGAGTGCATGTTCTCAGTGAGGCTCAAATGTCGACATGATAAAAGACCATAGTGAATGGTCCGTGAATCAAGTTCCCTCCCCTTCGCTCCATGTCTGATTCTGATTTGACTGGAGAGCGCATGACTAATTCTGTGAGAAGACACATTTGACTTGAATTTCTGAGTCTGATTTACATGTATAAACATACACATAAAGGACAAGAAATAGAGCAATATTACTGGCTCGTTTAGATAAGCCCCACTGTGCAGGAAAATATCCAACAGGCATCACGGTAGGAGAGCGAGAATGAGGTTTTCGCAAGGCATGATCAATGAGCGGTTTGGGAGTGACGATTCCCATATGACTCCAGAGTTGCGGAGATTAATCTACACATTGCATAGTAAGATATTTCACTGCTTTTTAATTAAACGTTTGTCAAGCAGAACCTACAGAGACTCATCACCATCCCACTTAAAAATATAGATAAATAAAAAAATCATTCCTTCTGCTCAGTAGTTTTATTTAGCAGACATGTCTTCCATAAATAATTCAGCTTTGTTTATGAGCATTGACATTGCTCTCTGCTATTACTTACTTTTTCCCTTCGCCGGGTCAGTGTGATTTCTAGATGTTGCCAGCTTCATAAATCTTCTCCTACTTATTCATGACAGAGTCCCCTGACCTTTCTGTGGGCTAAAATAAGAGGGAACTAAGTCATAACGAAAACCCTGGCACAAATCCCCTCGGTGTTAGTCAGAAAGAGGCTTTTAAATTATATACGCCATGGTACAGAAGTCAGAGTTGTTCTGTCGGGGGTGGGTGTTGTGCTGTTTCCTGTGAAAAGTTAGGCCTTGTAATGGAGTCCTCCTCCTACAAGGTCAAGCCAGACAAGTGCCTCTGAATAATTCAGCTAGCTTAAATGGGTTATAATGTTCCAAGTTTGGGGTGAGGTGGGAGGGGATCGGGTAAGTGCCACGTTTGGCGTACGCCTGCATCGCTTTTTTTGGTTTGAACCCACGCCCTCAGTTCGTCTGCCAGAACCTAACCTCAGCAAAACTGCTTCAACAGCTAAAGATCTCAAGTTGCTGCTGGAATCAGGAGTTCCAAACAGAGGTTCAAATGAAAATTTGTCGGATGGTAGGTCTACATAAAACCCTGATTTTCAGAGTCTCTGCTGATTTTAGTGTGATGCTCCTTTCAGGTGACTGGTTATCAGTCCTCACCTCACTTCCTGCCTAACACTTGCAGACGCACCCCTAGCCACTGTTTTGCAAATCCAACTATTTCTTTTTCGCAGTATATCTCCCTCAAAGTCTTAATCATTATCTCCCTCACTTTTTCTGAATCTTCCTCATTTTGTTTCCAATTTTTCCCTTGCTGTCCTTCTCATTACCTTACCTCTGCTTACATACATATCCCTGTTACTGTCGTTTGTCCGTTAATTTTCCTTAGCTGGACTTAAAGCACCAAAACAGAGTGCTCTTCTTTTCAGTCTAAGGCAGTGGCGGTCAACCCTGGTCCTGGAGAGCCGCAGTGCTGCTGGTTTTTGATGTCACTCTGCACTTAATTGATGAATTAACGCAGTTGATTACACACTTAACTCATCTCACCTGGTGTCTTAGGTTTAGCTATACTCCTGCACTAAGGGAATAATAAGCCAATCAATCAATTACCAGAAATCGCCCACAAGATTCCCAGGGCCAATTCATAGTTTTCAGTCACGTGACTCGCCGGGAGCCCTGGAGGGCAAAACAACGTTCAAAAATGACAGCGCGAAATGCAACCTCTGCGGACAAAAAACAAAATACTCATTTAATTCACCTGTCAGCGGCCGAGAAGGAGAGATACCGAAACAAGCTAGAAGTGTTGGGCACTTGTGACCCATATACAGCACCGGATTCGTTATTTGAGCAATTACACACCGCCAGGTCCTTGCCGAAATTGGAATTTGGGGATGTTTACATTTATTTGGTTGAGAACCCGTCACCTTACACCGCTGCCAGAATGAAGGCATATAAAAGCACCGACAGTTACCGTTATTTTATGTCTGGATGGGTAAATAATGCTGCTGTTTGGGAGGTGAAGGACAAGTCCTTCTTCATTCTACGAGCAAAGGTGAGTACTAATTTAGCTAACATTAGCCATCCAATTCACTGTCATTTTCGAAACGATCACGAGTCAGTTTTAGGAACACTGTAGTCAGTCAGTGCGTAGCGATTATTTTGTCACGTTATGCCATAACAGTCAATATAAGATAAATTTGATCAAACATTATTTTCTGATGGCAGGTAAACCATTCCTACAGCTTAAATGACCCCGCACTAACAGCTTGGGTTGCTGTGGAGAAGGAGGGATTGGTGCGTTTTGGTCACTGCACCTGTATGGCAGGTCTAGGAGAGGTGTGTTCACACGTAGGAGCCACTCTGTATGCCCTGCTTGCAGCTTGATAGCGCTGATCCAAAGTTTTCTCCTCTCAGAGTTTTCTTTTTCAGACGGAATGCGATAGAAACACAATCCCGGCTTTCCTCCCCGACGGTTCGCACATCTGACCGCACAACAGCTGTCCGGCATTGTGATGTAGTGCGTCTTTTCTTGAGTGTCCTATAGCGGTTCCAGGCTGTAGATGGCGGGCAATCGTAATGTTTTGCCCTCCAAGGGGGCGTGCCTTAGGAAGCGTGACGTCACATGAAAGCAATGAATTAAACAGACATGCAGGTTGTGACAGCAGTCTACGCGGAAACCAAGTTTTGTCAATCTGGTTGGACATTTAGCATAGTTGTAATGTAGACAAAGTAAAGATAGGGCAGGGGTAGCAAGCCCTGGTTCTGGAGAGCCACAGGGTGTGCTGAGTTTGGTTTTCTCCACCCTATTTAAACCTAACACACCAGGTGGGATGAGTTGAATGTGTAATCAACTGGTTTCATTCATCAATTAAATGCTGAGTAACATCAAAAACCAGGATGCACTGTGGTTCTTCAGGACCAGGGTTGACCATCACTGGTCTAAGGATAGCTTCAAAGTATCAGACCAAATCCCTGAAAGATCCCAAAGATCCTTTACTCAGAGGAGCAAGCAGGCGTCTATACTTGGGATTTGATCAATGACATACCCATAAATATTGATGAAATCAATTGATTTCCCATTGACATTATATATAATTTACCCATTGGGGCAGCAAGTACTATTGTTCATTCCATCAGTATTCATCAGAACCTGGCAATTATAATTTTCATGTGAGTTCCACTTTATTTTGCAGACATAGCCAACAAAACTTTGCAGTAAAACTGTACGCAGTATGACTTGATATCACCAGGGGTTCAACTTCATCTAAAAAAAAAAGAGAAAGAAAATTTGGATTTAAGGAATTACGCTGAAGTCACTGTTTCCAAATGCATGTGTGTGTTTTATTTTATTTTTTTTTAATGTTCCCGATTGAGTTTTTTGCATGTTAATAGTGAATGAATATAATATGGCGGTTATGAAATTTATCTATATAAGCCTCCTCTTTAATTGTGAGAAGTTCACAATGTTCTATTCTCCTCTGCGTCAAGATATAGCTTCTCTGTTTTACTGCATAATGGAGTCATCTTCTTCAAATTTCCTCTAATGAGTTCAGTCATAATTTACTTTGCTACTGTGCATGTGCACTAAATGAAATAATCTGTCCTCCAAAGTATACTTTCAAGTAATCCCATAACATGCTTGCTGTAGCAAAGTTATTGCTAATCTCTAGAAATAAAGAGAATTGCTTTTCCATTTAATGGGTAAATCCCCATCATCCAAAAGTTACGACAATTTCCATTAAAGATTCATTAGCATTGCAATAATTTTTAAAGACCATCTCAGGAGGACCAACATATTATACAATCCCCCCCCCCCCCCCCCCCCCAAAATAGTCCAGGTATCAGATTAATCTAGGAATCATGCCCTTTCAAATTGAGAATGCCTTTACATAGGATTTTTAGCTCCTATTATCAGCAAGCTTCAGCTCTTTCACACTGTGCCCTTTTATACACATAATTGTACTCTGAACAAAAATATCAACACCCCATGTCAAATTTTTGAGTTTTTATTAACAAAAAACTGGAACCGGGATTCGTCTGTGAATAGCACTCCTCTCCAGCGTGCCAAGGGCCATCGAGCGTGTGCGTTTGCTCATGCAAGTCGGTTCCGACGCCGGACAGCGGTGAGATCCAGACCACGGTGAGGACACGGAGCGTGCAAGTTGACTTCTCGCTGGTGGTTACAGACTGTCTGTGGTGTGCTGCATCTGTTGTGCAGACCAACAGTCTCATCCGCTGTGCGTGTCGCTGATCTGAGCCGATCCTGCAGGTGGACGAGCCGGATGTAGCGATCTTGTGCTGGTGTGGTCACACGTGGCCGAAGTGGATGAGGTCGATTTCCGTCTGTCGGAAACGAACTCTCAAATGGCCTATCATCCGATAGTTAACATTCAGCTGCACAGCGACTGCTCTGGTGGACATCCCTGCATCCAGCATGCCAATGGCACCTTCCCACATGACCTGAGACATCTGAGGCATGATGACTTTTGACAAAATTTTATATTTTGGGGTGGCCTTTTATTGTCCACAGTAGAGTGTCTGGGTACTGCTCATTCTGTCTGACCACTGTCTGGAAATGCCACACCCATGTACTGAGTGAAATCACTGAGCAAATGCTCACTGACAGAGAGATGGATTAAAAAATGGTACACAAATCAAAAGAAATATCTCAATTGTACAAGTAAAATTGGAATTGGGATTGATTGGGACCTTTGTTGTTGCAGACAGGGCTGCAGTAATCGTGTTGCCAATTAGTTTTGTGATCCCGTAAATGATTTTTATCACAACTTGTTCAGGGTGTTACACGTTAGTGGGAACACTCTTAATCTCATTCTTACTAACCAACCTGAAAAGATGTTTAATATAGAACTAGGCTTCTGCCGTCAGAGGCGACGGCTTGGGGTATATTCCAAAACGTCCCCAATCCTCCATTTCCCCAATTCTTGAATAGACTTTGAATAGACTTTCAGTTGAACTTAATTTCAGGTCAATCGGTCAAATGGTTCTGAAGATATGGCCAAAATGGTAATTTTCCATCACAAAGCGCCACCTGGTGGCAAAATATTGAACCATACAGGTATGATGTCATCATGGGACACATTGTGAGGTCATGACCTTGCACTTGCACATAGTTTCATGTCAATTGGACAAAGGGTTCCAAAGATATGGCAAAAGTGGTGAATTTTATGTGACAAAGCTCCACCTTGTGTCAAAATTTTGAACCAAACGGGTATAATGTCATTGTGGGACACATCCTCAGGTCGTGACCTTTCATTTGCACTTGATTTGAGGTCAATCGGACGAATATTTCTAGAGATATGATAAAAATAGTGATTTTTCAGTTTTTTTCAATTTTTTTTCTTCCTCTTTATGATACTTACTTATATGCAAAACATGACATTTCTAATTGAAATATTACTGAAGTTATCGTGTTAACACGTAGGGCGGCGGCGGCGGCGATCGGACCAAAAACATATTATCCCCGAAACACCACTCGGCGTTCGGGGATATAAATATGGCTTGATCATTTTGATTCTGATCATTCACCAGCTGTTTGTAGTATAAGGGTTAATACTCTGCAGCAAACTGGTTTACCACGCATTGTTCATGAGTATGCCAAGGCTGATTTTGAGAGCCTGAAGTTGTTTCTTGTAGACTCACAAGGACTTGAATCTGCTTTTTGTTGTGCGTCATTCGCCGACTTCGAAAGATTCACTTGAAATTAATTTGATGTGGTCAGAGTGGTTAGCCATATTATTTGAGGGCCAGGATAGGTTCATCCCCACCAAGACCATCAGGTGACCATTGTCGTTTTCGATGGATTGATGGGGAGGTTAAACACCTTTCAAACAAAGTTCACTCTGCTTGCCGAAATACAGAAATTTCCAGAAATAGTCCAGAAATACAGTCTCAATCCGGCAAAAATTTTGTTCGTTAAGAAATCAGTTATGAAAGCTGACATGTGATAAATACAGTACGTATGTTAATAGGCTTGGAATTCTTGTGAATATAAACCCTAAATTTTTTTTGGAATATCTCTAAATCCAAAACAAAGTGCAAGTCTTTAAGAGACAATGTGTTTGTTGATAAAACTATTTTGATGACAGCTGGTCAAAGGCTGACGCCTTTAATTAGTATTTCTCTTCTAACTTTTCCAAAGCTGAAACTCCTATTATTTTTCCAGACATTCCTCGTTATGTAAATCATGAATTGGAATACTTAAATATTCTACCTGAAGATGTTTGTTCCGCAATTAAAAGGATTTGTTTACTCAAAGCCTGTGGCCCTGATGGAATATCACCACGTGAAGCCTTTTTCTGAAGAGCTTAGTTTTTCATTATCGCTCCTTTTTAATATCTCCTTGCAATTAGGTAAGTTACCAGTTGAATGGAAATCGGCTAATGTGGTCCCTGTTTTTAAGAAGGGGGATAAGCAGAGTGTTACTAACTATCGGCCAGTGTCTTTATTATCTATTGTGTCAAAGGTCATGTAGCGCTATGTCTATAATAAAATATTTTTCTTTGATCTCCTCATGCCAGCATGGGTTTCATGAACAAGCGTTCCACGGCCACGCAGTTGACTCAAACTCAGCATCATCTGAGTCAAGTCTCGGACTCGGGTGGTCAAGTTGATGTGGTTGATTCTGATTTTAGTAAAATATTCCACACAATGTCCCATGACCTACTTCTTTACAAGCTTTTGGGATGGGAAGCTGCCTCTTACAATGGCTCTCCGTACAAAGATGCACTATTTAGTGTCATCCACCAATACATTAACCAATACCAGTGCAGTAGGTTCTTTATAAAGTAACATTTTGTGAAACCAGTACCTTTACTTCGAAAGGTTGATCAGATAAAATAAATTGTTACCATTTTTTTTTATAATAATAATGCATCAATTTTATATAGCGCTTTTTTGGACACTCAAAGACGCTTTACAATGGAGGCATTATTCATTCACACTCTGATGGTGGTAAACTACGTTTTTTTGTGACTGAAACTCTCTTATTTTGTGACTGAAACTCTCTTATTTTGTACTTTTTTTAAAAAACAACTGTGATGGAAGTAGAACTTACTGTTCCTGATCATGAGTGAAAACATGTAAAGGCATCAGGTCCGACGTTGGACATAGAACTTGCTGACCAACGGTAACTTATGTTCCTCAGAAGCAGAAGGTTCTATCTCCAATTTTGACTTCCAATATCTCTGAGCCTAAAAGTATTTAAATCATGGTTACAATATATTAAGCCTACCTTCAACAGTCAATAATTATTCCACACCGAAGATTAGGGTTAACTCTAAAAACACGAGAGATCTGAGAGGTGAATTCTTCAAGCTACGTTTTCTCCTAATGAGGAAAAGTGGACATAGAACCAGTTTATTCTCAGCGAACGTTATATTAGCTTACAGGAAGGCTGCAAATACCCAACAGCTGTTTACAGTAGAGATGTGCAGGAGGGCACCCCTCTTCATACAACTGGAGGACCTCAATGACGTGCAGTTAATGAAAACAGGACGATAAGACTACAGTGGGCAAGTCATCTGGACATGTGAGGAAAGTGAATGGAGCACTTTCTGTGTAGGAATTTTCAGCCCTATGCGCACAGTTCTAGCACACTAGTACCTTATTATCAGATCTGTATCCAAACGTTGCATATCCTTTGTTTTTTCTCACTTAGTACTAGTACAGAATGTATGGAGTGATTAGTGGAAGTGGTTTTTAAGATGGATGATTGTAGAGAAATCCCTTTATCCCTGTTGCACATTTGATTTCTGCCTTTCAAACTGAGTTGCCCACCTTGTGATTCAGAGATTACGCACGGTGTCCAGTCAGAAAAATATATTACTTGTCAGGCACTTTCTTGGCTGCCTGGTTTCTGGGTTTGGAGCCTTTCCAATTAGACTGCTGGAAGTAAGAGGCTGGCTGGCACTGAGGGGTGAGAGGACTGAGAGGTTGTCTGGAAAGATGAGTTAGTCTTCATTTATCAGATGTCAATTTTCTGCCGTTGAAGACTGAAAGGGAGGTGAAAATAGCTACTGCCGACATTCTGTGCAGCCCGAGGGGCCAGCACTGTGAATTGTGAGTGATGTCACAGATATTTTTACCTCAAAAAAATGCTAAACATGGGCAAAAAATATGCTCTCTTTCAAAGAAGGACAACCCAGATATGAGCTATACCGATTTAAAAATAAATAAATGAACTGACTTCACGGAGATACAGTAATTTCATGACCAGAAAATAAGATTAGTTTCAGTTGTAAAACTAGAATAGCTATGAAAAATAACTGCCCTTAAAAAAATCAGGAGTACACACGTGTAATTCCTAGATGTGAAAATACATCAAGTCACAACCCGTTTATTAAATTGTGTGAGAAGATGAATGTTGTCATTTTTTTTTTTTTTTTTAACCAGCAAAATACATGAATGATTAGCTGAAATGAATAAATTGAAAGAGACTAAAAGTGCTTTTGTTTTATTGGTCATAAATGGCAATGGCACTCCTTAATATATTTTATTAATCCCATGTTCATTTATGTATGTGAACTTCTTACATTATTAATTTCAATTCAGGTGTCCTATTTTTTTAAATGCCTACATTGATTGCGATTTAATGACCTGCATGCATATCTCATGAGGGGGTCAATGACGCTCCTGGTCAAAAGTCACTCACTTCTTGCGCTGGAAAATGAGGCAAGATCCATTCCACATACAGTGAGCACCATAATTTATTGTACAATGATGCCATTTTAATTATTTTGATTCAGTTGGCTGAGTCAATTACCATGTACATGTACTTTATATCAGGGGCGAAAATCCCATTTCATCTTGGGGGGGGACAATGAACAGTAAAATTTCAGCAAGTAATTTCTGGGGGGGACATGAAAAAAATCGCTCTCTCCCCCTCTCTCTCCTCCTTTGGAACTTACCTTGCAGGGTTGAGCCCTCAACATATTAAATGTTATTAATTAAAAGTAATGGTAGTTGTGACATCATTCTGTATTAGTGCATATTCTACCTGGATACAGGTTTTTCTATGTTCAACCAGCAAAATCAATGGTATTAGGTGAAAGGTGGAAATGATACACCCTTATGACCACATCTAACAGAATTTGTTTGCACCCAGCTCTAATTGTCACTATAGTCCATCAAAGTAGCTTTACAAGAAATTGAAGCTCAAAATAAATTCCAAAATTATAGAGGAAATACCATCATGAGGAATCCAACATCAAACTGCTCTTCAAAATATACATTTATTGTAGTGTTAACACACAAAATGCAACATATTATATTGTATACTACACTATCACAACTATGCCACAAAATATGGCAACTTAAAATTGCAAAAATAAAATAAAAAAATCCCTTATACATGTACTTGTTTATCTTAATGTATATCTCTTGTATGGCATCTTATCTGTTACAACTGTGTATCTGGGAACCTAAAATACAGTGTCTGTCAACCCCCACACTAAGACATTTTAATCTTACTGAAGATAAGCATCACTTCTCTAAACAAAAGAACCAAATGTATTTCTTCTGGTGTTGCAGGGTCCAACAAACTCCTGGCAGATCATGGCTCTGTCTGATTAGCTCTGGCTCTCTGTGCTTGGCTGACTTGACTTTGCCTAATGAAACCATTATGAAACATTTTCATAAGCCTATCACTCCTTTCTTATGGACATCCTTATAGAAATGCCTTGATATTATTGGGGTCTTTCTACTTACTTTTTTTTGTAGAAGTTTTGGAGCAGTAAAAAATGACCGGATGTCAGTATTTTTTCTTTTCTCTGCCATCTCATCTGACCTGGTTGGCTGACAATTGGACAAACACACACACACACACACACACACACACACACACACACACACACACACACACACACGGCGAAAGCTAACAAGCAACAACGGTGGCGTGTTTACAGCAAGCTTTCAATTTCGCGCGATCCCGCTCTCACGAGCAAATCGCACTGCGCGTGCAGCACCCGGCACCAGGCAACTTTTAAGGCTATTTTGCGGATGCAGTTTATATGATGAGCTATCGGCAATATTACGGTAATATTACTAGGGTTCGATCCGCAAGAAAGCCGCTTAAGTGCCGCAAAATAGGAGGAAGCAAATACCGCCTTATTTGGGCGAGAGCCGTTCATATACACCGCACATCCGCAAATCTACCGCAAATGTTGCGCTTACTATGTGGAAGCCTGGCGTATGTGAACGGGGTTTCTGTCGCTATTCTATACAGCCTTCTCATTTGAGCCTGTTAGCGGTCAGAAGCAGGGCTGATAGTTTAGCGGCTGATCTCAGAACCAAAGAGATAGACGAAGCAGGAGGAAAGTCACATGTGACTCATGTAACAGGCGGTGTGATGAGCGACTCACTGGTTTAACACATCGGTGTGTAACGTTACTGTCTCAGTCCTAACGAGGGGGATGGCTTGGCACGCACGGAGCTGCCGGGAGCTTGCCGGCAAGTAGACTAAACCACTTTGAGAATTGGGGGCCGGGGGGGGGGGGGGGGTCATCATCGATCAACAATTTGAAAAATAAAAAGTTTTAAGTTTATAATTTGCAGCGCTTGTATTATGCTTTTATTGAACACTAACATATTATTATCTCTTTTTTTTTTTTTACAAGGATTTTTTTTTTTGGGGGGGGGGGACAACTTTATCGAAGGGGGGGGCACGTCCCCCCTGTCCCCCCCGGGATTTCCGCCTATGCTTTATATGCAGGAAAGGAGGCCACAGGGAAAAAGTCTGTGAAACAGCAGGAACTGAATCTGGCTGCAGTACAGACCTGGCAATGCATCAGCTGAGAAGATACCCGTTATGTGGTGATGTCTATGCATCTCAGACTCCAAGCTGCCCTTTCATGCAAAATATACACCTTGAAATATTGAAAATACTTACTTTATTCTACATTTCATTTAACGGCTCAATTTTTTTAATATGCCCAGGTGACTATGTAAAACAGCTGCATCTGAGCGGTTCATCCAAATGGCTCATCTGATATAAATGAAAACACCCTTAAAGCTGACAGTTTGCACTTCAACCTTAAATTGCTTCAGAGCAGAACCGAGAATAAAAACACATCACTGCCCGATGCATTATGGTTCTCCCTGAACTCAATTCCTCAGGCAAGAAAGGAGACTGACTGAGTAACATTTAGAAAGATCATGGGTAACGCCAACCTCCTCCATCGCATTGTGATTAAGGCAGACTGAGTCACATCAATGGCAGTAGTTTGTTTTTATGTGGCCTGCTCTTGAATTTAGTCACACTTTCCATGTATTAAAATATTATTTCAATCCATACCATCACACTGTTTCATTTGTAAGTTGCGATGAGCTATAAAATGCCTAAAAAATTCATAACTGCATTGATTCATTGTGTTTGTAGAGTCAATGACAAAAACAGGTCACCAGTGGCGGATCGTCGGCCGTAATAAAGTTAAGCCAAAACCTCGCCCTTCAAAGCTTAATGACTTAAACCTTTAGCAGTTTACTTTTCTTGATCAGCAGTTGCTAACACAGATTATTAGAAGGACAGTCAGTTGAGTCAAATTAATTTTCGATAGCATTGTTATACATTGCACCACGAAATTATGAGGGGTTTTCTTTCACACATAAATTACGACATAAATTACCACAGGCCTACGTCTTTATAAATTTGCGATCAAGTAGCTCATGAAATGGCATAGATTTGCAAATTGATTAATGAGACTCATTTAGCGATAAGCTGTGCAACATCCCATTCTTTAGCCTATATTAAGATTGTAGAAAACGGATTGTCGTGGCTTCTTGCGAAAGAAGCCTCGCAAACTAGGCTAATTTATAGAGACGCATAGCGTCATCATTTGCTTTCGAAAATAAATTTGACTGTCCTACCAATTCATATGAGCAACTGCTGATCAAGAAAAGTAAACTGCTAAAGGTTTAAGTCATTAAGCTTTGAAGGGAGAGGTTTTGGCTTCCCTTTGTTAGGGTTGACAAATCGCCATTGCAGGTCACTGGATGAAATTTGATTGAGATCCATTATTTTTTTAAAAATATATACAGTATAATCTGTAAGTGATAAATTGAAAAAATAAGAATCTAAGGGTATATCTTGTCGCAAAGAGCGAAGGGTGAAGTCCAGTACCTTTGGACACTTTTCAAGAGATTGCCAAGAAAACCATTGAAAATTCTGAAGACTACATTTAGTGGAACTTTTAGAATTTGTTATGGATCTCTACTGTATGTCTGTCAGGAAAATATGTTGCCATTTACAATACTTTAAAACCTTCAAACACATCCCAAACACCTACCTCACTCTGATAACATGTTCATGTTAAATGAGACACATAGTAGGATAAAATTGGACATTTTAACTTTCAATTTTAAACTATGCCTCCCTCCCCCTCCTGGATATATGTGTGTTTGAGCATGAAAGAGAGGGAGAGAGGCATACAAGTGTACATACATCCATAAACATTTGAATTGTGTGTGCATGAATGTGTGATGTGCACGGACAACTGTGTGCGTGTGCTTGCATGTTTGTAGCAATGGTGGCTAATTCTGAGCTATTGTGGCTGACATGGACTCATTGTGTCGTCTACAATATTTATACGCAGCACTAATACAAAAAAATGTCTGTAATATGACTGGGTGGCACACAGTAGTAAAGTAACTAATGATTTTATCACGCCTGGTAGCCCAGAAACATGCAGGTTTTGCTGCAGAAAAGTGTCCCATTTCAGTGTAATTTTTTTGTCCGATTTTAAGTAATGCATTCAAGGAAATGCCACAGTCAGTTAAAAGCTTTTCCCATAAAAAGTAAAGGGTATTGTGAAATTATTTTGACTACAAGTCAAACAGTTAATTAAATTCAACATCTAACTACCATTTTTGGTTCTAAACAGGTACTATTGTTTTAGCTGCAGTACTCTTCTTACCAAAAAAAAAAAAAAAATCAACATGCCACATGACTAACCTTGCAAGTTCAGGGACCAGTGGTTTTTTTTTTCTTTTTCTTTAATCTTTACTCTGTCCATCTTACTTATCTCGGTCAAAATAAAATGATTATTTAATAAAAAGGACAGTTATAGCAACAATGCATGGGCTGCTAACATTCAAAGAGTCCAAGATAGATCCCATTTCACCTGATGTTCCTGATGACCTGGTTTCACCCCTGCAATTTTACTTTCAGAGATTATTTGTCCCTAAAATTTATTTTCTCTACTGGGAATATCCCATTTTGGATCATCATGGCTCAAAGGTAAGCAAGACTTTTGTGTGTAAAAATGGACTCTTTGCTTAGAACATCAGCTGTTTATGACCTATGAAAAATTCAGAATGGGTTTTATTCCCCATATAACGGCATACCTGCTAACCAAATTCAGAAAATCCACCAAAACTTTTCTTTCAGAGAGAGTCCAAACCTGATGGGATAGCCTTTGTTGCCACTGCGTATATATGAACCTTGTGCATCCAATACCCAGTGGCTGGTTTATCTCTGGTTTGTCCTTTTTCAGACCATAGTCAGTAGGTACCCACCACTGCTGACCTGGTACACCCCACACGCCTTGCCGATTTGGAGATGCTGTGACCCAGCCACGGCCATAATGATTCAGCCCTCATCAAATTTTCTCATGTCTTTATGCCCCCCATTTCAAACACATCCTGTCACGGTTTTGACTGTATTTGTGGTTTTCAGACTCTCTTTGTGGCTCCTTTCGGAACCCCTTCCAGCTATTTCGTCAGGCGTGGGCGGCACCTTCCTCTGGGTCTATGTCAGCCGGATGTCCGCCACCTCACTGGAGTGCCTGATTTTAGCTGACACAACAGCCAGAAGATATCTGCAGTCAGAGATTGTTGGCGAAATATCTTCGCGTTATTTCTGTGGTTCGCATTTCTCTAGGAAAATTCCCTTTTCTTCCTTTCCCTCGCTTCCCGTTGTGTTGCTCCATTTTGGTGCTTTTATTTTCTTGGTTCTCGAGACACTTCCTTTTTCTCTTTTGCTTCCTTGTTTCGGATGGTTGGGCGTCCTTTTGGAAGTGCAAGAGCTGTCTCTGTTGTTTGGTCTGTATCTCTCTCTCTCTGAGTGTTTTAAGTCCGCGCTGCTCTGGTTTTCTCCTACCGCTGCACTTGGCCTCTCGATTTTATCGACCATTACACATCGAACACGTAAACTCTGAGAACCAAGTGCTCACTGATCGTTTCATATATCCCAGCCCTTGGCGTGTGTCGACACAACATAATAGACGCTATTCACTTCATCATCTCATCTGTGAGTGGACACGTTTTAGCTCATTGGTGTATATTTGTGTGCATGTGTGTGTACGTGCGTGTGCATGTGTGTGTGTGTGCGTATGTGTCTGTGAATCTGTGGTTCCATGTGCGAGCGTGTTTTACAGCATAAGAATTACCCTTCACGTTTGTATTTTGATTTCACTTTTGAAGCTGTATCGTCTTATTTGAATTGTTTCCAAACTTCAAGCGCATTTCGCTTTAACATTTGCTTTGGCTTTTGAACAGGAAATTTATTATCTTTCATCATGTTTCCTTTGTTGTGCAGTTATATTTGGTGTTTTGGATGTGTTTTGAAATTAGTGACTTTGCCCAAGTTTTTGCTTTAGCCTTTGAAGCCCATTGTGTACCACTATAACATTATTCTGAATGGAGATACACCATACAAACAATGTAATTCACACTGGGTAAGCATTTTTGCAAAGTAAATGCCTGCTCTTCAATATTAAATTCAGCAATAATATGCTGGGCTTGCAACACTGCTTCCAAGAAGGCTACTTCATTATAACCGATTTCGCATCATATTCAGGTGACACCTCACTTTGAACATTTGCAAGTCATTATGGATTATTAGTCATTATACAGTCTATCCATACGATTAGAATTTCAAGAGCACATTTGAACTCCTGTCTTTTAAAAATTCCAGCGCTATCATAATAAAAAAAGGTATTTTTTTCAGACCCTCATAAATACCTAGGAGAAAAATAAATAGCTCTCTGAGAGGTAGCATATTCTGTGCCTTGAAACTGAAATAAAGTGTAATAGGGATGCTTTGACTCAAGGTCTAGCCTTTGAAACTCAAAAGTTTTCTTAACCTCCATATGAACTCTGTATGCTGATTTAAGTTTAACTCACATTAGTAATTAGCGTCGTGGCAGTTTATTAATTCACAGGTCATTCATGGATATCGGGAAGGAACTGGCCAGTCTATTCTGTTACTTGGTCACATTTGAGGTCACAAATCACTCTTTAGCAGTTTTTTTTTTCTCCTCAGGAGGGTGACTTCTCTTCTGAATGAATGAAAGAGAGAATGAATGAAAGGAGAAAAGAGAGATTGCATTTGGCTCCATTGAAAACTGGTGTCAGTGAATGTTGCAATGTCAATAGCTGAGCCATTCTACTTCACTGCCCAATTTGTGGCAATGAGTTTAAAATGCACTTTACCCTGATTACGGCCCTTACTGAAATGGCTTCATCCTGTCACTTCAAACCAGATCAATGTCCATTTTCCCTGACATTATGTGTGGGCTGAGAGTCTTGACTGTCTGTGCTTTACAGCTGAGACACTGCAGTTGTTGGTCTCATTACTCTGCCATCACTTTATTTTATTTTGATGGACCAGATTGAGTGCCAGGCAAAGCATTTCAATGTAAAAGCTTTAATATCTCTCAATTTCATGGATAAAATTGTCTGTTATAAGCCGGTTCAATTAATAGACCAGAAAATTGTGACACATTACAATGAAACCATGATATGAAAATAATAAATCAACAAAGATGAAATTTGAACAACCAGGCCAATGCAATTTATGAAGGCTGCACAATTTCATAGCGTGTCAAGCATTGGTTGTTATTTTATAAAAGTATAAGCCCATAAATGAAAATCTGGTATGGAGTATCTGTAAGGACCAGCAGATATATTAACCCTTATCTGGACATCTGGAACTAATTTGCCACCTCTCGGGAGATAAAGTGGGACTGAGTGATTGTGAAATGAATTATATACTAAGACACAGAAAACTTTATTAATTTTTTCTGATAGGACCACTTTGTCGAAAAGAGAACATTTATTGAAAGCGTACAGGCATATTAGCATATAAGCATAAATTGGGTTTGGCGACATGGCTCTGATCTGCCCGTCCAAGTGTGGAACCGAAGGCAGGGAGCTGCTACTAACCCCCCCCCCTATAGAACAGAGCCTACAGCAACAATGACAATGACCTCAAAAGGATGAGACATTGTTTTTTAATGGTAATTTAGTCACAAGAGAACATAATAAATGCATGCTATAACTGACCGGTGGAGCCGGGTTGGAGGAGGATTGTTGAGCTAATGCTCCAAGGTACAGCTACTCGGGAAGGCAAACTTAAATAAGCCCAATATATTACCGGCTGAGCAATCATGTGAGAGCAAAGTCAAATGCACTCAGGTAACTCTCCAGGAGGTAGCACCTCCTACGTTAAGCAAGCTAGACTCTGTGGTCTATCAGAATTCACGACAAAGCTCCATTCAGATATAATGTAGATTGAAGTTCAACCAATGAACAACCAATTAATAAGACCAACCAAGTTATTAAATGGAATCAATATTAAGCTAATTAATGATTATATTTGAATATACAGTATAAACTATTTTGATACGTTGTGATTTCACAGATAGTTTTAGAACTATCTACATAATCCTGCAGTGTCTGAAATGCAGTACTGAAGGCATTAGTTGGCACCACAAAGCTAAAGGCCTCTGAATGGCTGGTGTGATATCTCAGTGATTTCAGTTCATCAGACATTTCTCTGCACCCCCTCCCCTTCATACCAACATGTAGTTTACTGCATTATAAAGGGGTGTTGCCGTCTTCTCTTTCTCAGAGCTTAACAGCGCTGCCACACGCTGCACTTCTAATGCGAGATCCAGTGACCAGTGATTCTCGTGAGATACCACCAATATAACAGGATTATGAAACTAATATGAGAGCATAAGTGTTACGGAAAGAGGGGGATGAGACACAAATTGCGGGAACAGAGGATTTAATACATAATAAACACTAAGGAAAACCAAAACGTGGCACACAGGCCGAAATAAAACACTGTGCCACGCACTGAAAGGGGAGAACTTAGTAACTCGGGACTCGGGGGGAAAAACAAACTCGGGAAAGGAATACATGGCACGCAGGCTGAAACAAACCACCGTGCCAAGCACTGAATAGGGAAAAACTGAGGAAACTTGAAAAACTTCAAAACCAAAAGACTAGGGAACTCGGGAACACTGGGAAGGGGAGCACAGCAGGCATGGCTAACTCAGATGACGCGGAATGACTCGGAAGGTGCTGATGGCTAGGAAGACGCAGACAACTCGGAAGACACAGGTGGCTTGGAAGATGCAGACAGCTTGGGGAACACAGACGGCTCAGAAGAATCAGATGACTCGGATGGCACGGCTGGCTAGGAAGGCTCGGATGGCTTGGATGGTACAGCGGCACATAGATGGCGTGAGCGGCTTGGCTGGCATAGATGACTCGGATGGCTCAGCTGGCTAGGATGACATGGATGGCACAGCGGCACAGATAGCTGGAGCGGCACAGCTGGCATAGATGGCTCGGAAGGCACAGCTGGTGCTGATGGCTCGGGAGGCCCAGCTGGCGCAGATGGCTCAGGAGGCAGAGCTGGCGCAGAAGGCTCGGGAGGCACAGCTGGCGCAGAAGGCTCGGGAGGCACAGCTGGCGCAGATGGCTCGGAAGGCTCAGCTGGCGCAGATGGCTCGGGAGGCACAGCTGGCGCAGAAGGCTCGGAAGGCTCAGCTGCCCCAGATGGCTCGGAAGGCTCAGCTGGCGTAGAAGGCTCGGAAGGCTCAGCTGGCGCAAAAGGCTCGGAAGGCTCAGCTGGCGTAGAAGGCTCGGAAGGCTCAGCTGGCGGAGAAGGCTCGTAAGGCTCAGAACGAACGCATGTGTGTGTGAGTGTGAGTGTGACTGAAGTCCCATCTGCCTTCTGCACCTGCTTCCCGAAATACAAAGGGAGGGGGAAACACATCAAACACAAACACAGGTGCTGAGAATAATATAAATTACAGAAGGTAGAACATGAGGGAAACCTAATTACATGAAATAGGGAAACGCTAACACACGGACGAGGATTACAAGACTTTCCTATAAAATAAACTGGGTAGGCGCACAGAGTGAGAGGCAGGACAGAGATGACACCAATGCAGAGAATCTGCAAGAAACACAGCGAAGCAGGTTAAGCGAAAGCGAGAGGCGGAGACAGGAACAGGGCGAATGCGGAGAAGTCGTTAGTCAATTAGTAAGTGCAGCTGTACAATCCTGAGTGCTCGTTAGTACGTTAGTCTTATAAACAATGTTAGTATTAGTTAGTAAATTCTAGAAAGAACAACAAACTGTTAGCACGGTTAGTAAGATAGAAAAGTTAGGTGAAGTAAGCGAATGAGATCGGAAGGAAGGCTGGAATCCAGAAACCCATTTAATCACCTGAAATAGTGACACGGTCTACTGGGACTGAAAAGCAACGACAAAACTGATGACGCCACAGGGGAAAAACAAAATACCATACATGGGAAAGACATGGACTGAGATAGACATGGGAGAAATGCAAAATATGGAAACATAAGACTAAGACCATAAATAAACAAATCCAAATCACAACAAATATATCAAAGAATAAACAGACACACAAATCAAAAACAGAACACAAACCTAACCTAAAGATGACAAACCACGAATCACAACAATAAGAAGGAATTTGAGCATTTTGAGAAAAACTTCACGAAACCTAAAATTTCAATGCTCTATGAAATAAATGATTGAACTCATTTTGATCATTCAAAACAGATTATTGTCCAATGAGAGCCTAATAATTTGATTTAACTCATTTACGTCAACCAAGAGGCTCTCTTGAGTTCTTTTGGCTTCCTGCTGGATCAGTTTGTGTTGTGATTCTGCCTTGTTGTCATGTTTATGTTCATGTTCTGTGTTCATGATTTTGTCTTTTGTTTATTCTTTTTGGTTATTGTAATACTCAGGTTTCCAGTTCATTCCATTCCTCAGTTCCATTGCACTTGTCTCCCCTGTCCTGTGATCTAGTTGGTTCAGTCCGTCTTCCCTGTTTGCGTACCCACTGACTTCGGGTGATTAAAACATTCCTTCGAATCTCGTTTACTTCCTTCGTCTTTCTGTTCTGATTACTAACAAGACTAACATTTGTGTTTTGTATCATAGTCTACTAACACAACTAATCCATGTATATAGATACTAACGAGCACTCTAGTTAAATCTGTAAAGTTGCACCGCTACTAATTTAATCCCTCTCAGAAATCGCCCTTTTCTAATCTCTGCCTCTTGCTCAGCTGTTCCTGCCTTCTCCTGAGTTTCAGTGAGATCTCTCACACGTGCTTAATTACTTTCCTGCGCTCGTTATCTGTGCACTTAGAACTCCTTGACAGGAGCTGTTTAAATGTCTTTGGCTGTTTGTGTGATTCCCGTCCGTGTCTTAGCTTTCGCCAATTTTCGTGGTTAGGGTTTCCCTCATGTGATTCTCCCGTTGTAATTAGTCTGATCCATTACTCCTGATTCCTGCATAACATGTGACTTCCCTCTCATCTATTTAAGCAGTCTTTTCACAGCCAGCTCTTTGACAGAACATTGATCAATATTTCCTTGTGCAGAGCGCCTTGTATGCCATTGAGTATTTTTTCTCTTTTGGATTGTCCGACTTAGATTTTTGCCATTGCCCTTTCTGTATTGTTTTATCCCATTTTTGTATGACCACGATTTCTGTGTTTGGATGCCCCGTGTGTGACCCTTGGCTTTGTTCACCGACTACAACTTTTTGCCTATCGTTTTTGTACCTCTGCTCATCTGTCTTACTGGTTCTGACCCCTGCCTGTCTAGTCAACACTGTTTTTGTATTTCATATTGTGTCTTGGCAATTCCTGTATTTTTTGCTTTGACTCGGACACCATTAAAGGCATATGTTTTTTAGATTTCTGTGTCTCGCGAGTGGTTCCTGAACTATACCTCACAGTTTGCCCCAAATAACTGCATTTTTTCAAAATATATTGCCTTCACGGATGAATTTTGACAAACATCATCAAATCTGAAGTGTTTGGTTGAAATCACTAAGCAACCGTAACATCAACCATCGGTTCCAGCATACCATTTAGGAGGCCACAATTTTGGCGATTTTAATTGTGCCATTTTGTCATTTTGAAACCGGATGTGACCTCCATTTCATGAGAGAGTGAATTGAAGATCCATGGAGGAAGGAGGGGTAGATCTACGAGTGGATCTGACCGTATCTGACGAGGACCAGAGGATAGCCACGACCCTAAGGCATATTCTGGCTTTATCTTTTATTCTAGTCTATTTGGGACCATAATTTTTGGAAATGAAAATCATGACATATCAAAGGAGACTTGAAACTTGCGATTGATACCATAAAACGATGTGGAAAATCATTATAAATGATAAATTAGGTGGGAAAGTAGGGTCATTTTCTAATAGACTTCTTTAGGATTGAACTTCTTTCTGCAACCACCGACATTGCCATCTGCAGGCCATTAAATAGAAGGCAAATTTTAGAAATTTCCAGATTGGCCTCAGTTTTCCTACTGGGGCGCTGTGTCCATCTTTTTATACAGTCTATGGTTGAAATTGGGAATCCTAAAATGCACTGAGTGGCATGCTTAGTGAGAGCTGATTGAGATCTACTGCAACAGGCTGACAGGCCTGGCAATTACAGAAATTTGGGTTGACTATTTGATCAGGCTACTTCTGCAACGACCCAAAGCACACAGCTGGAAAAGGCATGGGTAAACACAGAATACGTATGATGATCCTGCATGAGATTAAATCATATCAGAAAAGCATGCTACATGAATATGGAAAAGATACTCTTAATTTTTTTCTTCATGTTCATTCTCAATAGTTTGCACTCGCGACAGAATTGCAGTGAAAGTAGATGACGCATACCATGACAACAGTCGAGGTACTGTATGCTTTTCTGTGTTAATCATCCAGCAATGCCGGGTTTATAAATCAGTCTTGCAAACAGAGAACCTGAAATCGTTCAGTCACACACACTGTCTGCAATCAAGACTTTAGGAGACTCGTATCACAATATGTGATATGCAATGTCTTTTGTCTTACGATTGCTGTTATTGCATGATGTAAAACCCACTCGTTTTGTTTCACAGTCTAAAACCATGTTATAATCAAATCAGATAATTATAGCTCCATTTGCTAATTTATGGTAGATTTGCAACCGTTTTAAGCATTTATGGAGGTCACAAATTCTGGGAGAGTTAGGATGTCTGAGAAAGAATTTGGGTCTGTCTCACATTTCAAACATTCTTTACATTTCCTCTGTTATCTGCATTTAACTTACAGAGATACAGAGTGTTTGCTTGAATGTAAAGTCACATTCGCACTACGATGTAAAATCCTAGTTCGCATTACTTGTAAAATTTGTACTTGTACTTGAGTACTTGAAATTTTTTACCGTGTCATATGTAACTAGCACTTTGGTGACAGCTGTTTCTTGAGTCTTTATTGCCATTCAGTTAACTTGAAATAGCTTCCTATCTTAATCGAGGTCCAGGATTCGGACCGAGTTTAACTTAACCCCGCTCAAACCTGTTAATTAGCTCAATAATCAAGAACAAGTCTCTAATGCCCATCAAGGTCCATGACTGGGAGACTGGGACTTCATTCTTGTTGACCCTTCCAGGTTTGATCTCTTTGTTCAGTTTGTTAGGAATAAACTACTAATCCTTCCACGCTCATTTGGATTGGAACCAAATCCCCTCAATCTACATCCTACTTTTCTGGAACAGTTAGGTGCTGGTGAAGTTGCAAAAAATCTGGCTGTCAATGGGAGGCAACTCAGCCTTGCCTGTTAATTCTGTACTGAACCATACTATCATTATGCAGGGCTCTGCCCCCACTTCACCATCAGGGGCTTAATGCTTAATCTGTATCGTATTGCTGTCAATAAACTACTTGTTGGATTGTACGCCTACTTTGGCACTTTCTGCACAAGATTCCTGGTCTTGACCAAATACACTCATATCAAATATTTACATCTGCTCTTCTCCTTGAAAAAACACAGATGATCCTTTGATATTTTCTATGTCAGATCGCAACGCACATAACAGAGCAGGTCACGGCAGACTAAAAATTAATTTCTGTCTTTATTTCTTATTGTGTTTAGATATCATAGGAAATAGTTGTTGTGTTCCGGGGTTCTGGCCTTTGGCCAGAACAGTATTGCTTATGGTTTTAACAGTTTCATGTTCCAAGTTTCATAGTTTCATAGTTCATTTTCATAGTCATAGTTTTAACAGTTTCTTGTATCCAGTCATTGCCTTCCATAATTCATATTCATTGTCCATGTTTTTAGTTTTCCATGTTTTGTTTCTTGCCAGGTCTGCCAAGCCACTCCACCGCTTGTCTGCGTTCCGCCCCGTGCCTTCGTTGTTGCACATTTCAGAGCTCTGGTTGGCTTTGGTATTTCCCCTTCCTTCTCCAGGTGTTGCCCCTCATGTGCCATGATTTCTAAGCCTTTATCAGGATGCGGTGGAAGTTGGCTGGCAGACAGTGTCTCGAGTCTCGCTCCATGTTCAAGTTCTTGTTTCCAAGTCTCGTTCCATGTGCAAGTTTTGTTCTCTAGTTCACGCTCACGTTCATGTTCCCAAGCCTTGTTCTCGTTTTTGTATATAGCCTTAGTATCGTTGATTATTTCTGTTCTTGCTTATCTCCCTGGAGTTTCCAGTGTTTTTTGTTCTTGCCGTTTTTGCTCTTTAGTTCTCAGCTCTGTGTAGCTTACCTTAGTTTGTCTTTTGCAACCCTTTGGGCCAAGTTTTTTGTTGGCCCTCGTGCCTGTTTTGTTTTTTGTTTTAAATAAATCCTCATTTCCCTTCACCCCGCTTCTGGTGTCTAACTGATTCCGTATCAATAGTTAAAATTGGACGGAAAGTAGTGAAAAAAATATTGGGATCATTGGTAAATAATGAAATATTACCTGGTTATTCATATGATATATCTCTGCTGAGTTGGAAAAAGTCATTCGTCTAATTGGGAGGCCTTTTTGAATGCAGGTATACAGTCGCTAGAGCAGTGTATTAATTTCATGCTGATTACAATTGATTTAGTTTACATTTAATTGACATGATAAAGTTGATTAATTGAAACTGATCGAAAAATTGATTGAAAACACACACTGTTGAGCCAAGGTAATGTATGTAAATATAGCCAGAGATAGCAGGTAGCAGACAGCAGACTGTACAAGTGGTGTTCACAGTGGTCTAGCGGTGCATCCACGGTGGAATGGCAGACTCGGATGAACAAACATAATCTCTTGAAGTCTGCAATGGCAGTTAGCGCTATCTGTGGCAATCTAATGTAAAAGATACAGATGAGGTATTTGAATCATTGCATCATTTCAAATGTGCTCCTCTGCAACTATTCCAGAACACTCCAAAAACAGGCATTCTTCATACAGCACTCCTGGCGATGGCAGGCATTTTTCACCAGGGCATCCACGAACATGAATGTGATGTCATCTCCGTCTGTTAGAAGAGATAGAACTTTTTCTATTCTCATCATTTATCTTTATTGAATACATGGAATTGAAATGTAGCCAGCCAGCCAGTCATCCACTTCCACCAAAATTACTAGCTCCCTTGGTGAATAAGAACAAGGTGGGTTGAGAAAAATATGTGTGAAATAACACATCCTTCTTCAGCATGTGATGCCAGATGTGACAATGACAATGTCACTTAGCTGAAAATGTCACCCTTTATAGCATTTAGCCACTAGCTAAGTGACATTATTAGTTATATCACATCTGGCATCACATGCTGAATAAGGATGTGTTATTTCACCCTTTACAAAGCATGACATTTGCTTATGTGTGATTTATGAAGACATTATGTCTCATTTATGAAGGCATTATACATGCTGTATAAAGCCTTTATGAGCAACACTTCATCTAAAGTGTGACAAAAATGTCTTTGCCGTTTATCCTCGTAGAATTTGTCCAGAAATCTGAGGGACTCTTCTTTCAACTAAAGCAGCGTGCCACAATCCCTCCATCCCTCCACTCTCATGGGACTGCATTTAACACAAACATGAAAAGTTATTTTTGAAACCCCACATCCGTTTGAGCTGCATGTGGTTATATTATGCAATGGCGGTCATGGTGAGGATGAGATGAGGAATATGATGTCCTTATACATAAGATGAATGCATCAAGAGAGGGTGCACATCTTCTTCACGTCAATATATGAGGAGTATTTTAATACAGTATTTTGGCATAATTTAAGCAATGTGTCACTATTCTATTATTTCAATCAGGACAGGCCAATGTATTGTGTAAAGGTAAGCATTTATTACAGATTACAGAATGGACAGTTTGATGGCTGTAATGATAGCCTTAAATCCTTTGGTGCTTAGACTTGACAGGGAGATTTTGCAGGAGGTGCTGGTCTGAGGCGCAGCAGGATAAATCCCCCCATGGAGTCCAGATACTGGTGCTGGTGGTGGCTGATGTCTGTTAGGCTGATGAGGATGATGAAGCAGATGAACCTGCAGAGGCTGGGGGGTGATTGGCAGGTAACGGGTGCACAACAGCAGCCCGCATGGACTAAAAGCAGAAAAAATCGTATTTAAAAAGAAAGCAGTGAGATGATAGGCTAACAAAGTAGGTGTATCGCAGTGGTATTGTATGGATGTGACCAGCTGCGGACTCATTTGACAGCCCTACAGGAATTATGACAGCATGCATAAGAGGAATGAATGCAGATTGAATGAAAACAAACAACTGGCTATGGCAGGCAAAAGGAGTCTTCCTGCCTGAACTTCTGCCGGAGGTTCATTTGGTCTTTAACATCCAGGACCACTTTTTGAATACCTATTCTTGACGATTCTTGGAGAGACTGACAGACTGTTGATGACTTGTTCATTCTCTCTGTTGACAGGAAGTTTTCCATTCCCCTTAACCTCAAGAATTCTGCCTGTTCTGCCTGTGCCCCAGCTCTCACTCGTGCAAACACACCAAAACACAAAATACACCACCATAGAGTTAAATACTGTCATATCCACTCGCTTACACTCTCACCAGCAGTCCTAACACTCCCTAAGACAACTGTGCACACCATTGCCTTCTGTGATCACCAACACCGCAGGTACATGTGCCTTAGTTTATTTATTTATTTACTTATTTTTTGCAGCTGAATGCAGCCCACGATTTCACTGATATCAGGGACTGTTCATGCTTCTATAAACAGTGATTATTGAACTGAGACAGACCAACATTTTTTGAAGCATATCTTAACTTCAAGTGCCAATCATACAATTGATTTTTAACTTTGAAAAAACCTTGCTTGGTGAAAGAGGAGAGAGAATGCTCCTCTCTTGACTGAACAAATAGTTCCCTCTATGTGTTACTGAAGGCAGTAGGTATTTTTTTGAGGTGTATGATAACTGAGCCTCCTCAATATTCATAACTTGATGAAAATTTCACACCTCTTAGCTCTACTCCAGGTAGGAAGGAAATTTAACAAAAAAATAAAGAAAAAAAGTCCAGTTTTGTGGAAGACAGTCAGGCTGCAGTCATACCCACATCTACAGGTTCTCCAATTAGCAATCCCCCCGCTGATCATTAAGACGGGGATGGGGTGCCTTCTTAAGTGAACAGTTTGCTGAGTTTTGACCATAAAATCAATGTTTTTAGATAGATGTGAAGGGGTCGAACCTGTTGAGGTTATTGTTTCTTTTCTTTAAGCAAAACTGGACATAGTGTGACATCAGCACAAGTCTCTGGCATTGGATTTGAGACTACATGGGACTTTGTTCATGGTGCAAGCTTGTCCAGCCAACCAGCATCCTCATTGGACAAGTACACTTTGGGCAGGAATTCAAACATTTTAAAGCCCACAATGTAACCTAACCTACAGTTGCAAAAATATGAACCATAACAATGATGACTGTTTTCTTATGGTCATTACATAATGAAGACAAATATGCTACCAAAATTTTATGCTCGCTAATGTTAGCGCCAGTCAGTTTCAGTTGAAGGCTGATATTATTTTAGTTTACAGAAATATAGATAATGTGACTTGTATACAATACTCCTATACTAAGTTTTTGTTAGCTAACAGCAGTAGCTGATAGGAGCAAGCAGAAAATGTTTTCAGTCTGTTTGGCAAAATAACATTTCATCACATTAAGTTTACTTTGAATCAAGTAATGGACCCATTAGATTACCATTGTAATGCCAGCTCATTGGTTCTTGTTAACGAGTGAAATTTTTCACTAGTCATGAGTTGGTTGCACTCTGTCTTGTAATCATTGCATTGACATGCAAGAAAACAGTTAAAAAACTGGCTGGGTACTTTACTCATCTGCAACTCCGTCAATCATCCTCTCCGCTCCAGCAGCGCTATCAAGGGCAATTAAGTCAGACTTAATTGCTTGAAAAATTATGGTACAGCCCTTTAGTATTCGTCTCAAATGATCCTCAAGAAAAAAAATGCTCTAGACTCTAACATTCGTGAATTAAATTGTTGGCATTTATTCATTATATATCGGGTTTGCAGTGGCTCTTAATCATTGTATTGCCTTTTCTGTATTTGCTAGAAAAGAGTGAAATATTTTGCCTCTGGTTTTGCTGTTTTTATTGCCTGTGCACTCTGGTGGGTTGAGGGTGTGTCTGGAGTAGCTAGTGGACCCAATACATTGTGGTATTTGTCGACTTTACAGAAAATGTCAAGAAGCCATTGGGGAGATAACTGTGCGAATAGCTCAAGCTGTTTAAAGAAAATGTATTAGGTTTGTGTACAACTCCAATTCCTTAAAAGTTGGGGTTCTGTGTAAAATGCCCATCTTTACTGCTGAGAAAAAAAAATGTCTCACTTTCAACATCTGATATGTTGTCTATGTTTTATTGTGAATAAAGTGTTGGTTTATGAGATTTGCAAATCAATCCATCCTGTTTTTATTTACATTTTACACAGTTTCCCAGCTTTTCAGGAATTGGGGTTGAAAAAAATCAAATTATAAAGTGCCTTCACTTTTGAACTGTGTATGGTTAAATATTGTCAAACTGTTCCTTTCATGAGTAAGAAGTTGCTTGCTTTAAGAACTACAGCTTAATAAATCTTGTAATTAAAATATGGAAATCACTCATACATTTGGAAAAATTATGATCCAATTGGTTTTGAACCCATTGTAAAATTGCCAATTTATTCGATAAATAATATATTTTGGAGAAAAAAACATTTTTTCATAAAACTGTTCTTATTAAATTGCAGAAATTTATTTTACATATTTGATAAGTGGGGGTTTTCATTTGTTGATTCAAATTCGTATTTGGTATTCAGTGAGCCAGACATTAAGCACAAGTGTGACCGGTTTGAACTAAGAAAACACCATTTTTCATCTAAGCCTCACTTCCCCAGCACACTATGAATCTCCTAATAACAGGTGTGCCATAAAATGGAGAGTCTGAGCAGAGCACTCTTCAGGTAAACAGGTCTTTCCGTATTCAATAATGCTCACATGGCACAACTCAAGTCCCGTAGACATGGTTACTGATCCTGAGAAAATCTCCAGACACATACTCTCAGGATTTTGCATTAGGAATTGTTGTCATATGTTGATCCAAATGTTTGATTAAAGAAAATGACTTTGCTCAACGAATGCATAACGATGAGGAAGTGTGCGTTCTTTTAAGTAATCCCAATTATTCAGACGGCTCATGGGTTGAGCAATACTAATTATTTTTTTGTACATTATAGATATTTCAGGCAATCTACATTAAGGTTACATTGCATGATCTGCTTGTTTGTCGCAGCTACGTAACAAAATGCTTATGACTTACACTTCGACCCGTTTATTTTCTAATGCGCTTTTCATGCTCCAGGTTTCTATGGAGAGGCTAAGGCTAAGCTCATTGAAGAAGGGTGCCGCAGCGCTCCATCGGGCATCCAGCTCTATGACCTTTAAGGTCAGAGTACAGAGCTCAGATCATTAATCAAGGCTGTGGCCTTGCTGACATGGCGTTCTGTACAAAGACGAAAGCTGCTGAGGAAGCAGAGCAAAGTCACCACAGATATCTCAGATCAGAGAGTACTTTTTTCGGCGAGAGCAACGAAGGATTTAGGCAACTGACCAGCACTTGTTTCCTTCCCTGACAAGCAGCATGACCTACGTGCGGAGGTGAACCGCTCATCAATGTATCCAATGTATCCCCCCCCCACCCTCATAGCTGAGTGGACAGAATCCTAAGGGCGAGTGCCACAGCCCCCCCCCCCACCCCCCCTCACGCCAGTGCTTTCCACATTATATTCTCATAGTGTACTGACCAAGAGCGGTAGGACAGGGACCGTTTCAGTTCAGTTTGGTCAAGTGATAGATTTGGTTCTAAGGGGGCCAGCACACAAGTCAGGCTTGTGTTTGAAAAACATGAGACACAGCACTACATTCACATTTTTTAAGAGTAAGGCAAAAAGGAGATGTGTTGAAAAGTTGCTATGACAACAAGTGACAGTGCCAATGACTATGCCAAATATTGTGACATTTTCATTAGCGATAACTGTTTACGAAAATGGATCAAGGACAAGTCCCACTCATTCTCTTTTGTGATTGCTTGCTCAGACACTGACATTGATGAGCAGCGCGTCTGCCCAAAAGTTGAACAAATTTTCACTCTCGATACCATTAGCGCTTGGCGTTTAAATGTGGTAAACAAGACGTGATATGAAAAGATGTGCGTCTGGCACATGTTACCATTAGTTAATAAAAAATAAATAAATAGGTGCTGAAAAACTGACATGTCTCTTATCAGTGCACCTCTTTCGTATCTTATGTCCTGACTTTGCTTAATTTGGTTTCGTGTTTTTGAGGGAAGGCAAGCGTGTGTGTGTGTGTGTGTGTGTGTGTGTGTGTGCGCATGCTCGTGAGAGAGAGAAAGAGAGAGAGAGAGAGAGAGAGAGACAGAGGGAGGGAGGGAGGGAGTACTGTTTTGCTTTTAACCTCTAAAAAAACAGATCAGGGTGAGTGCTACTGCATTCGGCTGAATTAAGGACAAGAAGGCTAATTTGTTGCACAAGTACAAGCCAACTATTTGCTTCGCATACAAGGGCTGCACTGAACATTCTGTCACCTAGCAACGAAAAACTTTTCTCCTTAAGGTATGAGCTGTACTGAACGGCCTGCAGTGTTTGTGTGATACCATGCAACGTACACCGCACGTCTCGCCAGAAAGGCCCTTTAAGAAGACCTTCTGTGATGCCATTCTATCATTGCGTTCATCTGGATGAGACAGTTCTTCCTCAATAATGAATTTCAAAAAACTTAACATCATCTGAAATTGTGAACTGAATGTCTCTGGTTATACTTGTTACATATACTTTTTTGCCACATAACTGTAATTTCTTTATCCGACCACCCGTACAATACTAATTTCTTTCAAGTTAATATTTACGCATGGGATTGAATTGCGTAATCTCAACATTTTTAACCATTTCCAAATTTGAAAATTGCCTTAATGTAACCACACTAACCTTTGAGTCACTAACTGAGGTCTCTTATTCCATCACAAGGCATCTTATTGCAACGATGAAGTTTTTTTTTCTAAAGAATTTAATTATGTAATTTATTCATTTATTTATTTATTTCTGCTAAAAAGATTTTAGAGATTGAACAGTTACAGGCTAGATCTGTTGAGATTGCGTTTAAAATAAAGGATGAGAAAACTCCCTGACTGCACAAACAGTTGGTGTACCAATTGTGATGTGTTGTTGACAACATTACTCCAGAGTAACTCTTCTCATGTTCTGGTATAATAATGATAATATCATACTCAAGCTAGCTTCATCTTTAGTATTCAAGGCAACAGAAAAAGAGTGTCTAAATAAATGTAATCTTGTTTTCCTAAGTGTGGTCTCTAACTAACTTTTGCATTTAGAAGTCATTTAAAACCACAAATAATTACAGTGGAGTGTTTTGGTATATATGCCACTTGTTTAGAAAACAGTAAACATTTTAGACAGAAATGGAGAAATTAGAAAATTAGAAAATCTTGCCCCCATCTACTACAGTTGTGTTTGCATACCCTGGTTGAATTTGTAAAATAGATAACATTTTTTAAAGAAAACATGAATGCCCTGGCAAAACACTTTTTTTTACATTTCTTATTGGACTCATGTCCAAACTGTAGGTTATGTAGAATGGCAGAATCATAAAATATCTTAATTAGGGAAAAAATTAAATAAAACCTGTTCAAAAGTGTGCATACCCTTAGTTCTTCTTTTTTTAAATAAAAACTATTTGGCATCTCCAATCCCACCAATCTGGAATGTCCAATTGGGGAACTATGTGTAAGGTTTCCGCATATGCGACCCCCTGTTGCCAATTCAGGAGAGTGAAGACAGTTCACGGCTCTCCTCCGAAGCACACGCCTGTCAGCCACTGCTTCTTATACACTCATTGGTTGAATCCTCACAAGTTCAGAACGAGGGCGGAGGATATCCGAACATGAACAAGCTGAGAATCTTCCTGACGAGCGCCCGTCTGGCCATGAGGAGGCGCCTAAGCAATGAACAAAGCACCTTATATTACCCTTCCCGGCAGACCCTTCCCAATTTGCATCCCTGCAGTGCAATGGGCAATTCTGCTCTACTCTGAAAAAGCTGCCGATCACTGCCAGTTGGTACGACCAGGGTTCGAACCCGCGCTGTGATAGTCACTTCTGCTTCGCAATGCGATGCTTTAACTGAGTGAGATAACCGGCAGCTCCACACCCTTAGTTCTTAATACTGTGTATTGCCCCCTTTCGCATCAATATCAGCGTGCGGTCTTTTGTCACAGTAGTCAATGAGGCCCGCAATTCTCTAAGTGGTATAGGTGGTGGGAAAAATATCCTAAAATATTCTGAATTCAAGTCATAACCATAATCACAGTTCAACAGAAAGAAGTAAGCCAGGCTCATATAGCCTTTTTAAACTGCTGTGAGAGAAAGGCACTGAGGACCAGCAAAGACTAATTAATCTGTTAATAAAACCTGATAAAGAAGCTCCTGCTGCCAGCTCATGGTGTAAGCCAGTCTTCTGGAATTACCATGTGGTAAAGACCGGCTAAAAAAACTCATCATCCGGAATGACCATATCAGTAGTCGGTCCCATTATATGAGCATGTGTACTGCAGTGTTCTGGAAAAATCCAAGTTGGGCACCCAAACTGACCTTCAGGTGAACCCAAGGTTTGGGAGGCTCAAGTGCGGTGCTCAAGCGTCCCTGGAGGCCTCAAATGAATTTACTCTATTTTATAACAGCAAACCTTGTAACTAAGGGTGGAGGGTCACTATACGACAATGTAGCAATCAGAAATTAATAATGTTTGATAAAGAAGAAAGAGTCACGTTTAACCACATTCAAGGGGAAGTCCCAAAAGCCTAATAAATACCAAAGTTTTGAAAATCGGTGGTCAGTTGACGTGGGGCAGTTGATGGGATATGAATGCTACTTGGTTTGTGCCGGCCAGCCAGGGTTTTTGTATTTCACTTTGAGCAGGATACAATAAACTCAACTGAATCAGACTCAGGAGAATGTGTCCATTCCTAGAGGCTAGATTTACAAGGGTGAGAGGAACATGTGGTTCACGGGCCCAAACTAGCTTTTTCCTGCCTCAAATTGCTGCCCATTCCATATTTCAAGCGGGCTTTTTTTGTGGGATTGGTACAATTATGGCTTCCTTCGTGCAATTCGATCAACTTGATCAGTCTTGGGATATGTATTAATATCCTTTCCCATCTTTACAAAGTCAAATTGCCTTGTTAGGAAGGTCCTGAGACAGTTCTTTTCCGCTCCACATGGCTCAGTCTCTAGCCAGATCAGTGCATCCAGCGCCAACAAATTCGATGGCCATACACAGACACTGCTTAATATTTAAATAGCCACCGGTGTGAAACTTTTAACTCCTTTGTGCGGAATACAAAATTATTGTATTCTGTTGTGCAGGAGTCTATTTGAGCTTTATAACTCAGTATTTGTGTCACAGAGACTTGTTTAGCTTCACCGGAAAATTATTCCAGTGAAGCTAAACATTTCAAAATTCAATTGCAGAATTGTTGAGGAATTAAATTTCGGAATTTGTAGATGCCGGCGTCTATATCTGTGCAGAGGGGTTAATAGTCATTTAAACCTGAGCGTGTCACCATGTGTCTGTATAACAAGGTCAAACATTCATGGGTATGTAAACTTATGATCAGGGCCATTTGGATGATTTCAGTTATCATTACAATTTAAAAAGGAGACAAACTCCCATGTGATGATAAATGACTTCACATGATCACTGCCCCTAAATTAAACACAAGTTTTTTGCATGATGAGTCATATTTTCAAAATAGATGGCAACATTTCACAAATTCAGCTGAGGTATGCAAACTTTTCAGCACAACTGCATACTGGGGTCATAAATGCCCCGCTCGGTCATTAGTGTATATAAAATAGATTGGTCGCTTGAGGATTAATGATTGAAAGTGCAGCCAAGCTGATTTGAATTTTCTTTCTTTTTCCCTTTGTTTTACATTTGTCATTGTTTATTTTACACCCATCCATATTCATATTCTGTGTCTATTGTTCTGTGCAATCAGAAATTGCATATTGACAACAAGGCCACTTAGCTGGTAATTATATTTTCGCTGAATGTAATGTAGAGCACTGCTTTTGAGTATATAAAATAATGACAGAGAGCAGTATTCAATCACCACACGCAGTGGTGGCAGTCACTTGAGAGCTAAAGATAAAGATAATTATTTTGCCTTTATTATGAATTAAGGCTATTTTAGTCAAATGGCAGTTGCATGTCAAAACAAATGCTCTCTTTTCCAGCTACAGTCGCTTAACATCAATCTCTGTCATGATATATATTACGTCTAGGTCATGTGCTAGATTCCAGCATAACAGTAGCCATTACAGTAGGCTATATGTAAGTAATGGCACACATGTGTGGTATGTTCACAAGAATGGTAGCCTATAATTCAGCAATAATACCTCAATTCCTTTATAGCTGTTAGGTAAATAGTACCTGGGGCTTGTATAAAAGTCATCCATAGGCTGTTGTTCAGAAACCACTAATTCTGCAACATACAGTATATTTCAGTAAAATGGAAATGATGCTGATTTTCACAACAAAAAAGAAAAAAAAATGTTGACTCAAAATCATACTGACACTTTTAATCTCGGATGATATTCTGTTTTGTGAGGGGGAAAGAAAAGGCTTGTTTTTTTTTTTTTTGACTGACTTTATTTTTCCCGTTCAATTATTTATGAAAGTCGACAATCCTCAAATCTTTATTGCTGAATCTGTATTTCTAATGGCTGCAGCTTAGGTTTGTGATAATTATAAAAATATACTCTGCAGCAGATCTTTATCTGGGGGTCTTTGTTAATGCAACTGCTGCCTGTAACCAATGACTTAGCCCATAAAAAAGCGGACCCATTTCTCCTAAAAGGAAAATGATGGGGGATATAAAGCGGACCATATAGCACACATTTCTGAAAAGCGCTTGTCACATCAGTGTCAATGGGTTCTTATGGGGTGGTAATATCTCATTTTGAAATTCAACAGTAAAACTCTACAATAAGGGTAGTTAATGCAGTAATAAGAATTAATTGCCATTAATTAACACTTAACTAATGCATCAGAGAGCTAAATAAGCATTTGGTAACCTTAATTTACCATTTATTAACGCTCCTTGCCATCCTTATTTCGAAGTTGTAAACATCCCTTAAGTATCCCTTTTCACTGACTAAGCTAACTTAGCTAGTCTCGCTCAGGTCACAAGTAGAAGCTGTTCTTGTTGGTGCTCTCCATAGCAGCTGGAAGCACTTCCGTTGTATTGATGTGGATATCCAGTGTTTTTATCATACATTTGAATTTGTGCTTTGCGTGTTTTAGGGCTTGCCTCCTTTTTGTTTTTGCAGCGCATTTCTCCCTTTTTGAAAATGTAATTTTAAAGTAGGCAAAAATGTATGGGAGTCTATGAAGGAATTTCACTTTATTGTAATGGCACTGAAAAACTATAAACTTGGTGCAGCTTAAAAAAAGTGAGGCAACCACCTGCAAAGCACTTTTGAGCTCGCTTAACTTCAATTTCCAGGTTTTTTTCAAAAATGAATTTATGTAACCACTGGTACATGAGCGACCATCATAAACATTATTAAGTGTTCTGCAGCCAAACCGTGTCAGGACAACATAGCCGGTGCGCTGTGTTGATGATTCTGAAACAAAGAAACCACAATGGCCAAAACAAAAGACAGTCGTTGATTTTGTTGTGACTAAAAGTTTTGAGGAGTGTCTAATGCAAATGGGAAAAATAACACTGACTGGTACACTTGATGTAATTGTAGTTGATGTAACCTCATATTTAGAGGGGAAAAGAGTGATATAGCCATCTTACAGATGTAGACACCAGGAGTGAGTCTGAAGCAGACAGTGTTGAAGGGTTTTCTGAGCCTGACAGCATTTGTTTACTGGAATCGGCCTATCATCATGGGGAAGTCTATCTCCTCAATGTGTATATCATGGTCCACAATATTTGTCATTTAGCTAGTTATATTGTATTCCATGCATTCCACTGTTGCCATGATTTTGGTCATTACATTGGCAAATTGGTGATTATAACTGGTAGCCTGTGCTGATAACAGAGAATATAGCAGGAAATTGCACAGTTTGGCCATCTATTTTTGAATTTCTACAGCATTCAACAAAATTATGTCTTTCAATTAGTTTATGCTGATTAATTTCACAGACAGCTCATGGACACGTTTGGCTGTTTTATTAGGTGCATTGATTTGCATTCAAGGTAGAGTATTCTATTGCCTGCTTTTTCTAATGGTAAAATATCTTATAATGTATATACAGTAGGTGTGAGGTAGCGCTCGGGAACCAGAAGTGAGACCAGAAATATCCAGTAAACTTGATCTTTATTGGATCTGGGGTGGAAACCCCTGCAGGGCAGTAAACCAAGGTACAGACCAAAATCAGAATCCAGTAGTCGTAATCCAATTCGTACACAGGGCAACAAACACAAAACTCAGGGCTGGGCAAAGCAGGTTCGGTACACGGACACAGGAATATCAGAGATGAAGCCAAAGCCAAAATCCAGTAGACTTACTCCAGTTCGTAAACAGGGCAGCTAAGACAAAACTCAGGGTCGGGCAAAGCAGGTATGGTACACGGGCACAGGAATATCCAAGGTAAAGCCAAAATCAAAATCTGGGACATTCCAGTCAGAAGTATAACACTAAGAGTACAAGGCATAAATGATCGCAGCCCAGGGAAAATGTTCTGACAAGAGCCGGAAGTGAAATGACTGCTTAAATACACATACGGGAAGTCACATGCTATAATAGGGAACATGTGAGCTGATTAAGACTATACAGTATAACAAAGGAATGAACAAGAGGAAGTTCATAACCACATAAATTTGGCGAGAGCCAAAACACACACACGGATTACACAGACAACCTATGACAAACAGACAGCTCCGGTTAGGGAGTTCCAAAGTGCACAGAGTGAGAGGCAGAACAATGATAAAATAGGTGCGGAGAATCCGCTGGAGCACAGCAAAGTAAATTGAGTGAAGGCAAGGGGCAGAGACTAGAGCAGATCGAGTGCTGAGAGCTCATTAATCAATTAGTAATGTGCAGCTATGCAATCCCTAGTGCTTGTTAGTAAGTTAGTACTATAAACAATGTTAGTGTTAGTTTATTATTTTAGATAAATTACTGTTAGTATTATTAGTAAAGATTGAATAGAAAGGCGAAGGAAGCAAGCGAGATTAGAAGGAATGTTTGGAAACCCAGAAACCATGAAATCACCTGAAACTGTGGCACACAAGACTGGGGAATAAAACTGTCTCAGAGCACAAGACAAGACTGGGGAGACAATGTGCAATGCAGGGTATGAGAAATACAAAAACCAGAATGATAACTAAACTGAGAATATGGGAAATGGCTGGCAAAGGACATAACAAAGAAAGACAGGCAAAATCCATACATGGGCGAGCTGTAGCCTACCCCAGCTGACTACGGGCAAAGGCAGGGACCCACCCTGAACAGGTTGCCAATCCATCGCAGGGCGCACACAACATTCACACACCATTCACTCTCACACTCATACCTATGGGCAATTTAGTGTCTCCAATTAGCCTGATATGCATGTCGTTGGACTGTACCAACCAAAGTACCTGGAGAAAACCCACGGGAACACGGGGAGAACATGCAAACTCCACACAGAAAGACCCCAGGCCGGATTCTAACCCATGACCTTCTTGCTGTGAGGCAGCAATGCTAACCACTGTGCCACCGTGCCACCCACTTCATAAGTAAATTAATGATAAAAATATGATTATTTTACAATTTAACTGTGCACTTTTTGTTGAGGCACTTGGAAAGCCGCGTGGAGAGCTTGGGGACCCACTAGGAAAGCCATTCGGGGAGCTAATTGGGCAACCATCTTATTTGGCTCATGGACTTTTGGTCATTTTGAATATCACATTCAGATGCTGCACACTTGTGGTCAAGGAGTTCATGATCCCGGAAATGTATTATTATACTGCGCACCCATTTTTCAGCTCTCAGTATTATTTTTTTTTCGACATTTTCAATGGTTGATTTTCATAAAGATTTTTTTTTTGTGTGTTTTGGGCATTCATTCTGTACTAAAATTATAAAAAATAAACTGAAATAAGATGGTATTGTACAAATGCTAGAAGTATCTTTTTTGAGTTTAACTTATTTCCCCCCTCTCTATGAAGCACAAATCTTGAATAATAAAAGCTTAAATAGGTCTGGCCTAAACTGCCAGATTTGGCTCTGCTCAGAGGAGTTAACTTACATAAGAGAAAGACACCAAATGAAGGATGTGCACAGTGTCTTTCCAAACATGTAAACTGATTTGATACCTTTATATTTTGCCAGCACTAGTATACACAAATATGCAGGGTTCGATCGGAGGGGGGATGGGCAAAATGATTCCTGCACCTGGGCCCACCATCACATGCTTGCTTCTGCCACTTGTTGTACTGTTTTCAGAGTGATATAGGGCAAACATAATTGACAAATCACTGCTTTCAGTTTTGCTTTTAATTGATCATGCTCTCTCTTGTTTTTTGGGTTATAGAATGCAAAGTGTCTTGATTTAAAACCAAACAGTGTGGCTGAGGCAAGTAATTTTGTATACATGAAGCATGTAAAAAGCTTTTACTGAGAATAAATAGCAGAAATAATCTCCGGATTTCAACAAATATTTTTGGTATTATGACTGGAACAGAGCGGTATGGTTAAATGAGACCAAAGTTGAACTTTTTCACCATGCAAGCATCACCATTTTTAGTTGTTAAAAAGGACTAAGCTCCCAAACCAACGGTCAGATATGGAGATGGATCAATGATGTTTTGAGAACGCTTTACTGCCATTGGTTAAAATGAAATGAAATGAACAAACTCAAAGGTATTATAAATTCTACAGAGCACCAGCAAATTTTGGTGAAAAATCAGATCATTGCTAGGGGACTGAGACTTGATAAAAGGTTAATTTTCCAGAAGTTTTGGGACCCAAAACACATGGCTAAATTCACTCAGAAATTGTTGCTTGACAACAAAATCTATTTTCTGCGATAGCTATCTCAGTCTCCGAATGCAATTAAAACACTCTGATGTAAATTGAAGGGATCAGTCCATACATGCAAAACAAAGAGTATAAACGATCAGCTTTGAGAAGTTCCGGAAAGAGGTATGGACGAAAATCCTTTCAAATGTGTTCTCAAGCCTTATCCCAAATTAGAAAAAGACACTTGGGAGACTTAGTGACTTAACGTCAGCCATGAGGCAAGAAAATAGCATAATTAAATAAATACCCAGATTCCATTCATTGTAATAGGATATTGGCTTGACATTTGTAAATAAATCCGGAGATATTGACTGAAAATCAAGCACATGTTCATTCCGGCCGGTAGCAGTTATAGACCCTGGGTGCTTGAGAGAGGCATCTGTCGCTATTTTCCCATCAACACCAATCTTTTACTCTCTTCTACACTCTATATATTCTCCTCACATCGCAACATGATCAATACAAAGCCAGCACAAAGTGAATTGCAGGTTTGTTGAGAAGAAAAAAAAGGGTCAATCCATTTCCATCTCGCGGGCCTCCAGACTTCTTGATTGCCTTTAAAATGCCAACATTGGACTGAGCTACTCCATCATTTCGTTCGTATCGATCAACAGGGTGTACAGGTATGTCTGTGCGATGTGCTATATTGCACTTAAATTTTTAACACCATGACCCAAAGCACAAGAAATGTACCACTAATGGATGGCCGAGAAAGGGAGAGAACTCTGGGAAAGCCTTTCCAAGCCCAGAACAAAATACAGACCGCCAAAGTTCTCCAAGTAATTTGGTGTAAATTTTAGCATGTTGTGCGGATGAATTGGCAAGCAATTCCAACATCAGAACAATACAAAAGTAGAAGCAGTACAATGTGTTTTACTGTTAAACACCTACCAAGAGGATATTCAGTCTTTTGAATAATTTTGTATGTGAGAAATTTGAGGTTTTATTTTTATATCATAAATATATTTACTTTGCACTGGCAGAAGAGAAAAAAAATAATTTCATTAAAATTTTGGAAAGAAGACATGGCAAACATTTTGTGTCGTTGTACGTATCATGACATTAATGGTTGATCTAGAATAGGGATGGGCAACGAGGGCCGTATCTGTCCCTGGTTTTCACTCCACCTTCTAGGCTTTAATTAGTTGATTATTTAAATTAGCCAAACTGTTCATGAAATCTGACATTTATGGCGCATTTCTTTAAATTATTCTGAATAACTACCAAAGACTGTTCTTGCCTCCCTACATAAAACATTTTTCTTTGATCAAACCTTTGCACAAATCTATATTTGTCTACGCATCCAATTAACTCAATTAGTCAGGGTAATTGATAGAAATAAAAACCAGCATACACACCAGCTCTCCAGGACCGGAGTTAACCATACCTGCTCTAGAAGAATATAATTAATGGAAAAAGTATTGGTGGACAAGTTTTCTCATTGCGTATGTCCAGCAATGAAACCTAGCTGTATGTGGAAACAGATTGGCTGTGTGTAGCTCTCTGGATAAGTGGTGGGCAAAAGGCAAAATGCGAATAAAGGAAAATACGGAAAAGTGTTCCCTTTTGGCACTTGAGGGCACACAGAATGCTATTCATCGGAATAAGCTTTCATTTACAAACACAATGTAGCACCCACCATATTTTGTGTACATTGCCCCTGATGACAGATCACTTAGTTGATCCTCTCAAGCTCTGGTGCAGGCAGCTGCTCATGAATATTCTAATTCTGTTTCAAAAGCATTTCCTACCCCTGCCAGTTTAGTCTTGGCGTAGATCATTGCTCAAATCTTCTAGTAGATGCCTGACCAAAATATAAATAAGGATTTTCTTTTCCGTAACATTGCATCAGTGGTAACCTACTCTGTTCCTTGATCTTGAAATGAGGCAAGCCTTATTTCTGCAAGCAGGCCCTCGACCTGGTTAAAAATTGCAGTCAAAAACAAAAAAAGTCATTTTTGTTCACGGCAAGACACAAAAGTACAATATTTTAGCATTAACAGCAAAGATATCACAAACAGGAACAAGGGCAATATATTCACTGCACTGTCTTATATCTGTCTGAGAGTATTGCAATATTTTCCGTAACAATTAGTGTCTTAAGCAGTGCATACACACTTCCTCCAAGAAAACAAAAATAAAAAAGGACAAAAAAAAAAAACTAACCGAATTACCATCCCACTCAATTAAAAGCAGTAAATTGCTTGAATTTGTAAATGCCAAAAATCAGGAAATAGAACCCCCACAATCACTTACAAGAGCAGGGATGGGCGACAAGGGCCGTATCTGTCTCTGATTTCCACAGCAACGTCAGGCTGTTAATTAGTTGATTATTCAAATTAGCCAAACTATTCATGACATATTCTGACAATTATGGTGCATTTCTTTAAATTATCATTAGTGACCTCCAAAGACTGTTCTTGTGTCTCTACATAAAACATTTTTCTTTGATCGAACCTTTGCACAAATCTATATTTGTGCATGCAACCAATTAACTAAATTAGTGAGGGTAATTGATAGAAATAAAAACCTGCATACACCCTGGCCCTCCAGATCTGGAATTGCCCACCCCTGCACAAGAGGGCGTCCATTTCCTGTCTATGCAATGGACTGCAGCACAATAATTTAGTTGAAGCTGAAATGCAACACGTGTAAATTAGCTTTTTTAACCATTGACAGTCCCTGACACACAGCTGAACAGCTGAACTAGGGCAATAAGAAATACTACTTCCAAATGCATCGTGCCTACCGCCCATGTGGTTCTAAGATGTCAATACGCCGTCACGTCGCAGTACATTCCTCAATCAAAAGTGGCAAACTGTCCGATTTATTTATTAAACAGCGATCACGGATCACAATTACTTTGCACAGGGATGGTGGGTAAACTAGTTATTGATTACGTAGATATAACAGACCATTCCCACTCCCGTCATATTTTGCCACTTGGGCAGATACCCTTGACGTCACCAAATAACAAAAAAAAGAAACCTTTGACAAAAGTTTTGGATGCCAATATGCCCACGTTTGTATGATGATGTCTTTATATAATCACAAAGTCTGTGGGCGGAGAGGGCCATGGTGCAAGGGCTGGCCATTCAAAACTGCGCATGTTCAATCGGGGGACCCAAGTTTAACTCACGTCTTCAAGTTTATTTAGTATTGTGAACTGAGACTTTTTTTTTTTTATCCTGAAAGCCAGGGTTGTGTTTCATTGGTAGTGTGTTATTGTTTGCCGTCAGTGTATTGACTTGCAATTATGAACATAATCTTTTCCTCAGTCAGCTTAATTGAAAAGTGTTTTGCTTTATTAGCTGCGCATTTTTGTTTTCTGTTAGAGTGTGGAATAACAAGGTTGTCCTCAGTGATCATTAAAATGAGCATGACAGCTGGTGAAGTATTCGCCTTCCTACACCTTAACCTCACTCGCTGCCTGTGCCTTTAGTACTTAAATGCTTCTAAGGAGACAAACGCTAGGGAACATGCAGTGGCTAAACATACCAAAGACAAAAGACACGGGAATCAGAAGTATCCTTTGAACTGGATGTGTGCCACGCCCTTCATTATTCCCAACAGAACTCCTGTCAGCATTTTGGTTCCTCCTGGCAATTATATCTACTGTGGTCTTGGTCCACCCTCTGACACGAACAAAGCGCACCTCATTCAATCATCAGGGATAGAGTTGATGTGCTAGTTAGTTCAATCAAGTGTCAAAATAGGGTGGAGTTAAAACATACAGGACTGCATATCACCAGGAAGAATTTTGTTTTTACCACTACCTTGCAGTTTGTGGAGTAAAATTCCTGTGGATGAGTATTTGGCAGGGTCAGAAGCAGTAGGGTATGGTTGGGTAACCAACAAAGTGCTGGGCCTTATTCGGTTTGCTTCACATTTGCTGTTTCTGCTGGTCTGTCCATCACAGAAAGTTCATTCCGAGACTGGGGGAGCTAATACACATTGCATTATGACTGACTGATTATAGGAGGAGGGCGCAGATCACCACTCAAAGATTGTAGAATGCAGAGATACTTGCGGTGAGTTGAAGTCAAGGATCGATTGAACTGCTGGTCCATTAACTGCCCTGTAAAAGAGTTCCAAGCTGTTAAACTTGATGTGAGCTGATACGGGCAGCTGACTGAGGAGGTGGGTGACATAAGTGATGTTGTAGACTGCAGATAAGTTTTCTGCCTGTATTCCAGATAATTTTCAAGATCACTGCTACACAGTGACGTGCAGTCGGAGGTTAGTTTGGCGAGGCAGAAACCTCCCCTTTGCTTGATTACCAGTCAGACGATTAACTAGATAAGTAAGACTATTCGGCCGAAAGATGGGTCAGTTTAAGTTTCCGCGGCGTTATTACTCAGTACATCAAACCTGAAATTCTCAACAGCAGATTTGCGCGTACTTGCTTCCAGGAAGCCGAAGCAATGTCATCAACAAATATTACAACAGTTCGATTTATGTGGAGTTCAATGCGCGCTTTTACACCTAAACTAAAAGCGGGGGTTTATTTTCAGTCGTCTTTCATAATCCGATTAACAAAATGTTTCAACAATATACAGAATTACCGAGAATTTTTCCTAATTGATCATTCAGATTTCCATCCTTGCAGTCTGGAATTTAAGCGTAGGGCCATACGTGAATGAATCTTTTCATCATTATCTCCTCTATCAGTATCTGGCTTCCTATTGGCTTGGTCTTAATTGTTTTGATTGTCAAGCAGGAATAGTGTGGGAACAAGTTCACAAAATCCTGTGATAAAAGTTTGGGTCACTGCTTCACCTCACCACACGTCTTTGGCTCGCTGTAAGCAAGTACTCGCAAATCTGCACTTTCGTGAGCATTTCAAGTTCGATGTTGCCTACTGTGTAATAACGCCACTGAAACTTAAAATGGCCCGTCATTCTGCCGAATAGTCTTACTAAACTAGTTAATCGTCTGATTGGTAATCAAGCAAAGGGGAGGTTTCTGCCTCACCAAACTAACCTCCACTGCACGTCACTGCTGCTACACATGGAAACTAGGAAGAAAGGAATTGCAATTCTCTGGGCACAAGAGCACGAATGCCTGATCAAGGAAATAAGATAGGACTCTCCAGATATTTTATGGAAACTCCGCAATAATTAATTTAAAGAATCTACAAAAATCTAACTCTTATGGGAGTAAAACAAGAGTATGACATCAAAGGTGACCTTAAGGCTGGTTAGAGAGTTGGATATGGAGCAGGTTAAACTATTGTTTACAAATTGATAAGAACAGTTTTTCATAAATGAATTATTGAGTTTCCAAAGGGCCCAACTCCAATGACTGAGCAGTTTGCATGTTTTAGAACAAAAGACAGTAACTGTCTTTTAATTGCACTTGAAAGTATCCGGATGACAACCTCTTGAAAGGAAATTAAGTAGAAAAATATGGGTCATAATATATGGGTAAAAAATAGTGGCAAAGCCAGTGCGCCCGCTTGGGCAAACATGGCCAAAATGGAACGCCCCCCATTGGCCAAAGTATTGGTCAGATTCGGCTGAAAATCAAACTTATGACCATATATACGAACACATATGAAATATGAAAGGGATCGGTCAAAAGCTAAAGACGCTAGAGCGTAGACAAGCCGAAAGTTTAGGCACGCACGCACAACAGACCACCGCTAAAGACCCCGAGCATAGCATAAGGCCCGTCGAGCCTTTCAGTGGCCATGTGGGCTAAAAATGATCCCACCCCTCCGTGCTGAAAAACAGTGTTCCTTAGAGTTGGACCCCTTGGAAACTCAAGGATTAAAATATCTCACAGAATTACTGAGGCCAGCATTATTATGCCGTAAAGTTTCGGTGTGTCCAGATAAAGCGACTGTCCATATTGCCCTGTCCACCCTCCCCTTGCTCACCAAAACCATCGCTCCCACATGATTTAAGTTTTAGTGAACGCGTAACTGCAAAGGATATGCCTCTTGGGTGATTTTCCTTGATCAGCACACAGTCTGATCAGCACACAGTCTGCACTCCAATGTCTGCATTACACATTTGGAAGAATGAAACAAAGAAATGAATCGTCTCATACTATTTTGGGAAATAAAAAAATCAGGAAACGACATGGCAAATACAGGTTGGCACATTATGCACCACATTCTTTTCTGGGAGCTCAGTTTCACAACTCCATGGACATGATATAGCGACAATAATAACGCAAATTTAAATATCAAGCTGAGCTGAGACAGTTCATTTTGACTCAAGTAAATCAATCATGCAATCAAACAACTCATCAAAGTGCCCGTAGGATTTCAATCTTCCTAAACACCTCTATCACCTAGTTATCACTTCTACTCATTAACAGTTCTACCCCTAAAGTTGCTAATTTTGTATCACAGTCTGCTCATATGGCTGGTCAACTTTCTTACACTTTCCAAAGTAATTCTAAAGTAAAGAGGTTCCTTCTGCCATTTGACTTTTTAAGAGCCATTTCAGCGCTGTAATTCTGAAGCTGTAATATATGACAACGACCCAAAGGTGTAATTTAGTGAAAATACTGCCACCGATATTTTTAAGGAACCTGCGCTTTACTTGAGCATTTTCCACACTGTATGTCCCCTCACTTCACATTTTGAAGATAAAATTGATGCTTTTACCCCATTAAGACTTCCCAGACCATCTTCATTACTCTAGACACCATAAATAATATTTACACCACATGAGAAAGAAAGTACCAGAGAAGAGAGATTCCAAAGCAAAGATACTTTCTAATATCAACAAAATAGGAAAACTGTACTTGACAAGGAGCCACAGCAGTATCCAAAAACTGTCTTGGAAGATATTATCCCAAGTAAGAGGCTCTCAGTCAGTCCTGGGGGTCCATTGCATATTTGTATGTCACTGAAGAAGATAGTCGGGAGATACTATGGTTTAGTTCCAGGGCCACCGCCAGGCCTGCAGAGATTTTCTGTTCCGGGCTCTGGAAACGACAATTATCTTTTTGGAATTTTTTCTAATTTCGAACAGGCAAAGATATTTATTTGACAATGGTCAAGACTGAGGTTCAGCAGTTTTGAACATCCAATATGGCTTCCGGCGGCCATTTTGTCCAAAATTTGGAGATCGGGAAGATAGTTTGGTTTTGGTTCCAACCATAATTGCGGTCCCATAATTTTAACAAGCTGTTAGTTCTTTGTTTGAAATAATCTTACATCCTGGGCTGAGTTTGAGAGCCACTGACCTACAGTATAAAGCTTAACTTCGTCTAATAATTTTGGTGGCAAGATGATATTATTTTAAAGCAACCCCAGGAAAATTTCATGTTAAGCTATTTTTTGGAGGCCAGCAGTATTTCTTGGAATAAAGGTGGAATTTACCTTGTGCAAACGGCCTTGTGTCAAAAAAAAATCTTGATCGGGAATCATGTGCATTTGTTCTGGAAGTGAGTGAAACAGAGATGGAACCTAAAATGTAATTTTAATTCTATTCTTCTATTTTAAGCTCAGCTGTTTGCAAGATGCATTGTGTTGAGGTATTGCTTGTATTTGTGGCTGTGTAAGATATATAACTGTAATACGACAATGGTGAAACAAAGTAAACTCTGTTTTAGTACCGTTCATAGTCTTAGGTTGGATTGTTCAATAATAGTAATGAAGCTGAATAAGTGATCAATGTTCCATTGTAATGTTATCTCCTCATAATAATAAGCCATCTGCAAGACAATACTTGCAGAGTTACACGGTTGCCATTTCTAGAAGGTCGCACTGATTTCATTGAATGTGTTGCTTTCTCACAGAAATTCATTCATTTTGAATGAGAGAGTCTGTTACCAGTGCATTGTTGCATTTCAGCTGTCACCTAGCCTATGTTGGTCATATCCTGTTTTTCTGTTGAAGTGGATATGTGAACTCAAAAAGATGTCATTGTTTGCTAGCTTTCTGCTGTGTTGTCGTGATGACAAAATTTGATCTGTGACTCATAGTAGCAAATAAAATATATGTTGAGACACATAACTTTCCCTAAGTAGAAGAGTTTTAGTCTGGATAATGAATAAAGACCAGAATTCAACGATGAGTGCAGTAGTTTATGTTTTTTTTTTCCTTTTTTTTTTAAATCACAGGAACAATAACCTAAAATTAAATTACAATTTTCATCAAGAACAGCACGTTTGGTCAAAAACCACCTCAGATGTGTTTTTGCTTGACATATGGGATCCTTGAATTAGACTCTGCATATCTAAAACAAACATGCAATACGCAATCAATGTGACCATGGTGATTACCCAGTACCAACCAACCAGTTTCAAAACCAGTCAGTCAAACTACTGTTGATTGCCTGCATTTTGGTCATCATGTTCAAAGTCACAGAAAGATGCTGAGATGCTTGCTTTTTACGTCAAATACAACTAATGTTAGGTGCATTCAAATCAGTGACATGCCATCACACGTCAGTTAGGGTAGGCAGAATCCTCACAGTTAAACCAATGATAATTCTATCACTTTGCTAGATTAGCAATTTGAGGATTGATTAACTAATTTATGAGACTAAACGGCAGAATGGCATGCCAGCTCCATCCACGACATTGTTGCTCAGTGCATCATACTTAAAATGCTCACGAGACAGCAAGTTTGTTCATATTTGCTTAGAGGAAGCCAATGCAATGCCATTAAGAAATATTAAAACCTTCCTTATGTGGCGTACAATGTGTAGTCAATATGTTTACGATTATATTTCCCTTCTTAAGCACATACTTTTTAATGCCATTTAAAAAAAAATAAGGGGTTTATTTTCAGTGTTCTTTCATAGTCCGATAAACAAAAGATCAAACAATATACAAAATTACAGAGAGAGTTGAGATTTTTTCCTGATTGATTAATAAGATTTACTTTACTATTAATAATAGTCCGAACCATGGACGCAAAGCGAGATAGAAAAGGGAGAGGAAACTCCAACAATAAGAAGATAGAAAGTCATACAAACCTGACTACAGATATCTTAGGCTATAGTGCGAAGCTAAACACAGACTCTAGCGAAGGAGGTGTGCCAGACATACTGCTTATATAGCGCCGCCCTAGCTCCATCAACCAGCTGGGTAAAGAATTCGATGGCCCAGGAATTTGATACCGTCCCGGGACGAGAGCCGCAAAGAAAGGTCCAAACAACATGCACACCTCATAAACCATGACAGTATTATTCATTGCAAAATTTTGCCTGAGAAAATTGTAGACGAAGGCTCCTCCTTTCTGCATTCCTGAAATCATTTAGTCTGATTTTGCGGGGAATCGGATCCGAGGACAGGCATTAAGTATAACTAATATACCAGTATAGAAATAGCAGTTCGTCTTGCTAATTGTCTTGTTCGCTTACAAAGGCCATATAGAGGCATCAGTATCAAACTCAGACTGTATAACAACCAGTTAAATACTCCTTGTAGCTGCTTTAAAGAGATGGGATGGGAAGTCATCATACCAGATGACTAGGGAAGTAGTCATCATACCAGATTATCACACTTGCCTCTCTTATAGAGGGACCACATCACTGGCAAGAAAAGAGAGAAGCCCTTCTGCTCTCTAGCTTATATGAAAGAAACAATGCTGCAGTTAGGGAGAGTAAGAAAGAGTGATGTGTTAATGAACATGAGAAAGTTCATGAAAATTACTACCATTATCATATTTATTTTATTAATAAAGCTGTGTAAATATGCTGAGTTGTGAGTTTTCATACTATAGGAAGTTCCCGATAACATAGGTTAATGAACAGGGCCACTCCCAATGCACTTTCCTTACGCCTATATATACCTCTTTTATTCCCACAACTCCCGCTCGTATCATTTCTACATCCTTCCCACCCTTCCCCTCTCCAAGAAGGAAGCAAAAAACAGCCACTAACTGGGACCCCGGGGGGAGATGCAAGCCCCACCCTGAGTCTCGCTGTCCGGGGGGCGCCCAACATCCGCACAATCACAGACTAAGTCAAACACCACACCCGCCCCAATCTCCTATCCGCACGCTTTCCTATCCGCAATCCCACCCAATACTCTCCTCTACTTTGGGAGTGGTCCAGAATTCATTAAATATATATGGAGAAAACCACTAGTGTAGCCTTAAGGTCTCACTCTAGTGCATTCATTCTATTCAATATTATAAGCGTGCAATGCGCTTCCAGTTTCCACAGTAACAACCAATTTTATTTATAAAAATTGTACGCATGCCACTTAAAAAATGGACTGTGTACTGCTGAAAAGAGGTTGATTATTCAAAGATAATTTGAGATCTTTATTGAGGAATTTGCATATTCCTGGAGTTGAAAATAATTTGTGCATTAGTAGATGGATAATGTGACAGATCTCTGCATACATTACACAATGTACACTTCCCCTCTGTTTGGGATTCAAAATCCCTGCCAGACGCTTCCCTGCTCTCTTCTCCTCAATCACAATAGGCTGCAGGGTGCATCAGGGTTAGAGTCAAGACTCCAAACTATCATCGTATCCATTAGTGCCCACTGCAATTATCTATGCACATATATATCTCTGCTTACTGAACGTCATAAAATTTTTATTTGACCCTTATTTAACCAGGGAAGTCCCGTTGAGATCAAAATCTCTTTTTCAAGGGATCCCTGGGGGTTGAGAGGGCAATTTGCACAGCTAATTAGATCAGGGGGTGATTAGGTGGCAGGTCGAAAGAGCCAGGTTGGGAGTTTAGCCATGACACTGGGGTACCCCCTACTCTTATCAAAGAGTGTCATAGGATCTTTAAGGACAGTGAGTCAGGACCTCGGTGTAACGTCTCAACTGAAAGACGGCGTCTCCTTTAGCGTGTCCCTGGGGATTATTCCACCAGAGAGATGATTGTGACCTACTGGCCACCAACAGCTCTTCCAGCAGCAACTTTTCCCAGTTGCTTTCCTAGGTGGTCTCCCATCGAAGTACTAACCAAGGCCACACCTGCTTAGCTTCAGCCACACAGCTAGAGGAGATTGAATAGTGGTATGGCTACTGGCAAGTTAGAACTAATATCTTTTTTCCTGATTCTTAAAGTGACATTGTGTCATAATTTTGGGGGGATTGTTTATTTTCTTTGTTCTGTGAGGGGTGCACTTCTATTTTTACGCGTTTTTGGTGTTACCGATTGGTTTTTGCCACTCGGCTATCAAATTCCTTTCCAGGTGTCCGCCTTACCAGAGCTGGTTAATTGATGATTCGGAGCACCTCCCTTCTGTCCATGCAGAAGTGGCAACCGCCTTGATTGCCATCTAGCACCTGTAACAGCTAGAGAGTATTAGTTTGTTCGCGAGTTCTTCATGTTTATTTTGAGAGCAGATATATAGAGACTTTGCATTACTTATTCTCTTTAGTTTTTCGCTTTTCTCCCACCCGATTTTGGTGACGATTGGAAGGGTTATCTCCTACAGGAGTATTTTTCTCTCTTTTTATTTTCGTTATTGCACCGTCTCTATTGTGACCTTAGTAGCTGGTTGTTTCTTAGCGCCAGCTTTTAGATCAGGGTGTGGTGGCATTGGGTCTCGCCACTTCCACCCTATCACACATTGACATCAGTATCACATGAAGTTGAAAATGATGACAACTTCCAGCCTCTTAATTTTGCCATTATTATTTCGGGGATTGTTTTCTCCATTTGTTGGCTTGGGTGAAGAGAGTTAAGGGCAGATGCCACTTCTGATGTTGTTCTTACTTGTATTCTCAGTGTTTTGATGCCAAAGTATGGGAGCGTAGCGTTTGCTCTTCAAGGTATAGATCTTTTCTGAATTTTTTAAGCACAACTATATCAAAATTGAGAGATTTTGCACTCATTTCCAGAGGTAATAGAGCCTTCAAAGAGAATGAATTTATGGATGGATAAATTTTAACTTGGAAATGTGAAACCACATCTAGTCCTTCCTCAAAAGAAAAAAAAAAATTGGAAATATTGCAGGAGTACAAGAACATTTGCAGTGAATAGCCTTCCTTTAGTTTGTCTCCAGTCATGGGAATGTGCTCATCAAACCTAGTAATAGCTCGAACACTGGTCACTGACAAAAAAAAGAGACCAAAAAATTCTGATGCCCTTTTTAGCATTATAAAATGTTTCCCTCCAATCATGTGAGCGTTTTGTCCTTTTCTGTGTTCTCGAAGTCTCACTATTTCCTCACTACAATGTGTACCCTGACAGGGATCTTATTTGGTTCAGACTTACAGACTTGTATTGCCCTGTAAGGACAGCATGATAATCTCCTGCTTTGATTTTGTCACAAAGAGGATGTTCAGAAAGCGTTGTCAGCAGCCGCAATCTGTATCCCTTTTTGTTTCCCTCTCGTTAGTGGCATTCAGGGAGCGGCATAATGAAATCAATAGGGAAACCATTATAATTGCAAGAAAATCCCAGCAATGTGGCAAATGACAATTGCTGTTCTGCATTTGAATAGAGCTGAACACAAAGCCTGAAAGCAATGTACTGTAGGAATTGATGAGTGATGCTAGAAAATTTGCTCGGGTATCAGAGTGTATACACGCATGGATCTGTCTTTGTATGTCGGCGCGTACACGTGCAATTGTGCAAGTGTGTGCTTGTGTTTTTGAACACCGCGTATATTCCCTGCGCCCTGAAATAAAATGGCGAGGATCTCATCTATCATCCAAATAATGGACCTTTGGAGCATAGCCTGGTTTCAGTACCGGATCATAATTCCTGAATTGCACAATAAGATGGTGCAGAGCGCGCACATTGTGCCACTGCTGCTGTGTGATAAGGGCTCACATGAGTGTTGAGAGGGTCAGGCAGCCAGGCTGATGGAAAGTACCCATAACCATCCTTTACTCTCTCTCATCTGAGACACAGTTTTCACCAGTCTCACCTCATTGGGAGAAATGGGAACAGAATGGGAGCTGCTTTTCAGTGTTGAGACATTCAACTGTTGTGACAACAGCCATGCAAAATCTATCATTTGAGTGACATTTTATTTCTCCACCAGTATTATTTGCTTGTGTGAGAATAAAAATAATATAAGCAACAAGAGAAGACAAAATGAGCATACAGTAATCAGTAATACAGATGTACTTTATATTGTTTCTTGTCATCAGTATATATTTTTTAAATATTATAATCATGCATACTGGGAACGAATGATTACTGTCTGCACGTGTGATGTACTTTCTCAAAGCCTTCTGCTGTCTTTTTATGTATGTGCTATGAAATTAGGAGCTAATAAATGCCACCTGTTAAGTCAAATGCTCTTGTTGGCTGGACCCATGAACACTATGAAGCTATTGAATGAAGTGAACAATCTAATTTATTGGAAAGGGCCAGCAAACTGCTTGGTCACCGCTTTCTGCTTTCTAAGAATGTTTAACACAACCAAATTATGTGCTAACATAAATGCCACTGGTGAACTTGTTGTAGGCTAAACACAGGGCAAGTAAGAATTTACAAAAATTCACCAACGTCATTATGGCTCGCACAAATACACAAACAAATCTGAGTGCTGCTCTTCGTACCTTGAAAAAAAAGGTGATATGGTGCAATCTGCAAGTCAAGTCACTCTCTCTTCCTCAAAAAAAAAAACATTAAAAAAAGTGACACCTGTCGGTGATGAATGAAAGTGTCAGGCAACTTTGGAGAGTGAAGCACAACTTGCTGCCATCTAGACTCACAGAAGCTAATGATTAAATTTTGGTTGGCGACATGATAGACTCCTGCTCGCAAGTAAAAGTGACAACATATGATTGCATAGGGGACAGGGCTGATGCTTGGACCTACAGGTCAATCCATGTAGAGACATGGCTGATGCTTGGACTAACAAGTCAATCAATGTAGAGAGGAGTGTCAGGTTGAGGTTGTAAGCAGTACTGATCATAAATGATATTCTCGTAAATCACTGCTCCCGTCATCGCAATGAAGCAATTGATTGCCATGAACAACCTCATTTAAAAGAAATATCAGTGTTAATGTCATTCTTATTTATCTTATTAGTAATTTTTGTTATTAGCTAATCTTTGTTTTTCCCGGCAGCCTGGATGTCTGTGTCAGTTTTGATTTCGTTTGTTAACTGCTCCTCATTATTCAATTATTATGCCTCTGTGCGCGTGCGCAAGCGAGGTATACGGCAGTTTGTTTGCATGTCATTCATTGAGTCATTCTGCTTGTTACTGGGATAGCTAGAACGCCGGTCAACATCAAGTCCGTTTTTGAGATAGAGCTGTGTTTACAAGTTATAGCACTATTTGATTACCACAATGACTGCTGCGGGCAATCGAGGCTTCAACGAAGAAAAAGCTCTTCACAGTGGATCACTTTACAACTTGTGAGTTCGATTTATATCACGGCAATGGCTACTGCTGATGGCAAATCGTGACAAACGGAGCACAATGTCGAAAGTGATTCATGTGGACACACATTGCACACTGTGTTAAATGTAGCACTGCGTGAATTTTTGAACTTACTGCTGCATTAACTTTTAAAACATCACAAATGATTTCTCCCCCCACACAGTAACAGTGTGCAACTGAGCAATGCTTTCAGTTATTGCTGGGCTTCACTAAGCCTAACAACCGCAGTCTCACTAAGCGGTCCTGCGAAGCCGCTTATTAACTTGTTATTTCACCGGGACTTTCCCGACCTAAATATCTGCGTGTTCGCATAACAGAGACGGTGTTTGTAGCATATGACCAATCATCTACCGGCAGCAGAGCAATATATTTTACAAATAAAGAGCAAATTATCATATTACAAAAATATGAGGAATACAGGATCATACAGATTAAAGACAATGCTTGAGACAATTGGACACCCAACACCAGTTGGACGGGGGTAAGAATTACATTCTGTCAAAATAAAGGATGACCTTCAAAAATGTTCCATCATTGTTAAAAAAAATGTCAACGACAGAAGATATTCACATAACGCGACCTCTGTCCTGCAGAGCATGAAAGGTGCTTCCCTCCAAAAACCTACTGTTGTTCCGACAGAGTTTGAATTGCACTAATTATTGGTCAGTGTGAAATAGACCCTGAATAGTGTGAAAGGTGTTTCCCTCCATAACTACATTAATGTTCATCAGACTGCCACTGGTGGGTAAATACTTGAGTATGTCAAGCATAGATGCACAGCTAGGGCCCTCTGACATGTCCACACCAAATTTTATAGCTTCATTGTGTGACATACTTGTCACTGCTGTAAGCACCAACGCATCAGCACCTTCAGTGCTTTCATTATCTCATGGCTTCTTCCTACTCATTCTGGCTCCCAGGTCCCCTCTATTTCACCCGACCCTCATTGTTAATTGTAGTCTCTGTGTTTTTTTAAGTTTCAGTCTTTCATCTCCACCAGATTGTTGACTAGCCTTTGTATTTGCTCACTCTCAAGGCGTTTTTTTCAGTGTTACTGTCAGGAGGTAAACTTCTGCCCAGCTGAGCCTCTGCTCGGAATTGGGTATGGGGAACCACGGGTGCCTCACTGGGCTGGGTAAATTGGATGATTCCCCCTGCTGGTCAGTTTAGGGCGCACAGCTGCTCTGAATTGCTCATTACTGGTGTTGCAGGTATAAAGGTGTGGTAGTTCAGGCAGTTGGGCTTTTGGATGACTGCAGGGAAGCAGACTCTGTACCAGATTTTAAGGGGGGGAGGTTTTGTGTTAATTGATTAAGTTTGTGTTTGGATTTTGTTTCCCTTTTTGGCCAAATTTCCCTCTGTTGGATAAAATTTTTGTTTGTTCTTGGGTTTCTTTTTATGCTGGAGGGTTATCCTGAGAGGAACTGTTTAATGCGGAGAGTTTGGAGAGTGTAGAGGTGAAGCGTCGAAACAGAACCCACGGGCGGAGAACATTGGCTGGCTGGGAAGGAAGCACTGAAGAGGGCAGTGGAGGCAGCAGAACCCGGGCTGGGCAGAAAGCGCAGAGGGGCCAGTCCCCAGTGACGGAAGGAATGTGTGCAGAAATTGCATTGTGTGCATGTGGTCCCTTGATTGGTCTGCCCAGCCTTGTAGTTTGGGTGATTTACCCCTGTGCCTTTTGTGTTCCCAGCACGGTCCAGGTCCCCGGCCAGGCTGCAAAAGGAGGACGGCTGGCTTCGGTGTGCTTAAGCAGCAGCCTAGGGGGAAGATATCAGCAGCACTCCTGCCTCTGTCATTAAATTTATTTTTGGCGGGGGGGGGCACAAGCGAGGGCCAGCATTGAGGCGTAGGCCTGGTTGCGCCCCACTTTCTGTTTCTATCAATGTGTGAATGTGTGTGCATGTGGACCACCTCCTCCCAAGAGTGTGAGTACCCCCCCCGGAGTGTCACCCGGATTATCACCCCCCCCCCCCCTCCCGGGCAGCCCAGAAGGGTTTCACCACTGTTGTAGTGCTCAGCGCGGGAGTGCATCAGTGGTCAGTGTGGAGTGACGTGCACAGGGTAGTCTTTCTTTTTTTCTTTCGTGTGCCATGGATTTGTAGTGTGGGTTGGGGTGAAGTCTTGCACTTGGCACTGAGCTGCCACGTCAAAACGGTGAGACGAGGGAGGGCTGCAGTAGTGTAGGGTGAAGGAGGACGGGAGGAGGGGTTGGCAGAGTGGTGCTGTCCATCCAACTGCACAGTATTTTTAATTTATTAATAAAATTAAACCATTGTTACTTCCTGCAACTCTGGTGTCCTGGTTGTCTGTGGCTGGTGCAGTTGGGACGGGCAGCTGTGCTGGGCTGGCAGGGGGAAGTGTTGCGACTCCTGATATTACCTTGTTCCTAGCTTCCAGTTGTTGCTCGATCCTTTCATTCTAGTTTTGTCCTCCCCATCTAGTTCCTGATTTTCGACTGAGCAATCAAGGGTCACTTACGCCATCCTCCACCTCTCTGCCCAACGCTGCTGCTGCCTGCTGGGACACTGACAACCCTGTCACCTACGCCTTCACAGCCTTTGTGGATGAGACGTGGAAGGTCCTCCACCACTTCCAGTCCATGCCGGTGCTCATGCTCACTGTCCTTTATTTCTGCCCTGGGCAATCGGTCTGTTTTTAGATTACTCCATTGAATTCTATATCTTGGTGGCCACCGCCAACTGGAATTACGGGCTCTGCATGATTCCTTAATGGGCTTTCTGACTTGATTCAAGACAAGCTGACCACCTGCAACCTGCCCCAGGATTTTGATTGACTAGTGGATCCGGCCCTTTCAGATGAATGCTCTCCTGCAAGAGAGACGTCTCGACTGTCACACTTGCCTTTGGGCTGCTTTCTCTCCTGCTCTGGCTGGATGTGCCATGGGGTCAGCTACTCCTCCTTCACCCGCTGAACCCATGTCAGTAGACCATGTCTGGGTAACTCGGTTAATACAGCTGAGCGTCAGTGCCGCATCAACGGCGATCTCTGTCTCTTCTGCGGCAGAACCAACCACCTGATCGCTGCCTGCTGTGTGTCACCCTCGCCCAGCCCAGGGTGACGAGATCCTTAACGGAGAACGCAACTTTCTCATCCTCCCAGCCACTTTTTCCACATGCAGCTATTTGAGAAGACCAACAAATCACAGCCAAGACTAGGAAAACCGTGGGCTGCAGCATCTCCAAGTGTTTCTCCTTGCTGCAAGTAGCCAATTTATGCTTTGGAATTGTTGTGTAGCTCTTGAGACAATCAATTACTTTAATTGAGTCTAGAAAGCTCTGTGAAGAGAAGTGAATTCAAATGCACTGGATACACAAAAAAAAGTGCAAATTGACCACTTCAAGCTGAGGTAATGTAAAAGTGAGTGACAGCTGTTGTCTTTCAAAACTTAACTGTGTAATGCATCTATTGCTTGAGCTGTGCTGACTGTCTGTAAATTAAAGGGTTCAGTGCAATAACTTGATAAATGCCGATCTCATGTTTTATGGTATTGCACAGAATATGCTTCTACCGTGTACCAATTTTGCGTTCTGGTCAAGTTATGTACTGGCCAGGGTAACATTGTACAGCACATGTATTGCTGTTGCATAAGTAAATTGAAGCAATATTCAAAATCATCCAAATCTTGATCTCTGTAAAACTGGCTTTCACTAAGTTATTGCACTGAACCAATTCTGAAATACAACTCCGTCTTTGCAATGCTGTTCTAAGAAAACAAAAGGGAAATCCCATTTTTGACATGGACTTATTTGTTTTATAAATGGGTCTGACATAACTGATTAAATTGATTACTTTTGTTGTTCAGAATTTATTGATTTCCTTGTCGCTTACATTTTCACAAAAGATGGAAGAATATGATGTCTTAGAAAATAGAAATAGACAGAAGAAAACAAAGGCTTTTTTATGGCAATAGTTTTCACGCTACTGCTCCAAAATAGGACCTGCTGTAAACAGAGTTTTTTTGTGGCTGCCAGGACTGTTATGATGAGAGCAGTTTGTAATTTCTAAGGCCTTTTTATTTCTTGTCCTAGTTCTCTGTACTTTGCTTTAATACTGCCCTTCATAAAGGCTGACTTCTAGAAGAGCCACAAAGTTTTGCCTCAAAACGCTTGCCATTTTCTTCTCCAGGCTAATCCGTGTTTATTGAGGCATAGTAGCGCAGCTTCACAGCTTGAGGTTGTGGGTTCTGTATTTACAGAGCTTGATTTTTTTTCTCCCTGTGTTCGTCTGCATTCCATCTGGATGCTCAAGTTTCCCCGCCACGTTGAAAAGACAAACATCATATGACTCTCAATAGCTCACTGAGACAGGTATGTGTACCCTACAATGGTTTTGCAAGCTCTCCAGGGTGTATTGCTTCCAATGGATCCTGGGATAAGTTCAACTTACACTAGGAATGTTCCAGTTAGACAATAGAGGGATGGAATCTTGATATGAGACATGTGTGTGCTTCAGAATGTTTCTTTTCAGTATTGTATAGCCCGGGACAGTCAAAGGCAAATCATGGTAGATGTCTGTGCTACTGTTTTTAACCCCTTGAGCAATTTTTTTTTTTTTAACCCCTTAAGCCATTTTTCTAAAATGGCAAGCCCAAAATGAAATGAGTATATCTCTGCAACTGCTTGGTCCATTTGACTGATCTTGGTATCATAAAAAAGGTAAAACCATTTGGGATTTCTACCATGGTGTAAAAATCTGTGTATTTGTCACTGAGTCAGAGTAAATGAAGATAGAACACAGTATACATCAAAAACCTCATTTTGGACCAAACAAAGTTTTACTTTGATCCATTGTAAAATTAAATAATTGCAGTCTGAAACCTCTAAAAATTAACAGCACAGAATCTCACCATTATCTATGGAGTTTATTCCAGTCAAGTAAATCAGAACACAGTTAGCGAGGAATGTCTAGGTGGCTTTTCCAAATTGGCAATTCAGGTACCTTGTGTGCCAAATCAGATTTCTCAGATATTGAACTGTAAAACTCATCTAATTTCACTTATATGTCACGACAGGCATACATTCCACCAACATACAAGTTTTTAATTTTTAGAATTTAGAAATATTTTAAAATTCTTTCTGCCTGTCCTATAGCCTAAACCATCCTATTCAAAGACAATAAATACAAAGAAAATGAAGTTTGGCTCCACTGGAGAAGATTAATTTTAAAAAAGGCAAATTAATAAGATTATGAATACAATGGAAAGGTTAAAAATGGAAAAAAGTAAAAAGAACAAAAAAAAACTCCATCAATTATTTATATGTAAAACGCACAGCCCTGGAATCGAACCCCAGTTGTCTGCATTGCAGTCCGTCATCTTCACCACAAACAAACCTGTTAAGCGTACATATTGTCGCGCTATTTAAAGGAGAATTCCGCTGTGAAATTGACTTGGGGTCTATGAAACATGATAATGAATATTAACTTTTGTCGAATACCCCACCTCCGTACGCACGCAACTTATTGAAATAAATGGATTTTTAGCCGAAGCTCCCAACAGACTTACAATGGTTGTGAATCAGGCATCGCATTGCCATGCAAAGAAATTGCTATTTTTTTCATCATTAACAAAGGCTTAAAGTAGCTCCACACTACATCAGTAGAATTCCAAGGGCCCTCATATTTAAAATGAGGCACTGAGAACTTTGAAAATGCACGCGTAGTTTATTAAAAAAGACTGTTTATGCAAACAATACCTTGATGTAGTTTCCAGTCACCTCCATCTTGAAACTCACAATAAGTCGATTGACGAGCACGAACAAATAGATTGCAATCTGTTCCCCTATCCTTCCTATTCTTTCGTGTTCGTCAATCTACTTATCGTGACTTTCAAGATGGAGGTGACTGTAAACTGCGGGGACATCCCCCGCCAATCGTGTGCTTCTTATTTTCGAACTTTATCAAGGCCTTTATGATGTGAAGTGAGGACAACAAAATTTGGTGTGTATCTAGTTTCTGAGAAAAGTTGTCCCCTTTCTCTCGGATGGACGGACGCATGCACGCACGCATGGTTAAAAGTAGTTGGTCAGTAGACCTCAGTGCCCTCGAGGATGTGTAAGGATGTAGGAGATCTGTATATAGGGCAGAGCCAGTCCTTTCAGAGATTTGAAAACAAATAACAGAATTAAAAAATTTATACTAAAGCGAACAGGGAGCCAATGAAGAGACGCAAGTACAGGAGTGATGTGCTCTCGCTTGCGTGTTCTAGTCAGAAAGTGGGCGGCAGCATTTTGAACTAGCTGAAGCTGGGACAAGGAAGAGCAGCTAAAGCCAGCATATAGTGCATTACAATAATCAAGGCGAGAAGTAATAAAAGCACGTATGGCAGTCTCCAGGTTACCAGGCAATAAAAAAGGTTTAACTTTAGCTAAGAGCCTTAAGTGGTAGAAGCTAGATTTGACCACATTTTTTATTTGTTTATCCAGTTAAAAATCTGAGTCAAGAGCTACACCTAGAAATCTTTCACACGTACTTAAATGCCATCCCTCACTCTTTTATCTGTGCACGTAGAACTCCGTAACTGGAGTTGTTTATCTGTCATAGGTTGTATATGTGTTCCCAGTTCGCGTCTTGGCTTTTGCCAGTTATTGTACTGGGGCTCCCTCGTGTCTCACCTTCTCTGCTCATGATCTGTCACTCCCACCACCTGTTTCCCTTCTGTGTGGTGCATTTAAGCCCTGCATTTCTGTTCCTTCGCTGTCAGAACTTGTTGATCTTTTCTTCAGTGCCAAGAGACCCGTACGCCAGTAGATCTGAGAAATTTGAGACACCCTTTGCCTAACTACTGCTTTTCTGCCTGTGCCCTTCAGTTTATTTTGTTTGTTGTTCTGGTTCTAACCCAGCCTGCCTGATCACGATTCCTGTTTTTTGCTGCCCTGGTTTTTTGGATCTCTTATTATCGACTCTGATTTTTTGCCTGCCGTTTATGTACCGTTGCCATTCTGACCCACTGTTACTGAACTCTTCCTGTCCCACAACCCTGAGGTTTGGGTTGTGTTTTGTGGCACTGTACTTCTGCGATCTCTGGCTTGAACTGAGACCGAATAAACGATTTCGACTTTCACTACTGCTGCTTGCTTCTGGTTCCGGGGCTGTAATATTACAGAAATTACCACAATATTTTCACTGTTCTTTGAGTGCACCATTCCCCTATCCCTATCACTGTGCAAACTAGAAGATTTAGGCATACTTGACTGCACAAAAAAAATTTAAAAAATCACAACACCTCTACTGGTAGCCCTGACTATGGCCATGAAAACTATTTTACAAAGCTAGAAAAATAGTAACCGACTCACTATCTCATAATGGAACAACTAACACTGGAATAAATCTCAGCCGCACGAAAAAAGAATCAAAACAGTGTAATTAAAATAATTTTAAACTTAAATTGCTTGAGCTGACAGAGAGCTCGTGCCACCACAACATAAGCAGCATTCACATAAAATACTTCCTTTTTCTTCCACTTTGGCTTGATGATTTCTTGAAATTTCCACCTTTGCACATTTGTTCATATTCTGTTATATATTCTTTTTTTTATCCATTTGCTCATTTTATATTTTCTATTGACTATCCTGTTACTGCTGCCATGAATATCATGAAGGATTAAAAGATACATTCCACACAGCCACCTCATAACAAAAATCAGTCTCTACACATCTCATACATGAACATCCACAGTAAATCTCTCAGCTTCCATACTGCACATGGTTGTATCCACCCCTATCCCCTTCCTATCTCTGCATTTGCTTGGTTCCTTTGTTAACACAAAAAAAAAAGGATATTACGCCAGTAAACATTGGCGCTGGTGCTGTGCTTTCAAATGTCATGTTTTTGTTGTCTTAAATTCAGTCGATAGTGTTGGCAAGCCTTTCAAACAAATGAGCAGAAACTTGCAGAGATGCATGTCATCAAAAAAACCCAGAACACTTTTTGGCTTATATATATAAATATATATTCATATATAAGCCAAAAAGTGTTTTGGCTTATATATCGGCTTATATATATTGGCTTATATATATATAAGCCGAAAAGTGTTATGCTTATATATACTTATATATATATATATATACAGTATCTCACAAGTGAGTACATCCTTCACATTTCGACTATTAATTTAGTATATCTTTTTCAGGGCCAACGTTACAGAAATGAAAACTGAATATATTCTACAGTAGTCATTGCACAATATGTGTAGCAGTGTAGATTTACTGCACTGTCCAAATAACTGAACAAGCAGTCGCTATTTCCAAAATGAGTGGTAACAAAAGTGAGTAAACCTTACTGTCAACATGCCAAATTGTGTCCATAGTGTCAATATTTAGAGTAACCACCATTGTTGTCTAGCACTGCCTTGATTCTTCGAGGCATGGAATTCACCAGAGCTGCACAGGTTGTTGCTGGGATCCTCCACTCCTCCATGACAACATCACGGAGCTGGTGGATGTTGGACACCTGCTGCTCCTCCACCTTCCTCTTGAGGATGCCCCACTGGTGCTCAATGGGATTCAGGTCTGACATACTTGGCCATACCATCACCTTCAGCTTCTTCAGGAAGGCAATTGCCAACTTGGAGGTGTGTTTCGGGTCGTTATCATGTTGGAAAACAGCCATGCGGCCCAGTTTCTGAAAGGAGGGCATCATGTTCTGCTTCAGAATCTCACAGTACATGTTGGATCCATTATTCCATTAATGAAGTGCAGCTCCCCAGGACCAGAAGCACTCATGCAGCCCCAGACCATGATGTTGTCAGCACCATGTTTGACTGTAGGCAGTACACGCTTGTTTTGATACTTCTCACCAGGGCGCCGCCACACATGCTGGACACCATCTGAGCCGAACAAGTTTATATTGGTCTCGCCAGACTACCGAACATGGTTCTAGTAGTTCATGTTCTTGGACTGGTTGTCTTCAACAAACTGTTTTTCGAGCTTTCTTGTGGGCTAGCTTCAGAAGAGGCTTCCATCTTGGCTGACGGCCATGCAGACCAACTTTGCACAGAGCATGGCGTATGGTCTGAGCACTGACAGGCTGTTATCTCACTGCTACAACCTTGTTAGCAATCCTGCGTCTGTTTTCTGAAGCCAACTTGTACACCTGACGCAGAGCACGAGGACTCAACCTCTCCGGGCAACCTGACGAGGCCTGTTCCGAGCAGAATTCGTCTTGGAAAATCGCTGGATAACCTTGGCCACCGAGCTGTAGCTCAGTTTCATGGTTTCACAGATCTTCTTGTAGCTTAGACCATCTTTGTGGAGAGCAACAATTCTCTTTTTCAGATCTTCAGAGAGTTCTTCCCCATGAGGTGCCATGTTGACCATCCAGTGACCAGAATGAGAGCATCGCACCCAAAGCACCACAATTTAACCCTTTAACATGTTACATAACCTCATATGGCCCAGTCAAACAGACAAAAGCATGAACATGATGAACAAGTCGCATTTCATTGCTTGGTTGACCATTATCAGTTGGGGTGTGTACTCACTTTTGTTGCCATCCATTTTGGAAATAGTGACTGTTTGTTCTGGTATTTGGACAGTGCAGTAAATCTACACTGCTACACACATTGTACCGTGACTACTCTAGAATATATAGAAGTTTAACTTCTGTAGCATTGTCCCTTGAAAAGATATAATAAATTAATTGTCAAAATGTGAGGGGTGTACTCACTTTTGTGAGACAGTTGTATATATATATATGCACACACTGATGGACTGATATAAAAACTTATAACCATAATTGTAGCAAAACTCGGATTCAAATTTGTAACCATTTATTGACTTTACCCATAACAACTTCGACAAAAAGTCAGATAACATCAACAAAGGAAGAATGACAAAAGAATCAACAATGAAAAGTTTAACAACAAAATTAACAACAAGGATTAGCTCCAATCTCAGGACCGAGTGTGACCGCCACGTGCCTGCAACAAAGCCATCACTTGTCTTGCCATGGACAGCACCATTCTGTTGAGCTGTTGCTGAAGAATGGCCTGCCACTCCTGGAGAAGGGCTTCTTGGAGCTCCGCCGTCGTCCTGGGCGCTGGAGTGCGTTGCCAAACCCGCCAACCAACAGATCCCAAGCATGCTCGATGCACTTCATGTCATGGCTGAAAGGTGGCCATTCCCTGACTCGCACACCATTCTGGGCCAGGAGCTGCTGGGTCACATGTGCTGAGTGACGTCATGCATTGTCTTGCATGAAGGTGACCTCAGGGTCCCCACCCTGTGATGTCAGGCACGACGTGTGGTCTGATGACAAGGTCACCGTAGCGGGCTGCATGAGGACTTCCATTGATTATGACCAGGTCGGACTTCCAGCCGCACCGAATGGCACCCCAGACCATCACCGAGCCTCCTCCAAAGCACTCTGTCTGAGCAGTGTAGGGGGCCATGTATCTCTCACCACGTCATCCGAAGACCCTCTGTCTTCCGTCATGTCGGTACAAAAAAAATCTGAACTTGTCACTGAAGACAACATTCCTCCAGAATCGGTTGGGGACTTGTTTCAGACTATATTCTTTACCCCGCAAAGCCTGGTAGCCCTGCGCCGTGCATCAAGCTGCATTCCAACACATGCCCTGTGGGCTCTGATCCCTCGCTGACTCACTGTTCTTTTGCTGATTCTTGGTCTGTGGATTCCTTGGGTCTCCTGAGCCGCCCTGGTGTGGGTTTGAAACCAATCTCTCAGGTAGATGAAGCAAATCTGATTTTCCTGGGCTGGGGTCGTGACCCTAGGCTGACCTGGTCGGGGTCGATCATTGGTGCTTCCAGTCTCCTGGTAACGAGCCACAAGGATAGAGATTGTGGGTTGGCTTACCCCAAATTGCTGGGCGATGTGATTTTGGGATGTTCCAGCCATCCAGAGCCCAAAGGCTTGATCACATTGGGGTCTGGAAAGGCAAGGCATGGCGCACCTAGTGTCTTTGAACAAATGCTCTTGAGTTCTGGCCTTAATGACCTCAAGGATTGTTTTAAGGCATTTGACAGCATTGCAGTTGTGATCAGTGAAGCTGGACAACTTTACATCAGTAATTCCTCAAATCCTGCTCCACAGGCACAAACAAGGTCATAGCCTAATGCGTGGTTGTGTCTCCTTACTCAAAGACAACTGCATATCAATTATGTAATCATCTAATTAAAGTTCCCCTAACCCAACTATACTATTACTGTCTAGTCAGACTTCTAAGTTTTTAAAGTCCATCAGTAAAATTATTGATTTATTTTTTTATTTTTTTTTTTCACTCTTAAATCGCTCACCTTCAGGGATTTTGCTGATCTGTACTGTTAGCCACCTTTCTTGCTAGCCACATGTCATGCACAGTTGTAAAGCCTTCATGGTTTCATAACATCATCTTAGCAGTGCTGCATGGTCTATAATGTCACTCCAGGATGAGCATTATTTTATTTATCTTGGCACAAAACTTGCGATTTTAGATAGTGCCTTCACACTGGAAAAGTTATGCTCCCTTAGTGCTAGATTAACTATACGCATAAGCTTATTCCTTGGGAAGGAGGAGAGATTGCGTTCAGTCACTATAACTAAATTGAATGAGGTCAACCCAATTAACTTTGTTTGCAATTGAGCAAATTGTTTGGTAACACTAGTTAATTAAGATATTAGTATATATTAATAAAAATTTAACTAATCATGAATAAACAATTTATATACATTTGTAAACGATTAATAAACCATTTATAACTAAAGTTGTACATCATTGAGATATGATTTAGATGTTACTAAAAATGCTGCATCAACATTGTTTGTACTTGATTCATTTATCATCAAATAATGTTATTTAATGTGTTGGAAAACATTTTTGATTGATTTAAGAAAAAAAATCTTTGATTAACTCCTTGTTTTTCATGGTTAATAAATGATTTGTTAAGTCAGTATAAATCATTAGTTAAGTCTTTGTTGTAGCCCAAAGAATTTCTGTAAAAAAATCATTGGTACCAAATTGTTTATTATCTAGCCATTTCTATTCATTTACAACAAATTAGTACATCATTTGAAAATGTGCTACTTTAACATTCATGTGTTTGATCAGTTCAAGTGAACTGTAGATAATTTTTCAATATGATCAACCTTATTAGTAAATTATTATTGAAATAGTGTAGATGTATAACATAAAACCCATCATACCACCATTAGTTTAGTCATGTTTAACAAATGATTTGTTACACATCCATTGAAAATGTATGAATCATATACAGATGTTATTATGTCCCTTTATCTAAAGTGAAATCTATTCATTATTTACAAATGTCTGTTAATGTTTATAAAGACTTATGGTCAGAGCAGGGTTTTTGACATCATGTACTTGGATTTTCAGAAACCATTTGACAGTACCGCATAAGAGACTAAATTTTTAAAATGAGCTCAATTGGAGTTACAGGAGGTATTCTGGAGTGGATTCAAAACTGGTTACAGGACAGAACACAAAGAGTGGTCATCAGTGGAATCTCATCTAAGCTAGGTATGGTGGGGGGTGGCGTCCCTCAGGGATCGGTGTTGGGACCCCTGCTGTTCCTCATCTACATTAATGACCTTGATAGGAATATTGAGAGCAAATTAGTTAAATTTGCAGATGATACCAAATTGGGAGGTTTGGAAAATAGTTTAGATTCTACTAAAGTGATTCAGGATGATTTGGGCAGAAATGTGGCAAATTAAATTTAATGTAGCAAAATGTACATATAGGTAATAAATACATTAGACAGGATTACTTCATGGGAGGTTTAATACTGGAATGTGCTCCACATGAAAAAGATCTGGGAGTGATTATTGACCAAATCCTCACAGGTTCTAGCTATTGTGCCGTAGCAGTTTAAAAAAAAAAGCTAATTGGATGCTGAGAAAAGTATTGAGTACCAATCCAAGGAGGTGATACTTCACTTGTACAACAAATTTGTGTTGACTGTTGTGCACTCTAGTTGGTTCTGGGGACCATAGTTTAAGAAAGATATAGAGGCTCTAGAAAAAGTTCAGAGAGGAGCAACTAAGATGATTCCGGGCATAAGAGATGAAGGCTATGAGAAGAGTCTGAAGATCCTTAATCTCTTTAGTCTTAGGAAAAGGAGACTCAGGGGTGATCTGATTGAGGTCTTTAAATATGTTAAAGGGATTAACAAAGTGAATTATCCTGGATTCCTTCAGCCAAGTTCTGTCAGTAGAACTCGGGGTCACAAATGGAAATTGACCAAGGGAAAATTTAGCACTGATATTAGGAAATTTTTTTTTCACCCAAAGAGTAATTTCGATGTGAAACAGCTTGCCTGACTATATTGTTGAGGTTTGACTTAAAGCCAGATACCATTGAGTCATTGATTATCTGAAGTGATATATTCAAAATAGTTAAAAGAAACTGAAGAGCTTAGTTGGGCCGAACGGCCTGCTCTCGCCACTCATGTAATGTTATAATGATTTGTGGACCTTTTACTCACATCTTATAAATGATCTGGCTTTTATGAATACAGATATGAAGCAATTACTAACTTGTTTTTGTTTTTCATGTTTAACAAAAGATATTTTAGTCCTTCTTAAACCATCTATAAATAATTTGCAGATGTTATTATGTCCCCGAATCTGAAGTGAACCCTATTCATCCTTAACAAGCATCTAATAATGTTTGCTAAAGATTTGTAGACTTTTTCATGAGATGTAATAAATGTTGTAGACCACATTTGGATCCATCCTTCTTTTGAAATGCCATATAACCATGAAAAACTCAATTCATGTACATAATCAAAGAATAATTTCATAAAATATTCAAAAATGTTTTCCTACACGTTAAAAAACATTAGTTGATGATGAATAAATTGGGGACAAACAATGGTGATGCAATTATGTAAAAAACATATAAAAATGTTGTGCAACTTTTGTAATATATTGTTTAATAATCATTTACAAATATATATAAATGGTTTATTCATGATGAGTTCAATATCTACAAATAGCTTATAAATGTCTTGTAACGTAAGTTATAAATGATTCAATTATCATTTACAAATGCAAATAAGTGGTTTGTTCATGATTAGTTAACTATCCACTAATATCTACAAATATCTTATCAATGTCTCATAAATGATTGTTATTATAAAGTGTTTCAAAATGTTTTAGTGCACAAGTGGAGGGAGTTTAATAACTTTGTTAGAGTGAGTGTGAAATCATTTTGAAGGTAATCCACATCCATTTTTTAACAAAAACAGTATTTCAAAATGAATCATTTTTCTCAAATGAGTACTGTGCTTCATCTACAAGTACTATAAACAGTACATTCACATTGAAAATGGGAGCTCAGTTTAGTCAATATTTGTTTAGTTGTATTATTTTAGTTTTTATGTCTGTTTGCAGCCTTAACAAACAAATTTTTTGTATACTGACACTGATAATTGATGAGCACTATTGTACTGATGGCTTTATTTTTTTGCACTTTCAGCCATGATACGTTTCACATCCAGAATAATGTTTTCCCAATAATTGTTTGTTATTATTAATTTGATGGATTCATTGCAACTGTTGTATTCAGTAATTGGCTGCAACTAACAAATGTTCTAAGAGAAAATTACACTTCTGCAGAAGACCACATATGCCCTTGGCTATCAAGTTGGTTTATTTATGTTGTATTTAAAAAAAATGTGTCCTGAGAAATAAAATACATGTGTACTTCGCAGATACTGCATAGCAACTATAAGACATAAAGTAAAAACATAAAAACATAAAAATGATTTTAAAAATGCTAAAAATAAAAGCTTAAAAAAGATACAGGGAGTAAAGAACACAAAAATCCATAGGAATAAAAGAAGTAGCATGCAGGGAAAAGATCAAATATTTCCACAACATCATTTTACGGTCCAGACCAGGAATCAGATGCGGAGGAAAAATACATTCCAATTGGCAGTTTATTGAAAGTTTTATACTGTAATTTAAGGAATGGAGCGCCCGATGAAGAGGTGGGGAAAAATCCTCGGCTAATGAGAGCTTAGTTCGATGTAGATTTTATAAACGAAGCTGAGCTATCACTCGCTGGCCAGCGGCTTTCGGGACTACATCCAGGTGGAGTGCAGATTTCACCAGCAGTAAACTGTTCCACAGGAGGATGGAGTAGCTTGACTGGAATCCTGCCATGGTATTAAATGCCATTTTCCACTTAGCCCCCTCACTGATCTGAACCAAGTTATAAGCATTCCGGAGGTCTAGCTTAGTAAAAAACGATGCCTTCTGCAGCCATTCAAATGCGGAGTTCATCAACAAAAGAGGGTATCAGTTTTTAATAGTGATATTGTTCAAGCCCCGGTAATCAATACAGGGTCTCACGCCGCCATCTTTTTTCCCCTCAAAAAAGAACTCTACTCCAGCAGGAGACATGGAGAGCCGAATAAATCTATTAGCCATGCGAGAATATACTCAGGAGGCTCTGGCTAATAGATTTATTCGGCCCCCCATAGATAGATATCTATCTACCTATCTATGGAGGGCCGAATAAATCTATTAGCCAGAGCCTCCTAAATATATTCTCGCGTGGCCTTTCGCTCAGGCCCTGACAGCAAGTATAATGAACCCCTGGGGGGAGTGGTACCCAGGTGGAGATTGATCTCGCAATCGAACATGCAATGAGGAGGTAAAGTCGAGACCCATTGCTTGCTAAAAATCTCTGTGAGATCAGCATAATCATCAGGAATATTAGGAGACAAACAAAAGTTCAGAGTAGCCCCCAAATTCTCACCCTTTTCAGAACTTGCCCTCTCTATGTCAGATTCTGAGTCAGAGAAATCCTCTTAATAGCAATCCTCCTCTGGCTGCCGCCAGCCAAATTCAGGATCCCACTCCAGCCCCTCCTCCACCCCTTTCTGTAGATTAGGAGGGTTGTGTGAGACAAACTCCTCAGAATCACTCCAGGCGTCAGCCTACCCCATAGGTTGATCCCTGGGATGACACACCAAACTCTCCCTACAGTGGGACCCACAGGACAATCTGGTTATCCTGACTTCCCCAAATATGATATGAGGCCTATGTTCTCGTTGCCAAGAGTGTCCTAAAATGACAGGGAAAACAGGAGAACTGATAATAAAAAATCGGACCTCCTCGGAATGGCCACCAAAAGAGATGAACATAGTCAATTATTCAGAAACTTTGGTTATAAATCCAGTTTCCAGCGGGCGACCATCTAGAGATCTAACAGAGCGCGCATGTAAAACAGGGCGGATAGGAATGGAATGTCTCCTAGCCCACTCTGCATCCATAAAACAATCCACGGCGCCGAGTCCACAAAAGCTTTGATAAATATTCTCTGTCTCCCCACAGACAATTTTACAGGGATTAAAGTACGGAAGGGACATTGGGTCTTTCCCTCTAGCGCCCCCCATACCTCCAGAGGGACTTGCTGTTTCCCTAAAGCTCAGGGCAGCGTGGACGGATATGTCCCGGTTTGCTACAATTATAACAGATTATATGTCTGCGAATGGGCTTACGAGCCCAGTTTTCATATGAGCCATCAACCTGCATAGGCTCACCAGGAGTGGAATTTTCAGTGTGCAGAATGGGAGTTGTATGCATGCTGCTAGAAGCATTAGCTCTGTTGCCAGCAAGAGTCAATGCAGTACATTTCTCCCTGTTATGTTCACGGGTGCAATTATCAATTCGCAAGGCAGTGTTAACCAACAAATCTAGATACAAACAAGGCTCCAATGTAGCCTGAGCGTCCTTTACCTCCTCTGCCAAAGCGTGAAGGAACACTGTCATAAGAGGCACTTCTGGCCAGCCTGTCCCTTTAGCCAAGGAGTGAAATGTGATTGAAAACGCTGTAACCCTCTCAGAGCCCTGCTGTTGTTGCTGCGTCCTGACCACAAACATCCTGATCAAACACCGATACCATTTCTCTAAAGAGAGTCTCCACAGTATTCACCACTGGTGAATTAGATCGAATAAGTGGGCCGACGGAAGTGATGCTGTGTCAGTTAACAGGGATAAAATAAATGAAACCTGAGACTCTTCATTCACAAACCATGAAGGCTGCGCTTTAAAAAAAATCTCACATTGGGCAATGAAATCTTTACATCTTCCTGCCTCGCCTCCATATCTTGGGGGTAATTGAAGCTTTGGCTCTTGGAGAAGATGTACGGACTGTGCTTGTGCAACATTTTGTGTGATTTGCACGGACAAGGATCTCATACTTTCAGTGAGAGTTAACAGAGCGTTCTCTTGTCTCTCCATGGCTTTCGCCTGAAGTCGGACTTTCTCTGCCAACTCTGCCTGTTGATTGTTCAGGCTAGAAAGACCCTTGTCATATCCAGAGAGAACAGCTTGTTGGTTAGCCACAACTTTCTCTAACGCAGCCGTTGCTGACGACTCCATTTCGGCTAGAGTGTTATGAAGCTTAGCGAAAGTTCAGTCAGGAAGACTCTTTCATGCATGTTCACTCGTGATTCTTCGCAGACAATATCCGGGGCTGTCAACGAGCAGTCAGCTGGCGTAGCAGCTGATTGCTTCTATCCAACCAGGGCACACCTCAGTCGCGTCGCTAGCCAATCATTCTGCTGTCGTCTTATTTGAATATGTTATTTTCTCCACCCTAGTTCACCCATGCTGCCGTTCGCTGACCCTCCTCTGCCCCAACGCCACCCTACTCATCAGACCTCCCGTTCCGCTGTTCCAGCTTCACCAGTCTTCAGCCACCACCACCACCAGTGTCTGGACTCTTCGGGGGGATTTCCCGCAGCTGCTCCGGGCAGTGCTCCTGATCTTCGAGTCTTCCCAAAGAGTCCAAGCGCCAAAGACTTGTTTCCATTATAAGCATGTTACCCCTATATGCTCAAAGGATAATACATTTTTTTTTTATTTCACTTGAGTCTCTCCTAGTTGATAGTATAAGGAGGCCAAGCTCAATGACCAGAGAGATAGAGAGAGTTGCTCAGACACAGTACAAACACAGAGAATAATATAGACCAAACAAAAGCACTCACGCTTCCAAAGGACATGTAATAGTCCGAACCACGGAAGCAAAGCGAGATAGAAAAGGGAGAAGAACCTCCAACAATCAGAAGATAGAAATTCATACAAAACCTGACTAAAGATATCTTCGGCTATAGTGCAAAGCTAAAAACAGACACTCTAGTGAAGGAGGTGTGCCAGACTTCCTGCTTATATCGAGTCTGGGAAAGTGCCGTCCCAGCTCAATCAACCAGCTGGGTAAAGAATTCGATAGCCCAGGAATTCGATATCATCCCGGGACGAGAGCCGCAAAGAAAAGTGCAAGCAACACGCACACCTCACAAACAATGACACCCTTCACTGAGGAAAATTGCTGTTGGTGAATTTACAACCTCTGCATTGGACAAACAAAATGCATAAACCCCTGCCCCTCTGTCATTATGCCTAACAAACATAATATCATAGCTGATTATCTGATGAATTGTAAATGGCTGTCCTATTCCTTGCCTAGACAAACGCTGAATTACTTTTGAGCAGATTGTCTGCTACTAGGTTGCTCATGAAGCAGAGTAGCGTGGCTCAGATCATCTCAATAACATAGCTTCTGAGATCACTCTTCATCTACAATATATCATTTAAGACTAAAAAAACTGCAATTATTACTGGCAGCAAAGAGATGTGTAATGTGACATCAGCCTCCCACTGATGCAAAGAAGCATAACAGTTAGCGATTTTGGCCAGTTTTACTTTAGCCTTAGACTTGAGCACACTCACAGTTCTTTGCATCCAGCAAGTTCTTCACATGGTGGGAAAGGGAGTTGTAACTTGTTGTCTCGTGCACATTGTTCAGCTAACTGAGTTTTTTTTCTTTCTGTGCTGGTGTGCTCATTGGTACAGCCAAAGAACATTTAGAATTTATGCAAAATGTTATGATTGTTTCAGATGCCACATCAGTAAATATTTTTTTCCTCAGTAAGTTTTGAATTAACCCAATAATACAAAGTGAGAAGCCATTGCCTGAATTTAGTCAGCAATTTATGTGAATTGCAAACATTTCATTCTGACATGACCAATTAGTCTTTGATCAAAAATTCTGTAAATTGTCTTTAAAAGTATCATATTTTCCATTATTTTTTTTCTGGAGTGAAACAAAAATGTTGTATCTAAATAAATACATACATTTTTTTATCCATGCAATATTAAAAAGTCAGAATTAATTAGGCAAAACGGCGCACAGTTCAAGTTAGTTTCTGAGAATCTGTATTGAATTATTTAATTACAGTGCAGCTTCTTTGAGCAATTAGTGTGGGTGAAGAATTCTTGTCATTTGCACTCCGTGTTTAAATTTATACCCAAGATTTTTCCAGACTGTAACTAATAATGAGCTGTTAGCAACTTGCAAAACATACCAAACTCTGTGCCTGTTCATTCACAAAGTTTAATTTGAAAGGACAATATGCCAGTATCAATTTACGTGAGTTTCTAAAATATCTAAAATTAATTAAATACATGCTGTTCCTCCATTAAGATACTTTCAGAAATAAAGTTCAGTGTTAGTTTTATTTAAAGGTGTGACTAAATTCTGGCAATTTTCTTAATTTTCTTTTGTACATGAGTCATGGTTCCAGGCCATTATTTGTTATTGTTCATGAGCAAGAAAATGAGTGGGGGCCCTGTGCTTTCAGCTGCTGGACTCAAGACTGTCGAGACCTGCCACTTCCTGCGACATGCACCAATCAAATCTATGTCGAATTAACCTAAGTTTTTCTGACTGTTGTTCCTGACATAAAAAGACCCACTCCAGCTGGAAAGTTATAGACGTTCTGGCCTGGAAAGTGAAGAAAATGGAGAATAGTTCTGTGGTTGCTGTGGTAGGTTAAGTTCCTGGAATGGTCCAGATGCAAGTTAGAATGCTGAGCCCTGGCGATAGCTTGTAGCAACCAACTCTACCACTGTTAGTCAAAAAACCCACTACTTGACTATTCTGTCTCCCGACCATCCTGATCTCAACATATGAAATGTTTTTCCCTTTGATAATTTATGAATCCCGTTCTCTGTCCTGATGAGGGTCAGTAGCAAAGAATCAGAGACAATTAATCTCAATGCTATGGACTCTAGGGCTTCCTCAGTCACACACTATTTGGTCTTTTTCCATGCTGCTGGTTATGGATGTTCTTCTGGGAAAAAGTTTGGTTGCTGTTTAAGTGGAGGCCGAGCACTGCACTTCATGTGTTCCAGGTCCAGTGTTGTTGGAAATTGGTGTTGAATTGTTTGCCACAAAAGCAAAACATAAGCTCTATGGATGCTGAAATGCATTTGCTTGAGTCCTTTGTCTGTGTATTTTTTGTAAGAAAGCCACAAAACTCTAAGAGAATAAACAAAAAGGGCTAAGATAGAGTTAAACTGGGCTGTGCTCTGATTTTTACTGGGCTACTTTTAAAAGGAGCCAAGATGAGTTTTCATCAAAAAGCCACAACTCAATGGCGAAGGGCCGCATGGGTGTTAAGAAGTGTCTCTTAATAGGATTTTTATGGTTGGGGAAAGATCGAATTACCCATAATGACATTTTCAGTATGAATACAGAAGGGTAAATGGTCTTGAAATGCCTAATGTTTTATAAGACACTGGATATATTTTCCCGGTAGATTTAAACTGCTGAGTAAGACTTATGTTCAACTTCTGAGAGGTTAAATAAGCACCAAAATTGGGACAAGAATGGAATTTTTTCTTGTGTCAGAGCATTACCAGAGAAAATATTCAATCCCTGATGATGTCTGTCTGTCACAATAAGTGTCAATCCTTGTATTTTTCTTCACCCCTCTTTCCCTACCCTGAACACAGCCAAACTGCTTAGCTCACCGCAGAGACCTGCTCCCATCAACTCAGGAGGAAGATGTCGTGGCTGTGATGATGCGCTCAGGAACCAGGCGCAAGAACCAAGCAGTGCAGTAGAAGATAATTTATTAAGCGAGGGGGGAAAGGTACAAAGTCTACAATCCAAAAATCACAATCCAGTTGGGCAAAATCCGAGCCGAAAAAACCAGGGCAGCAATCATAGTACTCTTGGTCAAACAGAAAAGGGTTCAAAAACACAGATGCAACAGAAATCCTGACCAGAGCCAAAAATTGTAATCAGGGATGGTCCAGTCAGAATAGAATCACTGAGAGTACAAGGCAAAGACAAGCGTGGCACAAGCTAACTGAGAGAGACGTTCTGAGAAGAAACTGTTGTGAGGAGACTGCTAATATACACATACGCGAGGTCACATGCTAAACAGAAAACAGGTGTTGGAAATCAGAATATTTACAAGGGGCAAACATGAGGGTGAACCTAATCACATAAAGTAGGCAAAAGCCAAAACGCAGACAGAGATCACGAGACAGCCTATAGACAGAAATACGGCTCCGGTTAAGGAGTTCTAATGTGCATAGATAATGAGAGAAAGGACAGCATGAGCAGGTGTTGAGGATCCACTGAAACGCAGCAGAGAAGATTAGGTAAAGACAAGAGGCGGAGACTAGAACAGGGCGAGTGCTGGGAGCATGTTAATCAATTAGTATGGTGCAGCTATACAATCCCAAGTGCTCATTAGTAAGTTAGTATTATATACAATGTTAGTCTGGGTTAGCAGTTTTAATAAAACAACAAACTATTAGTACTAGTTAGTAATATAGAAAAGCAAGGCAAAGGAAGTAAACAAGATTGGAAGGAATGGTTGAAATCCAGAAACCATTACATCAGCTGAAAGAGTGGCACGCAATACCGGGGCTGTGAGCAATAACCAGACAAGAGACCAGACTGGGGGAGACAAAGTGCAGTGCATGGCAAAAACAAAAACATGGACCGGAATGAAAACGGTAATTTGGGAAATAGTAAAATACAAAACATGGAAAAACTAAACAAGACAGTGCAAGAACATAATCAGGCAACCAAATCACAATACACAATTCAAGGCATGGTCCGGCAAGGCAAAGATCAAAATCCATACAAGACAGAATCCTAAGCATGGCAGACAGAGCAGAATCACAACAGTGGCATGTGATTCCTCCAACTCTCATGACGACTAGCCCTCGCTTCTTGACATTATGCAATGGCACCACCAATTCCTCAATGCCTAAGCCATCGAAGGATCACATGGTCAGCTCAGCATACAAAATAGTTTGTGTCTATGTCATGTCCCTGACCGAACAGAACTGCTCGCTACAGAGCGATGAACAAATGAATTTAACTGGCTTAACCCCTGTTATCCCCGGTGAGGCTGTGCCAGTTGTGGCCTTGCCCATGCAGACATCAAACCAAAACTGGTAATGGCGGGGCTGGGATTCGAACACTCTACCACAGGGCTGGCAAGAAAATCTTTTTTCTTTTTCATCTGATTGTCATTTATCAAGTCTATTTGAATGGTGATCTCCAAAGTTAACTTATAGACAAAAACAAAAGATCTGAAAGTACTTTTCGTGGAAGGCTATCCATAGTTTACCGTCTGTATGTCTTGCAACAACCTAACTCATTAAAGTATGTTAAAAAGGATGTGAATTCCTTATGTCTCCTCCCATTGAGCAGCTTGCAAATCGATTAGAAGTATTTTCTCTTATGATTGGTTTATATCTTCTATACTTTTCTCCTTGGCTATGTCCTATTCATGTTACCACTTGCCCACATGTGTGTGGAAGAAATAATACCCCATACTTTGAGTTTGCAAGTTGCCAAATTACCACTTGCTATATTCCTTTTGACAACTAGTTAGTATTTGCTTGTAAAGCTCATCATCCTTGAAATAATTTGTAACCATTAATGATAATAATTTACGGAACTTCACTAGTTAACAGCAAAAAAGCTCCTAAGCCTTACTCTTGGTCTCCAGGGTTGGGACTATATTCCTATTAATCATTAGTCTGTTCCTCTGCCCGGTTTATTCAGAACAAACTCCCAAGCCTTATACAGTCATCAGGATTGGGACCGCATTCCGGCTTAACTTCTCCATCCTGCCATCGGACAGTTTTGCTCTGGGGAAATGTGCCCTCCATCTGGCAGCTTTTCCCGGAGAGACACTGGCTGAATGCAGGATACACCCATGCAACCTCGCCTGTTACATCTGAACTGAACCGTGTCATTTTCTTCTGGGCTCCAGCCCACTATTACCATATTATTCACCATATTACCATCAATAAATCCTGCTGTTGGATTGCTCTTTGGCTTTCCATTTGGTTTGTGGTCTGAATCATAACAGAAATACAAATTTATTCCGTTTCAGACACAAATACTTTATTTCATTTAATGAAAATGAAATATTTTATGAGATGAATACTCATTTCAAACGATACAGGAGTATTCAAGTTCTTGAATGACAGTAGGTCCTGAAACAGTTCCCTCAGACCATGTTCATGCATAGCTTCTCTTTCATTACCACTTCATGGAGCAAATATTTTTTTGCTTTCAGCTAGACAGCTGTTACACTGATAATGTTTCATTACAAAGACGGCTGCTTGCTGGCTGTGAGTCCTCATATTGCCTCAGTTGCTAGTATTGTATTGTAGATGAGCTAACATGTTAGATGCCGAAATGTGCTATGCAATTTTGGCAGCACACTATTTGCATGGAACAGAATGTTTATTAAGCTTTTTCAGAATCAATCTAGAGAGCATTTATTTCAAGCTGGCCATCTCATCAACAGAAAGCACATGATGACAAGCACCCTTCCTTTATCTATTGCCTATTCAGAGCTGTAGGCTGTGTAACATTTGGCGATCTTTGACTCTGAACAGGAGAAAGAAGATTCTTGAATATAAAACATGGCTGTTGATGTAACAGAGAACACATCAACAAATTGATCACATCTCGAAGAAGGACAGGCACAGGGGAGCATTGAGCTCTGAGAGGCATATCAGTATCCTAGGGCTAACGATGACAAGATCACCTCTAATATTAATCCACAAGCAAGTATCTGATAGAAGTATACCTATTATCAAAGTTGTGGAAAGATAATTTGCCAGTGAGGTTGGCATGCGATCAGATACTTCATCATTAGTAATCTTCCTCAGGAAATTTAAATACGAGAGACTAATCAAGAATGAAAAAATTACGAGTCCGTGGGCCAAAGTTACCTTCTCCACTCCATGCCAAAGCGCTGATATTCCCTGATTAATTATCATCAAAAATACTCTAATTTAATGTCATGAAATGCATGCCAATTAAAGAATAATTTGTAGGGCATTGATTTGCATCTGGACCAGTATGCAGTATTGTTCCTGACAAATTTGTCAAACATCAATGTGGCATTTTCACAGACATTCGTGCACAGTAAACGAATTACACCAAAGATTATGCATTACAGCCTATCTGAACATTAATTTATTTTCCTTTTTTTTCAATTCACTTTCCTATGAGGAATCACAACATGAGGAATACCCTCTGTCATGCTTTGAACATACGTGCACTTTGTACTATAAGTGTACTCAAACATCCAAGAGCACACAGCTGCTCCAGTTGAGAATGAGATAAAAGCACACTGCCTTACAATAAATAAACATGCAGCATTTCCTTGTGGTTGTTGTCCTTCACTCACACAGTATTAAGATGGCATCAAATGAGAAAATAGATATATTTTAGGCATATTTAACATATGAAGAAAAACAATCAGATTCCAAATTTGTATACTTTATATTGTATATATGATTATATTTATAACATAATAAAATAAATAATTTTACATATTATTATCATATTTAATATATTTTATATTTTTTGCATATTTTTTCAGTGCTTTGTTTCTCAGATTGTAGTGAATTTTTAATTCATCATTTCTCCACATGAAAATGTGACTCTTCATGTACTTGCCAAATTTTCCATTTATTTTGTTGGGAAATTTTCCTTTACAAAATAAAAAAATATATAATCTCATAAATATTCAGGTAAAGAAACTGTGTGACTGCATTGGACACAGAAGTATTATTGTATTTCAGCTGGGGCAGCTTGGTAGTGGAGTGGGTAGCACTAAAATCTCACAACTAACTCTTTGGTTCAAATTGAGCCTCCTGCCCTCCCGTGTGTTGATTGGTTGTTCTCCTTGTGTTCACATGGGCTCCCTCCAGGTTTTCCTCCCACAGTCCAAACTCATCCACGTGAGGCAACTTCAGGTGCTGTCCCATTTCCAAAAAAGTAGGGATGCAGAGTAAAGTGGAAATAAAAACAGAATGCAATTTGTTCAAAAATCATTGAAACTCTATATTTAAATGAAAATAGGTTGTAGCACTAAGACAAGTCAGAAGCTGAAACTCAGATTATATATATATATATATATATATATATATATATATATATATATATATATATATATATGCCATAACATCTCAAAAAAAGTCAGGATGTGGGCATGTTGACCATTCAATATTGATTTTTGGCCCTATCCATTGCGTAGAGACATCTATGTAATGATATAATGTACTGTTAAGGATAATTTCCCCTAACTTTTCATCATGATATGTTAGTCATAAAATGTTATACAGCATCTTCCACAGAATAATGAAGCCCTTACAATCTTTACTCCTGACTCAGCCTCTTTAGGATGCTCTTTATGAACCCATCATGTCACTAACCTGCTGCCAATTAACCTGAATAGCTGTTGGATGCACCTCCAAGCGTACTTTCTTTAGCATGATACAACTTTTGCAGTTTTTTGTTGCCCTCATCCTGATGCCAAATTTAAAATGAGTTTGTTTTTGTTGTCTTCGTACAACCCCAATTCCGAAATAGTTGGGATGAAGTGTAAATTGTGAATAAAATCAAAATGCGATGACTTTCAGATCACATGAGCCAATATGTTATTTACAATAGAACATAGATAACATTTCAAATGTTGAAGCCGAGACGTTTTACATTTTTATCCACAAAATGAGCTCATTTCAAGTTTTCTGGTAACAACAGGTCTCAAAAAAGTTGTAACAAAGGCAAAAAAGGGCTGAAAAGCATTTAATATATAAGAGAATCAGCTGAAAGAACATTTAGCAAGTATTTACATTAACTGGCATCAGATATGCAACATGATTGGCTATAAAAGGGATGTCTTAGAGAGGCTGAGTCTCTCAGAAGTAAAGATGGCCAGAGGCTTCACAGAACCTGTGAAGGCTTGCTTGGAATACTTTAAAAACAATGTTCCACAATGTCAAATTGCGAAGGCTTTGAAGGTCTCATTGTCGACAGTGCAGAACATCATCAAAGGATTCAGAGAAACTGAAAAATTTCTGTGCGTCAGGGTCAAGGCCAAAGCCCTTTACTGGATGCCCATGACCTTCGGGCCCTCAGACGCCACTGCGTCACTGACCAGCATGATTCTGTCATTGAACTATGTAGGTAAAATATAACAGGCCAAAAGAGACCAACAAAATCATTCTCGGGAAAAGTAAAAATGCCTTTTTTTCCATTTTGGGGCAGCCAAAATAACCATATCTATTTGATCAAACTCTGTCAAATTTTGGCCAGGTATTCTTTACAAAAATATCTGTGGGATTACCAAATTTCAGTCGTCTAAGTTGTATATCTTTCCAGTTACAGGCATTTGAAAACCAGTTCAGAATAAGGGGTATGATTTTGCGCATGCACCCCCCTCTCATATTTATGGGGCTGAGGGTCACAATTTATATGAGAACCCTTAGAAAATTGGCAGATGTTCTCAAATATGGTCACTTCACAACTGGTTCAAATTTGAAGAAATTCTGAGACATCAACTTTTTCACTTTTGAGGAAATTAGTTGATTTGACATGGAATGACCCATAAGTATTACTGAACTAATGCACGACTCATGATGATTTAATGCATGCATTAATGTTGGAAGCATCATGAATTCCTTTTGCTCACCCTTAGCAAATGATTAAGTCACCATGACTTTGTGTGATTAGTTCACACTAAGTAAATCATTAAGTAAGGAATGTTAATATACCATTATTTCATATATTAGTTAACATGCAGCCCAATTAGCTGGATTCCAGGCAAAAGCCGTACAAGCAATGTACAAATAATATGCTCAAATAATGCTGAACTAATGCATGACTCATGATGACTTAATGCATGAATTAATTCAGGATGTATCATAAATTCCTGTTGCTCATCATTAACAAATGATGAAGTCACTATGCCTTTTTGTAAGAAGTCTGCACTTAATAGATCATCAGTTAAGGGATGTAAATTGTAAATTCACTGTTACTTCATACATTAATTACTTTTTGCAACCAAAATAGCTGGATTCCTCTTACATTAAATTTTATTGATTAGCTCATTCTACACAGTAAAACTGTGGAAAATGTGACATGTTCATCATCTAAACATCAGTGACTAAAAGCTAAATGACTGGTGATTATTTATGTTTGTGGCTGTTTTCATTCAAAGCACTGATGTTCAGGGGGGCAGATAGAACCAGGAACTGGGGGGGGGTCACAGACATGTGCTTTATGACAACAATTAGTCCTGACTAGTTCTCAATCATCTGCCTTTATTGACGCGTTTTCCAATTATCGTAACTGGCAACTGAAGACACGGTTTCTCTCCATATGCGATCTAACAGCGATTAAATCATGGGCTAAATTCAGTACAGAAATGGGCTACTTGCGTGAGGGTCGACACGTTTGCAATTTTGAATAACGTTGATTTAAATACAGCAAATACGCGTCCAGATGAATGATTGCCGTCTTACTTAATCGGAGAGAACAAGCAGCACCTGTTATGTGTGGAGTGTGACAGCGTTGGCTGTCGTCATTGAAGCCGAGGAAGAAAGAGAAGAGAAATCAGACAAATAGATCTGAGTAAACAAAAAATATTAACGCAGGGTGTAAATTGCTTCTGAGGATTTCAGCTTCATCTTGCGGCATTCCTCAGTGGATGGAGTAGCTCAGTTCTTGAGGAGACAGTTTTGTTATCATGAGATCAATTTTTTCTCATGTGATAACAGACTGTTTTTTTATACAGGGTAGATGGCGACTCCCCATCTCAAAGATGGTCTGGTGTTAAACGATAATCTCTCTCTCCAAAGACAAAGATAGCTAAGCTGTGGTTACCGTTACCTACTCTACAGGGTGAGTGAGCTAACTGTGGTAGCATTGATGCTTTTAATCAATGGGAAGGAGTAAACTGAAGCACCTAGCTGGCCAGCTACCTTGTGAAAAAACCTTATTTTGACTGCTCCATTATGTAGCAAAAATAAGCCCACGTTAAATTATACGCATTTAAGTTGCTAACATACCCTTAGAACTCTTCTCTCAGTTTTTAACTTTTTTTTTAAACTAAAGGAGGAGAGAAAGGCTCGGCAGTTATAAATCAGGAGAAAAACTTCTCACCATCCCCTCGATCAGAGCTGATCATTTTGACGAGCAGCGTTTTGAAAGCTGAAACTCGTCAAAGGGGTAGACTTGTCTTGCGCCATCGTTTAGCAACGTTGGCGTTAGCCATATGATTCAATATGAACTATTCTCACTCACTCACTCATCCTCGTTGGCTCGTGGGAGTGTAGCGCCTGGACAGATGGCCCTCCTGTTTGTTCTGTCCTCGGCAGCAAGCCAGGCTGAGGAGAGGTGGAGTCCAGCATCTCTCAGGTCTGCCCTAAGCTGGTCATGCCACCTGCTGCGGGCTCTTCCTCTACGGGCGGGACCAGTGAGACGGGGCTGGTTCCTTGATCAGGTTGGCCAGCTCGAGAGATGGCATTGTTCTGGCAATGTGGTCGAAGAGTCGGAGGTGGGCTGATCGGATTAGTCCGGAGTCTAGTGGCTGGTTGGTCATCTGGCGTACTGTGACATTTGATGTGAAATTGTACCACTGGAGCCTCAGTGGTATACAGTGGTAATATAAACCAGTGTTCCCCAACCCTCTACTGGAGGTGCACCTGTCCTGCATGCTTTAGATTTCTCTCTGCTTCAGCACAGGTGATTCAAATGATCAGCTCGTTAATCATCCCCTAAAGCTGATTGATGACAGCCTGATCATTTGAATCACCTGTGCTGGAGCAGGGAGAGATCTAAAGCATGCAGGACAGGTGGGCCTCCAGGAGAGGGTTGGGGAACACTGATATAAACTATTCAGTTGTCGCAAAATATGCTAAACCAGGGTACAATGAAGTGAAGAAACAATAAAGTAATTTGATAAAGTAAAAAAAACATTCATCATCGTTTCTTATAACAACGAAACCTTACAAGCAATTATCTTACCAAGGGGTCAATAAAAGCTTCGGCCACGGTAACTAGTTAATTTTTTTGGTCACATGTTAACATGGTTTCTAAGTTACATTTCTTCATCTTCCCTTTCGTGAGTGAGCCTCTTTCCTCTAAAAAACCACATAGCATATTTAGGCAGACAAAATGTTTCTCTATTTGCACAGCGATAACAAAATGACACCGACTCTCACACATTTCAAAAAATGTCATTTTAAAATAGGCGAAAATGTGTGGGAGTCTACGAGCGAATTTTACCTCCTGATGTATACACTGCTGGGACAGATGCTTCACTTGAGCATACCCTGTCAGCAATGTAGCTTTCTCTGGGGTTCTATAAGCAGCTCAAACCGAATTTACGTCAAGTGAGGTGTAGAGTAGATCTGACCTTTGACCAACAGAGCAGAGTGAGTAACTTACAGAAATACAGAGAAAGTATAGCCAGAATTTATATGTAAAAATTCAGTAATTTTCTTGTTGGTGCTACATTGGTGCTATTGCAACACCCTGGTGCTACCCATGAGCTCTATTGACCCTGCTATTAGCGCCTCTCAAATCATTTAAAGCCAAAAAATATTCATTTACATCACTTTTAAGAGAAATATAGCGCACATAGACAGACAGTTGTTTTAAATTATTGTCCTTGGCCTCATCAGCCACTATAGCATACATGCTGGATTCTTTCAGTTCATCTGCAGCGTTGCCAACTTTCACGTACTCTACCTGAGATGAAGTGGCATATGCACGGTCCCGTGGTTTAGTCAGAAATTACTCCACCAGCGTGTTTGTAAGATATTCTCAGGTGGATCTGAAGTCCTTGTGCAAGGAGTTTCACATGCGTTAAGGTGAATTCATCACTAGTAACATGGAAATCAATTATGACTCCGGACTTCTCACGCTTTTCCTCACTCGGGTTGGAAGCAATGGAATTGCATGAAATGCAATGTTTCAAATGGTCTTATTTCATTTAAACAATTTGAACCATCGAGAAACATACGCCTTGCATTGTGTTGAATACTTGCGGACTACAGCAGGGGAACGTGAATGAGGCACTAAATCCCAAGCCAAAATTTGTGAGAGTTGGCAGCCCTGGTTAAACTGAATTTGAATGTTTTAATCGAATGCACGAGCAATTCGTTAAAAGCCACGCACTTGATGTTTTTATACTTCCTGAAGAGGTGTATTCGCAGAATTGACCGCCGTGTGTGTGTAAATATATAAAATCGGTTAAACCTGTCGCAATATCCCAAGTTTTTAAAATCAGCTCGTCAACGTTCAGCTATGAAAACCCACTAATGTTACACTACTACCCCAATTTTTATCAGATCCTTCTTTCTTTTTTTTCTTTTTTTTTGGCTGCGCTACTAGCTTGCTCCCCAATGGCACATTTCAGGTGTCATGAACTTTGTGGGTGCAAAGACTTTAAATTGGCTCACGATGTTTCCGGGCTTCTGGGAGGAGGTTTTTCTGAGAACTATACAAGCACATAAGTGTCGCCATACATGTGGTAACTTACCAACACATACTGCAAATAAAAAATAATATAAGCTGAAGACTCAGTGGTCAAGAGGTCAAAGTTCATGCTTATCTTATTTTTTTAGCCGTAAGTAAAGATCCCGGGCTAAAGAAAAAATACCCCAGGCTACAGCCCAGTAGCCAGGCCCTAAACACGCCCCCGAAGTTAGGTAAGTTACATTATATGGAAAGATCCGGACTTAATAAGCAGCCAAACACATTGGCGGCTGGTGGCTGTGAGCAACAGCGAATTTGTGTGGCACAGTGTTGGTGCAATGTATTCCTGAAATGACTCACGAGGTACCTGCATAACGAGAGAACGGTCTTCACATCACAAGGTTGAAGTTGTAAAAACGGGTTTCCCCTTCCTCCCTCAGCATTCCTAACTGGTATGCGAAGTTGTTCAGCGGGCAGTGTGCAAGCACATACCACATCGCAAGTTTCTGATCAATCCAGTAGGTCTGTGCATCGTTTTTTCTGATTTGCTGGCAAACCAAACTAGTCAAAGCTTAATGAGGGTTCAATGTCACCAATAATTACGCAAGCGATGTTCGTTTTGTGTCTCTGACTCAGCAGAAGTGTACCGGTGTTATTTGCGCATACCTTCATTTCACATCTGCTGTAGCCAGCAAACTCGCAAGCTACAGAGCTACATGAAAACGATAGAAAATCATTTTCATTTGCCAGCGTTGAAAATGACTAAAAATGACCTACGAACCTACCTCAGCATGCTAGCATGACAAAAATATGTCCAAAAGGAGAACGACATTCCCGCAGCTTATCAGTGCAGTACTTCAATGTACGCTATTAATACATCAGAGTAATGACACCCTGACACTTGCATGATTTTTGTCCCACCAATGCCGCACAATGCGCCGTGGCAAGGCGTGCCGTTTCGGTGGTACGCAACGGAGCTTTGTTTGCGCCCTCTTCACACTCTGCACACACATAAGTTACTGTCTACGCACACTGTCTACGCAATGTATCACCAAAAATTTGAACTATGCGCGAACAATGCGTGAACACTTTGTAAGAAGTCCATGCCACGCGCGAATGGTCTGTGACGTGTGCGAACTATGCATGAGCTGGGCGTGAACAACTCGTGACAACATCCTAACACGGCACGCGTTGACACGCGCCCAGTTCACTTGGTGCTCACGCATGGTTCAAGCTAGTGGCAGGCGCATGTCACAAACATTGCGAGTCAAATGCGTATCGAATGCGTGCCGAATTTTTGAACATTTCAAAATTCTCTCTATGACATGGCAAGCTCCCCCGCACCCTTCTCATGCTCGTTCCCAAAGACTTTAATCATTACATCAACGCATTACGTGGCATTGCGGGAACAAAAATCATGCCAGTGTCAGGGTGGCATAACTGCTCTCACAAATTTTAATCATAAAGGTTTTAATATTGCATATTGCGCATTCTTATGTTGCTCACTGTTAACTTCCCTTTCATTGCTGTGATGGGAAGACATATCCCCAGTGTTTAAATTGGGCTTTGTCATGGGGGAGGGGCAGGGGGCCTCTGTGGCTTCAGCGTTGCCATGGATGCACAAGTGAGTACTACAGACCACAAAATCTGACATCTTATTAACCAAGTACTGGCATGTGAATAGGTCAATAGCGTAAACAAATGAGGCAAAGTCTCCCTTCTGCAAAGTCTCAGGGCCCAGCATAAATGGGACTAATCCGAGTTGGTAATTCCAATTTATGAAAGAGGGTGAGAAGGAAGGTTATGACGTGTCTCTGGGAGACCGAAATAAAGTAAAGATAATAGATAATTAAAAGAAAAAGAAATTGATGATAGATAGATAGATAGATAGATATGCAACCTGACAGACAGAGATAGATAGATAGTTCTCCAGCACTGATCTGCTCATAGCAGTGACAGCAGCAGTCATTTTTTCAATTTATTAAGTGAGATAGTAAACAATGAAGAGAAAAATAGAGTCGCTGGGAGAGACAAATAAAAATAAAATAAAAATGATAAATAATAGAAATAAGACAATAAACAATAATAAAAGTATCCATAATAAATGTACCAACAAATAAACTTTCTGTTACAGGCAAGATCTGGAATCAAGCGCACAAATCAGAAGCACAACCCAATAGTTTATTGACAGCAAAGCGGTAGAGATTGGGGGCAGAATCCCGAGATAAGATAGCGGCAATGGAACCTCGAGGAGGAAAGACAGATCAGCACAGATGCAGTGTTTAAATATAGGGCTGTTTTTGCTCGCCTGGCATCCGGGATGCTGCCAGGTGTTACACAGGGTTTGCCAGCGCTGAACTGTTTCAGATGATGGAGAAGTTGCTTGGTCCCAGTCCGGGCTCCTGCTCAGGATTGGAAGCTTCTTCCTAACAAACTGGACAAGGAGAGTAAACTGGATGGGTTAGAACGCGGTCCCAGTGTTGAACCCTGCTTAGAATTGGACGCTTGTTCTAGATACCTTGAGTAGAGGAACAGGAACAGGCTTGAAAAGTGTTCACTCAAACTCATTCCCAATCTTGGACCCTGATTAGGATTGGAAGCTTTTTTCAAATCAACTGAATGTTGAGAATGATTTCTTCGGGAAAGGGCTGTCACTACATTACTAGTTGCATTAAACAAAGATGAGAGTTTTACAACTAAACATTGACTAGGATCACTTGCGTGGAAGCCAGTTTCCAATCCAGAAATATGCACATGAACAAGAAGGCTTAAATACTCATTATGCCATTTTTAATCGCACATCCGCGTAACGAGATTCAGCCAAGGCAAAGAGATGCACTGTGTTTTGCGGCATTGCACTAACTATAATTAAAAAAAAAAAAAAACTGTAACAAAAACCGCAGATGCCGCATGATGGTTTTCACTACTCTGCAGATAAAAGGGTCCTCCCATGGCACGTCCTGCTTGTATTAATTCCATAAAAGGGTCCACAAGACGTCTTTTTATCGCATTTCCTTCAGAGAATTTGTGAGGATGTGAACAGGATGTTATTGGTCGCACTGACAAAGCAAAATAAACCACTGTTAACAGGGCGGTGATTGTTTTGGAGCATAAAAGTTATTTTCCCCCTAACTGTACTTTATCTAGCATGAATTGTACTTTATTGCCTCTATGATTTACTGAACAAAAACTTCTATGCTTATCAAGACAGTACAATTTTAGAGATAATTAGTCTTTGTAATTACTTCACGCATTAATGTAAGGAGTACGCATTGTACTTGGCTATAATCCATTACTTATCTGCACAATTTCAAAAATCAAGTATCCAGTATTTGCAAAGCTAGATTCATAAAAATGTTGCAGGATGGCATTGAGACTGGGCAGGCAGATTTGGCAAGGAAGTATTGGTAAAGGCTTTTATTATGAAGCAGACACACAGTGTGCCAGATAATGATAATAAACACAGACAGGCGACGGGGAAACTCACTCAGAAGAAGCGTTTAAGTCTGCAGGTTCTCGGAGTCTGGGTGAGCCTGCAAGAATTTCTGTTCCTGATTTTGCATAGGGTACAAATAATAGATCCTCACAGGCTGTCTTTAGGAGCCTCAGGGCTTATAACGCCGGCCCTCATTTTAGCGTGATGTACTGCTGGCAGTGCAGGAATGTAGAGGCCAGCTGATTGAATAATTGGTCCAATTAGCCCGACAGTGCTGCCAAGCAGCCTGTCCCACTGGAGATGTCGGTAGCGCTGAGGTAAAAAAGCGGCTTGAGCAGCCAGTACAAAAGGGACAGTGCGTGCGCATCCCGCTTGGGGAATAATACATTGCCAAATATTTCCACAGAATGCCAAATATTTCCACAGAACCAAACATTCTCAATTAAACTAATGATTCCAGGATATTCCAAAATTTAGCACAATTTTGGTATTTTGTTCTAATTTCCCTGAATTTGAATAACATACAACAAAATAGTGGCAAATCTATTTACAACTTTGATTGTAAATTCAAAATTTCTGATGATGCTACTTGATTATCACGGAACTGCTCCCTGACTGAATCATGAATGAGTGAAACGAGCGTTGTTTTAAGTTACTTATGTTCCTGGAATTAGTTTTGAGGCTTCGTGACATTTCAGAGGTAAATACTAACTTGCGGAGTTACTGCAGATACAGATACTGGCCAGGAAGCTGCTCTGTGGGGCAGAGAAAGGGCCCATAGAGCTGACCTGGATTTGGAGAGGAAGTGCTCAGTCTCTTTCACTGGTTAATCCAAGTGGGCACGAGAGCCTTTGTTGCCCTGCGATCACCTCTGAGTTATCAGCAGTCACAGCTAGCCTCTGTGTACAGAGAGGATCTGTTGAACAGCTCTGCAATCTGAGATAAAGAGGGCAATGGGGGGAAGGAATATAATTCTCTGCGAAGAGCACCATTGGACCCCTTGACCTTCTGGTGGTAGGGATTAAGAGTCATTGAGAATATGCAAGGTGGAAGGCCACATTTAAGGATGTTTATTTGTGCTCTTGCAGGCAGGGTGCCAGAGTGAAGGACCAGTCGAGGGGCAAAGGTGTTAGTGAGAGGAGTAGATAGATTGGCAATATTTGACCTGCCAGAAAAAATATTTCCATCTGCTGACAGTGTTCATGCGGCGCCTTGTAAAATGAAAGGTAGAAACAAATTCTTTTTTGAAATGGCGTTGGAAGGGTGGTGTGTGTGTGTGAGTGTGTGGGCATGTTTTTGTTGACCTTTGGGGACTTCTCGCAGTATGAAAACTGTATGTGTGTGTGTGTGTGTGTGTGTGTGTGTTGGAGTTCGGCAAGTAGCACTGATAGATGGTGCACATGTAGCCTTTAAAGCACTTGTGCTCAAGAATGTTTTTTTTCACCGATACATTTATATTTTAATTTACTTATCACATAACTGATATACTTTTCACACTGTTAATATTTATCCAAAGTGAATTCGTTGAATAATGTATGTTTGGTTTACAGTTTTTTTCGATTGCTAAAACACGTTTTTCAAAACTGCACGCACAAAACTCCAAACATCACACACAAATTGCTAAACCCTGGCATCCCTTTGCAAAACAACTCTTTGCCATCAAATCTCTAAACATGTTCACAAAATGGAACTCGTCTTTTCATTTGGTTAACACAGCCATATTTTCACATGACACACACATACCATTCATTGAATAAACACAACTAAGCTTTTGGCTGAACACTACCAAGCATGTACAGAACACTGAAGAGCAAAATTGAAAACACAATTATAGAAATGGAACACACTGGATGAATGACAATTGAAGCACTGATTACTAAAACCCCACAAGTCAAGTCAATTCAAGTGTGACTTATGGGGTTTTACTGTAGTAATAGGTGCTTCAATTACTCTGGTAAATGAACCAATTCCCTTTTTGTAAAATAATCCAGTGTATGCCCACTTCTCTCATAGACAAACATAAAACAGCTCACAAATTTTCAGACAAATCATTTTATTTACTGTAGGTCTAAACGTTTACCACCAACCCCTGTCCCCCCCTCCCCCCATTCAAGCAGAAACATCATGGGGCATCACGCCTCTGGTTTCTGTCAGGCCAGAGGGCCTAATCAACATAGCAGGCGATGTCCTCCTGGTCCAAACAGCGCTGGAAGAACCGCCTAGACTGCCGCATGAAGCCCTGACAGGCCTCAAAGCCCACATCTCCACAAGCCTCCTCCATGGCTTGAAGCAGTGGGACCTGACTCGCCAGACCCGAAAGTTTAGAGATTTGAATATTTGTGTGCTGTGGATTGATGTTTTGAGATTTTATGTGAGAAGTGTGTGCAAACCTGAAAATTGTGTGTTGTGTTTTGATAACAAAGTGATGTGAAATTGACATCAGAGTGTAAAGAAGGATAAGTCAGAGTCTAATATGATAAGGAAATCTAAAGTAGTAACAAATTGAGTCAAGCGATTGTGCAGGGTAGGTGAAAAAATGCATATCAGGTCTTCTCTTGACACCCATTTTTTCCTGGGTGTTATGACCTAATTTTTGAGCCACTTGTCTGAATACATCGTAAACTTTGAGCAAACTTGGTGTGACTTCTGCATGAAAAGGCATGCCAGTGCATGAGAAGGCATGACTACTGCATGAGAAGGCGTGCCAGTGCATGGGAAGGCATGACTACTGCATGAGAAGGCGTGCCAGTGCATGAGAAGGTGTGCCAGTGCATGAGTAGGCGTGCCAGTGTATGAGAAGGCGTGACTACTGCATGAAAAGGCGTGCCAGTGCACGAGAAGGTGTGCCAGTGCATGAGTAGGCGTGCCAGTGCATGAGTAGGTGTGCCAGTGCATGCCCTTGGTCTGCCAATAAGCTGAGTGGTCCGCGTTTTAGCTGATGGTTACGACAAGTTTGCAAGTAGTTTGCGCATTGTCCCGCCGATTCGTGTCTAAAGAGTTGGCACGACAACTTCACTCATGTGCACCCTTATGGTCATAATGAGTGACAAGGAGTGAACATAGCTTGACTCTATGTGAAATGCCTTACAATGAGTGAAAACGCTGTGAAAACTCAGGCGTAAACATGACTCATGCATTTTATGAACAGTTCTTGTCTTATGTGTGACAATCTTGACGTATATTTGGGGTCATTATCTTTCGGAAATGTCCTTCTACAGCCAAAATTCAACGTCCTTACAGAAACAGCCGGATGTTCAGCTAAAATATCCTGGTACTTATCCTGGAATTTATTGCACCATTGATCTTCCCAAGATACCCAGGACCAAAGCAGCTAAGCAATCTCAAAGGATCCCTGATCCAACACTGTATTTACACAACTATTGGTCCCTGGTGATTTTCAACGTGCACATTTGCCACTGTTTCAAAGTTTAGAAACTTTTTGATTATTGCTTTGATTGTACTCAGTGGTATTTGGGCTATTAACTTATATTCTTCAATTAAACAACGATGTACAACATTCAGAATCAACTTCTGATACTGCTCTAAATGTCTGGTCTTGCCTTTCTTGGTGGCTAATCAAAACCTTTCATTTTCTTGATGTAGCCCTATGCTATTGCATGCCCTTTGTCTCAATATTTTGAGGGATTTTTGTAATTAATTCATATTAGAAAAGTGCATATTTGTATTTTACTTAAAATAAGAACAGAAGTGAAACTGATTTTGTTCTCTCTCATGGATGAATTCAGTCACCTCTAGGATGAAAACTGATGCAATGCAACTAAAGTACGCACAATTGCTTTCATTCATTTAGTTTTTTGTGCTTTCAGTTTGTGAATTTATTATGTGAGTTTCAAAAGGTCATTTGAATGCACTGGGATGATGGAAACAGTTCTGCGATTTTTGCGCTGGACTGCTCCAGTAATAAAATCGAGGCCAATAGAGCAAATTATCATTTTTGTCAGGAATACAGTGTATTCAGAGCACGGCAGGGATTAAAGGGGACGCCCTTCTGGTCTCTGTCGCACATCAGCCGAGAATGGCCGGAGTCCCTGGAGAGTACAGTGGCAACTCATCGCTTCAGTGAAACTGGCCTCCTGCCATTCTGTGAGTGTTCTGCATTACAAATCGAGAGGTGGTGAAGTTCCCCGCTGCGAATTACTCAAAACTCTCTCAAAGTGTTTTTGGCCTGTAAGTATGAAAGACAGGTTCAATGGATATTGTGTGAACAAACATTCAGAATTTTTCATTCGTAAAATTTGACTGAATGCAGTGGGGTGGAAATCTCTCATCTATCCAGGGTCATGAACTGGGAGAGTTTACAGAAAGTCACAATACACTGATATTTCAAATTGCTGGAAAGTTATGTGTTGATTTCACATCCAAACCCCCTGCTTCTTTTGCTTTAAATTTGGAATTGAGCTGTTTGTGAAGTGATGAGCCACCTAGTTGTTTCTGTAATGTGGCTTTTTTCATTGGATACAATATGAACTGTGGATAGTTTAATTAATTTCATGAGCTTGCCAGAAAACGCTTTCAAACATGTGCTAAAACAAAAAAAGCCTGTCTTAAATATGCTAGACAACACCTTGACAAACCTCACAACTTCTGGAATACTGTCATTTGGAGTGACAAGACCAAAATAGAACTTTATGGTCATAAACATTTGCGCCATGTTTGGAGAGCAGTTAACACCATTCCCACTGTAAAGCATAGTGGTGGCTCTCTGATGTTTTGCGGGTGTGTGAGCTTTAAAGACATAGGGAATCTCGTGAAAATTGATGACAAGATGAATGCATTATGCTATCAGAAAATAATAGCAGACAATTTGCATTCTTCAGCACAAAAGCTGCAGATAGGATGCACTTGGACTTCGCAGCATAACAATAATCCAAACCACAAGGCCAAGTTGACCCCCCAGTGGTTAGAGAAGAGAAAGGTGAAGGTTCTGGAGTAGCCATCACAGTCTCCTGACCTTAATATCATCGAGTCGCTTTGGGGAGATCTCAAACATGCAGCTCATGCGAGATGACCATAGAATTTGCAGGAGCTGGAGGCATTTTGCAAGGAAGAATGGGCAGCTATACCAGCTGAGCTAATTGCGGCGCTCATTGACCACAGAAACAAAAGACTGCACGCCGTCATTGATGCTAAAGGGGGCAATACACAGTATTAGGAACTATGCGTATGCACAGTGGAACAGGGTTCATTTCATTTTACCCCCTTATTGCCATGTTTTATTTGATGATTGTGCCATTCTACGTGACCTACAGTTGGATATGAATCCAATTAGGTATGAAAGAAAGGTGTTTTGCTTGGCCATTCATGTTTTCTTGAAAAATGTTACCTATTTCACAAATTCAGCCAGGGTATGCAAACTTTTGAGCACAACTGTATGTTGGAAAAGTAATCTATGATTACTTTCACGTTGAAAATCATTTTACTGAAAAATTGCGCATTTGTTAGAGTAGGTTTGACAAGTAATTTGTCTTATAAAACAAAAATAGTGATTTTAAAAAGGGTTAAGAAGGTACCGGTATCATGTTCCTCTGGCTTGATGCAAATTTTTACAATTCCCTCTTTTTACACGCAGTTGGGATAAAACTGTCCCACATCAGAACAATGCTGGCAAATGGATCAGAGAGCTTATTACCATTCAGGCTTAGAGGGGAAAAAACACACTGGTGCGAATTTTTGTCTAGAATGGTTTGGAAAGCAAAAAGTCTGGCCAAAAGTAGTTGGTAGTTCCAGAGCGTTCTTCTGTTTATATTTATTATTATTGTTATTTTATTTATTTATTTGTTTATTTTTGCGGGGCTGTGGTCAAGGAGTTCTCAGCAAAATCAATAAAATATACAGCTGGTGTTCTAAAGTTCACAGAGAGTGATATAAACATACAAATCTGTTCGAATTCTTGCTCTTGTAATGCATAACGATGCTCCCGCATTCTGCCTGCCATTTAGCCTCATATCTGTGAGTGCACCATAGATAAAAATAATAGCTGTAGAAAAGAGAGGAAAAAAGAAAAAGAACATGCATTTATTTTCGAGTTTTGTTGGCACAGGAGTAGTTCAGGTAAAATCAACACATTATTTAAAAAAAAAATAATAATTCTGACTATACAGTGCACACTAAAATGCCTTGAATTTGGTACCCAATTAGATGCTTATTGACTAATAAATGTGGTACTGGACAATAAGCCTGATATGCACAACTAGTGATGTAGTGCTGTTAAATCTGCAATGCAATTCCATAAATAAGTAATAGGCATCATGGTTTCCTCTGGAATCCATAGTTGAAGTCTTTTTTGCTTAAGGTACATCAAATAGCGAGCAACTTAACTGTGGCTGTAAATAGTGGCATGCAGTGATAATTATACATGTAAAAAATGAAGATAAATCAGAAACGGAGTACTATGCAAGTATTTATTTTGTGTAATATTGGATTGTGTTGATGAAAATAAGTAAATAAATAACAATATAAGGCAAAAACGAAAATAATTATGCTTTTTTTTTTGAGAGGAAAAAAGCCCGCCTTTGCTTTGATTACAGAATTTCATCTTTTGAGCATAGTTTTCACATATGTTTTTATTTATTTCCTCACCCGATAAACCATTTCATATAGTTTGAAGTTCATTCCAATGAGATTCTTTCAAAGTTACAACAGATTTGCAGATGAAGGTCTGGATTCTGAGCGGGCCAAGTAATAGCTTTTACTTCACCAGATGTTTCTTTCCGACTGAGATAATTCTTGCTCAGCTTAGATATGTGTTTAGGGTCATTATCTTGCTCTTGGCAGTAACATGACCAGACAATTTTCACACAGGCGTCGTAGATCTTAATACTTTCATCTCTTCACTTCTGGCACTATTAATATCATCATGGAGTTGTCGTGCAGTGAACCGGCATTTTTTTTTTCTTACTTGTCATATACAGATAACAAACATCAGAGGCAAATAACTTCCATTTTCCACCACCATTGCCGCTAGTTTTCAGTGTACCGGTCTCTTTGAAACGCTTGATGGAGTTTCTTACAGTACCACAGCAGTATTTAACATCTTCAGCATCATGTAAGATCACAATGCCACTATGCACAATCTCAGAGACCTCCTTCTGTCGTGCCATTGTGTTAAATGCTGTGAAGCTGCTCAAAGTTTGTGTCACTTCATATACTGGACCAACTGACCATCAGAAATACTTCAAAATAAAATAATGATGTTGCCTCAAGCCAGTTTAAACAAAATGTTTTAGCATGAATAATCATGGAATGAGCCTTCAAACTTGCATTCAGGCTATGCATTTAAGCTGTGCAAAAAATAAATAAATAAATAAACATTCAATTGTTACAAAAACTTGATGTGTTCAATGTTTTTGTTTATTACCCATATTTTTATCTCAATATACTTGTGGGAATGATTTTTTTTTCTCATTGCCTACAATCCTACAATATCATTTCTCAATACATTTTCCCCAAAAAAGTATATAGAGAAGTAATATTCGGACCCCTTTTAGATGAAAGTGGAAGTATATAATCATCACTGCACAGTACTGTATCTCTGCAGCAGATGCAGCTTTGTCACATAAAACTGCCCATTTGGCCAGGTCTAGAGTATTCTTCTCTGCTTAAAGTTATACTTAGCCTGCACCTGTTCAGAGCCTACGCGTAGACTTCTGTCATAACACTACACTCAACACACATTTTATTTACATCTGATCTTCAAACTCAATTCACAATGAGCCACCTGCGCTGAACAAATAAGTAAATGCATCAAATTCCTGTCCTTTTAATAAGGCGTAATAGTAAGGACCACGACCATCTTTACACGGGGCAGTTTTCGCCCACTTTACTGTTACATGTTGTTAAATGTAAAAAGACATTCACTCAACCTGAACATAAATGTTTCCGATCTGAAAACCGATTTGCTCCTGTGCTTTTTCAATCATTTCTAGCTTACAAGAAGTGTGATTGCAAATGTAAGCTTTTACAGGCAGTGCTGTGCTGTCTCTTCACCAAGTGTTGGTCAGAATTGAAAGTGCTCTTAACAGGCTTTGTGACTGGCTTGCTGAAATACCCATAAGAGAGCCATAATGCACAGTAATCCTGTGTACCCCCAGTCAGCCAGTGCTTCTCTCAGAACACCCAGATGTCTGGCACATCTGAGAAGATAAATGGAAGTACTCTCCACGCAGAGTGGCAGGATGCTATGCATCAGGTTTAATTGTGATAGGAAATTGTTGGATAGGCTGTTTTTTTTTTTCAACCAATTGAAATCTAATGTGTCTGGCCCACTAATTTCCATGATTATAGTTTAATTCTTCATTTGTTCCTAGGCTGAAGTGACAATGAGGCTAATGCATCCTGGTATTTTATCGCTAAACGAAGAAATACACTATTCTTTACATCTTGATAAATGCCATCTCCTTGGTAATCACTGTAATGCATATGTATGAAGAGCTACTTTTGTTTCATTTTTCCGCCTCTATTTGGTAAGGAAGCTATTTTCTGTTTTAAAGGCTCTTATAAGCCGACAATCAAGAGCACTAGCTTCTCATTTTTTTCAATTTTGAGTGAGGCTGAGGCGGAATTTGCAAATTACTCCATATAAGGGAAAACAATGTTGACCTCACAAACTCTGAAACTACGATGACCACCCCGCTCAAAGCAATTAATGTTTTTGTTTTGCTTTGGGTTATTTTTTATTTATTTATTTTATTTTTTTTGTAAATTTTCAAAGTTGCAGCATTTGGTTGTAATTATTTCAAAACCATTGTGCAAAACCCTTGACAGTGGCTATATCCCACGCAATAATTCATTGTGATGCTGCAAATTCATTCTGATTCAAGCTGCGGAAAGTTTAAGCAACTGGACTGAGTGACATTAATCATGAAATCGGCTGGGGAAAGTTCATCACTGGATTGAGATATATAAAACAAAAATACGAATCATCATAACAGCATACTGTGATTCGTTTGCATCTTGGGGCATCGACTAAAATATCTGTCCTTTGAGTCCCATGTTGTGCTCTGTTCAGGACTATAGTGCAGTCCCTACCTAATCTTTATAAAAGTCTGCTGTTTCTTGCCCTTTACTTGTATGGAGTAGGGGTTCTCCTCGAAAACAGCAGCTGGTTGAGTCAGCTATTTCTTTTAGAACCAAAATGAATTTTTTTTTTCAATACCACTGTATTTCACATCAGAGTTAGTTACTGGCAAATTGATATTTTTTTTTAGCTTTGGTAATGCATAGCTCATATGATGAGAGAGATTCCTCCAGTACCAGCTTAGTGCTCCAAAATGATTAATTGACAATGAGATGACACAGTGAGTTAATAATAGCAACCAAGAAAAGGGCTCTGGGATTCCATATACTACATTTACATTGTACATAAAATAGCAATGTTTAACATTATCAATGTACTGGCTCTAATTTTTTTTCTTTTTTTTTTGATTTAATACTATTGTTGAGAAAAACAGATTGGTATTCTGTATATTATACTATATGACAATAGTAATTATAAACACAATGCGTTGCTGAATACCCCTCGGCCCAGACAAGATTTCCAGCTTCATGGTCACAGCGCTAAGATCAAAGGTGAAATCTAGCAAAAAAACATGACCTTGCACATCTATGGGTCATAGTGAGTTACCATGCAAAATTTGGTGAAGAAGCGATTAGTAGTTGCTGAGTACTGACATAGACAAGATTTCCTGCCTCAAGGTCACAGCGGTAAGGTCAAAGGTCAAATCAAACAAAAAACATGACGTTGCACATCTATGTGTCACATTACCATACCAAATTTGGTGAAGCAGTAGTTGCTGAGTACTGACCCCCACAAGATTTCCTGCCTGAAGGTCACAGCACAAAGGTCAAAGGTGAAATCCAGCAAAAAAAATGTGATGTTGCACATCCATGTGGCAAAGTGAGTTACCATACCAAATTTGGTGAAGCTCTGATAATTAGTTGCCAAGCACTGACCCGGACAAAATTTCCGGCTTCAAGGTCACAGAGCTAAGGTCAAAGGTCAAATCCAGCAAAAATCCTGACATTGCACATCTGTGGGTCATAGTGAGTGACCATACAAAATTTGATGAAGCAGTGAGAATTAGTTGCCAAGTACTGACCCGGACAAATTTCCAGGGTCAAGGTCACAGCACCAAGGTTAAAGGTCAAATCCAGCAAAAGACCTGACATTGCACATCTATGGGTCACAGTGAGTTACCATACCAAATTTGGTGAGACTGCGATTATTAGTTGCTGAGAACTGGGCCGGACAAAATCATGGACGGACGACAGACGACAGACAACGGATGACAGGCAGACACGCAGGTGACGACAATACCCCTCCGGCCAGAGTCGGCCGAGGGGTGAAAATTGGATTTGTAGATATAATTGTATCTCTTCCTCATATAAACTATTTAACAGACTGACTACATATCGTAACATGGCAGAGGCAATTAGACCAGTTTTAACAAGTTGCTCAGTTTATTTCAGTGAGTTAAAAACTGAATTGGAACAGAAACCAAATTACCGATCAGAGATACAGGCCTACTCAGAAGCTGCAGTGAACCTAAAATCAAACAGCAGTTATAGCCAGCGGATGCCTCAGGCAATTACTTTTTAACCGCACATCTCCTTCTTTGCCTGTTAATAAGCAAGATAGAACTGCAACATTGTACAGCTGCTTGATGTAGCTCCTGTAACAAAAAATAAAAAAAAAAAGCCCAACGGGCACTTATTTTAGCCAAGTTTCTGTACTCAATGTTATCCAGCCTCGTTGTTCATTTAAATCCTCAGGGACCAGATAGGACATCTAAAGCCCCAGGTCCCACAAATGGTGTTTTAATTACCTTCCATTAGTGCACTGTCTTGCGAAACTAGAGAGCCTGAACTGGCTGATGACGGAGTGACCTGCTGAGAATAGTCAAGATTGACGGGCAAAGGGTTGAGAGTAAATATTCCATTGTGGTCTTATATTCAGTTGTGGACAGCCTGCTCTGTGTAGTCTTAACCTTGCCTCTTAAAACAGACTGATTGACAGGAAGGGCTCCCTTTGCCTTGGTGGAATGTTCCGGAGGTTGTTTCTCAAATTTGCGAGTCAAGCACCATGTTTATCCCTACTGAGAGATGGCTCGGCTACACATGAAGTGAATTCACGGACACCTGAGAGATTTCGCAGCCTGGCGGTGTCTTCTGATCGACCCATCTGTGGTGTTGGTTTCGGGACTTTGAAAGAATTTGTGCATAGACATGCGAATAACCCTGTCGCAATTTCTGCAGATGGAGAATTTTATTTTTGAGAGCACACACAATGCGCATTATGTTACATTATTCTTTTTTTTTTTGCACTGAGCTCATGTGTTTTTTGGAAGCACTGAATGTGCTCCAGCCTTCGGGGTGTATTTCTCCTCCTCTGAGAATAAAGGCTTTCATAATTTGCACAATCAGAAGAGGAGAGGCTTTTGCCCAGCAGTGGGGTCTTACACAAAGAAAACCTTTCACCTTCATCTAAAATCGTCAATATAATTCTGGAATTAATAAATATATATATTTCTTCTCTCTCGTATCTTAGTTGCTAATTTGGAAGCGGTTTTGGGTAATGATGTCATAAGGTGAAGTTACAGAAGGGATTTTGGCCCTCCAGCAGCATGCCACCGAAAATCCCACAGCGCTCGGGCTGAAGAACTTAATGCACAGTTGACAACTACACAAGCTTAAAATAATGTAAAACCATTGCTCTCTCATCTGACTTTTTCCAGTTGTTTTTTTATCTCTACCTTTTACATAACCACATGCGAAAAATCACTGAGTGACTAACACTTGCTCACCCTAACACTTAATGTGATATGATAACTATATTCTCTCACAAGTGCATGTCCTCTCTTTTCAACTTTTCTCAATATACCACTCACAGGTACACTTGAACATGGGTTTGCTGCACCTCAGCGAGAGACAGTAAAGGATGAACAGCTAAAGTATTGACTTCCCCAGACAGAATATGAATGCAAATATATAGCTACTAGAATCTAACATGTTCCCTCACTGCGCAGGTAGACATTAATCATTTACATCAATATAGATGTACGGTACATTAAAAATGTGACATTTCCAGCACCATCGCAGTGCGGCGCACATTTCTTGTGGAAGAAAAAGAAACACTGGCTACTGCTTGCCTCCTTAAACCTAAAAACTAAAAAAAAAAAAAAAAAAAAAACAGATTTCCATTGTGTCCCTTTTTCTCCCACCTCCCACCCTGAACACAGCCAAACTGTTTACTTGCTCCCATCGACGCTGGATTAAACTGGCATGGCTGGTGACTCCTCTGTCTAACACGACGACTAGCCCTCACTGCTTTTACACTATGCACTTACACTGTCGATCACACACTGCCTAAGCCACTGAGGATAACACGAAGTACAATTCGCTTGAACAGTTACATGCACCTGCCTAACCAGCAATGGCTGCTAGAGAGTGATGAGACGGACACATTTTGACTAACTTAACGCCTATTATCCCCAACAAGATAAACCAGTACTTGCCTTGCCCATGCAGACAGGTCTTTCCTCGCTCATGCACAGTTCTTGTCTTGCCCTTGCAGGTCATAGCCGACAGTAGCGTAGCTGGGATACACACACCCAACCGCAGGGCACCCAGGCAAACAACATAGCTGTGAGCCAGTTTGAGGCCTTGATTTTGGTTTTTTTAAAAAGGGTCGTTTAGGGGCATCCAATCCTGCTATTGGGCCACCACTGTATTACGTGCCTCGAATAGCCAATCTTCAATCTTATGAAAACCCTTTGCATCTAGATTCTCAAGTGCAGGCATTCATCATACATGCATACATGCATACATGCATTCTCTGTAAATTCAAGGGTATCTTAAAATGATAATCTATTATCAGAGTTCAAAATATGCTGTAATCCGCTAGTGCACACTGCAAAATTTAAGGCGGACAAGTATGCTTGTCTTCAAACTAGTCCGAGTGTCTAGTAAAATATTGTCAACCACCTATAAATGGAAAGAATTATGTAGCCAACCTCCTCTTTTCCAGCTTTTTATTTGCCATGACGGTTTTAAAAGAAGTCGCAAATATATATATATATATATATATATATATATATATATATATATATATATATATATATATATATATATATATATATATATATATATAGATAGGGGTTTTTTTTTTTGTGAGAATGGAGTTCATAATTTAATATTAATATTTAATATCACGAATGAATATTCTGCGCATGCCCTAGCAACTCGGTGTGTCATCAGTAACATTGCTGCCGCCATTATATGCTATCTCTACGCAGAGCAGCACGAGAAATTAAACCCTAAATTTTCTTTACTGGATGTACCCTTGATGTTTTTATACAGCTGAATGTTTCTCTGGGTACCTAAACATCAAGGTAAGCTGAAAAAGTACTGATTTCACTCGATATATTATAAATGTTTGTAAATGTTTGCGCTTGCATTGTGGACAAAGGTCAAATTCTGAAGAGATACAGAACATGGTGTAATTTGAAATCACTTTGTCATCGAATACTTATGTTTCCGATGTTTGTTTCTTTTATCACGCAACCACTGAGCTCGGTGTCCACTAACACAGATACTAAATGCAAAAATAAAGACAACGATGATTTCCAGACATGCTAATTGCACAAAAAACAGCGAATTGTTGAGTGATAGTCGAGGTCTGGACCATCTTGCGTCAGAATTCGAAGATCAACCGACGTTGGACTAGATGATCAGAACATTGCTTGCATCCTTGGAATCTAAAAAATAAGTAATTCAGTGTATATTAGAGAATGGTCTCAACTCTTTAGCAATGCATGGACTAAGACCCATTATTACAGGGGGATTTTTGGCTCTTCGTTTTATAGTTGTATCACTGCACTGTTCTGCAAATATTGGGCAGTGAGCACTGACAACAGGACCACTGATACCCAACAAACTGACAAACGATCATTTTAGATCACGTTAATACTTGGCTGGGGATTTCCCTTTGTCCAAGGCACTGAAGGGCTTTGAAATTTGAAGTTATCGTTTTATCGTTGAAAAAGTTTTACTTAAGGGCTTGTCTGTCTCTTATGTTTATTGGCATGACTGATTATTAATTTATTAAAACATAATTGGAGCTAAATTAGCACAGGTAAGAGTTTCACTTGTAATGCTTTTGTAAAAGAAATAAAATTAGATCTGATATACACATATATCATGAGCTCTGTAAATTAAAGGGGAAAAAAGGGTGTCTAGTAAAAGATTGGGAGGACTAGTAAACCTGAGGGATTACTAGTCCGGATGTCTAGTGAAAAGAAATCCAATTTCTATCCCTCATTATCTATGCACTTGTTTTTTTACTAGTAACTGAACCCTTAAATGTATGAATACAGATGCATATGCCGACACCCACTGAAAAATGTACAGATGTGGGCACCTGCTGAAAATAACTGCAGACCCCGTTGGCAGGTCAGTTGATTCATTATCATGTCAGTTCTTTTAAATGTACCCCTTCAAAAATTAAAAATACATCGAAGGCCATTTTCAAGCATTTTTGAGAGGAAAAAAATGACTGTAATGCTGACCGCTTTGTGTTTTTATTGTATAGTGTAGGAGGTGGGAAGCGAGGCAAAAGTGAATAAATTGACAAGCAGCTTTAAATGTGGGTTGAACACTGCGTACTAACCACATTAGATCAGTGCTCTGAGAACATCACTGTCTATGGGAGCTGCAGTATGCTGCCAGTGCCAGCCTATATTTATTATCAGATGAAATTTCGGAGTTATACTGCATTGTGTTGATGACATCTGCCCTGTGTATTCACCTGGCAAAGCACAGATTTTACATAATCAGTGTTATGTAAAAGCACTGAGCCAGGTGCTGTACGCACCACTACGCCTCTTGTATGTGGTGAAGAGACATGCTGCAGAGGACACAGTGAACCAACACAGTTTGTGGATGAAGATGCCATAAGAAGCCAATGTTCACTCCCGGCGTCATGAAGAGAGAGAGGCCGATGCGGGGTGTCCAGGGTTTACAAACAATAATCAGTGAAACTGAAATTGATGGAAAGGTATTTATTTTTGTCTCTATTCAAGTTCACATAGAATTTTTTTTTTCCCTTAAATTATGATCTACTATGTACTCTTGCTTTTATTTACACGCTATTTCTAAATTAGCTATGACAAGCATGACAGTTTGACTTTTTACAGATGAAAAATAAAGAAATGTATCAGTTGACATGTTATTAGAGGAATTTTAGAGTTGATTCGGAGTTAGTGAAGGGATAGACAAGATACTTACAGGATTCTTGTCTGAGCAGGTTTCTGCATAGGTAAGGTAGGGGAGACTGGGGTCCGATGAGCCATGGGGACCAATGAGCCATGTCACTATTTTGAGATCAATCGATGCCAAAGGTGTTTAAAATAGGCAAAATAGTGATATGGCTCATTGGTCCCCATGGCTCAGACCCCAGTCTCCTCTACTCAGCACTGATTACTGAATGTGACAGGGATCAGTGCTTTGGCCCCTGCTCTACTGCATTTACATTAAATGACCTCACCAAGAACAATGAAATTACATTGGTTAAATCTGCAGATGACATTAAATTGGAAAAAAAAACAAGCTATTGTAAACACCTTGCCTCTAGGCCAATGAGGGTCCTCAATGAGGCGGAAGGTCTCAGCGTGTTTGCCTGAACTGCAAAGGAAAGTAAAGGCTTACGGGTCTCCATGATAATAATGGGGCTTGGCTACAGTGTGAGCACAAGGCCATGCCCCAGATCAAACGCGATGACGTCCCTCACGCTCTGCTGTCAGCTGGCCTGAAGGGTGCCCTTGCGGATTCTGCAGCCTTGATGGTTACAAGGTTTCTGACTCCATATCAAATTTAGGATCACAATTTAGTTATAACCCTTTGCGGCGACGATTAAATTATGCATTCCCGCAAGACTGATCTGACTCCAATTTATGAAATACTGCTTACTTTAGAGCTTTGTTTTGCATCGGATTCATGACTGGTCAATACCTTACTCCAATTCAGTGAATAAAGGCAGAGATTGGAGGTATTATTATTATTATTATTATTATTAAGCACGATAATTTGACATAAAAAATAGCGATGACTAGGGATTACCGGGGCCCAAAATGAGTAACCCCAAAGTTTAACGGACGCGTTCTGGGACTTGGGGTTAGAATTCTAAGATCTCTGTTCAGGGACTGAGATGCTAATGAAATACGCCCCAACCGCTCAGGGTAACTAGAGTCTCCTCGAGGCCAACCAAAATAACACTCATCACAACGTGGAAAATCCACCTTATAACGCAGATGCCAAGTGTGTGATCAGGCACCCGATTATGGACTACGTTACTCAATCAGCAGACAGGCTACGGACTGGAAGGAACACATTAGTCAGAATCAGGCTCCCACAACTGGATGGAAATATCAGTTTACTTCGCCAGGCAGGCACAAGCTTAAATCACAAAAGCAATTACATAGTTAAAGAAAGATAAAAAGTAGAAGTCATCTCATACCTGGTGCAGCTCAAAACTACACATATACACAACGTAAGGTGATCACACAAAACAACTGTGCAGTGATCTGCAATGACCCTTCCACCTTCAGATGGACAAGTGGTTGCTAACCATGCCAAGAAAATGAATGAAAACATCTGCATTTGTCACTCTTCTGCATGTTAGTTTATTCCATCTAAATGTCAGGAGCCTTTTTCCAAAGATGGTTATGATAGAAATCTGGGCCTGTATGACTGATGCTGATCTTATGGCATTTTCTGAAACATGAAAGCCTGTGCTGCTAAATTCATTTTCATTGATGTACAAAACCCAAAACCAGTGAAGTTGGCACGTTGTTTAAATCGTAATTAAAAACAGAATACAATGATTTTCAAATCCTTTTCAACCTATATTCAATTGAATACACTGCAAAGACAAGTTATTTAATGTTTGAACAGGTAAACTTTGTAAGTTTTTGCAAATATTAGCTCATTTGGAATATGATGCCTGCAACATGTTTCAAAAAAGCTGGCACAAGTGGCAAAAAAGACAGAGAGAGTTGAGGAATGCTCATCAAACACTTATTTGGAACATCCCACAGGTGAACGGGCTAATTGGGAACAGGTGGGTGCCATGATTGGGTATAAAAGCAGCTTCCCTGAAATGCTCAGTCATTCACAAACAAGGATGGGGCGAGGGTCACCACTTAGTGAACAATTGCGTGAGCTGATTGTCGAACAGTTTAAAAACAACATTCCTCAACGAGCTATTGCAAGAAATTTAGGGATTTCATCATCTACGGTCCATAATATCGTCAAAAGGTTCAGAGAATCTGGAGAAATCACTGAACGTAAGCGACAAGGCCGAAAACCAACATTGAATGCCCGTGACCTTCGATCCCTCAGGCAGTACTGCATCAAAAACCAACATCAGTGTGTGAAGGACATCACCACATGGGCTCAGAAACACTTCAGAAAACCACTGTCAGAACAACAGTTTGTCGCTACATCTGCAAGTGCAAGTAAAAACTCTACAATGCAAAGCGAAAGCCATTTATCAACAGCACCCAGAAATGCCGCCGGCTTCGCTGGGCCCAAGCTCATCTAAGACGGACTGATGCAAAGTGGAAAAGTGTTCAGTGGTCTGACGAGTCCACCTTTCAAATTGTTTTTGGGAACTGTGTACGTTGTGTCCTCTGGACCAAAGAGGAAAAGAACCATCCGAACTGTTATAGGCGCAAAGTTCAAAAGCCAGCATCTGTGATGGTATAGGGGTGTATTAGTGCCCAAGGCATGGGCAACTTACACATATGTGAAGGCACCATTAATCCTGAAAGGTACATACAGGTTTTGGAGCAACATATGTTGCCATCCAAGCAACGTCTTTTTCATGGACGCCCCTGCTTATTTCAGCAAGACAATGCCAACCACATTCTGCACGTGTTACAACAGCATGGCTCCGTAGTAAAAGAGTGCGGATACTAGACTGGCCTGCCTGTAGTCCAGACCTGTCTCCCATTGAAAATGTGTAGCGCATTATGAAGCGTATAATACAACAATGGTGTCGAGGGCACTCAAAAAATGATGCAATGAGCAGCAGATGCTTTGGTAGGGTATTTATTCTTTGACGCAATCATGCTTGACTGGTAACTAAGAAAGAGGAAACACATAATGGCCTTGTAAGTAAAAAAGGTAAATAATAATCGAATTTGGCAAAATATCTCCCCTTCAATAAGTTTATACAAACGGACTGTTGAAATACAAAATTATTTACAACATAACTATAACATAATACATCTATGACATAACACATTACAGACAAACCAAACCACAATGGTCCTTCTTTACAGAAAATCTAATACAACTAATTTAAACATACAATAACCACACACCTGACATACTCACAGAAATGTTTTGAAGTTTCCACCCATCTCAAAGCTCTGAAGCTCAGGAATACTGGCATCAATGACAGCAAACTAAAAACAATTTGTGCATGTTCATTCCCTTGAACATTACACATATCACTCATTGCATGCAACTTGGACAATAGCAATTCAATTCATATAAGCTTGAGAAAGAGGAAACATACTTTAACTAACACCAATTATCACATGACAAACAGTTAGAACTCCATCTCAACACCACTTTAATCTTTGTCCAGAGCACCTCAAACATTTCCAGGATAAAAATGTCTGAACTTCTTAAAGAAATTTGCTAATATAGCCCTCCACTGTTCTTAAAATAGTCAAGAAGCCTAAACTTACATGTGAGCTGCTGATATGTTGCAGAAAACCCTCGATGGACGCAGATAAAAAAATAACAGATCCTAAACTCACCTTCTCAAATAGATTACAAACAGGAAGTTGTATACCCAGGAAGTCCTACACACAGGAAGTTTCTCACACGCCCTCTAGGGCCTACAGGAGAAGCTGCCATCTGATGGAAACAAAAACCAATGAAGATACCATGGTGCAACATATTGCATTATTCTATCATTAGGTAATCCATATAACTGTCAATAACAAATGGAGACCCCGGACTGTTGAACAACTTAAGCTGTATATCAAGCAAGAATGGGAAAGAGTTCCACCTGAAAAGCTTCAAAAATTGGTCTCCTCATTTCCCAAACGTTGACTGAGTGTCGTTAAAAGGGAAGGCAATGTAACACAGTGGTAAAAAGGCCCCTGTGCCAACTTTTTTGCAATGTGTTGCTGCCTCTAAAATCTAAGTTAATGACTATTATTTTTTTGCGAATAAAGTTTCTCAGTTTGAACATTAAATATCTTATCTTTACAGTGTATTCAATTGAATATAAGTTGAAAAGGATTTGCAAATCATTGTATTCTGTTTTTATCTACGATTTACACATCGTGCCAACTTCACTGGTTTTGGGTTTTGTATAAGGCTTTTAGATCTCAAAGTCCCCAAGGAAAGGGGGGTGGGAGGGCGATAGCTGGAGTAGCAGAAAACTTTACATACAGATGCTCTATTACTTTATCTGTAAATGAGGCTATTTCAGCAATTTGAGATTTTTGCTGTTAAATTCATCTTGCTGATCTACAATTGGATGTAACAGTCCATCATCAGCTCCAAGAGGAGCTCTCTGAGAATTTACTGACAACTTGCTCCAATTAAATGACTCTGAAGTCTGAACTCATTATTTGAACTTGAACTGGCTATCATCTGCGCCTGCGGCAGACTCACTTAAGTATTTATGCAACTTTTAATTTGATGCAATTTATTTCTTTCTCCATCAGACATAACCCAAAAACAATGGATAAATTGTAAATCCATGCTCCTTGTCATTATTTTAGCCAATAATCCACATAAACACATGGCAAAAGGGGCATATCATTGTGCAGTCACTTGTATGGAAAAATACAAAGATGTCAAGTCTAAACCACAATTTACTGTATTTAGAAGACAATTAAAACATTTAAATGAACACATAGTCTTACATTATTTGTTCCACGTTCATCTAAAATGTCTTCTTATTGGCAGATTTTGAATCTGCTTGGGAATATTTTCATGTAACATTCTTGGCTACAAGTGGCGCGCAGGCCCAAATGAAAAGGATCTTGAGTCTGTGGTAGAGAGAACCACTGATGAAACTTCATTTATACACAGAGGACATTTCGTCAGAGAACCAAAAAAAAAAAAGTTGACAAAAAAGGCAACCAGCTGTACAGCATTCTTTAGTTTGCTCAGCTTCAAGTCCCTATTGTTGCACAAACCAATTTTTGAAAAGAATGGGAGCATGAAGGTGAGAAAGCTCGAAAAATTGAGCAAACCCATCAGGCTGTTGTTGCCCTCATGAAAACCCAGCATGCACTTTTTTTATGACAAAATGCATCAATGAAGTTTCTTAATCTAATCAATAATTCAAATAACAAAATGCTTTATAAGAATCCACAAAATCTTGGCAGTACCTTAATGAGAGTAAAAAAATTGGGCCCTTAATCTTATATCTGATGCTTATACTTGGTAGTATCTGGTGATCCATTGACACTTACGTAATTGTTCACTACTGGCCACTGTGGTTGTAACAGTTGTAATGTTTTCAATACTTTCATTAATTGATATTTCAGGATTGTCTTTTCTTTTGCTGTTTGTATATTGCTGTTTTGATAAAAAGTATTTCTATTTTGTCACTCCTCTGTTGTTATGTCGCAATTGTGATATGTCTTGTGACCCTCTGAAAAATGAGATGGTACATATCCTGGGGTTTATACTGACGGATAAATAAATTTGGGAAAATAGTTTGCCGCTGATTGCCTTACTTTTTGAAGTATAGTCAACTTTTTAATTTTTTGGGAGAAGCCACAGTCGCATGCAACCCATCCGAATTTTGGAAACTGATTAAATCAGCAGCGGACCCAACCGTGCCTGCATGCTTCCCGGACTCCTTGAAGATGAACAGCAGTATAAATCAATGGCCTCATGCAAAAAGGGCATAAGTAACATTTTACAAATTTTACAGGAGAGCCAAAAAAATGCTACAGTACCACCTATAAGCTATATGCTGAACTATCCAAGATAGAAGAATAGTACTTGGTAACCTATTGGGATGCCTACTAGACATTTCCATAATTTTTCGTAATTTGCGAGATAATTAGCGAAATGCGCTTAAGCCCATTTAGCATGGGCGAAGATGACCATTTCGATCACAGCTATGCTAATATTAAAAAGGCATTTTAATTCCTTTACAGTAGGAAATGAGACTCCAGACTTGGTCAGGAGATGGGCCAGTCTCAGTTATTCCAAAACATGCAAAAAAGTCACTTTTGACCGAAATGTCTCTTACGCCCTTCTTGCATGAGACCATCAAAATAATAAAAAGAATGAAACGGCGGAAACTTTCAACAGGCATTTTATTTCAGCGGGATCTATCTTTGATCTGTCAAATACTCAGCCTCGGATTAGCTCAAATCATCAAAACATTAACCTTTATACAAATTTCTGCCAAATTTGCGTCCCATTAACTTCATCCAGCCTCAGCATCTGAGGTTTGTCTGCCAGCAGTGACAGTAAAATGCCTGCTGGGCTGAACAATTTAGATCCCGAGAGCCATAGATTTTATTGCTGTGCTACTGGGCTCTATTTTTAACTTGTCGTGTCTCCAACTCTGTTCTCAAACAATTGAAATCTGCTGATGTTCTTCCTTACATGAAGGCGGTGAGCCATTACATGCCAACAGTTATCTCCCTATTACTAAGTTATATTCAGTGAATAAAAACTGGTTTTAGGTCAGGACACAGTTCTATTATGGCAGAGACACTAGATATTGATAATATTCGAAGTTCACTTGATTAAAAAAAAAAAAAATACTGCATTGTGCAGCATTATACTATGCAGACATTACTTTTAAAAAACCATGTTGATATTGGATGAAGAAGCAATTGGCCAGTTCAAAAATTACCTCTTCCATTGAAGACAATTCTGAAATGTTGGCGATCACAGATGTTCCACAATGCTCAATTTCAGGACCTCTTCAATTACTTATTTATTTATTTACTTATTCAATATATATATATATTTTTAAGAACATCTGGCAAAGGAATCCCGGAACAGAATTAAATAGAATAAAATTCAGTGATAAAGGTCTCCGATACAATTATTGGCAATACAAAAGTGTTGATAAACGTCAGGGGTGTCACAATGCTCCAAGTCAACAATTCAATTTTACCACCAATATTTTATGGTTTCATTCATTTTTATTAATTCAAACATTTTTTTCAACACTGATGGCTATGCCATTGCTGTTTGATCTTGATTTCTAAAAATAAACAGATCAGTATCTTATAACCATGTGTCCAAACAGAGGCTGTGTTAAATATAAATAAAAACAGAATTTTATGATTTGCAAAGCATTTAAATCCTATATTTGATTGAAAGTCAATCAAAGATGACATATCAGATGTTTATTCAATCTTTTTTTTAAATATCCACTCATTACGGAAGTGGGGCAACAACAGATTGGAAATTTTTTTATGATGCTAAAACATACACCTGGTGGATGATCTAACAACTTATTAGGTTACTTGGCAACAGATCAGTAGCATGATTGGGTATAAAGGGAGCTCCCAGAAAGGCTGAATCTTTCAGAAGTAAAGACAGCGAGTGCTTCACCACTCTGTGAAAGATTGTGAATAACAATTCATGGATAATGTTTCTCAATGTAAAATTGCAAAGAATTTGGGGATTTGATTACCGAGCAAACGTAATATCATTTGAAGATTCAGAGAATCTGGAGATATCTCCGTACGTAAGGGACAAGGACAAAAACCAATATTGAATGGCCGTGATCTTCAGGCTCGCAGGCGGCACTGCATTAATAACAGACAGGATTTGGTAGTGGAAATCGCTGCATGGGCTCAAAAAAACTTCTGAGATCCATTGTCATTGAGTACTTTGTATTATCATATAATATATAATATACTGTACAACCCCAATTCCGAAATAGTTGATACACAGTGTAAATTGTGAATAAAATCAAAACGGAATGACTTTCAAATCACACGAGCCAGTATTTTATTCACAAAATAACAGAGATAATACCTGTATAGCAAATGTTGAAACTGAGAAATTTTATCATTTTGTCCACAAAATGAGCTCATTTCAAATTTTATGGCTGCTACAGGTTTCAAAAAAGTTGGGACAGGGGCCTGTTTACCATGGTGTAGCATCCCCTCTTCTTTTTAACGCAGAGTGGAGGCATCTGGGCATTGAGGAGACACGTTTCTTGACTGTAGCCATTGGAATTTGATCCCACTCTTGGTAATACAGGCTTCCAGCTGCTGGAGAGTGTTGTGTCTCCTAATTATGTGCCAAATGTTCTTAATCAGTGAAAGATCAGGACTGCAGGCAGGCCAGTTCAGCACATGGACTCTTCTACTGCAAAGCCGTGCTGTTGTAATAGCTGCAGTATGTGGTTTTGCATTGTCCTGCTGAAATACACAAGGCCTTCCCTGGAATAGATGTCATCTGGAGGGGAGCATATGTTGCTCTAAAACCTTTATATACCTTTCAGCATTCATGGTGCTTTTTAAAACATGCAAGTGTCCCACACCATACACACTAATGCATACCCATACCATCAGAGATGCTGGCTTTTGAACTGAACGCTGATAACAATAGGGGTAGTCTTTCTCCTCTTTAGGAGGACACGACGCCCATGATTTCCAACAGGATAGGACGATAGGACAATTTGCCACTTTGCTACAGTCCATTTTTAATGAGCCTTGGCCCACAGAGCACGGAAATGCTCCTGGATCATGCTCGACAATGGCTTCCTTTTTGTATGGTAGAGTTTTAGGTGGCGTCTGTGGATGGCACGGCTGACTGTGTTTACAGACATTGGGGCAACACTTTATAATAAGGGGACATGAATCATGTAGTTATCATGCATTACTTCATGCATGATTCACTCATGAGTTCATCATAATTCCTACATGATTTCATGCATAAATTCATCATGACTCATCATGAGTTAGAATTAATTCATGCTTAATCATGTCAGAATTCATGCAATGACATCATATCAACAGAGGCATTACTTACTGTAATTAATTCATCATGAATCATAAGTAATTAAGCATGATCATGATCAGTTCATTGTTCAATCACAGGTTGGAGAGCCTCTGGCCATCTCCTGAGAGACTGAGCCTCTGTAAGACATCACTTTTACAGCCAATCATGTTACACACCTGATGTCAATTAACTTAATGACTTGTTAAATGTTCTTTCACCTGATTCTCTTATATATTAATTGCTTTTTCAGGCCTTTTTTTTTTGCCTGTTTCCCAACTTTTTTGAGACATGTGGCAGCCAGAGAATTTGAAATAAGCTCATTTTGTGGATAAAAATGTAAAACGTGTCAGTTTCAACATTTGAAATGTTATCTGTGTTCTATTGTAAATAACATATTGGCTCATGTGATCTGAAAGTCACTGCATTTTGATTTTATTCACGAATTACGCTACGTCTCAACTATTTCGGAATTGGGGTTGTATTTTTATGTTGTTATTATTAACTGCGTTTTTATTAATATTCAACATAAACCTTTTAAGGATGAAAACTTAATCAAAATTTTTTACATTTTCTTCTCAGAATGTCACCATATTTTGAGAATGGTCCATTAAAGACCTTGGAGTGGCACTCGGCTTCGACATTCAGCCTCGCCTCCTCATTACCAGCAGAGGCCCGCATGCGTAAGGCAATAATTGGCTCAACCTTGCAAGAGATAATGGGGGTTCAGTCAGTTAAAATTTGTTAGTTTAATCACTCTGTAATGGCTACTCCTGGTTGCCCAGGTGCTTCCATGAATGAGCCAAATACACCCTGTTTGCATTATTTTTTTCTCTGATGGCATGGGCAGTGTGTAATTGGCAGTGTGCCTGCGAGGCGGAAAGCAGCAGGGTGTCACATGGGTCAGAGAAATCACATGACATGGCGTCCTTCTCCAGCGGCAATGGGAGCAGGTCGCTGCAGGGGACTGAACAGCTCAGTTGCATTCAGGGTGCGCATGAAAAGGGTAAAACAAAAAATAAATGAATAACATCTCTCATTGGAACATTATATTCCTCAATGATGATGAAATAATCATCTAAAAATTATGATATTTATTTTATGATTTTATATTCACTACCTATGCGCAGGCTGCACCACTGGTATGTTTTAATATACAAGGCTATTTTAGGCAAACTACCCCAGTACATTTGCTCTAAATTTGTTTTAATTCAGAACTCTTACAACCTCAGATCCAACGCCTGGTTGCGATTCATGGTGCCTCCTGTGAGATCTGACGCTGGAAAGAGGAGTCTGTTTTACTTTGGCCGTTGGTCATGGAATGACCTTCAAACTCATTTTAAAATTGCTGCTCCCATCTCTATACCAAGTTTCAGACAAAGGATTTCTGAAGCCTTTCCCATTAGCTGCTCTTGTCGTACTGTTTAGATGTATTTTTCCACTGTTTTTATATTGAGCCATTTTTAGAACTTATGATTTTATTTTTTTTTTGGATATTTAGTTTTGTCCTGTAAGATGGTATTCTCTATTCTGTCCCTTCTTCTTGTTTTAAACTGTACTGTTTTGTCAATATTGTCTTGAACTGTGTTGTGTTTATGTAATACTTGTTTGTGACTTGCTGTATACTGCCAGATCACCACTGAAAAAGAGACTTTGGTCTCAACTGGTTTTATCTGGTTGAATAAAGGATTTGATTGATTGATTGATTGATGACGGCACTCGATTTCATTTTAAGCATTTAAAAGCGTATATTTCAGGTGGAAAACATTTAAAAGCATGCGTTTAAAGCTGTTTAAGCAGTCCTGTGAAACAGCTTTACACACAGTTACCCAAACTACCAAATTTTCGACAAAACTGTGCTGTTTCATGAGCATGTAAAGTTCAGAGAATGCTATAGTTATGTTTAGATGTACAGCGACCTCAATAATTATTGGCACCCCTGTTTGAGATGTGTTCTTTAGCTTCTAATAAATTCAGTTTTTTTCTGAATAATATGGGACCACAATGAAAAAAGAGGAAAATCCAACCTTTAATTCAAGTGCATTTATTCATTGTGAAAAAAATCCCACATTAAGGAGTAATTCTTTTACATCAAATCATGTGTGCCACAATTATTAGTACCCCTGATGTTAATACTTTGTACAATCCCCTTTTGCCAACAAAACAGCACCTAATCTTCTCCAATACTGTTTCACAAGATAGGAGAATACAGAAAGAGGGATCTTTGACCATTCCTCTTTGCAAAAACTCTCTAAATCATCCAGCGACCTTGGTCCTCTCCTCTGCACTCTCCTCTTCAGCTCACTCCGCAGGTTTTCAATGGGGTTGAGTTTTGGGGACTGAGATGGCCATGGGAGGAGCTTGATTCTGTGTCTGGTGAACCATTTCTGTATATATTTGGCCACATGTTCAGGGTCATTATCTTGCTGAAAGATCCAGTGACGACCCGTCTTCAGCTTTCGGGCAGAGGCCACCAGATTTTGATTTAAAATGTCCTGGTGTTTCAAAACGTTCATGATGCCATGCACCCTAAAAAGGCTCCCAGGGCCCATGGAAGAGAAACAGGCTCACAGCATCACCGATCCTCCCCCATACTTGACAGTGGGCATGAGATACTTTTCTGCATACTCATCTTTTGTTTTCTGCCAGACCCACTTAGAGTGTTTGTGGCCAAAAAGCTCTATCCTTGGTCTCATCAGACCAAAGCACACGACCAGTTGAAGTCCCAGTACCGCTTAGCGAACTCTAGATGTTTGCGTTTATGATTATGAGTGACAAAAGGCTTTTTCCATGCATGCCTCCCAAACAGCTTGTTGGCATGTAGATAGTGCCTGATGGTTGTTTTTGAGACTTTATGACCCCAAGATGCTACCATTTGTTGCAATTATTTAACAGTGAGCTTTGGAGAACTTTTTATTTCTCTTACCATCCTGCTTCCTGTGCGTTAGCAAAACCTCTGTCAGGCGTACGTAGAATAATTATTCATTTACTTCAGAGCATTGCCAAGATCATGGGTGGCACGATGCCTCAGTGGTTAGCACTACTGCCTCTCAGCAAAAAGGTTGTGGGTTTGAAGCCGGCCTGGAGCTTTTCTGTGTGGAGTTTATATGTTCTCCCTGTGTAAAAAATAAATATATAGAGATTTAAATGTCCAACGCTATTAATATTTCAAATATCCCTTGCTGAAAATGGTCATTTGGAAGGTTAATTGCATATACAACGCCACGATTATGTTGAGGTGTGTTTTTGTAGCTTTCATTAAGATTTATCTACACTAGCCCGTGCTTCTGTGATAAAGATAAAGTTCTAGGGGTCTGCTATCCATAGGGGAATCTGGAGAGAATATCTGCAGATGGAATTGTTTTCTTTGGCTTCCTAATTTAATCTGAAGGCAAAACGAGAATGGATTTATGTTCCCTTGTGTAACTGTAGTGATGCAGATTGTGATAAGTAACATTTATATCCTGCAATGCAGTCATAAATCAGTGGAGCCGGCCTAAAGATTTCTGGTAAAAAAAAAAAAAAAAAACAAGTAACTTCTGTATTCTGTAGTTTTTATTGTTTTGTTTCTTTTGAGAAGGAAGGGTGGATGAAATTATGAACTGTTTACTGTCTTAACCTCAACTTTCATTTTCCTAAAATTGTGTGCGTATCGTGGTATGTCACAAACGAACAAAGAAGGAAAGAGAAAAAAAAAAACCCAGCCACAAAATAATCTTCAAGTCATTTTCGCTCAATAATACAAACAATGGCTGTTACACCTTGCAAATAAGCTTTTACTGGTGACATTTGGGTGCTTTTTATCTTTCTTGCTCTTATCTCTGGGAAGGAAACATTAATAACTTTATGGTCTTGCGGCTCACATGAATTGCTGAGAATCTTCTGCCCAAAAGTGTGTGTTTATTGGGGGAAAGCTTGCTTAATTTTCTTTGCCAACATTATTTACACCGAGCGTGGTCGAAGCTCACCTGTCTACCCGCTCTTAAATTCAGCCATAAAGTAAATTAGGTGTAAGATGATCTTGTGCGTCACTCATTCAATCCTATAGTCAAAGAGGTCAGTGTTCTTACCATTGGCGATATTGTCCCTGGGGGCTGGGGGGAGGGATATGGTGCACTAACTTAAATTTCTCCCCCAAATGGATGGCTTCTGTTTCTAAATTTTAACACATTGAAAGAAAGGTACAGCATTGATTTTTTTTTTTCCCCGATCCTTACTTTAACAAACAGTGATCATACATTATGAGCATGTGGGCTCCTGGAAATTTTCACTGGACTGAGAAATATGAGTATCGATGTATATCAAAACATCAACATTGCCACTTATCCGTGAAAAGAGTCCGGCGCCCCGTTTCAGAAAGCGGGATTAGTGGTTACTCTGAGTTTGTTTGCTCAGAGTTGCAGGAAACTCGAGTTTTCCGGGTCACAATGCGAGTTCAGTCCAACTCTGAGTCAGTTACCACGGCAACATACTCCATGAAGCTAACCTGCTCGCTGGCAGGTCTTTAAACAACTCAGAGTTTCTTCTCCTACTGAAACTGCAGACTGAGGAGATGTTAGACATTGCGTGTTCATTCCTTGAAGAGACAGAAGACAGTGAAGCACAAATACTGTGAAGAATTCTCCGTTAGGAGAGAGTTATCCGACCACGTGTGGATGTTTTATCTTTTTCGGCCGAATATTTGTCTGAGCTTCCATTTCTCAATTTATTAAAACAAAATTTTCATATTGCTCGTGTGACACACCGAGGACATTCTCTCAGTTCAGAACAAATTACGTAGCTTTTTTTGGAAACGGAAGTTTTCATTATCGTTTTATTTTATTACGGAAAGAAACAATCACGACTTCATTCATTAAAGGCACAGTCAGTTTCTATCTCGAGTGGGCTCTTCAAATTAAAAAATAACGAATAACTCTTTGGAGAGTTTTTAATTCTTCACAATACATGTTGGAAAGTCTGCTAATTTGCTGTAATGAATGATCAGCTGTTCGTATGTTAAATTCATTTGAAGTCGTTTGACTGCAGTCAAAAGACCCCAAAATAGAACAACTAATGTTTTAAAACGTGAAAATTAAAGTCTGTGGAATTATCCTGAAATAAGTCATTTGCATCTGCTTGGAATGAGAAATAACTTAAGATTCCACTTGTATCATCTTCAAGAAAATAAGGACAACTTAAACATGCATTTTTTTTCTATTTCTTGGCTTCCTGCAAGAAAAAATGCAGTAGTTAATATTTTGTATGTCGTTCGAACAAGTAAAATCATCCACCTGTTATACCCTCATCCACCTGTAAATGGTGCCCCAGCATCTGGATTTCTAATTTAGTTTTCCGCATTCGTAATTTAAGCTGAATTTAGCTGTTTTTTTGAATACTCTCGCATTGAGTCAGTCATTTTGTGCCGCACAAACTCATGCTCTATTGCAGATGCAACTGTACTTTTTTAAAAATAATGTTCGTACTCAGCGTATGCCTTTATTAATTTGTCCAACTCTGCTGGAGAAAAATATGACGCGCGTCTTTTTTCCTCCACCGTTGCCATGGTGAATCATGTTATCTATATTCCATTGATGAGGGCTTTTAATATCCTCATGCACACGCCTGACTGTGGCGTAAGTAAGTAACTATGGGTTGATTAAACGAAGTATTGTCATCTGTTCTGAGCCCGAAAACTCCGCAGTCAGCAACTCAAAGTAAGTCATCTCACAGTTACAGAAGAAACTCAGAGTTTGTTTACCCGGCTTTCTGAAACGGGGCCCTGCCATGGTTCATTGTAATTTTGCCTGCTGCTGGTCAAGGGGAGATACCAGGAATGCAAAAAGCATCTAGTACGCATACAGTACAATGAACTTATCTCCTTTGATAATTTTATATATTCAGGGCAACGTGCTTTATGCATCGCCAATAATTTTCAGAACAGCACAATAAACAGTATGTCTGAATTAGGGCATATTGTTTGCGTCCTTGCTTAAAAAGCTTTTGAAATGGAAATCTATTTACATTGTTGGTATTTTGTGTGTTACCTACCAGATAGTGCCACATGAACTGAAAAGCTTTGCAGTAATACACAATCTCATAGGGCACTTGGGAGTTGAATGAACAATGGAATAAATGCATTCTCCTGGATTCCAAAATGCAATTTATTATCAGCCATTCTTGTGACTCTCATCATACTAGCTAGTTTTCTAAGGTAGAAGAAACATGCACTGCTCGGAGAGGGTTTCCTCTTCACATCATTTTGATTATTGCTGCAGACATACACTCCATTATCTGTAATTGGCCACATCTCCCGTCCACACTCCAGGCTCTACATTGTGATGAACATGCCAGCGTGTCAATCAGGAGCGAAACTACATTCAGACAAAAGAATTAGACCATCACCTTTCAGTATAATTCTTCATTTGCAGACATTAGGCTGTACTGGCTGAGAAGCGTGTGGACTCACAAACCAAAGGTGAACCTGCCCCCTTGTCGTATTACAGAAATGTTATCCCACAGTGCAGGTCAAAATACATCTTATGAAACTGTCAAAGAGAATGGGAGGTTAATAGCATCTACTGAGACCATAATAAGTTGTACCACATTTGAACGGGACTAGTTGAGTCACTGTTTTTACTATCGCGGTCACGTACAATTGTTGCTGGGGTCAGAGCGCTAGGCTTCCTGCAAGAACTACTTGTACAGATTTCCATTCATTCAAAATGGCAATTCAGGCTAAAATTATCTGTAATACAAGTTAAGATAGGGAAGGCAATATTTATTTATCTCAGTCACGGCCATTTTCATCTTTATGGGCACAGAGGCAGATAAATGTGATTTCAAGCCATGTCAGTGTTAAACCACTGTCAGTAAATGCACCATTAGCCACCACTGGTGCATCTTCTAGCTGACGCTGGTCACACGTTTGTGTCCAGAAATACCGTATACCTCAACATGCAGTAACTCCTATGATGGCACCAATTCTCTGGTCCATATCCGTTACTGAGACCCCTGAACCTTGACCCTTCTCGTGTACTGTAAATATCGCCAGTCTTGCCGCGGCAAGAGGTTTTTGGAAGTCATTTTCAGTACTCATGATTGCTTATTGATTTAAGTGATACAACATTCCGCAGTGAAATTGTATCAATAGCATTTCTAGCTCTTATTCCAACCCTTGGCTACAAAAACTCATGAAATTCTGCTGTTGACACTTAAAGAAGACATGCTTCCATTTATTGAACTCTACATGGAGGAATTTTACTCTCTTTTTTGTGTGCAGGTCTCATTTTAGTAATTTATATGAATGGCCCTTCCGGATGAATATTGTGTCATGATACAGCACCTGATATAGCATTTTGGGGAGTCTGCCATGATTTATTTACTTTTGTATTTTTTTAAATTTCATTCCAATGCCTTTGCTTTTAAATCTGGGTACAGCTGCCCTTGTCTGACTGTGCCATAAATGGCTCTGCATTTTGTTCAGTCTGAAAAACTGACTTCATCATTGGAATTTTTGACTGAATTGGAACGAGTTTCTGTCTGTCTGTCTGTCTGTCTGTAATGGATGCAGTGTATGTATAGCTGCCAATCCATTTTTTCAACCATCGCTCATCCAATCAACTTCACCCTCTCTAAGTATACTGCTGAGAGCCCAAGGAAGCGCATTGTCGAGCGTGAAATGGTTCGGCCATGCAGCTCTCAAGATAGCTGCAAGCAGCTATACTGAGGCCCAAGCAATCAACCCGTTTCCAAACAGACATGTTTTGAGCGATCCTTGCAGTAGTTCTTAATGAATTCAAGAGGCTTTGTTTGTACCAATCAGTCTCTGAATATTCAAGCTCAGATGTCCAATATTTGGTCAAACTATGAATGATTTATTTCTGCATAATTGGAAGATATTATTAGCTTACACTGAGAATGGTGGGAGTCTGGCACTGTGTGCAAAACTGAAGACTTGGCAAGTGAATTCAATTCCGCTAAAGATTGCGCATTATTGGCATGACTTAGAATCAACATAGTATTCCCATTTCAGAAGCAACAGCAATAACAAACAATACCAATGTGTGATTTTGGCGATAAAGACATATGAAGAGTTTGTTTCCAAAACGCAATAAGTGCCAAAATTACTAAAATTGAGATAATACCATAGAGCAATAACCCTGTAATTCTTACACATGGTGTAAAAATCCATTTTAAGAAATTCATACTATAAGGTGTATTTCTTTGTGGTCAAAGTTTATGTTTTTTTATAAAATACAATAGGCGCCACTGCAGAAAAGGCTGATTTATTCAGAATAAGTACATTGGATATATTGTGTTTTGGAAACAAGCTCTGTAAGGAGAGGTCCGGGGAACACCAGGTGCAGGATGCAGAAGTGTTTATTAGACACAAAAACACTAAGGGATAAATGGCAGACACGCCAGAAACAAAACACCGTGCACAAGCACTGAACAAATGGGAGAACTAAGGTACTCTGCCAAAGGCAGGAGGAAACAGAAATACTCTCTCCAACAGTGGTTAAACTAAGAAAACAAAAACTGAACCTAACTACACTAACGGATACACTGGGAGACTTTAACATGGGGCAGACAAGACTAGGGCGCAGCAAACGAAACTCAGGAAACATACACGGGAGAAACTCGGAAGGCACGAAGAGCTGAGACTTCACCATGTGACACCAAGACAATACAGAGGTTCCGTCTGACAATCGCTCCCAATGCAACCACATAAATAGCCACAAGAGGAGGCGGGGACTCGAAATGCAATCTAGGACTGAAAGAGAAACACATGGGATTACACGAGAACCGGGTTAAACAATAAAGACTCGAGACAAGACGCTAAGACCATCAATCAAGCGAGACAGTTTAGATTAAGGTAATCTAAACGTGACAAGGAAAAAGCACCACAATAAAAGCGATGGAAAGCATACTTTTAAATGTAGTTAATCAGATAGCTCAGACTGAATGTACAAAAGTCAGAATCGCACTTGCTCGCTAATGAGTCAATCAAGGTCACTCAGAGTTTTGCGAGACTCAAAATTAAACACAGCTGGAAGCAATGAATGAAATACCAAAGCCGAAACCGAAGGAGGAAACGTGATAGGACGCAGGCATGCTGAAGGCAGTCACGCGACATCACAGGAATGCAGATTGGGAGTGAATTGAAGCACTGATTACTAAAACCCCACAAGTCAAGTCAAGTCAAGTGTGACTTATGGGGTTTTAGTAATAGGTGCTTCAATTGTCAGATGGCTGAACTGAAGCTGGAAATAAGAAACAAAAGTAAGACACAAGCTCAAATAAGCTCGGGACAACACACGAAAGGGCAGAATCATAACAAGCTCTTCATATTTAAATCCTAAAATTATACTGTAATTTACATACACACATATAACCATACATACACATATACACATATAACCATCGATGCACATATACACATATAACCTTACTCTTGTACACTGTGTATAGCATATACATTCACAGACACATACTGTTTGTGTAACCAAAAATTTGTGAGCACTGCTGGATAAGCAGCACATACTCCAGCACTCACATAAACTCTCTGTACACACACATAGACGCGCAGCATTCAGCACAGCACACTGAGTTTCCCGCACACAGGATTATCCATTGGTCTCCTGATAGAGGTTTGAAGTTTCCCTCCTGAAGGTGCAGGAGATGAATGGCTGATATAATGGGGCCTGGCAGAGCCAGTGAAGCTTGGATAACATTCAGAAAGGACAAAGAGAACTGTGGCTGGAGCTGCTTCTGCCGATCCAGAGAGTTCAGAGTTCAAACGCTGACATCAGCTCTGAAGAAGGGTGCTGTCTGACAATTTAATGCAACCTGGCTAAGCAACTAATATTGCTAATTGCTAGTTGTATTGGACAGTCAAATTACAATTAGCTGCAAATTAGACTGATTTCACTGTAATTTCTCCTCAGAGGGTAATGAGATTGGCAAATAAAGCTCTACTTCCAATTGTAGGGCTTGGCATAACCTTTTTTTCTGGTGGCCCATTCGTGCCGCCAAAATCATGGAGTTTCATATTTTTGATGGCCTGGAAATAAAATTAGGTGGCCCAAAAAAAATTTAAGGGAAAATATGAATAATTGTTCGAGACTTTATAGTTGGGCTATTTATGCAATTTTACACAGTCTTCCTTTAAAGCCGTCATTAAATCAATTAATTTAAACCCTTTTTTCAATTCATTTTAACTCACATCGGCTATAAATAACTATTAGTATCCATTTACACTTTAAAAACACAGGCATACACATGCGCACACACCACCACCACCACCAAAATGCCAAAAATGACAATTTAAACAAACAAATGAGGAAAAGGAGAGATGTTTAAATTTAACAACAACATGTGTAAATTTTATTTACAACATAAGACTCAGAGAGTTGTGGGTTCAAAACAAGTTAAGAAGGCTATACTAGGCCTGCAGCAGATATAAACAAAGATATTGACTTTTGCAGATAAAACCAAAACAACAACAACAAAAAAGGTATTGTGGCGAATCAACAAGCTAGTTTATCACAGGTCTGGTATGATGGCAAGGAAATTTAATCAAGAAGAAAGAACCCATTTCTTTAAAAATCTTACTATAAACTTCATCTACTAAACAATGAAATAAATAATGAATACAGTTTTGTCACACACGGTTAGTTATCACTAGTCATGAAAGCACAATAATAACAGCAGTATAACCTGGCACATTGCACATTTTACTGAACAGGCAACATGTTTTACTCTCAATGTCAATCAGAACATGCCATAATAAACAGTGGCCCTCATTGGCAAAATTTTGTTTCAGGATTTGAAAAAGAAATATGCTAATTTTAATCATAAATGGCAGCTTGTCTTGTAAAACTATCATGTTATCAAATTTACAGACATACAGCAAATAATCTGCGAAGAAAGAGAATTAAGGAAAATGTGTGTTGTATATTTGCTCCTCAATCTAAAATGGGAATGTACTCGAACTGCCGTTTAAAACTTTATAAGCCCGGGACGATTACGTACATTCTAAGTTCCTTGCAATCGACCTAGCTATCAGACTATACACGCCGCATGCATGCACGCACACTGGATCGGAGCATGTGTTTTACTCAGAATCTTAATGTAAATAAACAAGAGGCGGACAAAACAAAGATTATTTTGCTTTATACTGAATATGCTTTAATTGAAAGCTAAAATTTTCACTTTACCATTGCATTAACACTGACAGTGGATGGAAAATGAATACATCCCCTGAACATTTTTTTCAGATTTACTTTACACATAGATTAATTGAACTTTAATTACAGGCTGTGTGTTTTTCCAACAGATCTACATACAGCACTTAACCTTTTCTTTGGAGGCATTTTAACATTCTACCATTTTTAAAATCGCAATTGATATAATATATATATATATGTTAGTTCTATTGGGGAGCACTTCCTAAGAAACCACACAAAATAAACTAAAAGTTGTTGTAATTTAAGTGCAAGCTTTTTGTGCAGATTTTAAATAGGGTTAGGCTTATCTCTTCAGTCGAATAAGCCCTGCTTCTTTTGTAAAGATTTTCAGAGAAAGTGGTGAATAAAAGAAAGTCAACTCTAAGCAATACAAGCTTGTATTACTGTTTGCACCTCAGTACGAGCATTTCTACTTCTTTATAAAGTGTCTCTAAGTAACAACTGTTCAAAAAAGGAAAAGCTGAATGCCGCAACAATTTCACACAAATCAAATCTTTTAGAATAATATCAGTGTCTAAAGCTCCCATATAAACTGTGCAACTTGATGACATATCATCTTCTAGCAGTAATCATACAGTACATTACACTCCATTTTACTAAACGGTCTTACTTTAAGTACAGAAGGTACAATATTCCCATTTGTGGACAGCAAAGTAACCTAGATGTTTATTTGAAACATTAATTGTGAGCAATGGCTGTGTACCAATACCATTATTGCGCTTGGATAAAAGTGTGCTCCTTAATTAGAGGATAAATGAAATTGGCTGTTGAGTCTTACAAACACAAGAAAAATGTCCTTATATTGGCCAGGAAGGACTGAATAGATAATGCATGGAGGTTCAACACTGCCCCCAAAAGGTTGTTAAGTGAAGTACATACGATGGATGAAGACACTCAATTACATGTTGCAATGGCAGTACTTGCGCATTTAATGCTAACAGACAAATAATGATACCAGATATTTACAAAAGTAAAATGTCCAACTATAGGTGAATAAATAAAATCTAAAAGTGACAACTAAGGATGTAACTAAGTGAACAAAGAATCAAATATGCGGCTGCACTGCTGTAGTTGTATTTTATACAACAATCGGGAAAAGTATTTTTCCACCGCTAAGTACTGACCCAAATAGCGCACTGTTTGTTCTTTGTTTTGTTGAGTCAGAGTTAAGCCCAACATCTGTAGAGAGGGAGCCAGTGTCCCCAAACTGAAAAAAATAAAGGAAGAGGAGCACAAAACCAAAATAGATTATGATAAGTTGCAAATCCTGAACATGGGCCAAGGTGCATTTCAGACACAAAAATTTTCAGAAAAAAATACTTCATTGATAACATATGCAGACACACATGCACAAACACACAGAAAAGTATGTGTTCGTACATGCACACGCACACACACACACACACACACGCACGCACTCACACACACACACACACACACACACACAGATGCACACACGCACTCACACTATGTGCTTGGTCACTGGCAGTTGTCCAATGAGAGACAAAACCGCCTGACCTTGCTTGTCTCCCCAGACCACTGCTTTGAGGATGACTGCCTGACCTCTCCTGAATGTTTTCAGAAATTGACACTATGGATCTTCAAGGAAGACAGTTTCACCCCCATTTGCTGCTTCCATCATTTATAGGGTCCCCACTTCACAAGTTTAGCACAGGCTTTCTCCATTTTATGATCAATGAAACTGCACAGCACCACATAGTGTAGCAACTTCCACAGATGTAGTACTTACAGCCACTGCATCAAGAGCATTGATACCCGATGCACTGTGTTTGTTCTCACAACCAATGGGAAAGGGACCTATTTGTCAAAAAACAATTATGGGTATTTGTCTGACTAATCACGATTGCTTAGCTACCATGAAAATGCTTTTCCTTTGAGAAACCCCTGGTACAGTAAATCTGCCGGTTGGTGCCAGGGCATGGACTGTGCAGTACTGGGCAAGGGAGCAGCCTGAAAACAATTAATCTGGTTTTTTATTATGTAATAAACGACATTGGTTTTACGGCTTGTTCCAGGGAGGCTGTGCAAGTACCACACTGGTCATTTCTTCTGAAAGGCAGTTTCCACCATGTTCCTGAGCCCAGGTCTATTCCACAATGCAGCTCGGCTATTTCTATCCCCTGTGGGCATAAGCAGCCATCCAAACAATGGCTGGCCGGTAGCGTGCGCGGCAGCTTTGCTTTATCATTAGTGGAGGGAGATTTGAGAGGGCCCAAAGGGACAGGATATCCTGGCGGATAGAGATTACGTGTGCATTAGCGAGAGAGTCACAAAATTACAGTTATTGTTTTTGCATGGACAGAGCTAATTTTGCTTTTTTTTGGGGGGAGGGGGGGGGGGGGTGGAAGGATTGTGGAGGAGACGAGGCTTCAATGGTGACAATCTTTTTAATGGCTGCAACCCCTGATAGGCTGAGGAGATGAGGTGTCCTGCCCCTGATAACGCGCTCCCAATCTCCTTCAGTCGCCCCCCGTCCAACAATTTGGGCCCCAAAATCTATTCCAATGCAGATATGAGACTAGAGCTGAATTTAGATGGAGAAACAGCTGCTGCCGTTTACGGGGTTTCGTAAGGGGCAGTCATGTGGGGGCAAATTGTATAATTGCCAAATCTGCTGTTCTGCCACAACTGGCTGGCTTAAGCAGAGAAGTCAGGAAGACAGCAGTGACTGATACCAGACGGGAACAAAGAAGAGATCTGATCCAATTTCGTGCTTTCTTTATTTTTCTTGAGAGATTTTGAGAAGTATTTGGGCTAGAAGGGATTACGGTTTGAGTTTTGTGGCGCTTGTAAAGCAGCTATAGGTGACTGGGAGATGTGCAGACAGGAAGCTGAGAGCGTCTGAAAAAATAAGCTATGGGGTATTTACATTTTCTCTGTCTGCTATAGCCAAATAGTGTTGTTTAGATGGGAGAGCTGATTAATGATACATAAATAACCACAACCACATTCTTCAATATCCGAGTCTTGTTTATGCAGTGTGGGGAAAGGTGTATTTGCGAGCGAGAGAAGGCACGTAAGCAGAAATCTCCGCGTTTCCGTCGACAGAGAGAAAGACAGCACAGATGTGCAGCTTACACAGAGAGCTGTTTGTCAACGTGCAGTCGGCAGCATGAGAGTGTTTGTTCAGGTGTCAACTGGTCACTGCAATGAATCATAGATGCACATTACTAATGCACTCTGCTCATAAAAATATCACAAAAAGCAATCCCTCATATTTCAGGGAATTCTGTCATATGATATGTGTTGTGCTGGTAATGTTTTATGAAGCACAAAAATGTACAAAAGACCATGTTTCTTTACTGGTCTATGTTCCAACAATTCATTGCCCACAAAATAATTTATAATTCATTGAATACTGTTTCATTTTGCAGGTAGCCTGGTGTTTGTCCTCAAATAAGGTGTGTGTGTGTGTGTGTGTGTGTATGCACGCACGTACATGCATGCATATGTGTGCGTACTGTGTGTGAGGGCACGTGCTGTAATATAGACAAAAAATTCACATTTTTGATGCCTGCCTTCTTTCACAAAAAAATCATTACCCGTTACCCCTGGGGTAAAACTCTGTACTTGTAGCCATTAATGAGGTTTGCATCAGAAAATATGGTGATAATTTGAATTTGAAAGTGAAATTCTGTCATAAGTATTAGATTTCCACCAAAAACATTGGCTGGTGGAACGCAATGATTCCTCCTAAATATCACAAATTTCTCTGCTGCCAAAGAATTTGTATTGCCAGCATCAATTTTCCTTGTTTCACATTCACAAAATTAATGACCTCGTTTACTCAGGCCTGCTTGGAGAGGTAATTAAGATAGCAAAATGCTGATAATAGATTTTTGCTCGACGTGTTTTTGAATCATCCATCCTTGACCGTGGCTGCCCATGTTACTCTATCATCAAAAAGCCACTGCCTGTTACCATAGAGAGAAGAGCTATGGCCCTGAACGGAATAATGGGCTGACATTAGCAGACTGTGTCGGCCCATTAGATTAGCCGCAACAGGGCTAACCTGCGCTGTCTTCTGGATTTCTACCTAAGTGCTTGTAGAGTTTTCTGTAGCCTTTCACTCCCTTATGAAAGCTAGTGAACATGGTCTTTCAGTAACCAATATTCAATACCATCCTTCTATCCAGTCATTATCTCAACAAACCCTCCCTTATCAGGGTCAGGGGGAACTGGCACATATCCCAGCTCGTTCTGGCGCAAAAGCAGGAGCACACGTTGGACTTCTCACCAATCCATCACAGGGCCCACACACCATTCACTCACACCTATGGGCAATCTAGCATCTCATACCCAGCATGCATCTTTTTGGCCTGTGGAAGCAAACCCACACGCACATGTTAACTCTATGCAGAAAAGCCCCAGAGCAGATTTGAACACGCAACCTTCTTGCTGTCAGACAACAGCACAGCCCACTGCACCACTGTGCAGCCCAGTGTTCCAGTGGATCATTTAAAAATAAATAAATCAAGCTCATATAAGGTTCTTGAAACTTCTGACTGCAATTTGTAAATCCCTTCTTTTGAACCGCATGGTCTTTTCCCTGTCTAGGGAAATCAAAGTCAATGGAGCGTACTTCTCCATTTCCACATAATCTGGAACTTGAAGTCCAAGATGCTTGCCATTGCTGTAACAGGAAATCAAAAATGATCTATCTTTTGAATCAAATAAGCTAGAAGCAACGCTGACTAATTCTGTGCTAAGAATATGAAAGGATACTTATTTTTGTATTTTGGAGCTGGTTTGATCCTGAGATCTTGGGTGGTAGTTTTTGCTGCTGTGAAAAAAAAAACTTTTTTTTTATTTAGCAGCTTTTTTTTCATATGACAATTTCAGGCTTCACCCAACTTCAGGTGTAGTTTAAAAGCTTCAGAATAGGCCCGTTTCCACCGAAGAAGTTCCTGGTAGTATTTGGGGGGCAGGAACTACTACAGGAACGTCCTCTCACTCAGCCCTCTCAACTGCCATGTCTCGACAGAGAGGGCGAAGTAGGAGAACTCCTTTTAAAAATGCGACCCCTCGTAGTTTGCCGAGTTTCAAAAATGCCGGCTATTTTGTCGCTTTCTGTTGACGTCACATCCCGCCCTGAGTAAATCCAGTCAGTGCTAAGTAAACCCCAAGCCCCACCTAGGAGTTTTTCAGGGCCGTTCAGAGTACCTACTCGATGGCAGGGACTTTTTTAGCCCCTGTAAAAGTTCCTGAACTCCGTCCTTCGGGGGTGGTTCCGGCAGTGGAGACACGCAACAACGGCCCCGGCCCCGTAAAATTACCCCGAAGTTCCTGTGGTGGAAACGGGCCTAATAAGACACAAAATATTAGATTTCTAATTGCGGGATGACACTGCGCATCTAAGCCACAATGCATCTTCAAGTTTGGTATTGGGAATATCTGTATCACTCATTAACTTTAAGTATTTCTATTGATTTAAAAGCTGGACTTAATGAAGTCAAATGAGTCGTATCCCAGGGAGAAATCAAGTCTCCAGCTAATCTGGCATGATTTTCCTTTAAGTTGAAAAGTTATATTATCATAACAAAGACCCATTCTTTAAAGACAAATGGATGGATGAAAATCTAATAATTGTATATAAGTCACAAGGGAGTTTGTTCAGCCTCCTAAAGTTCCCCCAGTGAAACAGCAAAGGCCAGATGGCATATCAGATGTATTTTGCAAATTAGATTTTCTATCCTTCCAGCCAACCAGTCCCCATCATGAGTCAATGCACTTTTTTTCTAAAACTATTGCTAATTTCAGCATTAATTTGTGCTTCGGTGAGTAATATGAGTTCAGAGGTCATAAAATGACAGTTCCATAGTGCTGCGCTCAGTGGGAAACCATGTCAATATGGGAGGAGCACTCGTGTAGAATAAAGATGTATTAAACAAAACCGAAGGAGCAAAATTCAATACCTCATATCTAAAAGAAAGCCTCGATCCAAAATTGATCTCAGTCTTTGAATTTAAGTAGTTGGCTCGGCTAGCATTTAGTCTGATCAATAGTTCATGTCCTCAGGTTAGCACAGGTGAGATGAACATTTGGAGCCTTGCATTGTGCATTGTGACGGCTGCACCTGCTTACTGAATGGAAGCTTGTTTGTGAATCGAAGTTCAGGTGATTATAAGCAAAAGGAAGCACCTGGAACAAACTTAATATGAGAAAATTATGGCATTTTGTACACCAAAATGGGCAAAAGTAAAAAGTATGCTCTTATTTTTGCATCAGCCTTCAGGCGTAATTTCCACATTTGATTATTTTGTCACAACCCCTGTGTGAACGCCTTCTGTGTCTCATCTCATTCAGAACCTTGCGTGCCAATTAGAAGTAACGTCTCCTTTGATTAGTTTGCTTCTTGAGTGTTGCTTTTGTCCTGTCATATCTCATTTCCTTGTGCTCACCCCTCGTACCTGCAATGTGTTTAAACCCCCTCTTCTGAGATTCAAGTAGATGGATTGTCATTTATTTTGTGTGCTGAATAAAAGACAGTATTTACTAGTTTAACTCCTTGTGTTTAGAAAGTAAAACATGGCCTTTAATGATAGAAATTTACGGAAGCTCTCTTCCATATTTAGTTAATAAGAACAAGCTCTAAAGCCTCTCGGGATCCCGTTCTTGTTAATTTCTCTCATAGTCTGTTCCTCTGGTCAGTTTATTAAGAACATGCTCCCAATTCTTCTACGGTCATCAAGATTGGGACTGAATTCCTTCTAAGCTACTTTATCCTGCCCTGGGACAGTTTGGGTCAGGTGAAGTGTTCACTCCATGTGGCTGTAATCCCGGAGTGCCACTAGCCAACGATTGGCAACACCTCCTAACTTTGGCCACTATTTCTAACCGGAGCTGTGCTTTCTTCTTCTGGGTACCATCCTATTTATACTGCATTACTATCAATAAACCCTACTTCTGGATTGAACTCTGCCTCCAAACCTGATTTCAGGTCTTTATCATATTATTTAGCCTGTAATTCACTCTCATACGCGAAAATTGAAAGTGAATAGCACAGTTTTTTTTTTGTTTTTTTCAAATCTGCTAGAGTATCTCTCATGTGATTGTTTCAAATGTGAACACCCTCTCGTGAAAAATCCCCAATAAACTGCAAAAAAGATTTTGGGCTACATGAGCACTAGGGCTGCACGATTCACTGAATCACGATTATGTTAAGTGCAACAAAAGTAACTGCTACTATGAGGCAGACAGACAAGCTTTTTTATTACCTTTTATATGACAAATACCTAATTCGGTCATTTGAAATGCTTCCGGTAAGAAAACTGCAATTTGAAGTCCCCTAATTACCAGCAAGATTGGACAGCCTCCATCACCTTGGCATAATTAGCTTACTTGAAATAAATTCCCGTGTACTTTGCCTAACCTGCAATCAAGCCATTTACTCAGCCAATTGACTAATCAAAACCAAAATATTGCTATAATGATATAGAAGAGATAATGACAAGCAGACAGACCTAACCAGGCGGCCATGTTAGATTGAAAGAATGTCAATATTCTGAATGAATAGCAGACCTCTGAATTCCACCTCTCATAGAATTTTTACATATCATTAAAAAGATGTCTTAAAAATAAAACCATTTTAAGATGGTCCTGGTTTTTAAGTGTTTCAAAAAATTCAGCGAAGACTTTGCAAACACGTTCAAGCAAATGCAAATTTGTTCCATTTATTAATTTGAAATTGATTTTAAAAAGTAATTTATAGCTCTGATTTTGGTTACTTTTGAGCACCTACAGTGAAGGTGGAAAACATTGTGTTTAAGCGTAGCCTATCGAACATAACATTGTTAATTGTTATCGCATTCGCACACAGCACGGCCAAATGTTAAACTAGAAATAATACAGCAAACATATTCAGGCAAATTATGTGCTGAACAACGCAAAGTTAAGGTCTGCAAAGTCATCAATTGCACTCACCCCCCTCCCAATTACTTTGCTCAATTTGCAATCAAATAGTTCATTTGCTTAATTAGGCTAACAATTTAAATTGTTAGATAGTCTGATTTATTTAGATATCATTTTTGTTTGTCACATTTTGAAATTTAAATAACCATGAAACATGACAGGTTTGCTTGAAAGTGTTTGCTAGATTATTTCTAATTTGCTGCATGCTGCATGAGAATGCGTTAACAATTTACTTGTCACGTTTGATACGCTTTAACAAAATGTTTTCCACTTCACATAGCCTATATTTTTAAGCACTTTAAAGCAGGGCCATCATAAAATAATACAATTTTTTAAGAAATATCTTCAATAATACATACAAAATTCTCGATGATAGGTGGAATTCAGAGGTCTGCTATTTATTCAGATTATTGACATTCTTTCAATCTAACACGGCAACCTGGTTAGGTCTCTCTGCTTCTCATTATCTCTTCTTAATAATTATTGGCCACATTTTGGTTTTGATTAGCCAGTTAGCTGAATAAATGGCTTGATTGCAGGTTAGGCAAAGTACACGGGAATGGATTTAAGGAAAGGTAATTATGACTAGGCGATGGAGGCTGTCCAACCTAGTTGGTAATTAGCGGACTTCAAATGACAGTTTTCTTCCCAGAAGCATTTCAAATGACCGCATTAGGAATGTTTCATAGCAAAGGTAATAAGCAAGCTCCTCTGTCTGCCTCATAATGGCAGTTACTTTAATTGCACTTAAAATAATCGCGATTCAGTGAATCGCGCAGCCTTAATGTGTACATTTGAACGCCCAAATGAGAAAAAAGTACATGTTAATTGTTCTTCTCCATTGCCAACTCAGTATTTTTTTTCTCTTTGGGTTTCCAATGCTTTTTCCCCACAGGCATTTAATTTTCTGCCAAAATTAAAGTCAATGGTTAACCTAAACTGAACAACCTTCCAATAGGAAAATTCACTTTTCACGCAATTCATCTGATTAAAATTCAGCATGTTGAAACATATATATTCAATAAAAACAATCAAATCAATCTTGATAAATGTACTATTCCTGTGATGTCATTGTGTACCACCTGACATTAATCAAAATTGTAACCAACAGTGTTGATTAGATATGTCTGCAAATGATCCTTTCCTCTCCGATCTTTTCACATTTTAAAATTTACTGCAGTTTAGAATGCCATCTACAGTTCACATAAATCAAATTGACTCTCCTCCTTTTGAAAATTCTGATTAACAATTTGTTTTACTCTGATATATTTCATATTGCAAAATGCGTTCCTTTCAAGAGTTGGTTTTAATAGGCTTACATTTTGTTTGATTAGTTGACTTACAACTGCTCTGATATTTTATTCACCAGATTGCTGCCTAATTTTTAGCAAAAAGCTATTTTGTCTACATCTGGCTGTGGACTTCACACTTTCAGACCAGTAGAAAAACTTTTTCAGGGATAAAGTACAGAACCAGTCATGTGAAATGTACTCTCTTATTAAATGGTATTTAATACATTATGTTTCAACTATGTAGAGCTTACAACAGTTTATGCATTGCTACTGCTTACCCACCCTCATTCACAGCAATGTTTGGGACAAATGGATTCTGTATTTTCTGATTACTTGTGTATTCAGTTGCTTCCATTTCTGCCAGTTCTTGAAGGTCATTTTCATGTCATTGGACATGACTTCTTGTAACCAACTAACTCTTGCATTCATGTTTTTTAAATGGTGTTTTTCCTGTTTAATTGTGATTTATGAGAGAGCAGATAAACACCTTTTATTGTAAAAACATAAAAAAAATGTGTCTTAACGTTTTATCTTTTCAAGGTCATACATTTCTGTCTCACTCAGATAAGAATCTTGTGAGACAGTGGATGAGATCATAAATCATTAATAATTGTCAAATCCTTGCAGCTCGCTATTGTGTGCCACAAGGCTACTGCAAATGGACCAGAAAAGTTGAGCTCTCTCCATCAGCCTGCATGAAGGACACTAGTGTGTACCTTTGAATGTCAAATCACTCAAACCGGTGTTTCAACTCAAAAATACTACTGCCCTTCCCATTATCAGAAAATGACAACACCTTGCACTCGAAAGGTAACTTTCCATTCAGCATACTGTTGGCCACTGGCTGTCCCTCAGTGCCTAGCAGTTACTGTGCATGGCCATATCTCTCCTTTGTTCGTTGGAATGATCATCCCCGATAAGCCAGGAAAGCAGATTCACCGCCTCTTTAATAGTCATGTACGCAAACCCATTATTTCAGATTATGAGTGTGGATATGGGCTTCAAAATGCAAATTCAAATGGGGGCATCTGGAAATTTCAAAGAAGGGAAACAAACAAAAATTTTTTTTGTGAAAACTGGCAGTGTCCCCGAATGCCTGAATGCATACCCTACCATTTTGCAATCACAAGAAGAAAAGCCAAAGGGAAAGACAGAGAAGAACCAAGTTATCAGCAGCAGGGGACCAAACCAATGTTCCTCCTCAAAATACACCGTCAACATGTCATTATCAGACAACACTGGATCCACAAACTGAAATGATTACAGCCTATGAGTCACTTTGTTGCTCAGTGTGTGATAACTACATGATTCACAGTCAGAAGCCGAACATGAATAAGCAGACATCAGGAGGTACGACAACATTTCCATAGATGAAAAGGTTTGCCACATTCTCCACAGTTTTCTTAACTGTTTTTTTTAAAGAAAACTGATGGACCTTGAAATGTAACAGGACAAAATAATACACTGTGAAACATAAAAATGCATGAAAAAATATCTTTGAGAAAAAAATTTCAAAAGAAAAAATACCAAAAGAAAGTGTATGCAGGGGGTGGGAGAGGGCAGGTGTATTTGGTGCGAGTGGTGCAATGAGGCAGGGCTGAGGATTACAAGCAAAGATAAATGCTGTCCCAGTCATCGCTGGCAGGAGCTGTGCACGTGCAAGCAAAGCCTGTCAAACGCTTTCTCTCTGCTGTGTCACATAATGAGCATTTTAAATCTGGGGGGAAGCACAGTTAACATTGCATCGGGAAAGCTCGGTCCTAAGATCAAGCTCACCGAAAAAGCACATCAAATTACCGTTTTGTTGTCTGTCGAATATCAAGGGATACATACTCTTTTTTTTTTTTTGTTACGCTCATGTTTTTGTCGTTCTGTGTGCAATTTTAGATATAGATTGGGGCATTATTGCAGTGTTTATTCCTCACTGTCTGAGTTGGGACCTCTCCATAGGTATTAAGCCAATACATAATTTATTAGATTTCACATAATCTGCAATCAAATTCCACTGTGAGCAAAAGCACAAAGTGACTGCATCAGCTCTCAGCACCAAAGCTCGAAAGTCACATCCTTAATATAACAAACTGCACGTTTTTATAAAGTCAGCCAATTTTGCATCGCGTTTACTATTGGCTTACCCAATTTTGTGCACAATGAGCAAAATCTCCAATTTTGCTCACGTGGAGGGTACAGGATGCTCTCAACCGAGATGAGCCCCCATCAAGGTTCTGAAGAGAAAGGATATTATTAGACTGATTTCATTTTGAAGCTAAATGTTGACAAACCTGCTAGTTCTCAATCTCATGACTCTAATATTCAGCATGTAAGAGTGTGGAGGACAGAATTACACTTTAATGACAGTGCAGGGCTGGCATCCCCCTCGCGCCCCACAACTGCTAAGCCCCACACTGTTGCCAGTGCCTCTTTGCACCGAAGGCTGTTGTACACGGTCATGAGTCTGCATAGGGTTTGTGCAAGGTGTGATTGGGTGCCTTCGATTAGGCGACCCGGATTACGTTCATCTTATGTATGATGCAGAAATGATATACAATTTATAAAGCCTGCCCTAATTGCGTGATCTGTGAATGCTGCAAGCATAGAAACTTCATCAGTGTCATTGAGCACATGCGATACTTAATAGTGAATAATTACATAGTGGAAGTAAAGGAGATGATAAATATGTCGTTTTGCTGTCGGTTTGATTCACTTTATCCTGTTTCTCTGTTGTCTGTTAGCCTGTTCTTGCCACTAGCGCAGCAGCACATGAGTTATATGTGAAATGCGGCCTGCATGCGCATACGTATCACTGCTCAGCACACTGTGTGAACTAAACAGAAGTATTACACAGCCTTTATACATAAACATGACCGGACAGGGACGTTCAGTGACATGCATGCATTCTATAAGTAAACGTGCCCAAATACAGAAACATGCATGCACACAAACACACAAGCACGTGCTTATACTCACAGATGCAAAAATTATGTGAGCATCATCAAGCTATAAATCATAAATAAAGAATGTGTTACCAAAAGTGTACAGCGCACTATAAATTTGCATGCACATAGTAATGGAATTGCCCACCCCTGCAGTGAAACATCCATCACCTGGGTATTGCGCTCAATCTGTTCCAGTCAGTCAACATGGGTTTGGGCCACATATGGGAGAAAGAGCAGGATAAGGCTCCTTGTGTGCTGTAGGGAAATTCAAACTGCCAAAACCACTGCTGGAAAATTGCTCTGAGTACGTGTATAAACTTCAATTCCATTTTGTATGCGGGCTCCAATCACCACAGGCTCACCAAATACCATTTTTTGATCTTTCTTGGTAGCCTTACTACAGTATGTTTTGGGTACCCTTAGGGAAGACATTTTCATCATGCTACTTGGGGTGCGCAATATGTATTGTCTACAGTAACATCTTAATTGATGTTTTCACAATATGCTTATTTACATTACCGAGTATTCAGGCGTTAAGCCAGAAAATAATTTCGGCGGGGGTGGATCTCGCACGCAAGGCATGGAAGCTTTGCAATCTATTTATGTTTTGGACCACGAATAGCGGCTTCTTACAGAAAAGCTTGTTCGCAATTTTGATCGTCTGTTGTTTCGTTACAAGTAAAAAGTAAAAATTTTAACATTACGTCCTCGTAGGTTTGAAGGATACCATCAGAGCAATAAGCAGAATGTTTGTGACTGCTGTGCAGTTAAAATTCAAACTTCTGTTCAATTTGCTCATAAAGTAGTTCCACTCGACAGCAGTGGTCCTCAAATCTGGCCCTTGAATCCAAATCTGGCCATTGTTTTCTGTCATCCCAGTTCAGCAATGAACACTTGGTGCAACTGATAGGCGAGGCTTTCAACACACCTGAATCGCAGATAAAAGGAAGTTGGAAAACTTGCAGCACATGGCCTTGAGGATCATGATTTGAGGACCAGTGTTCTATTGTACATTGCCAGTTTTCAATATTAAATCCAGGAGCAATATACATACTTGTATACTTATATTTCATTTTTTGTAAAATTTCTAACATGCCAGTGCATTGTTAAAAAATTGAGTCACTCTTTTAGCAGATGTGGGATATTTTATTGTTGCATCTGGGTCTGCATCTCAACAGAGATAGTGGAGAACAATATGATGACGAATCGGAATTGTTCTGTTTTATGATTTTGTCCGGGCATTTCGGCTCCACATTTGAAATCGGTTCCTTAAAATCAATCCCCAATTCTTGCCCAGTGCTATTATAAAGCACCTTCAACAACTGATTTCCCTCCCCAGTGGCTCACCTTTTCACCTTAATTAGATACAGGTGTATTGCAGGAAAAGGTTGTTATATTTTTCTCAGTGTGTAGCCTTTCTGCCTGAGAAGCTGACATGACATTTAACCGCGAGAAAGAAAGTCTTTGTAATAAGTTAGATGGTATATAGCTGCAGGTTGCTGATGGTAGGTACACTCGCATTGTTTCACTTCGCAGGTCAGGCCATAACTCACATAATAAACTCAGCGGCCGTTTCCTCTCCCCTTTTCTTCATTTCTGCACTGACCACTGAAGTCCTATATATGGACTGTGATGTTCTTGCCCCTCTTTATCTCAGTACTCTATTATATCCAGCCATTATCAAACTGACTTTATCCTAGCCTGGGTCGTTGGGAGGCGGGAGACCATCCAAGCATACAAAGAATGAGAGAACGAGAGGCGAAATACACACTGGTTAGCTAATCCATCGCAGGGACTGTATACAGTTCACAAACATCTGTGGGCACTTTCGAGACTCCAGTTAGCCTGGCATGCATGTCTTTGGAATGACTGCCCAGAGGAAGCCCACTCAAACATGAGAACATTCTCCACAGAGAAAGCCCCAAGGTTAGTTTTGAAGGCACTACTGTACCGCCCCACACCAACACATTCTTTTATTCTCAACACATTCATTTCTTGATCTCAAATGCCCACATCTGAGATCAATATGCAGACTCACAGATTCAATTTGAGACTGTTTAAATCCTTATCACAAAGCTATGATGGAGTCACGACCCTTTTTCAACAATATGGTAAGCTTCTTTTCATCCAATCCTTTCAGCAGTATTCAGTTTGTGTGCGCTTTAAGTGACTTTTTTTAAACATCAGCCTTGTCTTCAGTTTTTACCTCATGATTGAAACACAAATTTCCGATCTGACTGTTGTGGTCCCATTCTGTTGCCGTGCGTTTACACAAAACAGAATAAACCTCAATAAATGTAAAGACATGAAAGAGAACAAAGGGATGAATTACGAGACATAGCCAGATCAGGAGAGGAGATCGAAGGCCCTTATTTAGAGACGGAGACAGAGCCATGGCACAGGTCTGAATCCAGAGACGAAGGTGGAGCCAGAATGGAGGATGTACGTGAACCGAGTGATAAATGCACAATCAGAACCAGGGAAAGTTTCGGAAGTCATGGAAGCTGAGGAAGGAGCAGGCAGCCCTGCTACAGATCATCCCTGCTGACATGTAGCAGAAGGCATTGCCTCTTAAAGACCCAGGGGTTCCGGGGCTCTACTCCGCGAGATGTGCAGAACATTAATGCGTATTGGCAGCTTGCCCCTAAGCCAGCTGTCACTGTGGAATATTTTAAATCTATCGCATGGCCTGACAGCTCAATTTCACAGAGCCGCACACACCACTGCACGGCCCGTCCCACATGTTAAGTGCATGAATAAGAAGAGAGATACAGATTAAACTTCAATGTCTTCATTGGAGGAAGCCTGGAGCTCTCAGAGTCCAACTGAGCGGAAGTCATACTTGCATTATTAATCACTGTTTGTCTTTCTTTGATGTATTGTCTTTAAACAATGTTAAATTAAATATAAAGTGTAAATGTGTAAATGTTACAGTGTATTTAAAAAATAAAAAAAATCAAAGATTTATTGAACAATAGGTCATAGATAACATGCATATGCGTACACACTAAAAAGTACATGTTTACATTTCTGGATTAAAATGAGTAAATAAGTGCCACATAATGTGTGGGTCTCTGGTCATAAACAGCAAATTTAATATTTCACACGTACTTGTCTCACTTGTTAGTTCTGCTTAGAAAAAGAATTGTGTATTTAAGATGATTTATAAAACCTTGAAGAATGTTTTTGTTCTCCAACTGTTCCAGGTCACTTAATCGCAAAGTGCAAATATAGGTACAGAGTCAACATATGTTTAAATATGCTAATTACAGTTTTGAGCTGACAGTAGAACTTCATGGCCCAGATTCACAGACGTAGAACAATTATCAAAAGTGCACATACAGTACCTTAGGCTGTATCCAATAGTTGTAGTTAAATACAGCAAAAAATACAACATGAAGTACTGTTACGGTCTGATACACGAGGGAAACACACTAGGGGAACATGAGCTTGGGAACATGGACGTGGAAACACTAACAGAAACCGGGGGGACAGACTCGGAACAAGACTAAAACATTGAACGAGACTTGGGAACAACAGAACTCTAGAAGCTACTCACAAGACAAGACAGTTGGCACAGCTGGCAGATGGCTAACTCGGGTGGCACAGCTGGCCAGGAGAAGGGTAAGGGAGAACATCAGGAGGGGGACAGACAGGACACAGGGCTCAGGGCAGGCAGGAACGCTGGGGCTATGGCTTGGGCTAAGGTAATGGCTATGGCATGGCTTGGCTTGGCTTGGCATGGCTTGGCATGAGCTTGGGGTTGTAGCTATGGCTTGGACTTGGCTGGTGCTCAGGACAGGCAGGGCGGCTGGAGCTCAGGACAGGCAGGGCGACTGGTGCTCAGGACAGGCAGGGCGGCTGGTGCTCAGGACAGGCAGGGCGGCTGGTGCTCAGGACAGGATGGGCGGCTGGTGCTCAGGACAACACGAGACAGAGGAAGAAGACTGGCACAAGGACACAGCAGACGCTGAAGGAGACAGGGGGCACCAGGGGCTTGAAAGCAGCAGGAAGGGCAGGCTGGACAGGGAAGGAGGCTGAACTTGAGAACACACAGGAAACTGAGGGGACCAGAGGAGAAGTGCACCGGGCAGGGAGAGTGAGAGTGGGAATGTGTGCGCGCGTGCGTGAGTGAGTGAAGTCAGATCTGCATGCGTGCAGAAACTGCTCAGCTAAATAGGGCAGGGGCATACACAGACACAGGTGTTGAAACTGTAATGTGAATATAGGCCACTGGATGGCAGTATTTACCCATTTTTTATTGAGCTCAGACTGGAGTCATGTTTAGACATGTCCTGGACATGTCTGGGGCAAGTCCCCGAAAATAATAAAAAAAAAGAGGTCAAAATGTGGGTGGGGTCTGCAAAAGAGTATATAAGGCAAAGAATTGAGACAGTAAAGTAGTAGGAGAAATTGCAAGAAGAAGGATACATGCGACCAGACCTGTCATTTCTGTTCAAGACCTGTGAAGTTTCTTTTGTGGATTTTTGCCTGTGTTTGAGCATTTTCCTTACCCAGGACATCACCAAGCCACCCCAACAAACAAAGGGACTGTAAATATTTCTGTTTTTTTTTTTTTACTAATCAATCTTGGTCACTTAGTTAGTTGTTATTAGTCTTTGTCTTTGTTTAAAAATTAAATGTGTTTAAGTTTTTAAAACTGTGTCTGTCATCCCTTGGTGTTGCTGTTGTGTTGTAGATTGTAATAACAAATTGGGGCCATAACAAATTGGGGGCTCAAGGTCCGGGATAGACCATTTTGTGAGTCATTTATTAAAAATCTAACATTTCAGATTGTAAAATTGTTTTTGTGAATTTTCCTATATAATTATATTGACAACAGCAATGGATGATTTCTTGGCATCACCAACCGTAGGGGTTTTGAAGTCTTTTAAAAAGACCGAACTGTTGGAAATATGCAGACATTTGGAGCTGACAGAGGTAAAATCAGCCATGCGAAAAGCAAGACTGGCTAGAGAGATAGTTGAATATTACATTGATGAAAATGTGTTTGCACCAGGAGATCTGGAACAGTTTCCAGTGGAAAATCCAAATATAGAAATGGAACTTAAATTAAAAATGCTAGAGATTGAAAGGGAAGAAAAAGAAAAACAAAGAGAATTTGAGAGAGAGAAAGAGGAAAGAGCAGAAAGAGAGAGACAGAGACAGAGAGATTTTGAATTAGAGAAGTTGGATAGAGAAGAAAGACTCCAAATGGAGAAACTAAAAATTAAAATTGAAACTAAAAATAAATTTTGTGCCAGTCAGGAGGTAAAACTGGTGCCTCCATTTTCTGAAAAGGATGTTGACAACTATTTCCAGTGTTTTGAAAAGGTAGCAAAGAGTTGCCAGTGGCCAAAGGAACACTGGCCTGTGATGTTGCAAACTGTCCTCAAGGGTAAAGCTCAACAAGCCTATTCGGCTTTGTCTGCAGATGATTCCTCTGATTATGAAGTTGTCAAAAAGGTTATTTTGAGAGCTTATGAGTTGGTTCCAGAGGCTTACCGACAGAAATTCAGAGGTCTGAAGAAATCTGAAAATCAGACTTATGTGGAATTTGCTAATGAGAAGAAGGTTTGCTTTGAGCGCTGGTGTACTTCTATGGAGGTCAAGGATGATTTCAACTCACTAAAAGAGATGGTGTTAGTTGAAGAATTCAAGAACTGTGTTAAGGATGATGTTAAGACCTACCTTAATGAGAAGCAAGCACTAAATTTGCAATCAGCTGCCAAATTTGCAGATGAATATGTTCTCACACATAAGTCCAAATTTCAGTCTAGCAGTAACAATAGATGGTCCCAATTTCAGAAAAAGGGTTACGGTGATACCCAAGATTCTTCACCCAAAGACAAAGACAAATCTGGTGATGGTGCTCAGAAATCCAGTAACAGGTCTGATCAAAGTGTGAAAGCTGACAGTGACAAAAGTGGTCTAGTTTGCTGTTATTGCAAGAAATCTGGTCATGTTACAACTAACTGTTGGATCCTTAAAGCTAAGAAAGAAAAAGACAAGGATACCAAACCAAATGCCTTTGTGAAAACAAGGTTAGAAACCCCTGTAGTAGATAACCGATCTGCTAAATTACCTGCTTCTTGTGGAGCTAAAAAGCCTGATACAGCTGACTTTGTGAGGGAGGAATTTCTTCCATTTGTGTCAGAGGGATTTGTGGCTCTGAATGAGCATACTACTCCTGTCCCCATATATATCCTAAGGGATACCGGAGCTTCTCAGTCACTTTTGTTGATGGACTCCTTGGAGTTACGTGATGAGACCGCTTCAGGGGATTTCATACTTGTACAAGGTATTGAAGGGAGGACTGTATCTGTACCCCTGCGCTCTATATTCTTGAAGTCAGATTTAGTTACAGGACAGGTAAAGGTGGGACTTATGTCAAGTCTACCTATAAAGGGTATTTCTCTGTTGCTAGGCAATGACCTGGCTGGGGGCAAAGTAGTTCCCCCTGTACATCTTACTTCACAGCCAAGCACTGAAGATGGGGATGAGGACCCATCTCTGTATCCTTCTTGCGCAGTGACTCGTGCTATGGCCAAGAAGGCTAAAGAAGAAGATGATGTGGTGCCGTCCAGCACATTGAATAGTCAGGACTCAGGTGGTTTGCCTCATGACTCTGATTGGCCTACAATGGTTTCTCCGTTTGAGGACTTATCAGATACTTTTATCAGTTCTCTATTCAGCCAGCCGGATGGGTCTGGTGATTCTGATGTGTCTGGAGACTTGTCTCTGTCCAGAAAGCAGTTGATTGAGGAGCAAACTAATGATCCTGAAATTTGTGTACTAAAGAGGAGAGCCCTTCCTGATAAAGAAATAGACACAGTTCCAGTTGGGTATTATCTCAAGGATGGTGTGCTGATGTGGAAGTGGCGCCCTCCTGATATCCCTGCCAATGCAGATTGGGCAGTGGTCAGGCAAATTGTTGTTCCGAAGGTCTACAGGAATGAGATCTTAACAATGGCTCATAGTTTACCTTTAGGAGGTCATCTTAGTGTTAACAAGACTTTTGATAAGATCATGAAACACTTCTTTTGGCCTGGGCTTCGGAAAGACGTTTCCAACTTTTGCAAAACCTGTCACACTTGTCAGGTAGTTGGAAAACACCAGTTAGACCCACCTGTAGCTCCATTGCAGCCTATCCCAGCATTTGGGGAGCCATTCTCTAAGGTCATTGTTGATTGTGTTAGTCCATTACCCAAGACTAGATCTGGAAATCAGTACTTGTTGACAATCATGTGTGCATCTACCAGATTCCCCGAAGCCATACCTCTACGTAACATCAAGGCAACTGCAATCTCAAAGGCTTTGATAAAGTTCTTCACGTTGTTTGGCCTTCCCAGGGAAATTCAGACCAAGGTAGCAATTTCACTTCAGGATTGTTTCAGCAGGTTGTGTATGAACTAGGTGCAAAGCAGATTCTTTCTAGAGCCTATCATCCAGAAAGTCAGGGTGCCTTAGAGCGGTGTCATTCCACTCTCAAGACAATGATGAAGGCTTATTGTTATCACCATGAGAAAGACTGGGATGAAGGTGTTCATTTGCTGTTGTTTGCAGCTAGAGAAGCAGTGCAGGAGTCTACTGGATTCAGTCCATTTGAGCTAGTGTTTGGTCATGAAGTGAGAGGACCTTTGCTATTATTGAGTGAACAATGGCAAGAGGAAGAGCCGCACATCAGTCTATTAGACTATGTTAGCAAGTTCAAGGAAAGATTGCGTGCAGCTTGTGACCTAGCCAAAGAGAACTTGAAATCAAGTCAGGGAAAAATGAAAACTTGGTATGATCATAAGGCTAGAAGCCGTGAGTTTAAACCAGGAGACAAGGTCCTTGTGTTGTTTCCCTTGCAGTCCAATCCATTGCAGGCTAGATTTCATGGTCCTTATGAAATTCTGACAAAACTCAATGATCTCAATTACATTGTGAAGACTCCAGATAGGAGAAAACCAAAACAATTGTGTCACATTAACATGCTGAGGCCTTATCATGACAGAAATGCTAGGGTTGCAGCTGTCACTTTAGATTCTCCTCTGGCCGAGATTTGTGAAGATGAGGGGGAGTTTCAAGATGATGAACCTAGAATTAAAGCTGAAGTTCTTTCATGTAAATTGTCAAATTCTGAAGTGTTGCAAAATCTTGATGTAAAACTCCAGCACTTAGAACCCTCACAGAGAGATCAGTTTGAGAGGTTGATCAAGAAATATGAGGATCTGTTTCCTGATGTTCCAAAGAGAGTTTCTATAGCCTCTCATGATGTAGATGTTGGTGATGCCAAACCAATTAAACAGCATCCGTACCGGATGAATCCTGAAAAGAGAAAGATTGCTGAAAAAGAGGTTGAGTACATGTTAGAACATGATATTATCAGACCCTCCAACTCAGATTGGAGTTCACCCTGTGTGCTAGTTCCAAAACCTGATGGAAGTACTAGATTCTGTACAGATTATCGCAAAGTCAATGCTGTAACTAGAACTGATGTGTTTCCAATACCTAGGATTGATGATTGTATTGATAGAGTAGGGCAAGCAAAGTTTCTGACCAAGATTGATTTATTGAAGGGTTATTGGTGTGTGCCTTTAACTGAGAGGGCCAAGAGCATCTCTGCTTTTGCCACACCATCTGGATTGTACCAGTATGAAGTCCTACCCTTTGGCATGAAAAATGCCCCAGCCACATTCCGAAGGATGATACAGTCTACAATCGCCGGATTGCCACACACGGGTGCATACATTGATGACCTGATCACATGGAGTGACTCCTGGGAAGAACATCTAAAAGATGTAGAGACGTTGTTCCAGCGCCTGACCCAGGCTAACCTGACTGTTAACCTGAGCAAGAGTGACTTTGGTTGTGCTACTGTCACCTATCTTGGCTATGTCATTGGCCAGGGTAAGGTGGCACCCATAAATGCTAAAGTCCAAGCCACCATGGACTTTCCAGTTCCTGACAACAAAAAAGCTTTGCGCCGCTTCTTTGGAATGATCAGGTACTACCGCAAGTTCTGCAAGAACTTTGCTGAGATTGCTCTCTGTCTAACTAACCAACTGAAGAAAGGCGTAAAGTTCACTTGGGATGATGCATGCCAGAGAGCCTTCGATCGCCTAAAGTCTCTGCTGTGTCACTTCCCCATGCTCAAATCTCCTGACTTCAACAAACCGTTCTCCATCGCGGTCGATGCTAGCGGCCAAGCTTGTGGATCTGTGCTCCTACAGAGAAGTGACTCTGATGACATTGAACATCCCGTGGCATACTTCTCCAGGAAGTTCAATCGCCACCAAAGGAACTATTCCACAATAGAGAAGGAACTGTTGGCTCTCGTCCTTTCTTTACAACACTTTGAGGTTTATGTTTGTACTGGGGAAAAGCCAAGGATTGTGTACCCTGACCACAATCCGTTAATGTTTTTGAGTAAGATGAAAAACAAGAATCGGAGATTGTTGAATTGGAGTTTGATTTTACAGGAGTTTGACTTGGAAATTAAGCATGTGAAGGGTACAGACAATGTAATTGCTGATTGCTTATCCCGTGTTTGAATGTGTATATATATATCATGTGTTTGAATATTGTATGATATGTATATATAGACAAGTGTTCACTTAACCATTTTGTATTGAAAAGAAAAATTTTGCCTTTATGAGTCAAAATTTTTCCCTTTTGGAATGGAGGTGTAATGTGAATATAGGCCACTGGATAGCAGTATTTACCTTTTTTTTATTGAGCTCAGACTGGAGCTATGTTTAGACATGTCCTGGACATGTCTGGGGCAAGTCCCCAAAAATAAAAAAAAAGAGGTCTAAATGTGGGTGGGGTCTGCAAAAGAGTATATAAGGCAAAGAATTGAGGCAGTAAAGTAGTAGGAGAAATTGCAAGAAGAAGGATACATGCAACCAGACCTGTCATTTCTGTTCAAGACCTGTGAAGTTTCTTTTGTGGATTTTTGCCTGTGTTTGAGCATTTTCCTTACCCAGGACATCACCAAGCCACCCCAACAAACAAAGGGACTGTAAATATTTCTGTTTTTTTTTTACTAATCAATCTTGGTCAGTTAGTTAGTTGTTATTAGTCTTTGTCTTTGTTTAAAAATTAAATGTGTTTAAGTTTTTAAAACTGTGTCTGTCATCCCTTGCTGTTGCTGTTGTGTTGTAGATTGTAATAACAAATTGGGGCCATAACAAAACTAAATCCAATTAACAAGGGGTGGAACATGAGGGAAACCAATTACTCGAAAACAGATTAACATTAACACACAGACAAGGATCACAAGACAATCCCAAAGATGGGATAAATAAACTGGATAAAAGACTCCTAAGTGTACAGAAAAAGAGCCAGAACAGATTATAAGAATGCAGAGATCCTGCGGGAAAACTTTAGCAAAGACAGTGAACAGTAAGGCGAGGGGCGGAGCTAGAACAGAGCGACTGCTGATAGATAATTAGTCAATTAGTAAGTGCAGCTATACAATCCCGGGTGCTCGTTAGTAGATTAGTATTATATACAAGGTTAGTTTGGTTAGTAATTTTATAAAACAACAAACTGTTAGTAATGTTAGTATGAATAGAAAAGCAAGGGGAAACTAGAAAACGAGAACAGAAGGAAGGATGAAACCCAGAATCCATTAAATCACCCGAAACAGTGTCACGATCACTTAACACAGAAACTGGTACAAACAATGACGTGACCGGGGAGAAGCAAAGACAGTACATGGGTAAAACGTGGACTGGACTACACAGTAGAGGAATGAAATGTGAACACTAAGACATGGACTAAAAACTGACATACCAAAATGATAGAAACCTAAAATTGAATAACCAGACACTCAGACCACGGAACACAACAAGTACTATATAATAAGTACTATCATAAATAAAATATATAGCAAAGACATACCATCTTAACAAATTAACCAGCATGAATATGATGTGGTGAATGACACCTTGAGAAGAAAACAGGTCTTGTAAGATCACACAACAGAAGTCTCTGACATATCACTTGTAATCCACTAACTCTGAGCCACTTCTATTGTTATCACTGGATAGCATGTGCATTACCAATTGTTATCAGCGCCATTGGCACTGGATAGAAAGGCCCAAGTCTACCTACTAATAATGATAGTCTAGTATGTTCACTGGGTTATTATTGTCAGTTGATAGCATTGAGCACTGGTGGCAACACTTGGCAACACCCACAAAACATGCAATATAGGAACACTCCTGTATGGCTGTGTGAGAATGTTTGGTGGTGGTCGGAGGAGCTGTAGGCGCGTACTGGCAGCCACGCTTCCGTCAGTCTGCCCCAGGGCAGCTGTGGCAACAAAAAACATAGTTTACCACCATCAGAGCACGAATGTGTGAGTGAATGAATAATGTATCCATTGTGAAGCGTCTTTGAGTGCCCAGAAAAGCGCTATATAAAATTTAAGCATCATTATTATTATTATTATCATTAAATGGCTAAGTTGAGATTATAAGTAGTAGTAGTAGTAGTAGTAGTAGTAGTATAGTTGTTGTTGTTGTTATTATTAGTAGTTCTAGTCTTAGTAGTATTATTATTGTGGTACTTTATAAGACAAGGTAAATTTAATTCAAAGCATATTTTCAGTCATCTTGCCAGGACCTTGAGGCAGAAAAGAGATCTACTGTCCTACTGATCAACGCTACTGACTGATGAACGAGCCACGCAATTAAATCCTACTGTCCCATTTCTATGATGCTGATAATAGATGATGACACTCATTGAATTGAGTGATAACAGTTGACGCAGGTGTTCCCCCTTACTCTCTGCACTACACTAGATCCCCCGTTCGTAAGACGTACTAACTCTTCCCACCTTGTCACTCTCCATGTTTAGGCACTCTCAACCATAGGCTTTATTGTCACTGTGATGTTCCAAAAGCCTAGATGCCCTGGTCATTAGCTGCACGCTCCTCAGTACGCCGGGAGGAATTATTCATCCTACAACACAGCACATAAAATTCCCATTCACCACCGCAGAACAGATGGTGATAAAGAGGAAATTGCACATTATTGCGACTCTGCCCAGAACCAATGGAGCTATAGATAGCACGAAAGTATGCATCACGGCACCAAATCAAAAAGGATTTCCATTGATTAACTGGAAGCATTGCCACTTTGTGATTGTGTGGTGTATCTCCATTGTGTCAGATGCTGAACACTATCCTGCTGGCCATGTGTCTTATGCACACATACACATAACATTATACTCTTCTGTATTTCCGAGAAGATAAATAGATGATTTCCGATAAAATGGAGTCCTTGGAGACAGTTGAATCATTGGCTAAATAAGACCATTAATATCACGGATGATTATTATTTGTGGCATCTCCAGGAAATAAACAGGTCTGATGATGTCACTGATCTTCCAGGCATGACAAGATCCTGATATTTTCCACTTATCCATATAAAAATGCGGCGGTAATTAGGGTCAGGGTGCCAGGTTAGTGCTCTTAGAACTAATCTGACGCTGCTTGCAACAGCCAATGACACTTCATGGCAATTAAGAGTTGTCTATTGAACAGACGCGCCATTGCACAATGTCAAGCAATACCAAACATTCTCACCAACGGAAACTAATAATTCAAGACAGAAGTTGTTATCAAGTTCATCAAAGTTATTCAGAAAAGATCTCGCTTCTGTAAATGAGTGAAAAAGAATGTAGCACTCAGTAGCAGTTGACGTTAATTGGGTGTCAGATGTCAAATTGTCTGTGTTAGACTCAAAAAATTATAGCAAACAGAAAAAAGAGGAGTGAAAAAGAAAGCTTTAACTGCCACTGAGAAGCATACAGAGGTCGGGAGGATCATGTGACCACAGCTTAATACAGGAGGAAGAGGCCATTCGTCAACACATACGGTTTGCCATATTTACCCCCCTTTGCGGCGATATAGATGCTGGCATCCGTAAATTCTCAAATTTATTTCCAAAATAATGGTAAATATCTGGAGGATGTTATATATTACTGCGATATAACAGCATTGGGTCTGTGTAAACAAAATACGTTTCATTCTAGAGTTTGCTGCCATGTGCGAATGTCAGTCAGCAACATTATGCTTTAAGATCAAGATAGTATAGAAAATAGTTTTGTAACAATGAATCTTACGAGGCACACTATATGAAATAATTTCAAAACAATTCTCATATTTAAAGATTAATAGCAAATCCATTACATTAATTTTGGGAATGGCTGTGATATTCCAGCCTTAAGACATAGAGTATCGGGTTTTGTATTTTACAAGATATTACAGCATTGCTAATTGGTTCTATCATAAGCAAATAATAAAATGGGGCAGTGATGATATGAAATTGATAAGCTTGCTTATGAGTGACTTGCTGTATGTTTCTGAATCAGAAGCACTTTAACGAGACCGTCTTAGGAGTAAAACTAAGCTTATTATAAACAGCTTGTTGTATGTATGAGATCATGTAGCTGTGTTCGTCTCATGAAATGAGCATGCCTAATTGAACATATGCTGAATAACTTTGATCTCAATCTTTTTAGGAAAGGTAATTATTTCTGGGCAATTTTTGTAATTACAGGAGAATATTCCCCTCTTAAGCACACAGTACACTATAGTTATTGTTTTTTTTTTACTTTTGTTTTTACTCGCCTTTATCAAGAGTTCCAGGTAAAGGGCAAACTGTCCAAGTTATATTTTCAATATTTCTCCAGCTTACAGTGTTAAATTTCTGCAAACAAATTTTTATTACTTTGAAATGATTGAACCTTGTTAATTATTGGTCTCTCCTGGTCAAGTGGCTGCACATTTTACATCAATTCACTGGAATAAAAGTTAAATTTCATATCAGTCTACTCTTGTACTGAGCAACAGCAGTAAAAGGACTTCCATGTTCATATCCTACTGCAACTGACAGCACTTGACTGAAAGTTCCAAATCTCTGGAAACAGTAAAACGAGACGTTTGCAAACTTGGGGAAAAGGCTTAGCCTTATATCAAAACACTACAAAGCTGTGAAGTCCATATTGTCTTACACTTCAGAGGTATACAACTCACTTCAGAAGCTTTTCTGATGTTCGTAAAAGCTTCACGCCTCAGCTATGATCCACGAATGAACTCCCGTCATTGTGTGAACCAGTTCTGAGAGATAAACAGATGCCGTTATCCTGTAAAACAACACAACAGGACTCCTAAAATCAAAATAGAGAAAACAAGCCTGTACAACTGAAATAAGTTTCATAAATTCAATTAAAAAATTTAATTAAAATGGCGTAGCAGAGTGATCAAGGGTTGTCTTCAGTCACACTTGAAATTAGATTGGTAACCAGTCCCGCATATTTTACTCGCACAAGTTTATTATTCCTTTTGGGAAAACGAGTTTCTGCCACTGCATAAACATCATTAAGCACAAGGCACTATGAATCTAGGCCTAAAATTTACCATCTATATTAAATTTTACTGCTTAAAAGCAGACTGATTATAAATTGCATTGTTGTCAACTGAGGAAAACTGGTGAATGTGGCATGTCATTTTTCTGTCTGTCTGAAGGCTTCGGAAGCAGGACTTAAAATTGGAAAACAGATGAAGCAGCAGGCTGCACTTACATACAATTTTCCATAATGAGCAGTGGTTGTGCCATGCCTGTTAATTGGTGTTATCACAGCTCATGGCTCTCAAGTGCTTCCTCTCCAGAGGGGTACCAGGGGATTCACCTGAAAAGAGGCCCCACTACAGTAGGACTGCGTCTATTTCATTAGCTTCACACAGATAGCACTGATGTTCAATATCGTGCACTCTGCTTTTATGGTGCAATGTTTTGGCCCATATTCACCAAGTATTTTAGGGAATCACTGATCTAAGGTCAGATACCAAGAACACCTGTCTTTGTACCCATAGCCTGAAACTCAGGGTAGACCAGTAATCTCACTTTTGGGATGTATCCCACTTTTTATTTTGCTTTGGATCTTACAGCCAACCATCATATACCCTCACTGGCCGCTTCATTAGGTACACTTGTTCAACCTCTCCTTACCGCAAATATCTAATCAGCTAATTTTACGTTCCTTTCCACATCTTAGCATCTTTTGTCTAAAATTTCCACTCCAGCAAAGGGGTACCTGCAAGGTGTACCTGATCTAGTGGCCAGTCAGTGTGTTCGAAATGAATCACCACAAGCAATTGTTCAGAACTGACAGGGCTGATTGGTGGACTGTATCTTTAGTGTTCTGCGTAAATTATCAATGAAAGGTGTTTGGAGAGTTGCCTAAAGAAGATGACGTGTATCGAACTGAAATCCCCATGACCATTTCTGATCAATGCTTTATCTGTTTACCAGCGGTTATGCAGTACATCTCAGCATTTGGAGACTGTCTGCTAGACTGAATGAATATGTCAGATCTGTATTGGATAAAAATGCAAGCTGATTAGAGCAATCTGGATTTTCAACAGCTGATCAAAATGTTTTTAATTTCTATAGCAAAGTGATTTGAATTCAAATAATCACCATGAGTATAGAAATTAGTGTTTCTTCTCGCAGTATGGTACTGAATAAATTCTGTGCACCTCAATTATGACTCTTTTCATTGTTATTGCACTCACTTGAAGGACTGTGGCGAATTCCTGATTATTCTTTGCTAATTTAGAGAATTAGTGCCACTATCTCTCTTTTTTTGTCATTGGTTGGTTTATTTATATATTCTTTTCACCTTGGGACGCTAAATCCAAGCACTAAAACATTATAAGTGCTCACAGTCTGAGACACGTTTCTGTAACAAACAAATTCAATGACTCACACTTTTTGACAGAGCATGGTTTCTTGCACTTGCGGGAAATAAACTGTGGGGGTGGAATCGGTGGATATACCGTTGGTTAGGATGAGAGAAAATTAAATACTGCTCAAGTTCAGGGCATAACTCTCCTGAAAGACCAGGCATGGAGACTCTGTATTGCAGCACACAGGCAGTAAATCACCACGATACGGTTCTATTCCCCAGCCTTGACTTAGCCAGCGAGTTTCCCCCACCAGCTACCTCCTACATGCACATAAACACACAGACAAACGAAAGAGCACTGGCACACAGTCTAATAAACACACACACACACACACACACACACACACGCATATACACAGGCAATCAATACTGGGACAGAGTGCTACTGCAACACCCTAGCACATATATTCTGTAGAACCCTCACAAAGCCTATGCGCCTAATATATCAGAAGCATTTTAGTTTAGAGGTTTTTTTCTACCTTTAGCTGTTCATAAACATTACTCAAATACGTTCTGTGATTTTCAAAAGCCGGATGGCAGTCCATGAAGAACATTTCCCTGACAGCAGATGGGAGCCTTTGCATTGTTCAGTAGCCATAAATATGTTTACAGTTAAAAAATAAATAACATCTAACGATTTGTGACTTAGCGAGCGTCATCATATTGTGTCCTCCTCTATCCAACTCTAACTGACTTAAACAGGGATATTTATTCTTATTTTCGATATGTTTCTGCGTTATTTGAGGTGAAAGGAAGAAAAATACGTGAAAACTGCTGAAGAGACTGGATGTGTTCATAGAGTGAGGGCTATAGGCTCGTTGCAAGGGGATGGCCCTGTGTGATGTGATGGTTCTGTATGAAGTGGCCTTGAGTGTGTGAAGACAATGCTGAATGCATCAGTCTACGGAAACATAAAAGTGTAAGAAATCTGAGAGTGCTTCAGCCGCTGCTCTCCCCCTTTTAAAGATGAGCGATGGAACGCCTGAAAAGCTGAGAGAAAGATACAGAGAGAGAGTAAGAGAGAGAGAGGAGGAGGGAGGAGAGATGGCGGAACATGAAGCTGAATACCACTTCCCTTGTGCTTTACGTTCTCACAGTCTGTGCGCTCCGTCGGCGAGTCCCCCTTGGGGAAGGGGTGTGGGGGCTGTGTGGGGGGAGCAGCGTTGGTTCCCCCATCGTCTAATGTATCACATCAAATTTAGCCCCACTAATGCAAGTTCAGCAGAAAGCATTGATCCAAAAGCCGTTCCCGATCTTTTTCATTGTCGCTGGCATGGAGAAAAAGGAGCAATTCTGAGAAACAAATGAAAATCGCTGTACAAGCCTGACATGTTAACATGTGGCTCAGCATGACAGAGGGGAAGAGGATGAGAAATGTGCAAATAATTCCTTGCAAGAGGGGGTGTAAATCATTTGCGAATGTGTGATGAGTTCTTCTTGTAATTTTTGGCTGCCAGCAGATGCTTTCATGGATATTCACTCTTTTTAGGGTCCCTTAATCATTTGCCTTATGTTTCATCCTGAAGGGGAACTGAAAATGATGGTTTTTCCCAACTCAGTAGTGCGGAATCCATGTATCACAGCACACTTGTTTGTGTCAAGATCACTGAATATGCTTTTAAATTGCACAGGTACCATTACAGGCAATGTTCAAAGAACATACTGATCCGTCTGCTGTCTATGCATTGCTACAGCTTGCTTCATGAGAAATTACACCCGGATTTGAGTAATAAAACTGTCACAATCATATTTTATTGTCGTTAGGGAATTATTCTACATTTTATGGATGGAAGTGACTGAAGTAAGGCTGCAGATATAGAGACAGTCAAGGGGGGCATAACTGAGAGATTCACCGAGTCACAAGCCATTTCATCTCCAGTTTTGTGCAAGGGAGGTGTTTTCATCGAAGCTTTTATAATGAAACAGAAAATATAGCACACAAACAGCATTCACACACACACACACACACACACACACACACACACAAACTTTAGATAATAAACTGTATATACTACTGTGCAAAAGTTAGAGGTCACAAGTGATTATTACTTGGCGAATCATCGATTTCACCAAGTGCGTTTCTTTGGTCCGTTAGAATATTTGTTTGTTTGCTTGCTCATTTGGTTGTCTCTAAATCTCACACTTAATAGTGTTTTTACTTCACTTTTTCCCATCATGTCATACCATCAGACTGAGCTATGCCCTGGCGAGAGGCTTGTAATTTTGGATATTGTGAGGTCAAAGTCAACGTAATCCAAAAAGCAAAAAAAAAAAAAAATTTTTGGGTGATAACTTTTTTATTAATTATGACAGACTTAACACAACGCCATTTTTTTCTCTAAGTGTGGCAATCCAAATGTTTGTGATCCAAAGATATAATCACAGTCACCCAGTGAAGGTTTCTAGGCATGGCCTCCGGTGATATCATGTGATAACTCCTGAATGCAGGGTCCAATCATCACCAAACTTGAGATCCCTCAGGCTATTAGAGTCAAACCTACCATATTTGGTGCCAAGCATTCATAGGTTGTGCTATGGCAAACAAATGATTATAACTCGTAAACCGATTGTCCATGGCACTTATTATACTTTGTATGTAAGAATAAGATGATCGGTCAAACTGGTTGTCTTCCATTAGCCAATCAAATTTCAGAACTGTTTGTACTAACTTTAATTATCAAGTATCATCGTAAAACTTTATATCCCTGTTAAGGATGTGTATGTACAAATCACTCTCACTGGCCTGATGGTGACGCTACAGAGTGCCAAAATACATCGGGGTCAGAGTGCCAGGTTATTGTTCAAATATGCGTCTCTAAATGCAATTCAACTGTTTGGGCTAGATTCAAGATTCTTCCCCCTGACTATCTGTCTCCAGCGTAAAAATGGCCTGCTGGCTTGAAGGCCTTGTGTCCCCTGTCGCAGAAGTGACCAGAAACATGCGGCAAAAACTGTTTTGATGGCTGAAAATAATTTGGTGTACTGTACCACTAATAATGTGAAGTACAATGACACTGTAGCTCATTGGTCATTGGTTGAACAGAGAGATGGATGAGGGATGGATCATTGTGATATGAGCTAAATATAACCATGGGTTATGAGAGAGATTACAATTTTCATGACTTGTGGATGATGGACGCATCGCCAAGGCATAGTTTTGTGCCCATTGCTGAGATCAACCTAACAAGCCAATAAGAATGCCATATGAATTTGGTGAGCCTCCATCAAAGCTGTCAAGAGTTATTGCGAGTACAGTGTTCCTCGCATCTTTTTGCTCAGTGACCTTGAAAAGTAGGTGAAGGTCACTCATCATTGAACTAGAGCAAGGCCTTCACGAGAGGCATATGTGGTGTGAATTTGGTGATCCTCCGTCAAAGCTGTCAAAAGTTATTGCGAGTACAGTGTTCTTCACATGTTTTTGCTCAGTGACCTTGAAAACTAGGTCAAGGTCAATCATCATTGAACTTGAGCAAGGCCTTCATGAGAGGCATATGTGGTGTGAATTTGGTGATCCTCCATCAAAGCTGTCAAAAGTTATTGCGAGTACACTCTTCCCGGACGGACAGACGCACGGACGGACGCACGGACGAACAGCATTTCTATGCCCCCCGTTCCGCGGGGCGACGGGGGACAAAAAAGTATCAAAGACCGAAATGACTTGCCATTTTGGATATTCCGTCATTTTGAATTTTTTGCTATACCTTTAAATATGGTCACGTCCAAGGTTGTTAGCTAGTTTACAACATTGTAAAAGACTAATGATTCTGCCTACTGGGATAATAACCTGTTAAAATGATAAGTAATGAATGAGGCCACGGTGATTCCATTCACCACAACGTCAGCAAAACTGACAGATTTACACACTTGGCATTCACAGGCTACATGGTGACAAAATGACCCATCTTTCTTTTATAGTTTTCTTGGTTCCTGTGCATCCTCATACCTGTACCCAAGCAATCAGAGCAATGCAGGCCTGACAAACCCTGGTCGCAAGGCAGGCGATGGTCGGTGGACAGCAGCCAGGAATGCGCATACCAGACAGGACAAGGTCGATGGAGGAGGCCAAAATCAGAACCGATCGATCAAGTAGAAGGGAGCGGGAGATAGGAATAGTTTGAGTAGAGGAGACGCAGAGCGCTGACAAACACAGGGCTCAAGAGACGAGAGACGCATAAACAGGAATGAGGAGCACCGGAACAAGGGAGCAGGCGCAGCGGAAAAATTCTGGGAAGCCAGGACAAGCAGAGATTGAGATTCCACGCCCGCGCTGGACAATCTGGCAGAGAACAGAGTGTTATGGAAGAACCTAGCAAGTCTAATTTTGGTCAAAACTAACCATTTTTGTACTTATTAGGCTTCGTCTCATCATATACTGTAAGATACATGAAAAATAATCATTGATGTCTTATGTTTTCCTGTGACGAAACCAAGCAAGTCATCTGTATTTAATCGGTTATGAAGTAAAAATCAAGCGAGTTGATCTTCCTTGGTTGTTCCACATAAAATTTTCTATTTTTTAATGATAAAACCTGGTCCGTAAATTAGCCAGCTATGACGTAGCATACCTATATTCATCTGATCTGTGAGGTAAGTCCCCATGCAGAGCACTGGATGAGCAGGACATTCATGATCAGAATTCGTAATTCACGCAATTCACGTGCTAATAACGACTGAAAAATGGCTTGAAGAGGGAAGCAGATGGTGGAGTTGTCACTGAAAAACGGTCAAATGCCACTGCAGCTGCATAATTGTTAGGTTTAGGCAGTTAGGTAGTAGGTCCATCATTTTGAGATTTGACATTTTATATTTTCATATGGAAAAATTTCTTAAGTCATATTGCCAGGGATACTAATAAAAAAAAAATTATTATTATGTAATGAACAAATAACTACAATGTTAATTTCATTATCGGACAAGAGCGTAAGCCCAGAGGGATACCGTTTTCTGTCTTTTTCTCAGAATAAGCTTTTTGTTTCTTGCTAGGTTTTTCCATAACACTGCAGAAGAGGGACAGGTTCATCTGCCCTGGGTATAACAAAGAAACAATGAGAATGAGGTGAGGAAAATATCGAACATGTATAACAATAACAAAGACAACTGACAATGAAAGAACCAACTGAAGAAAGCGATGTGGGACAATAGACATAAATGGAAATAAAATACAAAATTCAAATAATTCCAAGGAGACACTGGACGTGACGAAAATTTATACATTGTCGGGGCCAGAATCTTCTCAGTAGCAGATGAACCCTATAAAGCCTTTGACTATGCAGTTCCAGATGCAAAATAAGACAATTGAGGCTATTATGATTGAACTATACCATATAAGCTTTAGCGAAAATGTTCATGTGTAGCTGGTGAGCATTATTCTTGTCACACAATTGAACTAGCTTTATTTCACACAATGGACATTAACTGAAATGTATCATGTTTAATAAACGTTGTAGTTTTTAAACACTCTGTTGAAAAAATCAGCCAACAACAGAATTGTTCTGAGTGTTTTTGTGTTTGACTATCCAAGGTGAGAAGATCGATGCTTTTGCAAAGCAATGTTGGTTCGGTGCTGAAAATTATTTTGGTGCATAGCTGGTAACAAACAGAGGGTTAAATGACTATGAAAATTATATTCTTCTGTTATTCTGATATTCATGGTTATGAGACTACAACATGGAATGGAAGCTTGGCCACTGAGAGATAATAATGATGATAAAATTGGCAAGCGTCATCACTTACTTTGGCAAAGTATTTTGGTCTTATGGAGAATATCACAACATTGTTCATTCATTCTAAAAACATATTAACTTGTATAATACTGAATTCTAAGTTCTGGATTAAAAATCATCGGTGTGTATTAAGTGGCAGGACTGTAACTGTAATATGCTGACATGGATGATATGTGCAAATGTTACATCATATTTATAACAACATTATGCTGACTTTTGAGTACATTGTTCAAATGTCACCAAATGTCTGTGTGTCTGGGTGGCGTGTGTGAGTGTGTGTGGGTTTTTTTTTTTTGTTTTTTTTTTTCAATAATTCTGTGAGAACAAAGATTCAGAAAGTTCATTGAATGCTACATAACTATGTAGGCCAGTCTCTGTCATAAAATATGTGTTTTACCCTAGGCTCAACAGTAGTTCCCCTGGGCCTAAAATCCAGACTGTGGAAAACCATTAAGGCCAGACTGTTAGCCTTTATGATAGCATCAAATATCAGGTTATTGATCTTCTGACATAATGGCACTCCTCCTAAGTATACTCATGGCAAACCCAACACAAAGGATGTGCAATGAGTGTGAGATCGAAATTTGTGACCTTCACTAACCACAAGGTAGAATTAGCTGAAAGTGTGAGAGGTGTGGATAGCTCAAGTCACTATCTGATATTTCATTGTAATTGCAAGTGACAAACGTTGGTGAATTTGTGGTATGTAGGGGTTTTTCTGGGGCTTTATTTGGGGATCGCAAGAAGACAGACAATACTTTGGAACTGCTACATACTACTTTGGCAGGCTACTTAGTGCTCAGCAGAAGATAGCATGCGTTAGTCACAATTTATTTGACTTTTTGATTAACACTGCTGCCCGTCTCTCTCATGGATATGAAAGGCATGCTACTCAATGTATAGCATAAGTACTAATGTTGCTGAATTCACAGCAAGAAGACATGCGGAACCAAGACAATCATGAATTCAATACACAAGACAAAATAGATGTTGACAAGCGTTAGTACAATAATGCAACATTCTGGCTCCAAATTTGCGAAGGCAGAGTTGCTTAAAAAACTGCAACGCACTGGAAAAGTGCAAATTACTCATCATCTAATGGCTACATCGAGCACGTAAAAGCACTTTGTCACAAAGCAGACTTCATTGCAACTTAGCGTCATAAATATCTAAATGAGTTCAGTGTATTTCAGTCGTTATCAGATTTGAATCCTATGGAGAACCGTTGGGATATGAGGCAGAAGACTGGATGCACAGAAAAAGTGTACAACCAACAAATCTGCTAAAATTCTGTAATGAAATCATGTTAACGTGGATTAGAATGTGAAAAGAATGTTTCTGACATCTTGTGGGAGGAACCCACATCATGAAGGATCAAACCTGCTCTGTGGGTAAAATGTGGCCCTGCCCAGTATTAGTTTGGTGTTCTTGATATATTGCTCAGTGAGTGCATTTCAGGGCTTGACACAATACATTTGGGACTTATTACCTCAAAAAAAAAAAAGACCTTAACAATGTTCATGCAGGATTGTATGTTATGTGTATATCCGTCTGTTTGCCTAATCTTGTTTGAGGTGTTATAATTGTGTTAATTGCAGTTATTCTCTTTGTCTCCTGATGAATTCACAGCATATGGAAATGTCACACGTTCACAGAACAAAGACAGTGAGCACACAGAAGATCTTATGGTAGCTGGCAGAAAAGATAAGGGGGTTGGAAGAAGACAAGCTTTGTGGATTCATGTTACAAAATGCACCTTCAATTCCATAAAAACTGGAACAGTATGGTTATAAAAACAGAAATGAGCGATTTGTAATTGACGTTTTTACCAATATTTAGTGTGGAACAGCACAAATAAAAAGTTACTCCTCATCAACTGTATAAATTTTTTATGAAAATTTGCTAATTCTAATTTTGATGCCTGCAATATGTTTCAAAGCAATTGCAACAGGGGAATGGAAAGATGGAAAAAGTTGCAAAAACCAAAAAAAAATCAGTGGATTAATTATCTTCTAATATTAGTCGCCTATGACATATTGTGACAATGTTACCAGTTGAGACATGCAAATAAATAAAATTAATAGTTGAAATAAAGTGATTGCTTGTCTTTGTGGTTCACAGTGCGTATACTCTGCATGGTCTGAAGTATGTGAACACTTCCTGATCCAGTAACTCATTCCAAAATCATAGGAGGCCTGACCATAGACTGTATAAAAAGAAGGAAGCAGCACCGCCTGAAAACTGAGGCCAATGTGGAAATCTCTAAAATTTGCATTCTATTTAATGGCCAGCAGATGGCAAAGTCGGTGGTTGCAGAAAGAAGTTCGATCCTACCGAAGTCCATTACCCTACTTTCCCACATGATTTATCATTTTAATTATGATTTTTCACATTATTTTATGGTATCTATTGGAAGTTTGAAGTCTCCTCATAATGTTCATATTTGTAAATTATGGTCCCAAATAGACTAGGATAAAAGATAACGCCAGAATATGCTCTAGGCGTGGCTATCCTCTGGTCTTGTCTGATATGGTCAGATCCACCCGTAGATCCACCCCTCGCTCCTCTCTGGATATTCAATTCATGCTCTCATCCGATAGGAATCACATCCGGTTTCAAAATGATAAAATGGCGCTATTCAAATTGCCAAAATCAAGGCTTCCTAAATGGTATGCTGAAACCAATGGGTGATGTCACGGTTGCTTTGTCCATCTTTTTATACAGTCTATGGGCCTGAGAGGCCTGGTTTGAATTAGCCCCAGACCGAGGAGTGTCTGGTCTTCATATGTTTATACTTGAAATTTACAATGGCCATCGACCAGATAATGCTGTCCAAACTGCAACTGGCTGTGAAAATCATAGAGGTAAAGCTTTTGGGCAACTAGATGGGTTTTTTTTTTTTTTTGGCTTTTTGCACTACATTTACATTATATTACATTGCTTTGAAGTGAAATAAAATGAGTGAGGCTGCTGAGATGTAGATAAGATAATTGAAACACCCACAGAATCCACAACCTCAATTCCACATGAACTAAGACAGTGTACAATATGTCAATGAAAACAGAGCCCACATTTAGCTTGCTGCATTTAGTTGAAAACAGCACAAAAAAACGGATTTCCTATATCAGGCAAGAATGGGAACAAATGTAAGGAGGTTGCAGTCTGTGTAGCTCAGGTGCTCAGACTTGTATCAAACTCAGAATTAACCCAAATGCAACCATAGTGATTGAATTTCCTTTTGATAAAAGGCCGATTAAAGAATAAAAAATTTTCATGGGCTTTTTACCATGCCACTACCTCCTTTTCCCCATTATCTCAATTATGATAAAAGGAGCTCTGAAGTGGCTTTTCTTCACATATGAACGCTGACTGCTGCTTCTGTTACCATTCATCAGCTGCCATCACTAGATTTCATTTGGCACTTTTTAAATGTTATTTTATTTTAAACTCACAACTCTACCTGATTGGTTACATCATGACTGAATTTACAGATCAAACCTGTAAATGCATCACATTTGGTTGTAAAGAAAGCCATTAAACAAAAATAGTATATTTTGCCATCATACAGTAACTGAGTTAGACCTTGGAAAATCAAACATTTGCAAATGAAGTTTTATTTGATGTGAAGTGTCATGGTTTTTGGAGGCTTTGAGAGCTTTCTTGGTTGCTCTCGTCTGGGATGATATCGGTTTGCCCACTATCGAATTCTTGGGCCAGCTGGCAATAATTGGGGGCGTCGCCCGGATTCTATTTAAGCCCAAGTTCTGCCTCACTGCTCTCGCTAGAGCGTCAGTGTTATGTTGGCACTTTCGCCGCTAAAATCTCTAGAAAGACAGTTTTTGAAGTATTAGCTGCAAAAGAGGAAAAGTTCTAGATAGCAAGGGAATCCTTCTGTTTTTCCTCTTTCTTGGCACCGTCTGGTGCTTTTTTTTATATCTCGGGTTCCGAGATTTTTTCCCTTTCTATTCGTTCTGTCGAGCTTGCTTTGCTTCCTTGCACTCAGAGGAGATCTAGGTCTGTTGGAAGCGCGAGTCTCTCTCTCTTACTTTGTCTCAATCTGCGAGACTTCCTTTTATTCTGGCCGCTGCGTTTGGCGTCTAAACACACCAGCCAACAAGATCCAGCAAATTACCATTCCTACAATGATGAAAAGTGGGCAAGATGACAGTTTTGAAGGTAAAGATATTTGCACTAAATTTCTGGATGTCAAGTAAAGGAAGCAACATAAAAGACTCAGGTGGGTCCATAAATATTTGGACAAAGTTTTCGATATTTTAGCTGTGTTGCACAACATATTAGGTTTGAAATAAGTAATACTTATGAGCTGAAAATGCAGACTTTCAGCATTAATTTGACAGTATTTTTATCCAAATACAATAAATTGTGTGTGAGTTATAACACTTTTTATATGAGCTCTGTCCTTTTTTAAGGGACCAAAAGTAATTGAACAATTGACTGTTCAGCTACTTCATGGCCAGGTGTGTGTTTTTCTCTCAGTATTTCATTTAGAAGTGAGCAGATGAAAGGACTACTGTTGAATTTAAGTGTAGTATTGCATATGGAGTCTGTAGCTGTTAACTCTGATTATGTTGTCCACACAGCGGTCATTGCTTGTGAAGCATGCTGTCATTAGGCTGAATGATCAAAATATCCCCACCACAGAAATAGCAAAAATACCAGACCTAAATTACCACAAATAACAACTGTAGTGGACGACTAGGGGTCTTTTCTGTAAGGAGAGGTCAGGAGAATACCAGTTGCAGGATCCAGAAGTGTTTATTAAACACTACACCAGGAGAAACTTGGCAGACATGCCAGAAATAAAACACCGTGCACTAAATACTAAACTAAAATACACTGACAAAAGCAGGGGGAAACAGATATACTAACTCCAAGAGTGGATAAACTAAGAAAACAAAAACTGAACCTAACTAAACTGACGGACACACTGGGAGACTTAAACACGAGGCACACAAGATGAGGGCGCAGCAAAATACAAGACTGGGGAATCATACACAGTAGAAACTCGGGAGGCACAAGGAGCTGAGATTTCACCATGTAGAACTGAGTCAAACACAAAGATCAGTCTGACGTCCGCCCCCAAAACTGCCACATAAATAGTCATGAGAGGAGGCGAGGACTCGGAATGCAATCTGGACTGAAAACAGAAACAGGGTAACAATAATGACTCGAGACAGGATGCTGAGACCATCGATCAAGCTAGACATTTTAGATTAAGGTAATATACACGTGATGAGTAAAAAGCAGCACAAGAGAAGCTAAGGAAATCACAGCTATTAAATCAGTTAATCAGAGACAGCTCAGGCAGAATTCATGGAAGCTAGGAAACACACGCACTCGCTAATGAGTTAGTTAAGGTTAATACTATGTGACGAAATATTTACAATCTCCAGCAAATAAGTGCTGGTTAGTACGGGTTAGTAATGATCCTATCAGAGAACGCATTCACTCAGAGTTTTGTGAGACCCAGAATTAAACACAGGTGGAAGCAATGAATGAAATACAAGGGCCTAAACCGAAAGAGGAAACGTGATAGGACAACGAGACGCAGGCATGCTGAAGGCTGTCACGCGACATCACTGGAGAATGCAGATTGGGAGTGGATTGTCAGACGGCAGAAAAGAAAGCTGAAATATAAAACGAAAGTAAAGCACAAGCACAAATAAACGCAAAGACAGCACACACGAGGCAGAATCTTAACACTTTTCCTCTTGAAAAAACCCTTCATAACAGTTAGCCTGATTATTGGAGCTGTGTCACGATTACTGCACATGCTCAGAACGTACAACAAGAAATAAAAAAGTGAAATTGCCTGACAACATGTCATAATTTTATTCTATCCTTGCCAATTCGTCTTCGTTTTGTATTGTATTAATATATTTTAGTTACTCTGACATTATGCTTTTTATATTAAGGCACTTTCAATGGAAATTCAAGGAATCAGAGTGCTATTTTAAGCTTCAGTTCAGGGACTCGAAGAATGTAAGCTGGTTTGCCATTGCTAGTAATCATAGAAGAAAAATACCTCCTAGATTTTGACTTGCAGTTGAGCAGATTTACTTCGTTCAATGTTGCGAGAATGCGCAGTCAACGTGACACTGCTTCTTTAACAACACCCTCCAGGAGGTAGAGATCTGTGTCAAAGTTATTTATCAAGAGCAGACTTTACCTGCGTAAATACGGAGAGTTTAGCACAGGATGAAAACCACTGGTACCTTAAAAGTAAGGAAGCCTCCGAGGAAGGGAGAACAGATTACAATGACTGTGCTGTGCCAACAAAATTATATTTTTGGACTTAACGTATATACTGTGCATAAATAAACCCTCAACACAGAAATATTCTAGCACATGCAATACACCTTTAACGGGTGCATATTTTATCTTGATAACTATAAAAGTTTTAGGGTTGTGATTAAATATTTTATAGTTGTTGATGTCTTGGGAACCAAATGTATGTCCCATTGGGAAAAAAAAATGGGTGTTAGTATTCTGTTGAGGGGCCCAACTGCTTTCCTTGAGCAACAAACTGTAGTACAGCAGTTGTCCTTGCCTGTGCATCTTGGCGAGTCCCTATGTACACTCCGTCAGAGAAATCGACTGAACACACCGTGGGCAGAGCCGAATGAGTGAAAAGCTGAGAGCCAAATTAATTATTTTACCATCATCTGGGGTTTAGCCTGAGATTTTGTTGATTTGACCTTGATAGCAACATCTTCAGCTGTTTATTGGCTACCGTGGGTTGATCAGTAGCCTAGGGAACCTTTCTCTGGTGTTTCAATGACTGTTATGTGGTTCTGTTAAATAAACTCATTGTTTCAGAAATATCACTTAATATTGCATAAAATAATAATGACATCATATTAAATATTAATTTGTTAACTAGATTTTGTTTTCTGTATGATTCCCAACTTCAGCAGCCTTCAGATCTTAAGAGTTAACTGAGGTTCACATCCACTGCAGTCCTCATGCTTACCCTGCCAGAGATTTCCCCCAACATCACTGCGGTGTTTAGTTCTTTCTTACCGTCAGGAGACAAATCGGATGGAAATGAAATAAATAAATAAATTTTCACCGGACCAAAGGGTACCACCACTGATTTATATATGACTTATATATGAGTGGCCTTCTTGAAGGCATTAAGCCATGGTGTTGCACTCCATTTGTGCGATTCCCGCGGAGGCATACAGACAAGATGGATTGAATTAAAAATGCTTTGATTATGGCCTGAATCCCAATATCAGAATGTAATCGGTAAAGTTCACTGTAATTAAGCAGAAGTGGAGAAAGGGGTGAGAAGGGTTGGTGGTAATGAACCATTAATGGTCCCCAAGGGTTACAGTAAGAGTAGAGAAGTGTCTGAGGTCATCTCCAGCAAAACCTCTGCATGGGTTCGGATCATTATGTCAGATGACTGTGAAACGAGAGGAAAAGTATTGAATGACTCCCACATCATTGGAAGAGTAAAAAGGTACATAGTTGGCAAGACTGAGAAGGAGTATGAAGAATCAGAGTTAGAAAGGCTATGGAGAGTCAAGGTGAGAAAGATCATGGAGAGTAAGAGTGATGTGTAGTGTGGAGAGTAAGAGGAAGGAGTATGGGAAGTAAGAGAGTGAAGGAGTTTGGAGAATGCGGTTGGAATCATTATACTGGTGGTCACAAGATAATGGGGATAAGAGTGAGGTTGTAGTTATCAATGAGTTGCATGTGTCATGGCTGATGCTCTTTCTTGGATTTAAATAATCAAACATTTGTTTTTAGGGGATAAGTGTTTCATTTTCAGGTGGGGAAGTGTTATGACCTGAGTCTTTTGCAACCATCCCTGTAGAGTGCAGGTCTTTGTCTATATAAAAATATCCACACTCTACGGGGGAGGAGACAAGGCTACACAGTTAAAGGGACGGTTGCAAAAGACTCAGGTCGTAACACATGACATTGTCGTGAATCCTGTCGAGCACAGCTATAACAGAGGGGAGAGCCCCACCCCAGAGCCTTGAGAGATACAGCACATGAGTTAAGGATGGATCTGGACCTTGTAGATGAGGAGCAGGTAGTTGGTTGAAAAACACTGAGGGCACGGGATAGGAAACCATGCTTTTGGGATGCCCACTTAGCAAGGATCTCAATATTAGACGTCCTGAGTCAATCTCTATTAGTATCCCTGCTGATACCAGGAAAGTCCGAAAATTTTTTCCCACAAATTGAGGCTTCAGCAATTAAATTATCTTTCCCTAAAAAACCATTAAAACATTAACCGTTTGGTAATTAATCACATGCATTGCAAATGAGTAATTGATTTGTCATTAATCCAAAAAAAAAGCTATTTGCTCTGTTTTTCTCATTCTCTTGCCACCAAGCCAATTGCTTTCATAAATTAACTCCACATCAATGATCTACCAGTTCCTATGTATACAAATATTCACAATATTTTAATTACTACTGATAACACAGGATGGTTCTTGGTTCTTGTATGTTCTATGTAGAGCTCCGCGATATGGTACAAACATGCAAAAAAAAGAAGGAAATATCCACAAACATTATGGTTTTCTGAAACTCTCTGATCCATGCTGTCTTGCGTACATGTCGAAAGCTCTCTGCTTGCCTTGGACTGACAAAACTGTTATCTCTTATGGGCTTGATTTGCTGAAGTTTTTACAATCAATGGAGTTTGGGGTGTCAGACAAATACTACTGTGAAGGTCAGAGGTGGGAGGACGTGAGCAGGTGAAAAACACTACTGTATCATTTCTTTTTTCTCTCGCCGTGTTTGAGTGAATTGAGCTAGAAGTTGAAATGAATGGCCATGTGCCTCTTTTCAGCTGACATACCCAGCTCACCTGAACTGCTCCACTTCACTGATATACTCTGCACGATTCTAAGTTGTCAGCCTGGGCCTACCTCCCCACTGGTGAGATGAAGGCATGAGTTGTCGCACAGTTTGACAGGTTTTCCGGAGTAGGTAATGTGTCTGCAAATGTCTGAAACATTATTACACTAGGAAGAGTGCCAGCATCTATCATCTGAATCTGTCACTGTGTTGAACAGAGGCAAGTTGAGACAACAGTGCTCTCCAGTGGTATGGCTGTCAATGCAAGTAATTATGACTATTTTATGAAATGCATTATGAAATGGACAAACTGTAGGGGCCCAGAGGGAGGATTCACATATCAAAATGAAGGTCTTGTTTTCTAAAAGGAATCTCTCCTTTTAAACCTGGGGAAAAAAAACATAATATAATGTTTCTTTGCTAGTTGCTGCCTGCTATTCTCTTTCCTTTGGAGAAAAGGTTGTTTTGATTGAGCGCTCAACTAAGACCATGGGCGCTGCTCTGATCGGTCGGTGAACAGAGCTACTAGCCTCCTAAAGTGATCGCTACTCAGCAGAATGTTACGAAGACGTAACAATCCCCAGTCTAAACTAGCCACAGTCTGCAAATACAAATTAGCTAATTTAGTGGTGAACTACACAATGTGTATGGAAATGTAAATGTACAATGGCAGCTGGTGAACTGAAAACTAATTGCGCATGGAACATTCCTTGGAAAAAAATGATTGGTTTTGACCTGTTTTCAATCATTTTTCTTGTAATAAAGTTAGTTGGAAGACGTGAATTATTAAAATGGGACAAATAATCAAAAATTGAAAAAAAATGTGAAGGGGGCTAATAGTTTTTCATGGTAATATTATACAATTACAGTATTAGACTGCAAGGAAGTGTTATGTGAATGTGAAATGATCCATTTGCATCTTTGCGTAGTACTTTCAATAAGGGTACATTAATGCATTATTAAGCACAAACTACCAATTAATTAACAGTTAACTAATGCATCAGAGAGATAAATAAGCATTAAGTAACCTTACCATTAATTAATGCTCTTTGACATCCATATTATGAAGTTGAAAACATCCCTTAAGTATCCCTTTGGTAACACTTCAAACTATCAAACTATTCAATAATGTATAAATTACTACCTTAGTTAACATGACCACCACTAGTAAATGATTAGTAGACCCACTAGTTCAGTGTTAATGAACTGATAGTTAAGGCTTCTTAGTGCATTAGCTAAAGTTAATTAATGTACCCTTATTGTTAAGTATTACCCATCTTTGATTTTTCATTTCTGCCATGACGGCTTTTCTGGCCGGGCCAATATAATTGATTGATGCCTGAGCAGCTGCCTAGTGCAAGACAAATTCCTGCCCATAGACCGAGTTCTGTACAGCCTAGGTTTCATCGATGGATATTTCTGCATAGTCCACTGAGATTTTACCTCAGACACATCATTTTCACTCATTTTGTCATTACCTACCTGTTTCAAATCCTCCAGTGTCAGCTCATCCAGACAGTTATCCAGAAGTTTCTGAGTTTGTCTGGAGCTTATCTAGCTATTTTAAAATAACTGCCAAGGCCCTCAGACCTGTTGGAACGCAGTGGGGGTGTGTAGCCACCATTCTGAAAACGTCAGTTTGAAAACCCGAATCGCTGTTTCTCACTTTCCCGCAACCTGTGCACCGTGAACAGAGACTGTGTGCAAAACATTGCTTCAGTAAAAGCTATTGCATTCTTTATATGGAGATTGTGGAAACACATGCAGATACACGCACCTCTGTCCTTGACGGGGTCACTTATCAGTCTCACTACAATGCCTTAATAAGCATGCTAGTGAAAAACCTGACATGAGGCTAGATTCTAAATGCCAAACATCAAGTGTGCAGTTCAGAAATTACACCCCTATTACAGTGACTTATATTGCAACCACTGCCCTGACAGGAGCCGCACACCTGATGGATGGTCTTACCGCGCAGTGTTGTCACACGTCACAGTTAGTGTTTCAAAAAGACGGTTCAATGTAGAATGGACAAATTCTTGACCTCTGTGATTTGCAGCTGCATACTGCTAATCTAGAACACTGAATCTGTTCAGTAATAATTATCTGGAGTCTGCATTTTTTGATACTTACTATGTTGTTACCCTTACCATCTTGTGTGATTCTTCTTGATTTAGAGCCTTCTCATCTCGATATTAATGAGCAATGCCTATTCAGTATTGCTATGGCTAAAGAAAATGGCCGCCTCAGCAGGGTTTGTTTGTTGGTTGGAAGCTGTTTTTCTCTCTCATGGAGAGTGACCTTGCCAAGCGTAATTGGCTTTTAAACACACTTTAACTTAATGTACATAATATGTTCTCCACAGCTTTTTGACAGCATATCAAGACATTGTATATTGCTGTCAGTCTGAATGTGTATGTGTGTGATTGTGAAGGAAAAAGACAGTCTGTTTATTGTGCACCATCATCTTGTATATCTGATGTTATTGTTTTGGTGTGTCTCTTTCAGGAATGTTACATATTTCATTTTAATTGCATGTAATGCTAACATCACCAACATTTTCACGAAATGAGGACTTTCAAGATATTAAGTTAACAGTACCAAGTTATCAAAGCCATAGCAAACAATTATAACTCAGAGAGAATATGAGGGGCTTAGCACTGAACCACGTGGTACAAATTAATAAGTTATGTTAAGATAACTTATTAGAGAAAGGGATAAATGAAAACTTTGTGAAGGATGGGAATGAAATGAGGTAGGCCATCACAGACTGGCTTGGAGCAACCCAAACTTGCAAACTGCCGGCCCAGACAAGCAAGTTAGTGCTTCTAATGGAAGGGAGGGAGTGAAAGAGTCGCATTATCTGACTCCATGTGAAAAATACTGTCACTGAGGAAAAGAGACTGTTTCCCCTTGACATCTTACAATCCATCTCTTTACTCTTTATAGACCTGTCAAATGCTGAGAAGCTTCTTGTATTCCTCTGGGAGAAGACACGCTGTGCAGCTCTTGCTGTTAAATACACAGCCGTCTGCTGTTACCTGCATAAGCAATGACATGCTTCTGAAATAATGTCCTCACAATAACAATCAGACTAAGGTCAAATGATTATTTCTTGTATGCAAACTCTTTGTTTCAAAATTGCTGCACATTCCTAAATCGAATGTTCTGTTTGGCGTCCCACATACCCCTGACCCTCTGTAACAGCTCAAAAAAAAAAAAAAACACAACGCAAATTATATTGTTTGTCCTACTGCATTCACTTCCAACGGAACACAAGGCTTAACACTTTGGAAAGAATGATCTATTTTCACCAAATGTTGAGACAAATTTGGTTATTCTTGGAAATGTTTTGAGTAACATCTGAACCCCAATGTTTTCTCTGCACCACCTATAACCCTAATTTCGAAATAGTTGAGACAAAGTGTAAATTGCAAAAAAAATCTAAACGCAATGACTTTCAAATCGCATCAGCCAGTATTTTATTCACAATAGAATAGAGATAACATAGCAACTGCTGAAACTGAGAAATTTTACAATTTTATCCACAAAATGAGCACATTTAAAATTTAATAGCTGCTACAGGTCTCAAATAAGTTGGGAGAGGGGACTGTTTACCATGGTGTAGCATCCCCTATTCTTTTTACCACTGAGTGGAGGCACCTGGGCATTGAGGAGACAAGTTTCTTGAGTTTAGTCATTGGAATTTGATCCCACTCTTGTTTAATAGAGGCTTCCAGCTGCTGGAGAGTTTTGGGTCTCCTTTGACGGACTTTTCATTTAAGTATGCGCCAAATGTTCTCAATCGGTGAAAGATTAAAACTACAGGCAGGCCAGTTCACCACTTGGACTCCTCTACTATGAAGCCGTGCTGTTGTAATAGCTGCAGTATGTGGTTTTGCATTGTCCTGCTGAAATACACAAGGCCTCCCCTGGAATAGATGTCATCTGGAGGGGAGTATATGTTGCTCTAAAACCTTTATATACCTTTCAGCATTCATGGTGCTTTTTAAAACATGCAAGTGTCCCACACCATATGCACTAAAGCATCCCCATACCATCAGAGATCCTGGCTTTTGAACTGAACACTGATAACAGGTGGGGTGGTCTTTCTCCTCTTTAGCCCAGAGGACACAACGCCCATGATTTCCAACAAGAATGTCAAATTTGGACTTGTCTGACCACAGGACAGTTTGCCACTTTGGTACAGTACATTTTAAATGAGCCTTGGCCCATAGAACACGATGACGCTCCTGGATCATGCTCAACAATGGCATCCTTTTTGCATGATAGAGTTTTAGGTGGTATCTGTGGATGGCAGGGTGGACTGTGTTTACAGACAGTGGTTTCTTGAAGTATTCCTGGGCCCATTTAGTAATGTCAATGACAGAATCATGCCGGTGAGTGATGCAGTGGCATCGGAGGGCCCGAAGATCAAGGGCATCCAGTAAAGGTCTTCGGCCTTGTCCCTTATGCACAGAGATTTTTCCAGTTTCTCTGAATCTTTTGATGATGTTATGCACAGTTGATGATGACATCTTCAAAGCTTTTGCAATTTTACGTTGAGGGACATTGTTTTTAAAGTATTCCACAATTTTTTTTACGCAAACCTTCACAGGTTGGAGAGCCTCTGGCCATGTTTACTTCTGAGAGACTCAGCCTATCCAAGACATCCCTTTTATAGCCAATCATGTTACACACCTGATTCCAGTTAACTTAATTACTTTCTAAATGTTCTTTCAGTAGATTCTCTGAAATATTGATTGCTTTTTCAGCCATTTTTTGCCTGTGTCCCAACTTTTTTGAGACCTATTGCAGCTAGAAAATTTGAATTAAGCTAATTTTGTGGATAAAAATGTAAAATGTCTCAGTCTAAACATTTGAAATGTTATCTATGTTCCATTGTAAATAACATACTGGCTCAAGTGATCTGAAAGTCAATGCATTTTGATTTTATTCACAATTTACACTTTGTCCCAACTATTTCAGAATTGGAGTTGTACTGAAAGTTTGATACTATACACAACTCGGACACGTCAAGTTCAAAAATTACCTGATGACAGTGCCATTATGGGATGTATTGAAGGTGGATTGGAGGAGGAGCACAGGGGCTTTGTGGAGAGGTTTATCAAGTGGTGTGGAGAGAATCGCCTGCAGCTAAATGTAGAGAAGACAAAGGAGATGGTGGTGGACCTGAGGGAGGAGACCTCTTCTTCTCCTGTCTGCATCCGTGGAACTCAAGTAGAGATTGTCAAGTCCTACAGATACAAGATAAGAGAACATGCACTTTATTGAACCCCGTGGGGTAATTTGTCCTCTGCATTTGACCCATCCTATAGTTAGGAGCAGTGGGCAGCCACAGAGCAACGCCCAGGGACCAACTCCAGTTCTAAAGTCAATTCTTTGGTCAGGGGTACTGGTTGGAGTGTTCCTATAATGCATATGGGAAACCCGAGTACCCGGAGGAAACCCATGCAAACATGGGGAAAACATGCCAACTCCGCACAGAAAGGCCCCAGGCCAGAATCGAACCCATAACCTCCTTGCTGTGAGACAACAGTGCTAACCACTATGCCACCAATACCTAGCCATGAAGCTGGATAATGGACTGGAGTGGTCCACGAACATGGACGCTGATCCCAGGAAGGACCTGGGCTGGCTTTGCTTCCTGAAGAGTTTTTTAACGTCCAGCAAAATGCTCTGCATTTTATCAGTCTGTTGTTGCAAGCGCAATCTTTTTTTTACAGTTGTGTGCTGGGGTACAGGCATCACAGCGAAGGACACCAACAGACTGAATAAACTGATAAAGAAGGCTGAGTCTGTTATGGGCCAGCTGCTTGTCAGACTGGAGGAGGTGGTTGAGGGCAGAATACTCGGAAAACTGCTGACCATCTTGGACAATGTCCGCCAACCTCTTCACAACTTGCTGGATAAGCTGAAGAGCAACTTCAGCAGCACACTGATTCGCCCCTGCTGTTCCAATGAAAGATACAAGAGGTGATTCTTACCCTCCAAATTAGGACTTCATAATATATCTGCACATGAAAACCACTTTAAGTTGAATTCACCCCGTTTTTCTGTCATTAAGTTATTGTAATATTATATGCCCCAGTATGTCACAAGCTGTTATTACAATCCAATTTCCTCTCGGGGATGAATAAAGCACTCACTCTATCTATCTATCTATCTATCTATCTATCTATCTATGTATCTATCTGTCTTTTAGTGGCACTTTGGGTGATGTCATGTTTCACTGAGGTTGCCATGGGGTATGAAAAAATACTTTTCTAATGTTTAAGCTTATAAATTATTGTACCAATTTGAGTACAAATATGCATTTGATGCAGTATGATGTAATTACATTTTCTTTTAATTCCTTTGCTGTTGTCTATCGGGTTGTGTCATTTCTTAGCGAGTATCATCAAAAAATACATCAGGAATCATATAAAAGGGCAGGACAGGGCCCATGGCTTAGGAGCATTCGATTTAAATGAGATTTTTTTTCAGCTCCATCCTTGTATCAATGCAGAGTTCGACTGACAGAACCAACCAGGTGGAATCAATGGAGCTTAGAAGATCCTCATCTCATTTGAACCCCTGATCCCGTTCAAACCAACTCTCACCTGAGGGCTCTCAGACAGATCCAGGTATTTTATTTGTTTGATTTGAAGCACAGCTGATGAAATAAACAAGGCCTTGGTAAGTTAAATCCAGGGCGGCGCAGCCTGAACACTTCAAATACCAGGATCTTGCTGAGGGCCCCAGGGATGAGGGCTCAGAAACACTGCTTTCATCAATTCAAACAAGTTCCTGAATAAAATTGTTGCTGACCTTACCAATTTTCTTTTTGAGAATACAGTCATACGTGTTGTACACTGCTGTGAATAAGTATTTGCCCCCTTCCTGATTACTTTTTTTTTTTGCATATTTGTCACCCTTAAATGTTTCAGATCATCAAACTAATTTTAATATTAGGCAAAGATAACCTGAGTTAATTCAAAATGCAGTTTTTAAATGATGATTTAATTTATTGAAAGAAAAAGGTATCCAAATCACCTGGCTCTATGTGAAAAAGTAATTGCCCCGTAAACCTAATAACAGGTTTTGCCACCCTCGGCGACAACAACTGCAATCGAGCTTTTGCAATAACTGCCAATGAGTCATTCACATCACTGAGGAGGAATTTTAGCCCACTCTTCTTTGCAGAATAATTTTAATTCAGCCACATTGGAGGGTTTTTGAGCATGATTAGCCAGTTTAAAGTCATGCCACAGCATCTCAATCCTATTTAAGTCTGGACTTTGACTAAGCCACTCCATCCATCCATCCATTTTCTATACCCGCTTATTCCTCACTAGGGTCACGGGGCAAGCTGGAGCCTATCCCAGCTGACTACGGGCAAAGGCAGGGACCCACCCTGAACAGCTTGCCAATCCATCGCAGGGCGCACACACCATTCGCTCTCACACTCATACCTATGGGCAATTTGATGTCTCCAATTAGCCTGATATGCATGTCTTTGGACTGTGAGAGGAAACCGGAGTACCCGGCAAAAACCCACGCAACACAGGGAGAACATGCAAACTCCACAGAGAAAGGCCCCAGGCCGGATTCGAACCCACGACCTTCTTGCTGTGAGGCAGCAATGCTAACCACTGTGCCACCGTGCCGCCCTAAGCCACTCCAAAACCTTAATTTTGTGCTTTTTAAGCCATCCAGAGGTGGTGCATTTTGGATCATTGTCCAGCTGCATAATCCAAGTACACTTGAGCTTGAGTTCACAAACTTAATTATTGTTGAATCATGAACACTGACTAACTGAGGCAAGTGAGGCCTGCAGTTCTTAAGATGTTGTTCTAAGTTCTTTTGTGACCTCCTTGATGAGTTGCCGATGCGCTCTTGGAGTAATTTTGGTGGGACGGCCACTCCTGGGAAGGTTCATTACTGTTCCAAGTTTTTTCCAAGTTTTTTGTGGATAATGGCTCTCACCATGATTCGCTGGAGTCCCGAAGCCTTAGAAATGGCTTTGTATCCCTTTCAAGACCAACAGATGTCAATGACTTTGTTTCTCATCTGTTCTTGAATTTCTTTAGATTGCGACATGATGAGTTGCTTTTTGAGATCCTATAGCCTACTTCACTTCATCAGTCAGGTTCCATTTAAGTGATTTCTTGATTCAACAGGTCTGGCAGTAATCAGGCCTCGGTGTGGCTAGTAAAATTTAACTGAAAAATGTGGTTAATCACAGTTAATTCATGATTTAACAAGGGGGGGCAATTACTTTTTCACCTTGGACCTGGTAGGTTTGGATTGCTTTTTATCCTTAATAAATTAAATCATCATTTAAAAACTGCATTTTGTATTTACTTGGGTTATAATTTGTCTAATGTTAAAATTTGTTTCATCTGAAACATTTAAGTGTGACAAATTTGCAAAAAAAAAAGAAATCAGGAAGGGGGCAAACACTTTTTCACAGCACTGTATATTCATGGGGTGACATGAAATTCACTTTTTTGTCACTATTCATGTGGTATCTTTTTTATTAAGGAGGGTGCGGGGTGTTTTTTAAATTGTAACTTACCTCTAGGCCTAAACCGTATTCTTATAATTAGTGAGAGAACGAAGTAGAAGTGAGAAGAAATGCATGTTGAACTGCATGATGTGAGTGTGTTACAGAGTTGGGTTCAAGTACTTTCAAGAATTGGATGAAAGTTTTTTTTTTTTTTGCTTACACTTGTATCGGAGTACTTCCTATTAATGCTTAAAGTACTCGTACTTTTATTCAAGTACTTTTCACAGTTCTTGACCAATCTGTCTCCTAAGTGCTGACAGAGATCGGTCAAGTGCTTGAAAAGTACTTGGATACAAGTACATACACTCATTATTAGGTAGGCCTATTATTATTTAGTGCTCAGATACAAATACAAGCACTATGGTATGTAAAAACTAGAGCACTCGGCAACTGAGCACATGTATCCACCGAAGGCCCCCAGTTGGGCCCAGATGGTCCCAGAGTACCCAAAATCATTAGGAGTCGTGAACTTACCATAATACATGTCCTTGCAAAATCTGAAAAGAATCGGTGCACTTATGTGGGCTGAAGAGCGTTCACAAGAAAATCTCTGCGGACGCGGCAGACGCGGATGCGTGACAAGGCAAAATCCATAGTATCCTCCGACTTTCGTTCGGGAGATACAAAAATGCTGGGATACAATTCACAAAAGTACTTGAAAGTACTTGGACCCTTGATTGCATCATAATAAGATGAACCAAAACAAGCACTGTGTGACTTCGGTCAACTCTTTCGTCAAATTAGACTGCCTTGCCTGCAATCATGTATTCTTAAACACAGAAAAATGGGGAGATTGTTTGAGTTTAGGGTTGATCTTGACGTGGATATTAATCAGCCATCTGCACAGGGTCAGCGCATGCAGTGGTCAATAAACTTTGCTATTAACCCACTAGGCTCCTTGTTCCTGCCTCTTTTGTGTTCATTAGCGTCACCCTGGTCCTGTGTTTCCCTTGCCCAGCACTAACATTCGTGTCCTCTCTGTTCCTGTTCCCTCGAAGAGATCCACCGCTTTCCACACCAGCTTGGATTCCTGACCTCCCTGCTCGTCCCCTAGGATCCTGGGTTTATTTATTTTATTTAAATAGAGATAGAAAATCTCTTTTTCAAGGGAGCCCTGGAGGGTTGAGGTGGAGAAGGAGAGGACAAGTTGTATAGCCTATTAGATCAGGGGATGATTAGGTGGCAGATTGAAGGAGCTAGGTTGGGAATTTAGCCATGACAACGAGGAACTCCCTACTCTTATCGAAGTGTGTCATAGGATTTTTAATGACCAAAGTGAGTCAGGACCTCGGTTTAACATCTCATTCGAAGGAAGGCGTCCCCTTCAGTGCCGTGTCCCCCTCACTGCACTGGGGATTATTACACCAGAGGGAAGATCAAAACCTACTGGCCACCAACACCTCTTCCAGCACCAACTTGGTTTTCCCAGGAGGTCTCCCATCCGAGTATTAATCAAACCCCCGCCTGCTCACAGCTGGAGCAGATTGAGTAGTGGTATGGCTACTGGCATTGGTACCAATGCCCAACCTCTGCCTGTCCATTGACTGTGCGCAGTCTGCCCTGCATTGCCCTGACTGCTGGTTCTCAACCTTAGACTGCTTCTGACAGTGAAGTACAGGTTTCCCCAATCTCTGGTTCTGCATTCTTCAGGTCTTCGCAGGAGGTGGAGTTGCAATGTTAGGGGGTGGATTGGCAGGATGGCATCATCAAACATCAAAATACAGTCGAATGAAAGTTAAATGGAGCCTTTCATTGTGTAGCTGTGATGAACTGTCATTCAGTGTTTATTAATGATCCCCAGAAGAGCACAGCATGGATCCAGCAAGCCTGACATACAGGAGAAATATCAGGCACCGTGACAAGCAGACCATCTCCCAAACTAATGGACACTACATTTCCTCAACCACGTGAGATAAACAAAAAAAAATGCTTCCAAGAAGTCTTTGAGTGTACTGCGTAAAGTACATTAAGAGCAGAGCCACAGGCACTTCTGACAGTCTCCTTCTGAAAGTGTTGTAAATCTCCACTGCCGTGCCTAGGGCTATGCCAGCACGATCAGTAAATTGACCAAGACATCTGCTTCCTGTGTGCTCCTCGAAGCGTTCAATCAACATTGCATTTCAGTGTAATCGGTGTAGTCAGTATGCTAACACTGTGCACAAACGGGAGGGAGATTGGGCACGTCAGTTTAGGTCCCGTTTATTAGTCATTAATGAAATATCATTACCGTTTATTGTATTGTTACCTGGGTCGAATGATTGCCTTGCACATTTTGTCATTGAAATTAATGTGTTTCACAACATCTGTTCCTGGATAGTGCGGCACGGCGGCACAGATGGTACAGCCGTTACTTCACGGCAAGATGGTTGTCGGTGCAAATCCAACCCGGGTCTTTCTATGAGAACTTTGCAGATTCAATTTGTAGGTGAGAAAATGGATGTTCAAGACGACTCACCTCTCAGCCTTCTGGATCACATACTGATCATTTCTTTTTTCAGAAATTCCATGCCAATTTCAGACTCTACTTGCAATTGATGAGCATACTTACAGTGAACAAAAATATAAACGCCCCATGTCAAATTTTTGAGTTTTTATTAACAAAAAACTGGAACCGGGATTCATCTGTGAATAGCACTCTTCTCCAGCGTGCCATGGCCCATGGAACGTGTGCGTTTGCTCATGCGAGTCGGTTCTGAAGCCAGACAGCGGTGAGATCCAGACCACAGTGAGGACGCCAAGCGTGCTAGTTGGCTTCTCGCAGGCGGTAACGGACTGTCTGTGGTGTGATGCGTCTGTTGCGCAGACCAACGTTCTCATCAGCTGCGCGTCGCTGATCTGAGCCGATCCCGCAGGTGAACGAGCCGGATGTAGTGATCTTGCTGGTGTGGTCACACGTGGCGGACGTGGATGAGGTCGATTTGCAGTACTGCCCGCCTGTCAGAAACAAACTCTCAAACGGCCTATCGTCCGATAGTTAACATCCAGCTGCACAGCGACCGCTCTGGTGGACATCCCTGAATCCAGCATGCCAATGGCACGTTCCCGCATGACCTGAGACATCTGAGGGATGATGACTTTTGACAAAATTTGACATTTTGGGGTGGCCTTTTATTGTCCCTAGTATAAGGAGTGTCTGGGTACTGTTCATTCTCTCTGATCACAGTCTGGAAATGCCACACCCATGTATTGAGTGAAATCACTGCATCACTGAGCAAATGCTCACTGACAGTGAGATGGATTAAAAAATGGTACAAAAAAAATGGTACACAGAAATGGTACACAAACTGTTGTACAAGTAAAAGTGAGCATATGCTCACTTAGAGTTGTTAACTCCATGTGGCATCAATATATGGGGCATGGGGCGTCTATATTTTTGTTCAGTGTAATAATGCAGCGAATACCTGCGAGCAATATTGTAGTTCTGCTTTCTCTAATCTTGGAATCTCTGTCATATGAGATAAAATTTTTTCATCAAATTGTAGCGGTGATTAATCTACTACATATAATTTTTTAATTACTGTATATTTTTAAAAAGAGCTCATAATAATGTAAATTCATTTGGGAATAAGAAAATATGGATTTTTCAGTGAAAAGAAGCTGCCCGTGACCCATTCAGAACAAAGTATTGAAGTGCCATCAACTGGTGCATGGCATTCATGACTTACACCGTGCTTCCTCTGAGTTCATGAGGATCAGTAGTCAAGAGGACTCCTAATTTGCTAAAACCAATTCACAAAGAATCGGAAAATGGTTGCTGCTGTTGAAAGACGGAATGACTTGGAAATTCTGAATGATGGGTAGTTGTTGAAAAGATATCGGATCGACCGTGAAGGGATTTTATTTGTTGTTGACTTGGTCAGAGAATTACGTCTCCAACCATGAGAAACAACCCAATAAGCCGCAAAATAAAATGTTTGACAACACTTCATTACTTGGCCATCAGAAAAATGCAACTTTGCATCGTGGACAATTTAAGGATTTCACAGTCATCCGTCAGTCGCTCAATTCACAAACAATCATTGCGCTCAGTGAACCCCATATCATCCAACAGTTTATCCGGTTTCCAATGGATATTCATGCCCATCTCAGGTATGCCCGGTATCATTGGTGCTATTGACCCATATTTGAATTATTTCTCCTACCCAATATGAAGAGGTATTTGTAAATAGAAAAAAAGTTCCTTCCCTTAACACCCAGATAGCAGGCCTATTTGTTGCCGATTACAATATTTTGGACATTGTTGTGAAATGGCCAGGATCCACGCACGACTCGCATTTTAATGGAAAGCAGCTTATGCAAATTATTTGACAGGAATTATGTACCTGCGGGATGCCACTTGCTCGGGGACAGTGGCTTTGGTGCTAGGCTGTTGAGAGAGGATTACATTTAATAGATCATCATGATAATTTTAGCCTATGTCATACTTTATATACATATTTCAATTGTAGGCTATAAATCACAAACAAGCTTAATATGCTTTCCTGTTTGAATGGTAGCCCATTTATAGGGTGCAATCTCGGACCTCCCCTGCGATTGCAGCCCATACCACCGCTTCTCGCAGTCGTCTGAATGCAGTATTGATCTGTAGGCTGATATTCTCCCACGCATCCCACTTGGATTTGCTGTTCACCCTCGAGCCAAATTTCCCTTTGATTAGGCTACATGCTTTCGCTCCAGCACCACCTGGGCCAGCAGCAGTAACTGGTCGTAGCTCCAGTTGGACTTTTGCGTATTTTTTGAACTTTCATTCATGTCAGTTAAGGGCAAATAAACTCAAACGGCTCGACATTTAAATGATCGCAACATATTCTCATTGAGTAATAAGTTGCTAATTATTAGGGAAAATTATCGTTTCATTAGTGAATCATTTTATGCAATTAGCGTTTTTACAACTGTCTCTTTCCTATGTATGTTTATTTACCTACAGCGTGATAAGTGAGGACTGCATTTAGTGCATTATCAAAAGAGCTCACAGTTGTATTATTTCACGCAGAATCTAGAGATAGATCAGTTGCTAGGGATTAGGCAGTTGATCTACAGGGCCAAGGAGGAAATGCTAAGAGTCAGAGTTAAGGTTAGGGTCACGGTTACGGTTAGGTTTAGGCTTAGGGTGAGGGCATTGTTTAAAATTGGGACTACCGTACCTCTCTACATTGAAATGCATTGGAAAACTGCCGTACCCGTAGCAACTGCCATTATTTTATAGGACAAACCAGCCGCTTGGACTATTTCTTCATTTTTTCCTCCATGGGTTGTTTGTGGGATATTTTTTTCAATGGGCCGCCCTGTCACCAAACAACCAATCATCGTGCTCACTGTCCCAAGGCTTGTGCATGAGAACTGACGTCATTCATAGCAACGGAGATGAACTCCCACCTATCTCAGAGCTACTCCAATTCAAGGAGTTAACAGTTTTCTTAACTATAAGTTGCTAAGAGCGGCTTTGTGAATAACTATTAAGATTTTACTCCTACATAAAATGTTTTAGCGTGACTTAGGAATACTCCTAGCGGTAAGATAACATGCTTTGTGAACACGGGCCCAGGTCCATTATACCTCACATTCCCCGACAGTTTCAGTGGTCAAGAAAGCAAAAAAAGTCCACGAAGAATAAAATTGCTAATTTGAGTGGAAAAAAAATGTTAGGCTACATTAACTTGGCCCTTGGACCAGTGATCGATCTGTGCAGTTTTTCGAAACAAGAACTACACTTAAATTACACCAAACTCCATCTATCCTCTCATGGTCCTTTCTAAACCCAAGCTTGAGCATTTTGCTTACAAGGCATTTAAGTAATTACCCTGGATGTTCTGTGCCCTTAAGGATGTAAATACGAAATATGAGATTAATAAACAAATTAAAGTGCTGACACTGAATATTCCTGGAATATATCATTGAGATGATCTGTAAGCACTGGTAATTGGGACCATGCACATCTTGACAATTAATAAATACTGCCACCTTGTGGTAATATTTAGGCCATGCATTCGCTACAAAGCAACATTCTGACCTTTGCAGGTCATAATTAAATAAGCAATTAGGCAAGATATGCTGATGCAGCAAAAATACAAATAGTTATTCCCAGCAAAAGCTGTGGTTGGATAGAGTGTGTACACTGTTTAATGTCAAAGATAACAAAGGGGATTTAATCAGCTTTAGCCAAGGGTATGTTCTGAATTAAAATGAGCATTTGATTGAACAACAATAATGAAAAGATGACAATTTGTGGGTTGATTTTATTTATTTTTGTATAACATTCTCTTAGCTTACTAGCAATTATTTAAAGCGGCATAATGAACCATCTCGATATAGAGATGTCAGTATTGTATATTTTAGTATTGACAGTGCAGAGCACTGAATTAGTAAGAGGCAAAATTGTAAGTCATGGTGATGACTGACAAATAAAAGAATGGTGACATGTTGCCAGTTAGCATTTATACTGCCATGTCCTGTGTGTGCATGCAAGTGTGTGGAACACAACAAAAATCCCAACAATCATCCTATAAAACGTGCATGCCAGGGAGGTGTAGAACTTAGCAAGATTACTTGGAGCTTAAAGCCAGGGTTTTCTGTCACGTAGGTGGCTCTCTTTTAACCTGGCCACTGTAACTTATGGAAACTCTGATTGAGAGTTCAGGCTGTGTTGAGCCAGCACACACAATGAGAGCCAACTGATGTTAAACTTTGCTTTGTAATACAGCCCCCAGCTCTGTCCATGTTAAATGATAGAACCCCCCCAAAAAAACATGCATACACATATCAGTGGCGGCTAGTGAACTGGTGATGGGGGAGGCTGAAACCCATCCCTTAAAATTAATTATTGGTTATGACGTGTTTTTCAATCATTCATTTAAATTACCATTACAGAAACTCCAAAAACTCTCAACATTACCAGGTGTGGCCAGTTTTCATTAATAACACATGCCTGTTAACTCTCGCATTCAGTGTCAGTTTTATTGGCATACTCACCTTCCCCTGCTGTAGTCAGCAATTACTCAATCAACGCATATGTAAGAGATTCGCACGCGGAATACAAGTCCTTGTGCATGGAGGAGAATCTTTCACATATGCGTTGAATAATTGCTGACTACAGCAGAGAATACCTAGTCATGAATATAAACCTTGCTATTGGAAGGGGGAATAACTCTTGGCAAAAACATTGCAGAATTCTAGACGTACAAGTGGACCTAAAGCTCAGCTGCCACAAACATTTGGGAGTGGGGAACAGCACTGAAATGATACCAAAATAGTTTATGTCCATGACAAGTTACGTGAAATTTGATCAATATCAATGACTGCAAGAAGTCACAGGTCTTTCAGATAGGCGTCTATAGGAGAGGGAACGTCAAAGGACATGACGCAGCCATTTCTCAAAAATCTTAAAAACCCATCCTTTATATTCAAAAGACGTTGTATTCTACTTACTAACCAAATTTGAGGTATTAATCTGCATTGGATGGGTGTAATGTAATGCTTCCTAGCTAACAAACTACTGTTACATAATGGTAATGAAAAAGAACTGCGTGCATGCTAGCTAGCAAGCAAAGTAACATTAACTTAGTTATAGGAGTGGCTCTTCGCTGGCTTACCACAGCAATGAGCCATACCAAATCAACTACCATTACATTTGGTATTCAGTTTGGCTAAATACTAACAGAGTCACGTACCGCAGAGTGGTTTTTTTCCCCCCACGCTTTCAGCCAATAAAATCACGGTAATGATACTGCCCTCGGTACTGTACATATCAAAAGTATATTATGAGCTGGGATTTGGGAAAATTACTGCAGTTATCTGATAAACATATATTTTTTAATATTTTTTTTTCTTTCAATCCTTGTCTTTAAAATTAAAGGTAATACTCGAGCAAACATTTTTGATTAGATATCAAAAGAATAAATATAAAGGCCTTACTTCCTAACCACTTTTGATCATATTTGCCAAGGGTGCCAATATTATTGAAGGGCACTACAATTATTCAGTCTCAGAGAATCAATGACTGCTAATAATACCACTAGATGAATTCACTTAATTCACCTGCAGTTTCCCAGAATAAGAGAAAATGAGCACATTAAAAAAAAAAGAGAAAATCATCATTATTATTCCCCCCCCCCAGAGGAAACCACAGTTTTAAGCTCCACGACTGGGCTCACTGCCCCCTGCTCTTCTTCATCAGGGTAGGAAGGATTAATACTGTTAACACTGACAAGGAAGAAGAGAGATGCATTACAAAATCACTCCAAGGGAATGAAAATGGAACTTCGCTTTAGAGGAACATCACCACCCCTCAATGCAATTTTGAACTGATGTACACATCCTGAAATTATCCATTCTCCTCTATAGAAAGCCATAGGAAACTACTCTCACCTAACGTTGCCTCCCCAGTACCCCGTCCTACAAAGCTGGTAGCAGGAAAAGAGAATGATAAAATTCTGACACTACAAAACACGAGCGCACACCCTCATGCAGATACTCGCACATACAAACACACTTTGGGAGTGAGCAGGGCATTAGAAGTTTTCATGAAACATTCAAAAGGATATACATTTGTGCCAATTAAATGAAATGTCACAGTCACCAGAATTTTATAAATGCTTTAATGTCAAATGAAGTAGAATTTTTGAAATTCTTAAGGGCAGTGCGGAAATCTAACAAAACCAGACAAGCTTTTGTTAAAAAGCTAAATACTGAACAGTACATCCCCTGCATTGTAGGACTATTTGACAGCAGAATATCTATTAAGGTTTTTCTTTCAAACACTAGAAATAACAGTAATGAAACCAATGGCTAGACTGAGGTGGAATAATACAGACCCAATATAACCATGTCCCATCTTCATCCAAGGTGTCATTCAATTATGTAATAACATTATGTTATCAAGAGCCAAAACATTTTACTTTACCAAAAGCACAGGCCATGTGTAAGACCAGTTGAAGTAGAACAGGATATAGCCCTCAAAAAGCATGCAAGTCTGCTGAATATTAGCGGTTCCACACTGGAGCCGGCAGTGTCACCCAAAGCCATATTACAGCAATCGTAGTCGAGTCAGGATTTACACTCTGACATGGATTCTGGGAAGACCACAATGTCTTGGGAGATTATTTTTATACGACAGGTGAACCTGCCCCTAGAGGCACCAAGTGCATTCAAAGCCATCACTTTCTAGGCACAGGCTCATATTTGCTGACAGTGAGAGGTAAATGTGCAATTCATGCTTTTTTCTGTTACATTCTTGAGTAGCGTGTCAAAATATAATAGATTTATGGACATGAAAAGTAGGCTTTGGCCTGAGAACAGAAATAATGTTTCGCATATGATTACTGCAGCCCTTTCAATTATATTTTATATCAAAAAAGTGTAAAAACAGAACTATGCAGTAGCTTTAGCTTTGAAATGCAAAACTTTATTCCCCTGATGACAAAAACAAATGAAAAGAACAAAAGAAATACAAAGGAATAAATAGTTAAATAAATAAAGCTCACATTGGAGAATAATTTTTGTCAAAGGTCATCATTCACAGTAATGGCCAGAGGCATTTAAAGAAAGACAAAGATATTTATCAACTGCAATAATTATTAGACTGCACAGCCTCTATCAAGGAACTAATATTTATCATCTTCTCCCAGCAGCTTCATCCAATCAAATGCCAAAGCATTCTGAAGCAGCCACCCGAATAAGCAAGGCCATCAATTAGTGTCAAATGAAGATGGAGGCAAAATGGGGAAAAAAAGCAAGTAATGGGAAAAAAAAACAACAAAATAAATGCAAACTACTAAATATACGATCACACCAAAATAATTTAAGATATAACACAGAACGTGAAAATCCCTTCTTGCATAAAGAATCAACCACAACATAGAGGGAGTGAACGCCATCACTTAAAGCAGAAGAAGCCGTTAGAATGAATAACAGTGCTACTAATGATAATACCAATACAAGTTCAATTTTGCTGAAAAACAAGCATGTGGAATGATTTCCCATTTGAAATTTCGGGCATTATCATTTGGATCAGCTGTAAAACTACAAATTGTCACAACAAAGAAATGAGCAAAGACTGAGTGATAAACTTTGTGCAAGAATTGTACTTCCACAGTTTTTTTCTACCATTACCAGCCAGTGCTGTCATTTAAAATGGGCCACTAACAGCTACAGTGGTGAGAGGAATTTAAGTGTATCAAGTAACTTGTAAATTTTATTCCTCTCTACAGAGTCAGTTAGTAGCTAAATTCTCTCATTTCCAGGAGCATTAGTCATTCAGTAGGAAACTGTTAAAAGGCTACAGGATATTAAATATGGGGGCGCGCTCACACAGTAAAGGCCTTGGTAAAGCGTAAAGGAGCACTAAACTGGAACATTACAGACACGTGGAGTGGTGCAGCTAACGCTCGCCAGGCTCGCTACAAGAAAAGATAATGGCCCCACCGCAACATTAGAGCAACAGTGTGAGAAGGTTACTTCGTCTGCGAGCCGTCTTTCAGACAGGTCCGGTTACCATGGCGACACTAAAACACCGAGAAAAGGGAGCCCAGAGCCATTCCCGTCGCTGCTCCCGCGAGCATGCCCAGTGCCATGTCTCCCCCGTTGTCACGGCGACGCTCCTCAATGACCACATGATCAACTCCGCGAGGAGGGTAACTACCTGAAAGGCAAATCAGATGTTAGCATTGTCTGCAGGAAAAGAAGAACAAAGAACATAGTGATACAAAAAAAAAATTTTTAAATATACATTGCCTAGGTGCCAGAGGCAAAAAAAAATAAAAAAAATAAAAACAGTTCCCTTCTACTGAAACAATACACTAGCAATTACTGCGAACTTACACATGAAAAACCAAAAATATAAATGTAACACTAACAAAACATCCTCAGTCACATTTTAAATATATTCAATAAATATTAATCACATTTCTCATCAATTTCACTATGCTCTGAATAAAAAAATAAATAAATAAAAGCGTTCCAGGCGAGCACTACCCAGCGACAAAAATCTGAAATGTGCAAAATGAACAGTCTTTAAAGCTGTACTTCCTTTGTTTAAAATGTAAATATAATGCCATTTTGCAGTTGCACTTAAAATATTTAAATATTCCTCAAAAAATTCAGGATTTATATGTATCAGGAAATGTTGAAAATAGCAAAAATATAAAATTGTGAAAACAGCTGAAATGTACATTATTTATGATAAAATAAGTAAAATTCCAATTTTTTAAAATATTGTCACCATTATTTATTGTAAGGTCTGCAATTATTGGCACCCTCAAGAAAACATGCACAAAACACAGACTTTATGCTAAAAAACAACCGTATTTAATAGTTCATTTTACAAAACCCAAAACCAGTGAAGTTGGCACTTTATGTAAATCGTAGATAAAAACAGAATACGATGATTTGCAAATCCTTTTCAACTTATATTCAATTGAATACACTGCAAAGACAAGATTGTTTAATGTTCAAACTGAGAAACTTTATTTTTTTTTTTGCAAATAATCATTAACTTAGAATTTAAAGGCAGCAACACATTGCAAAAAAGTTGGCACAGGGGCCTTTTTACCACTGTGTTACATCGCCTTTCCTTTTAACGACACTCAGTAAACGTTTGGGAACTAAGGAGACCAATTTTTGAAGCTTTTCATGTTGAACTCTTTCCCATTTTTGCTTGATGTACAGCTTAAGTTGTTCAACAGTCCGGGGTCTCCGTTGTCGTATTTTACGCTTCATGATGCGCCACACATTTTCAATGGGAGACAGGTCTGGACTACAGGCAGGCCAGTCTAGTACCCGCACTCTTTTACTACGGAGCCATGCTGTTGTAACACGTGCAGAATGTGGCTTGGCATTGTCTTGCTGAAATGAGCAGGGGCGTCCATGAAAAAGACGTTGCTTGGATGGCAACATATGTTGCTCCAAAACCTGTATGTACCTTTCAGCATTAATGGTGCCTTCACATATGTGTAAGTTGCCCATGCCTTGGGCACCAATACGTCCCCATACCATCACAGATGCTGGCTTTTGAACTTTCCGCCTATAACAGTCCAGATGGTTCTTTTCCTCTTTGGTCCGGAGGACACGACGTCCACAGTTTCCAAAAACAATTTGAAATGTGGACTCGTCAGACCACAGAACACTTTTCCACTTTGCATCAGTCCATCTTAGATGAGCCTGGGCTCAGCGAAGCCAGCGGTGTTTCTGGGTGCTGTTGATAAATGGCTTTCGCGTTGCATTGTAGAGTTTTAACTTGCACTTGCAGATGTAGCGACGAACTGTAGTTACTGACAGTGGTTTTCTGAAGTGTTCCTGAGCCCATGTGGTGATGTCCTTTACACACTGATGTCAGTTTTTGATGCAGTACCGCCTGAGGGATCGAAGGTCATGGGCATTCAATGTTGGTTTTCGGCCTTGTCGCTTACGTGCAGTGATTTCTCCAGATTCTCTGAACCTTTTGACGATAATACGGACCGTAGATGATGAAATCCCTAAATTTCTTGCAATAGCTCGTTGAAGAATGTTGGTTTTAAACTGTTCCGACAATCAGCTCACGCATTTGTTCACTAAGTGGTGACCCTCGCCCCATCCTTGTTTGTGAATGACTGAACATTTCAGGGAAGCTGCTTTTATACCAAATCATGGCACCCACCAGTTCCAAATTAGCCCGTTCACCTGTGGGATGTTCCAAATAAGTGTTTGACGACCATTACTCAACTCTCTCGGTCTTTTTTGCCACTTGTGCCAGCTTTTTTGAAACATACTGCAGGCATCAATTCCAAATGAGCTAATATTTGCAAAAAATTACAAAGTTTATCTGTTTGAACATTAAGTAACTTGTCTTTGCAGTGTATTCAATTGAATATAGGTTGAAAAGGATTTGCAAATCATTGTATTCTGTTTTTATTTACGATTTACACAACGTGCCAACTTCACTGGTTTTGGGTTTTGTATATGGGATAATAATATACTTTTCTTGTAATAGATTCAGTCTCACGGTTCAGCTCATTTTATTTATTAATCACATTTTATTTCGGGGAACCATGTAAGTACATATTATTGCCACTCCTGACTTAGCTTGCCCTTAGGAATAATGATAGCTGTAAATCTATAGGCAAGTTCTGGCAGTATTTAATCATAGAATATAGCACTACTGACAATATAGAAATTACATATGTCGCTTTTACTTCCAGGCTTAAACTCCCGGCATGATGGTGTATAAAACAAGTATGGTACAGGCATACATCTCATCAAAAATCTTTGCTTTACCTTGATACTGATAAGTGTACGCCACAGGGTAGGGCTGACCATTAGGGCCATACACCACCTGTGTCCCAGGAGGAGGAGGAGGAGGGCCGTAAGCACCATAGTGACCCTGGTCATAGGCCTGCAGACAGACAGAGATACACTGTAGAGAAATTCAAGGGAAAGCACTGCATGTATGCGAGCACTAGTCCATCATCTTCTCATTCCTAATCACGGGCATCAATATGGAGATGGTCAATCTTTGTAGCTATAACAGCCCCTCTGGAGGGCTTAAAACAAGATTTTACAATATTGCGGCAGGGATTTGCCAAAAGCATTAGTGAGACTGGGCGATAATACAAAGTAGCGAAGCAAATCTCAGCAGTGTTTGATGGGGCTGTGGTCATAGCTCTGAGCAGGCTATTCAAGTTCTTCGACACCAATCTCGACATCCCTTGCCTGGATTTTGCTTGGTCCGTGACAGAACAGTAATGCTATTACAAAAAATAGGACCAAGCGTCCTGTAGCTTACTGGCAAGCAGTCTAATAGTGATGATACAAGTTATGAAAATTTCAAATGAAGTTTCACATTTGAATCAATGAATATCAATGTCAAGGTCACTAAATAAAAGTTTGCATACATTTATAAGACCTCCTGTAACACAAACACAATCCTAAACTCTGAAACAGTAATGGTGATACAAGTCATTCAAAGTTCAATATGTCAATTGTGAACTTTAAAATTTCACAGGAGGTCAAGTTGAGGTCAGCAAATAGACTTCAAATATGACTTCATAAATGTTATTATACACACCTTGACTCAATCGGTGACAATTTTGGTGATTTCAATTGTCATTGCAATTTCACTGTTAAATTTGACCCTCACCAACCGTCAAATTGAATGTCACCAAATGAAATTTCAAATGTAACTTCCTAGATGTCAGTAACACAAACCTAGGTTCCATCTTTGACCTTTTTAGTGATAGAAATCAGTGAATTTTCACCAGATCAAGTCTGACCTTCTAAGATCAATATGAAGGTTACCAAATGAAAGTTCATATATGACTTTCTATACATCTGCAATACATACCTCTACTTTATCTATAATGATTTTGCTGATATAAGTCACTGAAATTTCACTATATAGTTTGGCCATTGTAGGTCACTGAAGGTCAGATTCAAGGTCACCCAATGAAACTTCATACATGACTTCCTACATGCCCACAATACAAACCTAAGGTCTATCTGGAACAGTTTCGGTGATAGAAGTCATTGAAATTTCACTACATGAAGTTGGCCTTTGAAGGTTCAAGTTCAAGGCCACCAAATGAAAGTTCATATATGACTTCCTATAAGTGTTCAATACACATATGTTCCCAATCTTCAATATTTTCAGGCCTAGAAGCCCTTGAAAATTGTAACATTTTGTTTGACCTCAAGTTCGACCTTTCAAGGTCATCTGAGGTCAACTTTAACACAACCAAAATATAGGTTATATATAACTTCCTTTATGTCAGCAATATAAATTTAATCTCCATCTGCAACCATTTAGTTTCCTGGGGCAAAATTTCAAGGGCCCATAAAACGGACAAAAATGATTCAATCAAAAATCCGAAAATAAATGACTGGAGATATGGTCTGGTAGTATGTTATGACAAATTTACAGGAAAATTCATCTGGCCAAAAAAAAAAGATTAAAAAATGTTCCAGACGACTGACCACGACAATAGCTTATCGGCCCATAGGGCCATTAAGTTAAAAAGCAGTTTAAGGCCAAGGAAAAGTCCAATCTAGTCAACCTTTTTAGTGAAAATCAACACCCTAATGTGGAATAATATCTTCAGAATTTCTGCTCCAAGTGCCCATTACCTGATAAGCAGGAACAAACTCTGTATACGGAGGGGGGGCTGAGGCCACAACCCCCTCTGAGAAACCAATCTGAGGTTCGGCCACCATCTGTGAGGGGAAGAGTCAAGAACACAGGAAGTGAAAAAGGGTACAAACTTGGACAATGCCGACAAACTCCAGATGAACAAGCGCCCTGTTCTTACAAATACTGCCCTAATATATTCCCAATTATCTTGTCCAATTGATATTTTCCCTTGAAACTTGAGACTTCAAATACAAAGTGAACAGTGCCAGTTTTGAGGAGGCACAATGAATACTCAGAATTTTTGAAAGAAAAGAATTTTACAGTTCATCATCTTACAGGTCAGGTTACACAAGGAACCAGCGTACACTTTTACGGTCTTCCCACTGAAACAGTTCCCATTATTTAACTGATTCCATTCAAAATTCTATGAACTGTGGCTCGCTCTGCTGAACAAGCCCATGTTCCCACCAATTTTGAGCGAAACCAATGCTCCACCAATGGGGAGCTAATAACATCATCGCGGTTCCCAAGAGATACCAACTATTTTTTGGTTCCCATTCAGAAACAAATTTTGAGGTTCTGACTCTGAACCCATTTACTTTTGGTGTAAAAGCTCTGAACAGTTAAAAAGTAGGTGCGCAAACAGGAGCCTTTCCACTTCAGGATGGTTCTTTGAAGTCAACGTTAGCCACACTAGTTGCCTTGCATTTTATGCACAACCAAATTTTGCAGTGCGACCATTTTGAGGGCTTTATCTGCAGAAAAATCAAATCAATCTATCCATTTAACAATACATGGCTGATTAGTTACCCAAGAACGGTCAGGCCAGTAATACCACCCATGACCTGTCTGATTTCACAAATGGCCTTTTACTCTGGCAGGGAATGAACTCTGCTTGGATGAAAGAATTCCAGATCTCGCCTGAATTTAAAAAAATATACATTTGACACTAGACTTATCTCTTTAGCCCTTTATGAATGACAGTTCAGAAATTGTTACTCTTAGTCCCCATTAACCACATGAATGACCTAAGAAAATACAAAAGCATGCATACACACCCTTCCCTGTGGAAACAGATATTTGCTTACCGAAGTCACTCTGGCGTCCTGCAGGGCCATGGACCAGGCCCTGAAAGAGAGACGAGAACAATGCAAATACAGGGCACTCCTTCACATGTTTACACTCCACTGTCTCCAGCCAGGGCAAGAGTGAGGCAGGCTCAGGAGAACGAGTAGAGTTTCAACTCACATGCAGTCTAGCACTGGCACAGCAAAAGGCGCCATACTTCCTGATCATAGTCAACTGACGTATAAATTCCTGTGTTGACTGCTGTCAAGAACGTATTTGTACTCTCAGTGAATGATAGTCAGGTAAAATTATAATTTAAGCACAAACTGTGTCCAAAAAAAGGAAAAAAAGGTAGAACTAAGAGTGGCTGCGACTGAGCAGCAGCGATTTTGCTTGGACCAAACTCTTTGTGATGTTCTATTGAACCGTGCATGAACAAACGCACACATCCAGCAGCCTGATGGACTTACAAGGCATCGTCTGGCCCGTCTGCACAGATGCTGATGACCTGTCCATCTCTGCACACGATCTGCAGCAGGGAGTCCCGTCCTTTACCGTCTGGAGGGGTGAGATCTGTAATAACAAAATCATCAGACATGGAGCAGAAAGAGTCCTTTTCACTGTACACAGACGCATACAGGGGACGTAACAAGGCAACCCACTGATAGTTTACAGAGAGATGCAGTTGATTGATCAAGGCTATGGGGTATTTTGTGTCAAGTTGCCTAAAGAAACAAGGTTTTACCACCTATCATCTCAGACACTGCTGAAACTCGATCAAAAGGTGTACACTGATGAAATAAAGTGTTTTCTGAACTTTTTTTTTTTCCTTTTTTTTTTTTTTTAATACTCATTGGTTTTATAAAAAGTATTTCATTTATATGGGCCAAGTCAGCCATTTTGAAGGTTGATGTTTTTGGTTTTTTTTTTTTAACTCTCAATAACTTTGAAATGATGACCCAAATTTTGACCAGCTTTGGCAGTTTTACAGATTAAGGAACAAGGAATCCAAACAACAGCTATACACCCCTGATTAAGCCTCTGAACCCCACTATTTGAATATTTAACTAGAATGTATACAATACAATAGCACTATGTGGGACTAAACTTCTGGAGATGAACTTCTGAAATCAATTTCTGCAGACTTGATCATTTGTTCTCATTGAAAATTGTAAGGTTTTTTTTTCTGTCAGGAGAATAATTTATCCAAGTTTATCCAAATTTGATTTATCAACACGGATTTAATGGTTTAGGCCTGAGAAGTTTACACAGTACCAGAAAAATAGTGGTAGTGATGAGTGTTCAGAAATACCCCTGCAGGCCGGTCCTGTGCGGATATTGATGCAGTCCACCTTCATGTGCACCTGATCCTCCATGTCCCGCCGATCTTGGTCATCATAGAAAATTAAACGACCATCGGACCACAAATCAAACCAGTTCTTCTTCCAGCGACGCAGAATGGTGCCTGTTTCAGAAATGGATTGAGATGTATATACAACACAGACAACACAACAGCTGCAAGTCAAAATCAGTAATAAATATAACTACGTTATTCTACCGTTGCCCCTCACGTCTAAATTCCTAGAGTAAGGTAAAGGTAAAGTAAAACGGTATACATTACAATCATCGAGCAATTTATTAGGTACCCCAAGAACACCAGCTCATTCGCGCGATTATCAAATTAGCCAATGCAGAAGATTATGCAGATATAGGTCAGGAGCCTCAATTAATGTTGATATAGGAGTGGCTAAAAAGTGTGATCTTTACAGCTTAAACAATGATATGGTGGCTGGTGCTGGATGGGCTGGTTTAAATAGTTCTGAACCTGCTGCTCTTCTGAACTTTTCATGCACAATAGTCAGACAAGATTTCTCCAAATGGTGCAAAAGATAAAAAAAACAACAAATCTGTGTTCTGTGGAGGGCAATGTCTTGTTGATAAAAGAAGTCAATGGAGAATGGCCAGACTAGTTCAGCTTGACAGAGAGGCTATGGTAACTCAAATAAACAGTCTATACCCCTGTGGCCAGTAGAAGAGCATCTCAGATTTCACAATACGTCAAAGATTGAGGCGAATGGGCCACAACACCACAGGACAAGGTTGGGTTCCACTCCTGTCAGCTAACAAAGCTAATCTGAGGCCACAGAGGGAATAAGCTCACCAAACCTGCGCAGGTGAAGACAGGTAAAACCTTGTCTGGTCTGCTGAATCTTGATTTTTGATGCGACCTACAGATGGTACGGTCAGAATTTGGCACCGACAGTCTTGGCACAGTTTAGTGCTGAGGGAGATGTTTTTTAAAAAACGTTTGGCCCCAAAGACCAATCAATGGATGTTTGCATACCACAGCCGGAGTAATTTTTCTGACCACATGCATGTCCCTTTATGGGTACAGCTTGCCCACTCTCTAATGGCTTCTTCCAGCACAATAGTCCACCAGGTAAAAATGCTAAATTCTGCTCATACTGGTTTCACTAACATATTCAATGACATATGCAGACACCAGAACTGAATCCAAAAGAGTACCTTTAGGATATGGTAGAATGGGAGAATTGCATCTTCTAAAATCATATAGCTGAAATCATTTGATGCAATCATTTGAGCATGTACCAGAATCTCAAAGGAATGTTTCCAGTATCTTAGGGAATCTATGCCACAAATAACTCCACCAGTTATGAGAGAATAGTGAAGACCTATCTCGTATTATTTGATGTTCCAAGTACGAGTCGTGTAGCTACATAGTAAATATTTGTACTCACTTTGTCTTAGAAGCCATCCACTTTTCACGTATGCCATTCTTGCAGAAATCTTACTGCATGAGAGGGACAAAAAGTCACATTACGGCCCGGTTGTTTCAAAGTCACGTGGTTCCTAATGTCCAGTTTCGAAGGGATGACGTAGGAGTCGCCTCAGCTTACACATAGGCGCTGTTTCTTTAAAGAAAACAAACCACATGAACATGCCAAGTGCTGGCAAGCACATCGCCGAATTAACCAAATTTGTAGAAGTCGCCCATAATTTATCATGAGCTATTTACCGAAATTTAGTCTGTGTGTTGACAATATAAAGAATCCACACGGCATTTCCTTTTGAGAAGAGTTAGCCAGCTAACTTCGAGCATCTCGTTATCGTCAGACTATCGTTTTTTAGCGGCGTCACTTTGTAACCACTGAGAGCCGTTATTGTCCAGTCATTTCACTTTAGCTAACTGGCTCACAGCATGACGAGAGCGGAGGAGTCATCAGAATTATTTAGCGAGCTAACGTTAGTTAGCCTAGTTTGTATCATTCCGATCACAACAGCCACGCCGCAAAACAGCCCCCGTAAGCCCTCAATTTTCTTTAGCAATGGCTACCGTTAAAGTTCGGTCAGCGTTAAGTAACCTTTCCCAATCAAATTACCCAGCTATGAAGTCATATATCCTACTTTAAACGCTACTTCTCCTCTGATAAATAACTCTTCAGCTACAATACTAGGTCGCAACAGCTAGTTCGTATTAACCCCGAAGAAAATAATAAAACTGATACTGGCTGTCAAATACTTGATTTTTTTTTCAGGACTACCATGTTTCGTCATAAGATAAAGGTTTTATAAACGAAGTTGCTAAGAAATGACATGCATCGTATGGAAATTACGTTACCTCTGAATGTGAGATGCGCCCGCTGCCGCTGCTGATGGCTCTCCACGGTACCAAATAAAACTGCTTTGGAAAAAAAAAGCTTGTTTACAAAGGGCGACACAGAGTCAGGTGACAGCTGAGTTTGACTTATGGGAAATGTATTTCTTTCGCAACAAAGAAGAGGCGCGATGGAGTCCTAAAACCTCAACTGGACCATTTACATTTACTTTTCTATAGAAATGTCGTCTAATTAGTCTAGCAAAACGTGAAACCTATATATATAATCTTTCAAGATTACTTTCACAACAGTCATTATTTACGCCAGAAAACAAGATTTCAAAGGGTTAAAACCCAAAGGGGGAACTCATGGCTTTTCGTCAGGCCGGCCTATAAAAAGACATCTTTGCTGAATGCTTAAATCGTAATCTCTGTCTGTGCAATTAAAATATATATTTTGAAGGATCTGAAGAAAGCTGGTGCTACCGTAAGCCTTGAATTTACCGGGAAAACAACTTTTTTTTCTCTCCTTTTGAAACATAGAACTTAAAACATACAGTACAAGGTATATTCGCATTGGGGGTCATGTTTAATGACCAAAACTATTACTACACCATATAGGCTACTCGACACATTGATCCATACAGAAGACGCCCACACGCACACCATTATGAGAATATTATTTTATCTGTGTTTACTGCCTCACAAATTTCTTCTATTTTTGCTTATTTGTCATATTCAACAAAGGAATTTTAATATGACTAAGACAACATAAACACGCAGCTTTTAAATAATCATTTAATTTATTGCAGGTTGAAAGTTATTTAAAGCCTACATGACTTCTGTGTGGGGAATCAAATAACTAGTTGTGCCACCCTTGGCAGCAATAACTGCAATCAAGCATTGGCAATATCTTGCAAAGAGTCTTTTGCATCACTGTGGATAAATTTTGGCTCAATCTTTCTTTTGTTTTAATTCTGAAACACTGGGGGGTTTTAGAGCATGAACTGCAAATGTAATGTCATGCCACAGCATCTCAATAAGATTTGAGTCAAGGGACTGATTAGGCCACTCCAAAACCTTAATTTTGTTCATTTTGAGCCTTTCAGAGGTGGACTTGCTGGTGCGCTTCGGACCATCGTCCTGCAGCATAACTCAACTAAGCTTAAGGTTTAGATCAGGAACTGATGACCAGACATTCTTCTTCGGGATTTTTGGGTGGAGATTAGAATTCATGGATCCATCAATTACAGGAAGTCGCCCAGGTCCTGAAGCAGCCCCAGACCATCACATGACCACCATCACGTACTGATATGATGTTCTTCTGTGGAATGTTGTTAGCTTTATGACAGATATAATGGAACCCGTGCTTTCCAAACAGGTGCACTTTTGACTCATCAGTCCACAAAATATTATTCCAAAAGTTTCTGGAGTTTTGTAGATGTTTTTTTTTTGACATATGTGAGGCGAGATTTTGTGTCCATTTGGGTCAGGAATGGTTTTTGCCTTGCAGCTCTCCCATGATCACATTTCCCCAGTCTCTTCTTTATTGTGGAATGATGAACACCGACCTTAGCTGAGGCATGTGACGCTAGTCTGGGGTCTTTTGCGACCTTCTGAATGAGTCATCAGTGCGCTTTTGGAGGAATGTGGCAGGTCAGTCACTCCTGCAAAGGTCCACGACTGCTTTCTCCATTTGTTGACAATGTCTGTCACAGTGGTTCGCTGTTCCAGAGCCTTAGAAATGGCATTGTAGCCAATATAGACTGATAAATATGGACAAAATTGTTTCTCATCTGTTTTTGAATTTTTTATTTTTTTTTCAGATTGCGACATCATGTGCTGCCTTTTGCCTGATTCACATTGCCAGACAGGCTCTATTTAAGTGATGTTTAGATTCAACAGGGCTGGCAATCATCATGCCGAAGTGTCTCTAATGACATTGAACCCAGTTACCAATTAATTTTGTTTAACTGGTTGATTTAATGACTGAGTTGGTAATTATTTTTTCATACAGGGTCAGGTAGGGTTGAATCATTTTTTCATAAATAAATTAAATCATCATTTAAAAACTGCATTTTGTATTTACTAGGATGATCTTAGTCTAATTTTGAAATCAGTTTGATGATCTGAAACAGCTAAGTGTGAGACGTAAGCAAAAAAAGAAGAATTTGAGATGAAATGAGGAAGTGAGTTTTCACAGCACTGTATGCATCCTTTCTAGCATAGGAGGTCTATCCAGGCTCAGAGTCTCTAGAAGTCTCCTCTGGCATTTTACCTTGATATCGTCATTGGAATATCACCTCAACTAGAGGCTTGAACCAGTAAGTGAAATCAGCTGTATGAGCTCATGGGTGAAAGTGAAACATGGCAGGACTTTCAGTCTCTGACCCCTGGGATTTCCACCTCTTCATGCTGGTAAAGGGATGGAAATGGTGCTAGAATCCTGTTTGAGCCTGATAGCACCAATAAAACATCTGAGGGCACTTATGCCATGAAATCACTGAGGACAGTTGGTCCTATACTCTCAATTCCTGACACCATGCAATTTCTGCTCCTTGCACTAATCGCTTGGGCAGTTCATGTGAAGATCACATGTCCATAGCCTCCTTTTGGGTAAAGCACTGTGGGCAACGAAGCCATTCAGTTGATTGTTCTGAAATGTTTCGCCCGAACTCACCAGGCAGTGTAACATGGTCTTCTCATTGATTTTACTCTCGAGGATAATGATCAGTTATATTTAGTTGTGTTAATACATACCGATCGGCCTTAACATTATAACCACTGACAAGTGAAGTGAATAACATTGATTGTCTCATAAGAATGGCACCTGTCAGTGCGTGGGATATATTACACAGCAAGTGCATATTTTGTCCACAAAGCTGATGTGTTGGAAGCAGGAAAAAGAGTAAAGATATGAGTTACGTTGACTTGGGCCAAATTGTGATGGGCCAAATTGTGATCAGCAGTGTAGGGGTTAATACTTGCCAAAAGTGGACAAAGGAAGGAAAAGCGGTGAACCGGCGACAGGGTCATGGGTGGCCAAGGCTCATTCACGTGAAGGGGGAGCCAAGGCTGGCCCATATGGTGCGATCCAGCAGGAGAGCTACAGTAGCTCAAATTGCTGAAAAAGTTCATGCTGGCTCTGATAGAATGGTGTCAGAACATACAGCGCATTGCAGTTTGTTGTGTATGAGGCTGTGTGGCTGCAGTCCGGACAGGGTCCCCATGCTGACCCCTGTCTACCATCGAAAACACCTACAATGTGCACATTAAGCATCAGAATTGGACCAACGAGCAATGGAAGAAGGTGGCCTGGTCTGATGAATCACGTTCTTTTACATCCTCTGAATGGCTGGGTGCACATGCACTGCTTAACTGGGGAACCAGGATGCACTACAGGAAGAAGGCAAGCCAGTGGAGGCGGTGTGATACTTTGTGCAATGTTTTACTGGGAAAGCTCGGGTCCTGCCATTCATGTGGATGTTTCTTTTATATGTACCACATACCTAAACATTGTTGCAGACCAAGTGCATCCCTTCATGGGAACGGTATTCTCTCATTCTTAAATCAAGCAGGATAATGCGCCTTGGTACACTGCAAAAATGGTTTAGGAAAGATTTAAGTGACACAACAAGGAGTTTAAGATGTTGACTTGGCCCCCGTATTTGCCTGATCGAGCATCTGCAGGACGCGCTGGACAAACAAGTCTGATCCATGGAAGCCCCACCTTGAAACTTTCAGGACATAAAGGATCTGCTGCTAATGTCTTGGTGCCAGGTACTACAGCACACCTTCAGAGGTCTGATGGAGGCCATGCCTTGATGGGTAAGGGCTGATTTGGTGGTGAAAGGGGAACCTACACAGCATTAGGTCTCATCATAATGATATAATAATAATAATAATGCATCAATTTTATATAGCGCTTTTCTGCTTTCTGGGCACTCAAAGACGCTTCACAAGGATACATTATTCATTCACACATTCACGCTCTGATGGTGGCAAACTACATTTTAGTAGCCACAGCTGCCCTGGGGCAGACTGACGGAAGCGTGGCTGCCAGTATGCGCCTACGGCCCCTCCGACCACCACCAAACATTCACACACAGCCATACAGTATTCCTATATTGCATGTTTTGTGGGTGGGGGAAACCGGAGTACCCGGAGAAAACCCACGCGAACACGGGGAGAACATGCAAACTCCACACAGAAAGGCCCCAGGCCAGATTCGAACCCACAACCTTCTTGCTGTGAGGTAATAGTGCTAACCACTATGCCACCGTGCCGCCATGATATGGCTGACCGCTGTATTTTAGATTCTTATTGGTTGGCGGGCCTGGCAGTACGAGAGGATTGTCCACACGGGCTGTGCCAAGAGATTGCAGTGCCTGACTAGTGCTAGCTCGCTTCAGGCTTCGCCGTCGCTGCGAACTATTTTGGGTGCAGTATCAATTTTTTGCCAGCAGGTGGTGGAGTGGTTTCAATTATGTGAAATCGGGCTGATAATGTCACTTTTTCCCCCAGGTACTAATAGATTCTGCAGTACTGTGTCATCAATGTGCGCTTTTTTCGCCATTTGATATTTTATTTATTTATTTATTTATTTTGCTGCATCTGATTTGGTGCTGAATTGCTGACAAATTTTGAATAATTGACCTGGATTTCCAGCTTGTGTCTTTTGTAAATAGCTGTATGGTGCCGACTTAAAGAATAACTTTTTTTTTTTTTGCAGTGAAATGATCTTATTCATGACCTGTGTAATTGCATTAGCTGTCCGCCTAGGGATTTATTTTACATTGGGCTAGGATGTGATATCGGTATCATGATTTTGGGGCCTCGGTTCTGAAATATAGAGTACGGTACTGGTTTTGGCAGGGAAAGAGGCACATGAGTGCACACTCAGATGACACCTGTGGGAAGGGGTAGAGCCAGGTTTCTGATTGTGTCTACCTCCTCTACTCCTATAGCAGGCCTAGAGATTACATCAGATGACAATTGTGCATTCACTGCTCAGCCACATGCTGGTTGTGTTGAGTTTGATTTACCCAGTCTTATGAGGAAAATTCCTCTTTACATATGATTGCAAGCAAAGCTAATCAAATTTGAATATCAGCTGGGGGAAGTATTGCCTCCTGCAATAATTCAAGGATTAGTGGTGGAGCAGGTTTAAAAGTTGCTGTTAAAACATACAGCTCAGGGGGGGTAGATCCTTGTTTTGTGAACTCGGTAGTACAGTCTGAAGTCAAGAGGCCTGTGTGCTTTAAGGGAGATGGCTTAGATACCTATACAGTCCATGAATGGTAGCCAGTGTTATGTCATACGTCAGAAAACAGGAAATAAGTTGCAAATAGTCATGGGTAAGGCAAGGTGGTTAGAGTAGGCATATGCAGCAACCCATGTCTTGATCTGTCTAAAGACCCAGGGCCAATGTTTGATACAGTGAAGCTGAATTTAGGAAATACAGTTTCCTCCATCTTGCCATTGGCAGATATCTATGCCACTCCACCATTCTCTGGTCAGGACCTGTTACAGTATCAGCTCAGACTGAACAATGTCTATGGATGTGACTGAGGACTGTTTGAAAAGACAGAATAAGACCATCACATGAACTGACTGTCATATTAACCGGACATTGCCCTGACTCGGAGCTGTCTTTAATGTTTAGGTGCAAGCCTTCAAGACGTTAGTCTTGTTGTCGGTTCTTTATTACCTACTGCTAGTCCCACCGGCGATTCTAATTCAATCCCAGCTTTACGCCAGCCATCACAGGAGTCCGCTGAGTCAATTAACCATATCAGTGGCTTGTTAAAATGTATCCTGGAGCAGGAGCCCATGCAGGGTCAGTACTGGGGCAGGCTGGTCACAGTGGGGCCCTAAAAACAGAGTGCAACCCCTCACTGCCATGTGACATGCGCGGGGACAGGGAACACACTACTCGTTAACAATGCTGCGCCAATCAGCTCTGCTTCCACTGTTGTGCTTCTGGCATCACACCTGTTGGGAATCCAAAATCTCTAATGCCAGTGCGTGCTACTTCCAGTGAAACCTCCACTCAGCATGAGGGAAACCAGTAAGCAAACATTTTGGGGTTGGGCAGGTGTTAAGCCGGTAGTAAATCCCCCAAGTGCACAGCAAAAATCCCAGTGTTAATTCAACTCCAATAGTGTTCATTTGAGTACAGGATGGATGGGTTGGTTTCATATAAATGAAAGTGGTTGGAAGCAATGGAATTGCACAAACATGTTTTGAATGATCTTATTTCATTTAAACAATCATGACATACATGCATTGCTTCCAACCCCTGAGTAAAGAAAAGTAATCAGTTTGCGTTATAAATGAAAACTGGCCACATCTGATAAAGTTGAGAGTTTTTGGAGTTTCTGTAATGGTAATTGAAATGAATGATTGAAAATGGGGCATGACAAATCATTAATCTTAAGGGATTGTTTGAGCTTCCCCTGTTGCCAACTCCATTCAATTTACTGGTGGGCAAATATTCAGCCAGTACGCAATCCCCCAAGTACCACCGATGATGATTATGAATTGTTTGATAAGTGTATGTGAGGCGCTGAAACTGGAGAGTAAAGTCTTATTACAGAGAAACACAGAGTTGCTCCTAATGATGAAGTGTTCCACGCTCAAGTGCTGATTGGTAACAACGTGGAGGTGAATGCTATGCTCAGTAGCAGTTCAATGGCATGAGCAGACTCCAATTCCAATGAAGTTGGGATGTTTTGTATAACGTGAATAAAAACAGAATGCAATGATTTGCAATCCCATAAACCCACATTTTATTCACAATACAGCACAGACAACATATCACATGTTGAAAGTGAGTCATTTTACCATTTCATGAAAAATATTAGCTCATTCCTTCCATCAACAGAAGCAAGCTTTGCCCAATCAAGTTGTCTTAGCGCAACAAATTTCAGTGAGTCCATCCTCCTCTGTGTTGATGCCTCCAGTAATGGCCTTGGTGCCGTTTTATCTCAAGTGCCAAAAAGGGGCTCAGACTCAAGGCCAGTAAGGCGCTCTCTTCTGCACAATCAAGGTACCTGGCACACAGCCTTGCATTTTTTGTCATGAAATGAGCCATTTTTGAGGAGTTTCATCATTGCCTTGGGATACCCTCGTTCACAGTACGGATGGACAATAATCCACGAACATAGTATATCCTGCTCGAGGCTAAATTGGATGCATAGTAAAAAAGATGGGTTGCCAAACTTGCACCATATCAATTGGGTATCAAATACATCTCTGGTCCCTAAATCATTGTCGCAGATGTTCTGTGCAGGAAGTCCTCTTTCCATCTAAGCACACTCCACCGTTTGACAAGAGAGGCATTTAAGGCACTGTTAGCTGAAGCTGATGCTGTTTGTACGGATCAGGTGCTGAAGGTGTTTTGGTGGTCAACTCACCCATTTGCGAAGAACTCTATTGTTGGACTTTCAGTTGCATGCCAGCTATTGTTTTGCCTGGGGTTTTGTCAAGTCTATCGAATTAGCAGCTATCTTTCAGTCACACAAGTTGCAGGAAGGTGCAGTGACACCCCAAGCATTGTGTTTGTCACAGCTCTCTCAGACAGTGTTGCCAGTGGAACTGGATGAGACTGCTGTCTCATGACTAGCTGACAAATAAGCAGAGAGCTGGCATGGTAATAAGCAGAGTGATCTTTGTGCAAAGGGGGCAACGACTATCAATGAGAGTGCATGCGCAAGAACCAGCTGAGGTCTTCCATCTGCTGAAAAGTTTGGATGAATTAATTGTAATTGATATTGTGCCATGACATTCATCAAGGAAACCTGTCGCTGGGAACAAGTCATACCTGTGCAGGGTGTTTGCTTCTCTGAAGGCAATCATTTTGAATGGGGTCCATGAAGAGGCCAGTCACCAGGGCCAGTAACAGACCTTGTACAAACTCAAAACCAGTGAAGTTAGCACGTTATGTAAATCGTAGATAAAAACAGAATACAATGATTTGCAAATTCCTTTCAACTTGTATTCAATTGAATACACTGCAAAGGCTAGATGTTTAATGTTCAAACTGAGAAACTTTTTTTTTTTCTGCAAATAATCATTTACTTAGAATTTAAAGGCTGCAACACATTGCAAAAAAGTTGGCACAGGGGCCGTTTTACCACTGTGTTACATCGCCTTTCCTTTTAACGACACTCAGTAAACGTTTGGGAACTGAGGAGACCAATTTTTGAAGCTTTTCAGGTGGAACTCTTTCCCATTCTTGCTTGATGTACAGCTTAAGTTTTTCAACAGTCCGGGGTCTCCGTTGTCGTATTTTACGCTTCATAATGTGCCACACATTTTCAATGGGAGACAGGTCTGGACTTCAGGCAGGCCAGTCTGGTACCCGCACTCTTTTACTATGGAGCCATGCTGTTGTAACACGTGCAGAATGTGGCTTGACATTGTCATGCTGAAATAAGCAGGGGCGTCCATGAAAAAGACGTTGCATGGATAGCAACATATGTTGCTCCAAAACCTGTATGTACCTTTCAGCGTTAATGGTGCCTTCACTTATGTGTAAGTTACCCATGCCTTGGGCACTAATACACCCCCCATACCATCACAGATGCTGGCTTTTGAACTTTGCGCCTATAACAGTCCGGATAATTCTTTTCCTCTTTGGTCCAGAGGACACAAAGTCCACAGTTTCCTAAAACAATTTGAAATGTGGACTCGTCAGACCACAGAACACTTTTCCACTTTGCATCAGTCCATCTTAGATGAGCTTGGGCCCAGCGAAGCCAGCAGCGTTTCTGGGTGCTGTTGATAATGGCTTTCGCTTTGCATTGTAGAGTTTTAACTTGCACTTGCAGATATAGCGACAAACTGTAGTTACTGACAGTGGTTTTCTGAAGTGTTCCTGAGCCCATGTGGTGATGTCCTTTACACACTGATGTTGGTTTTTGATGCAGTACCGCCTGAGGGATCGAAGGTCACGGGCATTCAATGTTGGTTTTCGGCCTTGTCACTTACGTGCATTGATTTCTCCAGATTATCTGAACCTTTTGACGATATTATGGACCGTAGATGATGAAATCCCTAAATTTCTTGCAATAGCTCGTTGAGGAATGTTGTTTTTAAACTGTTCGACAATCAGCTCACGCATTTGTTCACTATGTGGTGACCCTCGCCCCATCCTTGTTTATGAATGACTGAGAATTTCAGGGAAGCTGCTTTTCTACCCAATCATGGCACCTACCTGTTCCCAATTAGCCCGTTCACCTGTGGGATGTTCCAAATAAGTGTTTGATGAGCATTCCTCAACTCTCTCAGTCTTTTTTGCCACTTGTGCCAGCTTTTTTGAAACATGTTGCAGGCATCAAATTCCAAATGAGCTAATATTTGCAAAAAATTACAAAGTTTACCTGTTCGAACATTAAGTAACTTGTCTTTGCAGTGTATTCAATTGAATATAGGTTGAAAAGGATTTGCAAATCCTTGTGTTCTGTTTTTATTTACGATTTACACAACGTGCCAACTTCACTGGTTTTGGGTTTTCTACCTTACTAGGCATCAATTTTACTGGGCTGGACTAGAGAAGGATGTAATGAAGTATGTGAAATGCTGCAAGTGTGGTGTACTTAGCAACACCCCTCGTATCAGAGGCCAGAGCACTCTTGGCCAACATCATAACGACAGAACCCCTAGAACTTGTGCGTTTAGACTTCTGAGGTGTCAAGGATTCTAGGAACCAATCACTGAATTTACTCATTGTTACTGACCTTTTCATGAAGATGGTGAATGCCTTTCTACGTCCAAACCAACCTGCCAAAGCTGTGGCGTAATTTTTTCTGTCTCTACTGAGTCAAGAACACTTAATATCTTAGCCCTTCTCTAAAGCAGCTTGAAAGTGGTGATTGTGACCTTCCAGGTAGTCAAAATCATCTACTCCCTCCACTAGCTTCGGTGGGACTTCTATCTCAAGACTCTCATCAGCTGCATTTGGAGTTAGGTAATACAGATCATGATCAGGGTGACAAATTTCACTCTGTCCTGGCTGCTGGGTTAAGTGAACACATTAACACATAACACTGTTGCGGCCCCCTGCTTTGCATGCATGTGCTGCTCGTTTGCAGGTGCCGGAATCATGCACTGTTAGCCAGATATAGTCGAACCGACAATAAAAAATATGATCGCAGCCAACCATAAAACCTATGGTATAGACATGATGGACCATTTGTTTTATGGTCATTGTGCGACCATAAAAATGATGGTCTCTGCAGTTCAACCATAATCACTGTGCACTTAACTAGCTAAACGTTGTCTTAGTTGACCAGATACGAGCATTTCTTCTTCTTCTTCTGAAATTCTGGCAGGCTGTACAGCATACGGCAAAATGCTGCCCTCCACAGTTCATTACAAGAGACTATTCAAATCTTCTCACCATTTGCTCTCACACTCATACCTATGGGCAATAGAGTCTCCAATTAACTTAACATGCACGTCTTTGGACTGTGAGAAGAAACTGGAGAACCTTATGAAAATGCTAACTCCATGCAGAAATGCCCCAGACTGGAATCAAACCCACAACATTCTTGCTGTGAAGCAACAGTGCTAACCACTAACCACTATGCCACCATGCCGCCCAACAAGCATTATTGTGGTTGAACAAAAATTCTTGAGCATTTATGGTCACAAACCAAGCAACCATAATTTTTATGGTCGCCCATGTTTGATCACAGATGTTATACCACCATTTTCATGGTCGCATTCCAAGTAACAATAATTTTTATGGTCACCCATGGTCGACCAGAAATTTTTGACCAGCTTTTTTATGGTCGCTTTTAAGGTAACCATAATTTTTATGGTCAGACAGGGTCGACCACAAATTTGTGATGATTTTTTTTATGGTCGCGTTTAATGTAACCATAATTTTTATGGTCAGGCCAAACATATGTGTTGGACAGTGTGGAGCCAGGAGTCATTGGCACAATAGGGAGCACCTGTCTCAGTCACTGAGCTAAAAAAAAAAAAATTGAGCCCATTGCCCAACTTGGGGAGCGCTCTCCCCCATTTTGACTTTTGCTGTGGGATGGGTTTTTCAGTTAGATTGCATACAACACTTCACTATTCTATGCACACATTCACTCACTAACAATACTGATGTTACCGACTTTCACACACCATGTTTGCAGTGTCTTTTTGGTGAATTTGGTTTTCTGCCATAAATTAAATTTAGCTTTTTTTAATGCATCAACACGCATCTCCATCCTTGTTACGGCTTTAGAGCCAAATTATAACATAAACAATGCTGTTACTCTTGCTCCACAATTGGAAATATCACATAATACTGGGTCCAGAGCAGGGAGGTTGCTTAAGCCTGTGGCTAGGCTTACAGAGATAATAAAACACAGGGTAAAGGCAACCTGACTAATGGGACATAGGAGTTCAAAGAAATGTGAATTATGGGTTTATATAGTTTCTCTACCAGAAGTGTTGGTTTTGAATGTCTTGTTTCTGTGAGAGGATATGAAAGAAAGAAGTTATTTCTTATTACTGTTCAGCTGTGTATTCTGTTGTTAATGTTTTTTATGAGATGTAAGATTTATAATTTATTTTTAGACACATTACATATGTTGTCGACAACAATACCTTTTTTCTCCATTTTAAGCCAGCATCATGCTTATCCTTTATTGTAAATAAGGTAATCCCAGCGCAAACTGTGAAAGTTCTTGGTAGAGGTCGGGGGAGGAGTGGTGGCTCCTATTGCTGGCTGCTGTCGGACAGCTGCTTACGGTTGGTGTGCACGATTGATTGTTGCGTAGCTAGCATCACCGTTAGACAGTCTTTGTTGCATTCTAACACAGTTAAATGCACTAGATGTAGTGGGGATTGCAGGTGAACGTTGACTGTCTTATTGCCCGGCTTCAGAAATGTCTTGGTCAATCTTACACTACTGCTCAAAAGTTTGGGATCACTTGCAAATTTCTTTGTTTTTCAAAGAAAAATACATTTTCATGCATTTCACAAACATTTTTTCCATTTCACAAACGATTAAAATTAATCAGATGATTTTCAAAGAATGATCTAAATTTTTGCATAAAGGCCTATAATCGGCAACTGTAAGTCCTCTGCATCAATCTCCTGGTATGGCTGCTAATCCCAGTTAAGCATTTTATAAGGCTAATTGATTATTAAAAAAACCCTTCTGCAAATGCGTTGCACAGCTGAAAACCATTGAACTAATAAGAGAGCGCAAAAGCGAGCAGGGCATTCTTGAGGTTGGTTTAGCACCTGAAGCATCAGCAGGTGTTTGTTTGTTTACAGGCTGAAAATGGCCAGAAAGAAAGAACTTCCTTTAGACACCCGTCAGTCTATTGTTGTGCTTAGAAAAGAAGGCTATTCAATGCGAGAAACTGAAAATTTAAAAATCTCTTGCCATGCTGTCAACTACTCCCTTCAGAGAGCAGCACAAACAGGCACTTACAAGGACAGAAAAAAGGAGTGGGAGGCCCCAATGCACAACTGTGCAAGAAGATAAATATCTGAGAGTGTGTAGTTTAAGACAAAGACTCCTCACAAGTTGTCAACTGAACTATCAGCTGCTCTAAATAGTTCCCATCAAACACCAGTTTCAGTATCAACAGTGAAGGTGTTTTTTTTTTTTTTGATGAAGGCAAAGTTTGAAGTACATATTCATCATTTTCCATTAAAATCATTATTTCTTACTCAGACAATGTCAGCATGTTCTGTTCATTTGCTATATTCCTATTCAGACTAATTTCATGTGTGTTTCCATGGAAAACAAGAAAATTTCCAAGTCATCCCAAACTTCTGAACAGTAGTGTATGCCAGCAGCTTGCAAATATTTTCAGGTACGTTTCATCAGTCTGGTTAGCTAAGTTTGCCTAGCCCACGGAGGGGTATCATTAGTTAACCAGGTAGCATATGGCACACAGACATGAATAGAGATGAATGAATAGCAATTATTTAGCTGGTTAGCTGGATAGCTTGTTTGCTGGCAAGGATGCATCTTAGCTAGCTATATCAGCAACGTGTTTTCAAGTTTTTCAATTGACCTAAGGCAACGTGGTAAATCTAGTTTAATAGAAAGGATGATATTCAAGGTGGGGGTGTGTGCGTGTGTGTGTGTGTGTGGGGGGGGGGGTTGTGTCATAAAACACAGCACAGGTGATCAAGACCACTTCCTTTCAACAATCTCACAGTATGAATTGCCATGTACTGGGAGTAACACGCCTCACTGGTCTGATGTCACGATGAAACTTGAGGTTCTTTCTCCGCCGGACTTTAAGGCACAAGGGGGAAAATGAGAGAAAAAAGTTTCTGAACCACAATGTTGTGTTTCATTGCTCTTTTGTGAAGTCATTATGTTGATATTTAATTTTTTCCTGTTATGTTGGTTGCCAAATCAAAGTTTTTATACATCGATGGTATTAATTGATCAGCATTCTAGCTAAATCCATCTACTATCATCTCTAATGGCCATCTAACTGACATTAATAAGCTAGGTTAATATAAAGTTATGTCACTAACTGTATGCACAGTGAGGGCTTGTTTCCACTTATCAGGGAGCAAAGCTTCGTTGGACACCTTTACAAAAGCTCATAAGCAGAGACCAAAGTATTTTGCTGAGGAGAGAAAATCTGTCATGATCCCATAAACGTACGATAAGGGGTTGCATGTCAGGTAAAGGACCAGGGGAGATGGAAATCATTTCCTCAACAGTTCATATGCAGGTGTATATTGAAATTTTGGACCATTTTCTGATTCCATCAATAGAAAATAGGTCTGGTGATGAAGTTATATTTGAGGATGACAATGCATCTTGGCACAGAGTAAAGAGTGTGAACAACAGCCCATTGCGATAACAACGCTCCATCCTGTCAAGCTGATCTGTCAACCACAATTTGAGAAGGTTGGAACCTTCCTGACAGAGAATATTGTTTTTCTCCAGTTAAGTTCATACTGCTATCAATTCAGGCTCCCATAGAAGCCCGAGGAGGGTAACAAAGTACGACTCCTGATATTTTATTTATTTATTTTTTGGTTAATGATTCCATCATTTTTTCCTCAACATATTGATTCCATATTTTTTTGTCTACTTGATCATTAAAAATGCCATTAATTAAAATAATTAAATTATGAGGTGAGTTTCATGAGGCCTGAATGTTGAAGCAATAAACAAAAAAATATTTTGGGGTATATCAGCGATTTGTTCATTAACAATAAAGTAAAAAGGCTGGATTAACTACCTTTAAGTGTGATGATTCCAATAATGGGCACATCCTTCGTCACGGGATGTCAGGTTTTATTAGCATAAAATTTCTCTCTACTAGTGCTAAAGCACCACCACATGGAGGTTTGTGGCGCTCTGAAATGAAAGTTGGCGAGTTAAGTGAGAGAAGTGAAGACAGTGCCTTCTTTTCGTCCAATCAGGAGACACAGTACTGTACATATTACATTAAGTTCTTTTTGAGCCAATGAAGGTAGAATGAGTAATTCATAAATGCAGGTGCTTATTTTTTGGGCGAATAAAAATTACTACGCTGTACTGTACTACTCGGGGATTCCATAAAGATGGCGACTGCAATATACCTGGAACATTACCTAGATAGTAAGTTACAGCAATTATTCTAACACTCCTGGTAGTGTATTTTCTGTATGGTTGGCCAATACGTAAGTCTGATACCTAGGTATCAAAATGCACCGGCGTTTTCTAAAAAGAAGCGTACTTTCTGAACAGAAGTAATGTAGTCAGTGTGCTCAAGAACAGTAAATGACATACATTTAAATGGAATTGATTGCCATATCGATGAATACTTTTACTGATCTCTTGGCTATTTTTCCGCAATGTTATTCCAGCTCTGTGATAAAAGTTGGCAACTGTTTGCTGCTGTGGAAGCGGAAAACGCGCCAGCCGTATGCTCTGATCGGCGATTGCTTTTTTGTTTTGTTTTGGTTTTTTTTCCCCTTCTTCTTCTTTACTTCATTTGCTCAGTAGCTATTACGATCAGAGAACGTGTATAATTGTCGCTTGTTGACAAGAACAGACCGTTGACTCCTTTAGCAGGTTCTAAGACCGGCGAGGATGTATGATTTATAACTGCGTCATTCCACTATTGGTCACTGAGCGCTTCCCGACATGTCGAACATTTTCCTATCGAAATCGGCGATTGCGAAATATACTATTATGATTTGTCCTTATGTCCAAAACGCATAGTCTTTACACCATTGAAGATAGTTTTAAATGTAATGCGTAGCAGACGTGTTGAAATTTATGAGGCAACCGAGGCAAAGGTTTGTGTTAATTTGCAAGGCATGAGACCCAAGGGAAGTGCTTAGGGGTGCACAGTAATGAAAGGGACTGAGGAGGGCAGGAGAAGACAGAGAGATCCTGGAAGAATTCAGACGTGAGCGCTGCCTGAATAGAGCCCACAAAGCAATAGCACTGTTCCTGCATGATCTACCATCCTGGTGGTTTTCACTCCCTAACTGGCAAAGCGCCCGTCAGCAGTGATCTTGTTGAGCTGATAATTAGAATTTGGTGCGCCAAGTTCGGGTTTAGCTAACTATTTGGGGAAGAGGGGATTGCGGCGCATTGTCTCCCCCTGCTGCGTGTGGTGCATCTCTAGATGACGGTTTTCGTTTCCACCACACCATTGCAATGTCGAAAATCTTTCGGCACGTCTCATGTTTTGAGTTTTCCCCGGTCTTCCCTCTCCTCCTGAAACCCTGGTAGATGGGACAATGGATAGATGCGCTAAAGGAATTATAGGTCCCAAAAAATGTATTTTTTTGTAAATAAAGCAAAATATGACAAAAATAATCTGAAACATTTTACAGTTGGGGAGACTGGGGTCCGATGAGCCATGGGGACCAATGAGCCATATCTCTGTTTTGCGATCAATCGATGACTGGGCTGCTTAAAATAGGCAAAACACATGACAATTGACCGATGAGTCATGGGGATAAATGAGCCATATCACTATTTTGCCAATTTTAAACACCTCTGGTATCTATTTATCACAAAATAGTGATATGGCTCATTGGTCCCCATGGCTCATTGGACCTCAGTCTTCCCTACTTACTGATTGAGAGAAAGGAGCACCGCTTAGAAAAATACAATGAACACAATGCCCATACTGTGGCTTTGTTTCTGGGCTTTACAAGGTGTGAACATGCACGTTCAGTTCCCAGTGGTAATATTAAATTAATTGTCAATTATTACTGGGGAAAAAAATTCTTAAGGCGAACTTAAGGCAAAAATGCAGCAGCTCCCCATTGCCAGTGTTCAAGAGTACTTAAACATGGGGTAGATTGGGTTGATGAGCTATGAATCAGGTTTCACTGCTGCTTGTAATATTTTGGAAGCATCAGTGTCAGCGGCTAAGAAGTTGATTTTGGGCCCTGGTTTTACCACAGGTATTGACAATCTTCCTTGTGAACTCCGAAGAAACTTCTCGGTGATGCGTGAGCTGGACGGTAGGGCTGAAGGTAAGTCTAAGCATGATTAATATTTCTGAGAAGGAGCCATCATTACACTGTTTTAAAAAAAAAAGGTTGTCTCAACTGAAAAAAGTTAGTGTCCAGGCTGCCTTAAAATTTCAAGTTAACTGAATTTACGATTATAAGTTGAACATTACCTCAAATAGTCATCTCATGTTCAATGAGCTTAAAATTTTAAGGCAGCCTGGACACTAACTTTTTTCAGTTGAGACAACTTTTTTTTTTTACAGTGTATTCTTGAATTGATCAGGATTCTTGTCCTGTACTGTAAAGCTACTGTCAAGTCTACTGAAGCAACATGAGACATTTATTTTGTGGCATTTCGGAAATCATGTTCTTTACATTTACGTAAATTGATTGTCTCGGGTTCGAATCTAGCCTGGAGCCTTTCAGTGTGGAGTTTGCATGCTTACCTTGTGTTTGCTTGAGTTGCTCCGTGTTCTCTGGTTTCCTCCTAAAGTTCAAAGACATGCATGTCAGGCTAATCAGAGACTTTATATTGCCCATTGGCATGTGTAAGTGAATGGTTTGTGAATGGTGTGTGCGCCCTGCGATAGATTGGCGAGCTGTTCAGGGTGGGTCCCTGCCTTTTGCCCATAGTCAGCAGTTATACGCTCCAGCTCACTTGCAACCCTAGAGAATTAGAGGCGGTATAGATAGTGGATGGATGGGTAAATTGATTAATTTGCCCTTTTTGTATGTGTGGTTGAGTCATAAGTGTTCCCATTAATAGCTGTACAATTAAGTGGCACATCTCTGTCACCTGTTGAGAGACGTTCAGGCCCCGTACAAATTTGGCTCCTTGGTTTTTCTTAAGGAAAGTGACAATGGAGATGCCAAGGCGCTGGAGCTACGAAGTACATTTAGCATGTGACAAAAATGCCTCACGTATGACACTGTGGATATCTCAGAAGGACCCGCAGTTAATTAAACACAAGACAGAAGGCTTTATAAAAAAAATTAAAATTCTCCAGAGACTCAGAGATTCCAGTGCTTTTAATTTGATGTCCTTGTAGAAATGAAGGGGGAAATTAACAGGCTGGCAGCAGAGTACATCACAAGCGTGAGGAACCTTGGCTCAGAGCAGCGAGTGGAGCATTTACAGCGGCTTCAGTCCACCTACAGCAAGTGCAGAGAATACAGCTCTGAAAAAGTGCAGCTGGCCATGAGGACATATGAACTGGTGAGCTCTGCTTTTTACCTTTCCGGAAATAATTTGTCCATTGGTCTGTGGTTTTGGGGAAATGCTGCAGGAATGGACGCAAGATTCCTTCACCGAGGTTTATGTGAATTGACCATCCAGAAATTCAAAATGTTTTGCTATTGGACTAATGCCCTGTGTAACATGGCTTCCACTTTATTGTCAGGCTCATCAGAGACTCTAAATTGCCCATAGTTGTGAAGTATCTCCATGGAAGAAATTAAACCTTCATCACACATCTTACCTGCAGTAGTCTAACTCACTGACATATCAGCAAGCCTCTCAGGTCTAGCGCCTTGCTTGATCGAACAACAGCTGTTAACAACCTGGGCATGAAACTTACAACACAACACTGTTGACCCTACAAATGCTGAGAATGCAATATTGATAAACAGATGAAATAAAAAACACTATTTTTTCAATTGTAATGGGATGATGAAAGCTAAATGGTTCATCCACAATTACACTGAGATTCTTTGCGGCAGATTTTGGGCCTAATTTACCGTTCACTTTGGATAATAACCTCTTCACTGATGCGTGAAACTAATAACATGACCAATTATTAGAACTGTAACTTCACCAATAATATTTGTATTGCTCCAATCACTGGTTGTGTTACTCATTTTGTCTGTTCTGGAGAGTTGTATGTGAAGTCTTAGCAATTTTGGCCCTTGCTATCCATTTCAGGCTGTCTCTCTGTGCACTGTGCCCACAGGTGGATAAGCATATCTGCAGGCTGGATGCAGACCTGGCCCGCTTTGAGATGGAGCTGAAAGAGACGGTGGCACTGAAGAGCTGTGAGAGCCTTTCCGGGGGAGTTCTGAAGAGTGAGATGCACTATTACACCTTTAACAGATGTTATTCAGAGTGAATCAGTGCTTCACTAGGCCGACCCCTCTTTGGATTTATTGGTCTTTTAGACCTTTATGACAACAAATATGATGGATTATAGATAACTGAATATGCCTCTACAGCTGTAAAACATCCTTAGTTTGGTGGAGGTCAGCAGAATGAGGTATTGTGGACAGGATGCAAGAAAATGTGCTTATAGCCCATCCAATGTGTTTGCAGGACTTGAATGCCAAGGCTATTGGCTTCACATAATTCAGTCACAAAGTCATGAGAAATTGGAACTGAACTCCTGGAAAGCCTATGATAGAATGGATGTTACCGAGAGAAAAATGTAGGGATGGGGGAGGTAGAGTAAAAGAGAAAATTTTAGTAGTTTTCCCAAGAATGCCATATAGAGAATCAAATAATGCACTAGTTCATTACGTGAAGGGTAATTATACTCTTAGAATAATTTAAAATGTAAGTTTAGTGTCATTGATCAATGAGTCAATCATTGAGTCGATTAACTGCCCCTCTTAGCAATATACGATGCGCTGTGAAGGATGTGGTTTGACGACCACATCGTTCTTGTTGCATTGCTTATGACTCATGATGTCACTCATGCAACCAGCATTTGTTGACCTTCCTGCAGAGGATATACGGAGCATCAAGGAGAAGAAACAAGCCAAGATGCGAGGCCGGAGGGCGTTAGAGGAAGATTCACAGAAGAAGAAAAAGTTGAAACACAGGTGAGGGGAAGCAAGCAGAGTGGTATGGACTGTCCTCCTGAATCCAGATGTAACAGAGTATGAGTCATCTGTCTTGTAGGGCTTATTCCTATTTTTGATATGTGGAGGCCTGCCCGCATTTAAATGTTATCATAGTCATAACTTCAGAATCTTGCTAATTTATACCCTTTTCTTTCCTGTTGGTGCACAAGGAATGTATATGCAGTGATTGCTGGGAGGCTTCGATTTGTTCATGAAGGATTTGTTCAGTTGCCTCTCTTTGCAGGCCAGAAGTCAAAGATGCTGCCGAAGCTGCCCATTCATCTGATGTATTGGACATGCCAGTCGATCCCAACGAGCCGACTTACTGCTTGTGCCATCAAGTGTCGTACGGCGAGATGATTGGATGCGATAATCCCGAGGTATGTTCATACATATTTGCCCTCTCTATGCACAGACATTCAACTTCAGCAAAAAATGGCAGTTGTTTAATTGCAGAGAACGTATGGAGTTCATTTTTGTAGAAAATTAAATCAAAATTGTAACGTGTCTTTATTTTGAATTTCAAATTTTCATTTTTTGGTAGTGTCCAATAGAGTGGTTTCACTTCAGATGCGTTAACCTGTCGACAAAGCCTTCAGGGAAATGGTAGGTCAAAAAACGTTATACATTTCTAAATTTTCTTTTCACAGATTTTGGAAAATACTGTCCGCTAGTGCGTTTCATCAGTGATCTTTAGTGCCTTAATTAACGTTTTGTCTGTTTTCAGGTTTTGTCCTCGCTGTGTGGAGAAAAAGAAGAAAAATTGAGCTGACTTAGAGGAAAATGTTTCTCTATATACTGTATATATATATTTCTGTATGGATGCACATTGTAGTGGCAGAGAAAAGTGTTAGTTTGCTGATTTCACCATGATGTGGGGAAATTCTTCTAGTCATATTGCTGTTTTGTTTGAGGGGGAGGGGGGTTTAGTATTAGGTAAACAGCAGCTAAATACTTTCTTCCTCAGAAAACCATTACTATGACCAGTCCTTGTCTGACCAAGCACTTAATTCAGCGTTAATAACAGGCCATTGGGGACAATGGAATTTTTATTCTGTCCTCAGTGTCAGGTCATCTTTACCTTGTCATGCAGTACCTCTCAATTGGGACAGGGGGTCGTCTATTTATCTGTCCTACTGTTTTATGCCAAGAAGAGCTCATTTCACAGGTGGCAAGGCCCTATACCAGTTAGGTCTTTCATATCAGACCAGGCCACTGAGCAGGCCAAAGGGGCTTGCGGTCAATTCTCTCGTTCATTACCATTTGTGTTATAGGCTGGACCAAAGGAAAGCCAAACATTGTTCCTCATGTGTAAGCTATTATGAATGGCATTGTGCTGCACCATGACAAAATGTGTCTTGAAACAACTTGACAATTTTACATTTTTATTGCAATTACCTAGGCTATTTTATGTTCTTTTTTAATCAGTTCACTTTTTCGGTTATAGCATGTCTTTATTTGCGCCGAACAGTTTTTGTGTTCGAGAGGATTTGGAAAATCTGCCCGCAATGGCAGTTACAGGACATTCAAAGCTTTGTGGTCTCAAGCTAAAATTTATATCCTAGTAATTGTGGAATAGCTTTTATGGAGACACAGCCTGTCCCCCTTCAATCCCACGGAATGTGCTGTTGACTGCAGTCATGCCAATTAATGCTATTTATACTTGTTTTAGTATTCAAAAACCTTGAAGAAAATTAATTAATTTTAGTTGTTTAGGTGTAGGCAAGGATTTTTTTCTGATTATTACATGTTTCTCTGAACTACAGTTGAAAATGCATCTTAAGGTGTACCAATCTTACTGGACATAAAATCTTATTTTTTGACTCCCTAGAAAATTTTGGCTTGGTTTTAGTTTGTGTGTTCGTGACCAATGAGATTTTCTTACCAAATTGGCAAATCGAGGGATGAATCAAATTTTTCTTACCTCATTAGTAAAATAAGAAAAATAACACTTGATTTCTGGAAAATTCTCATTAGTTTGACTTTAAAGTAAATAGTTACATGTGTGTACATTACACGAATATTCCTGAAAAAAATATATTGTTACTGGTTTGCAGAAGCAGTTTGCATCAGCACATATGACCTGCAGTCAGGAAAATGGAAAATTTCCTCAGTTATCTGTTCAATATACCTGGGACCCGGGAGTGAAGGCTTTACACTGATTAACTGAGCATGGTATAAACCCTGAAATTAATTATTATTGTAATCAATTAACTGTAAATGTGATCTTCTGGAAGTTTACCATCACTGTTCAAGCTGCTTGAAGAATGTGGCTACGGTCTTTTCCATCACAGAGTTTAATGCCAATCAGGCTCTTTTCATTTATGATGTAAAATGAAGGGATGCTGCAAAGACAAAGCTTTACTTTATACCTGTACTGGTCAACAATAATCATCATTTTTAAAAGCTAAACATCTTCCCCTAATTTTATTCCAAATCTACAAATTATGTCTCACCATTTGAGTAGGTTACCTTTCTTCTGAACCTGGTATCTATTAATGTTGAATTTCAGCTTAATTCATCGCAGTACTATGGGGTATTTTTCTACACTGACATTCATATTCCACCGAGTGCATATTACAGCACAGCCATGAACAGCTGAGAGGACTCATAACAATTACAATGTGTTTTTTGTATGAGTTATACTTTTGTCCCTAAGATGGTTAAACAGTGGCTACATGATGATGGCAAGAGTCAACAAAACTAAAGCTGAAAGCCTCGAGAACATGATAGTTCCTCTCAGGCTTGCTGTTCAGTATATTATCTGCAAGAAAGCTCTACTTTGCCATATACTTAAAAATTGTTTCCGGTTATTACTAACCCATTTTTAATGTGGCTGATTAGTTTTTTGCACCAGTGAACTAATTTTGCATGCAGAGGAAACATGACTCAGTCATCAAGCACATTTCAGATATATTTTGTACCATAGTGAAGTTCTTGTTAATATGGAAATGCATTTCACTGCAGGGTGAATATGTATGATGGGAATTTTGTACGCCAAAATCCATATTTAATGCCCTAAATCGTCTGTCATCCTTCCACTCCCTCTGGTGTGGTGTACCAGTTCATACATTCTTAAGACCAATCACTGCTGTACAAACCCAAACCATGGCCATCCGCAGCCCACACTCCCCTGAGGTCACTCTCACATCATGCAGGTCCAAACTGCATATAACTGCCTGGAAAGTAATGTTCCAGCAATGGCAAAGTAAGAGCAATACCTCAATGATACTATAGGTAATGGTCACCTATTTTACAAATGACAGACTTACATTATCAGGAAATAAACCTGATGAAGATGCAAAAACATGGTCCTCCTGCACACATCATGTGGAAACATAACACAGTACACTCCACTCTGTTCACATTCTCATTGTCATAAATATAAACATGATCACCTTTATTTTATCACAATGATTTTATTACTTTCCTACTCTCAAAATCCAGAAAAAAGTCACAATAACAGTGATTATAACTGCACTGGCTAAATTGATTTAATCCCTTAATGTCACTCTCTGCTCAGTCTCTTTTTATGCGTGTGTGTGTGTGTTTGTGTGTGTGTTTGTTGTTTGTTTCTTCCTTAGTCTTTGTGCCACTCTGGGGTGTCTCTAGCTTTCTTAAGGAGCTTTCACATAAGTCATGTTTTTTTTTTTTTTAATGTTGTCCAATTTTAGCGGGTCCACGACAGAAAGAACTGACATACGTTTGGGAGATGAGGATTTGAAGGTTGCATAGTAGCGGACACATAATGCGTAGTACTACCGTGGTCGGGGAAAATGTCTGAAAAAAATTTCAAGACAGCCGTGCAACTGACGAAAGACGGAACCATAGTCCTTCAATTAACTCATGACTGTCCCAGAAAAGACGTGCAGTGGCGGAACATTCGGAGGACTGTCGTGGGTTTAACGTAGGACAACCGTAGGTCTTTCGTAGGAACTTCCAAAGATACTGAGGACCTCAGATGACCCCCAAAAATCAAACAAAATAAATTTTTCAAGCATATCACAGTCGAACAGCCTCGTAGGGTCCTGCACGACGGACCTATGAAATGGACCCGACGTGGAGAATCACCTACGATGGAGAAACATTTTTTGAACGTGTTGTGTTCAAAATTCCGCGACTGCCTTTTCCGTCCTAGAATAAATGAATTTCAATTTCACATTACCCCACATTTCTTTTGTAGACCTTTTGTACACCTGTCGTGCAATGTATATGAAAGCTCCTTTGGTACCTGCGATGAGAGAAGGTGAGGTGGGCATTAGATAAACAGTGGGGGAAGGCACATTGGGGGACACCAATGTATTGTTAACTTTGCAATTTAAATACATTGTCTCAAAGAAGATGTCCCCTAAAGCTGGGTGGTGGTAATAGTGGGCAGTACTTTAAAAAAAAAAAAAAAAAAGGTTACATGGGAATAAAGACTCCAATCTCTACAGTGGTTCCTTAGGAACAGTACCGAGTTTCTGAACAAATCCTCAGTATAAGCAGTCTCAAAGTCACTCATTTCACTAAACCAGAGCTGCCATTACAGCTGCCATTTTTCTCATGGATAACAGAGAAAACTGCCCTGTCACACACTTGATCATTTTTTTTTTTTGCTGCCTTTTTTACACCTGCAATTGAAGAAAAGCCTAACAACATATCCAAAATACAATTACACCTATAATACATTTTAAGAGCCAGTCCGTGAGAAAATGGCATTTTTTTGAAGAAGTTGAGGAGTTGACTCCCCCGGAATTGAATGAAACTTGGCAGATAGGTAGTAGTCTCACAGAAACTTGGCACAAAGGTAGACATGGGTGTCTCCCAGAAAAAGCCAAATTTATAGGTCCGTATCTCAAGAAGATGAGATTTTGATGAGATATGATGAGATGAGATATGCTTTTGACACCATATTTTACATCAATTCTTATGACTTAAGGGTACACAGTACCAGATGTGTTACTTTTATCATGAACTGTGACACTTCACGTATGGAGAGACATTAGCACCACATCAGTATCAACCTGGGTAACTATGTTATTGAGCCAGAATTATTTGAGAAATCGCAGTAAAAAGTGAGAATGGGAAAGGGAATAGAATTATATCCCAGACATATACCAATCAAGAATGCTTTATTATGAGATTACTCACAACAAAACTATAATTTTCAGTTAATATTCCCTGGGTATCTTACTGGGTTAGTGCAATGGATGGCCGGAAAGATGGTCAAAATTGATTTTGGTGCATGTTTGTGGTGTATTTTCTCAGTAACCCAGATATGTTCCTGATGATAAATGCTGTTTGTTGTGCTTTTGGAACTCTACTTTCAGGAATATCAAGAATTTCTTTGTCTAGCTTGAAAGTGTAAATATTACCAAAGCCAAAGTTGGAGGAAAACTCAAAATGGACCATTTCATAGCAGATTGTGCCTATGTTTAGGCAGCATTATTTTATTTACCCAGCAAGACAGAGATCTGAAATTCTCTAGATAAATAGTACCTCTGGGGTACACTACAGCATTAGTAAAATCTCAGTGGTAGTATTTACAGTGCAGATAATTATAAACATCAAAAGTCAGAAAAATTTGCCTCCATGGGCACTGTGGGCTGGATGCAAGTACTGGCCATTCCAAGCAATTTACCAAAGAAATTTTTTTTTATTTGTGATATACACAGCTAGTTTTCTCAGAAAGTGAAGAGCTTGGTTTGCTGCTAGGCTGGATAGATAGCTTTCTGACTAAAGGTGGCACTTTAAAGAGCTAATGATCCACCGACCTAACATTCCACATACCCAGACATATACCAAAGTTCTGTCTTTTGAAATATACAAAGCACATACACAGTTATACATAAATTTTATAATCCCTTTGGCATACAGCTTGTTTGGTTGTAAACTGGTGGTGACAGTGAGCATTATCAAATGCACAATACATGGGCTATTACCAAGTACTGGTACAGTGCAGTCAGAAACATGCAGCACGTTATAAAACATGACCAGTCCAAAATGTTTAAATTCCAATCAAAGAACTAATGTAAAAGGTGTACCACCCTAAGTGTGCAGACATGCGTCAACAGTATACATACAATTAAATAGAAGTCCATAATTTGAACTATAAAAAAACTAAATATCTTCTTCACACAACCGTCTACATGAAGACAGAATGTCTAGAACAAAAGTTAAAACTGTTTTATACTTTTCATATTATCCAAAGCTAAATGATGTTAACACAGCATGTGACAAGCTCTACCCGTCAATCTGATTTTGGAATTCAATTGTGGGTTGGCGGCACCTGGTGGTGCGCACCAGAGGTGCTCCTTGGCCTTGAGTAGCCATCCATGGCCTTCTTTGTTGGATCCAGGTTGATGTTACCCACGGAGCCAGTCGAGCCCGAGGCAAGCCCGACTACACTGCATCCTGGGTCTCCACAGGGCTGCTTATAGGCCACTGATCTTGAGCTTGTCTGTTTCTGAATTAAATAGCGGACTGCAGCCTATATGGCGCAATAGTGGCGTCAACACCCATGGCTTGGTATGCACGGAAATGGGAAGTCTGTAAACGAAACCTCGCCCTCCCAAACATCAGGCATTTCGTAGGCTAGGTATCATGGGCAGGTGTTAGGAACGAAGGCATGCAAGTTACCATACAAATGAACTGCCCTTTTCTTGACAGAGTGCTGCTTGCTTGCTAGGACCTCTGTGCCCAGTATCAGGATAACTACTTGCTAGACGCGACTGCTGTGCCCTTTTTCATACCCAAGCATTATACCCAAGGGAAATCCTAGAATTAACACTGAAACCTGCTCTCTGATTCTAACAGTAATCCATAAATGCAGAAAATTTGTTATTTTCTGAAACTCACCAACACTACAAAACTGTACACTGTACAGACTACTGGTAAAAGTCTTGCACGTTGACACGATGCTACAATCACCAAAAACATGGGGAATATGGAATGTTCGGTCGGAAGAACATTAGTGCTTTAGAGCACCACCTTTGGTCAGATAGCTATCTACCCCGCATAGTACAAAGCTAAACTCTTCATTTTCAGAGAAAACTAGCTGTGTGCATCACAATTCAAAAACAATTTATTTACTTCGCTGGGGATGGCCAGTACTTGCATCCAGCCAACAGTGCCCCCTGGAGGCGAATTTTCTGACTTTTGATGTTTAAAATCATCTACACTGAAAATACAACCACTGAGATTTTACTCATGCTGTAATGTACCCCAAAGGTAGTATATATCCATAGAATTTCAGATCTCGATCTTGCTGGGTAAACAAAATAATGACACCTAAACATTGGCACAATCTGCTATGAAGTGGACCATCTTGAGTTTTCCTCCTACTTTGGCTCTGTCTAGCTTGAAAGTGTGGATACTAACAAAGAAATGCTTGGTATTCCTGAAAATAGAGTTCCAAAAGCACAGCAATCAGCATTTACCCTCACAGTACAAATCTGGGCTAGAGAGAAAATATTCACCAAAAATGAAATTCAACCATCTTTCTGGCCGTCCATTGCACAAATACAGCAAGATATCAAGGTACTATTCACTGAAAATTATAGTATTATTGTGTGTAAACACATCATAAGGCATTCTAGTTTGGTATATGTCTGGGGTATTATTTTGTTCCCATTCCCATTTTCAATTTTTATTCTTATTTCTCAAATAATTCTGGCTCGATCAGCTTGGCGTTGATGTGGTGCTGAAGTCTAACCGGACTAGAAGTGTCACAGGTCATGATAGAAGTATAAGATATATAGAATTGTGTACCCTTGAGTCATGATTGTTGATGTAAAATGTGGTGTCAATAGCAAAACTGAGCCACTTAAGAGGCTTCCAGGTGGCGCAATCGGCGGGAAAAGTGAAATACGGACCTAAAAATTTGGCTTTTTCTGGGAGACACCCATGTCTACCTTTGTGCCAAGTTTCACACAATTCCAGGGGGGGTCAACTGCGCACTGAATGTCAATCTCTCATGGAATGGCTCTTAAATACAATATTCTGCTCAGTACATCTATCAAAAAACAACACCCTCCATACATGTTTTGATGAGAAAACAAGTATGTATTAATATTCATAAATATATTCATTTATGTGGTGTCAGTAACTTCTAGCAATTGTCTGATACTTAATTATCTACAGAGTGGAAGAAATAATGTTAAATTTAGAATGTAGCCATTTACGCTGCATAATCAGCATGAATTAGTAACATTCTGCTGAGGTAATGTCCGTCTAAGGTCCCTGGCATGCTACTAAAATCCGTCATCAGACTCGTCCCAGCTGCATGTCTCGCGGTCGTCCACCTCGGGGAACTCCACTTCCAGGTCATAGACGAAATCGGGGTCGTCCTTATGCTTTCGGTTGTGCTCAAAAAGTATGTCCATCTGAGCCTTTTTGCGGGCCAGCTCCTTATCACTCAGCTTATTAAGGTCTTGGTCTGAGTGTTGGCGGAGCGAGGCCAGGCTCTGCTCCAGGCTCTGGCCGCGCAAACGGTCCCGCAGCACGTTGTGCAGCCTCTCCAGCTGCGGCAGTGACACGCCCTGCAGGTAAGCGCTGTGCCGCACGTTAAACTTCAAGCGCTCCGCGGCCAGACCGGGGTCTAATGGATGAAAACACAGACAGCATTGTACTGAATTCTACTGTGTGTGTAAGTCTGTGTATATGTGTGCTACATATACCCTCAGAGAGAGATATCCACATCGATGTCCATCTTGTCTCATGTCCTCTTAAAGGTGCACTATATAAGTTTGTTCACTTTCTGCATTATTATATTTTTGTCTCGCCGACATCTCTCCACGATCCGCTCGCTGCCTGCCCCTAAACACATTGCAAAAAAAAAAAAAAAAACCCGGGCTCTGTAGACCACACAGGCGTCACAAACTGTAAATAAACACAAGGGGCACAGGCTGTACCCCATTACATAACAAGAGTTGACAGTTATGGACGCATGGAAAGGAGGGAACTATGGGAGGGATGGGCGGGCTAAATCTGTTTTGTTTGAGTTCCAATGTCAACAGAAATGAAAGTAAACAAACTTGCATAGCCCACCTTTAAATAAGAAAAACAGCTACGGGGCAAATCAGTCAATAGGTGGACATGGACCTCCCCCCCCCAAAAAAAAGAAGAAAAACTGAGAAGATGTAATTGGTGCAGTAACATTATCAGACCTGAAAGCTAATAAAAATGATAGGTTGGTCTCTGGGGATTCTAATATTTTCAATGTGTAGGTCACAAAGAAGTAACACTTGACTTATCACGGACGGTAAAATTTTCCTGTATTCAAAAGCTCCATGCTGACACATAGACTGGCCTTCAGTATGAAATCATTAACTTAGGTTACAGTTAATCAAATAATTTACATGCCATTCAACTTTGATGAAAAAAAAAACCTATTTCTAAATTACTTTTCTCAGCACATGGTTCCAAAGATGGCTACAGCACACGTGTAACGTCAATCATAAATTTATTTCACTGCTAAGCTTCCCCTCATGATTGACAGCTCTTATCTAACCTTTGTGAATCAGGCTGGCAGTATGGATACGTAAGGCGTTGGCTCATGGACTGGTAATTTTAAGTGGACAAATTCTAACATCAGCCATAGTAACATCAGTCACACTTATGTGCATGTGCACATTACTGGTTAAAAAAAAGAAGCATTTTTCTTGATTTTTCTGTGCATTTCAGTGGGATGAGGTCTTGTAATGGCATAAGCTACAACATTCTATTTCCAGTAGTTTGAAGACAGTTTTGAATCAAAGTTGACTGATTTTTTCCAAGTCCATTTTTCATCATGTCAGTCACGCTTGAAACTTCCACCTCAACACAAAAAAAACAAGGACCTAATGATCAATGGATAATACTTCCATGTCAAGCAAGGGCCAAGTTCAGCAAGCCACATATATTGCCGCCAAATAACTCATGGCATTGACAGCTATACAATTATCTTTTTCCACATAACGCTCAAATTTGTAACATCAGTCACGAGGGATTAATCCTATGTGTGAGTGCGATTCTCCAACAAAAACGCTATATTAGCCAATTCAAAAATGTTACTGAATGTGAGTCAAAGGAGAAACACATACCATCACACTAAAACGTTTCCAGTGCTACACATGTCATTTCAAAGTACCTGCTGGCACAACTACTATGCCCCAACACTGCTACCAAACTGTAATTGTGATTATAAATAATGCATAATTTAATATCTGGATTTAAGATGAGCAAGTTGTCCTGACAAAGAGCAATTTCCAAACAAATAAAGTGGTGTAATGCCACAAATATTGCAGTTCCTCAGAACAGAACCATCCCACAGTGAGGGTGAACAAATTTTAGCCTTTGAAAGCAAGTTGTTTGGTCATTATAAAAAATGAAAATCAAAGTTACTACGTGCCAAGGATGAGGAAAACCATCACATGCAATGAAAATGGTTGAAGCCTTTGCTTTGCAGTCGTCTCAAAACATGCAGGATTTACACTGGACATTTCTGACCTGAAAACTTTGAGAAGTTCCTCACTGGCATGATTCTTTTGCGCATTTTCTTGGTTTTTCCATCCTCGTAGACCAATACTATGGAGGGAGGGTCAAACTTCACTCCGCACCGTTTAGCCACAAATTCCATTTCAAAGCTTTAGCACCTTTCACTTCATGTATGTAGAAGTGGGTCATCCCTGCATGAGAGGCAGATTACACTGTTAAGGACTTTACAGTTCGACGTTCGCGGATAAGACTCACCAATGTTTCCTATGTCATAACATACAGTGTATATTCAGAAACATACACCGGTTACATTACACACCACTAGATGACGCTGTACAACATTTTCTCCTTGAGATGCTGTATCGACGTTCACAATGTAAACATCCCAGCTTACTTAGCGATGAAATACCCAGCTAATCATACTAGACCAACATAAAAAGCAAACATCAGCTTGCCTGGGTCTGAAACCACGTGGGTGGCAGCCCATTGTGGTAATATTTGGGCGATTGAAAACGCACAACTGAAGTAGTTAACGTTTTTTTTTTTTAAACAACAAGAATACTTATCATTAAAAACATAGCAGTTGGTTGACAATAAGTAACTTACCTTTCTAAGTCGACGTTATAGGCACAAGCCAGCTAATGTTAACTAGCAGAGCTGGGCTTGCACCAGCAGTGACAGGGGCTGGGCATTGAGCTTGTGCCAGTAGTAAGATGACATAATCAAGGACGCGGTAAATAAAATTTTGGAAAACGATTTCGTTTAATCCTTCAAAGTGCATGCTAGGGCATGATAACTTTGAAATATAGTTGGCCAGCTGAGCATCGTTTTCCAATGTATACTCACCAGGCGGCCTGTATGCTGGTTAGCTCCAGGTTAGTTCCATCAGGTTCTCAACTGCAGCGACGCGTCAGTGTCTCCAGTTGCCATGGAAAATAAGGCGAAATTCCATACTGCCTGCTTGACTTCCAGTTTCTTAAAGGGAGTCATCGTAAAAAAAACTGTGGATTTTACAGGTATCTGACTTTCAAAAAATTATTTTAATGCATGCAGAAGACACTTATTGCACACAATGCCCCAAATTTCTCTAAATAACGCAGCAATTTGTATTTTTAATCAGGCATTGAACTTGTCAGCCACCTGACGCACATTTTGCTTCCTTTTTCACTGTTGGTCTTCCTTAAACACGGAAATGTGACAGCACTGTTGCCTTACTTCTATGCTACTAACTCAGAGTGTTCTTACTATGTAGCAAATGAATGAATGAATGTCTTTATTCCAGACTCATGGTCCATATCAATACTACAATATAAAACATACAATAGGGTTAAAAAAATAAATAAAGAAAGAAAATGAGTTAAACATGGTTTCAAATGTGCTTGTTTGTGCGGTCTTCTTAGTCATGGAGATCCATGTGGTTACAAAAGCAGGTAACGTTAAACCATCGATTTCAACTATATTAAGAAAGTGAGTTTGTAATGTATCGTGCAATGGTTAATCTAACCCGCTAACCTTCGTTTTGTTATGAGATTTCACTAGGATAACGTACGTTAACCAATTTAATTTCTGTTTTGTAGAGGAGGACTATTGCGATGTCTCTGGGAAATGGCTTGAATATCTGAAAATGACGAGAGATATTAGGAAAATGGGGTTCCACAGGTGAAGATCGCCCATGAGAATATTGCAGTTAGATGAGTATTTCATTTATTTCGTGGCTCGCTTGCACTTAGGCACGTTGTTATGTGTGTGTTTAGAGATATGGTTACCGCCTTGGAACTGGGACCGCGCTCTCCGGAAAAGCTGCATATTTTGCTCCTGCAGCGGTTGCCCAGTGGAGTGTATGTGGACCCGTACCAACTGGCATCGCTACGACAGGATAGAGGGTTACAGGTAGCCGTAAATAATCGAAAGCATGACGGATCACGCAGTCCTCCGCGGAAGACTGTTGATCTTGTACCCGAGAAAGGGGCTGCGTGTGAAAGTGAAATATGCAAGGGCTTCAAAAGACGTGGTGTTGTTAGAACTCTCTTGAACGTTCAAGAAACTCGAATACCTCAAGGTGATTGGGTGGCATTAAATTATTGCTTATTGACCGGTGAGACAAACCTGGGACTGGACAGTGTGTAGTATGTTCTCGCTGCTTACTGTAATTGAGCTGTTTGAGTTTAAACTGGTTTTGCTCTCAGGTCCTTCTTGACACTGAAGTTGATTTGGAGGCCCCAGCCTACTCATCCAGTGGTTTGTCCATGTTCGTGTATCCCGCTTGCAACCAGAGACATCCTCATGAGTTCCTGGCTGTGGTGCCAATCCATGGCCGGTACCACCGACCTTCAGGACGTGGGTGGGAAAAGATTGAACTTGAACCCCCGCAGCTCTTTCTGAGAGCTGATGACTGTGAGCGGCTCCGTTTTATAAATATATTCATCTCTGTCTGTATTAGATTGATTTGGATTGTTCTGCTGTCATAATGGATGCTTTATCCCATGTAAATGCTTGTGTTTTATCTTTGAAATTTTTAAATGGAGAACGTACTAAACTACATTTTGAGTTTTCTATTCATCTTTTATTTTTAAAGGTGCAATACCCATGACAATTGCTCCTAAAGTTGTTATAGATGCTCCTTGCAATGGTTACAACCGGAGCATGTGCAAGTGGACAGAGATCAAGCTCCTCCAGGTACAGTAGGCTAGTATTGATCATTGTGTGATTATCTGTTTATTATTTGGATGATGCTAAACATGTTTTTAGAATATTCGAAACAACCACATGAATCCATGGAACCATCCTGCCATGTGTCAATTTTTCATGCTGCTGGTTTTGTAATGTGTGGGGGATATTTACTTGGCACATATTGGGCCCCGTAATACCAGCTGACCATCATAACAATGGCCAACCTACCTGAGTATTGTTGCTGACCATGGATGTCCCATTATAGCCACAGTTAAGCCATCTTCTAATGACTACTTCCAACAGGATAATGCTCCATGGTCGTATGTCACAAATAGGTGCTAATTTGCGTTACATGGTCAAAAATGACAAATTTTTGATATTTTATTAGAATGCAAAAGTACTTTCAGGAAATACAATCAAAACACCAATAAGCAGTTTAGAACCAGAGTTATGAGGGACCAAACACTTCAGCTTAATAGGAAAATGCATTAGAATTTGAAAACGTTTTGTTCGTTTCCTCAAAATAGGGTGTAAAATAATAAGAGGTCATAGCTCACTTAATACTGAACATAACTCTGTCTGGTTTTTTGCAAAAGGAAGAAGAAAGATTCCTCTTCAACATAAAACCATCAAATTTCCAAATTGCTTACTTGAAGGTCCATGCCCCAAGCATTGAAAATCAACAAAAATTTCAACCCTTTTCACTGGTGGAAATTGCTAAATCAATCAATGGGACATTTAAGGTCTCTAATAACCCTCAGTAGACTTAGTTTAGTATGTTGCCAGGTCAGTTCAGTGTCCCTGAGATAGAGTTGTGACCAAGTCATCATGTTCAAGTCAAATCAAGTCACTGATCATTAGCTCAAACTCAAAGCTGACGAGGGAGAGCAGTGAGGAGTGAAAGGGGGTAGGGGAACAAATTAGACAATGAGCTAATGATGAACAAGCAGAGTTGGGAAAGCTGAGCGAGTTAAAAGCTGAGATACATTTAGGATCAGAAAGGGGTCAATGTCGACATGAAATGCAGCTCATGGCTCTCAGCTTTCCCCACTCTGCTTGTTCACTAGTTAGGTCATTGTCTAATTTGTTCCCCTACCCCCTTTCACTCCTCATTGCTCTCCCTCGTCTGCTTTGAGTTTGAACTAACAACCAGTGACTTGATTTGACTTGAACATGATGACTTGGTCACAGCTCTGCCCTGAGATGATTCAAATGTTCATTAGGAAGCAATAACACGCATGATATCCTCATGGTCCTGATGTTAAAGGAGGAAATGACCGTCTTTTTCAGTCAAGTCAAGACCATGGCCATCACAAGTAAGATCCTCTGAAAGGGTGACCACACCCTCGGAAGTCATGTGCAATAAGAAGTAGTCACTGACTCAAAAATGGTCTGCCCTAACAAATGTCTTTCCACAACTGTCACAGTTAAATTTTTTCTCAGACATCTTGAACCTGAAGGGATACTAGGAAAATTGTCAGTACCAGCACTCCAAGCTTGTGTGCAGAACATTTTTGGTTGGGCGAGTTGACCTTTCAGTAAAGTTGTTACAGCTGGGATGCTTACTTCCATCAGAACCAGAGGCTGGAGACTCAGAACTTTGGCCAACCACATGGTCCATCCACTCAATGCACCCCTCTGATGAACCTAGCCATTGATTTAGACTTGACTTCTGACTTATTTACTTTTTCAATCTCTTCATCTCATTTACCTGATGTTGAGGAGTTAATTCGTCAAATGATACACTGAAGTACAACTTAGATTTGGCTGATATCATCCAGTATGCTCTTCCAGGCCAAAGCACATGGTTTGACCTTGATTAAAAATGGCTTCCTTTTGTTTCTACTTGATCATTTCCTGTCACCAGAGACGCCTAGGGGCTAATCCATGAACCAAACCTAGGTTTCAAGCTGTCTGCAATACATTGTGTTATTACCCCCTCCACTGCCTCCTCCACCGCCTCCGCTCCACCCCTGACTTCCGTTTAGTTTATGTGCCCTAGCTCTGCAGCTCTTGCCTCAGATGGTGAATGGAGGGTATCAAATGAAAGCCAAGAAAGTAAGGAACAAATTGGTACTAGATTTATTCAGATGTATTCACCACAACCCGAGAAAAATCAAAAGTGAATGCTGAAAAAAATATTGGATTGTAACAACTCCACCCTTTTGTATACACCTATTTCTGACGTACGACCCCATGTGATGTCAAGCTGTTCCATGGACTTGAATGAGTTTAGTGTACAGATCTACTGGTTTACTTTATAAAGTGGCCACTGGGCATACATGCATACAAAATGCTTTCAGTTTGTAAAAGGTTCCTCCGATGAGGAAGTACTCTTAATTGACAGTTTATTAGTCTGCACTTTTACTGCATATTGACTTGCTGTTCCATTTGTAATCCAATGTTCTGGAATACAGAGTAGAACCATAAAAATTGTCATTACCCTGGTATTCATTGATTGCAATGTTTGCAGATACTGAATGGGCAGAGTGCCTCATGAGTTGAGATGCAGTGTCTATAAATGTACATTACGTGACTGAACATACATAATGTACTTAGAGTAAATATAAGAAAAGAAATCAATTCAAATAACGGGAACAATTGTGATTATGTTGAAATAAGAGCCCCAGCTGATTAAGGAATCCATAATCATTGAGTTAGGATCACATTGCTTGCCATTTTACAGCACTACAGGCCAATCCCATGTCAGTTGAAGAAAATCTTGGGGTTTATTTATTTATCCTTTTTTTGCCACTGATTCTGAACTTTTTTCAGTTATTTATGTGCATTGCTGAGCTGGTTTGCAAAGAGAGATTATTTCCCAGATTAATTTCAGTCATTTTCTCATCTGGAGTGCTGGTTTTTCTGAGGTTATTGGGGTAATGCGGATTCAAAGAGTTCTCCAGACGCGCATGTTGATGATGCATATAAGGGACCTCTAGAGACCCCAAACTTGGTGGCACTTCAAATGCTGAAATTGAGTTGCACTCGTGTACATGAACAGTGGACATGAAAATTTAAACGAAGCAGGATAATTAGTTACTTTTATCAGTTTGTTCCCAAACAAAGTAGAGAATTTCACTGCTGCAAAAGAGAAACCTATGGATATTTGATCAAAATTGCAATTCTTTGAGCCCATAAAAGCTGATGCTATCATTTACGAAATATAAATAGAGTACTCGGCTTGGGGACCATTTGAGCATGAATTTATTCCTCAACGCGCACCCTTCTCTCCTTTAGCAACCTCCCCCACCTTCCCTAGCACGAACAAAGGGGCCCAACCAGCAGCCTGATTGACAAACTGAGATTAACCGTTGTTTGTGAGGTCTTTTTACAGCAAGTGTTAGGGGTCATCACCAAAAAAGAATTGGCTATGATGAGAAATGAACATTTTTGAGCGTTTTTGGGTGTATTTGGGCCTCCATAGGCCTTACAAAGCGCTGGGAACACCTGGTTTATCTAATTTGTTCTGGTTTCGGTTCCCATCTTGCCATGCACCAAAAATTAGACAAATCCATGAATTATTTCTTGCACATCCGGGATGATGCTAAAATCTCTGGCGGTAGTGGCTTTTTTCCAAAACCAAGGTATTATTTTGGGGAGGGGGAAATTAAGCCAAATTTCGGGTGAAGGGACAATTGTCACAATGCGAGAATGTACATTTTTCATGTTGTGTTCATGAAGCCTTACCTTTTTCTGAGTTATTTTGCATGCTTCTGTATTTGGGGGAACATTTACCAATTTTTGCTTTTTTTTTTAACTCACTTTCCAGGAGCAGAGGAATATCATTATGGAGCTACCAGTTGGTGACCAGTCGTTGTTGGTACCTGTTTGTGCAGGGACCTTGGCGGTAACACTACTTTGCTGCATTATCATCGCAAATGCCATCCGGAGGCATGGCTTTCTGTTGTTGTATTAGTTTCTCAGTCTCTCTCCAAGGTCCCAGTGTAAGAAACTAAACCTTCTGTGATAGCGCATGCTCTCTCTGTGTGCAGTTGTGCTGTTATTTTTTCAACTGCCGCACAAAAATTAAGCTCAACTCACTCTCCTGGAATGCAGACCATTGCTAAGGCTCGAGGACATCATTTGGCAGTGTTTTTGTTCATAAGAATGATTTAAAGAGTTGACCGCTAATTAATTGTAATTCTAAGTCTGTTTTGAGGGGACACTATTTTTTTAGACTTTTTTTTTAACCAAGGACCTAATTTTCTAACTTTTGGGAAAGGAGCTTGAGAATTGATGTTGCTGGCAACAAACAGTTTTCATGTGAACTCTAAAATGATTGTTTGTAAATAATTAAAATTATTTATCCTTCAAAGATGTCAACAAAGAATCAAAAGTATTTTTCCTATTCTATTTTCTAGTTGTGTGACTTTGTTGTTTATTTTCATGTTTTTGGAAGGACTAATAAATCATTTAGCCTGAAAGAATGTGAAATTGATTTTCTCTCTGTATGAATGCTGGTAACCTAAATGGGGTTCTATGAATAATTGGAAGACCATGGGTGATGTTTTATCACTAGTGGAGGGCATGCAGCCCATGGATTTGTCCAATAATGAAAGATGACACAGATGGCATGCTGTAGTCAGTATTAATCCGCATCTACTTATTCACATTCTTGCACATTCTGAGTGATCAGACAGCGTAGCGGCCTTCCACTTATTCATGGGTTCATGGTCCTTCTACAAGATTATGTTTAATTTTATGGCAGTCCAGTCCAGTCCTGTCCAGTCCAGTCCACTGCTGGAATATGTATTTTTTGCAGTCACAAGGAAACCAGTTGCAGCAATGCCGCAATTCTTCAGAGGAGGAGACTTCAACATCTTATGAGTTGGGGCCAGCCTCACTTGGTGTGAACACGCTTCTGTGACAAACGCAAGTCGATAAAATTCCTCCTGTACCGCGGGCTTTAAGACACAGCCCTAGACCAGTGGTTGAGGTTATTAGGACATCCCTCTGGCAGGGGGGACTGACCATGCATGACAACAGGCCATTATTAGTCTCCCCCGGGCTCTGCTTCACTGTGTTGCAATCAAGCCCATTACTTGCGAAGTTGCCTTAAAGGACATTTCAGGCACGGGAAATGTGTGTCAACTGGCATCTTAAAAAAGCGCTGGACAATACAGATGAATTTGATACTGCCAGTCTCTCCTAAAAAGAACATACATTATTTTAGATCTATTTATTTGTCATGTATACCAGGGGTCTATTAAATATTCTATTGTGATCAGTTGAATGATGTTGTAAGGGTGTCCATTATTTTCTGATGACTACACACCTATGGAGTCGTTCCAAACATGTTAGCCTTTAGACACGTTTCTATTCCAGGCTTGATTTAGGTTCTTCTTAGAGTCACAAAGTTGCAAACATTGGAACCGAAGGCTATAATGGACACAAAAAAGATGTTTGAGTTTCCCGATAGAACTATTGAAGGTGATATGTGCAACTTTCTGAAATTTTTTGTTATCGCCGACACAGGTGGCTGTTAAAACTGCAGCCAGCATCCTATGGCTTGTGCTCTTGTAATTGTGAGTGAGCATTGGTAGGGGGGGAAAAAAAAAAAAAACTTGTGATTGACAGGTGGAGGATCGATGAAGTTGACCAAGGTACACTTTTGTTGTAGTTTAACTATTGTTATGTTTTTTTGTAATTGGGTTTATAAAGCCTATTGTTGTCAGGATTTGAGATGGCATAATATGGGCCAATGATGTCGAACTAATCTATCCTCATTGCAGGATACAGTGACTATTCTTATTCTACTTTAGCCTTTGCTGGCTTGCTTACCAAGCTTTATCAATTGCTGCTTGTCTAGCATTTAATGACCATAGATCTAGTAATAGAATTAATTACTTTACTTTTGCTCATAACAAGAAATGTTTTGGCTGCTTTGAAGGTACATAAACTTGTATTAGAGGAAGCAGATTGTCTGCACATAAACAATTTTTGGAGAAAAAAAAAAAGATAGCTAAGCACGTGTGCTTTAATAGTCTGGGAGCCAGTGAGAGTTTAATTCGCAATTTGAACCCGAAAGGTTTGAGCTGTGGAACATATAGCTTGCGAGTGTGGGTCATAGGAATGGGGATTCTTAAGTTCTGCAACAATGGGATACAGCAGGGGGCGCTACCAAAAGTACCCCCAAAAATGACTTGAATGAGCAATTGATGCCCAATCAATATTTTTTCATGAATGGAGTAATGTTGATGTACTTCTTACAAAATTCCATCTTAAGAACATGTACTTAAGAAGCATGTTAACTAGCACTAATCAGCTTATTAATTAGCAATTTGAGCTCATCAACAAAACCTCAGCCAAAATATAGGATTAGGTAGCCCAAACAAAGAAAATTTACTTAAGAGTGTATAAAATGCAGGATTCCCTATTTAAGAATAGGTCAAAGTTAAACTTTTTTTTTCATATTTTCAACTAGAGGCTCATTAAAAGGTATTAATTATTGTTTGACCATTTGGCATCAAGGAGGGCACAGAATGACAATTAGACTTGCTGAGATGGATGCTGTCCCAGTATGATAATCTGAATGCCTCCTGTTAGGGAAAATGCTAAATATCATTAGGAAATATAGCCATTTTAGACCTGATTATCTAATTCAGCTGTGATTAGCAATTGATGCCCATGCACCAAACATACAGCAAAATGGACCCTTCGTGGTCAGCATTTATAATTCACAATTAAGAACAGAGGTTAATATTAAGAACAGAAGTTATTTGGTATTCTCGTCTTAAGAACACTATAATTGGGTACTGCATATGCACTCATTGACCCCATGCACTGATTGTGCTTATTTTAGTACATGTATGCCTGCAGGTTTCATCATTATTGTCCCATTTTATTTTTCTGGTTGTTCATCAGATTGCTTAAGAATGGTGGCACTGCTGCCTCACAGCTAGAAGATTGTGGGTTCAAATGTGGCCATGGGGCCTCTCAGTGTGGAATTTGCATGTTCTCCCTGTGATTGCTTGGGTGCCCTCTGGGCACTCCTGTTTTCTCCCACAGTCCAAAGACACTGAATTCCCATAGGTATGAGTACAAGAGCAAATGCTGTGTGCGCCCTGCGATGGATTGCCTTCGCCCATAGTCAGCTTGGAGAGGCCCCATCTCCCCTGCGACCCTAGTGATGAAGAAGCGGTATAGAGAATAGGCTTAAGAATGAAATATGTGGTATTTAGGATGAAAAGCTGAACAATATTACAAAGTCTGAACAAGTTTCTGGAAAGTAAATGTCACAGCATGAACATGAATCACAGATATTGAGACCAGATTATTCATGACACAAAACACGTCTCAAGTCTGATAATTGGATTGTCCATGGCCTTGGCATTACTGACAAAGTAATGTCCGCAGTCGCCCACATTTTAACAACAAAGGCACACCGCCTCACCTGGCATACATTCCTATTCGCATGGAGAGAGTCCACTTGCATCCAATCGTTTCAGCTTGTGCAAGGGATTCCTCGAGCAGGTCTTCGGACCGTAGGCCGACTTTCCCTCGGCTTTGCTCCATAGTCTGGAGTGTTTTCTCTGGCTTGTCACTCACCTCGTTCTGTGACCCAAGCATAGCAAATGCATGCTGAATGTCCTTGCTTTTCTCCAGTGACACATATGATCTTGCCTTCCCTTTTCTCACAAAGCCAGATGCATAGTCACATCCTGTGAAGGCATAGAATAGACCTTTTAATTAGCCTTTGGTTGAAAAGTATGAAAATAATTGAACTTTGACCGCTTCTTAAAAAGGGCATCCTGCATTTTATACATTCTTAAGTAACTGTTCCTTGGTTGGGCTACCAAATCCTATATGTTAGTAAAGGTTTTGTTGATGGGCTCCAATTGCTCGTTAAGAAGTTATTTAGCACTAATTAGCGTGCTTCTTAAGCACATTTATCCAACTAATCTGTATTCTTATGTCAGAATTTTGTAAAAACCTACATCAAAATTACTCCATTCATGAAAAAATACTGGTTGGGCATCAATTGCTAAATTGAGTCATTTTTAGCCTGCTTGACTGACAGGGCCAAGGGGCTTATGCCGTCCTTAGGGTCATTAGTGGTGGTCTATCGTTCATCCGTGCGTATGTTAGTGTGTCCACAATTGTCATTTCAGCGCGATACGGCTTTCAGATTTCCACCGATCCTTTTCATATTTCATATGCATGTATTTGGGCCCAAGATCTAGCCCGAGTTCGATTTTGGGCGTGCTGCCATCCTTGGTTTGGCCACCAGGCGGCTTTTTCTGCAAAACTTCAAACAGCACAAGCTCCCTCATTCTATGAGCTAAGATGCTCAAATTTTTCCTGTAAATTGTTCTGCCAATGTTTCATCATGTATATAATGGGTTTTTGATTTGACCAAATTTTAAAGGTTCTCTAGGTCAAAGGTCATAAAATGTGCCCATTTTGTTTCAGCGTCATAGCGCCCTCAGTTCTCTTCGGATCCTTTTCCTATTTTAGATGCATGTATTTGGGCACAAGATCTAGCCCGAGTTTGATTTTGGGCTTGCTGCCATTCTTTGTTTGGCCACTAGGCGGCTTTTTCCGCAAAATATCAAACAGCTCGAGCTCCCTTATTCTATGAGCTAAGATGCTCCAATTTTTACTGTAAGTTGTTCTGCCAAGGGTTCGTCATATATGTAATGGGTTTTTGATTTGAACTAATTTGAAAAGTTATTCAGGTCAAAGGTCATAAAATGTGCCGATTTCATTTCAGCACCATAGCGCCCTCAGTTTTCAATGGATCCTTTTCTTATTTTATATGCATGTATATGGACCCAAGATCTAGCCTGACTTTGATTTTGGGTGTGCTGCCATTCTTGGTTTGGCCACTAGGTGGCTCTTACTGCAAAATTTCAAACAGCTCTAGCTCCCTTATTCTACTAGCTAAGATGCTCAAATTCTTACTGAAGGTTCTCCTACCAGGGGTTCATCTTAAAATGTAATGGGTTTCTGATTTGACTGAATTTTAAAGGCTATATAGGTCAAAGGTCATAAAATATGCCAATTTCATTTCAGCGCCATAGCACCCTCAGTTTTCAACGGATCCTTTTTCTATTTTATAAGCATTTATATGGACCCAAGATCTAGCCCAAATTTGATTTTGAGCATGCTGCCGTTCTTGGTTTGGCCACCAGGCGGCTTTTTCTGCAAACCTTCAAACAGCTCTAGCTCCCTTATTCTACGAGCTAAGATGGTGACATTTTTTGCCAGCTTGGCCAAAAATCCCAAGGGGCTTATGTTATGCTCTGGGTCTTTAGTGGTGGTCTGTCGTGCATCTGTCTGGGCGTGCATGCGTAAACTTTTGGGTTGTCTGCGCTCTAGCGTCTTCAGTTTTTCATCGATCCTTTTCATATTTCATATGTTTATATAGCGTCATAAGGTCTAGACCAGCTTCCATTTTCAGCCCAATCGGACCGATACTTTGTCTTAGGGGGCATTCCATTTTGGCCATGTTTGGCCAAGCGCGCGGCGTGGCTTTGCCACTATTTTTGGGGGTACTTTTGGTGGCACACCCTGCTGTATCCCACAGTTGCAGAACTTAAGAATGCCCATTCCTATGACCTACACCCACAAGCTATATGTTCCACGCCTCAAACCTTTTGGGCTCAAATTGCTAATTGGGCTCTCGCTGGCCTCTGGACTATAATGTTAGTAGAAGCTCAATAAACCACTTCATGCTGTTCATTATATGAAAATAATTGCACACGTAAATAATTGCAATCCTTACACCACTTAGATGTACAATTATTTTCATGTAATATTGTTGTTTATTGCTTATATATGATTTGTTTTTTAACTGACTGGTCTTTTGGTCCAAGGTACGCTATTATCTTTGACCAAGTAATCAGTTGGATCACTGTTTCCATCTCCATGACAATGGCAGAACTCTGGTTCCATCCAACCCATGGAAGGGTAAGAAAACAGCAACAGTGCCTGCCACCTTACAAATATTTGCAAGGGACAAGATACTGTCCGGCGACACTTCCTTCTATCTGTCCGGCGACATTTTGGTCAGACAGCTGACAAACATTCAGCACCCTCCAATATTATTGTCACCCTTGGTTAAGATGTGCTAAAAGCCTTGAAATAAATTCAATTTTCATTGCAGAAGCATACTCTCACGCTGAAAATTGTAGAAAAATGTGACCTTTAACTCAAGTGAATTTTAAGGGGGAAAAAAATCCCTGACCAAGAAATAATTATTTTTCATAAAATCACCTGTTCCACAATTATTGGCACCCCTAACAATTCGTAGGAATGAAATGTAATTGAAGTATTTCTGTCATTTCTGCAGTAGTTTACAAAGTTGATCAGAGTATCTAGGAACATTTAATTAGTAAACCATTACCTCCTGTTTCCCTCGGGTATAAATATGACGTGACACAGAGGCCATTTCTCTTATCCACTCTTCAACATGGGAAAGACAAAGGAACACACCATTCAAGTAAGGCAGATGTGTGTCAACCTTCACAAGTCAGGCAATGGCTACAAGAAAATAGCCACTCGCCTGCACCTGCCCATATCTACTGTCAGAGGAATCATTAAGAAGTTTAAAACAACTGGAACAGTGGTAAACAAGCCTGAACGAGGACGCAAGGTTATTTTGCCACCACGCACAGTGAGGAGGATAGTAAGAGAAATAAAAAGTTCTCCAAAGCTCACTGTTAAAGAATTACAACAAATGGTGGCATCTTGGGGTCACAAAGTCTCCAAAATAACCATCAGGCGCTATCTACATGTCAACAAGCTGTTTGGGAGGCATGCCCGGAAAAAACCTTTTCTCACTCACAATCATAAACGCAAACGTCTGGAGTTCGCTAAGTGGTTCTGGGACTTCAACTGGGACCGTGTGCTTTGGTCAGCTGAGACCAAGATAGAGATTTTTGCCAACAAACACTCTAAGGGGTTCTGGCAGAACACAAAAGATGAGTAGGCAGAAAAGCACTTCATGCCCACTGTGACGTATGGGGGAGGATCGGTGATGCTGTGGGCCTGTCTCTCTTCCAGAGGCCCTGGGAACCTTGTTAGGGTGCATGGCATCATGAACGCTTTGAAATACCAGGACATTTTAAATCAAAATCTGGTGGCCTCTGCCCGAAAGCTGAAGCTGGGTCATCACTGGGTCTTTCAGCGAGATAATGACCCTAAACATGTGGCCAAATCTACACAGAAATGGTTCACCAGACACAGAGTCAAGCTCCTCCCATGGCCATCTCAGTCCCCAGACCTCAACCCCATTGAAAACCTGTGGAGTGAGCTGAAGAGGAGAGTGCAGAGGAGATGACTCAGGTCGCTGGATGATTTGGAGAGATTGTGCAAAGAGGTGTGGTCGAAGATCCCTCTTTCTGTATTGTCCCATCTTGTGAAACATTATAGGAGAAGATTAGGTTCTATTTTGTTGGCAAAAGGGGGTTGTACAAAGTATTAACATCAGGGGTGCTAATAATTGTGGCACACATGATTTGATGTAAAAGAATTATTTCTTAATGTGGGATTTTTTTCCCCACTGAATAAGTGCACTTGATTTAAAGGTTGGATTTTTCTCTTTTTCTTCATTGTCCTATATTATTTAGAAAAAAAAAACTGAAATTATCAGAAGCTAAAGATCACATCTTAACCAGGGGTGCCAATAATAATGGAGGGCGCTGTATCTTTCAAGCATTAAACAGCCTGAAGACGTGCTGTAGTATCATATATCCATGTTAATAAATTTTCAAGACACCTGCACTCTGTATTAGGACATTGAAAGAGTGGGATTGGAGGAGTGATAGGGGCTCGGGCGACACATGCCGCGGGCTGTGTTTGGGGTGTTCCCTGTTTGAGCATGCATAGCTTGTAATATGGTGTTCAGGGATGTCAGCGTTGGTGATGGCTCGGCTGATTATTTTCATATGTCATCGCTGACGGAGTGATGAGACCGTTTTACAATATTCAAATAGTGCTCCTTGCTTGTGTGTGTTAGAAGCAGCCATTGACGTAGTGTCTGAGCCTTTTTGCGACAGGAAGTAAACAGAGGCAGGCACCTTGTAGTGAACACCTTATCTCCTGCTCTGCTTGTGCTTGCTTGTTCTTACCGTCGCTTTTTCCACCAGCAGCGTGACGAACTGTTGTGGCTGCCTGAGGCAGAAAGATTTTTGAGCTCGGACTTGGACTACATTTGGTTCCTAGCAAGTGCAAATAGCTTACTTGATACAACTTGTACCCAAGTGCGCGAGCCAGAGTAGCAGGCTATGAGTGTGTGGATGGATGAGCCTGCTTCATTTACGACTGTGTAGTGGATGCTGTCCCATGCTTCCAAGTAAAAGCTTGCATGCAATATATGTAGCTCACAAACCTATTAACTGGTTGAGTGTGGGCTTAAAGTGTGGGCTGGGAATCAGTCACATCAACTTAGCTGGCCTATTGTTGTGTACTTTTTTGGTCTAAGGTGATTGTCTTTTGCGTGTTCACTCCATGAAGTCTATCAAAGTAAGCCAAGTTAGGCCTTTACCGCAGAGGTGGAAGAACTTCTACAGAGACCAGTAGCACAAAATGTCATCAAAGTCAATCCTGAAAATGAGTGAATGTGACAGAGGCCAAGATGTCATGGCCGTGAGCTTATTGACTAAGACACATCTGCAGTCAGGAGGAGTTTTATTAGATTTCAGGACAAAGGCATGGATCGCATACCCTGCATAACTAGTAAAGCACCGGTGTATGGCGGTTTAAAGCGCTATGATATCGAATTCCTGTATCCAATGAGGAAAAATTCAACTGCCTTGGGCTACGTCGTCTCGTCTTAATTTCATTGTTCTAATTCACACAAGAATTGGACTACGTCGCCCACAATGCTTTTCGACAAAAATCCGCTGTAATTTCTAACACGAACTCGGTCTTAGATGGTGTGTTGAAATTGCTATAGACAAGCTGGTGTAAATTCTAAGTTTGCGTTCTGTAATAACAGCGAAAAAAAAACAGGCGCTTTATTGATTTTCTTATTTCTTGCGTGTTTCGAGACTGGGTTGGGTCAGTAGTTCCGCTTCCCCTGCGCCATTGTGGATCTACCCCGGTCCAAGAAGATTAAAGAATAAAAGCTACGTTAGCGTTATAAGAATATCTACTCAGCCAATACCACAGTTCTGAAGCTAAGACGTTATAGGAGAATTGCAGTCAGTCATTGGAAAGGTATACACATCGGTCAAATTTCTTGGCGGCTCTGAAAAGGCGAGCAAAGTTTTGTGGAAGTTTCACAGCGTGAATTTCGCTGGTGAGTCCCGATTCCTGAACTGACTTGGTTAGCTTCATAATGTTAGCAAACAAGCTAGCGAGCTAAGTTAAAGTCTTAAAGTTTCACTTTGTGTGGACTGCGCCTAACGTTACTGTGCATGCGAGAAATTGTGAAGTATTTTGCGTACTTATAACTGGGCTTTCTGGATCATGCAAGAATTATTTTTTTATTGGATGCGCAAAGTTTTTTTTTAATCAATGGCCAAACAACGGTTCACTGATTAACGGAGCAGCTGTTGCTAACATTTAGTTAACGTTAGCATGTTAGTTGGCCTAACTAACCGTGCGCAACGCCGCGCTGTTCAGCGCCTTCATCTGAGTTGAGAATGGTGTGATCGAGCCAATATATGGGGTTTTCACTTGGCCCGCTGACAGGACAGTTTAACCCTCCTCTTATGTTGGAGGTAATAAACCATTTTTGGCTTGAGGTCACTTTGGTCCCCGCAATGAAAAACTGCTTAAGATGTTTGTAACTAAAAGTGTTACCCGATCTCCTCTCAGCTTATTATGCTGTTATACTGACCATTTTAATGGCCAAGTAAATAAAACAAGACTCCCCCTATATGTCAAGCATCGCTTTTACGTGATTATACCACAATGAATGAGACCAAAAGTGAAATGAATGAGGAATTAATTTGAACAGGCCCTCAGTATTAGGCAACACTACTAAAGCCAGATCAACATAATTATTTAATGTAATAATTGATCCTGGGGTCAAAATGACCCAAACAAACATCGATGCGCATAACGTGTTGGCAGAACATGTGATATTTATAAGTTAAATTCATGTTTTACTTTTAAAGTTAGGGGGGAAATCTAACAGAAAAAAGTATTTTAACTATGGAGACATTGAACATTGAGTCGGGTCAAATTACAGAACAGGAGGGTTTTAACATAAAAGTTCGCTGCTTTATTGCTCTCGAAGTTGCCAAGCCGCAGCAGTGACATGCGGTGCAGCTGGAGAGTTCAGCTTGATGACACTATTCAGGAAACGTGTGCTATTCGTTGGCCATTGTAGTCGCTTGTCTAGCCATATGTGGTATTGAGGTTTGATCTTGTTCTTCCATCCTCAGCATACGACCATGTCAGTGTTGATAAGATGGTGTTTTGCGAGTAGTGTTATTCAATTTACTCACGCACCCTCTCGTCGCAATTCATTCATTCATTCGACTGACATTTGCATCGAAATGAAGTCGCTGCAGTAAATGTACGCGGAATATCGTTGGATCACTTCCGGAACATTTACGCTGCCGGATACAATTAATGCTGTGTGTCAGTTAATGTCACCGAGGGTGCATCCCTATAGTTTTCGGTCTCCACAGCCTTACCACCACTGTCTGGAAGTGGAGAAAGGAGTGGACTTAATGACTGAGAAGAAATTTGGCAGCACTTCTGCTGTTCTGTGTCATCAAACTGGATGTCAACTGTTGCTGAAATGCACCCACACGCCCACAAATTTTCCTTACGCGAAAGGTGCGAAATTGTTTGGGAAGTTTCCAGCAGAACTTTCTACTGAACTTGCACTGAGGTTACAGTAGCCTGCAAAGCATAAACATGACGTCGAAATTGGGCTATGTGATCAGCAATGTTGGATCAGATTAAATGGCTCATTGTATTGGCAACTGACCATAATCCCGACGTGTACAATGTTTTGGCCGAGTACTGATTCACAGTAGGTTTAATGTAGCTATACTGTAATAACCTGCATTCTATTGTGAACTCAATACGTCCATTATATGCCGGTTCAGAGACTTAACCTTAGATTGGAGATGTTTGTCTCCAATGACTTCATAGTGCTTTGTCGTTGTATTGAACAAATATTCTTATTGTGACACGCCATCTAATTTGTTGGTCAAAGTAAACGTATTGAAAATGATCATGCATGCACTTTTGCACATGCTTGTTCAATAGCTGCCTGCCATGTCATAAATGACATTGCCTCTGTCATATCAGATATTGTGTTATCGGTCGCCACTATGAAAACACAGGTGGATGTTTGAGTATTGGGAAATGGAATTTGGAGACTGATGCAGCAAGAACCAGGGCTATGGAAGCAAGTGCAGTTTTTGGTAACATTTTTTATTTTTTTTTAAATTGCTTATGCATACATGGAGCCTTAATTCTTGTGTTTAAGATGCTAGGATATAATTCGTTTTCACACTTGTTGAGGAAAGGTTGGTGTGCCAAAATTGTGGCCTAAATGGACTTGACAGGGAGAGCTCAACATTCCATTGTGTTGCAATGATTTATCAAGGGTCAGTATTCACTATGAGAGCAGGACTATTAAAGGTGGGCTTTTTATTTTACTTTCAATCATCTTTGCTGGAAAATGCTTTTTTCTTTTCTTTTTTTTTGTTTTGGAAATCAGTGTTATATGGATGGTTGACAAGGCCTCAGGTAGACTTCCAACTCCAAGGATATTTTACAGGGCAGAGTTTCTCTCAGGGGTGAAGACATTCAAAGCCCTATTTTATGAAAGGTAAACCATAAAAACGGCGAGTGAAGGATCTGGACATTGCCACAGTTAGTTGTAAGGAACAAATGGCAATCCTGCACCAGGTGCACTAGGAATTATGATAGGCTTGAAGTGTCACATAGTTTCAGCCCTATAAAACCTTAAAAACTGGCATCAGGCCTGATTGGTGACAGCAATAGGGCGAAAAAATGGAATGGGGTGACAAGTCAGTCAAGTACAAAAATATAAACGCCCCATGTCAAATATTGATGCCACATGGAGTTAACAACTCTAAGTGAGCATGTGCTGACTTTTCCTTGTGCAATATGGATATTTCTCTTGATTTGTGTTCCATTTTTTGATCCATCTCTCTGTCAGTGAGCATTTGCTCAGTGATGCAGTGATTTCACTCAGTACATGAGGGTGGCATTTCCAGACGGTGATCAGACAGAATGAGCAGGACCCAGACACTCCTTATACTGGGGACAATAAAAGGCCACCCCAAAATGTCAAATTTTGTCAAAAGTCATCATGCCTCTGATGTGTCAGGTCATGTGGGAACGTGTCATTGGCATGCTGGATTCAGGGATGTCCACCAGAGCGGCCGCTGTTCAGCTGAATGTTAACTATCGGACAATGGGCTATTTGAGAGTTTGTTTCCGACAGGCGGGCAGTACTGCAAATCGACCTCGTCCACGTCGGCCACGTGTTACCACACCGGCACAAGATCGCTACATCTGGCTCGTCCATCTGCGGGATCGGCTCAGATCAGTGCATCATCAGCACCGCGGTTGAGACCGTTAGTATGGACAACAGACACATCACACCACAGACGGCCCGTAACTGCCTGTGAGAAGCCAACTTGCACGTCACAGACGAATCCCGGTTCCAGTTTTTTGTTAATAAAAACTCAAAAATTTGACATGGGGCAAATGTAATTTTGTTCTGTGTAAATTAGATGATAACCCCTTAAAGGAGCTATGTCACAATTACTTATTTAGTAAGCTTTGACAGAAGTCAGGAAATGATTGCACAGGTGGCAACTGGCAAGGCACAACACAACATGTACAGACAATTGAACAAATAGAAGGAAAAAAAAAATAGTAATACTTATTGCGCACGCTCAATTTTGAACGAAGTAAATCCGCTCAACTGCAGGTCAAAGTCGAGAAGGTATTTTCCTTCTATGATTATTGGCGATTGAAACCAGTTTACATTCTTTGTATCCCTTGGCTAAAGCTGAAAATAATGCTTTGAATCCTCAAATTTCCATAGGAGGCTCCTATAAAACGTATAAAGATTTGCGTGCAGCGTTCAAATGCCAGGCGTAGTTGGAATAATTCTGTTTATTTTTTGTTGTTGTTGTTGTTCTAGTCCTAGAATCTATAATTTGCATTCATAAATTAACCGCCAGTCAAACTTTTGAAGCATATTTTACCCAAGCTCCCAGGTTAAGGCTAGTTCTGATTGGGGCTGGACGTCTGGATCTTTTTTCTGGTTGTTTGTTTACTGAATGGAGAAACTTATTAAGTTCTGAAGGCTGCTGGTGAAGTGCTTTTTCAAGGCTGGTCTGATGCATGCGTTGATGGTCAGACCTCAGGTGATAAACTGAGCAGTCTGGGGCATTGCTTGGGTTCCATAGCCCTTATTGCTTCAGTCACAGGAAGTCTGATACCGACACAACAGGCTCTCACAGCCAACTCCAGTGACTCAGTCAGGAAGCGTTAAGAAAAACAGTTACGGTGTTGTTTTCTCCTCTGCCTTTTTTCAGGTTGGCTGTTGATGTCAAGCTGCTCTGCTGTAATGTCCTGACTACTGAAGTTTGTCTGGTTACATGTTTCCCCATTCAGTGGCTTCACCGAGTCGTCGCTTCCTGTCCGTAGCTGTTTAAAGGTGCAGAATGTGTGGAACTTCTGCTTAGTTTGTTTATTTATTTATTTATTTTTCTCATTGTACGTTACTATTAGTGAAAGATGAGCATTTTTAAATTGCCTTTCTCAATATTTGTCATTGTTTTTTGTCGTTTTTAAAAAAAAAAAAAAAAAAAGCAATTTAGCCTTTTTACTTTTTTGGCCTGTTTCGAGCTTCAGCAGTTGAGAAGTCGCGTCACTGCGGTGTCTCAGTACTGCTTTCAGGCCGGATCTTCATGCTGTAGCTGAGCTCCTTGTATTTATTGCTCAGTGATCTGCATTGGCACTGCATAAATATTGACCTAGTGATACGATTGAAGCGTTGGACAGAATAATTAACAGAGGAATCGCATGATTACACTACCAAAAAATTCATTCTTGTCTAATCCGAGGTCCGGCTTTTGGTTCCACTCATCCCTCCTCACCGCCCCATCTGAAAATTTGTAAGGTTTTTGCCCCCGTTAATTTATGGCCAAAGTTTCTCTTCACATTACGACAGTTTCTGCCTAATTGTTTGAATCGGTGTCTGTCCTCCACAGGAAAATTTTTTTTCCTTTTTCTGGGGCTCATTTCCCATCTCCCAAATAAATTTTGTTGCAACTTTTCTATTTTCAGGGCCTGTCCTTTCCCATTTTGGGGGCTGCTCTTTTCCATTCCAATTCCATTTAGAGGCAACATTATAGTGTGTTAAAAAAAAAAACAGAAACACTAAGCTTGCTGCTTTTGGAAATTATATTTATTACACTTATATTGCGCAACGGCACGTTTAATCATACACTTCACCTGTGAATGGTTTTAATGTTGTGGCTGGTCAGAACAGGGTAAAATGTCTTGCTCTGGGGCCGCCTTCTCTGTTCCTGGAGCACTATCATCATGACGCTTTTTGCACTACCCCTGATTTAGCACTGTTTTGGTCAATTAGCAGCTCATTTTAAAAGATCTTTAACTATGAAATGAGATTTGCTTAGCTTTGGTTGGAGTGAAAACCTTCAGGATGGCAGCACTACAGGAACAGGGTTGGAGACCTCTGGCCTGCGGTCCAGGACTGGGGAGATTGCTTTTATAAGCACGAAAATCAAAGCGTCAAAATCCCAGGCTTGGATTTTTCAGTCAAAACTTTAAAAAACAGATTAATGACAGAAAGTTTGCTATGGATTTCAGAGTTGTATTTTTACAACCCTCACTTACGGCGAGTGGGCGAAGAGGAAGGAAGAATTTGCAAACGAACTTCTACATCATGACATCAAAACTGACTTGTAATGGTGCAGTTTCTGAACCACACATTCAGAGCTTTCAAAATTAAACTTTCAAGGATATATCATAATGTTTATCACTGCAGGGATTTATTCCCGGAGTGGTTGGCAACATTTTCACGTTGTAAAGTCATCTTGACAATCTACATGAAAGTAAATGTCTGTTAAGTCAGTATCAAATGTTGAAGGTAACAGAAATAATTCAGCCTATCCCCTTCTGATGAAAGCCATTGCATTTGCATCATTTACTATTGTAAACTACTGGGTGTCTGTTAGCGATATTCCCAAGATAAGTCACTGGCAGCATGCAGTTACTGGCAAGTTTTCCATCAACCAGCAGTGGTTGGTCTGCTAGAGAGGGTGCACACAGCTAACGCAATGGACTCACCCCCCCCCCCCCCCCCCGGTCTCTGTTACTGTTGTGAGTACACTATGGCCCAACAAACAAGGGAAAGGTCGATAACTGCAGACATGAAATACTTTAGTAAAGTGCAACTACAAAGAAAGTCATTGCTTCTGATTGAGTTCAACTGTGTGTGCTCCTGTGCATATTTTCCCCTCATTTGCACATTGTTTAATTGTTAGATGAGGGCCCTGGTATTGGCTTGATGAAACATTTGAATGTTTGCTGTGGTATTCCTGCCTTGGTAAATCTGAATGGGGGGTTGGGGGGTACAACAATATCTTTATTTTTTATTTCTAGGCATTATGTTTTCACCCCTTCCGTCTCATCCGGGCGTCCTGTTGTTAACTTTTCATTTGTCGCGCTCTAATGTGAACACCACATGACGGAGGTTTATGATTTTTGTTGGGGTGAATGGTCATACATAGGGGATGATGCCTATCGATTTTCAACTCTCTCCACCAACCAATATGGCCGCCACAGAAGCCATCTTGAAATCCTTTGTTGCGCTCTAACGTGAATACTGCTTGACGGAGGTTTATGATTTTTGGTAACCAAAATGGACATACATGGCAGATGATTGCTAACCCTCACTTTCTGTTCATGTTCTTCTATTTCAGTCGGGGGCATATGCCACGCCTTATGTTGCTCTTGGTTTTTTTAATAAATTTGGCATCTTCAATCCCACCCGAATCTGGAATGCCAAATTGGGGAATGAAGTACAAGACTTGCTCATATGCGACCTCGTGCTGCCAACTAAGGAGAGTAAACACAGTTTGCTGCTCTCCTCCAAAGCACGCGCCCGTCAGCCACTGCTTTTTATACACTCATTGGTTGAATCCTCGCAAGTTCAGAACCCGGGCGGAGGATACCGGGACATGAACAAGCTTAGAATCTTCCTGACAAGCACCCGTCCGTCCAACAGGAGGCGCCTTTGCAATGAACAAAGCTACCATTTGTACTTTTGTATTTTACCCTTCCCGACAGTCCCTTCCCAATTTGCATCTCTGTAGCGCAGTGGTCAATTGTGCACTACTCTGAAAAAGCTGCTGACCACTGCCGGTTGGTACGACCGGGGCTCCAACCCGTGTCGTGACAGTCACTTCTGCTTCGCAGTGCGATGCTTTTGCCGAGTGAGCTATCTGGCAGCTACAGCAATGTTTTGTGGATGGGTTGGAGCTGGAGGCTGGTGGGTGATTCTGAGGTATTGTCAACCAAATGTTCCCTCCATGACACGCGTAAAGATGATCCCGAAGTAGAAATTGAGGGAAAAATGGGGAAAAAAGGGAAAAAAGAGGTTTTTTTCCCTCCAGAATATAGTAGTGCACTATTGTACCCATAAACTGTAAAAAAATACTTTTTAATACATCAATAGACTTTTGTTTGGAGGACGGTTTAGTGTCCCGTCACGGAGGGGACATTTTGTTAAAATACCTCGGAATCGCCCTGACGTTGAACGGAATGGTTAACAGGAAGTTGTCGCGTGCAGCAGATGCCTAGTGTGGCGGTGGCAGAGCAATAAAGCAATGAGCCGTCGCCGAGGCAGTGATGGCAGGGGTCCTACCAGGTCCCAGACTCCAGGACCCCATGACCTCTCTGTTTACATTCCCTCGAACAGCAGGAAAGAAACCCAATTGAGCGAGAGGGGAACTGCGCTGGCAAGAGCCTGATTGGCTTCCAGCACTCCTGGAAAACTTTGCTAATTGTTTCCCTGGGGACTATCCTGATTAAGGAAATGAAAGTAGATAAAAATGAACTTCAGTTACCTTTTAGAAACTCTGGCTGGTTCTTCAGTTTTATCATTGATAGGACTCTTGAACATTTGAGTGAATATTAGATCCTGAAAATGCAGCCCAGCTCTGGGGTGCGTTTCCCAAAAGGGTAGTTGCTAACTGAGTTAGCAGCCAACGTAATCCGTCCATTCATAGTCACTGGGTCCAACTATGCAAGGTGGCTTCCGTGATTTTACCCCCGACTGGCTGCCTTAGCGTGGTACTTTGAGAACAATGTTGGATGAGAAGTGTCTGAACCACCTTGTAATGTTGATAAGGGAACTGAATGGATGAGGTGTTCAAGCAAGTGATTTTTCTGAGGCAGCATTAAAGCAACAACGCTGTGACAATCTGGTTTTATTTTTTCTTTTTGTCAGTTGTTGGATGGATTGCGGCCCTGCGTGCACGTGCATGTGCGTGCTCATGCTCAACCAGCGTGAATCCTGGTCCCGTCTCTTCTCTGGGTAAACGGCTGACGCATACCCAGCAAATGCACACGTTGAAAAGAAGAAGGGACTCGCTGGACCAGGCGACCCTCAGTTGTTCAGAGGTCCTGTGTTGAAGCTTACTTGCCTTAGTAGGCGCTTTCCGTTTGTGGACGGCGGTTAGAACAGACACTCCAACTGGTCTGCAGCTACAAAGCGTTATATGCAGCAGGGTGCAATACGCTGTGCGTTGTGACACATTCCTCACGGAAGCATCATTAAAATTCTATGCAACTTGTGCCACAGTTGTCCTTTTGTCTGTTTGGACCAGACGGGATAGCTGTGGTTGCCCTTGTGCATTGATGGGCCTTGGCCACTGTCGGTTGGCACTCACCACTGAGCGCTCTTGAAGCATTACCCACTTGTCTGGTCTTAACAGCTCCCGTTAAAGGCCCTCAGACCTCATCTTTCCCACATCCGACGCGCTGACCACGAGAACTGACTGTTAGCTGACCGCCAAAGGTTTGTCTGCAGACCTTGACATGTGCCGCTGTAAGGAGCGAATCAATGTTATTTGCTTCATCTGCGAGTGGTTTTAATGTTTTGGCTTACGGGTGTCTATCGCACCACTGTAGAATTGACAGAGGTACCCAGCCAGGCTGAATTTGCTGAACCAGCAGACCAGAGAAAATCACTGGAGTTGCACGGCCTCAGTAAAGGAATGGCGGCAGCTGTCTGAGCAGCCGCTCTCTACCTGTGCTGGCACGCCTGCGCTCGCGCCAAAGGAGAAACGGGCTCCACCTCTTTTTTTTTTTTTTTTTTTTCCTCCTTCCTTGAGCTGCGATATTTGCCTGCCAAGGTGCGCACACGCTCCCCTCAAGGAAAGGAGAGCGACCGAAAGGGAGACCGTGTGTGGGGAAAAGAGAAGGATTAGTCACATCGAGGCGAAAGAAAAGGGAAAGCGGGAACCGAACCTGTGGCTCCATCCAGAGAGGGCACAGCCAGAGGGGGGTGGAAGTTTCTGGAACTGAGTTTGGGGTACTTGGGTGAGACGCTGTGAGCGCGGACCTCTGCTGAAAGGTACGACAGCTTGAGCCGAGCGGCAGCTGTAGTGCGTTTGTATGGGGTCATGCAGTACTGATGAAGGTGCGGCTGGGAGGGACACGAGTCTATGGTGGTGAAGCTTGTCTGAGCTCTGGGACTGATGTCCTGCTTTAAAAAATGGCTTCAGTCAATGGAGAAGCTCTTACTCTGTATGTTCTCTGTGAGTGTGCTTCGGGAGGTGGGATACGTGTTAAAACCTGTTCAGCTTTGGAATGGTATGAACTAGTGAGAGAAGCTCTGATCTCTGATTAGATCAAGCCCTCCAATCTGAGTAAAGTTTTTAAATTAATCGTGCCTCCTCAGAGGAGTTAACCAAGTTGGATGTGGACATTACTGTGGAGTTGGGACATGATGTGGAGTGGAGTTTAATGTTCTGGTCTTTATGACCTTCTGTGCTTGGTGTGGGAGCACAGCAGTTTTCTGACAGGTTGGTACCTGAGAATTAAGCCCAAAAGGCGCTGTGAGGTGAACATCGGACAGCTTTACTCTGTAGCCAATAGGGAATGAAAAAGAATGACGAGCTTTCCCAATAGCCTATCCATAATGAGGGGGACTGTGTCAATTTTTTTTCTACAGCTAGTATGCGGTGAGGGTGATTGATAAGTCTACCCAATTGAAAGTGGGGAATTTTGTGGGACAAGGTTGGAAGAACTTTTCATTCTTTGATGTCAGTACAGCTTAGTCTTATTATGGCAATGCAGCGCAGCTACAGAATGCCTGCTGCTTTGGCTTACAGGAGTGCTTAGCCATCACATTTGATGTTATTTAGCTCATGTTGGTGCAGATGAAGTGGTTAAGCAGTTTAGTTCTACTGGTTTTTGCCGCTGCTTTTCTGACTTGGAAATTCACAAACATTTGCTTACCCAATCTCATGACCCTCAATTGTCTGGTTCTGTGCTGCAAGTCCTGTTTTTTGATGTGCAACACCCTGTAGGTTTTCATTTCAACCCTAACTTCGCACTGATTTGACCGGTTGGCTGTTAAGTTGCAACTCTCTGTGTTTAATGAGATGTGCATGGTTGGTGTTTCACTGAATATCTCCAGAATGTAAGACCTGCTGGAACAGAGTAAGGCAGCCCTGGACTAGTTGATCTCCAAGTGTAATAGTGATTCCACAGTCCCTTGGTGTAAGAGGTGTGGTTTAATTTAAGCATCCCTGTCTTAAATTTTGTGTTCCAAAGTAGTTAGTCTAGATCGGGGCTATTCAACCTTATCCAGAAAGGGCTGGTATGGGTGCAGGATTTCGTTCCAACCAAGCACTTACGCACTTTACTCCACTAATCAATCCCAAGAGTCTTTGCAAAAGAGATTGATTAGTAGTATCAGGTGTGTAAGTGCTTGGAATGAAAGCCTGCGTCACACCGGCCCTTGCTGGATAATGTCGACTAGCCCTGGTCTCGGTGTTTAGCTTGACCTTCAGACCACTTCAGAAGCTTTTTTTTTTTGCCTCATAATTAGATGTCTGTAAGTTCATATGAACTCGCTTCAAACTTCTCCTCTGTTGCATAGCATGCAAGCTCAGGCTGAGGGCGAAGTTTTTTACGCTCAGTGAATCATGTCCTGGGGGCACGGCAGTCCGTCCTGGCTTGATCAGGGATGGGTGTTTCCATTCCTGGGATGCCAGAGCGCGCAGATTCAAAGGGATGTATGGCAGAACATGGGTTTTGCCCATTATGCACGGTGAAATGAGTTTGTAGTGTGAATCACGGCTTCAATTCACTCGTTGAAGATCATGGGCAGAACCTGAATACATCTGCAGGGCGTCTCTGCTCTATTTTGGGAGTTTTGTATTCTGCTAAGGCTGGAACATAATTTTAGGACTTATGCAGATGGAATGGGCAATACTGGCCTCTGCTTACAGCTCTGCCAGCCCCCCGGATGGGTCCCACCCGACAACTCACCCAGTTCTTTTATGAAGACAATGGAGTGGATTATTCGATGACTCGGGGCCCTCAGAGATGAGCCGTCTCAATGGGCTCTCCAGGACAAGGCTGCTCATTATATCCATCAGTCCATCTCTGTTACCCTTCTCCAGTATTGAGCTGCATGCTGGCATAGCTTGGCATCTCACTTACTGATTCTCACCACTCTCCTCTCCATCCTTCTCTACACCTCTCTGCTGCTGACTGTCTCGCCATGTCTCTTGCCTCCCTCCCCCCCCTTCCTCTTTTTGCCGTCTATTTCTTGCTCTGTCTTCTGTGTCATATTCTCTTTTCTTGCTATCTGTTGCTCTCCCTTACTCGTTTACTTTTTTTCCTCTGTATCAGGCTGAGTACAAAATCACTCACTCAATCACTATTCCCAACTCGCTATAAAGGAGACTCATATGTAGGTGACTATGAGGTTACGGGCATAGGGAAGAAATGCTTTTGGACACTACCCAGTTTGTTTGGTTGGGCTGTCAATGGCATCATTGCTGTCACACAATTAAGAGCCATTCCACGAGAAATTGACATTTGGTATGCAGTTGACCCCCCTGAAATTGAATGAAACTTGGGACATAGGTAGATACGGGTGTCTCATGGAAAAAGCCAAATTTTTAGATCCGTATCTTACTTTGCCTGCCGGTAGCACCACTTGGAAGCCATTAAAGTGGCTTCGTTTTGGTGTCAACACCACATTTTTACATCAACGGTCATGACGTAAGGATACGCAGTACCAAATATGTTATACTTTTATCATGACCTTTGACACTTCAAACCTGGATGGACATCAGCACCACATCAGTGCCAAACTGGGTAACTACGTTATTGAGCCAGAATTATTTGAGAAATGACAGTAAAAATTGAAAATGGGAATGAAATAATATCCCAGATATATACCAATCTAGAATGCTTTATGATGTGTTTACTCACAATAAGACTATAATTTTCAGTGAATAGTACTTTGGTATCTTGCTGGGTAAGTGCAATGGACGGCCGGAAAGATGGTTGAAATTTATTTTGGTGCATGTTTGCAATAGCCAATATTTTCTCAGTAACCCACATTTGGGTAATTCTCACAAAAATGTCCTGACTTTTTCAAAAACAATTTTAGGTAAATTTTGCTAGTTTTTTCTCTCTTTGGTAGCATGCAGGGTCTCAATTAACTGGCCCAATAAAAATGAGAGATCAATACATGTTTTTTCATACATTTTCAGAATGTTTTATTGAGTCATTGACCAAATAAGTTCATTACCATCACACATTTATAATTGATGATAACTGAATATGTATGAAAGGTAGACCTTTTATCTTTTTACATGTATGTTCTATTAATAGTTCAGAATAGCCACATACTGTAAACTTTCAGAAAAATGTTTTTTGATTACCGTAGCAAAAATACATGTTTTATACAAAATTTTTCCTGTTGTGTAAATTTTACAAATACATAGATGTCAATTCAGTAATCTGAAAAGACTTGACAAATAGTTTCTGTGCAAAAATAAAATTTGAAGTTATCACTCATTCCATCCAAGTATTTGCATATACAGCAAGTGTATATGTATGAAAAGCTTAGTTACGGTAATGACCTCACATGGCATTCATACATCATGGAAGCCATGTTAGGTATTCACAAATTAGGCTATATGGTCCAATCTTTTTCACTGTTTATCATATAAGGCTACATTAGAATCACTGAACGATTAGATTGTCTTGGGTAATGACAAATTAAGCTTGACTTTACAAAAAACAATGAATCAAGAGCAATTCTTAACAGAATAACAGAAGTTTTAATGCAACCACAATCAATGCAATGTTTGCAATAACATCTTCAATTAAGAGCAATTATTAAAAAGTATAGAAGATATTAAAAAGTCGAATGGTAGCTGAATAGCTGCAAGTCTTGAGAGCATTTTAAAGTTTGTATGAAGTCTCTAGCTGAAAGTATGCTGAAGTAGTTGAAGTTTAAAGAGGTGAAGATTTGAACATTCTCTCCAATCATTTTGAATGAGGTAAATTTTCTGAAAAAGCTTAATTTAAAAAGTATACATAACTTCAAAAAGTTGAATAGGAGCCTTAATGTCCCGAACGAGCTGAACATTTTGATATTTGAACGGTTACTCTAGCACAATGTATGAAGGACCAGTTAAGACTGCAAAAAATGGCGAACAACTCCGAATAATAAGAACATATAAAGATTTGGATAACAATAGTGTGAATGCTGAGTCAGCATTCACACTAATAACAATCAGTAACTTCAATTAAAAAAATGAGAGTAAACATTGGGGTAGCTTTTCCCAGGTGGAAAGGGCAAATGAAGGAGAAAGACTTTCAAAGGGATGCTGAAGTTTCTTGCTTTCTTCACGACCAGTAAGTAAATTACAAGCTTTTTTCATTGCTTGGTTTTGTAATTCGTTATATAAGCAGCATAACAGTAGAACGTGTAGGTAAACAGCTTTGTTGGTGAATAACGGCATAGACTATGTTTGACGGAATAAGGGTTGCATTTCATCATGCCCACTACCTCCATCAGTACGTTTCTTAGGAAAATAGACAATGGTGATAGAAATAGTGATTTACAACTTCTCGTTTCGGCAAAATGAACACAGTGGTGTTCAGCATAATTTCCAGGGCATGTCAAAAAGAAAGTAAGTCTATAACCCATCCCTGTAATTTTTTATGAATTTTAAAAAGGGAAAAAAGAAACTAAATTGGCTTAAAAAGAATAAATTAATAAATAAATCATAAAAAGAACGCTGCTACAGGGATACATTTGGAATGAGGAATTTAGAAATATATTTGTATCAAGAGGTATGATTTAAATGCATTCAACTTTGCTTACTCCAGTCTAGTAAATCTCCTTTTCTGTCTACTACTACTCCTAGTCCCAACCAACCCCTACTAAACATAACAACACCTAGTACCAACCAACCCCTACAGTATAACCCCGAGAGAACCAACAACAAAATCCTGATTATACATATATAATAAATTACCATCGCGCTTCATTTCATTACCGTTACAGCTTTGTTACAGTAATGAATGCAGAGCATTACGGTAATGAATGGCAAGCCCATGTTGCTAGCAATAATTAGCATAGCTAGCACGACTCGGCAGAAATATTTTCAATTACAGTTTGGCTCTATAAAAGTTACTTTTCCACGGAACACAAAATAGTTATCTTCAAAACTATTTTAAATATACCCTGTTATGGTAATGAACAGTAGTAGTGTGCCAAGGGCTGTATATTATTACTATCTTTAAAGTGTATATACTGGAAGAACTTGAAAGATGATTTTACCTGGTAGCCATTTTGCAACTTCTGTTCCACACAATGCATCAGGGGACAAAAAAACTTCATTTATTGGAACACTTGGATTTTAATGGAGCCAAATATCTCTGTTACGGAAATTAATTGCTCATGCTCCGGACACACGTATTTGGCCCAGAAAATAATTATTCACAAATGGTTGACCCAAAATGGTTACACTGCTAGTTAAAGGGTATAACCTCAACCATTTTTTCTATTTATATGTATGTTAAATAATGTCGATGTATTGTGATTATTTTGCGTTTAAGGTAAAAAATAAAAGTCCAGACACTGTACAGTAATGATCTTTTGGGTTGAAATATTGTCATAAAATATAGAGTAATCCATCAAAACAACAGTAGTCCTACAATAAAAAAATTGCATAGTTTGATATATAATACAACAGCATGATTGTTTTAGTAGTTTACTCAAATCCTTACAGACATGAGAAAAAGCAATTTCGTGAGAGTCACCCATATGTGCTGTGAGGGTGAATGCCATTTGTTGTGCTTTTGGAACTTTATTTTCAGGAATACCAAGCATTTCTTAGGTAGTGTCCATGCTTTCAAGCTTGACAGAGCCAAAGTCGGAGGAAAACTCAAAACGGACCATTTCATAGCAGATTGTACCGATGTTTAGGGGGCATTATTTTGTTTACCCAGCAAGATGAAGATCTGAAATCCTCTAGATACACAGTCCCTTTGGGGTACATTACAGCATTAGTAAAATCTCAATGGTAGTATTTTCAGTATAGATGATATTCAGCATCAAAAGTCGGAAAATTTCACCCGCAGGGGGAAATGTATGCTGGATACAAGTACTGGCTATCCCCAGCAATGTACCAAAGAAATTTTTTTTTGAATTGTGATGCACACAGCTAGTTGTCTGAGAAAATGAAGGGCTTGGTTTGGTGCTATACTGGATAGATGGCTTTCTGACTAAAGGTGGCGCTTTAAAGAGCTAATGTTCTACAGACCTAATATTCTGCATTCCGAGACATATACCAAAGTTCTGCCTTTTGAAATATACGAAGCACATGCACAGTTAAACATAAAATTTGTAATCCTTTTGGCATAAAACTTTATTTGTTATAAACTGGTGGTGACTGTAAGCGTTACAAACACACAATATATGTATTATTACCAAGTACGGGTACAGCCCCGTCAGAAATATACAGCAAGTTATAAAACAGGACCAGTCCAAAAAATAAATGAATAAAAAGATGCCAAAAAACACTAATGTAAAAGGAGCATCACAATACGCACGTGTACAGACATGCATCAACAGTATACATACACTTGTATAAAGTAACAGTCCATGATTTGAGAAAAAATCTCAGTCACACAACCCTGTACATGAAGACTGAATGTTTATTACAAAAGTTAAAACTGTTTTATACTTCTTGTTATCCAAAGTGAACTGACATCAACCCAGCATGTGACTTGCTCTATCCCCCAGTCTTCAAGTTTTGGAATTGGACTGTGGGTTGGCGGCTGGAGCCAGTTGAGCCCGAGGCAAGCCCTACTTCACTAGATCCTGGGTCTCTACAGGGCTGTTTTCGGGCTATTGGTGAACTTGTCTGTCTCTGAATGTAATAGCTGGCTACAGCCTATATGGCACAATAGTTGCATTAACACCCACAGCTTGGGACGCACCAAAATGGGAAGACTGAAAAAGAAACCTGCCCTCCCACCCAGTGGGCATCCTGTAGGCTAGAGATCATGGGCTGGTGTTAGGAATGAGGGCATGCAAGTTACCACCACAAATGAACTGCCCCTATCTTGGCAGGCTACTGCTTGCTTACTTCGAACTCTGTGGTCTTTTTCAGGGCAACCACTCGCTCAATACAACTACTGTGGCCTTTTTCTTACACAAGCATCCTGCCCTTGGGAAATCCTCAAATTAACACTGAGGCCTGCTCACTAATTCTAATAGCAAAGGTAAAATGCTGAGCATTTGTTATTTTCTGAAAGTGCACCAACACTACATAACAGTACACTGTACTGACTACTGGTTTGTTCTTTTATGTTGACACAATGTTACAATCACCACCAGCATTCTCTTCCAATTTACAACCAACCCAGCTTTATACCAAAGGGATTACAAATTTTATGTGTAACTGTGCATTTACTTTAAGTATGTCAAAAGACAGAATTTTATTATAAGTCTGGGAATATGGAATATTGGATCAGTTGAAGTTTAGCTCTAGAGTGCTACCTTTGGTCAGATTGCTACTCACCCAGCATAGTGCCAAGCTAAACAATTCATTTTCAGAGAAAAAGAGTTGTGTGTATGGCAATCCAAAAACAATTTCTTTCGTGCATTACTGGGGATAGCCAGTATTTGCATCCAACCTACAGCGCCCCCTGGGGGTGAAATCTACCAACTTTTGATGTTGATTATCATCTACGCTGAAAATACTACCATTGAAATTTTATAAATGTTGTAATGTAGCCCAAAGGGACTATGTACCCAGAGAACTTTAGGTTTTCTATCTTGCTGGGTAACAAAATAATGCATCCTAAACATAGGCACAGTCTACTATGAAATGGTCCCTTTTGAGTTTTACTCCAACTTTGGCTCTGTCTAGCATGAAATAGTAGATAATGCCAAGGAAATACTTGGTATTCCTGAAAATAGAGTTCTAAAAGCACAACAAATGGCATTTACCACCACGGTACATATGTGGGTTTCTGAGAAAATATACTGCAAACATGCACCAAAATAAATTTCGACCATCCTTCCGGCCATCCATTGCACTAGGCCAGCAAGATACCAAGGTACTATTTACTGAATATAATAGTCTTCTTGTGAGTGAACGCATGAGCATTCTAGATTGGTATGTGTCTGGGATATTATTTTATTCCCATTTTCAATTTTTATTGTTATTTCTCAAATAATTCTGGCTCGATAACATAGTTATCCCCCTTGGTACTGGTGTCTAACCAGACTTGAAGTGTCAAAGGTCATGATAAAATGACAACATGTTTGGTACTGTGTACGCTCATGATAGTTCATTTAAGATATGGTGTCAACAGCAAAACTGAGGCACTTCAGTGGCTTCTGGGTGGCGCCACCGGCAGGCAAAGTGAGATACGGACCTAAAAATGTGGCTTTTTCCGTGAGACACCCCTATCTACCTATGTGCCAAGTTTCATTCATTTCCTGGGGGGTTAACTCCTCAACTTCTTCAAAAGGTGCCATTTTCTCACAGAATGGCTCGTAATTATTCTTTGGTTTGCGTGCAGTGCATGATGGGACATATTGCTGGGTTAGTAACCATAGGTCGTTCACTACATTTCGCAGTGGATTGTGGGATGTAATGAGTTAACTAAATAGGGGCTGATAATTCAAACAAACAATTCGGACAGCCCTACAAAATGGCGAACCCACGATATTGTGCACTGTATAGGGAGTAGTGAGTGATTTCAGACACATCACTACTCTCTCTTGCTCTCTCTCTGCTCTCTCTTGTTTGTCCTTTATCTGTTTATCTTGCTCTTGTTCTCCATATCTCACAGTCTCTGACTGTGTGTCTCTCTCACCTTTCAGTTGTGGATCAGTTCTCTGTATGGAGACAGGGCCCCTCCCTCTTACTTGAACATATTTTCCCCCCTCAGCTGTGCAGGTGTGAGCTGTTGCCCACAGTTGGGCTTCGCTGGCTTCACAGACCCCTGGAGCACTTCTTCAGGGCTTCACTTTACCCGGGTGGTTCATAGAGGGTGGCCCACCCAACATTTTTTGTTGACTGGTGTGAAAAGCATTCAGTGAACACGTCTGAAAAACACGAGTTTGGATTTCAAACCATGAAATGCAATGAACGAATCAATCGAAGTATGAAGACCAAAGCTTACAAAAAAAACTTCTATTGACACAATCGATCCAGTCTTGTGGTCCATCATATGGACACACTTGCATCCTGGTACACCCTGGCACCTGCTCTATTGTTTTCCTCTGAGAGGTGAATGGAGGTCATGGCTGGAAAGAGACCAGAATTGAGCCGGTTAGCTTCCTTCCGTCAGTTTCTTAGGGAAAGAGCCTGGTGTTGGGGCACAGTGCACCTTCTCTGCCTCATTAGGACACAATAACAGTGTCTCTTTAACTGCAAGTGGCGAGTACTAGAACTCATATTGGCACTCACAGAGCCCTACAGGCCTGCCTTTTCATGAAAGGGAAGGAGATCTGTTTGGGAGGTCTGGACCTGTCCTGGTATGGTTGTAATTGGAAGCTGTCTGATGTGCTGCGTGATTCGGGCAGAAGTAGACTATTTCATCACTTCCTCTCATTTGCCACAAAGAGTGAGTCTGCCCTTCGAAATGAGCAGTTCCCTTCGATTAATCCCGTCAGTGAAACTCGCTGTTCACCACAGAAATACAGTCCCACAGACAGGCTTCCTGTCACTCAGGGGTGCGTTTCCTGAAAGCACAGATGCTGACTTGCTTTGTTGGAAATGCTGATTGCGAATGGATGAAGTTGCTAACTTAGTTACTACACGGAAGCGCACCCCAGAACAGCTCACTCGCAGCCAGCGGCCTGAAGTTCACATGGCTGTCCATAGACCTGAACTGTAAAGCAGCGCCGGACAACTTTTATTTTTGATTATATTGGTCTTCAAAACTTTCCTGGTTAATCATTTCAGTCAGTAAATGCATTTTTGTCATTTCTGATTGATTCCTTCTACTCAAAGATGGTGCATTGTTAAGCAGCATCTCAGCTGTGCATCGTGCCTTAGAACGTCCCTCCGCCGTTATAAAATCACTGTAACCCACTGCTTCTCGGGGGCTTATTCCTTTATTAATGGATATACTCATCTGTGTTTATCTTCTAAAGTGACCCATGTAGCTAGCTAGCTGCATATGTTTTACTGTTTTGGAAAGATGCTTCTCCTCTCATAATGGTTCTTTCAAACATTCAGTAAGTCAGCAGTACACACGGTCACTGGACCAACTGAACCACCAGTCCAACAAAAAAGAAAAAAACCAAACGGCTCAAGCCGTGTGCTGAGGCTCAGTGCGTACCTGTCTGAGAGCATTGGAAAGCAACCTCGGGATCCATCTTAAAATCATTCTGGGCTCTAGGACATCTCCATTTTCAAATGTATCTCCAGTATTTACCTGCATTTTATCACATCCCTGGTCGTGTAGCTTTTTAGAGGATACCAAGGCTTTTGTGGACCGGTAGTATCTTGGGTTGGCTCCGTTGAACTAGTTTGCATGGTTGCTTACATAACTGTAGCTCACCGCGTTTGCCTGCCAAGTTGTATCTGGCAACGAAGAGTGTCAAAATGGGTGAGTGGGCAGGATCACACAGGTCAAAATATAAACACAGTCCACACTTGAATGGACATTTTAAAGGCGAATATGCTGGTTGTTGTTGTCGGAGACACCAGTATTTTAACTTTCCTCGTGTTCTCAAATCTCTGATGATATTTAATGGTAATTACCTTCGCCAGCGACTTCGCTGACGAAGGTAATGTTTTGATCCCCGTGTATTTATTTGTTTGTGTGTCTGTCTGTCTGTGTGTATGTATGTGTATCGAATAACTCAAAAAGTACCAAACGGAATTTCATAAAATTTGGTGGGTTCGTTTGGCATGACCTGAGGATCAATCGATCAGATTTCGGGAGTGATCGGGTCAAAGGTCAAGGTCAAGGCCACGAAAAGGTCAAAACCGACTTTCGGCCATATGTCGGTCAATTTTTATCCGATCGGCATGAAACCAACGCCAGTGGCGAGGGATTCCGTGGCGTCGGCGAAGGTATGGGCTCTACCGAGTGCCCGTTCTAGTTTTATTATTTCATACAGTAAATATATTGCATATTGCTCTTCTAATTGGTTATGTCAATTTTGTGAAATGCTTTCTCTATCCAGTGCGATTGTCTTGCAAGATAGCTGATTGCTAAAATTTGCTGTGGAAATACAGTGAGCTTTTCTATGGTCCTCAGGGTTCTGCCCAGGATTTCCAGAGTGCCGGGTGGGATGGTGAAGCTCTGCTTCGAGGGCAAAGCCCTAGGGGGAAAGAGGGAGAGAATTTTTAGAATTGAGGTTGAATTGGGAATGAATTCATGCAGTTTCAGGCGAGGAAAATACAGCATTTTCCAATGGCTGAAACTGCAGGACGCCATATTAAAATTCATCCCCAGCCCATGATATTCTTGTCAAGCTTACATTGGTCCACCCAATTTGCATTTTTTTTAATAAAGGAGACAAAAAGTATTGCATTATTCAGTAATTATTGCCTCCTTTATAAAAAAAGCTGGCATGACTAAATGCTGTCCTGTGGATAGGCTGCAGTCTAGTACCCACACAGGACAGCATTCAGTCAAGAAATTGTAGAGTAAAAATGCTTTTTCTCTGCTTCTGAGACCCCGTTGTCATGGTGTTGAGTGTAGCTGTGGGTTGCTCGGTCTGTCCTGGACAAGGTACAAATATGCGTAGATTTCCCAGAAACCAACAAAGATGGCGATTGTGGGCTGTGAAAGTGAAGAGGGAAAATTGGTGTCCGCATTACAATTTCCTCTTGTGTGATTTAAGTTCCTTTTTTCTTCAGTTCCTTTCTTTGACATTATAGAGGAGTGGTGGTAGGTGCATGTTTGCGATTTCTTGTTAGTTCTTAAGGGGATGAGTCTAGTGGTGATATCACAATTACTGCACGTGCTCAGAATGTACACCCCACAAAAATGAATCTGCTTGACTGTAAGTCCTAATCATATTCCATTCTTGCCAATCTGTCTTTGTGTTGCATTGTATTTTCTGTTTTAGTTACTGTGGCTGTGTGGCATTATGCTTTTAATATTAAGGGGCTTCTTATGAAAATTCAAGGATTCAAAGTGCTATGACCGATGGATACAGGGAATGTTTGCTGGATGCCATCACCCATAATTGTCCCCCACTGCGCAACATAGTATTCACGACCGTCCGTCCGTCCGTACGTCCCGAATCCTTGTTAGCGAGATATCTCAAGAATGGATTGACGGATTTCCTTCAAATTTCATGTCAACATGTATTCGGGTGATACCCTAGCGGCAGTCGATTTTTGTGACCTTTGCGTCTCTCTCAAGGTCACACCGAGAGACTGCTCATTTTGACACGATTTCACATCTTGTGGCGGGGACAAAGACACGATAGTGGCAAATACTTGTTATAGAAGAAAAACACCTTGTAGATTTCGACTTTCAGTCGAACAAACTGCACAGTGTACAGACATAACCATAATAATGTCTTGCCTGCATGAGAGTGGGCTGTTCAGCAGTAAATGAGTGATGATGAGATCCATTGGAAGAAAGTTGAAGCGAATACCCAAGTGGTCATTGTCTTGTTTTGTTGCACGTAAGCAAATAAAGGATTTCTCTTCATCAGTTGCATGTTGCCCGTCTGAACACGGCCCGGGTTCTCGTATAAAATAGAGACTGAGCTAATCCGTGTAGTACTAATGTGCATTTAAACAAGACCACGCGGGAATGGGGTTTCCATGTGTAAATTTTCTTGCGCTAAGAGAACTGTGGTTTTCAACGACTCCAGCGGCACCCCATCGTGTACAGCAATTTTCAGTCTAGATAATTGGGGATTTTTACCGCAAAATTTTGGTTAGTTTGAGCGTACAAGAAAATTGCACGGCCCAGATAGTACCTAAGCCACGCTGCCTGATGGCGCCCGGTGCACAAGCAAGGTAACAACATTGCTCCAACTCAGCCAGCCGTACAGACTCTGTTTATAGGCGGCTCTGATAAATGAACTTAAGTAGTGGTGCCTGGTGCGGACTAGTGTAATAGCATTATCGTTGCATGATTTTGGTTGATAGCAGGTAGGGCAAAAGGAACAAATCAATGGTGAAAACCACAAATTTTTATTATTTTTAGTGCTGGGCGGTGATTTGATAGCTTAAATGCTGGGCAGCCAAAAAAGCTGCTGAGCGGCACCACCCACTGCCGCCCACTGTGGGCAGAACCCTGAACGTTATATACATGCTGAAACGGGTCAGAACCTTGTGAAAGCAACTCAGAATCTGATGGTAGCAGCTACGGTAAAAATCTTCTGCAGCGAAACCCTGCGTCTTCCTCTCGGGTTTTGATTCAGTAGTTGGGATGTCCTGCCTTTAGCGGCACCTGGTTGGTATTTTGGTTCTGACTTGAAGGCACATTTTTTCGTACGTGGGGGCGAGCCACGCCAGCGCTGACGGGGCCCTGCACACACTGCAGAAAGGGAGCTTACAGGCTCCTGCAGGCGTGCTTGGTCATGTTTAAGGCCGCACTGGTTCCTGGCAGGGGTGGGTTGGTTTTTTGTAGCCAGTGGGGGAATATTGCAGTTGTGTAGCAGTTCTATCTGTCTCACGCTCACTCTGTTTTAATGTATTTACTCCCTCCTGAATCTTCCCTCGTGCTCTCTCTCACACTCTTTCTCTCAATCTCTCATACTCTGACACACACTCATAATCTTTCTCTCTCGCTTTCTTTCTCTCGCTCTCCTTCCTGTCTTTCACTCTTTCTGCCCCTCTGTACCCCTCTTTCTCTGCCCAATCTCAATCTCATTCCCTCCATCTCTCTCCCTCTCCCTCCCTCTCTCTGCCGCGTGTTGTCCTGAGCCACCAGTCTGATCTTGCTTGGTCTCTCGTTGGCTCAGAGAGAACAGTCACAGCTGCTAGCATCTGCGCAGAGCTCAGCTGATGTAAAAGCCAGTGACTCCAGCAGTGAGCACCAGCGGAGCTCCCCCTAACCGGTCACCATTTGCCCTGTATTATCTCAGCCCTGTTTGTTCTGTCGGGAATGCTGGTCCTTGTGTTTCTTCAGTGCTACAGCTGCCTGACTCCGCACGAGATCACACTACTTTTTAAACCATCTCCAACTTCTTTGCAGTTAATTCTAAATCGGTTAACGATAGCTATCCTCCTAGCATGCTACGTCCATCTGTCTGCAAACATTTTTTTGTTCGGAGCGTAACTTGAAAACCATTTGGTATTTTCTCATCGGACTTGGCACTCATATTAACCATATGCTGCAATAGTGCCTTCTGCTGTTTTGGAATTTTTATTAACTTCTTTCCCTGTTTTTCTGGAAACATGTTTAACTTTAGTTAATTAGAACTTGTAGCAGAGACCAGGAGGATATGCCATCTCCTGATAGATCTTACGTTTTGCTGAGGCTCTTGCATGGTGATTTAGTCAGAAAAGATCTTGGACAATTAAACCCAGGGTTAGTGAGGTGAGGGCATATGTATACAAAGTCTTTGAGTTGCCATTTGAGTTGTGATTCTCCTCTCCAGAAAGGCATTGCAGCAATAATGTTGTGCATTCGTGTTTGTGGCGGTCAGGCGATGAGAGCGATGTGACGGATCCGTACCATCCAAACGGTACGGAGCCCGCAGCTCCACAGTGCCCCTCCCTCTGGTGTCTGAGAGGCCCTGGAATGCGGACGCCCCGCCAAGCAGAAATGCCTCCCGGGCCGAACCTTCCTGCCAGGATAGCGTCACTCTTCCTCCCTGCGCTAATCGTAGCCTCGGGGCGGGGGGGTGGGAGCAGGAGCCGGTTTGGCCGCGCCCAGGATACGGGAGATTAGCCCCACAGTGAATCAGGCTCGCGCTCGGAGCTTGGAGTTTGACCCTTGTAGGTCTCGTACACTACCAGTCAAAAGTTTTTGCACACCATAAGTCAAGTCTTTATGGCACATGTATGTTTACAACAAAGAAATCACTGGAACCCAATACTTGTTTATTACAAATGAGAAATTTACATGAAAAATCCACAAGGAATCCAGCACAGATGATTGAAATGACCTGCTCACTACCAACTCCCTGAAGCTGCTTGATAATGAGTAGATCCTTTGAATCACCTGTGCTGGAGCAGAGAGAGACCGAACACATGGAGGACAGGTGTGACTCCAGGAGAGGTTTGAGAAACACTGGATTAGTCCATCGTTACTGATCTGCTTAAATGTTGAAGAAATGACTGATCCTGGTTTTTCTTAAATTGCTCGTTTATACACATTGGGCTTCAGTTTTCCTACCTTTTTTATACAGCCAATGTGAGACTATAACACAAGAACAAAATATTAAAAAATTGCAACTATTAGAGAAAATATTGGGGTGTGCAAGAACCTTTAGTGTAGCTCTGTCCTGTGGGCTGTTGTGTGCGACTCTGCTGGCTTTGTTTAGTTAATGGTTTCTCTGAAGGCAGGATGCTGCTGGTGGTTTTTAAAGCTCGACTGTGGTAGATGAAACGGATTCCTTTCTGCTTTGACAGCTGTCTGTTGGTGCTGCTGTCATTGGTGCACTGGAAAAAAAACCATGTGCAATGAAACTCTCATTTTGTTATTTGGGCTGCGACAGAGATGCATCATCTTGATAATCCATTTTTAGATTTATTCTTATTTTTAAATGATGTATCATTTAAAAATTTGTTGATGGGATGTCATTTAAAATAGGATTGGAATGGAGTTGGTGTTTTGAAGCGATGCATTTAATGACATCATCGGAAGGAAATTTTATTGTTTCGTAAAAGAAACAAAGTGTTCAGGGGTATTTTGCTGCTTGTGCCGCCGCAGATCCTTTGTGTTGGCACGATAACGCAAAACAGACTCTATGGGAATTGCTCAAATATTTTTGTGTTCACTCCTGGAGCTTAGAGGACAAAGCCATTGTTTTCTGCGACCCTACGACCTTAACTGTACCGCCACCACTAGGTCAAAGGTTATATTTACAAATGCAGCAACTCAAAACCGTTTTCACTGGAATCATGTCACACGTTTTGTGATACTTTCTCTCAATGCCAGAAACAATGTTATTGATGATCTTTGCTCACTGCCACCACCAGAACAAATTCAAATTTTTAAAAATTGCAGTAACTTGACAGTTTTTACAGGAATTGGTTGAAACTTTGTGTTCATCCCTTGTACATTGTGAACAAACCCTTGAGTTTCGTGAGACCCAATGACTCTTCTTGTTGCGCCTGCACCGGGTCAAACTTTGTTTCCAAATGTAGCGACTGACTGTAAAGATGGGAATTATGCCGAACTTGTGATCATTTCTGGTGCAGAAAGAGGGCTTTATAATTTTGTTGGTCGACCTGTGACCTTTGCAGAAGTGCCACCACTTAAATTTCTTTGAAGTTTTTGAATTGTTTAGCAATTCTTGTGTTCATTCCTCATACATATACAAAACAAACCTTAATTTGTATAGCCCTACAACCTTTCGTGTAGCACCACCATTTGGTGAGATTTTGTATTTCGAATGCAATAACTGAAACAGTTTTGCTGGGAATTGAGTCTCAATTCCTGTGATTGTTTTTGGTACTTGATCGATATTGGTCACCCTATACCCCTTGCTGTAGGACCTCCACCCGGCTATTCATTCTCAAAATTTACAATAACTCAAACAGCTTTAATGGGAATCATATTAAATCTGATTTGAACACTCCTGGTGAATAGAGGAGGAAGGTGTTGATTGCGGTGGTTCTGTAATGTTTCCTGTTAGGGCTGCACGATAAACGGAATCGCGATTATCGCAAGCGCAATAAAAGTAACTGCCACTATGAGGCCGACAGATGAGCTTGCTTATTACCTTTTCTATGACACGTACCTAATGCAGTCATTTGAAATGCCTCTGGGAAAAACTGTTTTGACGTCTGCTAATTGCCAGCGAGGTTGGCCAGGCTCCATCGCCTTGGCATACTTAGTTAACCTTAAAGTGGTAATCCATAAGATTTGATTTTGTTTGTTTATATTGACATCTTTGGCAGTAAGCTGTAATTGTTGGTGAGCCTCTGGACCTCATTTCCTATAACTCTTGTCGTGACCCAACAGTGTCACTTGTATGACGTCGGTAAATTCACGGCTCTTAGCAGTTCCACTCCTCCTCAACTCTAATGCTGACAGGAAAGATGCACTTTGACATGGCAATTGAACTCAATAAAAGTAAAAATAATGTGACATTAGTCACCCATTCGCATCATCTCATTCCAGTAACATGTTAGGCTATTATAATAATCGATTAACTTAAAGGGCTGCCAACTCTCATGCATTCGCTTGAAAATTTGTGCTTCATTCACATTCCTGTGCTGTAGTCAGTAATTATTCAATCAACGAAATGTGTGTGTTTCAAGATCGTTCAAATTGTTAAATTAAATAAGACCATTTGAAACATTTCAATGCAATTCTGCTGCTTGTGTGTCCTTTTTTACCCCTCAGCCCTCAAGGCTGACAGGGTATTGCCATCCTTCGTGCGGGCGGTCGGGCGTCTCCAAAAACTTCGACATCGGGCTGAGGGGTATTCCGTGCATTGCACGCCTATTTTTTGAAGCTGTTGTGACGCTCAAATTTCCCCATGAGGGATTAATAAAGTACCAACCTACCTTCCAACCCCTGAGTGAAGAAAAGCGTGAGAATTCAGGAATAATAATTGTTCACTTATTACTAGTGGCCAAATCCACTGTAACACATGTGAAACTGATGAACTTCAATGCACAATGACTTCAATTCCACCTGAGTATCTCTCCAAATGGTCTGATAGAATAATTTCGGACAACAGCACGGGAACGTGAATGTCATTTAAACTCAAGCCGAATATGTGAAAGTTGAGAGCTCTGTTAATGAAAATGGTGGTTGGTTAACAGGTAATGTTATAACGTTTTTTTTTTTTTTTTTTTAAATAAAAATTATTTATTGAGGCGTTTAACGTAGCTTCCCCCGTTTGCTTCCTGATGTTACGTTATAATTTTAGTATCAGTGGTAGCCTCAACAGAGACTCCGCTAACGTTAGTTTCTACTGTGCACGGTATAGCTGCACAGTATGGTATTTGCCATTGGGTCGACGTCAGAAAGGATCCAGTAGCGGTACTTTCCGCTTCTTGGAAGGCTGCATTTTTAACGGTCCTCCCTTAATTCCATCCGTAAAACTGACATACAGGGTGTGTTCGAGTGTGTCTGCAAGTAAGCCGGCTGCGCGAGATTCTTCAGGATCTTGCAACTATCGCAGGGTTTTGGAGGACTTATCGCGCAACTTCGGCAATATTCTTCCGTAATTTTTCGGGAATCTCTCACTGCCGGCTTACTTGCAGACGTACTGGTACGCACCCATAGTGTAAGAGAAAAGTTATATCTATGATTAAGGGATAGATCCTTGGTTCAGGTTAGGGAAAGTACCACTACTGGATCCCTTCTGACGTCTATCCTTGCCAATGCTTCTCTCGGGGTTCCTTACTTCCTTTAAGCCAGCTTGCGGATCCTCCTACCTTCTGGACAGACCAAACACTGCTTACTGACGTAAAAATCGTCACTAGATGTGTGCCTGTATTTTTCATATAGCGCAGGAATGTTGCCACAGACACACTGATCGCTTAACCTGGCAAAGAATTAAATACAATTGCTTTCATCATTGGGTCATAGGCCTAATCACCATTGTTTTATCCCCCCTCTCTGATGGACACTGACTTAACAGACAATAACGAGACGGAAATCTTATGTATAACCACTTTAAATCAATTCCTGTGTAGTTTGCCTAACCTGCATTTAAGCCGTTTATTCAGCCAAGTGACCAATCAAAATCATTATTGGCCACATTTTGGTTAAGAAGAGACAATGAGAACCAGACGGACCTAACCAGGCTACCGTGTTAGATTGAAATAATGTTAATAATTTGAATAAATAGCAGACCTCTGAATTCCACCTCTCGTAGAATTTTTGCATATCATTAAAAAGATTTCTTAAAAATAAACCGTTTTAAGATGGCCCTGATTTTTAAATGTTTCAAAACATACACGAAGTGGAAATCATTTTGTGAAGCATCTCGAGGGTGAAAGTGAGAGGAATTATATTTTCGCATTGCACGCATTAAACAAAGACTTGGCCCGCAAGTTCTGGCGAATCTGTGCCACAAATTTGTTGCATTTTTATTTGATAATTGAACAAGATAAATTTAAAATGAAGTAATTCACAGCTCTTGATTTTGGTTACTTTTGAGCGTCTAAATAGTCGAGAGTGAAGGCGCTTTTGGGGTTATGCTCTGCTATCGTCCATTGATGGCCTTGTCCATCGCTTTGATTTTTTTTTTTTTTTTTTTAAGAAATGTCAGCATCTTTATTATGGCTTCGTGAACATTTTGAATGTGACTTAGCTGTTGCACAGTATTGTCTCAGAAAATGGGACTTTGAGGTGTAGTAGCCGAGCCTCCGCTAACCTCACTCATCTCGGAGCAGAAGTGTAGCAGTCTAGCCGCCACTAGCTTCATTCTGTGTTTTTGGCTCTGTCTCCTTGTCATACGGTCTCTTGTTCTCTCTCGCTTTTTTATCTCTCTCGCTCTCTCTCTCATTCTCTCAGATCGGTCACAGTTGTCTAAAGGACTAATAAATGGTCGGCTCTGAGTAGTCCATGCCTTCTTTTGGTTGGAAATTTGGAGTGGTGCACACAAACATGGGTTCTTGGGGAGGTAGTGTTTAGCGAATGGTATAATGTTCTGAGCTTTTTGAAAAGTATATTTTCCTTACTTGCTGTTTCTGGTTGTTTTGGTTTAGTCTTTGGTTTTCATGGTGTTTTAAGTTGGGTTTGTTGATCTTGGTGTAGTGTCATAATAAAGGTGGGTTTTGACTCAAACTTTCTCTCTCCCTCCCTCAGGTAGGTGTCTGCGCCCGAGTCTCGCTCCCCTCTCCCCGCCCCTGACATGTCAGATAACGGAGAGCTGGAGGACAAACCCCCGGCCCCGCCCGTCAGGATGAGCAGCACTATTTTCAGTACCGGCGGCAAGGACGCCATGTCGGCCAATCACAGCTCAAAGCCACTCCCCTCTGTACCCGAGGAGAGGAAGTCACGCAACAAGATCATCTCCATCTTCTCTGGGGCAGAGAAAGGTGACCCCACTCACACATACACCTAAGCTAATGCTGCCCCCTCCATCCAGAACCATCTCCAAGCACCTCAGTGTGAGGGAAATCGGTGTCCTTTTGATCTTTTTTTTTTTTTTATAACAACATGCTTGGTTGACGGCCTGGGGATTTTTTTTTTTTTTTTTTTTTTAAGAAAGTGGTTTTACTTAAATTACTTTTACTTAACGTTGATGGGGTGACATTGGTTGCCATGATGGCAAGGCCATCTCGAAGATTCTTCTTTTCACTCTCCTGCATTCAAATTTAGGGCAAATTTCTTTCATTTTTTTCAAGAATATGGCTCAACTAGATCATGTAACTCAATACATTTTCCTCTTTGTGAGAGGAATTCTCTAAGGTTTTCCTTTATTTTTATGTGGTTAAATTACACTGTGCTGAAAACAAAGGAAACTCATTTTTATTCAAGATGTTTTCAAGAACGTTATGTCAAATTTTAATGCCATGCACACCAATTTAGAGGGTTAATTTTAATGGTTTTGTGAAATGTTTTCTATTTTATAGGTTTTTTCTGCACAAAATCTGATGCCTTTCTTGAAATAAAGAGCAAAAGCTAACATCAAAGATCTTTATTTTGATGGCATAGGTATATTAAACCATTTTATGGGCTTGATTCAATATTTTCATTGAATATGAATTATTATACTGGTGTTTCTTTCTTATTAATTGTCGGGTTTAACGTTTTACAAGCCAGCTAATGGTTCCTGCGGTCACTAAGTGGACAGAAGTATGAAACATTGAGGTCATGTGATACCAAGCTGGGACCCTTTTGATGTCTCATGCTAACTGGTCTGGTAGAGGCCTGCTGTATATCTGCAGGGTTTCGGAACATACTTAACTCCAGCCACACCAAATCTACCCTCATATTGAACCCTTGGTTGTGCTAGTAATGGGTTTCAGAACCTTGTTTGGTGACATTTGGTCAAGCTAACTGTGTGGGTCTCGGTGGCCTGAGCGGCTTCACTCGGTCTCATGTTGGTCATGTGATCTGCAGGAGGCAGAAAGAAGGACAAGGACAAAGAGCGCCCGGAGATATCGCCCCCGTCAGACTTCGAGCACACCATCCATGTGGGCTTCGATGCCGTCACTGGAGAGTTCACTGTACGTGATGGGCTTGTTCTCTGACGTCTCTCATAACAAGCTCCTCCCCCCTGCATTAGGGGCTTTTGCTCTATCGCCATCACTCTCACACTGCCAAAAATGAAAGATTAATATACTAGATAAGATGAATTTACTTATTTGAAGACTTGGCACTTATTTCTATCAATATTTTTCTTAGTGAGACAAAAAAATACTTTTCCTTGATTTGAGATGCTAATGGGATTAGTACATTTTCACTTGTCAAGCAAATAGTAACTCGTTTTAAGTTAACCCAAATAAAGGACAAGTTTTTTGTCTTACCTAGAAAAATAGTGATAGAAATAAGCGTTGTCTTCAAATAAGTAAATTCATCTTACTTAGTGTTTTCATCTTTCATTTTTTGCAGTGCAGTGTCCTCTGTCAGGCCTCAACCAATCACAGCATTACCCCTTTCCCTGAGTGATTTATGTATTATCTGAGAATGTTATCCTTTTTAGCTTAAGTAACACAAACAGAATGGTGGACGCTAGCTATGGTAGCCTCCCTCCGGATAATTTGGTCCAAATAAAGTCTGAGTAATGTTAATGCCATATTTATAAGTCTTACTGCGGCCTCCACTCTTGTTTTGAAGTCACAGAGAATAGTGGAGTCTAATGCCCTTTTTGACCTTTGCCCTTAACCGTGCTGTCGTCAGGAGGTGCTCTTCTTAAGCACTGACTCCACCTGTCCTCTGTCTCCCCCAGGGCATGCCAGAGCAGTGGGCACGGCTGCTGCAGACCTCCAACATCACCAAGTCGGAGCAGAAGAAGAACCCTCAGGCCGTGCTGGACGTCCTCAAGTTCTACGACTCCACAGGAAACAGCCGGCAGAAATACCTCAGCTTCTCATCGGGTGAGTCCTTGCGAGACCAGCCTCTGTGTGCCGCGAACTGTGTCTTTGTGTCTGTGTGAGTATGTGGGCATTAACAGACATAAGTTCTTTCACTATGGGGACTGGACTTGCTTGATTAGCTGAAGTTTCCCCCCTCTTTCTCCACAGAAAAAGATGGCTACCCATCAGGAGCTCAGTCTGTGAGTATCTGTCTCTCTCAAATTAGCATAAAGTTACATGATGTGGTGAGAAGAAGCCCAACAAAGCTCAATTTTTCCTGTAAGCAGAGTGCCCCCAACACTCAGTCAGGTTACTTAAGAAATACAGTATTGATCACTTAATCAAGCCTGGTTTTGAAAATACCAAGTGTTTCTGTCGCTCTGGCATGAACTTGACAAGCTGTTCCACACTGTGACTTCTCTCTGTGTGTGAAATTCTTACGGGTGGAGTGGATATTTTTTTTGGAATGCTATGCTGAAGGCCCATTTTGTCAGGAAAACTCTAGTAGTGAAGCTCCTGCCATCATTTAGTCTTACTTTACTGATTGGTCCTATCATTTGCTAATTGGCCCTGTCGTTAAAAAGAGGCATTAGTCTTAAAGGAAAAATTCACTCAAAAATGAAAATTCACTCATCTACTCACCCCTAGGCTTATCTAACAGTCCATGAATTGCTTTATTCCTCAAAACACTTTTGGAGTTACAAAGAAAAACTGCATTGAAAACAAATGCAAATTAATTGAAGTCAACGGAGACCGCTTTTTCAAGCGTAAAAGACATTTAAAAACCACAAAATGCCTCCATACTGCTCTTGTGGCATAATCCTAGTGTTTGTAAGCCCCAACATTCAAATTTGACACGTAAAGAGGTCTTTTCACAATATTTTTAGCCTTAATGTCCTATGTACCCACTTGTTAATATTCACGGAAGAAGTTTAAAATTCAAGACCTCTAGCTACGGTGGCCAACGAGGGCAAAAAATTCTGCAACGGCCCTAAAACATCTCCACTTGGAGAAACGCGCTGCAGTTTTGAATGTTGGTATTCACTGACCGAACAGCACATTTTTATGGTCGGGCAACTTGGCGAGGTCAACTTCTGCGAAAATAAACATGGATCTTGGCTAAGTGGCTACATTGGATATTTATGCTAAAATATAGTGAAAAGACGTCAGATTTGAATGTCGGGGCTTGCGGACACTTGGATCATGCCGCACAAGCCACAAGGAGGCATTTTGTGGCTTTAAAATAGTTTTTTACGCTTGGAAAAAGTGGTCTCCATTGACATCAATTCCTTTGGATTTGTCTTCAATGCTGTTTTTTTTTTTTTTTTTTTTGTAATTCCAAAAGAGCTTTGAGGAAGAAAGAAATTCATGGACCCTTCGATTAGCCTTGGCATGAGTAGATGATGAGTGAATTTTCATTTTTTGGTGAACTTTTCCTTTAAGTGGAGTTTTCTCGTCAAGAAATACTTCAGTTTGGGCCGCCCCGGTGGCTCATCAGTCTAAGTGCGCTCACCATAAAGGCTGTGTCCTCCTCGTGGCAACCCAGGTTCGATTCCACCTCGGGTCATTTGCTGCAGGTCTTCTCCATTCTTCTCCCCAACTTTCCGTCTATCTCCACTGTATAACTATCAAATAAAGGAAAAAATCCCAAAAAAACGATCTTTTTAAAAAAAAAAAAAAAAAAAAAAAAAAAATTTCAATTGGGGTTAAGAAATGAAATTTAAAAAAATGTTTTCTGAAAGTTTAGCCAAAGTTAAACAGTTCATTTCTGACTGCTGAAGCGGAGTGTCTTCTGTTCCCACTTGAAGTGATGTGTTTTTAATTGGAATGTTTGGTGTCTTGGACCGGGAGACCTAATCGTTGAACAAAAGCCAGCATGCAAGTTTTGAATTGAAACGAGCTGGTCATTATACACTATGATCTCTTGGGCGATTCAGCTGCTGAAAGCCGCATTATATCAGAAATGATGAGAAATACAACCCCAATTCCAAAATATTTGGGACGATGTGTAAATTGTGAATAAAATCAGAATGCACGGACTTTCAGATAACATGAGCCAATATGTTATTTATAATAGGACATAGATAACTTTTCGTATGTTGAAACTGAGACATTTTACATTTTTATCCACAAAATGAGCTTATTTCAAATTTTCTGGCTGCAGCAGGTCTCAAAAAAGTTGGGACACAGGCAAAAAAAAAAGGGCTGAAAAAGCAACTTATGTATAAGGAAATCAGCTGAAAGAACATTTAGCAAGTAATTAAGTTAACTGGCATCATGTTTGTAACATGATTGGCTATAAAAGGGATGTCTTGGAGAGGCTGGGTCTCTCAGAAGTAATGATGGCCAGAGGCTCTCCACCCTGTGAAGGCTTGCATAAAAAAAATTGTGGAATAATTTGAAAACAATGTTCCTCAACTTCAAATTCCAAAGGCTTTGAAGATCTTTGTCAACAGTGCATAACATCATCAAAAAATTCAGAGAAACTGGAAAAATCTTTGTACATAAGGGACAAGGCCGAAGACCTTTACTGAATGCCCATGATCTTCAGACGCCACTGCATCCCTCACCGGCATGATCCTGTCATTTACATTACTAAATGGGCCCAGGAATACCTCAGGAAACCAATGTCTGTAAACGCAGTCCGCCGTGCCATCCACAGATGCCACCGAAAACTATCATGCAAGCAGGAAGCCATTGTTGAGCATTATTTAGAAGCGCCACCGTGTTCTGTGGGCAAAGGCTCATTTAAAATGGACTGTAGCAAAGTGGCAGAGTATCCTGTGGTCAGATGAGTCCAAATTTGACATTCTTGTTGGAAATCATGGGCGTTGTGTCCTCCGGCTAAAGAGGAGACAGACCCACCCCGCTTGCAATCAGCGTTCAGTTCAAAAGGCAGCATTTCTGATGGTATTATGGGGATGCATTAGTGCATATGTTATGGGCATGTTTTAAAAAGCACCATGAATGCTGAATATTAAGTTTTATAGCAACATATGCTCCCCTCCAGATGACATCTATTCCAGGGAAGGCCTCGTTTATTTCAGCAGGACAATGCATAACCACATACTGAAGCTATTTCAACAGCATGGCTTCGTAGTAGAATAGTCCGTGTGCTGAACTGGCCTGCCTGCAGTCCTGATCTTTCACCAATTGAGAATATTTGGCACATAATTAAATGAAAAGTCCGTCAAAGGAGACCCAAAACTCTCCAGCAGCTGGAAGCCCGTATTAAACAAGAGTGGGATCAAATTCCAATGGCTAAATTTAAGAAACTTGTCTCCTCAATGCCCAGACGCCTCCAATTTGTGTCAAAAAGAAGAGGGGATGCTACACCTTGGTAAACAGGCCCATGTCCCTACTTTTTTGAGACCTGTAGCAGCCATCAAATTTGAAAAGAGCGCATGAAATGAGAAATGCTGTGTGGAAGAATATCCTCTCACATAGCAAGGGCAAGTGTTGTAAAGTGACTAAATATATACGGACTAACAGAATCAGTAGGGTTTTAATTATTTGAAGTCTGAGTGAATCCCCAGTGACCCCAAACCACTTCTGAAAACAAAAGTGCTCAAAGGGTCCAGGGTTTCCTCCAGGATTTTTTGAAACTGGTGGAGAGCTTCAGCGTCTGGTCAAAACTTAGCATTATCATGTGTGGCCAGTTTTCATTTATCAGCACGAAGGCGATGTAGTAATTGAAGTCTATGTGCACGGAGGTTTATCAGTTTCAAATGCGTCACAGTGGATTTTACACATAATATGAAAACTGATTATGAATCTGGACTCCGGAAATGGAATTAACTAATCTTGAAGATACAATTAGGTACAGCCGGATGTGCTCACAGTAAACGCAGAAGTTAAAATCATAGTATTTCTAGTATTTATTGTTTATATCTATCGTTTTGCAAAGTGAACAAAATATTTTTTTCTCTAATCTTTGCATACATTGCATTAAGAAGAAAGCAGCGCATTTTACTGCCGATGGAAAACGTGTTCATCAACAGCAGGTCAAGAATTATTAGCGCTCATTTTAACTTAATGAGAACTGGCGACACCTGATTGTCCATAGGATTTTTGAAGTTAATGTAAAGTCATTTTACTTGGGCGTGGCGGCTTTTATTTTGCCGTGGCGGTGCGCCACGATCAATTATGTGTAGCGGAAACCCTGGGGCCTGAAGCTAGAAAAATGTAGCATAGATCAGCGAACAGAGGAGTAAGTTCTAGGCTCGGCAGATTCTGTTTAACCCTTTAGCTTTTAACCTTTTTCTAATCTGGCTTCAGTGGCGCCATGTTTCTCCATGTCGGTCTCCCAATGGATAGGTGAGCAAAGTCCCACTTTGTGTCTGTAAAGCTGCCGCTGTATATTGGGAGCAGTCAAATCTTGGCCTGGTCCTCTTTTCTGCCCGGTAACTAATTGAGAAATAAGTGCGGCTGATTGGCCAGACAGACTTCACACTCAACTCCCAAATAAAGAAAAGGCAGGAAAGCAGTCTTCTGCTCTCGAGGGCGGTCATTCTAGGGTGTATTCTCTGCTTTGTTTGGCTCCATCCTACGTGGCAGATGTGATCAAACCTCAAGGTGCCAATTAATGTCCTTATGTCAGCTGCTGGTTTGAGCTTCTGTTTTTAACTCTACTTGGGCTGGAACTCAACTCCAGAGTAAACACCTCCACATAATAGTCTCCTCAATGCACTCCCCAGTACGCCCAGGCTGTCAAAGGCAGTGACTGCTCATAAATTGTTACTTTTTAGTCTTTCATCAACGACCTTCTTCACGATGTTAAGCAGTAGTCTGCTGCAATGATATTGACAGTCAGGACACTGTTTTTCATCTGCGCTGGCTTTGTCTGGAATGGTCTAGGACTCCATCTCGCATCTTGTGCCAGCTCCTGTACATTTAATTTTGCTAAAGAACATGAATAGAAATCACAGCCCACACAAGGCTTTGGATTTGAGTGCTCAAGTGTTAACCTTTTACAATGCGTTGAGGATGAGAAGGTTACTATATAGTCTGTTTTATCATATACTGAACAACAAAAGAAACGCAAGTTAATTAAAGGCGCACTGGAAAATAAGTTTGTGCATAATTATTTTAGAAAATCAAATCTATTACTAGCGCATGCACATTTACACTTGTTTAATCAAACTTTTCTTTATTTTGTGGTGACTTTGACTAAGTAATCATAAGAGTACATTAACTAACTAGATAACTTGCATTTCTTTTGTTGCTCAGTATATAATGTCACTAGGGGAAAGCGTTTGGGCTGAAGTGGCCCTTGTAGGACGATGACTAACCATGAGAGAGGGCACATGCTGTTGCACCGCTGTTAAACCGTCACCCTGTTCTTTCTTTATTGGCACTAGCCCACCAAGAAAGGCACAGAACCCTCGTCACCAAATATCAAAGACATTGACGATGAGGACGACGATGAGGCCCCGCCGCCAGTCGTGGCGCCACGTCCAGAGCATACCAAATCGGTAAGAGCCCGTCTTTGAGCCCATCGCACCACAGTCAGCTCTCACTGTCCATTTATGGCTGTGTCCTCATTCCTATTGCGTCCTATCCCCCCCTGCAGGTATACACCCGCTCTGTCATCGACCCCCTCCCGCCGCCCGCATCCTGCCCTGACGGAGACTCTGCGTCGAAAGCCGCTGACAGACAGAAGAAGAAGGGAAAGATGACGGATGAGGAGATTATGGACAAATTGAGTACGAACCCACAACGAACCTCCCTAGCCACCTGATGAGCCACACCCCCTCACTTCATAGCTCCACTGGTTTAGCCATAGCTTTCCGGCAGCAGGCCAGGAGACAGTGGGTGGATATGAGTTTCAGTCTGTTACTCTCATTCCATTGGACCATATCATGTTGATTCAAGGAAGACTGGGTCACTCCCTATACGTTGCACCACTGATGAATCACAGGACTTGACTTAATCTGACTGCACTCTTTATCGGCCCCAGAATTACTCAGCATTGTCTTGAAAACACCTGCCCTGTCTCCTAAATGACTCACATTTTGTTTTCTTTAGGAACTATCGTTAGTATCGGAGATCCCAAGAAGAAGTACACAAGATACGAGAAGATCGGACAGGGGTGAGTCCTGATTGTGTCTCTTCAACTCGTACTGCACTGAAAAGCCAACGTTGATGTTTTCTCGATGCCCCATGTGAGAAACTGCCATCTTCAAAATAACTTCCTTTAAGTGCGCAATTTTCCATTCATTTATCTTCCTTGTGATCGTCAGTTGAATAAGAAGTTTAATGTTGACATTTTCACATCTCACAAGACCCCACGCAAAGGCTGAAAATGTTTTTGTATGTATGTCTCTTTAAAAGAAAGCCCGCTGTCCATGGTGTCCATTTTGTGGCTTCAGTTACATGTGCCTGGCTTGTAGATAAGTGCATGTGACTTTTAGTGCCTACTTTTCTAAGCTGCATTCTTGTGCACAAAGCTATGGCATCATTTCAGAAGTGCTTGCGATAAAATGCTTGCTACGGTGCACATTTGTGAGCCTGAACATCGACAGGGATATGAACTCTGCTCTCTTCTTGCAGGGCCTCGGGAACTGTGTTTACCGCCATAGATGTGTCTACGGGGCAGGAGGTAAAGACCGAGTCTGCGGAGTGGTTGAGCAGGGGATCCAGATGGGCTTTTGATTTCCACTGGAGGTCTAGCAGAGATTAGCTTAGTGCTGATACAGAGCTGGTAAAAGTTCCCCAAGTACCAGAGGTGGAAAATCCAGTCTCCTAAAGTGAAAGTCCTCTTCACCAGTGTTTTTCTGTCACTTGTTCTTTGGGTCATTCTTGGTCACCTGCTTGACCAAAAATGTAATGAATAGCATAAAAAAATTACAAAAGCATTGGAGGTTCATGATTGTGGACCTTGTATTAGAGTACTACTTATCCAAGTCAATCAAGTAGATATTTTATTTTTTACGTTAACTTTAACTACTTAAGGTGAGAGTTCAAATTCGAATAGTCACGTGTGTGACTTCACCCGGGGAAAAAAGTTTTTCATCACTCTATTTGACTTCAAAAACTCTGCAAAGTTGAAAAATCAACAATGTTCATAGTTTTGGGAGTATGGAAAATGGCCAGGAATAAATGTAATACCTTACATTAATTTTCAAAGTATTTCTTAATTTAATGACATCTGGTCAGTGTGTGACATTTTAGTTCACTTCTCAGAGGATGGCCCATTTGCAATTAACCAAACTTTCTCTGCCAGATGATAGAAGTAGTTGTTGAAATTTGCTGGTTGAGTTCATGGGAGGACTTTATTAATGGAGAACTGGTGGCAGTCCTACATGACCAGGATTCATGACCATAGTTGGGTTGAGTTTAATGAGGTTGGATGAGAGGTCGAGTGGGAAGGTCTACGGTGAGGGGCATGTAATTGGGAGAGGCTTGGGGGAGAGAATCTGCTATTAATCACGCTCCCTCCCTTAAGGTGGCCATCAAACAGATCAACCTTCAGAAGCAGCCGAAGAAGGAGCTGATCATCAACGAGATCCTGGTGATGAAAGAGTTAAAGAACCCCAACATCGTGAACTTCCTGGACAGGTAACGCTGGCAAATAGGATTGGACGCAGAGCTCCACAAAAGCTGCGATTGGCTGTGCTTCTCTGTGTGTGGGCTCATGCGTGTGCTGATTTGATCGCAGCTTTTTGGTGGGGGAGGAGCTTTTCGTGGTGATGGAGTACCTGGCGGGCGGGTCCCTGACAGACGTGGTGACGGAGACCTGCATGGACGAGGCTCAGATTGCTGCCGTTTGTAGAGAGGTGACTTTACCTGGTTTTCTCCCAAAATTTCAGGGTGTTTCTCAATGTCAAAAGCCAGAGCTTATGTCCTTGTAATGTAGGCTTTCTTGGTTTGGGGTGCCTCTTTGCAATGAATGATGCAACCTCGTTTCCCTTCATTTTGTGCAAGGCTACACCTGATGTATCCTTGATGTCAGTAAGGAATCAATACCACTTCTCGGTGGTCTTGGTGTTGGAACAGGAATTGGGTCATTAAATATGAAATCACAGCAGTTTGGATATCCCTTGTATGGACATTGAGAAATGCCACCTGCCAATATTCTGGAAGTTTATAGAGCGTTTAAAGTAAGGCTTTGGCTCTGTGTTGCAATTTTTCAGGTTTACATGTCATTCTGATTGCTAGTCAAGAAGATCTCTTGAGGTTAAAAGAGGCGTGCTTTCTGAGGTGGCAGTGAGAATTGGCTGGACCATGAACCTCCTGCAGCTGGGAATTGTTATTACTGCCTTAACATATTAACGTTTGAAGGAATCATTGGTGAATTAGGTCTGAAATAAGTTAATGTGCAGGTGTGCAGAGGGTGCTCTGAAAATACCGAAGTCAAAATGTGTTATTATGAGTAGCTTGAAGTGGCTTACTTGCTTTGAAACATAGCCTAGTTTAAACTTCTTGAGTAGATCTAATTATGGAGTTACATTCTGTGCTGGTTTACCACCTGGATATATGCCTGTTCAGGTATGTGTGATACCTCTAAGACTAAAATCGTTCTCTTTTCCTCTCAGTGTTTACAAGCGTTAGAGTTCCTCCATGCCAACCAGGTCATCCATCGAGACATCAAGAGCGACAACGTGCTGCTGGGGATGGATGGCTCTGTCAAACTCAGTGAGTCCTCCACCATGCTGCGGGCCTTCCTGAGAAACTGAGCAAAAATGTGGCTACCGAGTTAGCTCACTCTGTTAAAGCACAGCATTGCGAAGCTGTAGTGACCACCATGACCCCAGTTCAAGCCCCGGTCGTACCCAACCGGCAGTGGTCGGTAGCCTTTTCAGAGCAGCCACAATTGCCTTTGCGCTGCGGGGACATAAAGTGGGAGAGACTGCCAGTTTGGGATTATTGAATTTCAGCATTTTTCGTTGCTCAAGCACCTCCTGTTAGCCAGCCGAGCGCTCATCTGTAAATGACTAAGCTTGTTCATGTTCGGGTATCCACCGAACTCATTCTAAACTTGAGAAGTTTCAAGTCATGAGTGTAAATAGAAGCAGTGGCTGACAAGTGCGTGCTTTGGAGGGGAGCCGCAAACTGTCTCTCTCTCCCGAGATGACAACGTGGGGTCGCATACAAGCAAGCTTGTGTACATAGTTCGCTAATTGGGCATTTCAGAATCAGGCAGGATTTGAGATGCCAAATTTAAAAAGTGACTAAAAGAGACTTGAAATGTAAGGATGGCCACATAAAATGCATGCAGTTTGCACCCACCCTTCTGCACAAGCAAGCCGTGTAAAACATGCTCCTAAAAACAGACCAAAAACATACTGAAGACCCGCCCTAATGCAGAAAAAACACTCAGCGACCCAGTATTCCACTGGCAGGAGACTGTTTGTGACTCGCATTCCCTATATCCCCTCTCCTGCAGCCGATTTTGGGTTCTGTGCCCAGATCACCCCCGAACAGAGCAAACGCAGCACCATGGTGGGGACGCCCTACTGGATGGCCCCTGAGGTGGTGACCCGCAAGGCTTACGGGCCCAAAGTGGACATCTGGTCCCTGGGCATCATGGCCATCGAGATGGTGGAGGGTGAGCCGCCCTATCTCAACGAGAACCCCCTGAGGGTGAGTGTGTGTTCTGCTGATGCAGGATGTTACCTGATGGGAAGACCTCCACAAAGCTAGATTTATGACTGTAAAATGTGAAATGAATGTGTTTCTTAGGAGGATGTCTTCGAATGTCTACTGAAATGAAAATATTTATTGCCTTGTACATCGTCTCATTTCCATTTCAGTGCTCCAGACTGCGACCATTTTGGTCGCATATGCAACAAGATTTAGGGCGGTGCGACTGATTTTGAAATCAAGGTCGCACCTGGTGCACCTAACAAATTTAAGGCCTGCGGCTAGATAATGGGCTGCAGAACAAAGCCACTGGCTGATATGGACACTGAAAAAAAAAAAAGCTGCAACCAAGGAGATATAACTTCCTTGCTTCAACACCCTGCACGAAAACATACCCCCCGCCAGCCGAAACAAGCAAGTGAACTCCCCTGCTGGCTGACATGAGCGGTAAAATGATTATGCGAAACCTAGAAGCTGACCATAATTGGTGAATCAACGAGAAGATGAAGATGAACAACATGCACATTTAGCTAGCGTACGTATGATTGGCTAGAAGTTTCAGCATGGTGCGAAATTACCATTGTCCTCTTGTCCAAATGACAATAAAATTTGATCCGGGACAATTCAATTTACACTTTGGGACAATTTCGGCTCAATGCGAAAATTCAGAGTCCGTTTGCAGCACGTTTAGTGAGGAACCCGATCCCATACATGCCAACTCCACCATTTTTTGGCGGTAGACTACCGCTTTTGAGGAATTTTATTCATCTACCGATTTTGAAATCGGCATCCATTGAAATCTCTCGCTCTTAATTATTTTCAATGAGTTATTCATTTGCATGTGTGCACTTTATTTTTCACATTCTTATGCCCCCGTAAACGAAGTTTCGGGGGCATATAGTTTTTAACTTATCCGTCTGTCTGTCTGTCTGTCCGCACTTTGCGATGGCTGTAACTTTTGATCGACTCATGATAGGACTTTGATACTTGGCATATGCATTGCTTGTGAGAAGGCATGTCAGATGGGGTCATGACTTTTGTCCTTCTGACCTTGACCTTGGAGCATGACATTTCGTGACACAAACTTTAACATGGGCCATAACTTTTCATTAGCTAGTAATAGCCATTTGATACCTGGCATATGTATTCCTTAGGATAAGGCCTTTCTGATGAGGCAATGAATGTTGACCTTGTGACCTTGACCTTTAGCCTTTGATTGACTCATGTTTAATCTAGAGTTTATTTTTTACTTTTCACATATTTGTTTCATCAAATAATGACTAAAATTGCCAACACGGACATTTGTAAGGATGTATGCATACATACGAAGCGCATGCGCAACGATGATGTCCTTTACATTATGCTCTTTGCTGTGTAAACGGCGAACATTTGGCAGTGCACGCATTTCGATGCCCGCCGTGTCAGGCTGCAATGGAATACGTTGCAGGGAGAGACGGTGATATTTGTGAATTTTCTATGGAGTTTGTTTTTGGAACGAGGGAGATGGTGGGAAGTTAAGTTCATTTGGATTTTTTAAAACCAGTTTCCTAATATTTCCTGCATAATGGCAGAGAAATGCACTAAAAAGAAAAAAGCAAGAAATGACAACTCTACACGGAGTGAACAATAGGAGTGCATCTGCATGGTCAGTCCCGTGCATTTTGGGAAGTGTGTACATGCGATTTTAAGATGAATCACGGCGGTAGTGCAGACGTTAAAAACATTGTACCGATAAACGGATATATATATGTATATATATTAAGCTCGGAGAATTCCACACAAATTTGAAAATAATTGGGCACTAATATCTTAAGTGTTTTACATCCACACCAGGTCTAAATTCCTGCTTAGTAGGGTATTGTGTGCGAAGTTGCTTGGTAATAAGTTCTACATTGGTATGATTTTTATAAAATGTTATGATTGAACTTCTCCACCATAATTGCAGCCAACCATTTTCTGGAACTAGAATAGGATTGAAAATCTTTCCCGGACCTTTTCTGGGCCCATTTGAACACAAAAGATTGACCAGAGGGAAAGATTGTTTATGTCCACAGATACGCCATATTATGCCAGGGGTTCCTTGAAACATGGTAGTCCCTCTGATAACAGACAGTAGCATCATGCAGACTCGTTTAAAGTTTATTGTTGGGAAATAAGTTTGCTGATTGTGATGAATTAGGTGTCAAATAAATGATGAATTGGTAAACCGAATGATTTCCCCAATAACTTAATATGATTGAGATTCTATAATGTTAGTTTCCATTAATGCATTCATGACTACTGATACAGTATGTGGTTTGTTTAAGGCTGTACAGGCTGTATGTTCAATGTTTAAAGTGCTTAATTCCATAAATGCAGTTATAATTCTGCCTAAAATCTCCCCTCAGAATGTGTCTGAAAAAGTGCCCCCCGGGTAACCCCATTTGGTGACCTTCGAATATTGACCTTCATAGGTCTAACTTAACCTTGAGAAAATTCAATGACTTCTATCACTGAAAAGGTCACAGGTGGAGCCTTGGTATGTGTTACTGACTTAGGAAGTCACATATCTACTTTGATTTGGTGACATTCAGCTTGACTGTTGATGACATTTGAAGGTCAAACTTGACATAATACAATTACAATGATTTGTCTTGCTAAAATCATCACAGATGGAGTCTAGGTTTGTATTACTGACATATAGGAAGTCACACATGAACTTTCATTTAGTAACCTTCGTATTGACCTTCAAATGTCAAATGTGACCTAGTGAAAATTCAATGATTTGTAGCACTAAAATGGTCTCAGATGGAGCCTTAGTTTGTGTTACTGACATCTAGAAAGTCACATTTGAACTTTCATTTTGTGACATTCAACATGAAAGTTACCTTTGAGGATCTAACTCCACAGTGAAATTACAATGATTTATATCGCCAAAATGGTCACAGATTGAGTCAAGGTTTGTATCGAGACATTTAGAAAGTTGTATATGAAGTCCATATGCTGACCACAACTTGATATTCTGTGACTTTTAAAGTTCACAACTGACATATTGAATACATAGTGACATTTTAATGACTTGTATCACCAAAACTGCTTCAGAGCTTAGGATTGTATTACAGAAGGTCTTATAAATGTATGTGAACTTTTATTTACTGACATTTACATTTATTTAAATGTCAAACTTTACATGAAATTTTCGTAACTTGTATCATCGCTGTAAGGCTGCTTGCCGGTAAGCTACAGGACCCTTGATCCTATTTTTTGGGTTGGGAGCACCAGTTAGTCTGGAGCCCTGCATTTGCAGAGCTGCATGAGCAAACCCAAAGCAGTTTGTGTTACTGTCCAAGTGCCTGTTGACTGTCCTGTGAAAGGTTGCTCAAGTGCTTGATTTGGGTGGGAAGTGGAGCAGGTTGGGCAGATCGCCCCAGGGCTGCAAGCTGGAATGGAAACTACGAGTTTGCGATGTTCTGACCTGCCTGTCCTGACCTCTCCCTGACAGGCACTGTATTTGATTGCCACCAACGGCACTCCAGAGCTGCAGAACCCGGAGAAGCTGTCGCCCATCTTCAGAGACTTCCTGAACCGCTGTCTGGAGATGGACGTGGAGAAGAGGGGCGGGGGCAGGGAGCTACTGCAGGTTTGTTTCTTTTCAAACTTGCCACACTTTCTCACTCATACACACTCTCTCTCACACAGGCACACAGACACTCGCACACTTTTCAATGTCGACTATGGTTCACTTTATTAACCCACCACTTATCCAAGTTATTACAGTCTAAGTACATCTGAATTCTCATTTATGGCTTATTCTAAGCAAGTAGTTTGCTTGGCACATGTCTAAACTAACACGTGGACATGTTTACAGTGAGGTCCAGTGTTTTGACAACGACTGGTTTATAATTCCTGCACGTCCATTCCTAATTAGCGCCCACCGCTCGCAGTGCAGGAGCTATGGCTCCGTCCGTCCGTGCGTCCACCAACACATTTTGCTTTATCTCATCAACTATTTCAGTTACAGGCTCCTAATTTTTACTGGACACTCATCTCAAAGTCCTAGAAATGATGTGCCTAAAGGTGACCTTGGCCTATTTTTTCAAGGTCACTGGCCAAAACTTCTCACCAAAAACTTTGACAATTTGCTTTAGCTTATCAACATTTTCGGTTAAAGGCTCCTAATTGGCTACTGCTGCCCGAGTGGCACGGGCGCTGTGGTCTTGGGCTCCATCTGTGCGTCCGTCGACAAAAAACTTTTTGTTTATCTTGACGGCAGGAGCTTCTGGGGCCGCCAGTGGGCTTGACGTAGAATTATTGAGCAGACTCTCAGCTTTAACCTAAGAATGCGTACGATGTATCTAATGAACTGTGTAGGAACTGCAGTCCTTAAAACATTTCAGCTGTTTAAATATCTATGGACGTTGCTTCATATAGGTCAGAATTCACACAACATTGTTATTACTTGGTCACATATGATCTTGTAGGTATTGCCTCAGGAGTTTGAGTAGGATTCAAAGGTTATGTGGTTCAAGCCTTAGCATAGCCTCAATAGGAAGAGTGGGCCCTTTTGCAAGTCGCTAAGCCCCACAATCCTCCAGGGTGTATCGGCTTTGCTTGGTCTTATCAAGTTATTTTAGATGAAAGGCAAAGTGGAGTTACTAGTGTTGCAATATAGTGCTTGTGTGTATCGGGGAATGTGCCCCATTAACCATGAGAGCGCTGAATAAATTTTCAAGGAATTAAAAATGTATTTATCCTGAGCTGTTGAAAGTCTATCATGTGGCAGCATATGTATTAAGAGCTCCCCTTCGTGAGCCGTTTTAAACAACTTGCCACATGATAGGTTTTCAACAGCAGCTGATTTTGCTATTGACATCATTGGGCAGTAGCTGCCTGTAGCGCTCTAAGGGTTAAAATAGTTGGGCACAGCAGCCCTGCCTGTATAACCCAGCTGGTCTCTTGTCCTCCCTGCAGCACCCCTTCCTGAAGCTGGCCAAGCCCCTCTCCAGCCTCACTCCCCTCATCCTGGCTGCCAAGGAGGCCATGAAGAGCAACCGCTAAAGGAGCACCCCTCCTCTACCCCCAAAACTGCGCCCTGGCCCCAAAGTCCCCAAGCTGTGCCAATCCCTCTATGCCAATTCTGCCCACACCCCGGAACCCCCCCATCCTCTTCAAGCCCAAGACCAAAAAACGAAAAAATGCACTGCTCTTCCTGGCCACATGGGGGCAGGATGCCACCTGTATCACCACAACCACCACTGGCCTTACGAACTCGCCTGAGATTTCAGGGCGTCAGCCTGGAATTGCCTAACCTTTATAAAAGTTGAGACTGAGGGACGGACATGGCTACCCCGCAGGCGGAGCCGAGGAGGGAAAATTCAGTGCATTTAATTTCACATCGCCTTGAGCTGACGCGAATTTCCGCCCGCTTTCACTGTCCGCTCGTGAATTGATTCTTGCTCCTGAGGTTTTTTTCCCCTACATGTTTCCATTGTTTGTGAGCCATCTTCTGGCCTTCGCTGAGGTAGTTTGTATTTCTGTACTTGATTATCTACATCCCTCTCCTTGTGTGTCTGTTTATGACGTCATGTAAAATATTGGAATTTGCAAAATTTTCAGTATCGCAGCCTACCACATACTAGGTTTCCTCCCGATGTAATGAATGGGAACTGTGAAATGACTGACATCTAGTGGTTACACATCTCATTACACTGGAGGAAGGCCCAGCAAGATAAAGACCTCTCCATTGTCATGGTTGCTGCTTCCTTTTACAAAAGAAAAACAAAATGCTGAGAAATTATACCAGGGCCTATTGTGAATTAGCATTTTTACAAACGCAAGTATTTCCCCAAACCTGAATATTTTTTGATCATTATCATGACGCATGCTATATTTGAATGTACTAACAGGGTCCTTAGCATTTCAACGCTGATGTAAATTTAAAGTAAATGTAAATTTAAATCTGTAATGAGCAACTGTTCAGATTTATACATCTTCAGATTTAGGGGCAGATCATTGGCTTTTGTTAGAACAGTTGTAACATTAATATCTTGTCGACAATGCAAAATTAGTGCCTTTGAAAAATTGTGTCTAAATATTTCAGGACCTCACAGTAATTAAATGCATTTCAGATATTGGTGCTGCTTAAAAATGGAAGATTTTGAGGTGTAGAATCGCATGGGAGCTTGAGTACCCGTGTTAACTCACACATTTCACAAGTGTTTAGATTTTTTTTTTCCCAATTGAATTATCCTTTTTGAATTAACATCTCAGTATCATTTCATCATATGTCGACTGCTGCGAGCAGGTTAATCCTGTTAATATCATTGCCAATTTGTTCAGTTCTAAGTTTTGAAAAGCAGAGGAAAGGCCCACCTGTCAGACAGGAAGTCTGACTGTTTTATCACCTAGATTATTCTTTGACAGGAAACCATGGTCTTCCAGGGGATATAGTATTCCTCATTGCCAGTTGAACACTTATGAGCAACAGGGTGTTATACTTTCTCTTTATTGTGCTTTTCTAGAAACAAAACTAACAGTTTACTGTATGAATTGAGCTGTTTTCATTTACCACGCAGGGATCTAAGTAGACACATTTTTTTTTTGTATATGATGTACTTTTAAAGAAAAGAACTTAAAGTGGAAACCGCTGATTTAGAGGTCAGGACTTGTTTCGACTAGCTGGTATATATGTATTTGTAAACTTTTTTTTTTTTTTTGTGTGTTTTGTTTTTAATAACTAACAATTTTTGGCAGACTGGCACCGGTTTAAGTATTTGCAGATATGAAAAACGATCAGTGTATGTTCGTGTATGTTGCGTCAAGTTCCTTATTTCAAGTGAAATCCTTCCTTCTGGGGGGGAAAAAAAAAAATCAAAGATGCAAAAATTTGAATGAAAATATGTATTTTTATTTCTCCCTTGTTAAATTAAACATGAATATATCATTCTAAAATATAAGTGGCTTCAGGGTTTTTCAAGTATTTGTTTCAGCCCATGTTGTTTTCATGCGGTCATAATCAGTCATGCTTATGCGGTCATAATCAGCTTTCAGTTGGTGACTGATGGGAGAGGAAAAAAATCCTCAAGTTATGTAATGGGGCAGTAACTCTGTGGTCTTTGCAGTCTGTGCAACAGTGAAAGCCTCGAGAGCACATGATGGCTTCTGTGCCATGTCCACCATTTATATACTTTTTTTTTTTATTGGGCAGATCTTTTGGGAACCAAATTTTTTTGGGTGGACCGTAGAATTCAGCCGTTAAATGCAAGTCTATCACAGACCATTTCTGTGTAGTTTCCTCAGTGATGATCCTAGATGAAATTACCTGCTAGTGCTCTTTTCTTTAACAAGTGACAGCATCTGGGCATGTTTTCAGCTACTGGTTGTCTGTTTAGCCCAGTTCCTGAAATGTATACATTTTTGCAAATCCTTGGCACACATCAAATCTTTTATCTGATTACCGAAGAGACCTGAGTTCCCTGCATTCTCCTTGTTAAATTTGACAAAAACACTCCGTTAATCACTTTCAACTTTTTCCATTAGCAGAGTTTGAAATCCGTTAGTTTTGGTTAGGTTTGCTCCAGGGCCACCATGTTGTTTTCCTGAGGGAGTAGGCATGTTTATTATACCCCCCGCAGCAAAGTTTAGGGGGGTATACTGGATTTGCTTTGTCCGTCCGTGTGTGCGTGCGTCTGTGCGTGTGTCTCTGTGTGTGCGCGTGCGTCTGCATCCGGGCCTAGATCTCATAGCCTACTCATCCGATTTTGAAAATTTTTTTTCTTGGTGGAAGGTCTATTGACTGTAGTACTGCCCGACTACTTGTTGCGGGGGGTATCCTGTAAGCCATGCTTACTGACTAAATCTAGTTGAATTTGCATGTCATTCACAAGTGAAGGCAACCCCAGTGAGAAAGGGACTGTCATATTAAGTCATTGGGAAAGCACTTCCACAAGCATCCAAAATACTTGAATGTCAGAAAATGCTTAAAACAGGGAAGTTCTTAAACTTCACGAACTCTGCCATGATACACATTGAACGACACACATTTCTAACAGACTGGATCTATTAAATCTGGTATTGATTCTCAAATTATCCTGGCAGTCTAATTGTTTGTAGTGACACCTTGTGGCCTTTCATGGCATTACTCAGTTATGATCTACTTCAGTGCTCTTATAAAACTGACATAGGGGGATGATAGTAAAACGGGGTGCCTTCTAAATGTAATTGACGCTCCAAATTGCCGTGAGGTATGACTGTGTATGGTGCCTGTGCCCTGCAACAAATTGGGGAACTGTCCAGGGTTATTCCCCTCTCCTGCCAGTTGCTTCCTTGGATGGCCCCCGATCATTACCAGGAACAAGCAGGTTAGTTAGTGCAGTGGTTTACCAAACTTGCTCCTGGGACTGCACCCCAATTATATACTGTACACTGGTGTTTGTTCCAACCGCAACTGCAATCTTAGCGTTGAACAGGCTGTAAATTTGTATTAATTGGGTGAATTTTTTGTTTAAACCAATTGATTTACCATTTTGACTGAAATATTCCTTGTTTGCCATGAAGAATAAAACATCACATTGTGATGTATTAAAAATGATTAAATAAAAAGAGGGTAAAAATTTAACCAACATAATTAAATCAATTGGTACTCACTTGGTGAAACCTTTCACACTTTGTTACAAAAACTAACCATCGAGTAGGAGAGCCAGTGATGAGTCAAACCACTTTGGTGTCATGTATATTTTTTTCAGTAAACTCAATGTGTTCAGCAACCTGATTTGGAACTTGCTGAAGTGTCCAATTTGATCTGCTCAAAAATGTTACCTGAATTACTTACATTATGGAAAAAGAAGTGTGTTGATTTTTTTTTTTTTTTTTTTTAATTCTTCATGGCATGCAAGGATACCTGTTAGAATGTGGCTTCAGAAGGTAAGAAACGGCCTTAAACATGAAATGCAGTCAGTTAAGATGAGCTTGTTAAGATCCAATATATTTCCACTGTGGTTGGAGCCAAAATCTACAACACAAGGGATTGAGTTTGAGAACCACTGGGTTGAGGGATGAATATACAGTATTTGTCCTCCCTCAGTGTTCCTTACCGACTTGACCTTCCTGTGAGATTCTACACAGACCTTTATGGATACATACACCGTTGCATACTAAAAAACAGTTCTCTATAAAATTGTCATCCTTGGTCTCACTCCACATACACATCTCTGCGTCGATTGAGTTTGGTCATGCCTGTTATGCTCCAAGACTCGAGTCGATGAACTCAGCAGTACATTAGCCTGGTATCTGAGCTGTCATGTTGTTTTGATTTCTTTTTGGCATTTTTCTGCATTATAGAACAGTGGATGGATGGCTGGATGATTTTGCTTTGCATTGTTAAAAATGTAATTTATCTGCAATGGGTATTGTCATAGGAAAAACTTTGTTCGAGCAAGTGGATAAAGTGTTCCACTGACCCTTGTAAATCAATCTCAAAAAAACTGACACATTCTCCAGAGTCTGATGCAATTAGGTTTATTGTTAGTCAATCCAGATGAGACAAAAAAACCCAGGCTGGTCTGCGCAAACCACGTAGCATTCATTCTTCATCAATCACCCCACGCCCACTGACCACCAATTGTCCGTACTCTCATATTTATTGGCCTTTTGGCACATTCCTTTAGGTGTGATTAAGTGTGACTCTTTCTGCCTTACCCAACATTATTAATTATGATTGCTACATTGTCATATAGCAACCTTCCAACCTTAGAAACAAGTCTGCCATTACATCATAGTGTACCTTCATTTTAGGCCTCCAGGGACACTCGAAGACCACATATGGGCCTCCCAAACCTTAGGTTCACTTGATGTTCAGTCAGTCATCTCAGGCCATGGATGGTTCCAGAACACTCGAGTATGCATGCTCTGGTCGTGGGCGCCAGGTTTACTACCAATATGGTCATTAGCTCATCAAGCCGGCCTTGAATGTTCTGCACAAGCTTCTTTATAAGGTTTTTTGACACATTTAGGAATTTTTGCCTCTTCTCAGCTCCAAACTCCCTTTCAGTAATTTTTAAAGGGTCATGAACCTGGCTGAGTTCTCTCTGTTGAACTGTGATTATATTAATACTTCGATTTTTACAGTATTTAAGATTTTTTCCCACTACACTCTTCCCCCTTCCGTGACTTTACTAATTGTCACAGCTTTGCAAGCTATCCCTATGCTCTGTTGTTAAATTCCATCCTGTAGGATAGCAAGATGCAATCTCATCATCAGCGATCAGCAAGATGATGACCATGGCCCGGAGAGAGACCCAACTGCAAACCTGAGCATTGCGTAGAAAACATCCCCTCCTTGTTTTGCGGGTAAAAGCCACTGCTAAAAGCCACAAAAGCAACTGCCCCTCTCGCTTTTTTTAGAAGCATAACAGCAGTTTTTATGATGCAAACTACTCATTAAGCAAGATCAACCACTTAATCTTGACTTTCGTGGAAATACTTGATCACTGGTATTGGAATTGTGTATGCTAAACTAACAGACTCAGTCCACACTGATTTTTCTGAGAAAACATCAACCCAACCTACTCTCAAAACAGTCTTTCAATCGATTCCAGACTGCTCCCAGTAAAATAATCTGGTCCAAGGCCTGACCTTGCCTGATGATGAGTGGTAGTGTCAGTGAATGCATATCCCCTCTTATTCATTTAGTTTATTATTCACCAGGTGTTTTGGAATAGTTACCGCACTCCGTTGCCTTCGTTTGTATACTTCACTTGGAGCAGTCGGTTCACCCCTGCCTTAGGTTGTCCCCCTTTGGAGATCTCACCCGTCTTTAGCGTGAATCACAACTCGCCCTTGGTACGGTCGATTCACTCCTGCCTTAGGTTGTCCAACTTTGTAGATCTCACCTGTCTTTGAAGTGAATCGCGATTCACCCTTGGTGCGGTCGATTAATTCCTGCCTTAGGGTTGTCCCCCTGCAAAGATCTTACCTGTCTCTGGAGTGAATCACAACTATTGACTATTTGATTGTTAAAGGGATTTAAGTTTCATTACCACACTGGAGCATAGAATAGCTGGATGTATGAGCATGTCACACCGTGAACCTGCACAGAAGCAGATAGCGGCTGCTATTGTTCACAACATCATCAGTGTGGTCCGATTTTTCTGAAATTCAACTTAACTCAGCAATAGAGATTACTAACGCGAAAACATTTAAAAACATTTTTTTTTAATTTTATTTGGATCCCCATTAGCTAATGTAACATGCATCAACTATTCTTCCTGGGGTCCACTCAGTACATGTAACCATAAGAATACACAATCAAAGCATAACTTATAACAAGAAATTTACAAAGATGAATTACCCATAATTAGATTATGAAAACAACATACTGTATGTACAAATAACATATCACCAATAATTAAAAGCACATAATCAGATAAAAAAAAAAAACCTACATACACATTAAAAAAACAGCACGTCCCATTTAAAAAAAAAAAAAAAAAAAAGGCAGAACAAATACCACTACATAACAAAGGAAGAAAGTCATTTAATATTTCGGTACACTATAGTCTTGAGTGAACAGTCATAAGGTGTTTCTTCACCTGTTTTTAAAACTAACCTTACTTCGGGTTTTTGAAATGTGATCAGGAAGGGATTCCATTCTATGATAGCTCTGTAGAGCACTGTCATTGGCTAAAATTTGTTTTGGCTTTTGGAATAGTATATTTACCACTAATTGCATGTCTGGTGGGATATGAGTGAGTGTTTGCACTGAGTGTAAGCTGTCTATGCAAACGATCAGGAATTTTAAAATAATAAATGTCTTTTACAAAGAAGAGGAGAGATTCTTTTAACCTTGCATCTGCAGTCAGCCAGTCAAGTTGGACATGCATATCTTTAGTGTTAGCTCTTATTGTACAGCCAAGGGCAACACGAGCTGCTCTGTTCTGAGTATGTTGTAACTTCCTTAGATTAGTTTTAGATGTACCCACCGCATTATCGCACAGTAATCTAATTGTGACAATACCAAAGTCTGCAGGACAAGTTTTTTCAAGGATGTTTTCAGGAAATGAGAGCATCTCTTGACTATGGAAATGTTTCTCCCCATCTTTTGTGCCAGTAAATCCATATGCTTTGACCATGACAGATTGCAGTCTAAAGTTACCCCAAGGAGTTTAGTCTCCTGTACTTGCTCAACGGCAATATTGTTGAGGATTAGATCCATTTGGGGACTGGAGCTTAGAGAGTGTTTTGATACAAATAAAATACCTTGGTTTTAACAAACTTGTTCTTAACATTTCTATCAGTGATCTAGTCAAATACATTTTGCAGCTCTTTGTTGAGAACCAAGGTAATTTCCTCCACTGTAGATGCTGCATACAGTACCATTCTAGCCTTTGTACAAGCAAGTGGAAGATCATTTGTAGTCTGGGCCTGGGCTTGTTGCTGCTGCTGGATAAGCCTGGGCCTGGCTGCTGCAGCTAGTTGGGCCTGGGCCTGCTACTGCTGGTGGATAAGCCTGGGCCTGGCTGCTGCAGCTGGGGGCCTGGGCCTGGGCCTGCTGCTGGTTGGGCCCGGGCCTGGCTGCTGCTGGTTGGGCCTGGGCTCGGGCCTGGTTGAAACCTGGCCGTAGCCTGGTGGTCGCTGGCTAGCTGGCTTAGTTGACTTAAATTGACAAATTTTCACTTCTTTGACAAGAATCTACTGATATATAATATAAGGTTACACTCATCAACAATATTGCGAAATTTGTATGCAAAAACTACTTAGGATTGTAAGGATTCCTGTTAGATTAACATCTAACATCCTTTGATGAGATGATAAATGAGTATGCGGAGTATGAAAGTAACCTTGCCGGCTCATTGCACCAGTGTAATGCACTCATTACGCAAAAACATGAATATACTAATACTAGCCATGGTATTTCAAGTAAATACTAAACTTTAAGCATGCAGTTACATAGTTCATGACTACACATGATCACTTCTAAGCAGGATAATGGGATTCTACACTTCATGAATATACATTATCTGTTCTAAGCAGGATAATGTCCACTCTTGTCCCAAGCCTGACGTCCGAAGCGTGGAATCAGCGGGCAGAAGAAAGGTTGTTGGCCTTTTCCCTAAGCAGCAGCTAAGCGTGAAGATATTCAGCTAAAAGATGTATATGTGTGAGTTAGTTTAATGGTGTATATCTTCAACCCAGGTGCTTTGCACACCGTAGAGGGCCGTCACTGTGGAAAGGCTACTAGTGCATTCGACGCACAGTGACATGGATCAACTTTCCAGCACTTCTGATCAGCCCCCGCTCTCATCCCCCATTGGCAGAGGATTTCCAAAATGGACAATCAATTAGGCCGCTTTTAGGATTCCCCTTGTTTCCATCTTGATTCTTGTGCTCATTGGGTCCTTTTGGAACAACAATCACCAGGAAACATCCCCCTTTTTGATCATGATTGATGTGGCACGCAGCTGATTCTCATTCCATGTACTGCTCTTACAGCACTGAGAACCGAATGCGTGCTGCCACCACGCCAACTCTCTCTTCAGGTCAGACCTCACGCTCTTCATAATCAAACACTCGTAGCAGGTGGAGGAGCAACCCAGGTCACGCCCATCAATCAGCCGGGTCACCCCCTTGCAGCATGTCAGTATCAGTGACTGGCCCTGGCGCTACCTGACTTCATAAGAGCGTCATTGTCCCAGTCATAGTTATTGTCAATTTTATAATGATTAAAAATTTTGTTGATGGAATCGTAATAGAAAATTAATTATGACCACATTTTACAAGTCGACTTTTCAAGTAACTGGTGGTACCACCATTAAGTATTTTGAATTTAATCTCAATCATCATTCAGAATTTGAGTTGGATCCACCTTAAGTTTTTTTTCTTTTTTCTCGTCTCAATGTGATTCAGGGTTTGTAAAGAAACGACAAATCTCCATTGTGTCACCCTGTAATTCACACGTCCAAAAATAATAGAAAATTAGTTAGTTTCAGCACAGCTTCCATAAACCAGCAGTTCACGGGTAGCTCCTGCTTAACAGTAGAGAAAAATTGTTTCATTAATCAATCATTAATTTTTTTTTTAGAAAAACATTTAATCATCCCTATATTCATTGGAATTATACTTAATAATTTACATTGCTCAGTCACTCAGGACAATTATTAAGTTGCACACTAATAGAAGAAGGAAATACTAAGTGAGTCTTCACTTGTAACTTTGAAGACCTCCTCTTCTAGTTTCATGCTCTGATCAATGAATTTTAATTTTAAAGACTGATTATATCTGATTCAAAAAGCCTTCCATCCCAGGTAAACTCATTACTACTTTTGTCAAGTTCCCTAATTAAAGGATATTTCCTCTGCCAATCGCATTACGCAGTGGTATTTTATTCACTTAGTTGAATGGTCTCATATATATGCAAAAAAAAACCCTGTTCAGTCTCACAATATATCTTGAATTTTATTTCATTCTTTTAAAACCACTTATGTACCATTAGATTTCATGCTATGTATAATATTTATGCTTTGGGGATATACTCTTTATTTTCTTTCATATAGAAACGTTTGTTTCACACACTACTACTTATATTTTGGCCTTATTATGTCTTTATTCATGTGCTTTATTTTAAAGGGCTTTAAGGAGCATTCTACTTGTGTTCTAAAGTTTGCGCTGTGCATATTTTATATTTTCTTTGTGTTCTCATCAACCACTTGACAGCCCTAACAGCGCACATCATTTTTCTACACCTCCATCATCGTAATTCGCAAACCTCACCTGCAGTAAAACGCTCCTTCAGAAAATGATTGGCCTCTCCCCCTCTCTCTTCCCATTTTTGCTCCTTTTCTTTATCCTCCAACATGCCTGTAATCATTTTGCGTGAGTCACAGTACTGTTTCCCTTCTTGCCTGAACCATCCCAGGACTTCTCTCTTCTTCTCTCCTTTTTCGCTTGTTTATCAATCATGTCGTTTGGTTTATGGTGACTGACAATCGTCTCCACTCCATCACATACAACAGGGCCAAAGCAGCCTTCTCTGGTCCACTGATGGCTCCCTGTGGTTTGCTTGTTCCATTTTTTTTCATATATTTCTGAATCCTCTCCTTGTGCTCTGAGTATCGCCTTATCATTATTTCTGCAGGTGCCATTACACCTCCTCCAGCGGAACTCCTGTTCCTCTTTATTTTTCCTTCTTATACCCCCATGTGTCTTTATCTGGTGCTATTAACCAGGGATCTGAAACTTCTGGGTTATTTATAATGTGACTGTCAGACTCCTTTGTACTTAAATTCGAGCAGGCAGTATTATAAACTTTGGGTTTACCAAATGCTTTCTTGTCCTTGACCACTAAATTCTTACTAGATACCAAGAAAGGGAGGGTGCGGCAAACTGCAACGATCTCGGCTTAATATTTTCCCATTCACTCTGAATTTGATCTTTCCCAGATAGCAAGAACCTCCGCTTCGGATCTGCCCCGGCTCTGTGCCGACTCCAGCTGATCCGGCTCAGAGCCGGGGCAGATCCCGAGCGGAGGTACATGCTATCTGGGTTATATCCTCCGCTCAAAATGTGCTTTTCCCTAAAAATTTTCCCACCCCTCATCAGCTCAATTACGTGTACAAAATTAATTACGACAAGTTTATTGCATCAGTATTTACTAACGCAAATTGTTCAATCAATGCAGTGCGAGCTTGCAATAATATTTTGACAGATTTGTTTAACCAATATTTATAAATGCGAGTCGCTCTATCAATATTATTTACAGTAAAAGATTACTCTAGCACTATCAGGGTATTATGTTCTCACTACGAATAGCTTACCATAGTGCTCTGCTCATACTCATTATACAATATATGCCCAAAAAGCTTTTTATCTCTAATATCCATCTTTCTTCTGAAACAGCACGAAGATCGATTTGCAATATGCCACTCAAACCTATGCACACAAAGTGCCTTTCATACATCCGCCCAACAGACTGCAGCAATAACAAATGGAGCAACATGATGTAACTGTGTGCTTACTTCAGCAGAAGCAGCACACGCTCTATTCTCTTACTTCTTCTTCTTCTTTTTCTTCTTCTGCCTACATTTAGCCAACTAATTCCACCTACACCGTTTCAGCTACTGATTCCGTACAAACTTGTTCTGAATTTTATAGCATCTGTACAGATTTTTGAATTTCATTTTAGTTTTTGAGATTTTTCATTTTAAAAGTCTTTTTTTGGGGTCCCATTGAAACATGCCATTTTTCTACAGGTTCATAATATTCTGCTATTTTCTGCTATTTTTTTTTACTGTCATACTTTTAGCTAGAAATGTCACTCAACCTGCAAAATGTTGAGTTAAGCTTGTTTAATTTCTTCACGGTTCAAATTTTTCGTAACTTCTATCAGTTCTTAATTTTAATTTTTGTAAATAATTTATTTTACAATACATTCTGGGAACTTACAGTGTGGTGACATCACTGTTAGAGTGGCGAACAGCAGTAAAATCGTCAAGAAGTCTTCTCTTAAACTTGCACTAACTCCCACAATTTTTTACTCCACATTAATATTTTTATATCCAAGTTGTAGCAAAATTTCTGCTGGTCACGAAAATGTAACTATGCAAGCAATCGGACAGATGATTTGGCAGTATGAGCCGAAAAGTGACTGGAGCTCAAACTGAAATTCCATTTACTCCTATATTAAATGAGACAGAAAATTCCACAGCAACACAGCATTTCACAATAAGAACCTCAGACCAGTTGTCAAACATTGGGTGGTCGTGTGATTGTCTGAAGCTGCTTTACTGCTTCAGGACCAGGCCAACTGGCAATAATAAATAGAACCATGAGATCTGCTCTCCACTTCAAAATCCTGAAGGAGTATGTCTGGCCATTAGTTTGTGACCTATAGTTCCAGTGCAGGAGGGTAATGCAAAAGGACATTGCATCCGAAGCATACAAGTCTACCTCCGGATCAAAAGAAACAAAATCATGGTTTTGAGTGTCCTAGTCTATGTCCTGACTCGACTCCGTTTGGGATGCTGCGGAATGACCTGAAACAGTCATGTCATGCAATAAGACCCTCCGATGTAGTGGAGTTAAAATAGTTCTGCAATATGGTGTGGGCCAAACTTCCTTCGCAGCAATGTGGAAGAGAAATTTCCAGTTATCTGTTTCCAGTTACCAAGGACGGCATAACCAGTTATCAGGTTTAGAGGGGGCAAATATTGTTTTGAATAACTACCTTCCAGGAAAAGCAAAGTGATAGAACATGCACTCTGAAATACTAAGAGCACACTTTCTGCTTTCCAAAATGTGCAACAATTATTTAAAAAAGAAAAATGATCACCTAATAAATTGGCAGCAAAAGATGGCAAAGGTTGTAATTGGGACCATTTCTATGTGCATAACCATGTCTTAGCATAAGCCAATCAGAAAAGTTCTGCACCACTTCTGGTATGATAGGAGTTGGGCTCCTTCCAAACACTCACAGCACTGTTTTGTTTTGCTGAGCCACATTTTTTCCCTTCGCCATCTTGAAAGTTTATTTCTCCTGCAAGCTGTTACCCACAATCCAACTGAATTCAGAGCAATGCATGTCTCTCCAAGTAGCCCTTGTCCTCACTGTGGTTTCAATGTTAGGCTTCTCACTTTAGGATGTCATAAGGAAGTCTCTAATGAGAGGACTGAGGACTTTCGTAAGACCCAGTGTCATAAGTCCTCAATGTCACTGCCAGGAACATATTTCTCTTGTTTTGCTACAGTCTGCTGGAGCAACTTAATGAACAAGCTATTTTTTCCCTTTCCAAACAGAAGATCTTAAGGAGCTAATTGTGGACATGGGCAACTCGATCGCATCCAAACAGAATGAAAATCAAATGCTGAAGGTGAGGTACTGATAAGTACATCAGCGCTGTCATTAAAGCCTTATTAGAATTTGATCAGAAATGCTTTAAGAATTGAATTGTGCAATTCTTGGCTGAAAAAGCCTTGTATGTAAGTGTTTGCCACAAAGCAGTTAGTCTTCACATGATTTTATATTTCCAACGTGAATTTGTTTGAAGTCCTCAACAATGGAGAATAGAAACGGAAGCATGAAAGATGAAAGAAAACTCATGAGCAGTAATGTGTCAAGGCCTTTATGTTGATGTTTGCAGATAAGTAAGTCATGATTGTTTTAGTTGAATTTCACTCATAATAATAAACTAGTAGGTAAACATAAAGGGGTCATTCCATATGCACTCAACCAAAGTACAAGAATCTTCCACTATCAGCGACTCAGATTTGGCTCAAATTTATTTTGAGAGTACCTCCATTCTCAAAATGATTGCAAAATTTTAGGCTCCTACTCCAAGCGGTTTCCGAGATATGGCCTCCCAAAAAATCTGGGGCAACGCCCCCTTTTTGCTCACACAAATTGCAAACATTAATTTATTGGGATTTTAGAGCCCAATATCTTTGGAGCAAATCATAGCTATAGGCTGAAAATTGCTACCCAGGCTTTCAGAATCTCTTGTCAAAATTGATCTATCTCTCTTCATTTTCACAACTTTTTATGTGAGGAAATCAGAAATTCAGTTTTCAAGGGCCCCATATGAGGCCAGGATGCTTCCCAGAGGCTTAATTGTGCTCGATTCCTCCTCTTTGAGAACAGGTCTGTCTGTACAAGGACGATTGACTGCACCTAAAGCATAATAGTGGAATTAGGCGACCTTGAAAAGGGTCCCAGCTGAAAAACTCACTTTTTTTTTTTTTTGCCAGTTTTGGATTGGCAAGTTCACCATGTGGGTAGTTACCTATGGTAATGAAACTTTTTCAACACAAATGTATGTATATAAATATACACTTAACTCCAAAAGAAACACAAGGGTGAGGTATACACTGTATTTGCGACAAACTGAAGAATTGATTGATTTTTTTATTGCTTTTCCAGTGCTGCAGAAGAGGAAATACAGAAGCGTGTGGTGTTGTAATCCTAACGCGCACCACGTGAGCGCGCCGAGCTCTTCAGCAATGACAAACATTGAGCTGTTTGTGACGTGTACAGTGACACTTGACTTGTTTTTTTTTGGGTGTGGTCAATAGCCTACATACAGTAAAGCAAAAAAAAAAAATGCTACTGCATCTCCTTTGCTAAAACACCGGCATTTTAGATATGCCAGCACCCTTCGCACTTCTGTGTGTGGGGCTGCTTTTTTCGCTGAATCTGTTCTACCATTTCATTTATGCAGCGATTCCCACCAAATTCGGTAAGTGGAGAAGTGACCTGTTGCTGACTGCGGTAGGCTGTAACTCACAAAAAGTTTATTCAAGTATGCTATTAGTAGACTTAGTTGCTTTTCATTGAGGCTTTTGCACTGTCTATTCATCAGAGAAGTGCCTCTGGCTGGGAACAAATCACAAGCTGCAGTATTTGCACATTTGTTTTGCTAAAATGGGCAACAAACTGGACTACCATTGCAATAGCATTACATTTTTCACTACAAACCTAAATTTTAATGTGCTCTCTTCATTGTAAACCCTGACAAGTGTGAACTCAAATTATTCATGGAAACGGATTACCTCAAAAAAATTGACTATGCCAACTAAAATGATCAAGTGTTCCCAGCACTTTTAAACATGTAAAAAACAACTTTACCTTATTTTCTCTAAGTTCCTTCTGCAATTAATTTGGCCTGCACTTTTTTTTGAGATACACTGTTATAAACTGACTGATTTTAACAGTTAAATGAACACATTGTCCCCTTATTATTTGAACTGAGAGTAGAGTCCTGTGCACATTTAACTGTGGTTTACAGTTAACTTGCATGGAACTTCTGTTGTAAACCTGTAAAATTACAGTTGAAATAATTGTCGAAAAAGGTGCCAGTTTAAAACGGTGTCATCAGTGTCCACAAAAACATGAGTTCACCACACTATCAGGGCTTACAGTGATGCATCTGTATGTGCATGCCTATCTTCAGCTACACAGCTGAATACAAATATGGTTTGCAAGCTACTTATGCTGTACCCAAGTCTGTCTGCAGATGTTATGTGTTTTTATATGTCCACTACACCAGAGCGTCGGCGTATTCTGTGTTCACCCCCTTTCATCCGTCTTTTCATCCGCTGGTCAATCCACACTCAATTTTTCACTCTACTGACTATAATTTTTGTTGGATTCTTTTTTTGTGGGTCAAAGGTGATATGAAGAGGACACTCACTGATTTTGGTGATTTTTGTGATCAGCACATTCTAATACATCACTTTTATTTAGGCTGTTCTCACTCTTCAGGGCACAGGTTACAGGAAATCCTTTTCATTTTTGCTTTCTGGGTCTATAGTGATATGAAGAGGATCCCTATTGATTTTGGCGATGATTGGGAAATCTTTAGCCAAATAACATCATCAACTAGGCTACCATGTGGTCGTATTAACATGATATCTTCATATTATGTTCTGTATTTGGAAATACAGTAGTCTGATGTCATTTACTTGAGAATAACATGTAATGAAGATGATTCCTACCTTTATCCCAGCTCTGCATTCCCTGGGATACTTGCCTGGGGACTTCAACCATCTTTCTGAAAAGGTACTCCCTCCAGGGCATTACAATCTGTAACTATTATATCACAGACAGAAATATATATATATTTTTATTTCTTTCTTTTACTAATCGAGCATGTTTATACACTGCTCCTATAAAATCTCAAAAGATTCTTCACAGATGTGAATAGCATAGAGACTTTATAAGATGTGGTCAGGCTGACTGAGTATAATCCCAGTGCTTTCACCAAGACTTTTTTGAAGTCTATTTTAACTCATTGACTGGTTGCAGCAGATCCTGAGGCACGGCAAACACCTGGCCCATACATTTGTCCTTCTGTCGAGTGTAATCCTGCTGATAATGAGTCTGAGGGCAGTGCGCAAGGTAGATGTTTAACTTATTTCACCATTGTCATTGTCCCCGTGTCTATTACTAAAAATTGATTAAAATAAAATCAGCTAATTCATTACTTTATAATGCTTTTATGCTGTTAAGCTGTACCAATAATTTTACCAATAAGTTAACGCATAATTGATTTATAACTTACAGCCTCAATACCTTATGACTCATCAGGAGGCTTCTGTATATGTACATTCAAAGGGCATGTGAAATGCTTCCGGAAAAAAACTTGACTGACATTAGTATTTTTCAGCAACACGCAGCACAGAGCCAAGTAAAGGACTACAGAATTGTCTCCTGTCAACCAATTAGGCTACTCTAAGAAAAGTAACCTGTTCCAGTTTACCTGCTTGATTAGAAATCAAATGGTTGATGCGTTTTCTCTCTAAGTTGAATGAGTAGAGCTATTTATTAAGACAGCATGTTTGATTGCTGCATTTTGAAATTTAAATGGCCATAGAACAGCACAGCATGAACACGATTGCCATTTCATCGGCATTTTATGCGACTGTGATAATTTATATCTCACATTCACGTTTCATTCACTTTACACAATGTTTTCCACCTTGTGTATTTTTTAGACACTTGAAATCCAGGGCAATCTAAAAACAAATCTCTTTATTTTTATTTTATCATTATAGATCTCCTAAAAAATACTACAATGAGAGATGAAATGCAGAATTTGGATATGGTGGTGTTGAACGAGGATTTTTTCTTTTTTAAGTGTGATGAGACAAGTTGCTGTCATGGGGTGTGCAGGCAGTCGCGTGTAATTTCTTAAAACATACACACCTGATGCAGCTTAAACGTTTTGAAATGCCGCCAGGAAGAAGCCTGAGTTTAGATTTCGCTTACTGCAGGTGCTCCGCCCTTCCCTAAATCTGCTCCCGTGTACTTTTCCTAAATAACAATCAAGCAATTTCAGTAGCCAATAACGATTAAGATGTGGTGGTGAAAAGCAGACAAACCTGACTGGGCTACGGTGTTAAAGAATGCCTATAATTTGAATAAATAAAAAAATCTTCCTTAGGTACGGCAGTTGTCGTTAGGGGCGCCACCGCCGCTTTCGGCCATGTTTATGCAGTACACTCAACCCAGGCAGGGTTTTACCCAAGGACTGTACAGCCATTGGCTTCGTTGTTCGAGTGGTCACGTGGTTCGTGGGGAAGCGCTATAGTTCCAAACGAACGCCGAGCTGTCATTGTCTCTTACGGGACCGACAGCAGCGATTGCGTTACTGAACGTTAAACATTAAATTAAACCTTACACAATTGCCACATATTTCTCTTTATAAATTGCATTATTTACATACATGTTTATAGAGGTTGTGCTTTTACTACTAAGATCATGTCATAGCTTTTGTTGGGAAAGATTCATATTAGCATCAGTGAGCTAGTAGGCCTTCTTATACCTACCATTGATCCGCTATAATAACACTAAGCTTACATGGCACCATAAAATGAGCACAGTAAAGTAATAAAGAATAACCACAGACACCACATCTCTTCAAGACCAAATCATTTAAAAAGACCATCGTTTAGCGAAATACAACCTGGCATATAATACAGCTAGCTGACTACAGCAAGATCGCTTGAAAGCTAATAGCATCAGGCATGACAAACGCAAATTGACAGATGCAATTTCATAATAGCTAGCTAAAACATGATGGGTGACACTTAGATTGTTAATTTCCTAACTTGTGGTTTCATTTAAAGTTATGAATAACAAGTGGTTTTAATCCAAAATGGTTATTGAGAGCTAAACAGAGTTAGAAACCGTTCATTATAAAACTTAAAACAGCTGATCGCAGAGATGCCAAGGCTTACGTCTTAGGCGTGAGTTTCCCCTCTTAGTGGTATTCATGTTTCTGTGCCGTAGTGAGCAATTATTCAATCAAAGTGCACTGGAGAAATTCACTTGCGGAATTTAAGTCATTGTGCATCAAGTTAATCAGTTTCACTGAATTTGTCAATGGAGGAATCTATGCGTAAATCCACGGGAGGGAACTACGCATTTTTTGTGTGTGATGACTGTAATTAACAATAGAATGTGAGAGAATCAATAGCACGTTGAAATTTTTGAATCAGAAAACTGATTTTTCTTAACCACTAATTGGAATACCATTGGAAAGACTTGAAATTTTGTACTTTGGCGTATATCCCAGCTGTACTTTGGCCTAGATAGGCCATTTAATCACTTGTTCCTCTAGTGGTACTCTAACATCCTGCAAAGTTTGGTTAAAATCTATGTGGCCATTTTTGAGATATCCTGCTAACAGTGAAACAAACAAACCAACCAACGCCGGCAACGCCGGCCTCCTTGGTGGAGGTGAATAATGTTTAATGCGCGTCTGAGACTGGAGCCATGGTAACCATCATTCGATTGACGTTCACAATATGTGTTGTGTTGAGGTTCGGGAAAGTCGAGGGGGGGTTGAGCAGAAGAGGAATAAGCGAGGAGAGTTAATCGCAGGGCCTGTAACAAACCCATAAAAGAAGGAAATGAGTTTTCAATAGTGTGGTTCTTTGTAAAAGGTAGACATCTGACAAACTTTTGTTACAGCTTGGCCGTTTTCTTTGGTAGGCCTGAACTAAATAACATTAACTAGATAGCTATGTAAGACCCATAGACTGTATTAAAAAATAGACAAAGTAACCGTGATGTCACCCACTAGTTTCAGCATAGCATTTAGGAATTTAAATTTTAGCAATTTGAATAGCGCCATTTTGAGATTTTCAAGCCGGATGTTATTTCTATTGGATGAAATTGTGAATTGAATATCCAGGGAGGAGGTAGGGGTGGATCTACGGGTGCATCTGACCGTAGATTTGATCTGATCTGATCAGATGATGACCAGAGGATTGCCACGCCCCTAAAGCATATTCTGGCTTTATCCTTTATTCTAGTCTATTTGGGACCATAATTTACAAAAATGAACATTGTGATATATCGAAAAAGACTTGAAATGTGCGATAGATAACATAAAGTAATGTGGAAAATCATTATTGAGATAATAAATCAGGTGATGAAGTTGGGTCATTTTCTCATGGACTTCAACAGGATTTAACTTCTTTCCTCAACCACCATGTCTTCATCTGCTGGCCATTAAATAGAATGCAAATTTTTGAGATTTCCGCATTCGCCTCCGTTTTCAGACCCGGGTGCTGCATCCATGTTATTTTACAGTGTGTGGTGACAAAATAGTGAGGGTGAGATTGCATTTAAATTTACCAGTCTTAAAATGGTCAGTGTCCACCAAGAGCATGCATGACTGACTTTAGAGGGTCTGTGAACATGAACACACTGCAGTCCTCGTGGATAGAAAAAAATTGCTAGTGCTGGCATCTCGTGCCATTAAAGAGGGCAGAGAACTTCCTCACAACAGTCAAACCGGCTACTTACAAAGCATTGCAAGCATCTGCGAGGAGTGCATCTGCATCAAATGTTGGACCCCACTCCTCAGCAACCTGGGAATTTTAAATAGGCATAAAATGTATGGAACCAAGATACTAATACTGTCCTTTAATATAATTTATTACACATTAACCAGTTAACCATAATACAACTCATGAAACAGAAAACCAGTGATTCCAAGTTCCATGTAAGTTTAATATGGTATCCAAAAGTTTATTACTGTTCACTAGCAATGAAAACACTAGTTTTTGCAGATTGATAGCTAGTAAACTGTGTTGGAATTAGCTGAGGAAAATGGCCAAAACAAAGGAGCTGCCGGGAGCACTGCCCCCTGGTCCTCCAGCAGGGTATGACTGCTGGACCCCCACCAGGAGCACTAAGGTGGGCCCCTGGACTTCACCCGATTTGGCTCACTCGCTTGTAAGAATCTCCCTGATTTATGAAACCGAATGTCGGCAGCTCTGCTCACATCATTCACTCGACAAGCATGTCTTTGGACTGTGGGAGGAAACCGGAGTGCCCAGAGGAAACCCAAGCCAACATAGTGAGAACATGCAAACTTCTCACCGAGGACCCCACGCTGGATTTTTTATTTTTTAATTTTTAAAAATTATATTTATCTCAAACAACAGTCAAACTAAAAATAATATAATTATTACATTAATAATCAAAAAACAGCAACAAAGAGAAAGGTAGAACAAATAATAAAAGTAATAATTAGAAATAAAATAAGCCGTCGTCATTAATAATAGTGAAGAAAAAAGAAACAAAGCATGTGTGTTCGAGAGGGAGCAGCCGGAAGCAGAATGCTGAATGTGGGGATTCAAACCCACTACCTTCTTGCCTTGCCACCCCCCCGTGGAGAGTTGGGATCTTCAGAAATTTTGGTCACATCATCTAGCCTGTGAGTAAACCATAAGAATTATGGGGCTCAAAGGAAAAAATAATTTTATAAATTGGTTCAGTTAGAAAATGTGGCTAAAGTGAGCACAGCGAGGACCAAGAAATGAAAAGGATGTTCTCTGCAGGACACTGGAATTGTTGGAATACACTAAAAGCAGCAAAAAAAATAGGGAATGCATTCTGATGTTCCTGGATTGGTGAGCATATGTATTACCGTATTACCAAGTACTCATGGTGCTTGCAAGATAATGTCTGCTGTGTGCATGATTTGCTAGTCAGTTAACTCTTCATATGTCACACAATGATGAGACATCACAGATTTGCCCACATACATGCTACACTCAGAAAAATTTATAGATGAATTCTCCAACAGTTGTGATCAAATTCCAAAAATTAACTAGATTTTTTGCCTATAGTATTTACCATCCTACCTGCCCCATTTACCGCGTATTTGGAAAAAGACACATTTTAATACGTTTAAATCATGCAAAGAAAAGGGAAAAATATATTGCACGACACCCCAGCCGGCCTGAAACACTGAAATGAAAGCCTGCTGGCAAACGTTTTCAGAGCGAGTCCGCCTCTCCCATTGTGTGCTGTGGTAAGCGCCTGCCCCCTGGTGGCCCTGACAAGGAATAAGTGATACATAATGGCTTGATGAAAACCCACAGGCTAGCAGACATTCAAGAAAAGGCATGGGCATTTCATTAACCCGTAAAAAAACACACCCTGAGCATCATCTTTACGCTGGTCGGCCCTAATTTTGTCCCTGAGGGTCTGTCTATGTGCTGGTTTATTTTCAACAACCGAAACTTCATTTTTCTTACAACTATGAACCGCACTAGTTCATGTTTGTACATGAATAAAGAAAACCCCTCTAGAGATGCTTGCAATCTACAGCTATAACTGGTGCTTTTTCTGATGAAGATTTGATTTAGATAATGAAGTAATCAGGGGCTGGAGTTTATGCAAAATCCTGAAATGCATTGGCTCATGTTGCGCTCGCCTGCCTTGGCACTGTGAGTCATTTTTACCGCTGTTATCTCCTATGCTGAACTGACTGAGGCCTGCTGGCCTGACTTCCATTTAGGTTAATGCCTGAGCCCCCTGAGAAATGTACTTCACCCGAACTGGCCCTGTAAGTATCCATCGGTTAATGGATAATATATGAACTGGGAACTCACACAGCCTGGCAAAGGGTACCTGCTAAACAATTACGTGAGTAATTACAAATGCATTTCATAATAGCCACACCGTTCTTTTGAGGTACGTGCTCTGAAGCCCTCTTCCTATTCATCCACAGAACCACTGAGGAGAGTGCTTTTGCTATCAGTTCCCGGCATCCTTTGGGATTCGCCAAAGAAACGCAGCACAATGCAGCATTCATTACCAATCAGTGTTACCGCATTCATTATACTGCCCTGACTGCTCATTGTGCAATTTCAATCAAGCAGAATATTACACTCTCAGATTTTATTTAATTATTTATTTTTTGGGGGGCCTGCGTAATGCCTCTATACTCTGTTCTTGAGAAACCGAATATCTTTTACAAACATGAAAAAGTGATATGCAAGCATTTGTGGCCAACTTATTTAGCATTTTAGATGCATTAAAACTCCATTCATAGATAATTCAATGTTTTAAATCTCATAATCATGGTATACGGTTATTGCAATGTTACCCAGCATTGAAATGCTACTGGATGGTTGTAGCCAGCAGTTTCATAGGATGATGCACAGTTAGCATACAGTTCCACACAGAGCACTTTGTTAGGGATCTGCATTTTATCAATCTCTGACTTTACCGCTTGACTGGGGGGCTGTAAACTGTATGTCATAACTGTGTATGGCAGGTCTTCCTTCAGCTCTGTTGCTGGCGTTGCTGTGGGCTACGGATTGAAAAGAAGCAGGCTGGTGACGCCATGTGTGTTTGCCAGAGAGCCATAGATGTCTTCTCTCCCAAATCAAGAGTGGATACTATGCACACAGTATCTGAAAATAGAGTTCTCAACATTTTAACCCTTTGAGCGTTGAATAAATTTTCAAGGAATTAAAAATGTGGCTATCCTGAGCTGTTGAAAACCTATAATGTGGCAACTTATTTAAAAGAGCTCCCTGTGGGAGCTGATTTAAATATCTTGCATCATTGGGCAACTATCTTTGCCTATGGTGCTGAAAGGGTTAAGGGGCCTTCCCAGGTTCAAATTTTTTTCAATTTTTCTCTTTTTTCCCTTTTTTTTTTTTTTTTTAAATTTGGCATCTCCAATCCTACCCGAATCTGGAATGCCCAATTGGCGAACTATGTACAAAGCTTGCTCGTATGCGACCCCTTTCTGCCAACTCAGGATAGTGAAGACAGTTCTCTTTTTTCCCTTTAAGGTTGACTGAGATGTGTACTTTAAGAAAATCAAAACATTTTGTCATTAATTTAATCAAATTTGTTAAAAAATGATTTTTTTTTTAAGCTCTCCCGCCTCTCATAATTTTACAAGTCAGCTAAAATCTGGTGACTTTCAACACTTGTGGCGCTGATAACTTTTTAATTTCCAACCAATTTACCTCAAATTTTAACAATAGACTTGTTGGCTATTTCTGCATGCAATCACATTAGCTTTTTCTGATAGGGGAAAAGTATCAGTTTCATGAGAGTGTATGTGTCATCCATCTGACCCATTTGAGGTCTCTTTTTAGAAAAACCACGAGAAAAAAATTAACAAGGAGTCGACTTGCTAAACCTGGTAAGTCTTGTTTTGAAAATAAATAAGTTATATCGCTTAGCCTCTCTTTCAGGCACTTGTGCATGTCCCACTGATAGCTCCACTTTCAAAACCTACTAAATCATGTTAGAAATTGTAGCGAAACTGTCAAAACCCACCAAGTCAAGGTGGTACTCTGTCAAATTCTGCTAAGTCATCAGCCAATGAAGAAACGTGATTCCGTTTTAATTTGCTCGACGAAACCAATCACAGTCAAGCTTTTATAGCCTGTTCAGCTTTCGCTTTTTCTAATATTACTCAAGATGGGGGATGCAGACTCAAGTTTGGTTTTGATGACAGAAAATGCGAACAAAGCTCCTCGTAAGGGTTCAAAAAGGATTTGAACCCATGGACTCATGTTTATGTTGTCATTGTCATTGCAACTGTTCAACAACTGTGCTGTCTGTACCATTGAGTTGCATGTAGAGTGGGTCCTGAATCAAATACCTTCACCTATTGAGCAACGCGGCTGGTTTAAACACTGTCAGAACATACTAAATTTCCTTTCCACTTTCAAAACCTGCAAAGTCAAAACTTTGTGTTACAAAATCAAAGTCATTCTTAAAAAAAAAAAATAATGAATTGCCTCATGGATTATGTCTGCAAGACTAATAGTTTCAGAATGGAAGATCATTTCTATACCAAAAAAACAGATTTTTCTAAAAAAAATAGAAAAAATGGACCAACTTGACTTAGAAGACTTTGTAAGTGGGCTCCTCAAATACATAATTTATAGAAAAATCTCCATGTGATGGCATAGATATGACATACAGTGGGGGAAATAAGTGTTGAATGCGTCAACATTTTTTCTCAGTAAATACATTTCTAATGGGGTTATTGACATGAAATTTCCACCAGATGTTGGTAACAACCCAAGTAATCCGCACATACAAAGAAATATAAACAAATAAGTCCATAAATTGTGTATAATAAAGTGGAATGACACAAGGAATAAGTATTGACTGCATAAAGAAAAGGAGATGCAAAGCCAAAAAACCAGCAGAAATCTTTCAGTATTTAGAAAGCAATTCTGCCCTCTATCAGCACAAATTAATATCAGTTGGTTTTGTCCTAATTGATGGCCTATAAAAGGGATTTTCATTACCAAGGTGTCACTCAAGAAGCATCTCATGATGGGTAAAAGCAGAAAGTTCTCGCAAGACCTTCACAACCTTATTGTTGTAAAACGCACTGATGGCATTGGTTACAGACGTATTTCTAAACCTCTGAATGTTCCAGTGAGCACCATTGGGGCCATAATCCAGAAGTGCCGAGAACATTATTTCACCATAAACTGGCCATCACCAGGTGCTCTTTGCAAGACTTCTGACAGACGAGTCAAAAGAATAATCAGGAGAGTTGTCCAAGAGCCAAGAACCACTCACAGAGAGCTTCAGAAAGACTTGGAATTAGCAGGTACAGTTTTTTCAAATAAAACAATAAGTAATGTACTCAACCATCATGTCTCTATGCACGCTGACCACGCAGGACTCCATTGCTGACGAAAAAGCATGTTGAAGCTCGTTTAAAATTTGCTGCACAACATTTGGACAAGTCGATGAAATACTGGAAGAATATAGTCTGGTCAAATAAGACCAAAATCCTAGCACACACCACATTTGGAGGACAAAAGGCACTGCACATCACCTCCCAAAAAACATACCAACAACAAAGTTTGGAGGTGGGAACATCATGGTGTGGGACTGTTTTGTTGCAAATGGTACTAGCAGACTTAATATAATTGAAGGAAGAATGAATGGAAAAATGTACTGAGACTTTCTCGATTAGAATCTGCTGCCATCCACCAGGATGCTGAAGATGAAACAAGGGTGGACATTTCAGCAAGACCATGATCCCAAACACACAGCTAAGGAAACTCTAAATTGGTTTCAGAAAAAGAAAATAAAGCTACTAGAATGGCCCAGTCAATCACCCAACTTCAGTCCAACTGAAAATCTGTGGAAACAACTGAAGATCAGAGTTCATGCAAGAGGCCCCCAGAACCTTCAAGATTTGAAAACAGTTTGCATGGAAGAATGGGCCAAAATCACACCTGAGCAAGATTTTGCTAATTGATGTCAATTCCATAGCAATAATGTAGATAAAAACCAATGGAATGGTACATTTTTGTGTTGAACTAATAAACTGAAGTATCATTATACCCACATCTGTGCTGGAACGAGGTAAATCAAATGAACCTGGGAAGGCCTCTTAAACAGACACGAAGCACAAGAATTTTGGTTTCATTGCCCTGTATTCAAACGTGACCTGCATTTGCTGGGGCTTTGAGCAGTGGGGTGGACCAGGCAAACTAGGTTGTGTCATTATTAGGTTTGTTTGTCCAAGATCTTAAGCAGTCCAATCACTAGATTGTTGATTTTCAATTAACTTAGTCATGAATTGAGGGAAAAATTTCAAATGGACAACCCAGTGGATTAAAAACTAATGGAGGTTCCTTCTGCTTTTATATGCTGGATCCTAAGGTGAGTGTTTTGGAACAAAACAAATACTATTAAAGTGCTTCTCATTTGACAGCAAATAACTCATCTGGCATGCTTGCTGTGATATTGCAGATTCCTAATGTGGGACAGAGGCTTCCAAGGCTACCAGAGGCTGTTGTATTGGATCCATGTCAGGTCTCAAATTTTAATATTTATAAAGAAATTTGGGTCCTCCCAGTGGCTCACAGCTGTGCCATCACCAGCTATAGCTGGCGGCTTACATGGGCGAGCCAACAACTTGTTCAGTTTCCCTGAGGATGATGGGGGTCAAGCCAGTAAAAATAGGTCTCATCGCTTCCTAGTGGCCAGTCCTGGTCGATCAGGCATCTGTGGCTGCTGAGCATTGTACGTTATCTTCCTACGGCGGTGTTTCCCTAACCTCTCCTGGCGTACCCCTTGTCCTGCATGTTTTAAATCTCTCCCTGCTCCAGCACAGGTGATTCAGATGATTTGCTTATTATCAAGCAGCTTCTGGGGTTAATTATGACCTGATCATTTGAATCACCTGTGCTGAAGCAGAGAGAAATCCTAAGCATGCAGGAAACACTGTCCTATGGCAAAGGTAGAGTGTGATTGGCTGCACAACTGCATAGTGTCAAAGAAATCAGGGCTCATTGTCACGTGAGTAAGAGAAATGGCGTGCCACGGAATTTTTCTCCTGAGTCGATGGGAGCAGGTCGCTGCAGTTTGGTGTAATTATTTTAACAGCTCTGTGACCTGTATTGTAGTGGTTGAGTTCTGAATGTGATAAATGCCTTGTGTGGAGGGGCACTGCAGCTGTTCCTATACCCTGGAGCAAGGTTCTTGATTTCAATTTCCTTATATAACGAAGCAAACTGCAGCTGCACTGTGTAATATCTGAATGTAGAATTTTAAAGCAGTTTGGAGTCTGCTGTGCTGGTAATGACAGTTGGTGTAATATATGTGAAGCATCACAGTTTGAAAGAAGACACTCTGCAGTGGAAACATTGATTAAGTACCGATGTCACTGATACGTTTTTGCATAATAAGGCCTTGGTAATTGAGGCTATGAGGGTTAAGTTTCATCTTTGGGGATTTTAAGTCCCCATTCCAGTTTTCTTTTGTTGACTTTGCAGAAAGCAGCACATTTTTAAGTCAAAATGTTGTACATTTGTCAAAGAAATGTACAGATGTACTTTTGTACATGTAGAAGTGAACCTTCTCTTAATTATGAAAATGACTGAGAACAGGTCAGGAATAATAATTGTTTAAAACATTAGTTTTATGCAACCCAATTCTCTGTTCTTGTTCCGCAACTGTACTGAATTTACCCCATGATTTAATCACTGTTAGATCGCATTTGGAGAGAAACCGTGTCTTTGGTTGCCAATTACAATAATTGGAAAACGCCTCAATAAAGGAAAATGATTCAGAACTACTAATTGCAGTCAAAAAGAGATGTGTTTAGCACCCTCGCTGGCTACGCTACTGCCATCAATTATGACAAGTCGTCCTGGTCCTGAAGCAGCAAAGCAGCCCCAAACATCACACTACCACCACCGTGTTTGACTTTTGGTACGATGTTCTTCTTATGAAATGATATGTTAGTTTTACGCCTGATGTAACGGGATGCACACCTTCCAAAAAGTTCAACTTTTGTCTCGTTAATCCACAATATATTTTCCCAAAAGTCTTGGGGATCATCAAGATGTATTTTGGCAAATATGAGACGAGCCCTTGTGTTCGTTTTGGCCAGCAGTAGTTTTCGCCTTGGCACCCTCCCATGGATGCCATTTTTGCCCAGTCTCTTTCTTATTGTTGAATCATGAATACTGACTTTAACTGAGGCAAATGAGGCCTGCAGTTCTTTAGATGTTGCTCTGGGTTCTTTTGTGACCTCCTGGATGAGGCGTTGATGCGCTTTTGGAGTAATTTTGGTAGGCCGGCCACTCCCGGGAAGGTTCACCACTGTTCCAAGTTTTCTCCATTTGTGGATAATGGCTTTCACTATGATTCACTGGGGTCCCAAAGCCTTAGAAATGGCTTTGCCACCCTTTCCAGACTGATAGATGTCAGTTTCTTTGTTTCTCATCTGTTCTTGAATTTCTTTAGTTCGTAGCATAACATATTGCTTTTTGAGATCATTTAGCCTACTTCACTTTGTCAAACAGGTTCTATTTAAGAGATTTATTGATTCATCAGGTCCGGCATTAATCAGGCCTGGGTGTGGCTAATGAAATTTGGACAAAAAAAATGTGGTTAATCACAATTAATTCATGATTTTACAAGGGGGGCAATTACTTTTTCACACACGGCCAGGTAGGTTTTGATAGCATTTTCCCCTTAATAAATGAAATCATCATTTCAAAACTGCATTTTGTATTTACTCAGGTTATCTTTGTCTTATATTCAAATTTGTTTGATTATCTGAAACACTTAAGTGTGAAAAATGTGCAAAAAAGTAAGAAATCAGGAAGGGGGCAAATACTTTTTCACGGCACTGTATATTGTGTAACATGACCTCAAATGACAGCACGTTGCAGAAGCTTTCCTCTTTACTAAGTAATTCGAATAAGCTTCCAAGGCAAATTAAGGTCCAGGATTCGGACCACATTCTTGTTAATTCTCCCATGTCTTTTCCTCTGGCAATTGGCAGCCCAGCTTCACCTATTACATCGGTGCTGAACTGTGCTCTCTTACTCTGGGGTTCCACCCCCAAATTTTACTGTACAGCTGTCAATGAACTTACCTTTTGGACTTTACTCTGCCCCCGCCCTTGATTCTGTAGTTTGTAACATAACAGGGAGGTCACCATAAGAACCAGGTGGCCTTCAAACAAACAGCCCTTTAAACCAGTAGAATTCTTCTTGTTCACTTGTTTCAGTGTAAATGGCCTCTATTAACATGCAGCCGTTGGGTAAGTATACACACGGAAATGTGCCCATCTATTTTCCGACAACAAAAGAAACATTATAAACTTCATGCTGAAACATAATTCTTCCGTGGATATACGTAAATCACTGTGCTTATCAGAAGGCTGCGGAGAAACAAGCCCAATACCTGACATTATAGCAACTGGAATCAGGTCTCCATTAAAATCTCTTCTCCATCATTAAGTGCAGAATTTTAAAAAGAAAACAAGAAAATAATCCCCACCCCACCCCCCCTCCCCCAAACCCCCCTACTGCCACAGCGTTTCCACACAATACACAAATGTATTAATTTCCCCTTTCTCTTAGTAATTTGCGAGCAGAACCTGTCTATTACGATGAATTTGGTGCCTCTGGTTGGCCGTTCCCTGGGGCACAACCGTCCTACTCGCACACAGAGGGATGCAGATTGATTCATCCTCTCAAATTGCACGCCGACCGACACATTTCCAATCGATCCCAGCTGATCCCGCCAGGACGTGCCGCAAACGAAACACGAGGGGCTGGCGCCTGACTGCGGCAGAGCTTTATGGAAATGAAGGTATTGATCCTTGGCCACTCCCAGCGAGGCAATAACCCATGCAGCGGATTGGAGAAAGGCTTGCGCGGTCAGGCCACAGATACATTTTTTTTTTGGATGTGATGGCTGAGACTGGCTTGTTTGCTACATTTTGGGCAGCTGACAAGGTGCCCACTGCAGGTGTCCGGCTTTACGTCTGATTACACAACCCCCTTTTCTTCAGCCATTACTGCAGCATGCTGACGATGCACTGCGTCATTCCAATCTTATGTAATTGCACTAATGCACTATTTAGGTACTAGAGAGACTGCTATGCAGAACACAGCATAGTCGATGCTGAAATATTTTTCTGTCACAACAACAGTACTTTTGCTGCACTACACAGTACAACCCCATAATTAAAAAAGTTGGGATGGTATGGAAATTGCAAATAAAAAATCAGAGCGGTGATTTGTCAGACATCTTTGACCTGTATTAAACTGACAACAGAACAATGCAAAATGTGTCATGTTTTATCATATTGTTTTTTAGAACTAAACACTCATTTTGAATTGGATGCGCATTACCCAATCCAAAAAAAGTTTTACAGGGGCAATATATGACTCAGAAAATGTTGGAACGCTAAAAACTGATGTACTGGTGTTTTAACACGTGACATAATTGGATATATAGAGAGCATCCACAAAAGGCCCACTTGTTACCAAGCAAGAAGAAGACTTGGCTTACTACTTTTACGGGGAAAAAAACTGCGATTGAATATTCCTTAGAGTTGAAAAACAACATAAAACAAAAACCAATAGTCTCTGTAGTGCACAATATTATTAAAAGATTGGGGGAACCTGAGGAAACCTCTGTGTAAAAATGGGGTTCTTAATCAATACTGAGTTCCCCTGATATTCAGTCCTTCAGATGGCACTGCATTGAAAATGAACATGCTTTTGTCATGGATAAATCTGCCCAGGTTTGGACTATTTTGTGAAATTTTTGCCTGTAAACACTATTCATCACTGCATTCTCAAATGCAGGTGGAGACTTCACTATGCACCAACAAAGCCATACGTTCAAAACATCTAGTACATTGTCTCTGGGCTTGAGCTCATCTGAAATGGATGGATGCACAGTAGAAATAGTATGTGCAGTTGTCAGACCAGGAAACTTTTCAAATAGTATTTCATGATAATAGATGTTGTGTTTCCAGACCAAAGAAATACAGGACCATCTTGGTTGTAACCAGTGTAATGTACGAAAGCCAGCATCTGTCTTTGTACTTAGAGCCCTGATGCTGAATGATTTGCAGAATGCATTTTTCTGCAACAGGGACAGCCCTGCCTGTCTCGGTAAGGAAACAGCAAAGCACATTCTGCATGTGTTATAACAGCATGGCTTCCTGAATGGACAGAGTGACCGCTAGGCTTGCCTACCTGCAGGCCAGACCAGCTATCCCTTGAAAGTCCAAGAATGGGATGACAGCAACAAACAAGCACCAACAACAAACACCCCAGAAACCTGGGGGTTTTTAATCAGGCAGGCTAAAGGGAAATCCAGACTTAAATGGCCAAGTCTGGCTTAGTTCCATCAAAGTGGCTGAGATTAGCCCCACATCAGTAACCATGGAAACTATGCTTCTGGCTAAGCCTGATACATCCAGCTAAGCTCAGATTTCTGCTCCATCAACTTGAGCCACATCTCCATTCCATCAAGGTGGTTAAAGTGAATCCTAACCTAGTAACTATGGTGATTTAAGCTGTAGGGCAATCCTGCCCTGTAGCAGGTTTAAGGTGAGGGTTAGTTTCATCTATGTTCAAAGAATGTCCTAGACTGGAACAGACACCTATAAGACAGTTCTGTCAGTGAATTTTCACACTCACAACTGTCATGTAATTAAAATAATATGTGAAACATAAATATAATTAATTAAGAAACATTAACTATTCAAAAATAAGATCATTCCAATAAAGGCAAAATAAAACTTAAAAAAATAAATAAATAAAATGCCAATTAAAGCAAATCATCTAAAATTTTCGCAACAATCAGTTGATAAATGTGGTATCACTTTCGAATATAAAGTAATAAATTTGATGAATATATAATCAGTAAGCCTATCTCCATTCATTTTGTCCCTTTCATGCGGGATATTTTTATTATAAAATACAACCTATTGAATGATCTCTGAGTCAATTATGTATTTAGCCGGTCGACGATATTCTGTCATCTCCCTCGCCCTGTTGATGGCAGCAGTGTTCCCTTTCCTTGTGATAATTTTGCGACAATTCTCATAAACCCCCTATAAGGAGGGTTTGCTCCGCTGAGATGAGCGCAGACTGGGTGCTCTGGTAGAGTGGAAGGCGCAAATTTTGAAAGTATAGCATTTTGTTTGATTACAATATAGTTGCCTCTTGCTTGAAATTTTGAATTTCAAACAAGTGGAAAGTTATGAGGGGGAAGGGGGTAACAAGAAAATGAATAAAGGAAGTGGCAATGAAACTGAAGGGCCGGTCGTTGTAGGGATGAAGGTGGTAGGAAATAGATGGGAAAACAATTGTGTAGCTATTCAGTGATAATCATTTCGTTTGGAAGTTTGTCAAAAATGGATGGCAGAGTATGTAGATGGGGAATTGTGATAATTGAATGTTGGACGACGAAACAAGGCAAAAGCAGTTAAAATAATTTGATCTATTTCCAAATTACATGTCTTAAAATGTATCAGCGGCCAACTTAGACGGGTGTAACTAGAGGTGTCCCTTATTTTTTAAAATTGGTTCTTTTTTGGAATTAGAGGGAGTTTGTGCAGCTCGGCGCATATCGAGACAGGAAGGAGCAAGACAGCATGGTGGTTTTGCTTCAATTCGAAAAAGTTACAGACAGAATATTTTTGAACTACATGACTTATATGGTGAGGCCTTATGAAAGGGTGCCATTACGTTGCTTCTGGAGCCAAAAATATTGCCGCAGTCTGTAGGGCAAAGACATTGAGACATTTACATTTTTGGGTTTCATTGCAATGGTCATTAATTGCGCAAAAGAAATTTAATCTAAGAGAGAAAGAATTAGGGAATGCAGGGAGGGAATTTTTGGAATTATGGAAGTGAATGGAGAAATCCAAGAAATTTTAGGAAAAGGTTTTGGCGAGAGCCAAATGCAAATTAATTAGTTGTGTAGGCTACAGCCATGTTTCAAGGAAGTTAGGCGCTGGGGAAATAGAAAAAAATTGTTGAAAAAGAAAACTGTGGATTATTTTTTTTTTTTCAGATGAGGTTTGAATTAGCGTTCATTGGAGCTAGTTTATTTCACTTGATGGAACGGGTTGAGGATAGATAGGGAGTTGGTGCTAATTCAAGCCTCAAGATTACGCCTTAGTCTGGATGTTCTTAGCTATGTTGATGGAATACCCCCCTGAGCAGCTAAAAACAAAAATTAAACAACAAGAATCATTCAAAACTTTATGTGCTCTGCTCCCCAAACAATTATTTGGAGGTTATTAAAAGGCAAGGTGATGATACAGAGTGGTAAAAGATCCCAGCTCATCATATAATGACGCTACCGGACCAAGCGTTGATATGCGACGCAACAGGAAGCTTTTGGCTTCCTTATTTGATATCAGTTTAAGATGAACCCTGCCCCCTAATCCGAATCGTAACCCTAAATGTCACATTAGGACGCCGAAAGCCTCCTTTTTTATAAAATATTGACTATAGTCAAGATAAGACTGTGTTAGGTATAAACACCCCTGTCACAGCACAGCAGAGCCAATGTGTTGCAGGCATAAAATTCTGAATCCATGCAGAAACATTTAATATCTTGTCTTCTCAATTTAGCACAAGTCAAGGATGATTTATTAATCACTGTTTTCATCTTTTATTTTCCATATCTACCCAACTTTTTCACAAATGTGGTCATACATTAACATTCACAAAGTTTAATTTTCTTTCAAGGATGGCCGAAAAAAAACGGCTTTCTTCATAAAATTCTTTGTTAGTTGTTGTTTTAAGAGATGAAGGTCAATCCAATCAAGATATTACCAAAAAACTCCCAAGAGTTCATATAACTGCATATAACGGTAAACACTATTTTCTAAGAGTGCAAACTGGACATCAACAGGACAGTGAGATGATTGTAAACTGTGTGATTCAAACGTGTTACTTATAATGTGTAACTATACAGTATAAAGGGATCTGGACCACCATAAACCACCAAAACAGCCTCAAGCAGTCTTCACAGATTCTCTATATGCCTATGGAATTCTGCTATGGGTTCTACTTTAAGTTATTCCCTCATTTAGTATCTTGATGATGGAGGTGGAGTGCACTGTTTCGTATCTCTGCCAAAAATCTCTCAGAGAGTTCAACTGGGGCTGCAGTCACAATGCATTATAATGTTGAAAGTAGCTCCTAATTGGCCGATTTAGTAAATACTGTTAAAATAATTAGTCTGTTGGTCCTGCATTTAGGACTCTTACTTTTTAGGTTTGAGGGTAATTTAAGTGCTATTTCAGCCATGGATGTCTTCTATCTAGCAATAGAATCAAGTAATTTTGTGAGTTGTAAGTATGCACATTGCTGTCATCCTTTGCTGCAAAGTAAACCCCGCCTCTACCTTTTGCTTGGTAGAAATACTTCCCATTAGCTTGATAAACATGTTACAATAACCCCTTGACTAAGAGATATGCTTGTGTTGCTCCACTTCCCTGTTCAGTTTTTTTCGTTAATTTGCCATCTGGCTGCCTATGTGACTCTATGTGTGTGTGTGTGTGTGTGTGTGTGTGTGCCTGCATTCGTGTATGTGTATGTGTGTGTGTGTGTGTGTGTGTGTGTGTCTATGTGTGTGCAAGCATGTGTGTTTGCATAAGTGCGTGCGTTCGCGGGTGTGTTTGTGTGTGTACAAGCGTGTGTGTGTTTGCATGCACGCGCGTGTGTGTGTGCACGCTAGTTCTTGTGTGTGTCTGTGTGTTTGCGAGCTTGTATGTGTTTGCATGTGCACGTTTATGTGAGTGTGTGTGTGTGAGCATGTGTGTGTTTGCATGTGCACGTGCGTGTGTGTGTGTGTGTGTGTGTGCGTGTTTGTCCATCCATCAATTATCCTACCCACTGATTTCTGTTCAGGGTGATGGGAGCAGTCTGAACATATTTTTGTGTATTATTTGAATTATACAAATATAAAAAAGCAAATTATAAATACAAAATTAGATTTTGCTTGTTTATACAGAGGTAGGACCTAGCGAGTGCTCAAAAACATGTTAAAAATATTCATTTTGGGTCTCAACTAAATATGGTTGATTTGAGTATAATTCATTATTGGGGCCAGTAATTAACATGGATACTGGCCTCGAGCAAAGATGAGGATTTATTTGCGATAATTTGTCCTTGAATTGAGTCATGAAGGCTTCTCTCTCTCTCTCTCTCTCTCATATACAGGGGTTGTATAGATAAGAAGCCATTCTCTGAACTGCCTACAGCCAAAGTTATTCCAATTAAGATTCTGCCGGCATACTAGCAGCAGTCATTTACACCCCAAATGCTATCAGTTACATGTTATTTATATTTGTAGTTAATGGTGTACACTGTTATAATTGGAATGGACGAAGGCAGTGCCTTTCCTTTGATCCAGTGCCAACAGCTGACTGCAGTCGCAGCCACGGATAGGGCCACTGTCATTATCCTACAAATAATTCTGTGATGAGGAGCAACATCGCCTACGATGTGACTCACCAAATCATCGGGTATATGCTCAGTGCTCAGTGCTATATCACAGTGTTCAATATGTTTAAAGTCAAAACATTTGAGTAGATTGGTTTAAAAGGACGATTCCTCTGAATTCTTTTGCAGGACATTATTGTTCCAGCTGTATAGTACCACTCAATGAATTATTTTTGAATAAATAAACTAAAATATTATAATAATGTCAAAAACAATTCCTCTTAAAATCAATTGAAACACGTGTTTTTGTGTTAACTGTTTATTACCCATAGCTGTGGATACAATAAAAACTTTAGCAATTTTGTGAATTATATCGCTCTGCCAGCAAGCCTATGGTGACAGAAATGCCTTTTGACAGATAGATGTTTACTTAACTGCGGACTCTCCAGCACAAAAGCCAATTTCTGAGTTTTGAGAGGATGATTTTCTCCCTTGACGCAATTAGCCTCAGATTCATACACCAAACAAAGGCTCATTTCATCACATTTGAAAAAGTTACATTAGTTCTGAGACCGTAAACTAAATAGTGAAATATTGTTAAACAGTGACACACAGCTCAGGACAAATTTAGCTGAGCAGCTGGTACTGGTGGAATAAGCCCATAGATTGTCTCTGAAAGGTCAAGCGATCAATCAAATATTATTTATATCGCACAAAGAATTTGACAGACTACCTGTAATTGTACAACCTCACTTAAATTTCTGCAAATCAAGTCAAAGGCAAGGAAAAAGTTACCGGCAGGCAATGGCATAGAAGCCACGGTACAAGTCAACCTTAAAGGGACCACATTCGTGATCATGCTTGAAATACACAAGTACAAGAAGGCGCACATAAAAACTCACGGAAATGTGTATATCTGCACCCATGGATGTAAAGGTTTGCGCACACATGTAAATGTATGCATAGAAGCTTCCATGTTTGTGTATTTCTGAAGATACAGCACAAACACATTTTCCTGACTTCATAAAATAAATGTTACAAGTGTCCATGTCAGTTGCTAGGTTCACCTTGAATGAACTGGATTGGCATAATCTTATGAGGTCAGACACAATACTGAGTTTGGGAAAAAGATGCCCCAGGGGCCCATGGGAACGGTGGCATATTCTGGGGGAGAAAATGAAAAGAGAACAAGGAAGAGCTCGCAGTCCTCTGAAATGTCGAAGCTGTATTTCTCTCCCTGGAGTTTATGAATTCACTGTTTTTTTACAAGGGTATCGGGGATGTTTGCTCAGCAATTTTGCATGTAGGAAATCTCTCAGAGGGAGAATTTATATATGAGAGTGTTTACTTTCCTTTGAATATCTTCAGGAGACGAGAAAGAGGAAAAAAAAACAAATTAAATTTTTGTACTTTTTTGTTTATTTTGATGTGGCTAGTCAAGTTATGCCTAAAATATTCAAATGCATTCCTGCAAATATAATCTATGGAGGTATGTAAGTCTCATAAACTGCATTGGTTCTTCAAAGAGGGGAGAAAAAAGTTTAGTCAAGACGAAATGCTTCTATTTTGTTGCAAATAAAAGCAGGTAAGAGGGCTTTTTGTGATGCTATATTCATTCCATATGCTATTTCACTGAATTACTTGGATACAAATTATACCTTATATCTCTGCTCATCGTGCTAATGAATCAGGTTGTCATCATAAAATTCCACAGGAGCTCACAAACAATTACTCAAGAAAAAAAAACTTTGTAATACTCAGCTGCGAATAATTCATTAGAGCAGGAAAATGGGTCAGTTTTGAAATGTAAACAATTTCTGGCCGACTCCAAATGACAGACTAATAGCATAAATAATGAGTTTGCATATCAGAAGGAACTGGTGCATATACACTCAGGGCTGAAGCCAATTCAGCCGACAATACTGTGATGAGCCCTTTCCTCACAGGTTTGCTGGTAGTTAAGCACAAACACCTGCTAAAATATTGGCAATTAGCAGATAATTAGCTGCTAATGTTTTCAGAATTCAAAGCAAGCCTTACATTTGCAAGAGCTCACTTTTTAATGGTTGGTGTTGTTGTTTTGTCTCAAGTTTCCCATCCCAAGAACATTGACTAAGTACCTAAGTTTCAGCATATGCAAATCATTTATTAATTGCCCACACATTATGCCTGTGATTAGAAGACTTCAAAGGCTCAATCTTCAAAGGGTCCTCCCTCTGTCAAAATTCCAGGTTAGAATTGCCTGAGTAAGCAGTTTTCAGGTAACCTTTTGACCATAAAATAAAGCACTTTCATGATGCTTTGTTTAGCAGAACTTTATCCAGCAGTTTTGTCTTCCAGGGGATCTTCTGAGATATGTAACCCCTGAAAGTAATTTTTGATGTAAGTTTCCCCTTATGTAGGTTTAAAAACAGAAAAAAATATAATGTCGGACAATGTCGTACACATATTTTGTATTTGCTGGCTGCAGTATTTCACTGGAGCTACACCTCATTTATTCTGAAAGAAATATTCAAATCCAGGACTCCATGTTTTTTATAGTCACAGCATTGTATCACATAGATCATAATTTAATACACATTTTCCTGTAATTCAGCAGGACAAATTTGGAATCACTGGAAACCTTGGGATCTCCACTAGAATTAAAAGGGGGAATATAATGAAAAACTCACTTTTTTAGTGCTTGTGCACAAACATTTCAGATCTGGAGAGCTTACCAACCGACCAACTGTAAAGTAAAAAAAAAAAGTCATGTTTTTGTGTGCTGCCTTTTTCATAAAACAAGGCATTCGGCATGACATTTGGAATTGGCTCCATTTCCTACATCACCAGCAGGCTCATGAGAATTGTTCTGGCCCTCCTCTGAATATCTCCCCCAACAGCTTATTTTTTATGGTAACATCCCAGCTTAAATCGGCAAAAGCCCACGACTAGCTATTGCCTATGAGTGCTTTCCACTTTTTGTCGGACTGCTTTATACTACTAACCTGGATCAGAACAACACAGGACAGGCATTATATTTATTCTTTTTCGGAAGATAGAAAGAAGCAGTGGTTTTGATTTATTTCCAAGAAGAATTTTGAGTTAGCTGGCAAAGTGTTTCCAATATCTGTCAATATTTAAACTAAATTCCAAGTGAAAGCTTGTTCATATGTGTGCATTACTTGGTCGTTGATGTACCTAGCTAGGTATCTGAATGCTACTCTCACAACTAACTTACTTTGCGACAACCACGCATTACCTTTCTATAATCATTGTGTTGTTCATTTGCTGTGGTCTGTTGGCTTTGAATTGAGAGACTATTGCGGGAAGCAATATACAAGAGAGGATGATAGGATCAGAAAGAATGGGTGACCATTTAATTGAATTCAGTCCATTTTCAATGGATTAACTGGTACAGTAAAAACAATGTTTGCTAACAGTTGCAACTATTCAGACATTAGCTTCAAGTCATTCTGATTGTAAGAGACTGATTTACAAGTGTAGTAAAGCTACTATGGTGACTGCATGCCTCACTTCTTGTGAATGTAACATCTATGCTTTCGTAGCCTGGTGACATATACCTCTCTTCACATTGTGTGGTTTAATTGATGGCAAGCAAGTGACTTATTCAGTCATCTGTATGTACAGACTTGCTAGTAGCCCATGCGATTATTAAATCATCACTCTCTGTTGACAAGGGTGCTCTGTTCCTGGTGAATTAACAAAAAGCTCATTCCATAGTGTGCGGTGCGCACCCACTTAGAACAGTCAGTTTTTCAGAGTGTTGGGAATGACAGGAATCAAATTACCTGGAAGTCATGGAATTTTTTTTTTTTTTTTTGCCTAAGCAGTTTATAAACTTTTTTCTTTTGGACATCCAAAAAAGATCTAACTGGGAAAAAAAAAAAAGTTTTTTTTTTTTTTTTGCATTACAGGTCCGCTTTAAGTAGACCTGAAACGCTACAGGTTTGAATACAGCAGCTAAATTTTACGGACCCATTACTGGGTCCATAATTTTTATGGGGTTAAATGGGACACAGTGTTAAAATGATTTTTCATTTGTCAACAGTTGTCAATGTTCCCGTGAAAGCATCTTGAAGAGTGAAATGAAACTGCTTACTGCTTTATCTTGGACATACAGAATTCCTTCCATCCATAATAAATCATTTGCGATTTGGAGAAGTTATTATATGGATGGGTCTGTAAGTATTTGGACAAAGAGACATTTCATAGGGCTTTGATTCCCACGTTCAGTGCAGATGTAGACATTCTGGAATTAAGAGTGATAGTCTGCATCGTTAGTGTCCATAAAAATCAAGTGTGCATCCACATGAAGGTATGAGTATGAAAGCTCTTTGAATTGTTTTCATTTTTTTCAACGATCTTATAAAATTAGATAATGAAAGCACTGAGTGAATTGCAATCAGTAATCACTTATTACACATTCAAAGATACTTCAGAACTTCCTTAAGGCCATGTCGTGTCACTCTTTCCTCAGCAAAAGGTGAGGATCACACATCTGATCACACATCATTCACTCATACCAATCGGCAATTTCTTGTCTCTAACTAACCAAACATGCATGGCTTTGGACTGTGAGAAGAAACCCACGCACACCGTGGGAGGGTTTGCAAACTCCAGACAGAGAGGCCTAAGGCCAAATTTGAACCCAAGACCTTATGCTGAGAGGCTTCATTGCAACCCACTGCGTCACCATGCTGCTCTATAAAAATATTTGTGAAAAGACAGCTTTGTGTTTTTACCCCATAAAACCTACGGACCCATATACCATCGAATGCTGCTGCTGTATTCAAACCTGAGGAACTTCAGGCCTATTTTAAATTCTTGTGGAGATCCAAAGTATTCCAACAATCCCAAGTATTTCCCTTTGAATTACAAGTGTAAGGAAATGAGTATAAAATGATGTTCAAGATCAAGATATTTTCCATTTGATGTAATACTGTGGCCATGAAGAGATGGCATCCTGGGTCTGAATATTTTGACTTAATACAAGTGTGATGTAGCTTTAGTGAAGCACTGCAACCAGCAGATACAGAATATATATATATTCCAACATCACGAAAAAAATGTTTTTTCCGACTTTGAACCCTCTTAAGGGAATAATTAAGGCCTATTCGAATCCCTGTTCTTGGCGACACTCGGGTTGACTCGACACGAGAACGAAGATCCGAACAGCGGAGAACCAACACGAGGACGTGTTCTTGTCATTCCCCACTTTTTGGAGAGTGGGACAAGTATTGTCAAGAACAAAGATGGCAGACGGGGGAGATACGTATGTGATATTTTCATCAATTTCACCGATTAATCTTGTTAATAGCTCTTTATTCATGAGAATGAGTAGTTTCAGCAGCAATGAACAATGTATAGAAGCGTGAAGTGACTTTCAGGCTGAAATTTTGTAAAATGTATAAGAAGAAACTCGCACAATCAAATGCTCCAAATATTTAATGGGAGACAACGTTTCGAGCCAATGCTCTTCGTCAGGTCAGCTCGAAACGTTGTCTCCCATTAAATATTTGGAGCATTTGAGTGTGCCAGTTTCTTCTTCTTTTACATTGTCTTTCACTGAACTCAGCACCCGTATAAGGGATGTGCGTATTTCTTTGACTATTCGCGAAATTTTGTAAAAACCATCGGTATCGCAATAATTCAATTCAATTTTATTGCAAAGGGAACAAATGCACATAAAGTATACAATTCGTCTGTAGTTATGCACGCGGGAGACCATGAATAAATGGTGCTGTCATTTCTATATGGTGAACCAAAAAAAAAAAAAGAATACCCTTTAATGATGCGGAGAATCAGTAGTTAAAGCAGATTTGAATGCTTTGATTAAAAATTTTGAAGTATTATGTCAAATCAAGGATGAGACAATAATGTATGTCTTTGTCCCAAACATTTTGAAGTGCAGTAGTCGCCGTCTCCTTAATACCGTCGAAGAACTTTGAATGTAAATCGATGGAACTGTAGACTTCATGCATGCCTCACGTGTACGTGATGTGAGGTTGATCTCCAGCTGTCTGTTGGTATGGGAAACAGCAGAGGGCAATATAACATTTCCTATGTCTGAACGCTCTGCATATCCCATGGACAGTATAGACGCATCCCTACCAAACATCAGCTCTTCCACAAACGCAAAAAAAATGCAGTTTTCCTCAAGTGAGATCAAACATGAAATTCACAGTCTGGCATAAACTTAAAGCCACTTATGTGTGTTCAAACGCAATAAACGTAAATGGACGCACAATAGGCGGGCAAATCCTGGGACGGACTTGCGGACGCTTCCGCGGCAGCTGAAAAGCAGCCGCGCTGCGAAACTCCCGCGGGAACACCGGGATGAGCCCCTTTCCAATGAGACAAAGTGAGATGGAGGGCCTCGCCCAGGACGAGGGCCCAGTCTTGGTGCGCTTCAGCGTTTCCAGATTAATGAATTAATTGAAAGTAATTACTTTTTAATTGCATCTTTTAAATGGGGTATATTTTGTGCTGTTTCAGGAGGAAGAAGCCGGCCTTAATTGCGTACTCGCACCAGGAATGTTTATTTCCCTGCCTTAATGAACAGGACAGGGATGGCTGTTTCTCCGCGCGCTGCGGCAGTCGTGTTCCAGGGGAACAGGCCCGTCTCAGGTGTGTCAGTCTCTCTGGGCATTAGCGTCATAATTAGTTTCGGCAGACGCTTTGATGGCAAGCTGGGCGGCGACGCGTTATAGTACTCCCACGCCTGCTCCTCTCCCTGCCCTTTCATTTCTCCAGTGGGTTACATAAGGTGCTTCATTTTACCTCCTCCCCACCTACCCCATTTCTTAACCGCGGAAAGGTTTGGGTTTTGGCTTATTTGATGAGAGAGCCATGAAATTAAATTCCTAATTTACAGCTGTACTCGACTCAAGGTGGGTTTGATTAAATGCACGGCGTTTACTGGCTGCCAGGGAACATTACTTTCCATCCCCCCCCCCCACTCTCGACCGTGAATGCAAAAACAATCCCATACAACCGTTTGATTCAAAATTGATTTTTTTTTTTTTTTTTTTGCAGTTAACTTCTTTTTTTCTCTGGTCGTCCTGACGTGCTCCTCAGTTGAGAATTCTCACAGCAGGACTGCACACTTTCTTCTTCAGTGCACTCATTCAGGTTAATTTCTTCACACAACTTCTTTCAATGAAATGTATTTACGAGCCAAATTAGGCTTTGTGATGTACTGCTGGAAATGAGGTATATATTGAACGTTGAATCTTGTCTTTGCTCTGGTGTGAAGTTGTAATTTAACAGGAATATTTCTCAATTTTGAATAGAGATGCATGATAGTGTGAACAATTCTATGAATCCTTCATCGCAGTGTTCTACGGCTCAATCCAAACACCTCATTTAGATCATGATGCATCTCTTTTTTTTCCCCTCAGGGCTGAGTACGTGGGATCTACATAGTGCAAAAAACCATGTGTACAAATCCTTGAAGATTTCCAATTCATACCTACATTTTGAGGTGCGTTGTCTCGTTTGGCAACTTATCATCTTTCCAAAAAAAGAGGTTAAAAAGAGGGCAGAAAATCAACATTCAACACTCTTGTCTAAAGGTGTGACAGAATTAAACAGGCTAGACACACTTCATTAAAAAGAATCAAAATAAAACAGTTTCAGTCTATACATAAAAATATGGGGGAAATTGCATTTAAAGGCTTCAACTATAGTGCTGTAAAAAAGTAATTGCTCCCTTTCCAGGTTCTTTTTTTTTTTCTTCTTATTTGTCACTCACTTTTAGATATTTCAGATCTGCCAGTTAATTTTTTTGGACAAAGACAATGTGAGTAAATGAAAAAAAAAATGCTGCTTTTCAATTATGATTTCATTTATTGAAGATAAAGAGTCATTCAAAACCTCTAACCCCCATGTAAAAAATAAATCCCTCCCCTCCCCTTTTAACCTAATGACTGGTTGTGCCACGATTGGGGACAACCTTTGATTTCATTATTGTGGAAAGCTGTGTCAGCTTCATGCGAGATGTAATGAAGGTCCCATCACATCTTGCATACAACTCTTTGGAAGACCTTCAAAGGGTTCCACTTTTGACTCATTAGTCAACAGAGTATTATTCCAAAAATCTTGGGTGTCATCAAGATGTTTTTGGTAAATATAAGACGAGCCTTGGTGTTCTTTTTGGTCTGTAGTGGTTCTCTGCCTTGCTGCTCTCCCATGAAGACTATTTTTGCCCAGTCTCTCCCAGCCACCCCCCCCCCTCCCCCCTCTCTCCCGCACCCTCCATCAGCCCCATACTGCACCAAGTCTTATTATTTTATATATACAGTGTATATGTATGTATATATATGTGTGTGTGTGTGTGCGCGCGCGCGCGCGCGTGTGTGTGTGTAAAGAATCTGAATTCAAATGTGTCAGACTTACATTTAGGCCTATGTCTTTCATATCATTAAAAAATATATGCTCTCTATATCTTGTATGCAGCCTAATGACATGTGCCAGATGTATAGAGACAGTGCATTTTGGAAAACGTCTCCTTTGTTTTGATACGTAAGCGTGCGCATTGTTTATTTCCTGTTAGCTCGAAAAGGCGGTAAATTCAAGCAACGATCAAGACAACGTCCCAGAAGCGGATTTCACATTTCTTTTCCAAAGCTCGCGCTGAGTCTAAGCATCTAAGAGAATCTAAACTGAAAAAGAGAAGCTAGAACAAGTGCATGTCGAGGAAAAAGGAATGCGATCGCAGCTGTGCAAAGTCCCGAATAAACATAGGGAAAGCATGCCAACGTTGGAGAGAATTCCGGCAGTTGAATGGTTTAATTCTGATGCCCAGGTCGCCTTGTTTCTACTTGAGGTGAGTAGAGCTGGGCCCCGTTTCAGAAAGCGGGGTTAGTGATAACTAACTAGTTTTTTAGCTCAGAGTTGCAGGAAACTCTGAGTTTTCCAGTTCACAATGCGAATTCACTCCAACTCTGAGTCAGTTACTGCGGCAACATACTCTGTGAAGCTAACCTGCTCGCTGGCAGGTTTTCAAATAACTCAGTTTCTTCTCCTCCTGAAACTACAGACGACGGCTGCGTGTCCGTTTCTTGAAGAGACAGAGGACACTGAAGCGCAAATACTGAGAAGAATTCTCCGTTAGAACCATGTTTGGATGTTTTATCGTTTTTGGACGAATATTTGTTTGAGCATTCAGTTTCTCTGTGAAGTATATAATTTATTTCAACAAAATTTTCAGCCCGCATGTTGCGCGTGTTACACACCGAGGACATTCAGTTCTTTTTTTGCAAACTTAAGTTTTCATTATCGTTTCGTTTTATTGCGGAAAGAAACAACCACGACTTCATTCATTAAAGGCACAGTCAGTTTCTACCATGAGTGGGCTCTTCAAAGTACAAAATAATGAATAACTCGCAGGAGAGTTTTTAATTCTTCACAATACATGTTGGAAAGTTTGCTAATTTGCTGTCATGAATGATCAGCAATCTGAATGTTCAATTCATTCCAAGTCAAAAGACCACAAGATAGAACTATGTTTTAAAGTGTGAAAATTAGAATTTGTGGAATTATCCTGAAATAAGTAATTTGTACCAGCTTGGAATGATACCGGGCATTTATTACAATGACCTGTACATGCCCATTTTACCAGACGCGCCTTGCGTTGACTTTGAATGTAATCTGTTGCGCAAAAATTTTTTTTCGCGTCCGGTGTGAAAGCAGCTTTGCTCAGGAGTTTCACTTTAATGTGTTCATGTTCCAAACTTCTGAAGGAGAGGGGCGAGCAGCCCTGTTGTGTTTTGAGAACATTTCAACTGTCAACAACAGTGACATCATAATGCTGATATAGCCTTTAATATCTGTGTGGTAATCAAAGTATCCTGCTTAAAATCAAATCCTTGTTCAGAAAACACTGAGCGTACATATATGAGCACAAACCCCCACCAAAAATCTCTTGAAGAAATTTGGTAGATCGGCTGGCCGCTCACTGTTCCAAGTTACCTGTATTTGTTAGTAATGACTCTCACTGTGGTTTGCTGGAGTCTTAGAGCCTTAGAAATGGCTTTGCAGCTATTTTCAGACTGCTAGAAGTCATCAATCTTGTTTCTCATCTGTTCTTAAATTTCTATAGATCAAGGCATTATGTGCTGCTTTTTGTCCACCTCACATCGCTGAACAGGTTCCATTTAAGTGATGATTAGATTCAACAAGGCTGGCAGAAATCATGCCTGGGTGTGTCTAGTGAAATTGAACCTAATGATCGATGAAATTTGTCTTATTGGTTGCCCGAGTAACTAAGGGATCAATTACTCTTTCATAGTGGGCCATGTGGGGTTGGATAGCATTCTTCCTTTGATAAATGCAATCATCAGTTAAAAACTGGTTTGGTTTATCTTTGTCTATTGTTAAAATTAGTTTGATGATTTCAAACATTTAAATGTGACAAATGTGCAAAAATAGAAATCAAAAGGAGGGCAGATACCATTTCACAGCATTATAATTAATGTTGGCATAATGGATACTTACCTTTTGATTTACTGTGAAATAAGTGAAGCTGCATTTCTGTAAATTCTGCTGCAATATTTAATGCACATTTTCGACAACAGCAATTTATTTGGTACATCAGATGCAAGCCATCGCAAGCCAGCATTTGATATATTTTTTTTTAGTCTGTGTTTAAAATGAATGTGCTCAGGGCAACTAACATGGGTATAAGACCATTGATCGAGTGGTACTGTATTGACAAATGTGAACCTGTACTACTTCCTCAAGCTGCAAATGATTGAATGCTATAATTCCTAATCCTCCGATATACACACTGGACTGTGACACATTTTTAGTTATATGGCTCTGTGGCACATTGGGTTTATAAAAGAAATAGATGGTTAAACTGCAGACTGTCTGTCAATCTATGTTCAATTCTGAAGCAAATTATACTATCAGATGCTTCAATACCCTGAATTTTGCTGAAATACTCATGACAGAAGGCTTGGAGTTACCATATTTGGAATTATGGTAAATCAAATTTTTTTCCTCCAGATTTTTTAAAATGACAGTTCTCATAGGCGGATTTAGGCCCTTTTATCAGTGACGGATCCAAGGGTTGCAGAAAGTGGAAAAGTTATGCGAAGATAATTTCTCCAAGCAACCCGAATACATGAGCTCATATTTTCAGCAGGTGATGTCTCTGCTCAGACACCGGTCCTCGCGGTTCATATAGCACTTTTAATGGCTCAACTATACTTTTCTGGTTGTTTTAAAACATGGCAAATATATTTGAATGCAATCGTATACGTTTGCTTTATGCGATAGGAATGACCGAGAAACTCTTTTCTTGCAAATAAAAAAACGATACTGGGACTTAAGCCACGTACAATTTATTAGATTTTTTTTTGTTTTCGTCCTAAAGTTTCAGAAGGCAGGCTTGCTGGGAAATTTTTTCGACTAATGGCCTTGCTTGTCCCCTGGTGCTGTAACAGTCTAAAAAAGCGTTTCAATGACTATAAATGTCTGAAAGCAATGGAAAGGCGGAAAAGCTTTGAGAAAATAGCAAACCGGCATTTGAGGCTGAGCCTTTCAAATGCAAAAAAATGACCAGCTGTTTGGCCATGATGATCCTCGTAGCCAGCAGTTTTCATTTGTAGGGGGACATGGAAGCGGTAAGACTGACGTTAAATTAATAGGCCATCGCAAGTATGCGTTCGGTTAAAATTTGCTTGAGCTTACAAAAGGACCCCACTGATGGACCAGTTGTTCATAGCCAACTATTTGATGCATACTGATTCGTTGTTTTACAGCACCAAATAAAATTTGTCCTGGAATATCGGAGGACCTTCCAAATTTTCCATTCAAAAACCCCGTCTTGACATTCAGAATCATCCGTCATTTAACTTGTAACCAGCTAGTACTGCGATTCTGAAGCTAGTGAGCTATTCTATGCCCTTTAGAGTCTGTAAGATATGTGACATTATTTTAAAAAGGTTATGTATGAGTCAATTCAAATAGTTCAATGGTCTTATTGAAAAATTTTAAATGGCCCTAAAGTTTTCACATTCATACATGTAAATATAATATTTCCGGAAAAAAAATAGTTTATGCTGACAATGTTAAGTTTTAATATAGGACAGCATCGTTGTATTAAATTCATATCAAGACATCTTGAGGATAAATAGGATTTTTAATATAAGAGTTTGTTTTTGGACATTACCCACCCAACCACTGCCTCCAGATGCCAAGCAGTGCAGTAAAATTGGATTTTATTATGGAAGGGGGCGAACCCCCACAGAGCAGGTGGCAACGGTACAGAGTCCACAATCCAAAAATCAAAATCCAAAGGGCAAAATCCAAGCCGTAACCAGGGCAGCAAGCACAATACTCGTGGTCCGGCAAAAAAGGGTTTGATACACAGATGCAGACAGAAATCCAAAAGAGAGGTAAAATCTTAAAACAGGGACGGTCCAGTCAGAAGTGAATCTCAAAGAATACAAGGCAAAAACAAGCGTAGCACAGGCAAACCAAGGGAAACTTTCTGACAAGGAGCTGGCCATGAAAAGAATGCTTAAATAGACAAACGGGAAGTCACATGCTACAAAGGGTGAACTGGATCAGACTAATTGCGAAGGAATGAACATGAGGAAGTTCCTAATTACAAGAAATTGGCAAAACCCAAAACACAGACAGGGATCACGAAGACAGCCTACTGACAAACATACGGCTCCGGTTAGGGAGTTCAACCGTGCACAGGGTGAGAGGCAGAACAGTGAAGGTGCAGAAGATCTGCTTGAAACACAGCAAAGTAAATTGAGTGAAGGAAAGGGGCGGAGACTAGAGCAGAGTGAGTGCTGAGAGCTTGTTAGTCAATGAGTAATGTGCAGCTATACAATCCCTAGAGCTTGTTAGTAAGTTATAAACAATGTTAGTCTTGGTTAGTAAGTTTAACTAAAACAACAAACTGTTAGTATTGTTAGTAATATAGAAAAACAAGGTGAAGGAACTATACGAGATTGGAAGGAATGGTTGAAATCCCAGAAACCATGAAATCACCCGAAAGTGTGGCAAACAATACTGGGCCAGTGAGCGATCACATGACAGAAGACCAGGCAGGGGGAAACAAAGTGCAATGCATGGTAAGACACAAAACATGAACCGGAATGTAACTGCAGGGGTGGAATATTGCAGAACATACAGAAACAAAACAAGGCATGGAATCCTAATCACAAATACAGTGCAGACAAAGCAGAATTCATAATCAAACATGGCAGTCTGGCAGAATCATAACAAAACATGGTCAGGCAGATCAGGATCATAACAGGGATTTGGTGATCTGTTAACATCTCAAAAAAATCACAGATACAATTAGCCACTGGGTGTGCATGTTAGATATATAGTAACACTACAATTATTTTGGTGGAGGCTATTTGGTGTTATATAAACTCAAAAACTTATAATATCAATGTTTTGTGGGAAATATAGTCAAACCTTTTCACTGCTGGTGGTGATTTTGTCAACATTTCTAAAACAAAGCCTTTGAAAATCGCTTGAATCATGGCACATTGGTATTCACTGGAAAGCTTTCATCAAGCATTTTCCAATGAATACCAACACTGTAGGGTTTGGACGATTTTGAAAGATTTTCTCCTATTTGAAATTTTGACCAAGTCACCAACAGCAGTGAAAGGGTTTAGGTCACAAACTTTGACAGTGAAGTGAAAGTCTTAGGTAAAGGTTAAAGTTGTCAGCTAATGTAAAACTGAACGCTTTGAAAGTTTTTTTTAGCTTAATTTTTGGAACCTTGGGAGGAAAATCATTGAACAGACCTGCCAGATTTTTCTTCTAAGATACCAGGAAAACATGTTTTCAGCACATGAATTTTTCAGATTTCACTGGGGGAGGGGCCTCCAGACCCCCCTCCTTGATGCAAACCCCCCAACCCCCCCCCTTCACCAATTCCTGGATCCGCTCCTGAGTTCTGACTGTAGCAGAAAAACACCGTATTGAAACTTATGTCCTTTCAAATTTAGTTTTTATAAACATTAAGTTCTTGCAATCATTATGGCTTTTATTCTATGGTCATTACTCTTTTTTTTTTTTGGTATCTTGAGTTAAGCTGCTTAAGCATGATCAAAAGCAGAACACTGTTCTTTGTTAGAAAACAGAACACACCAGCTGTTTAACCAGTATTAATGATTTGCATCTGCACAATGTGTTCGCATTCAAAAGCTCATCCTCAAAAATGGTATTTTTCCCCAATACTATTGGGTGCAGTAATACACACACAGAACTGATGATCACCCCTGCACAGCAAAGTGTATATGAAAGAGCAAGTATGTAAAAAAACAGCAGAAAAGCAGCATATTTGGGATATTCACTGGAAAATGCAGGCTATTGCTGTTTTGTGTTTCTTCAGTCGGCACTGAAAATTAATTAACACAGCGCAAAACAGTCGCATCGAAAGTTGACTAGTTTATCTTGTAATTTTCCTACCCAGCTGAACTGTCTTCTGGAGTTGTTTTCCAGCAAAGTATGCACTATAATAAAACTGTGTTTAACAGAACCACAATAGTATGACTGACCAAATTGTGCTATTTGTCAAGTTTACAAGCTTTTGCTTCTCTGGCTTCCTCCACATCTGGATAGCAGGGCAGCTTCAGGGCAACTCTATGGTTGTGATTGGAACAATCACACACACTTTGGTCTTACAAACTAGGGGGCATGGAAAGGTTCAGTATATGTAGTAAGATACACCGTACAGATCAGCAGTGGGCTTAAGGAAAGGTTGTGATTTCCCTGTAGATAATCTTCTGACAACTTCTGTTTGTTGATAGTCGAGGGGGTGAAAAAAAACTTGATTGAGCATGGGAAATATGAGACAATTCAGTAAAACAAAACCACGGCTTTCTAACCGCACATGAAAACATCCTGTCCATGTATGTAGTGAACAATATTGAAAAATATCAGGCATTCAACTGGGAGCGATTGAAAGGAGGGACTGAAAGAGCGTAGGATCAGAGCGTTTCGTCCGGGGCACAGGATGTGGAGAGAGCTTGTTTTGCTGATCTGCAGTTCCTGAACCTCCTGCAGAGGGGTGGGATAGGGCCAAGCTTAGCTGACACATGCTGTACCCTAAGAGGTGACCCTCGCGTGTCAGGAAAGACACTCTGAGTATTCCGGTCCATGCGTAACACCCCTCATATCCATTCCTGTGCATGCCTGGCTTCATATCACACTGCAAAATATATATTAACCCTTCAACTGATTCAACAAATAAAAAGAGAAGTTTTGTTTTATTTTGGCATTTTTTATCAGATGCCCATTTTTTTGAAACTTTTGCCAGTGTGCTCCGCATTTCTTATTTTTTTAAAACTTTCAGAACCCTCGCCCTCTGGAGTGGTGGAGATGGGTCTTGCTGGCCAAAGTAAACAAGGTGAACATCTGAGTAATAATGGGAGGACGCATGCATTTGAACAGCATAGCCAAGATGATCGTATAACATGCTTTCTTGCCATTTGTTTACATCCCACAATAAGGAGGAAATCTCTGTCTGTCTGAATCCATTTTTCTCCTTACTTGGTCGGCCAACCAATCTGAAATAGTGCATGGCAATTGAACATTAGCATAGGTAAGGACTGGCATAGGTAATTTTGACATTTTCCTAAAGCTAAGGAATTTACAAGCAAATTCAGTGCATTGACGAGCATTTTTTTTTTTTTTTCAGTGACAGTGCATGTTGATGAACAGTATACTGTAAACATGTCGGAATTAGCTAAAAGGCTGGTTTTCGTCCGTTACATCCCTGGCCAGAGGTAAACTTGGCAGCCTAAAATAACATGAAATAAAATAGAAAACAAGTTTAAAACAATGTCATTGCAAACAGTTATGATAAAAGTAGAGCACATGTGGACATAACGGCACAAACATGACAAGGCAACAAACAATTACAAAGCAGCCTAGCATAGACAGTGACAAATATCAGCAAGGGCAAACATAAGCAAAAATGAATATGAGCAACAAAGCAATGATAACAGAAGTAAATTAAGCACAGAACTGTTTTACCAACAAAGCAAAACTCAGACATTAGCAAAGGCTGACAAACAAGCAGACACAATCAACAGGATAACTGGAACACCCATGCACAGCAGACACAGCAAGGCAGATCCAGTACAACACATAACAGCACTTAGTCACACAGCATTCACATCAACAAAGTGGACAAGAATGAGCATGTACTAGAAATAAGCAAGCAGTTGTTCAGATGCGAACAGAAGCAGCAATTGCAGTACTAATGTGTACAATTTTGGTTATTGATAAGCCATGTTTTCAGCTGTTTTTTGAACAAATGGTATATAGTACTTTCTCTGATATACACACTGGTACTGTATTCCAGTCCTGTGACTTTTGGCAAGTCCGCTCGGAGAATTTGCACACTGTTTTGGCTCAGGCATCCAGTAATATTCAATGAGCATCAAATTTAGACTCATCATGACCATGCTTATTATGCAGTCTCATACAATAGCAAGTGATCATGTTTAAGTAGACATATTGAAAAATCAGAAAATGGGGAATTATACTTCTATGGAAAGCAAATGTCATGGAGATGATAAATAAAACACTTTCTGGGCACTCAGTCAAACAGGAAGTGTTAAAGAGGCATTTTGAACACCCTTTCCACTCAGGCACATCAAAAAACGAGCGAAAATAGACCCTTTCAGATGTAATTTGTGGGAAACAGGGACACGCGGTAAGGAAGTCAAGGGCATTGACCATCGTCTGCCTGTCCTAATTTTTTCATTTCTTGATCTCGTTTCATTTTATATTTCTAGAAGATTAGATTTATGATCGTCAAAACTATGCCACTGCTTGGCCACCAGGGTAGCTCACCTCGTTTAGGCACCGCTTTGCAGTACAGTAGTGAGCACCATGGCCCGAGCCCGGGTCACATTAGTGCCCGGTAGCCTTTCCAGAGCAATGCATGATTGCCTTCGCGCAACAGGGAAATAAACTGGGAGGGACTGCAGGTTTTGGATTACAGCATTGTTCATGGCTCATGGGCCTGCTGTTAGCCAGCTGGTCACTCGTCATTAAAACTCTAAGTTTGTACAAGTTCAGGTTTCCTTCACTCTCACTCTGGGGTAGGTTTCCCTAAAGCATTGATGCTAACATAGTAAGCAATTTACGTAGCTAGGTCGACCATGTATAGTCAATGATACTAACTAACTAACTAGGCAACTTTGCTTTTGAGAACGCACCATGGAACTTTCTTCCTGCTTGCTCACCCTTGCCTAAGGCTCCAGGTCGTGCTAGTAAACTTGCAGTAGATGTTGGCATTCAGCTATATCCACATTGTTGCCAATTCCTTCTATTTCTCCTGCCTCTCCATCATCATCAACACTGTCGCTAGTAGTTGAACTTGCACTGGAAGTGTAACTTCTCTTCAACTTCAATGTCAAGGAAAAATTCTGTCATTTTCAGTGGATTTAAACAATTATATGAAAATGGTGTCAGACAAGTTATACAAGGTCTAACTTACTAACTTTTATAAAAAGATCTCTCCAACAGAGCCAGAGGGGGAACACACGAAGATACCTTCGCCCTGTGGGCTACTCACTGGGTTAGTGAAGGGCGTACAATAATAGAAAAATGCAAGTTTTCCTGAGCTATAAATTCGGGAGGGGTCAGAAAACAGATCTTAAAAAATTCTTAGCATTAACTGTTGTCTTACTTACGTCGGAAATTGGCGGTACGTTGGGCTCCACTGAAATTAGTTGTGTGAGTGGCATGAGACCATAATATTAGCTAGATCACTACTTAGCAAGCTATCAAGCTAGCTAATAAATTACCGAATAATGATTGTGACAGTTGCTAATAATGCAACAAAATATCATGTCATTAAGTTACTTATAAATTATTAAAAGTTATACCAATTGTTCAGTATTGTTAAGCTCCATGAGAAATGTGGGAAACATACATAACAGTTGTTCAGTCATATTCAGAAACCTAATAAAAAGTATTTAGATACAAAACAGAAAAACAAGTTTATGAATATGGCAGCTATCTACGAAAATTTCCGGGGTATCTCGCGAAGCACCATATTAAATATCAAAGAAACACACTGTAATCTCTGTTGACGGAGAAGGCAATATTTGCTTACAAATTATTGCAAAATAATGATAATTTTCCGCGCTCACATTACTTATGTGTCCACCAACTCTCACATTAAACCTACACCCTCAAGCCAGTGGTTTTCTCATAATCTTGCTTACAAACAAATACACCGCCTTACACTCAAACCAAGTTTATTTCAATACCCGCGCCCTACCCCATCAGGTAATAAACCAGCTCTGTATGGTTTGGCATTTGAATGATGTATTAGCTCTATAGAGCTATAGGACAGAACTTAACCTCTCCTTGCTCTGTTTGTATCACTTTTTCCTTCCGCATTTCACTCCATACCTTGCTCTTTCCACGCCCTTTCCCTTCATTTCACCCTCAGTGTTTCAGTGACCATACTGCCAGAATCAGAGAGACAAGAAATAGCCTTCACATCTCTGTGGGCCTTTAACTGTGTGCTGTCTCTCAAGATAATCTGACCTGCAAAATCCCCCAGGAGCTTCTCAGGGCCATATACAGAGTCACACTTTCCTGTTTAGTCACAAAAAAAGAAAACGAACAAAAAACTTTTGCAGTTACTCAGGCCAACAGAGGCTCAGGAAGCTAGGAAAGACATTCTTTTTTAGGGTATTTTTTCTCACCGCCCGTTTTGAGTAAGCAATACACCATTGCCCTCTGATCTAGAAGCCGCAGACACCTATGTCTCTTAAAAAAAAAAACAAACAAGTTAATTTTGGCTAGTCTCCATCAACAGCTCGAGACTCAGAGGAAGGTCACATATCATAACTGAATCGCATACAATTAAAAGTAGACACGTGTTACAACAATGGCCTTTGGATCATTTTACTCAATTTATACAATCTGTAAAGATTTAACATAACATAAACTTTGTTTTAAAAGAAGGTATTACTAATGCCATTTTAAATTACAGAAATACACTGTTACAGTATGATAATTGAAGCACCTATTACTAAAACCCCATAAGTCACACTTGACTTGACTTGACTTGTGGGGTTTTAGTAATCAGTGCTTCAATTGTCAAAGAATATGGGACTGATAACAGAATTGGCCAATATAACAGAAAGTAACATTTTTGCAGCATAACAATGGTAAATCTTTGCCTTCGTGCATTTTTATGAACACGGACTCCATATCTGCCACGTTTGAAGTGTGTGGGTAGAGATGAAACAAACCTGTCTGTGTGAGAGCACAATCAAGGCATTTCTCACCTGAGGACAGTGGTACAATCACTGAGAATGAAATGGCAATAAAGTTGTGGAACCTGAGCCACCAGATGGAGCTGAGGTTTTTGGCAGCGAGTGGAGAGTGCGCTTATTTATTTATTTATATCACATTTTATTAAAATGGAAAACTAGTTTAGATATAGTGAAACATCCCCGGACTCTTATTATTTCTCAATTTAAAGTGAAATCACCTGAGATGAAGCAACATGATGTCTCTCCCTTGTCAGAACATCACAGTGAATGGCCTCTTTTGAGCAGTCATACACCAACACTCACAAAACCTTAATTAGCTCAAGCAGAACTCACTACCCTATCACTGGCTGTGGAATATACTGGATTCAGTTTTATTTATGCGGTACTTTTTGCACTGTAGAAATGTATTGTTACACGTGTCAAGGACACAACAGATAAATATTATAGAGAGAGAGAGAGAGAGAGAGAGAGAGAGAGAGAGAGAGAAAATTTTCCTATAGAAATGTATTGTCACACATCTCGAAGACACAAAAGCTGAATGTCAGAGAGGCAGAGAGAGAGAGAGAGAGAGAGAGAGAGAGAGAGACCTATACATACACTTACACACCGAAATCAACAATGCTCTGAAACATTCATCCCCCCTTTGCTAAATTATCTGTCAAATTCAAATGCACATTTCTTGCTCACATCACACATATACTTACCAGAAAGAACATTCACAGCTAAAAATTGTGAAGACGGCCAAACCCTTTAAGCACCCCAGTGGCACTTTTGCACCTAGTTTGAAGGTTTTTAATCTGAATAAATCTAGCTCAGTTAGTTTGACGCTGCATAGAGAACCTCTGATTGTGAAATAATTGGACTTGGTGCCAATTAAAGCAATTGCATTCAGCTTGGCAGGGAGTTTGTGAACATGGCACAGTTGCGGTGTTGGTTCAAGTTGATCTAAAAATGAATTGCCCATAAAAAATCCCAAACCATGGGCATAGCATCACATACAGTTCTTAAACTCAGCCTGCACATAATTTCAAGGTAACACGCATGAGTTGATCTCCAAAGTATCACAAAAAGTGTCTTATACACACCTTGTATGTTTTTGATAAAACTTAAGGTGCTAGAGGAGGTGCAAACAGTACTCATTGGGCGCAGAGTGAATTGGATCTCTGAAATCCTAAGCATTCTGTAAAAACTATCTACACTGTACTCAAAATGGTTATTGTCAATACAGCATGTAGCATATCCAGTACAACTGAAAACACAAAGGGGAAGATCATAATTACACCTTAATCCGTTTCTCAGTCAAATTTAAATCACATTTAGAAGCAATACATAAATAAATAAATAAATAAAATCACGTCAAAGTAGAAGCATTGGAGAGACATCAGAGGTACAACCCCAAAAATTGATCGGCAGTTTTTTGTGACTTAACTTTCTGAGGTCAACACCCAGATTGGCTGAAGTCAAAATAATCGGAGGTAAAACAGTGTTTTGTTTCATTGTGTAAATGTACAGTTTTATGCTAAGCAGAGGGGAGAATAGACTGTATTATAATGTTTGCCGTGATGTCCTAGGTGAAGCTAATCTAGAGATATAGCCAACATCAGCATAATTGATAGTTCGGGGACAATTGTTTTAAATGACTCCTAGAAATAACTCAAAAATCATTTCGATGTTTTTATTGTCAATTATAAGGTTTCTGATAAACGTGCATTGAAATAATTGTCTATTGAATTGATAAAGAAAGATTGAATGTTATTGTAAATGGATTCTTCCATACTAAAGTAACCATTTAATGTATTTCATATACAGTATAATGTAATTAGAAATGATATTCAAAATAAAGAAAAGAATGAAGATAAAATTGCAAAAGAAGCATGAAGAATGATCTTGCTGCATGCAGTATAATGATATAGGAAAGAAATTTATAGGATTTGGTTGTGATTTTATTTTGAAAAATCCAATATGATCCCACATTGTATGATAACATACCCTTGTACTCACACTGAAATAGCATGAAAATGTAATGAATACATAATATGGTACTGAGACTTCATTCTCTCATATGGCATGACATTCTTTTTTTTTGGGATATGTTCCACCTAAGATATGCATGAAATAGTTTAAGGTGTGCCCTCATGCTCTGCTCTCCCCTAATAACCAAGATTTTCACTTAGATAATATAACAGAATTACAATGCTCAGGCATATCCATGATCGCTGTCTTTGCCAACCATACAACCCTTTACCCACCACAACCCTTGTGTACTATTACCGTATTTCTACCAGTGAACTTCACTATTGGATGGTGCTCTGCCTCCGCTCTTGAATCCAGGTCTGGATCGATACATTACCGTAAAATCAAAAATTAACAATATTTCAACTAGGGGTAAAAAGAACCCTAATAGTTTATTATTAATGGAAATTTTGCTGTGTGGGTGCTTGCTGAGGTAAAGAAGTAAAAGCAGGTAACAGCTAAGTAAAATGAAGCAGACATGACTCATTCTAAGACCTAAATCAACCAGACATTTACGTAATCTTGCTAGCAACAACTATAAAAAAAACTTACAATGCTGAAAACAGTAAAACAGATTTTACATGCAAAGAATGCAAGTGGACAGGGCTAAGGATGTTGCAGCTTTGATTGAAAAGAACTGACAGAAAAATGGCTGAAAATCTTGCACAGTGTACTTTTAAATATAAGATTGGTTCAGCAAGCATAATGTTAATAAATTGCAAATGATGTCATATACATCAATTTGCTGCTAATACACTGTAAAAAAATAGAAATTTGAGGCAAATTAAAAAGGTTTAGTAACCAGCTACAAAGTATGTTTAAATTGGCTCAACTGTAAGTTGCATGTTCTCTTAAAAATGAGTTGGTGCAACAACTGGGACTTGACATTAAACAAACTCAAAAATGCAGCTGGTTGCCTTACTTTTTAAAGTTTAGTCAACTTTTTATTTTGTTAAGTGTATAGTTAAGATTGTGGTACATCTGGATATATATTGGATACATGCCAATAATACTTTTGGAGGTAGTGAAAGCTTTGCCAATATTGCACAATGAGAAATAATTGTCATTTTTAATGGAGCTGGGTAAACCCCATCTTAGACTCATATCCAGGATATTTTCCCGGTGAGTAAAAGCCTTGACGAACCTTACTTGTGCTCATTCAGTTTTAATTTTTTTTTTACATCAGAAACTCTCCAGCTCATGTCTAGTTGTCCTTATTTTATCTTTCCCCTTTGATTTGTTGCATAACCAAAATTTCTCATAATCATGATGTGCACTGGCATGGGTAGAGGAACCGGGGGGGATGTGTCCCCTCCAATATTGGAGACAGGCGCATTTGTCCCACCCAAAAATTATACTGTGGAGGAGAAAAATATTTCATTTTGAAATTTTTAACTTTCGTGCTTCTATTTTGAAAGCGCAACACAGCGTCATGTCATTGGCCCGCCCCCTCCCTCACCGGCTCTGAGAGTGTTTGGGAGGCGGGAGACAGCAGCAGTCCACAGCAGGCGGTCTGATGACAGAAATTCTTTTCATAATTTCTACAGTACTATAAGGGTCAACAAATGTTAATATAAACACGTTTGCTAGTTTCAACAACCAAACTAAACCTGGTTTCTGTCACATGTTCGTTAGTAATCAGGTTGCTAGCAGTAGTGGCTAAATATAAGACAGGTTTGATATGTCAAATTATGAGGTGAATTTCAATGGAGAAATCCCGCGAAGGTGCCATTATTAATTAATTATTTTTATGCAGTGGCTAGAGATATGGAAGTTTTTTTGGTATGGCAGTCGATTTCAAGGGATTAGGATAAGGATTAGGGATTCTGGTTAGGGGAAGCGTTTGATTAAGGGTCGAGGTTAGGGTTAGGGCAGGGCAGGGTTTGAAATTGGGACTGCCATACCTCTCTACATTGAAATGCATTGGAAAACTGCCGTACTCGTAGCAACTGTCTTATTTTATATGCAGGAACCACAGCAGCAAGCTAGAGAGACAGAACAAGCTGTTAGGGATACTGTGAGGTTTTACGAAATGAACCAAGAGCAAACACCAGTAAAATGCAAAAAGGAGGCTTTATTTTTGAAGGGGGAAACCCCCCAACAGAGCTGGCAACAGTATAATGTCCGCAATCCAAAATCAGAATCCAAAGGGCGAAATCCAGAGTCATACACAGGGCACCAATCACAAAAAATCGTAGTCAGACAAAAGAGGTCAAAAAACAAGAATGCGGCAAAAGTACAGGGAGTAGGCAAAGCTCGATATCAAAGACGGTCCAGTCAGAAAGATAAACACTGAGCGATCAAGGCGAGAAACGTGGCACGAGAAAACTAGGGAGAACGATCTGACAAGAAAGTGTACCAAACAGACATCTTATATACACATCCAGGGTAAACACATGACCAGGGAGAACAGGTGCAATCAATGGTGACAATGATTAGGGAGAGACACATGAGGGATAAACTAATTACATGAATTTGGCTGTAGCCAAAACGCAGACAGGGATCACAAGACAAACCTAAGTACAAAACAACAGCTCCGGTTAAGGAGTACTAAAGTGCCAAGATAAAAGAAAAGGAAAGCACAAAGTATAAGTGGAAATCCACAGAAACTTGCTGCAGAGATAATTAGGGATAGGCAAGGAGGCGGAGACTAGAATTGGGCGACAGCTGAGAGATCATTAGTCAATTAGTAAGTGCAGCTATACAATCCCAAGTGCTTGTTAGTAAGTTAGTCCAAATATACAAGGTTAGTGTGGATTAGTATTTAGCAAAAACAATAAACTGTTAGTATGTGTTAGTAAGACAGTAAAAGAGAGAGGAAGGAAGAACACGAGATAATGAAGGAAGATTGAAACCCAGAAACCAATAAATCACCCGAATGAGTGGCACACAAGACAAGGGACCGTGAGCAAAGATACACACATGACAAGACAGGGGAGACAAAGTGCAAAGCATAGAAATGAAAACATGGCATGGAAACTAAATTACTAAGACATGAAAAATAATAACACAATGAATCTAAATTACCAAAACACAATCCTAAGAATAGTCAGACAGAGCAGTGGTCACTAAACACAGAAATACTAAACATGGCTAGGCCAGGCACAGAACTTAACATGACAGCAGAAATCAGAATCACAACAGATACAGGTGTATCAGGGCTTCAGGTGAGGTCATAATTATGGCTTGTTCTGTGGAATTATAGGGAAAGCATTAAAGTTTGTCTCATGATGTTCAGCAAATATAACCTTTGAAAGTCAAAATGTCCGAACCAACTTTGGCGCAGCGAGGTAAATAAAAGTAATGCGTAATCGTAAATTTAACATGATCCAGTCCGATTAATGCTCGGTTTGTGGCTTGTCCAATTCATAGTCGGTGGTCCATTTTGAGGTGTTTATTGCGGCTGCAATTGCGTTACTGCATATTAAGATGCTGAATAGAGGGGATTGTGACCTGGCTTGCTAACGCAGTTATATATCCACTCACTTGGTATCAATGTCCAGGTTACTAGATCTGAGCAGGTTCCATGAGTGCGCTGATTTGGTTTGCAGCTGTCAGTTAAGGTTGTGACAAGTTTATGTATGTGGCATCTTTGTATGAAAATTTTGGAGGCACCTGGCGAGCCTAATTAAAAAAAAACAGAGAAACACTCATTTGGATAATCTCTGTATACAGTTAAGGCAGTATCTGCCTTTACAAAAATCTTCCAGCTCGCGCGCTATGCGCGCTCACATCTCATATGTGTACCCACCAATAGACCCATTTACAGACGACGTCATCAAAAAGATGCGTGCGCATCTTGGCAACAGAAGTAGCGGTCTCCCCAATTCATTCCGAGTTATGAATCTGCAAACATTGAATTATATATTTTACCAGCACCAAAATGTCTGGTTGTTGTGTGTACGGCTGTCAGAATTGATATTCCATTGGTGGACTCAAGTTTTACGGGATTCCAAGAGGATCGCATCCGTATAACGCCCACTGGCCGCAAGCGAAGCCTCAGGTCAAACTCAGAACGTTACCTTGATGCTTTTAAACGCCGACTGAAAGCATCAGCCGCATCAACATTGACAGCTGTCAACACGACCGAGAAGCCACCGGTGTCACTCTAAAATTATTCAACAAGATTAAGTTTAATTTTGAAAACACCTACCGATAACCCTTATTTTAAGTGATGAAAAAGTGAGATGTTCAGGTTACTGCACACCATATATTATATACAGGCATAATTTTCCTCATAAATTTAGCTGCTAGTAAATTAAGATTATGATTCACTTTACTTCACTCAGCAGCAGATTAGCTAATGCAGCAGTATTAAATTCTTACCAGTGTAACTTCAGTTAAGTTTTGTCTAACTGTAGATCGCTTGATAACTTAAATGCACACAGAATAACGAATTTCCCCTCAAAACTGCAACTTGGTTAAAAAGCAGGTATATCGGTTTCGACAGCTGCATGTGAGGTTTCCGTGTGTGCCACCAACCATAACAAGGCAAAATAGTTAAACCTAAAAGACAAATGCGTTTCTATTGAGTTGACGCTCAAGAAATTGAGTAGTGGTGAAAAGTAAAAATCTGACGCACTTCACTTCACGCTGCCAGTGAGCTTTGCTCCATTGAAATTAATGTACCCAATTTTGATGCGCGTCTCACAGTTACAGACATTAAATGAAATATGTGAGAATAATGGTAAACCGAAGCAGATTTCATGTTTGCATGACAACTACACAGTCAAACTCACTAGCTAGCAAGCCAGCAATATAAAATAATACTTAGCCTGCCACACAGGTACAATTAGCTTTCAGGACGTAGTATTCTGTTTCTTCTTTTTTTTTTTTTTTAAATAACCCACACGTAATACACGGTGGTTTTATGCCCTTGTGAGGTATCGTTCTGGGACCAAAAGCGAGACCAAAAAGATCCAACAAAAATGAGTTTTATGAAGCTGGGGGGTGAACCCCCACAGGGCAGAAGGCAATGGTACAGAGTCCACAATCCAAAATCAGAATCCCAGGGATGTAATCCAAATTGTATGCAGGGCAGCAAACACAAAACTCAGGGTCGGGCAAAGCAGGTTCGATACACAGGCACAGGGATGTCAGAGGTAAATCCAAAGCCGAAATCCAGTAGATGTCCTCCGATTTGTTAACAGGGCAGCAAAGATGAAACTCAGAGTCAGGCCAAACAGGTACGGTACACGGGCACAGAAGTATCAAAGGAAAAGCAAAAATCAGAATCGGGGACGATCCAGTCAGAAGTAACACTAAGAATACAAGGCATCAACAATCGCAGCATAGGGAAAACGTTCTGACAAGAGCTGTTAGTGAAATGACTGCTTAAATACACATAGGGGAAGTCACATGCTATGATAGGGAATAGGTGAGAGGGATTAGACTAATTAACAAAGGAATGAACAAGAGAAAGTTCCTAACCACATGAAATTGACGAAAGCCAAAATGTGGACAGGGATCACACAGACAGCTAATAGACAAACATATGGCTCCGGTTAGGGAGTTTTAACGTGCACAGATAGGGAGGAAGAACAGAGTTTAACAAGTGCGGAGGTTCCGCTAAAACGCAGCAAAGTAAATTGAGTAAAGACAGGGGGTGGAGACTAGAATAGGGCGAATGTTGAGAGCTCGTTAGTCAATTAGTAAAGTGCAACTATACAATCCCTGGTGCTTGTTAGTAAGTTAGTTCTATAAACAATGTTAGTCTTGCTTAGTATCTTTAACTAAAATAACAAACTGTTAGTACGTGTTAGTAATTATAGAAAAGCAAGGTGAAGGAAGCAAATGAGATTAGAAGGAATGATTGAAATCCCAGGAACCATCAAATCACCAGAAAGTGTGGCACGTAATACTGGGGCAGCGAGCGATCACAAGACATAAGACCAGACAGGGGGAGACAAAGTACAATGCATGGTATGGAACAAAACACGCACCGGAATCTTACTGCGGGAATGGAATATGGCAGAAATACAAACAAGGCAAAAACAAAACCTGGCACAGAATCAGAAATATAAACAAGGCATGGTCAGACAAAGCAGAGTCATTATTAAAACATGGGCAACAAAGCAGAATCACAACAGCCCTTGTGTTTGACTAGGAAGGACCTCTGATTCTGAGACACAAAACTCTAAGTCTGTGGTGGTATGTAACATTCTGCTTTTGTCCGCAGATAACGTAGTCATATGCATCCAGAGACATGTATGCTCGTCGTTCCTCCCTAGTGTACAAGGAATGTTTCTCAATCAAATGGGTATATATTTATATCAGGCCACGGAATACTGGGCCACTAACTAATGTCACCTGCCTACTCACTGATACCATACGGATCTGGAAATTGGTTGCCATTTGTCAAAGTAAATTTGTTTTGGTAGAATTCGCGATCTTTGATGGCATAGCTTGACAAGCTATTACGGTCCGCTATACTTCCGTTGCCAAGCTGCGCGCGCAGCCTGTATTGTTTGCAAACAGTAAATTGGTCTATTCTCATTAAACCTATGCCCTTGGCCCCCCCCCCCCCCCCCCCCCCAATGTTAAACTCTTCCCTATGCCCCTGTGCACAGGAATATGTAATGTCATACGACAAACAGGTAAACAGGGGCAGGTGGGTAGTCCTTGCTGCAACCTGCAAACTTATTCAACACTAAAAGTGAATAAAAAAAAACACTGCTCAGAATTATTTGTCTGAATGTGAGTTTTAGATTTTCACAAATTTAATCTTGGAAGCCTGTCCAGTAAGGGTTGAGGAAGCTCTTGGCATCTGCATGTTCACACATATAAAGCTAGAAGATTAACTATATTCCCTTTTTTTTCTCTCCTTTCAGTGAAAAAAAGCCCTTTCAATGTAAAACAAGATGAACATCTTGACATGAGAGAGCGGAGGGGATGTCCTGACTCAGGAAAATCTGCGAAAGTAGTAAAAATTTTAAGGAGAGCCGCGAAGCAAATGGACTGCCTGTGTTGCCACGCCAAAGCTCTCCCCCACCCCTCTCTGCCCTCTCTTCACTGACTGGACTCTAATGGCTGCGTGGAGCTCTTCAGTTTCACGGCCAGTCCCGATCATTTAGTTTACTGTTTGTGACTCCTCTACTGCAGAGTGTTACGGCAAGAAGAACCAGTGCACACCAGTCAAGTCGACATTATCCCACTCCACTCTCCCCCGACACCAAACCCATTTAAAATAGTGCCCGGTTTGAGCAGGTCTTTGTCCTCAGAGAACCCGAAAGAAGTTCTTCATCTCTAATACGAGTCCACACTCTCCGTGTGCTACTATTTATTTAAATCCATTTTATGATGTCATGCTGAAGTACACCCTTCTTACACAAAAAAGGTACTTCTCTCTAATAAGGTCTCCTAGCTCTCCCTGACTTCTAGAAGCATGAATACACAACATTATTACATGCAAACCAGATGACATTTTTCTCATAGGGGCAGCTATCTCTGCACCCAACCAGCTCCGTGACACTGCTTGCTACATCACTCACATGGGGTCGTTTCGTCCAGCGCCGTTGCGAAAAAAAAATATAACATTAGCTAGCGTGGAAACAAAAGCCAGTTTATTCTCTTACAGCAAACTCTTAAATGCAACAGGCCCTTTGGAAGTTATTAACTCTTGCTCAGCCTGAAATATGATTGGAAATGTATCCCACCTTCCCAATGGGAGATCTGACAGTTGCCCTGTTTTTCTGGTCTTCATTATATTGTGTGTGCATTGTCCATAGCATAGGGCAGGGAGCTTGGGTAATGTGTGTATGTGTGTGCGTGCGTGCTATATGTGTATTTGTATGTGTGTGTGTGTGTGTGTGTGCGTGCGTGCGCGAGTGTATGTGTGTGTGCATGTGTGTGCGTGTGTGTGGTTACACAGTGCTCTAACTCTCACAGACCCTGTTCAGAATTCTAGAAGCCAAAGGCCATCCAACCACGGAGCTTAAAGAGAACCGTATCGTTTCACTTCAGAAGCTATGTGAGCAATAATCCATTTTTTTCAGCAAAATACAAAGTTTAATTAACTTTTCATAAAAATGCCGTCTCAAAAAAAAAAATCAAAGGAACAATCAGCCAGCTTTTTAAAGATTTTCCTCTTTTTTTTTTGCATACTTTGGGAGCAATGTCTTTGATGCTAATGACAAGGCATGGATTTAATTGTTTCTAATACATCACATTTGGTCTTTTGTGGAATGTTTAAAAATGGCATGGTTTTAAAAAGCCATTTAAAAGAACGATGATTTGCTCTGTTGAGATAAGCCGACATGCACTAATGTAAGTGCCAAGCGTCGGGTCATCTAATGATAAATATATCCTCTCAGTCTCCAGTCCCTTTTTGTAAAATGAGGATGCATCAGCACCTTTATTAGTGCTTGGAGACGTATTGCTCAGACTGCGCTGTTTTAAAGAATGATGTGCATAAAACAAAACAAAAAAATTTAAATAAAATAACCACAAACATCCCAAAAGTAAGAGTCGAAAATTCAAACATGTGGGTTGTCCAGGTCTGGGCCGTCTATTTTAATTAACAATAGTGTAAATAGTTTTAACAATACATCTGTGGCCTAAAGATAGCTTTATCATTTTGAAATTAACACTGCTGCTTCTGCTCATAAGTTGTTTACTTGGCTGTTGTCATTTGGGACTCTCCCTCAGTCAGCTGAATAATGACCTATACGAAGTGCATACTTTGCCATTACACAGACTCAAGGGGGGACAGTAGATAAGCGCACTGCTCGGAGATTTATGAGTTTTATTAAGTCTTTTCCAAAACAAACAAACAGGGCAAAGGGGCCAGCTGAAAATTTTCTCTTTATTTTATTTATTTATTTACTTACTTACTTTTTTCAGGGACTTATTGGGACACTCGGTTTCTGAGCAGGACATCACACATCACTGCAGCAACCAGAGTCGCAGAATTTTTAAGCAATTTCATCGTCAGTGAGGCACAGAAACTACCACAGACCTGTTTCCAATTACAGTATATTTAAATATATCAACTGTTATAACTACACTTCATGCAGTCAGGTCCGTAAATATTTGAGCATCGACAATGTTATTCTTATTTTAGCTGTCTACTACACCATATAGTATATGAGCCCAAAGTATCGACTTTTAGCTTTAAATGAGGTTATTTACCTCCAAAACGGGTGAAAGGAGTAGGGATTGCAGTATGTTTTGTGTGTGGTCCTTCCTGTGTTAAGGGCCCAAATGTAACAGGACATGTGGCGGCACAGCTGTTCCATGGCCAGGCATGTGTTATCCCATATTACACCACATGATGTTATCCCACATTACTTCATTCACAAGTAAGGGGATAAAATGTGTAACAGGAGGCTGTGGGTCATTCAAATAGCTGTCTGTGGGTGTAGGAATGCCAAACTGCCCTTTCTCATGGAAATCATGGAAACCAGCCATTTATATGCTGAAACATGCTGTAGTCTACTTACATACAAGGATTCAGCTCTTTATCTGCAGTGCATAAGAAAGGTCTAAAATTGGAAACTTTAGTTGTGCAATATGACCACCCTGCCATGGCCACTCTTGGGGGTGCAGTGCTGAAATGTAATCCCAAAGTAGTTTATGTGCCGATGATGTTACATACCAAGTTTTATCAAATTTTATCGATATTTGTGACGAATAGTCAAGATAACTGTGTTTTTTTTTTTTTTTAATGGACTTAAGCTCCTACTGAATGTCTTATAACTACTATTATTAACATCTCTTCCTTCAGCATGCCTAGTTAGTACAGATTGAACTTAATATGAGCTCTGAATATACTGTATCAGTCAGATCTGGAGAGATATCCAACCATTGTGTCTGTTTGGCCTGTCAACCCAAGTATGTCAGTTATCCCCCAGGTGTCCTGACAGGCACTTTGGGAATCGAAGTCAGTGGGGCTTCGCAGGCAATTACACAATTAGCGAACAATTAAGAGGTTTTCATCTGCTCAAAACAATACAATTACGGAGACAAAAAAGGATGAAACATGTCATGACTCCATCAAACAGTATTAAACAGGCACAGTGCACCTGCACCTAAACACATATGCACAAAAGTACAATCAACACATCCCACCTCCTTAGTGGATGGTGACACTACCAGTTGTGTAACATATTACAGAGTGTGAAATGGGATAAAAACGAATGAATGCCAATACTCTTCTCGTATGCTTTACTGGAAAAAATAATGATGGGATAATTTCTGCAATTAGCAGAATTCGGTCATTGTTTCACTTGCTACTTAAAATAGTGGCTCTATGAACCCCTGGTTAGTGAGGGACAGAAATGCATTCAAAATTGCCATCGGGTTCTCTAGAGATATCCTACCATCATTGGAAGGGGAGAGGCTCACATTCGTGACTTTCTCACTACAACCTCGCAAGATCCATGCAGCCATAAAGAAGTGGGCCTGAGGTGAATCGTAATTTATTTTTAATAATAGATACTCTTATGCTGAATACTTTATTTCTGAAACATGTATAATCCTTCAAGAAACTTGGGTTCTGTTGCTCTCCTTCTGGGAGTCAATTCCGCGGCACTGTGGCTTGAAAACTACATTCCCTCTCCTCGAAAACACATTATACAAAGAAGAGCGAGTGCCACTGGCAGATTTATTGTCTCCTCGATAATGAGGGCAAAGAGTAATTGCAGAATATGTGCAAAGTCATCAACCCGCATGAACGTGTCAGGCGGTCCTGCGTGTCCACTGCTGACCTGCATGGCACCGGATGTGTTTCAGTCACGGCAGCTGGGAGAGTACTTTGAAAAAAGGGATCTGCTGGCACAGTAACAATGTTCTCAGATATCTTTGTTGCTTTTGGTCAGCAAATAACTATTTCACATTCATCCGACGGGGTTCAAAAACATCAGGAGGACTGGAGCACATGCCTGCGTATGGCAGTAAGTGCCAGCATCGTACTCGTACGCAAAGGCTCTTTGCATCAGTGCGGAGTGGGTCTGCGGGAACGTCTTGCTTTTTTCTTGCTGGCTTCTTACAATTCTAATGTCCCAAAGTCTGCACACTTCTAAGCTATCGGGCAAAAAAAAGCAACATGGAGACACTGATGTGAAGAAAGATCTAGAAGACACAAAAGAAGAAGAAGCTGAGGAAGAAAAAGACAAAAGGAGCCTTAAAGTGTGTGCGACTGTGTCTGCCGAGGCATACAAGTCTCTCTCCGTGCGGCAGTTCATTGATCAGCGAATCCCCCAGCTTCCCATGGGGACCCCAGAGCTGAGCGTTTCTCAGCGATGGCCTAATAACTTATAACAGATGATCCAGAGCCCTCTGGCTCCCTCGCAGTGACAATGGCTGGAAATATGAACAGAAAAAAAAAGTTTAAAATACATAATAAATAAAAAAGAATAAAATGTATGGATAGCGAGGACCCGCAGTCAGAATGAATTAAGGGGCATGAAGCGGTAATGTTCAAACCATCACACATGCTGTGGAATTTAACGTCAGTTCCCCAGAAAAAGAGAAGAAATGAAAACGACGGAGATAAAATTGTCCGGGAAGGCTAAATCTGCCACGCAGAAGAAGATGGATGCTTTAATAGTAGCAGTTTTTATTTATCTTTTTTGTCATTGGCTCTCTTGTGATTGCAGAAAGGAAAGTGACTGTAGCTGGGTGGTAAAGCAGCCATTTTAGATGCTGACAGACCATGCCACAGTGCGTCTTGCAAACAGAAATTGGGCTTGAGTTGCCAGGTTAGCTGACTCGATTAAGATGCCACATTCACAGAGCAGTAGTGACTACCACGGGGTCTGATCCCCGGTCATACCAACCGGCAGTGGTCGGCAGCTTTTTCAGGGCAGCACACGTTTGGCTATAGCGTTGCGGGTATGCAAATTGGGAAGGGACTGCCGGGAAGGGTCATTAAAAATAGTTGCTTTGTTCGTTGCTCAAGCGCCTCCTGTTGGCCAGCCAGGCGCTCGACAGTAAGATTCTAAGCTTGCTCATGTTCTGGTCTTCTCCGCCCTCGTTCTGAATTTGCGAAAGTTTCAACCAATGAGTGAAAAGATGCAGGGGCTGACAAGCGTGTGTCTTTCGGATGAACAAGGCTTCTGTGTAGTTCTCAAATTGGTTAATTCTACATTCGGGTGGGATTGGAGATGCCAAATTTATAATAAATAAATAAATAAATAAATAAAAATGAAATAAAAAAAAACAGAAATTAGGCTTGGAGGGCTAACTGTCGTGGCTGCCAATGGAGGTATCCCTGCTCACTGATCCTCCTTCAAATGTCATCAACCCTGTTTCTGGAGAGCTAACATCCACAAGGTTTTCACTCAAATTCCAACAAAGCACACTTTATATTCAACAGCTACAGGTTCTCTTGAGTTAATAATTAACGTGTCAGATTTGGGCTGGAGCGAAAACTTAGGCTGTATAGGGTGTAACCCATTTATCTTCTTTTCTTTGACTAAAACTCTGTCTACTCTCTGGGAGTATGGAGGTAGATGATGAGGTGTGGAAAGAAGCATAACTTTTCTGAGCGCTTGGGGAAACACCCCAGATGAGAATGGTTGGTGAATTATTATCAGTTCAGTGGGGAGCTGCCACTAGTGACTTTGAAAATCCAGAGTAAAACTCAAATGGTGACTGAAAAACAAACTTGAATATGTTTTTTTTTTCTATGTTTCTTACATGTATTATAAAGCCGTCATCTTCCAGGAGATATAAAAAAAATACATTATTATTTTTTCATCAATTTTTTTAATTGATGCTTCTACAATAGCCAATAAAACAATGTTGTACAATTTAAATAATAATGTTGTTAGTGAGTTAGTTAATGCTGTTAGTGAGAGCACTGCATAAACCCCCTGTCGATGACCTGCGTGCCTAAGCATGCACAGGTGTTTCTGTGGCTAGACTGCCTGATGCCCGAATCCAGATCTGCTTGCAATGCAAAGAAGAATAAATGTCAAGTGTTTGTGATGTTCCCTGTCAGTTGGATACAGACACGATCCTCCGCTGAGCAAAACTTACTTGCCTGCAGATAGTCACTCTGGGACGGAGATGTTGCCCTTTCTTTTCAGAAAAAAATGCCTTCAATATGAGGTGAAAAGAAAAGAGACTATAAAATCAAGAAAAAAGTAAAAGTTTGTTCTACTTTGGTGGCTGCATGGTATTATGTAAATGTGCAATGGCTCAGAATTTGCACAGCTGATCATTGATAATTATGTAACATGACCAAACATTGCACAATTCCAAATGTTAATTACTAAAAAAAAAAAGAATAATTATAAAAAATTTATTTGAGCTAAAAATATAATTCTGTGCCCTGAAGATGAGATGTTTTTGCAGTGCCCCACAGTGCGGGGACACAGAAAAGAGAAGAGAATATTTTTAAAGAGTGACTGCTTTTATAACAGTGATATTGAACGGCTTGAGTACCTCAGACAGGAAAATGCACATCGGGCCAAAGTGAAGAAAATTGGCTGGAGACCGGCTGTAGTGTGCTGCACTCCTCATGCGCACAGAGGCAAACTGCAGAGGGAGCCTTCCATCCAAAGTAATGAAAGATAAAAAAGATTAATGCACATACAACTGCAGCACCTCAGGAACGTTTTCTTGTGTCCAGCTGTATTTAAACCCAAAATATACTGAACACAGTAATGAGTGCTGAGTGGCACTCAATTATATGTATGTAGTTTTAAATTTATAAAAGCAAAGCTTTGAGTTGAGGTAAATTAAGCACTCATGTATGTAATCTACCTTTACCACTGTACTATTTGTAATAGAATAAAAGCAGTAGTGTACTTCTCACCCCACACACTTCACTCGAAGTGGCCTGGCTGGCACTATACCTGTAAGCACTGTCAAATGCAAATTAATACATATCAGATGAATTCTATGCTAGTAGGTATGCAGGGACTTCACTCAAAATCACACCATGAAATTTAGGGCCCTGTTCATACATATACACCGACCCTCTCTGAGGGCCCCACCCATTTTTACTCAAGAGATAAACCTATTGACAAATAAATAACCTGGAACATTAATAACACCATTAGGGTAACTGGAATGCAAATCAATAGTAAAAATTGTGATATGTGCGTATAGCAAACCACGATTACGTACGACATCTTGTATGAGGTCTTTCCTTCGAAAGCGAGGATGCTTGCTTCATCTCCATTTGTGACCTGATCCAGGGATTACTTAGGCCTCTTATGTTGAAATGGGCATCTCATGTTTAAACCCTTAATAATAATAAGTACTATATAATATATTGAAAAACAATGAAAGACGACTTGAATTGCACAGCATACTTTACTTTGCTGTAGTTACCTTTTCCAATCATTTTAACCTCTTTTACCCATGGAGTAAATGGGTGAAATTCTGCCTCTTTTGACCACCATTAGGCCAAACTCTATCCCAAAAACAGTAAATGCCAAAGCTTTGGATCAAGTATGGTTCAAAGCTTTTTTTAAAACTGGATAACTGCACCTTTAAGATAAAGTAATAATTCTTTACCTAAATCCAGTTTATAATGTTAATTTTAATGTGCGTGGTGAAGACATAACCATCTCTGACTTCAAGAGGTGAAATTGCATGAGCCTCTTTTTTTATAGGTGTTACTTCTCTCAGCCCATGAATTCAGCCATTACTATACTGAGAGGCATTAGAAACGCATAATAAAATATATTGTTTGAAGAAGTGTAAAATGGTTTCTTTCGTAGTTGCAAAACTCGGTCTCAGGAATCTGCTTTTGGTAGTGAGACTTGCCCTCTCTGTTATCGTTGCATTGGCAGTCACTTATGCATTATCCGACATGGCAGCAGACGCTTTATGGAATCTGTTTTTGTGGCGTCACAGATGACGCACTTTGTCGGCGACGACAGCTGACACATCTGGTCATTCTGTGTCATCCCTGCAGTCTGGATACAGTCATTTAATGGATATTATTGTGTCCAGAATCTTTTCTTTGAAACTGGCTATCATTCAACATTCAAAATGTTTGATTCTTCCGAGATTCATTTGTTTGTGGCATTTGAAGTGGGAATGATGTGACTTCATTCAAAACCGTTTGCATGATCCTTACAAAGCTTTGCATACTTACTACTCAGGTCCTGCAGTGCTGCCTTTGGGTATGTGTCTGTCTGTCCGTCTGTCTGGTGGGTTAGGCTGGGAAGGGGGAAATATATGTTTTTACGAGTAAAAACACATTCTAGTTCATTCCTGAATAATTCTATAAATGAATTTTTAAATGCCTTGTTTTACTGGAATAATTTTCCACATACTCCATGACACAAATACTGAGTTATAAAGCCTATACCGACTCAGGCATAACAGTAAAAATTGGCATAATTTGTATTCTGCGCAAAGGGTTTAAGCACAACGCGCTGCTGAATACTCCTGCCTCAGATTTCCTGCCTCAAGGTCACAGCACTAAGGTGAAAGGTGAAATTCAGCAAAAGAAACGCGATGGTGCACATCTATATGTCACAGTGAGTTACCATACCAAATTTGGTGAAGCTGCCATTAGTAGTTGCAGAGTACTGACCTGTACAAGATTTCCTGCCTCAAGGTCACAGCGCTAAGGTCAAAGGTCAAATCCAGCAGGAAAAGTGACGTTGCACATCTATGGGTCATAGTGCGTTACCATACCAAATTAGATAAGGCCAAGGGTTAGTGGTTAGGCTAGCTGAGCTGAAGTAATCCCCCTCCCTCAAACAGCCAGGCTAGGCCAGGGGTGAGCGGCAGGGCTTGATGCTCCTACTGTATCGCCCGGGGCCATGTAGGCCGGTGGTCTAGCCTAAAATCACTCCCCCAACTGTTTTCATGGAGAGGAAAATTAGCCATAGAGACCAAAAATGGACTTTGAACCAGGCTGTAAATGTTTATTTTTGCAGTAAAATCTGGCTTTTTAACATGGGGGTCAATGGGGAATGACTCACTTCTGCAGTCAGCCTCAAGTGGCCATTCGAAGAACTGCAGCTTTTGGCACTTCCGTATTTGCTTCACTTTTCAAACTCGGAGATTGCCCCTTGGATGTGAGTTAATGAATACAGCTGGCGCTGCGCAAGCTTCTATGAACACTTTTGACCCACCCAGACTACCTTTTTATGCAAACGCAGCCCCTCCATGGTAGTTTCATGGGAACGAATCCCAGCCAACCATTCTGTTAGCAAATGAATGTATATAGTTCATATCATTTGCTTTCCCTTCTCAGTTTTCGCTTTTGTTATGTATGCTATGAATAATGCCAAGACAATGGTGTTGGAGTCTAATGAGAATGGATATTTTTACACTTGCTAATTTTTTTTAGGTGGAAGTCTCAGCCCTGTTTTAACACCGTGAGGATGATATTTTTGGTGATAATTAAAATTAAAAGTCCAAATGGAAAATTGAAAAGAGATCAAATTGAAAGCCTTCTTTTATCACATTACTAGGAGACATGCGCAAATTTGATCTGCAATACCATTAGCACTTGCGTTTTTCAACAGTGTTTAGGTCATTAAATTATGGCCCAATACATTGTCTGAGATTTGGATATTGTAATTAAGTACATGAACAATTTTTTTTGTCTTGTCTGGTTTTTAAGGACACAGTAAAGGAATTACAGTAAAGGAGAGTGCTTGTCTGCACTTACTGGACTGTTCTAGCTATTGTCTACACCTACTTGGACATCATATCCACATTAATAATGACCATTTATTGTAATTCACACTGTTAAAGTATTTTGTGGAACCACCAATATGCAACATTTCCGCAATCTTGATATTGTGATATTTTATTGCGATGTTTGACTGTCCATATTACCCAGGCCTGGCTCTAAACATTTGTGAACTGGCAATTGTTGACTAAGATTGCCAGTAAACAACAGGGTAATGTTGATCATTAACCTCCCATTCCGCCTACTGATTTGTTGGAGATTTGGGAATTTTTGCAGGCATCAGGGAGCTGGTCACAAAATCAAAGAGACTCCCGGGCTTACTAGAAGCATTTGCATGTCTGCAGTGCTGTCCCTGCCAAGGGATTCTTGTAACAGCATTTATTTTAACAAATACTGAAGTGCATTGTGCAGTTAGGGTTACCATACATTCGAAGTTCTTTGGTCTACATTGTACACAGATATTGAGGTGTGCTCAATGACCAGAATACCCAGTGAATCCCAGCATCACTACAATACCCTGTATAGCACTGTTGGTCAGTGGTGCTTGAAGTCCCATCCTCAACAAATTCTGAAACACAGCAATGTGGTGCTTCCTCAATTGCTGGCAGAATGGGAATGAAATTAATCTTTGTGTCGTGAGTTGCTATATTTACTTGACAGACAGCTCAATGATGTATCCCCCAGAGCTGTCAATCCATCACCTTAACAAGGGGGAGCATTTGTGGAACATTGCACAAAGATCGCCATAATATCTCAAGATGCATGAAATTAACCCCTCTCTCCCACGATTCACAAAAAAGCATTGTTTTTTTCATAGAATTTGGTTCAAAAAAAAGGGCATGTGATCAAATTATTCCCCCTCATATTCTTTTTAATCTTGAGTTCAGATGTGTTTTTTTGTGCTTCTATTTTTCCATTCTATTTTTTTTTTTTTTTTGCAGGCGTGGTATGTTTCCCTAATTGGCTTGTATTCTGAGTCTTGTGGGGCTCATTCCCACTGTGGGATTTGAGGCTCATTCTTAGAGCAGGCGGAACTTGGAGAGGAAGACAAAGGGCGGCATAGTTTCTTCCGAGGAGAGGAAGAGAATGAAAAGGAAAGAGTGGGACTCCTGCCAGCCACACGGAGGCAGTGAATGTTTTTCACTCGAAAGTCATATTTGACCCATTCACCCCCCACTCGCTTACCCTTCCTAAATGTTGAGGAATAGGGCAACAAAATAGTAAAGTATCAATCAATTCATCACATTTTCAGCCCGACTCGTCATATAATGACGCTACCTGAACGAGCGTCGAAATGCGTCAAAAAAGGAGGCTTTATGGAGTCCTTATTTGACGCTTACAGTTAGGGTTCGAGTTAAGGGTTTGGGTTCAGGGGCTGGGATTTGTTTTAAACTAGCGTGAAATAATGACACAGAAAGCCTCCTTTTGCCTCATATATTGATGTTGGGTTGGGTAGTGTCACTATATGAAGTGTCAGGATGAGACTGGGCTCATCAATCGCACTTGGCAAAGTTGCAAAGACTGGGGCAAAAATTCAATGAGCATTCATCTGTACCTGCTCTCCAGTGGCACTGAGAAATAAATGCAAATGTTTGTCACAGACCTTGTGACTTCTCTGATCCAGTAGCTTGCGTGTCTATTAAAAGTATTAACTCTTTTGATTGGCTGACATACTGCATACTTTCCTCACCGGCCATGCTCTATTCATGTTTCCCCTTCCTCACATGTGTGTTGACTTATTTCTGGATTGTCACTTGCTATGTGCCCTTTAGCAACCCGTCAGTGTTTGCTCATAAAGATCCTCTTGGGAATAATTTGCAGCATTTCATAATATCCAGATGTTAACCTTACTCTTGGTCTACAGGTTTGAAACCTCAATCTTTTTAATCAAACCTCATTCTGTTCCTCTGACCAGTTTATTAGGAAAAACCTCCAAAGTCCTCTACAGTCATCAGGATTGGGACCACGTTCCTGCTAAACACCTCTGTCCTGCTGTGTGACGGTTCGGCTCTGGCGAAGTGCGCACTCCGCCAGGCAGCTGGTCCGGAAAGCCACTGGCCGGGCACAGGATATTCCCATGCACCTTTGCCTGCTACATCAGAACTGAACGGTGTCATTCTGCTCTGTTCTCTGTCCAGCTGTCTTACCATATTACTATCAGTAAACTCTACTATTCAATTATACACTACCTCCACATTTGGTTCCTGGTCACAATGAATCATTATACCACACAACAAATTCAAACTGTGACGACAAAACAAGTAAGTGCAAGGAAAATCTGTTCCTGTCAAGCATAAATCTGAATTAATCAGGCCTCGCTTGCTCCAGTTAATGTGCAGTCACATGCTGACATTAGCAACCAAACATTCAATAGCATGTAAGATATACTCTCTTTAGAGGACTTAATTCTTGCCCACCACAAATATTTTTGCCACCTGGTCCCTGGAAGTTGTTTACAGGATATCATGGTCATTCCATCGGTAAGTATTGTGAAGGTCTGCCCCTGGCATATGGGGACTTCAAAGTCTCACTTCCGTGGGTTACACTCAAGTATTGTTTATGCACTAATGGGGATATCCTGTTTGTTCCTTGGGCACTTGTGCTGGTGCCAAAAACCTTGTGTTCCCTCTTTAAAAAGAGGAAGCCACATATTACAACGTACATGGACTGATTGATTAGCTGACATTTATCAGCATTTCCAGTTTCCACGTTTCTGTTCCCAAAGTAAAATACATATCTTACCATTTGTCAAGCACATTTAAAGGGACTGCGTCAGCCGGGGCGCATGCAAGCGACAAAGTAGATCATCTTGAAAACGTTGATACAACTATTTAACCCCTTTCTGCAGATGTAGACGCCCGCATCTATAGACCTGCAAACTGGAAGCACGCTGTTACTGTACTCGATCACTAAATGGCACCCCCGGATCAGTTATTGAATGTTCACAAGCAAGCAGACCTCGAACGCGGTTCTGAATATGGGGAAGTTCACTCCACTCCCTGTTTTTCAAGAGCTGCATGAATTAAACTCCTCAGCTAAGCCTGATGTGCAAACTGGTCAGTATCCTTGCCTATAGTATCGATCCAGCAGTTTAAAAAAACGATATCTTGACACAGAAAAAAATCGCTATCCTCTGTAGCAACCAGATAAGCCACAGTGAGCCAACAGTATTCCAAGTAATGGTTCAGAAAAATCAGTTTTCTGAGGCAAAAAAATCGACATGGTATTGATTCTCTCACATTCTACTTTTAATTACTGTCGTCACGTACAAAAAAAATCGTTGTTTCCTACCGTGGATTTACGCGCAGATCCATTCATTGACTAATCCAGCGCTTCTTTATATCCACCCGAGTACTGGCGTTGATAGCCAATCACTCAACCATACACTCAGGGTTTTCTGCGTAATTGTATAGTTGCACTTCATACCCTCGCAAAGCTAACCCGGTAAAAATGTATTGATTGGCTCGTTTCTTATCCAAATCCCGAGTGTTTAAACATTTTAGAGTAAGTGAAACACATTGATTGGACAAACACAGAGCATACAAACCTATGCGTATCAGCATGTTCGGTTGTATCCTGTCTACGTTATGCACATTACGCGGTTAAAATAGACGCGATTTATAGAAAACGCGTTCGCAAAACTGGCCTTGAAGTGTTCAGTTACATTTATAGGATCTAAATGAGATAAGGATATGGTCAATTGGAATTATGTAGAATGAAACAGGACCGGAGGGTCCCTCCTACTGGATACATCGGTCTCTAGAGCAGGGATTCATGAAAAAGGTGAGGCTGATACTTTGTTATTTTTTTGTTGTTGTTGTTGTTGTTTTGTTTTTGGAATGTATACGTACTCAACAAAGTCGAATGTCGAGGTTTTTTTTCCTGTTTAAAACGCGAACTGCCCGTGCATTTGGGTGGACCCCCTGGTACGTTCATTGCACGTTTCTTTTGAATCCAGGGAGGCAATGGATTGTTCCCTGAAAGTGGAGTGTCTGTTCTGTTAAAATAAGGTATATTTCAGAATTCAGATATTACTGAGTTAGTGAGTTGCACTTGTTCCTTATAAGTGTTGAAATGAGTTTGTGAGCTTAGAAGAGGGGACTGGTAGCTTCCATTACAGGGTGAATGTTCTAACCGTTTAATAAGAAGTTTATTTAATGCGTGTTTGTGCTGGCACTTTAAAGTAAAATGGGCAAAACTCTAAACTTTATTATGGAGAAAAGGCATGTTTTGTGTTTTGGAGTGGTTACTGGTGACCATTGATATTCAACTGCACTGAGATTGATAAATTCATACTAAACTCAACCAGAAAATCATTTGTTCATATTAAATTTCATGCCTTAAAACTTTATTTGTGTTATATACATGATTTTTTTATGATTTGACTGGACTTCATTTTGAGACTTCGGGGAGACACTTGGATAGCTGTATAATTTGGCTAAAAGCATGTAGGTAATCTAGAATGTAATTTTGAAGATGAATTGTACTTGTGGTCAAGGAGTTTATGATCCCAGAAATGTATAGTTTTAAGCCCCAGCAGTTTTTCAATCCTCAGAATTATTTTTTTTGCAATTTCAATGGTGAATTCTCATGAAGATTTTTTATGTTTGCAGCTCATTTTCTCTACCATAATCATGAAAATTAACTGAAATACTATGTAATTCTAAATGCTGTAAGTGTCTTTTCAGAATTGAGCCACATTTTTCCTCTTTATGAAGCTTTAATCTTGAATTATACAGCATTAAAGTGGGTAACCCAAAAATAGCCAAATTTGGCTTCTGCACAAAGGGGTTAAAGATGGAGAGTTGGTGCATTTCAATCTGTTTAAATCGTGTTTATCCTTGAGAAGTTCATTGAAATTTTTTACCAAAAAACTATCTTTATTCAGAATAGAGCCTATTCGTGGCATCAGTTTGTCATAGTTTAGGTTTTTGTAGCGTTATTATTGCTGTTAAATCAGCCTGCGTTGATTATGTCATTAATATTAAAAACAGTTGCTTGATAAAAAAATTCCCCAAACTTCTCAAGGATTCACATGATGCTAACTGATTGAAACACCACCGTGAATTCACCAACTTACCTTATCCCACACTTTCAATGTGTTTTCACCCAAATAAATATGGATGGTTAGTATAATTTATTCTCCGTGAGATTCGGCCAAGATAAATGCGGTTACTCTAGCAACTCTGTGTTGGCAGGCCATCTTCTGTATTAGAAACAGCAATGAAGGTAAGCGTTACACATGCTCTAATATGCTTGGGGTTTCAGTTTCTACTCCCTTGATATCGCACTGCATGTATGAAAGTGTTTATCAACTGGACTCTACTATGCATGTGCCCCAGCTGACATAGTCCTTTTAAGTCTAGCATGAGTAAAACCAATCAGATAAGTTCATTTGATGAATGAAAGTGTATCCCTAATTATGGGTCAACAACAATATTATGTACATGATTTTCGAATAAGTGTTGTATGGATTGATATCTGAATTTACTGGAGTAAAGACTTAAAAAAAAAAAACACATTCATCAAAAAATGTATGATTAGGGTAAACATAAGCATCCAACAACAGTTTTAACAACTCAATGTAAATAATAATTTATTGAAGTAGCTATAAGAAGAATTGTCACAGCCCTCATGCATCGTTAATTGGTTCCTCAACTGTTCCGCCAGTCTGTGTGTGTTTTTGCGGTTTATCTCTTTAAATGGATTTACTCCCTTGTCTCCTCCCTTGCTCCCAGATGAAATCATTTGAATGCCTCGACCCTGTTGAGAATGTCCCATCTACATAGGAATATGAAGGAGAGGGGAACAGATTGCAATCTATTCGTTAGTGCTCGTCAATCGACTTATTGTGACTTTCAAGATGGAGGCGACTGGAAACTACTGTTCGCATAAATAGTATTTTTTAATAAACTACCGGCACATTTACAAATTTCGCAGTGCCTCGTTTTAAATGTCAGGGCCCTCGGAATTCTACCGATGAAGTGTGGAGCAACTTTGAGCCTTGTTAATGATAAAAAAAATAGCGATTTCTTTGCATGGCAACGCGATGCCCGATTCACAACCATTGTAAGCCTGTTGGGAGCTTTGGCTAAAAATCAATTTATTTCGAAAAGTTGCGTGCGTACAGAGGTGGGGTATTCAACAAAAGTTAGTACTCCTTATCATGTTTCAATACACCCCAAGTCAATTTCCCTCTGGAATTCTCCTTTAAGCCATCTTTTCAGTTCAGTCAGGACACATAACCATTTATTACAGAACGGCATGCATTTGTGTTTGGCGGTCACTCTGCTCATGTGATATTCTAGAACAATCTGAGCAAGCATGACACAAAAGTCCCCGAGAGCACAAACCCCCCAGGCGAGCCTGTGATTCTTTACGTTTCAATTACTGTACATAATATGAACAGATGCTGCTTTTTGATGAACAATGTTATTTATAAAGGAGGAGGCTGGGGAGATGGGAAAGATGAGGTGCAGATTTTTCATAGACCCGAGTAGGAGCAGAGTACTGCCCCACCAAGGCAAAAGGGGGAAAAAAAGGGGTAAATCCATTTTTTATAGAATTTGTTCCGAGACCATAACATACGCCTACTAGCAGTACTCGATTTAGTAGAAGCATGATCATGACAAAATTTGCCCTCGTTACTAAGATTCAGCGCATTCAAGTGGAGATTCTTTGTGTGGAGCAGAAGCACAAACAAACTTTGGCATTTTTCTCAAAATGGCTGCTGATGGATTTACCTCCTTTTGCCTTGGTGGGGCAGTGTAAGGGGCACAGAGCCGAAGAAATTAATGAACGCTGCCTTAGTCATAAATGCTCCCCAACTGGGTGGGAGATGCTGAAGTCAAGAATGATTAGACAGAAAGGGGCTAGTTACTAGCTTGACCTATATGCCTGGCTGAACTAACACTAAAGCTCCATTTCAGTCAGGAAATTTAGATCAGATTTAACAGTTTCTTACAAAACAACATGCATTTTGGTGCTGTTTGGTGGTGACACTGCTTGAGTGATGCTGTGGAACAATCTAAGCAAGCATGCCACAAACAGTCCTGGAGATCGCAAAATCCGAAACTTGCACTCCCAATAGGAGCAGACGAGCAGAGTCACCTCGTAACAAAATCACATTATGAATGGCATGGAATGGATTAATGTGTAGCAACCAGCATTTTGTATTTCCTTTGAGTTTTTGCACACAACTATGGCTTTCTCCTCTGGAAGCAGTGGAATCAGCAGAAATGCTGATAGCAGACAGAGAAGGCATAATACGAAAGACTTGATGCGAAGGAATTGCCAAATGACATACAAAAGCACAGAAATGTACAGTGATGATTATACACTTAAGAAAATGAAGATAAATCAGAGACCAAGTATTTAAATTTTTTTTTCATATAATATTGGATCTTAGGTCGATAAAAATAAGTAAACGGGTGAGAATTAATTTTAAAAACAAAAACAATACTGTGTTTTTGAGAGAAAAAGTCAGGATCTAATGTGGCCACAGCATTTAATCTTTCAGGCAACTTTCATATATATATTTTTTCTCAGTCACTAAACCGTGCCATTGGTCTGAAGTTAATTCCAAAGAGATTATTTCGATATTACAGCAGATTTGCTCAATTGGATTTTTTGCTCAATCTGGATTTTGAGCAGGCCAAGTCATAACTTTGATGTCATTAAATATTTCTCTCTGACTGAGATAATTCTTACACAATTTAGAAGTGTATTTAGGGTCATTATCTTGTTGAAAATGAAATCCCCGACCAATCAGTCTCTTTCTAGATGGCAATGCATGCCTCACAAGGATGATGTGATACTTCTTTTGATCCATGATTACATTAATATTTATGAGATCACTGGCTCCTTTTGAGCTGACTGAACCCCAAACCATACCACCTCCGGGTTTTACTGAAGGGGTTAAACTTTCATTTTTGAAACATTCTCCCAAAAAACGGCACAAAAGAAACTCTTAAAGTGGCTTGATACAATGGATATATACAGTGGATATATACTGCATGAGATATGACTCTATGTGTGGCGACAAGCATGTTCTTTTTCCTTTGAATTCATGCAGGCCTGCATGACCCTCTCCTCTAGGTGCAAGGAGATTAATAGGAATGCTGAAATCAGACCGAGGAACATCTAGCAAGACATTTTTGAGGTGACTTCATACAATGGAAATATACTGACCAAAATCCTATTTCTTGATTTTATCGAGTGTAACTGTTATTAATCAACACTTCATTGGTATCAAATGAAAGAGGGAATTTCAGACAATAGATAAAACAGAAAATTGGGTTGGAATATCGCCATGTTGGCTTTTATTTAAAAAGGTGAAGTTCAACATTACGAAACACAAATTACACTATCAGTATCTCGTATGTCCCCCGTTAGCATTGCGCACAGCAGTACACCTGCGTCTCAAAGACATCACCAGAAGTCTGATTGGTGCTTGAGAAACACTGCTTCACTCTTTGGTCAATGCTTGTCTTAGCTGATGTACTGTAGCTGGCGGTGGTTGACGTCTTCAGATCGCTCTATCCAGAATGCCCCACAAGCGTTCCATTGGTGAAAGATCTGGAGAAAACAGTGGCCAGGTAAGGATTTGCATGTTTTCGGCCCAAAAGAACTCCATACAGATACGTACCACGTTCAGACGTGCGTTGTCTTGTTGGAAAGTCAGTCGGTGATGTCGGACAAACGGAAGGACGACTGGACAAAGAATTTAATCACGGTAAGAGACGGTGTTGAGGTTTCCTTCATTAAAATGAAGGTTGTATCGGTGTGTAGCAGACAGTTGGTCTGATACGATGGTCAGATGCTGGAGTCGTAACACGACGCCTACTGGATCGCCCGCGTGTCCAGTGGCATTAAACCTGGTCCCGAGGCAAGTAATTGTTGCTGAATGCATGCCGAATTGACAGGCAACTCTATCTACCCAACTTCTGGCCTGTTGCATCCTAATCGCGCTTTCTCGTTGAACTTCTGTTAGTCGTGGCATTAAAACCCTCTGATTTTTACTCATTTTCGGTCGGACTTTTATAGGTCACGAGTTAGGACAAAATATAGCACTCGAACCCATGCACTGCCAATGTCTGGTTCCGAATGAATGGCGGCTCCGAAATATGCACTGTGACCGCAAAAATTTGTATAGTAGAAGTACTTACTGTAGAATCTGGAAATGCTGAGAAGTGGGGGTGCTCAGAGGCTGTAAGTGACAAATGGCTGATAAGCTCGGTCTAGAGCCATGCCAGATAGCAGTAAAACGTTTGTGGACTCCCCCCAGGATGCTCGCTCAGCCTGCATGTGGAAGGTGTCGATGTTCTTTCTGTTACTCTGTACGGGGGGTATTTGCAAAGCTCTGGCTGACAATTACCCTGTGGGAGTCATATTAATCTGTTTAAAATAATCTAAACCTCTGGGAACTTCGTAATATGCTTATATGTTCAACATCTTGCTAAGAAATCACTTCTGTACTTATAATCCAATTTACCTATATACTAATTCATCTTAAGAGCTTGTCATAACAACTGTATCATAACATATCATAATTTGAATGGCAAGAACAGGCCTTTCAGCACAACAAAGCTCGCCAGTTTCTTTATATTATTGTGAATATATCCCTTCAGATACTAAATGACTCAATAGTATCTAGCTTTAGGTCAAGCCTGCTCTTGAAAACCCCCAAGGTCTCTGCCTCAACAATATGGTCGGGTAAGCTATTCCACATTGAAATTACTCTTTGAGTGAAGAAATATTTCCGAATATCAGTGCTAAATTTACCTTTGGTCAACTTCCATTTGTGACTCCGAGTTCTACTCACAACACTTTGACCTCAATCAAATCACCCTTGAGTCTCCTTTTCCTAAGACTAAAGAGATTAAGGATCTTCAGCCTCTTCTCGTAGCTTTCATCTTTTATACCTGCCATCATATTAGTACATATTCATATCATGTTTGGTCTTGTTATTCTCGGGGGAATCCAAGGAGTTGAATGGAGTATGTTTAATTCCCTTTGAAATTATGGATCATTACCTTTTGGAAACTCCTGAAAATTGGTCAGAATCCTCTCAGGTAACTTGCCCTATTCTCCTCTCTCAGCTAAATTGCTTTATTACATCCTCCAAATGGTGGAAACCCAAAAACCAGATTCGACCCCCCTTCCAAGGTGTTTATGGCCATGCCGCCTGGATCAAAGAAGGGGTTTGGCTTAAAGGAAAGAGAAACAATCCATTCTGGGAATATCGTATTTAGTCTCACCCCGCGCACGTCAGTGCGTGTGTAGGCCTTTCCTCCAGGTATGACTTTATTCTTCTTTTCTAAATTGGGTGTAACTTGTTATTGGATTAATATTGATTTATTTTCTCTAAGCCCTTGCCTACCTAGTGAATAAATTATTGTAATTCCTTTAAGCTTGCGTGGTCTCGGTGACTCTTAACACATGTACATTCTTTCTAGACCGGTTGCGGCGGATACTTCGGGTGTTAATCCGACCCGAGGAACGACTGGCCAGCGGCACAGTATGGGAATTGGTTTGATTAAGTTGGAGAGACAATCACGATCGACTTACATAAAGGGTTTATGTATTGCCGGTACTGAGATTTTAGCCTTAAGGAAACCCATGGAAGAATAGTCGATTATCTGTTAAAATTTCTTGAAGGAACCCATGGGCATGCATAAAATCTGGGTTCACAGTAGTCACGCCAAAAGATGCTGTTGCTGTGATGTTTTGACTTCCAACCGCTAATCTAACTAACGAACTTAAGATCCGGCGATGGTGCTAATGCTCGGTAGTATCAATGGAGTGACGGCGGTTGTCTTTTAGGAGTTTGAGGTATAATCGACTTGAGATTCACGCATTTTTCTAACTAAACTATGAATTCTAATTCTAATTTGGAGTCAGATATTTAATGAGGGTATAACTAAATTTGGTATTCTAAATGCATTTTGGAGTCAGATTAACTACAACCATTGTGCTTTTGTGCCCTGTTCTTCGAACAAGGAAAATATCATTTTATCGTGATTCACACCAGCCAAGAGGTCGCGCGAGTTAACGCCAGCCAAAAGAACACGTGGAGTCTTCGCTCCCCTGCAATTTCCGTCGTTGGTATTGTTTTGTGGGTTTTACATTACCTCCAAATATACCTGTGAGTAAAACTATCTTTCTCAATGGGTTTGTCGAAATTTGGCACCGAATTACGTTACTGCGTTTCATTTTTTGGTCAGTATATGCTGCGTGGCAACAAGCATGTCACATTTCTTTTGAACTTACGCAAACACGCGTGACCCTCTCCTCTGGGTGCAGGGAGATCAGCAGCATGCTGAATACTGACAGAGGAGAGGGCAAGACACTGTTAAAGTAGCTTGAAACAGAGGAAACATGACACTTCCTTTGAATTTGCAGGAGAATGCATAACCTTGCCATATGAACACAGCAGTGGGCGTTCTGAATGCAAACAGAGGAACATCTGGCAACAAATCATTACAGTGACTTGATAGAAAGGAAATAACTTATTTGAGGAATAAAACCATGTGAGAAGACAAGCATGTTGCATTTCATTTGAATTTAAAAAAATCATGCATGACCTGCTCATCTATATGCAGAAAATCGGCATGCTTGCTGAACACAAACAGATAAACATCAGGCAAGACACCGTTACAGTGACTTGATGCAAAAGAAGTGTTCTATGTGAGCGTGTGAGTTCCCCTGAACTGAGCAAAAATGCATGCAACTCAAAATTTGAGAGTGCAGCACAGACTCCCCCAGAACAAAACCATGCCAGCGGAGCCCAATAACCTGGAGCTAACATTTATGGACCCCTTGAAGCCAGAGGCGGCATGCTCTTGTTTTCACAGTATTAGCTCAACAAGGCGATTGATATTGTGGCCAGAGGATTAAAGATATTTCAAAGGAGGCAGATGTGAGTGGTCCAAAATGAAGATACAGATGAGCAGATGCCTGTAGAGGCATTAAAAAGTAGATATATAAACTCTACTTTTGAACTCAAATTAACATTAGAAGAAAAATAAGAAGTAACTTAAGCAAGCAAATGAGCCATAGCTAGGGAACGTGAAGGAGATACTAGCAGGGTGCCAGGATGGTTCACCTGCTATGTAACATGCTCTGATAATGATAGCGCTAACTTAGAGCATAAGGGATTAACCATGGGGTGCAGAGGTGAGGCCAATACCAACAAAGTATTAGCAATGCTTTTCTACTAGGCAATGTGCTTCCCTAGCCCTTGCATGAGCCACACCTCATAGATGCAAGCTAGAGAAGCAAATGATCTGAAATGGGTTGCCTGCAAGGCAACAGGGTTGGTGCTCGTTCACCATAGGTGACATTTTCCACGGCTTGTCAACATGAGCTTGATACTGGCAAAGTCTTTATGGTCTTGCATGCAAGTTCAAGGAGACCTATTTTGCTATATTTCCAAATTCACATTTTGATCTTGGACTCCCCTAGAGTACTCCTGATTGTTCAAAGTCCAAAACAGGATCCTTGTTTAGCTTATACTGCCATCCTCAACAAAAACCCATTTGTAGTCCAGTTTAGTCTATGCATGAAACGCCTCGTTGGGGTGGCTCTTCTGCAATAGCCCCCACTCCCCATGTGCCCACTTTCCTCTGACTGGCCAGCTCTGTGGAGGGCGGAGTTGGGTGGGACGAGGCAGCAGAACGCAGTTTTCCGGGTCTTCCTCCCCAGATGAAACGTGAGACACTGCTGCCATCTGATAAGGAAGCGGCGGGCAAATTCCACAATCTAACGCAGTACATGTGTATAGATCTAATGAAATGAACTTGTTCCAATAAACGCAGCAGCAAAAATGGAGGACGTAGTGCTACAGTCTGGCAGCTCAAGCACAAATTTGCTATCGGCTACAGTTTGCTACGGCACCAGTGGTGAGTACAGCGGTTTTTCTACTCTATAGCTAGGATGCAGGGAAAGCTAGAACCCACCGCATATAGACACATTTGTAGAACGGGGCGACATGCCTAAGTGTAGACTGGAGACTGTAGAAATCCGGTGGGTCTGAGTTTAGAGGGAAACATGGACAGTGAGGAGCAGCTAAAAGTGGACCAACAGCTTATGGACTGCTTCGGTGTGTATTAGGAGCTGCTGGTTCGTGTGCATAGCTGTGGTGTGTTGTCAGTGTGGAGAAACGAACAGCTTCCGCGCTGATATATGTATACTGACCAAAAAAAGAAATGCAGTCATGAAATGTGAGTTCTCATTTATTGTAGCCATTCAAAATTCAATTTTACTAGCTGGTTTTTTGTACTCTATGTGGACAAATTGAATACCCTGATGGTACTCAAATCTTTTGTTCTGGGGACTGCAATCATGCGTAACCAAATCTCATTCCGAGTTCGAGTTGTTAACATGTTGTAGCACTCCCATTTAAGGTGTGTAATTGTTGTACATCGGGACCTATAAAAGTCCAGCAAAAATTGCTAAATTTCAGAATGTGCAGCCATGCCACGATGGACAGCAGTTCAACGAGAACGAGCAATTGAGATGTTGCAGCCCGGAAGTCGCGTGAACCAAGTCGCTCGGCAATTTGGTGTCCACCCAACGACAATAAGCCATCTCCAGACTCGCCTGAATGACACCGGGCGGACTCATGATCGTCCCAGATCCAGAAGACTACGTGTTACCACCCCAGCTACCAACTGTCGTATTCGTACGCTGCACTTGTGTGACTGCTTCAGATCGGCAATAAGAACTGCGAATGAGACTCCTGGCCATTATAACAACTGACTGAGTGATCAGACGGTTTGCAACAGACTCCGAAGTGTCGATCTCCGTGCAAGTAGGCCATACCGTGGTTTAATGCTAACCGCCCAGAAGAGAGAGGTTTGTTGTCGCTGGGTCACAATACACAGACGCTGGACTATTACTGACTGGTCTGGGGTCCTTCTTTCGGCTGAATCTCGGTTCGCATTGTCTGGCGCAGACGGGAGGTCACATGAATGGTGCAGAGATGGAGAGCGCTATGCTGACGCATGCGTACTTGAATGAAATTGCTGGGGAGGTCCGAGCGTGATAGTCTGGGGTGGTATCTCCTCTACACATCGAACTGAGCTTCAGTTTGTGGAAGGAAACCTCAATGCCATCCATAATCGCAATGAAATTCTTTGTCCGATTGCTGTGCCCTTCCTAAGACATCACAGACTGACACTTCACCAGGATAACGCTCGACCACATGTTCCACACGTGTGCAACGCGTTTCTCCAGGCAGAAGGTGTCCAGGTTCTACCGTGGCCAGTGTTTTCACCGGATCTATCGCCGATAGAACGCTTGTGGGACATTCTGGACCGAGTGATCCGGACCCGCATACCACGGCCCAGTACGCCAGTTGCGCCAGGCACTAATTTAGGAATGGAACAACATTCCACAACCCACCATCAGACGTCTGATAGCATCAATGAGGAGCAGGTGTAATGCTGTACGGGAGGCAAACAGAGGACATACCCGTTACTGACTTTGTGAATTTGTGTTTGTTACTGTCTTTCTGTTTTTCGTTACTGGTGTATAATGTGGCTCGGTTGTCACATGATTTATTGATATCGTTTTGTAGCTTAACTGTCGTGCGAAAAATTTGTTTCGCGTCTGGTGTGAAAGTGGCTTGATGTGCCCATAACGCGTGTATTCGCATTTTTACATTGACTTTGTATGTAATCATTCTTGCGCAAAAATTTGTTTCGCGTCCAGTGTGAAAGCAGCTTTATGGATAGCACGCGACAGCTAGAGAGAGATCGGTTTTGTTATGAACATAATCCAGGTTTTGCAGACCGTAAGTTCCGTTAGCGCGGACAACTTGCTTATGTGGAGCTAGCGAATGGATCACTTGCACAGTAAAGTATTACCTGTTTAATCTCCGGCTTTTTCGGCTTTTTATTAACCACAACAATTTCTAAAGGGGGATGAATTTATGTCAAGGTAGTGCAGAGAAATCATTTGCTATGTCGGTAGAGCTTCTATGTTTCGCATTGCTTTCCGGGAAGCACCAGAGAGCTTGCTCAGACATTTGTGAAATATTCGGCTGATCCCAGTCAGGGATAAGTGAAGTGATTACTAACAGTAGTGGCTACAATCGGGCAACGTTATGATGAAACTGACACATTTATATTAACCAAAGTAACACAAGCATACCGATCAGAATAACAGCAAAGGTAACCTGGAGCATTTTTAATTATCACGCCACGCAAACTAACATGCAGTAGCTGGTAACCGAGCGGTCATAACCACAGAGACAAACCCTTGCAATACAGGTTTTACAGACAGCAAGTTCTGTTATTGTGAACAGTTGTACCAAGCATCCAAATTACAAACAAGTATTAAAAGTTAGCATCAAATGAGGTTTATATTCACACACCTCCTGTAGAATTTCCCCTGATATCACTCATACATATTTAGACACAAAAATTAGCAAGAGTAACTTGGCTACGTTAGCCTCTATGCTACACCCACAATCAACTGGCTATCACGTCAGGTTGGTTTATGCAGTAAAAGCAACTTACAGCTTCTGTGTCTGTGAGTCACGGACAGTCGCGACTGATATAGGCTTTGTCTTTATATTTGACAAAGCCTGCGTTTTAGGCCAGTTGTGAGTGCTAACTATCACTAGCGGTCCTGCTAGCCACCCGTAACACGTTAGCTTTACTTACATTATTGGCTATAATATCATTACTTACAGCTTGTGGCGGGCAGCACGGTGGCACTGTGGTTAGCATTGCTGCCTCACAGCAAGAAGGTCGTGGGTTCGAATCCGGCCTGGGGCCTTTCTGTGTGGAGTTTGCATGTTCTCCCCGTGTTGCGTGGGTTTTCGCCGGGTACTCCGGTTTCCTCCCACAGTCCAAAGGCATGCATATCAGGCTAATTGGAGACACAAAATTGCCCATAGGTATGAGTGTGAGAGTTAATGGTGTGCGACCTGCGATGGATTGGCAAGCTGTTCAGGGTGAGTCCCTGCCTTTGCCCGTAGTCAGCTGGGAGAGGCTCCAGCTCGCCCCGTGACCCTAGTGAGGAATAAGCGGCTATAGAAAATGGATGGATGGACAGCTTGTGGCTTCGAGGGCTTGATCGATCCAGCTGCTTCAGGTTTGAGAAGCAGCTGAATCGCTTATCCTGTGTCGAATTATCCTTTATTTGTAAATGCTGAGCACAAGCAGCCAATGTTCCCTTTGGCCGCGGCTGTTTGCTGCCAGCAAACAAAAAAAGCTACCCACTGATTTCTGGTGGCATCCTCTTGTGGAAGAGAAATAAGTGTTTTTCTTTGCGTCCAAAAGTAAATGGATAAGCAGCTTTGGGAGAGATATTGACAAAACTGCACCTCATGTGATCTGCGGTTTTTCTTTTGTATTTCCAAAAGTGTCGATGTTACTAAGGCAGAGTATGATCTGCCGTTGTTAGTGCCTGCTAGAATAGTTTCTCGTGTGGGCAGGTCCAGCTCCGTGATTGGCTCTGGCTAGGTCAGCACTAATTGGATGGTTCAACCTGATGTCAAGTTTTGCCCAGATCTCGCGAAGATCTCGGGAGGAGCTGTTCAGTCAGGAAATCACGTTCACAAAATCATGTTCTTGGACTACAGCAAAACCCCTGCATCTTATGTTAAGAAACTTTGCAGAAGTTGAGTTTGGTTGACTAACATTATCACATTACTAATATGTATTAAAAGAAAGATCAACAGAATAGGTCCCCTTTAAAGAGTAGAATTTGCAGCTGTACACTGGGTCGGGTACTATATAATCAAAACAATTCCTATATTTACCAGTGTGGCTAATATATTAGCATGTGAGCAGACATTCCCCATGGCCTCAGGTGGTGAATATTTGTTGATACAACATCCAGCGGACCAGATTTGAAGCTACGGAGCTGCCTGTTGCAAACATTTTCAGCTAAGTAGTTCCATGCAAATATAGGCTATGGAATGTAGTATTTGCAACCATTTTCTCAATTAAGTGGGAGATAATGGCTAAAATGTCACCTGCCAGGGATAATGCAATGACAATAATCATAATAAACATGCCGAGCGGCAGAGGGTGTCTGGTACCGAGTGGATACAAGCAACATGGTGTGCTATAGTAAAACTAACTTGTTCATGCATAGTAACTCCCCTATAAGTACCAGTATAGCTGTGGAATTAGTTACCAAACAAATAGAACTATCAACCACACTCTTGCATATAGCAACAGATATTCCAAAGCTGCAGAAATTAAGAATGGTGAAAACAAATAGTCCACATATTAATGCTATTTTTGGATGGATTGGGGAAATTATGAATTTATGTCACAATGCACATCTGTATGAAAACTGTGGTATAAGGCACAATAAACAACTCCATGTTGCTTCACATCGAGCCATATTACACCACTTCAGCAATGACGTAGCTTCATACGGCACAGGCAGTGAAGTTGCCCCAAGGCCCACATGTGATGGGAGCCCTTTGAAAATAATCATTTCCATAAGTCATATTGACATGCAAAACTGTAAACTCAGCATTTTGCCCATTATAAAGCACACCAAAGTCAAATAGATCTCTGTTTTGCTGACAAACATTTTAAAGTATTTAAACAGTCTATGTCCAATACTCCAAGACCTACATTATACCTGGGAAATGACTTTTTTTTAAATTAAATTTGACTGTCATTAGGCTGCATATTTTCTATTAATATTGTAGAAAATATACCTCCTCTTGCTTTCCTGTTGTGGAGATTTATCGGAAACAAGGTCAACAATGACATGTTCAAGTAAGCTATTTCGGTGAGCTTTCTCAGAGAAAATGCTGTTTAACCATTGTCTTGTGTCCTCCATCTTCAGTCTTTACTCTTCTGAAGACCAAGAATAGAAAAAACTTTTTTCTTTTTTTTTTTTTCAGAAAAAAACTTTTCCATAGTCCATGGGTCTGATGAGAGGCCTCTTCCAGTTCCTCCAAATCTCCAGCTCAAAGAGTGCGCTGGTTCATTCAGCTTGTCATCCTGCTCAGGGACCAGTCTCTTTGACGACACCTTGCCGTACTCTACATCTTCCTAATTGCTCCTGTCAGACCAGACTGACTAATAGTACTTTCCAGGAACCTTTGGTAACACTTTACAATAAGGTACAATAATTAACATTCATTAACATAAGTTCATTAAATATCAGTTAATTAGTATGTAACTAATGCGTTAGATAGCCAAATAAGCATTATGCAACCATAACTGGCCATTTATTAATTTTCTGTTTCCCTTTTTTTGAAGTTAAAACCATCCCTAAAGTATCCCTTATGCAGCACTTCAAACTGTTAAACCATAATGTATACATTAAAACCTTAGTCGATGTGAACATCTTTTGTAAATGATTACCAGATGCATGAGTAAAATGTTAGTTAGCTGTTATTAACTGCTTATTACTGCATTGACTAATGTTAATTGTTGTACCCTTATTGTAAAGTGTGACCAAACCTTTTAACTTTCCTTCAGGTTGTTAATTAAGACAATTTCGGCAATTACCAGTGGTCTGGGCTCGGTAATGTTCCGAAACGTGTGACGTAATCATACTACAGGTTGGTTACAGTATACAAAAAACTGGTCGTGACCAATCATTTATTTCAAGGGATTGTTTGAGCTTCCCCTGTTGCCAGTTCATGAGCTGTCACTGCCATGCTTTTATTTCATCACTAGACTCCATAAAATTCAAAAGTCAGTTGTCTTAAATATAACCGAAAATCTGTCATTTCATGCTTTATAAATTATAGAGTCAGGTTGGTATTGCAGGTGATTAGTTGGTGGTCTATTTTCCAGAGAGCACACCTACACTGCTTGCACTTACAAGTCCCCTGATTTTTAACGGCCCACACTGTTTGTTAGGGAACCACTGAAAAAAAAAAAAAAGATAACGATTTAATGAGTCATATCATTAAGATGATAAAGAGTGCAATCATATTCCAATGGACTATTAATGAAGACTAATGATAGCAAGATTCTGTATTCACATGTCTGCTAACCGCAGGGTTAATCTGTTAAGTCTCTCATAATGCTGGGAGACATAAAAATATTAGAATTGTATGTTGTATGGTCCTTTGAAGGCAAGGAGGGCAAGATTCATCTATCAATCTCAACTAAACAAAAAAGGAAATATTTGCTGCAGTAAATCAAATCAGTGTATTTATGGGAAGCAACACAAGTTAATTTATGCAAATACAGCACTCCCTGCCTCTGACAATTAACCAGACCTAGATGCACAAACAACTGAAATACAAGGTATATATAATAAATGTGTGCGTGTGTGTGTGTGTGTGTGTGCGTGTGTGTGTTTCTTATAGAAACCAAAGCACATATATTTGTCACAAAAAAAGTGACTGGAAAAGAGAACATGAATCAGTGCACATTAATAAACTGAATGGATATTTTGTTCTAGAATGATCCCTCATCACACAAAAGGAATACAAATAAATAGAAATATAATTATGACATTTGTACACAGTATTGACCTCAACTGCATTCTCATGAATTAGGCATGAATAAAGTAGTTGCCCCTAAAGAAGGGACTAACTCATTTTGCCCTAAACCTGATCTCACCTCTCAATCACGTCTAAGTCCCAGGAATAAGAAATATAGCGCACAGCACAGAATAGCCTCTGAAATACCACCTCCTTAAATTATAACTGCTTTAGTTGTTTATACTAATGAATTATTGGTAATTATAATGTCATTTTTTTGGAGATTCTTTAACCGACATTCCTTTTGGACATTCTTTCATGTTAACACACACAAACAATTATATCTACGGTAAATGAACTGTGCCTTGTGTGATAATAATGGGCGTTTGCACATTTTTGTAATATCAGAATTTCAAACCTTGGATCAGATAGTTGTGAAGTGTTTTACCTATGGGGTTATGAGAGTCTAAATCCAGAAGCACTCATGGTTTCCTGGGAGCACGTCCGTGCACCGGTGTGACATTCCTGCCGGCATGTTTCGAGACCCGTGGCCCACGTCTGCTCAAGTGCGATAAAGCGCTCCAAGTTAATACTCTTTTTAAATACAATGGCAGACATAATCTGAATTAGACGGCGCTGTTGATACCCTAATGACATGCGGCTAATGATGTGATACCACAGCCTATTTCCTGAGCGTCGTAGTGCTCATCCTCTAAGTTTAAAAATAAATGTCTGCCTTTCATGCCATTTCATTAACATGGGTTGATAACATTGAAATACGAAAGCAAGAACAATCCTACATTCTGACCGTGTATTAGCGGTGAATTGTGGTCTTTGCTTTGAAATTGTTGCCATTCAGGTTGCGTTCAGTATTGCTTGCACGGTTTATATTTACATTTGTAGCTGATACTACAGGTGCTGACCCATGTCGATGCTGTACGCAGTTTAGTTAATTAATTTTATTTCGTATTGCTTGGAGCAGTTGGAGTCATGTCAAGAGTTGATCTTGCAATAAGAAAGTCAGTCCTCTAATAGAAACACTATCAACTGAAGACCCCAGTGCTAAAAGTACTTGAGTCAAAAAAATGTCCATTTTGAGAAAATCGAGGCAGGTAACTGTAAAAGTTGTTTTCCCATTCTTAGCTCACTGTGAGTGAAAATGTGTGTAAGTTCTTTAAGATCTTTGGAAGAATGATCATATGGAATCAAAAATTTACATTTGTTTTGGTATAGTAAATTCAAATTCTGTCAAGACAACAAACCAACAAACCTCTCTGTGATATCTATCTACCTGATGAGAATGGATAACCTTCTTTAAAAATTGTCACAGTTATTGGCCAAAAATGTAAAATTTTCATCTAAAGCTCCCCCTGGTGGCAAACAATATAATAAAAAAATTAGCCTAAATTTGATCAGTTCTTCCTCTTTATGATATTTAACTACTAGCCAAGATCGGAGAAGCAACTTTAAAAATTGTTGCGCTTGTTGGCCAAAAATGTGAATTTTTTATGTAAAAGTGCCCCCTGGTGGCAAATTGTGCTACCTGAAATTTGCCAAATGTAACAAATTCTTCTCTCTATGATAACATATTACCTGCCTATTATGGATATCCAAATTTGAAAACTATTACAATATTTTGCCAAAAATGTAAAATTCTTCAGTAAAGTGCCCCCTGGTGGCAAATTGTGCCATCTGAAAATCACCAAAATTTAATCAGTACTTCCTCTCCATGATGTTTAACTACCAAAAAAGAATGGACCACCAACTTTAAAAATTGTCACAGCTATTGGCCAAAAATGTAAAAGGGTCACTCCATAAAATGTAAAAGGGTCACTCCATGTCAACTCAGCCAGCCATGTACATGACACCTCTCTGATTTTGCGCAAACTTTGTCCAGTGGCTGCAGAATCCTGATATATGGGCAAGAATACACCAGCAAAAACAAATTTTAGCTTCCTCTCTCCATTATGTGAGAAGTCATGGTGCTTCCAAAATGCTACAGAATGAAATGACCAATTCACGTAAGTCAAAAAGGGGCATGGCACCCAAATTTCAAGAGGGTGCCACAAGTAAACCTTTAGAGATATTGACATCAAACTTGGGATTCTTTTGTTTGGTACCATAAAGTATTTTTTGACCAAGTTTGAGTAAAATCTGAGAGGTGTCATGTACAAGGCACCTCAATACTGGATTTTTTGACATGGAATGACAAAATTTTCATGCTAAGCACATGTGGTGGCAAATTGTGCGATCAGAAAAAATTGGCAAAATTTAATCAATTTTTCCTGTTTAAAATAATTAACTACTTGCCAAACTGTTGCAGTTATCGGCCAAAAAAAATAAATTTTTTGTAAAAAATGCCCACTTGCAGCAAATTGTGTAATCAGAAATTTGCCAAAATTTTATCAGTTCTTCCTTCGTACACTGATATAAACACACCTTTTTTGCTAGTTATTTTATTTGTCATTTTACAATACGTTTACAACAGAATTCTCTGTATGTTAACTGTAAACCACAGTTTAATGCATGCAGGACTCTTTTTACAGTTAAAATAACTATAAAGCAACATGTTAATTTAACTGTTAAATTCAGTGAATTTATAACAGTTTATGATAAGTCAAGACTTGCCAAGAATGGATTAACAACCTAAAAAATGATGCAGTTATCAGCCAGAAATGTGAACATTTTTGCCAAATCAGCTCTTTCTCTCTGGGCTCTTCTTTAACAATCTATGTGCAGGTTTGAAGTGCTTGGGATAGTGAATCAAGGGTGTGCTCCAGCATGTTTTCACCACTTCAACGACGTATTGTCTGGGTGCAAAGTAAGGCGCCTGGTTCAACGGGATCGATATGAATCTCTGAACAAATCATTGGCGTGATTTGGGTGTGACATCAAACAAACCAGAGTGACATCTCCCATTCCCTTAGAAAACCAGATGCCCTTGCACTAAGACAAATTGCCATTGAATGTGCGTATTTTCTCAGCAGCAAGAAAAAACTGCAAAACCATGGGTCTGCAAATCATGACTGAAAGTATGGAAAGCTGAACACAATGATCACTTTAAATGAAATAGAATCATGTTTAAAATATTGTTCAAAATTGTTTTATTCATATCCAGATCATCATAAAAATCATCATACTGAAATCCCTGGGCTGCTTTTCAAGTTTGCATTGCATTATAACTTCTGCATAAGACAAGCAAACATATACTAACTCGGGTCACAGAAAAAAATAGTAAGAATAATTACGCGCTGGTGGGGAACAACCAAGAGAAATTAAAACGAGTGAGAAAAACAGCCAACGAGAAAGAAACAAAAATAACGTTATTTTGATTACGCCACCATAACCCCTTACGGAAAAACAACTTTCTTCCGTTTGACTGATGATATAAGGTCAAGTCAGATGTTTGGAAGAAATTCGGATACATATTTTATGGTCACAACAATGTCACCCATTGCTTTTGCTGCGACGAAAAAGTTCAGCTTTTTTAGGTACGTTGTTTGTCCACCAGACTGTCATATAAATTAAAGACAAATTACAAATGAAATGTGGAGTTGTGCACTTGATGATTTAAGTGGGACAGATGGGTTGTAGGAACTGTATTTTTAGCACTTCAAACATTTGCTCTTTTAGAGTTTCTGTTTTGTGTGATGGAATGAAAATCCATCCACTGTTTAGACATGATATGCCATGCATTTAATATTTAGGCTAACAACTGTCCCTGAACAGCCACCCCTCCTGGGGAGATCCTCTGGAAAACAGCAGGAATGACTGAGTTCGCCATTATTGAGAAGTTCTGGCTTTATCATTTACAATTACCTACATGCGTAACCTCACATGTTGAACTGCAAATTACCTGATAGAATACAGCGGTGTTAAGTGATGATTATACACCACCGTTTTAGTCTAAAAGGTGTCCTAATATATCATTTCTCCATAATTTTTTGATGGAGATGTATTGAAAAATATTATTGTTGACAATGAGAACAAAAAAATCATTCCCACCAGTATACCGAGGTAAAAATATGGGTAATAATAAAAAAAACACTGAAAAAAATAAATTTTTTTGTAACATTTGAAAGGTATCTCAAATTTTATTTTTTTGACTCTTGAATAGCCTGAATGCATGTTTGAAGGCTCATTCCATGACTATTGATGCTTAAAAATGGTTTAAACTGGTTTGATTATCCCGTAAGATTGTGCCTCTGATGGCCAGTTGTTCCAGGGTATATGCCGGAGGAAGAGGAGGAGGTCCTGCTTTATTACTGCGACGTGGTTGATGCTTGAGACGTCCCCCAGGTCAGGCTCACGTCAGTGGATGAGGAGGACATTCAGTGCTCCCCTTTCTCTAAGGGACTGGGCAGAGAAAGCGATCGGGCGTGGCTGTCTCCAATGATCCAGACCCTACCTGGACAGGAAAAACTCTGAGATAGAGAGAAATACTTACTCAAAACATAATTTGTTGGGTGAACATAATAAAATTATGGAAAGTATTTCCACCCAATCACAATATGTTAATTTAGCAGCAAATTCTTTTATTGAGTGACATAAATGTAAATATGCTGGTTCAACATAAGGTGTTGGTGTTACTACTACTCAATTACTACAACATAATAATCAGTTGTTGGGTGAACATACAAAATTTATGGAAAGTATTTCCACCAAACATTCACACACAGCCATCCAGGAGTGTTCCTATATTGCATGTTTTGTGGGTGGGGGAAACCGGAGTACCTGGAGGATACCCACGCAAACATGGGGAGAACATGCAAACTCCACACAGAAAGGCCCCAGGCCAGATTTGAACCCACAACCTTCTTGCAGTAGTGCTAACCACTGTGCCACCATGCCACCCAAGTGTGGGTTTGCCCAAGTGTGCCTGTGCCCAAGTGTGCCCAACCTAAGTTAATGGGGTAGGTTGAACAATATATTAAAATGATACGACACAACTAATTAATTGTGCTGATCAGACAAGACTTATGTATGTTTGACAATCACAAATACTTTAGTTGACAGTCCTCACAGTCATATGAAAATCAACAGTAATAATTCAATAAATTCTGACATCAATATTTGTTTTAAACAATGTAAACATTTGTTATCCAAGTTTATGACAGTTGATATAAGTTAGGAAAAAAAAAACCTAAAAGCAAACAGGATTTCTTGAGATTTAACTTGTCTGCCCGCCCGTCTCTTTCGCGCGTTGCTCTGCCTTCTTCTGCAACTTCCGGAAGTAGGGTTTGTAAATGCACTCCCTGCATGCACACTACTGCCACCCTCTGTTCTGGAGTTGTACATGCCATTTGATATTTTAGCCAAAAAGCATTAGGTTCTGTCAGCATAGCTGAATTTAGTAAATGTTAAGTTATTGCACATCATGCTAAAATAACATTACTTAATGATGTTCAACCACAAAACATGACTATATATGGTAGAATCAACATGTTACACTTAGATTAATTTAGCAGACACCCAATCTGGTTTTTTTGAGTGCATCATGAATGCTTAAACCACGGCTTCAGCAATGGTATTCCGAAACCAATGGGTGATGTCAAGGTGGCTTTGTCCATATTTTGATACAATCTCTGATGTTCTCGCAAAGTGCCCCCTGATGGCAAATTATGTGATCAGAAATTCACCGAAAATTAATCATACTTGCACTCTGTGATATCTACCTACCCGCTAAGTTCGGATGACCAACTTTAAAGACTGTTGCAGTTACTGCGCTAACACCTAATCTCCTGGGCAGCAGACGGGCTGAAAACATACCACTCCCAAAACTCTATTTTGGGGATATAAACATGTGGGCAAGCACATACAAATTTTTAGCTCGCCGGGACGAATGTCCGGAGAGCTATCGTCGTACCCCCGGCGTCCGCGTCCGTCCGCGTGCAGAAAAACTTTAACCTTGCCCCGGCGAGCTTTGTTGTCTTTCTGACAACTCTTGTTAGGTTTGGAGTTGAATGTGTCTGCTTCAGGTACTACAGTGTGTTGAGTCTACCAGTGTAGACGTCCCTATCTGACAGGGAACAAATACATCTTCCCTGCTAAAAGGAATGAATTGACAAATCCCACAGCATCAAAAAGCAGGTGGCAGCCTGGATGGAGGAAGGTGAGTGCAGCTGTGTGGCAGCAGTAAAGCAGCACAACTTTGGTTCAAATGTGGCGCTCCACAATGATGTGTGAATGTGACAGCAGCGTTTCTGATGGTACTGTGGACATGTACTTAGTTGATTATAAAATGTTTATTTGTGACTGCTGAGGCCAAAGAGTCGTTGGCGAGCAGCAAGTTTCCAGACAGAAATTGATTTTCAAATGCCAGATGCACCACTCATAAGTGATCACAGAGTTTCATTAGGTACTGAACTCAACTTCACTGCATATATAAGTAAAAATAAATGTATAAATAAATGAATATAGAAAATTTGACTAAAATGCTAGAATATACACAAAACAGAAATAAACATTAGACTCTGATCTTAAAGCAGGGGACTTTTTTGGTGCTTTGGTGTTTATCTTATAGCAGATGATTTTGAATGCTGTATGTATTCAATTGAAGCCGTAATTCCAGGACAAATGGATCGTTGGCTCATGCCGATTTTACTGCTTTTGTTCAAAAAAACTGTAAACTGTGTGTTAATTAAAATTAACCTAGAAGAAGAAAAAGCCCACATAACTTCTTCTGCCCCCACCTTTATGCAACTCACCTGTGAAAATAACAATCATGTGTTGATTGGAGTGTCTTTAAGAAAAGAAAGCACTGGGGATTGTACATTTTTTCTGTTCTTGAAAAGGAGAATGTTATTTCAAAAGGCACTTGTGATGAAAAGCCTCTTATTTTTCATCCAGTTACTTGAAAATCAATTAAAGCACAAGACTCTTGATTACAATTATGGAAAACAATCCAATCCAGTCTCAAGTAGGGTCTTGATTTACCATTATGGTGCAGGATCCCCCCCCCCCCCCCAAAAAAAAAAAAACTCACTCTGGTGCTCTTTCTCATGTTTTATTTGTGCAGTTTTCAATTTTCCTCTCAGCTTCCTTGACAGCATCATTACGCATTATGATTTCATGGGAAGATGAAAATAAAACCACCTCTGTGGATGAGTAAAATTTTCTGATCTCAGTTCTATCTAGATTTGGATATGCCAGAAAAATATCCAACATACTTCTGTACTGGAAATTTATATTTTTATATTTTTAAAGGTAACTTTGACCCCATGGATATTTTGTATTTGTAAACAAATCTCAAATCTGCTTCTTACAATATTGTATTGACTCCCAAATGGCCATATACAGTAAATGATTGAGTAATGAGTGACCTATCAAAGTTATTACACAACATTTTTATGTACGACCAGTGCAATGCAATCAAGTTTGGTCAAACCTTTAAGGATAGTCCACCAATAGAGGGTTTACAGAGTATTTATAAGATTTCAGCAGCTTATGAGCAGTTTCTCAGCGATTCAACAGTTTAGCTTTGCCGATAGATGTTGAAAAGATTAACTGTAGAGAACATATCAGTGTTCGTAACGTTGCAACAGCTTATTAGTTGACAGTTTACGATTCAACTGTTTTGCTTAGTCTGTCAATGTTTAAGCTCAACTACAGGATATAAGTTTGATTATTTGCTACAATTCAACAAATTATTAGTTCAACTTCAACAATTCAACTGTTTTGCTTTGTCGATGTTTAACAGTTCATCTGTAGAATATATGTGACATACAGATTCTCAGAATAATTTAGTTGAACTACTATGTTCCCACACGGTAAGAACCTATATAAACATATAGGTTTCGCATATATTAGACATACATAAAATTGGCCGTTTTCATATACCATAGGTACATATAGGTACATATGTACCTATGATACATGAAAACAGGCAATTAAAACCTCCATGTTTCTTTTTTTATTTGGCATTTCCAATCCCCACCCGAATTTGGGATATCCAGATAGGAAACTACATAGTAGTTCTTAGGTTTATTCGCACACGCGGCACTTTGTTAACAGTTCAGAGGAGCATACACAGCCCCACGGCTGGTAGCAATTGCTTATCATAAATTTGGTGAGCGAGACTTTGCAATATCAGAAAAAGGAAGACAATAATAAATTTCTACGGTCAGAATCTTATTTATTAGCACCCTTCTAGCCAAAAGGATGCGCCTAGGGAGACTGTAATCTACATAACCCTTCCCAGCAGGCCCTTCGCAATTTGCATCCCTGTAGTGCATTGGCCAATTGAGCGCTACTTCTGAAAAGAGCTGCCGACCACTGCTGGTTGATAGAAGGCAGGGATTAAAACCTGTATGTTTATATAGGTTCTTTCTGTGTGGGAATTTAAGAATCCTTGTTATTTCTTCCCTGTTGGAAAAAGTCTGGGACCTTTAGTTGCCATACAAGCATCTAAGATAAGAGACAAGTGTCTATTCTTTAAAACTGTGAACAGAAATGTAGACTTTGTCTACAAATTCATTAACCACAGTGAAATGCTCAAATAGATATGGGGATGAAAATGACATGTGAAAGGCATGTTTACTTTAGTGTATGTTCCTCTGTGTACTTTTATTTTGTTATTTTTGTTTTATTTTGCTACATTTAGACTAAGGACCTCTGAGCCATATTCATCTAGAATCTGCATTACAGACAAGATAGAAATTTTTTTTTTTTTGGTGGATGTAGCAGTGTAGTGTATAACCTTCATTGGATGTGTATGAGCTGTAATCCAATTTTATCTAAAGTGGTGAATCTGGCTTAAACTTGAAAAAATGCTTAATTGATGAAATAAACATAATCAAACCATTTTGTTTTTATACATTTCCTTCTCTTCCACAATACACAGCTCAAACTTCATGGGATTGAAATAAGTATGGTGAAGAAAGAATTGATGACCTTCTTATTGTTCATGTTTCAGGAAAAAATGTAACAAATAGTATTTGATATTTGTGTTGATATCATAGCTTTTTGTCTCCTCTCACTTGCCATAGTTAATAATGACTGGTTTACACATAATATGCCGTTGTCATCTGTCAACATGTATTTAGGATCAAATCTGATGTTAATTTCATGTGTTCACATGCGATTAATAAGTTATTGAATGAAATTCTTGTTATTTCTGTTAGGGACTTTGGACTAATATGCAGATATTACCTTGAGAGTAAAAATATGAGCTAGGCATCATGTATAACAGTTGCAAAAGTGAGATATGAGCTGTACAATAGGTATGAGAAACAGAACCTGCCACTGGGTATATGAGCTATATAGGAAACATATACATTGTATGTACATATAGAGCCTATATGTGGAAATAAAGAAGTGATATAGGGGACCTACATGCCCTCTATATTCATATATATGCACCTGAATTTGGCCCATATGTGGCATATATGCACATATATGTACATATAGATTCTTTCCATGTGGGTTATACAAATGTTCAATAATTTATATCCAAATATGCAACAAAGAATTGAAGAGACCAGTACTAAAAGCATCTAAGTCACATTAAGGATGGGAAAGCAATTTTTGGTAACACTTTACTTAAACGTATCGTCATAATAGGGACATGAGACAGTCATGAACATGTCATAAACATTATGACAATGTCATAAACGTTGTCATTAAGTGTCATTTGGTTTTTGAGATGATAAGTTGACATTGTTTGGATTGTCTTGATTATGACAACTTCGTCATAAGAGTGACATGAGACTGTCTCAACTGTCACATGACATGTAACAGTTATGGCAGTGTCATGTCACTTTTATGACGGTACCTTCAAGTGAAGTGTAACCCAATTTTTACAGTTACCTAAGTCGATTTTCTCAATTCTGTCAAAATGGACATTTTGTGACCTAAGTACTTATAGCACTAGGGTCTTTAATGAGCAGATTTTATGGATCTATTATATATTCAGACCCTTTTTTCTAAAAATAGACATTTTGTGACTTGAGTACTTTAAGCACCAGGGTCTTCAATGTGTAAACCATTTTATTCATCTTGGTTTAACACTCTAACGCTCAAATAATGTTTACATTATACATAACCCAGAATTTCAACCATACAATGCTGCTTGAAAGTTTGTGGACAGAGATTGTCGACATCGTTTGTCAACACGAAGATTCATGATACTGACATTCCATGTAATAGACTCGAACAAAAGAAAATTGTATATTGTCTTAATCTAAATGTGTTAATTTAAACAAAGTGGGTGATTCAAGAAAAATACAGTTTTTATGGGTGCAAAAATATGTGAACGCTTTCCGTTAATAGGGTATTGCACCTCCTTTGGCCGCAACAACCACTTTTGTTTATCAGTTTATCAGTGCGTCTATCAGTTTCTCACATCTACTTTGGGGGTTTTTGACCTCAGCTCCTTGCAGAGCCCTGCCAGTTGAATTAGGCTGGTTGGGTTTTTGGCATGAACTGCCCGCTTCAAGTCCCAACACAGCATTTCAATTTGATTCCTGTCTGAATTTTGACTGGGCCAAGCCAGAACACAAATCTTTTTCTTCAGCCATCCCTTAGTTGTTTTGCCGGATCATCATACCTCAGATCATCATCATGCTGCACGATTCATTTTCGGCCATGCTTCAACTTCACAGCTGGTGGTTTAAGGCTATGTTCTAGAATTACACAATATTCCTCAGAATTCATGAGTCTCTGAGCTATATGGAGCTGTCCAGGTCCTGAGGACAAAAAGCTGGTTAAGATCTGAATGTTCCCACCACCATGCTTAATTTTTGCCACATGGGGCAGGTTTGGTTGTGACCAAACAGTTCAATTTTGTGCACATCTGTCAATAAGATGGACTTGCATAAAGCTTCTGGTGTCTTCAGGTGCTCTCTGGCGAAGTTGAAATTGACAGCCGATGAAGGCCATGTTGACTGGGCTCTCTGATTGCAGAAGCCAGGGTTGGGTTCAATTACTTTTTTCAATTACAATTACAGTAATTGTAATAAATTACTTTTGTAATTGTAATGTAATTTTAATAGATTTTTTTTTATTGAAAAGTAATTGTGATTATAATTAAACATTCTGTCCAGAAAGTAATTGTCATTGAACAAAGTAATTGAACCCAACCCTGGCGGAAGCATGCGCGTATGTCCCAGATGCTGCAAGTGTGGTCTGGAATTCCCTACATGTTATGGGTTGACATTAACATGAATTATCACTTTTCTTGCAGCTCTTGTGGATATTTTAGAAGGTTGTCCACTTCTCTGCAGAGTTGAAGTCAATTTTATTGCTCTCCAATCGCAGACGACCAGCCTCACGGTGGACCGATGCAGCCAAAAATTTTTTGAGATTAATTTATGACTTTCCCCAAATATGCTGTCTCTACCCTCCTCCTGAGGTCTTCTGAGCTGCCTTTCCCTCTGCATATGATTGATGTTTATTTCTTTTTAGTAAGATAGAACTGACCTGATTTTATCACTGTTATTAGTGTTTTCCCAATCTCTTTCCTCATGATCTCTCATTACATTGGTTATTGTAACCACCAATACTGTTCCACCTGATTATATTTACTAGCTCTTTTTAAGCAATGCGGCTCAGGGTTCACTAAACTTTGCGCTCTCTGAAGTTCACAAAAATGTGTTTTTAATTGACTACTCTTGATTTCCTCAAATAAGTATGCGATGAACAAAGATACACCTGCTGTTTCATATAAAAAATATTGGTTCTAATCAAATACAGACATGAAGTTAAAGAAATAGAAACCTCCAAGATGTTCAAGAGGTTCAGATACAAGCAGCACTGTATATATGAGTTTCGTGCAAAACGCAATGAACAGAACTTTCAAAATATTTGAACCACCACTGCAACACGTCGTAGAGTATATCCCATATATATATGTTTTAAGCATGCTTGAACATCAGCTTTCATTCCAAAGTGCGATAGACATCAAGCCAGTTTTTTCCGCTAATTGTGATATATCCACGCAGCCAATTGCGGTGGAGAATCCCCCACTGTGAACAGGCTCAGATTGTTCAGAAACTCTTGTTTTGGGTAAAACAAAACAAATAAACAAAAAAGTGGGGGTTAATTATGTGCTGTACACTGTAAAACCAAATGTTTAAGTTCTAAACATACAGTGTACACTAAACAAACACTAAACAAACATGTCACAATGTTTAGAATCAGTTTTACAGTGTATTCAACAAATTGAAAAAACCTTGATCGCAACATCCAATAAACATCAGTGTTTTGAATGAGAAAACCTATTTACAAAAATAATCACCAGGCATTTAGCTTTTACAAACTGGCGTTTAGATTATAAACATTTCACATATTCCATGGTTTTACAGTGGGGGGAAAAAAATTCCCTAATTTATCCTTTGCGAACGTGTTACCCATCAAATGACATAGTTCTCTCCCCACTGACCGAGTTTTTGGTTGCATTCAGCTGCAGATTCGCAAAAGGGGCAGTATGCTACATGGGTGGAGTATGACGAATTATTATGTAAACATGGAAATGTTTACCTCTATGATATAGACTGGCAAGCGTCTGACTTCAAATCACACTTTTATGGATATAATGCATTTTGCCAAATAATCATAACAAAGTTCACTTTGTTGTACAATATTTTTTTCTTAGATTATATTGAATCATAGTATTGTTTACAATATTATTCTATTGTTTGCAATATTATATGTCTTGTTCAGCAAGACATATTCAAATTAAGAAGCTCTTCCATGCTTACCATGACAAACTACCTAAGTAAAGTGAAAACTAGTTGAGGGTCCATTAATGCAGTTACAGACACATAAATAGATATAATGTTGTGATTTACGAAATGAACCAAGTGCGACAACCAGTAGAATGCAAAAAGGAGGCTTTATTTCTGAAGGGGGAAACCCCCCAACAGAGCTGGCAACGGTACAAAGTCCACAATCCAAAAACAGTATCCAATGGGCGTAATCCAGAATCGTAACCAGGGCACCAATAACAAAGTTCGTGGTATGACAAAAAAGGGTTCGATACACAGGCGTAGGTTTGGAGGAGAAACAAACTCATAAGCCAAAGACAGTCTGAATCCAAAACCAGGGCAGTAATCACAAAATCAAGGTCGGGCAGAAAAAGGTCAAAACTCACAGATGCAACAATATCCAAAAAGGGCAAACCAAAATCAATAGTCGAGCAATCCAGTCAGAAAGATAAACACTGAGCAATCAAGGCGAGAAACGTGGCACGAGAAAACTAGGGAGAACGATCTGACAAGAGTGAGAACCAAACAGACATCTTATATTAAGGAGTGCTAAAGTGCCAAGATAAAAGAAAAGGAAAGCACAAAGTATAAGTGGAAATCCACAGAAACTGGCAGCAGAGATAATTAGGGATAGGCAAGGAGGCGGAGACTAGAATAGGGCGACAGCTGAGAGATCATTAGTCAATTAGTAAGTGCAGCTATACAATCCCAAGTGCTTGTTAGTAAGTTAGTCCAAATATACAAGGTTAGTGTGGATTAGCATTGAGCAAAAACAATAAACTGTTAGTATGTGTTAGTAAGACAGAAAAAGAGAGAGGAAGGAAGAACACGAGATAATGAAAGAAGATTGAAACCCAGAAACCAATAAATCACCCGAATGAGTGTCACACAAGACAAGGGACCGTGAGCAAAGATACACACCTGACAAGACAGGGGAGACAAAGTGCAAAGCATGAAAATGAAAACATGGCTTGGAAACTAAATGATCTAAACATGAAAAATAATAAAAAGGAAATCTAAATTACCAAAACACAAAACACAATCCTAAGAATAGTCAGACAGAGCAGTGGTCACTAAACACAGAAATACTAAACATGGCTAGGCCAGGCACAGAACTTAACATGACAGCAGAATCCTGAATCCCAACATATGGAAGTTGATACTTACTTTCATAACCTGTAAGCATCTGTAGATTTTCAATTGGACCATCCAAGTAAAGTGAAAACTAGCTGAGAGCCAACAAACAATTTATACATTCGATGAATAATTCGGTAAACATCTACAGACGATGCTAGACATTTGAATTGTCGAGTCTCAATTGATAAGCTGTTGAAATGATCCTAATCTTCTTTAAATAAATTGTGGACTATCCAAATAAAGTGTTACCCACATTCTTTTTTCTTTTCTTTTTTTTTTGGTAATTGGTTGAGACGAACAATTTTAGGACATTGAAGGTTTGAGATTTGGGGTTTTGAAACATAACTACTGAGCCCATGTCAATGGAACCCTGAAAAAAAATTGTTCTACCCAGCAAAGCTGTGTGACAGACCTGCCCCTATTTGCACTACACCCTAACATATGAGACTTTGAGCGTTCGCACCATTTTTTGCCACCTGTCACAGAATGCTGCCAATTGCTGAGCGTAAAAGTGGTGAACGGGCACAGGAGAAAAGATGAATTTGCTGCAGTTGCAAATAATTCCAGTCACAGCAGCATTCCATATATTTACTGGAATGCACAGAAAAGGATAAGGAAGATGGATATACAGACAGAAAATGTATATTGAGTAGAATATACACACTGTACAACTACTGAATTCTGAGCCGCATTAGAGCATAGATTTTCACCCTTAGTGTACATTGCCAAAATGCATATCATGCATATCATGAAAATAAATCTCTAGTAGATAGCAAATAAAATATGACAACGACAGGCCTTGCGCATGCAGACTCATCCTCACAGGCATGGCGTTTCCTTAGATTATGCGTAGGCACACTCAAAAGTAAGAAAAAGAGAAACAATTTTTGCGACCACATTCAAACTTCATATAACTCCGATGTTGAAATTGTCATTACATAAAATGGCATTATTATGCAAACATTTTAAAGGGATTTCTGGATATGCGCTAAAGATAGCCTAACTCATCTCAGTAAACAAATGTTCCCTTCGAAAAAGCAGTGAATTTAGTTTTTTTATTTTTTTAAATAACACTTAAAGGTGACCTAATATTCTATTTTTCCAAGTTTATATTTTGGCCTTTGACTCCCCTAGAGTACTCCTGATCATGCAAAGTAAAAAAAGGGTACTTATTTCGCTCATACTTCCATCCTCAAAAACCCCCATTTGTTGTCCATGGTAGTCTCTGCATGAAACGTCTCATTAGGGTGACTCTTCCATTTCCATTCTGGCCAGCTCTGTGGAGGGCGGATCTAGGCGAGACGAGGCAGCAGAACGCAGTTTTCCTGGTCTGGCACCAGAGGAATCGACAAGCATATTCTGCAATCTAACGCAGTACATGTATATAGATCTAATGACATTAACTTGTTCTAATAAACGCAACGACGAAGACGCAGTGCAAAAATCTGGCAGCTCAAGCACAAATTTGCTATCGGCTACAGTTTGCTACGGCAACAGTTGGTGAGTACAGCAGTTTTTCTACTCCGTTACTAGGATGCCGGGGAAGCTAGAATCCACCCCATATAGACACATTTGAAGAACGGGTTGACATGCCTAAGTGTAGACCGGAGACCGTAGAAATCTGGTGGGTCTGAGTTTAGAGGGGAACATGGACTGTGAGGAGCAGCTAAAAGTGGACCAACAGCTTATGGACTACTTCGGTGTGTATTAGGACCTGCTGGTTCGTGTGCATAGCTGTGGTGTGTTGTTAGCGTGGATAAACAAACAGCTTCTGCGCTGGTATATGACGGAGGGGCGAAAGCTCCAAGCTAAACAACCTTTCCGGAAATTGCCCGTGGTAATGGTTTACTTATTGCTTCGGAATGACCAGCTTTTCTTCGCGGAAAATGGGCACATTATGGATAGCGTGCGAGAGCTAGATAGAGCTCCTGTTACGTCATGAATATTATCCGTAAGTTCCGTTGGCGTTAACCGTTGCTTATGTCGAGCTAGGAAATCAATCACTTTTACAGGAAAGAATTTAATATTCAATCGATGGCAATGCAGAGAAATCGTTTGTTATACCAGACACGTTATAGCCTGTAGTTTCACCAGTAGTATCAGAGAGCTTGCCCATAGGAGATGTATCACCCCAAGCTCTGCAAAATCTATGTCTGGTCTAACCGCAGCCCAACTCGGCAGACACATACAGCACTGTCCGTTTAGCTTCAACTGTAGTGGCTACAATCAGGCAATGTTATGATTAAACTGTCACATTGATGCCTACCGAAGTAACACAAGCATACGAATCATAATTGCTGCATATAAGTTAACCAGAAGCATTTTTAATTTGCAGAGCACGCAAACTAACATGCAGTAGCTGATAAGCGGTCATGACTTTGAATGTAATCTGTTGCACAAAAAACTTGTTTCGCGTCTGGTGTGAAAGCTGCTTAACGCGCCCATAAAGCCTGTATTCACCTCTTTGCATTGGCTTTGAACGTAGCTAATCTGTCGCGCGGAAAATTTGTTTCCCGTCCGGTGTGAAAGCAGCTTAACACACCCATAAGGCCTGTATTCGCGTCTTTGCATTGACATTGAATGTAGCTAATCTGTCGCGCGTAAAATTTGTTTCGCGTCCGGTGTGTAAGCGGCTTGACGTGCCCATAACTTGTATTCATGTCTTTTCATTGACTTTGAATGTAGGCTAATCTGTCCTGTGAAAAATTTGTTTCGTGTCTGATGTGAAAGCAGCTTTATGGATAGTACGCGACAGCTAGAGAGAGCTTGGTTATGTTATGAACATAACACAAGTTTTGCAGACCGTAAGTTCCGTTACCGCAGATAAGTTGCTAATGTGGAGCTAGCGAATCGATCACTTCTACAGGGAAGAATTACCTATTTAATCTCTGCCTTTTTCGGCTTTTTATTAGCCACAACAATTTCTAAAGGGGGATGAAATTATGTTAAGGTAGTGCAGAGAAATCATTTGTAAACCGGTAGAGCTTCTGCATTTCACATTGCTTTCATGGTAGCACCAGAGAGTTTGCTCAGACATTTGTGAACTATCCGGCTGATCCCGGTCATGGATAAGTGGATTGATCACTAACTGTTGTGGCTACAATCGGGCAATGTTATGATGAAACTGCCACATTGATGCTTACGGAAGTAACACTAGCATACCGATCAGATTTACTGCATATAAGTTAACCAGGAGCATTTTTAATTAGCACGACACGCATTAGCACGAGACAAACCTTGGCAATACAGGTTTTACAGAGAGCAAGTAACTGTGAACAGTTGTATCAAGCATCCAAATTAAAAACAAGTATTAAAAGTTAGCTGCAAATGAGGTTTATGTTCACACACCTTCTGTAGAATTTCTCCTGATATCACTCTTGCATATCTTGGGCAGGAATATTTGCAACAGTAACTTGGCTATGTTAGCTGCTGTGCTACAGCCACAATCAACTGGCTATCACGTCAGGATGGCTTATGCAGTAAAAGCAACTTACAGCTTCTGTGTCTGTGAGTCACGGACAGTCGCGACCGATACAGGCTTTATCTTCAGATATATTACAAAGCCTGCATTTGAGGCCAGTTATTAGAGCTACCTATCACTAGTGGTTCTACTAGCCACCCATAACACGTTAGCTTCTCTTACATTGTTTGCTGTTATTTGGTTACTTACAGCTTGTGGCTCCGAACGCTTGATCGATGCAACTGCTACAGGCTGCTTCATGCAGGATGCCCAGACTTCCCTCTCCCTGGACAGTTCCTCCAGTTCTTCCGGGGGTATCCCGAGGCGTTCCCGGGCCAGCAAGTGACATTGTCCCACATAGTCTGACACAGTAAACACCTGAATAAGATCCAGCACAGCAAACACTTGAATAAGATCCAGCACAGCAAACACCTGAATAAAGTCTGTCAGTGAACACCTGAATAAGATCCAGCACAGCAAACACCTGAATAAAGTCTGTCAGTGAACACCTGAATAGGATCCAGCACAGCAAAACTATGAATGTGGTCCAATGCGAGAAAAACTGGAACAAGGTCCAGCACAGTAAACATCTCAATAAAGTCCAGTGCCGAAACATGTTTGGCAAAACCTGTAGGCATGGTGTTGCCTTCAGATAGTTCCTCATCAAACTTATAGTAGGGGTACTGCTTCGCAAATTAACAGTTTTGTACGGTAGCACTCAATTTAAAAATAGAGGTTTTTTGTGATGCCAACTATATTTCAAGTAAATAATGCTGATGCAAAATCCAGCTATAGCAGCTATTTAAAAGTATTTTCAAAAAGATACTAAAATCAGGGAAGAAAGTTCACTTTGATCCATGATTATGAATAGGTACTTGGTAATTCTAAAAAAATTACCAAGTAATTACCAAAAATTACCAAGTAATTACCAAAAATTACCAAGCGCTTATCAGCTTTTATGGGCTGCAGTTCTGGAACTAGGCCGTTTAGCATTTCTCTGACAAAAAAAAAGAAGAAAATAATAAAAATAATAATAATAATAATAATAATAATAATAAAATAAATAAAATTAAATTTTTAAAAACTGATGCTCTCAAATCCAGTATCCATCACTCTGACTACAATATGCGACAGATCATTCCCGATCCACGCTAATTTAAAGAGCTTTAAAACACCTTAGTTTTTACAACACAGGTAGAAAATGAATTAGTTATGCTATTCAAAAGGAGGTGTTTCATGCTTCACAGCAGCCAGCACAGCCCATGACAAATGAAACAGTGGAGCCAGGCTGGTTGTTTATGCAGGGCTGATTCTTACTTGCTCAGACACAAATTGACACTGTACAGCTAGCAGACATGGTCGCTCGGCTGGATTTCTCCAGGGACGGGACCAGCTGTCAGGCGTATAATCCAACTGAGATTCCGTCAGCTCAATGCTGATATGCTATGCTGCTAGGTGTCAAAAATATACTCAGAGACGACACTGGGGTGCCATGGCCCTTCTCCCTTTTCTTGGAGAACAAAACGTACCCAACTTGTTTGGTCAATTTGTAGGATGCCCCCCCACAACCCCCACCCAACTCCCGCCATCCCCGTCCCTGTACCCTGTCCAAATCCACTTCGATGTGTTTCCAGGGAGCGTTTGCAGCACATACAATTTAGGATCTAGGACAACCAAAAAAAAAAAAAAAAAAAGTAAACAATACAAACAAAACAAACAATACTCTCAGATATGAGTTGGTTACCCTGAATGCTTTATCCTGGCGCTCTGACCATTGAATCCATGATATACAGTTGCACAACATGAACAATGCATGTGCAGTGTGTACGTGTGACTGCATGTTCATGTGTGAGTGCATGCATGTATTTTTTGCATGTGTGTTGCCTATAGCAACCTATAATATAACAGCGAAGGTGCTTGACTGGGACGTGGAAGGTTGATGGAGCTGTTAGTCCCAGGAGCGAGACCCTTATTCTCACATTGCTCCAGAGGGATTGCTCCTCGGTTTGTCTAATCAACTTGATGTCTTTTGGATAGTCATGAAATAGCTGTAACATGGCCTGCGTGCGGGTGTTTGCATACAAGTGTGTGCCTCAATGCCGTAGCATTTTATTTTAAAAATCATTTGCTTCAATAACTCCATCTGTTGTCATTAACTCTTTTCCAGAGGCGTCTCTTCATTGATGTATCCTGGGCTGGAGAAGTAACTTTATAGCATGTCCCATAATTGGCACAGCAATCTTTTTGTTTCTCAATTTCCCCATGGAAACATATTCAGTCCAGTGCTTTGTGTCAATGCGACTGTAAAAAAAAAATGCTCTGAGACAAATTCTGTTTGGACTGATTGACAACAACAGCTCCATCTCTCTTCTAATAGCACCGCGGTTGAAAAGCATCTTAGTAACACATTTTAAGGTTTGATTGTCCTTGAGTTTGAGCTGGCACTGATACCCGTGAGGAAACCGATTACTCCTCAGGCATCAGTGCATATTTAGCTGTTGGAGTTAATAATATAATACAATAAAAGTCACCAAAGAGAATGAATTGAGAATACCTTTGACATTACTGATGGGTTACAAATTAATGGAAAAATCAACATATTCAGTTTAATAAGGTGTTGGTCCTCCACAAGCAGCCAGATCAGCTTCAACATACCTTGGTACAGAGTCTACAAGTGAAAAGGGATAAAGTAGCTCTTTTCCAAGAGAAATTCAGTCACGTGCTGAACGTGTCCCTTATTTTATTCCCACACTCCAGCCATCTATGTCGGTTAGAGTACTGATTACTAATGAATTATTATCTTGTTTCTCTGCCCTCCCGCCGAGGGTACTTGCATGCTTGCACGCTCCCTGTTCCTTAATTATTCATTGGTGGGGTGTGTGCATAAGGTCATGTTTTCTCATCTTTCCTCTGCTGGATTGTCTTCATTGCGCATTAAACCAGTTCACTGTCTAAGTGGCAGCCGCATCCCGTCTCCCATCCTTGGAGTTTAAGAGTGTGCTCAGTATTCCCAGTCACCCACAAGCTGCCATCCCAGAACTGACCTCGGACTAATTTCTGACAAAGGTTTGACCACTATTCCAGAGTACTGGTCGCCTATCAACCGACCTGGACTCTGCCCCTGACTACTCTCTTGCCCACACCCCATTTGAGTTTTTACGTTTCAGTTTGTGCTTATTGCGAATTTAAAATGTTTTTATTTAGATGTGCCAAGAAGCCTTCAGTGGATCTGCACCTGGTTCCTTCACTGAAGATCATAGCAATATACCCTCATTTGGGATTTGAGGATGGGGACGGAGAGTGCTGTCTAACACCTTGTTCCAAATCCTCCCTTATGAATTCACTTGGCTTGAAACCGGGTGACTGTGAAAGCGGTGCCATATGTTAAGGATCATTTTTATGATCATAAAAACATTCAGTGACCCCTTGTGTCCTGTGAAGTCCTGGCAGTTTCATCCTGAAAGAGACCACTCCCATCGGGGCAAGGATGCTTCATTATACGATATAAAGGCGATCACACAAAATAACTCTGCATTGATTTACAGTGACCCTTCAGCCTTTAACTGGATGAGTGGACCCTAACCTTGCCAAGAAAATGAACAGAAGAATCTAAAGTGTCATGTTGGCTTGTATTTATTCAGGGTTTTTCCTTTCCTTTAACCTTTTACCTGGCGCAGGTCCACAGAAAAAGCCTTTAGGCACTTTAATAATGATTCTTTAAGCCGCGGTTGGCCCGAATAGAAACCAAAGAACTGAGGAGGGCTCAGGCAGAAAAGTAGTCAGGGTCAGTCGACAATTAGCAAACAGGATACTAGAAGATGTGGAAAGCGGTTGTCAGAGAAAGATCCAAGGTCGGAACCAGGAAAGTGATCAGGGGACACTAGGCTTGCTAGTTAGCGCTCAGTCACAAACTCCAAGACATTGAGAAATTGGCAAACTCACCACTCTTGAGCTGACAGCAAAGGGCAATATCCCAAATAAAATGGTTGCTTGGTTTTCATAACAGACTTTCCAAAAGATGGGAGGTTTAGAGCTCTCGGCAGAGCTGGCTTAGAACACAATGAAGAAGAATAATCCAGCAGGGAAGGAATGCAGCCCAGGAACTTAAATACACACTAAAACAATAAACTATAGGGCAGTGATTCCCAAAGTGTGGGCCGCAGCCCCCTGGTGGGCCGTGGTGGTACTGCAGGTGGGCCGTGAGAGGTCATTAAAAATATGATTCATTTTTGCAAATATGATTTTTTATGATTTTTATTGTAAAATATTTATTGCACGATTTAAAAAAAATATTTAGAAGTAATAACCTATTGAGTGTTATTGACCTCACAATATTTTAGGAACCTCATATAGTTATGATCGGAACGTGGTCATAATCGTAGGAGCACGTTCTGTGTTCGATAATTAATTCTGTCTTGTGTGTACACCACAGATTAAAAGTTTGGGCTTCCTTTATCCCCCTGCTTTCATTTTAATCCTGAATCTTTATAATAATAATAATAATATTATTATTATTAATAATAATAATAATAATAATAATAATAATACATAAATAAACAATACAACAATTATTGTTGTTGTTGTTTTTTATTTATTTTATTGTATTTATTTTATTTTTTTAACAACAACAACAATTATTGTTGTTAAGTGTTCTGAGAATGCATAATTTCGTCTATGTACTGTTTATAGGACAAAGGTGGGCCATGGACATTTTTTAGATTTTCAAGTGGGCCCTGATTTGGAAAAGTTTGGGAACCCCTGCTATAGGGAACAGGTGGGAGCGAGAGCGCAGAAAGGAAGCTGATGCATGAGACAATAATTGTACACCTATCCATCCATCCATACATCCATCCATTTTCCTCCACTAATTCGGGGACCCCAAGCCGTTCCCAGGCCAGCTGAGAAATATAGTCCCTCCAGCATGTCCTGGGTCTGCCTCAGGGTCTCCTCCCAGTTGGACATGCCCGCAAAACCTCTAAAGACAGGCATCCAGGAGGCATCCGAGCCAGATGCCCGAACCACCTTAACTAACTCCTCTCAACTTGGAGGAGCAGCGGATCTACTCTGAGCCGCCCCTGGATGTCCAAGCTCCTCACCCTATCCCTAAGGATCAGCCCAGCCGCCCTGCCGAGAAAGCTCATTTCGGCTGCTTGTATTTGCAATCTTATTCTTTCGGTCGCTACCCAAAGCTTGCAACCATAGGTGAGGGTTGGAACATATATTGACAAGTTAATCAAGAGTTTTGCTTTTACGCTCAGCTCCTTCTTCACCACAACGGGGCGGTACAATGCCCGCTTCAGTGTAGATGCTGCAGTGATCCGTCTGTCAATCTCACACTCCTACCCTCACTCGTGAACTCACCCCCCACTTGAAGGGGACAATCTAGCTTTTTCCAGAGAGAGCCATGGCGTCAGATTTGGAGGTGCTGATCCTCATTCCGACCGCTTCAGACTCATCTTTAAAGACAGTGCTCACAAGCACCCTAAAAAAGGGGTGGACACACGCACCCTAAATGCTGCTCATGAAAGCCCTAAGAAGGGGTGAACATAAGCACCCTAAAATGGAATTAACGAGCACCCTTTGCACGGGGTGAATGCGACAACCATAAAAGGTGCTAACGAGCTTCTCTATAAGGGGTTAAAGCAGAGGTAGGGAACCTTCCCCAGAAAAAGCTACTGTGGCTGCAGGCTTTCATACCAACCAATCTGCTACACACCTGATTCTACCCAACCTCTCTAATGTTTGTTAAGGGGCTTGAATAGTAGAATCAGGTATGTAGCAGCTTAATTGGTATGAAAGCCTGCTGCCACAGTGGCTTTTTCTCGATAAGGTTCCCTACCCCTGGGTTACAGCAAGAACCCTAAAAGTTACAGATGAGGACCCTTATTAGGGGTGACCACGCGCACCTCCACACAGGTTGACTGAAAGCACTTTTTAAGGTGATGAGCAATCCCAAACATATTTAGTGCTGCTGTACCTGTAGTGTAGAGTTTTTAAGTCATTACTAACCAATGTTTTTGTACATTATCAAAGCCTGGTAAAGTATTGAACATAACACATCTGTAACTTATAGTACTTACACCTACACAGTGCACAGGACAGTAATTCACTGTGCTAAAATTGCTCGCGAAGGAACAGGTAAAACACGCTCAATATGCACACGTTTATTCTTAGAGTAGGCCTAGGCTAATATTATTTTACAGTGCAGTGGCAGAGACGCTGCTGCTCGCTATTGAATCGATTAATCAAGCTGGAGGTACACTGGCCTATATAACATGATTAAAAGCAAGAATGAGAACATTTAACTCTACTCCATAAATTTTCAAGTAAGAAGAATGTAATAGTCACCTTTAGACAACAGATTGAGGCACGATTCGGAAGAACAAAAACGATCTTCTCGTTGCAGGATGTCGGCAGCCACGTAACAAAGTGAGCTAGCGTATATAGCTGGATGAACAAAGCCAGCTTGAACGCGACAAATGACAGTTATTGTCCTCGTCGATTGTCCTCGTTCATACAAATGTCGTGCTGCCATTAGTTGTTGTATTTTCCGAGCAGTCTGATTGAAAAGTTTTAAATTGTATCAGTTGCAATTTTTTGTCTCAGTTTATTTTATTAGAATGAGTTAGCTTAAAAATGTGGCAGCATTGCATTCTACTAATTTTGTATGCTTAAACATATATGCTACACAAGAAGTTCAACACAAAATGGCTCTAAAGTATTAAATAATGAACGGTGGTGCGGTTGAATGAGAGACTATGCAAGGGTGCAGACGGGCACCCTGTAGGTTTTCAGCTCCGTCTATTGGTTCTGAAGGGAGCCATTCCTAAGTGCGGACGTTTTCGGTGCCAACGAGCACCCTTCACAAACCTTTTTTTCTTAGAGTGTATCATCAAATTAGTCTGAGTGGCCCCTGTAGCAGTAATGGGCTTCTTCAATGATTCAATGATTCTAACTTCGAGGGTGAAGGGTTTTGGTCTGAGTTTACAATGAAAAAAAGGAGAAAAATCAAGCCAGATGCTGTCCCAAAAATCAAAGGTCCATTCGAGGAGAGAAGCACCGACGAAAAGGGGAGAAAGAAGAGCAGACCGGGCACTGAAAAATGGAAGAAAATGAAGGTAGGCTGCAAATGAACAATTATAACGCTTTAGCTATGCCAGCGCTTCAGCAGGGCTTTCGTTATAAACACTATAGAGCTTAATAGAGCGCTGGCTGCGGCTAGCACTTAGCAGGCTTTGGCTTGCATTCCACACGTTTAATGCCTTCACTTCTTCAGCGCTCTATTAAGCTGCTTTCACACTGGGGCGCGAAACGCGTGTATTTGCATCTTTGCATTGACTTTGAATGTAATCTGTAGTACTAACAAGCTGTGTTCATGGAACACTGATGCCCCCGGCGGCAGGTTGAAATATTGCAGGTTAAAGTTTTTTTTCAGCTGCAGACAAACGGACGGACGGACAGACAGGTGAAAAACTATATGCCCCTGAATCTTTGATTCCGGGGGCATTAAAATTCGTTTTGCATCCAGTGTGAAAGTGCTTCCCCCTAGCTGCTGCTGCGCGCCGAGTTACATGCTGCCGCTGTGTCTTGACTCTTGTCTCGTGTTCTATTCTTTTTCTCCTTGTCAGATCATATTATTGTTTTACTCTAGCCTGACCAAATGCTGTACATAATCTAATGAGATTGTTGGATGTCAGCTCAGGAGAGCATAATGAACGAAGTCAAATCGACATCAAAGTGTAGCACGCAGTTTGGCAAACTCGCGAACAGCTGATCGAGGAATTAGATTTTCATAACAGAAATCTGGGTTATAGCCTTTAAAAACGCAGTACTTATGTCATTATAAATGGGGAATGAAACACCTGGGTAATGCGTTTAGCAGTAGCTTCCGCAGACGGTGAACACGAGTGAACCTCGGCTCTCTAGCTCATTTAGTGCGTCTCTGATAGCTCCTTAAGAAAACCAGTGTAAGATTAAATGAAAAATATACATATTGCCAATTTTTCTTTTGTTTATAATGTTAATCATATCAGAATTGAAGTTACTAAGCACTGGGGCGACAAAAACGTGTAATGAAGTGATCCAAATGATATTTTTACATGCAGTTGTACATACCGGCTATGCAGCGAATTTGTCCTGAGTTCTTCATATGACGTCACGCTAAGAGAGGGCGGCATAATTGATCGTTGTGATTATAAAGGGGCGTTCCTAGGGCAAGTAGAAAGTTACTAATTACTCCAAAATGGTTTGATATTATGGGAAATGACTACCATGTTTTTTTTTCTGGATGAAAAATTGCATAAAGAGAGCCTGTTTGTGAAATTTCACCCTGTTGACACTGTAGTTCCTTTAAGGAATTCTAATGACAAAGCAATTACCTATTTGCTATGTTGATATAATTGATATGACTCCGCAAGGATGGCAATCTGAAAAAAATCCTAAACTTTCACTGACGTTGCAGCAATTATTTTTTATCACTCAGCTGTGCGTCGTACCTAACAACGCAGTTTAGCTGTCAGTCCATTCAGACTATAGAACGGATTCTCATGGCTTATTGCTCAATGAACCTCGCCAACTAATTTACGCAAATCCAGAAATTATAAAGATGTAGGCGATTGATATTTTCCATAGTCATTGGCGTGCGGAAGTAAACGCCATATATTTTCGTAGTGCAATGTATCACAAAGCTTTCAAAAAGAAATTAGATTCTCGTCGGTTCCACCAATCAGTCTGAGCAACTGTTTCTAATCGGGGAGGTAAACTGCGAGAGGTGTCTGTCATTAAGAAGTGAAAGGTGAGGTTATTGCTGGCCCTGAGTTTCTGCCGACGGACTGTCACCGTGTGGGAGCCGTTTTAGTTCAGGGTGCCTTTCACTCTGTAAGTCACTGACCCTTGATCCAGCAAAACAGCCCCAGACCATCACACTTCCTGCTCCATGTTTGACAGTTGATGTCACATACTGAGGAACCACCCTTTCACCTATTCAACGGCGTACAAAAAACCTGGGTAACCTTACCTTTTGTTGAAAACTTCTGACAAGCTATTCATTGGACTGGAACTGCAAAATTTTCAATAAAAAACTGGAAACATTGGGCTGTCCTAAAACTTATGACTGGTAGAGTACACCAGACGCGTATTTGGTCGGCGTCCGTCTTGGTGCGTTTGCTGCCTGCATTGCCATCCGTCAACTTTCATTGGCTTTGTTTTTACTGCGTATCTGGGCCGGAGGGCTTGAGTAGCAAGAGCAATAAGTGAGCCTGACAAGATCACAAGGTAATTACAGAGTCAAGCGCAATCGCCCGAGATAAATGATAAATGTTGTATTGAGTGCAACTAAAAACAGGCAAAAGCCGTTGTTCTTCACCGAAAGGGTTGAGGAAAGGTTGACTTGCTATGATTTGTTTATTATTTGTTTATCATGGATAAGTAGCCAATTTATTAATACATGATCCTAATTTCCTGTTTGTGTTGGGTTTGTCATTTGTTTGGAAAGTGTTCCGTCGATGAAGTTTCACCTACATATTTTCTTACTTCGGTTGCTGTCCTACCCCACAATATGAACAGGCGCCAGCACGGGTTTTTAAAATTAACCGTATCTTTTAATGTTGTGTCTGTGTGCCGATCAATCTATGTTGAAGTGTTGTGTTTGTACGGTGGCATCCGGCAAAAATGAAAGTCTAGCGTATCTGCTGCGCACGGCTACGGGCTGCCGGTGCTGCGACGGAGGAGAAATGCAACGCAGCAGATCTGGTGTAAACACACTCATTGACTAAACTGAAACCCATCAGCTGTGCTGGTGTGGCTGAGCGCAGACGAACCAAACACGCATTTGGTGTAAATTAGGGGTGAAGCATACAGCCTCCTTTTCAATACAATGTTGTGGCACATATATAGCAAATTCAGCTCAGAAATATATATCTTCTTTACCAAAATAAAAGTTGAGCATCTTCTAGATCAACTTCCATTTTTGCTTTCAAAACATCCTGCAATGCAGGCTATCTGCACTTCATGATTGTTTAAATTACGAAAAGTCAAACAAAGATTTGTAACTATATCTGCAATTGAATAACAATGATTGAAATATAATTTTGTGCCAACATTAAGCGTTTTATTTCTCATCTTACTTTATCAAGAACTGGCCGTACCAGATAGTTTTGATTGTTTTTTGCTGTTCACTTAATGTTAATTTAAAAAAAAAATGATTGAAAAATAGGTAAAGACCAATCATGCACTAAAAGGTATGTTCTGCGACTCCTCTGTTTCCAGCTCACCAGCCTAACTTCTCAGAATGCATTTGTGTAAAGTCAGAATTGGTTGCATATAACCATTAGGTCTCGACTAGCCACAAAATATAAACCTCGGAATATGCTGAGGCATGGCTTCACATTCTTTGGAGCAGCCAGTAAAAGGTAAAAATGTAAATCTGAAATAAATTGGCATAATTGAGAAAGTCACTAAGCTTCAAACAAAAGGACGGGATGTTTCTCTCATGAAAGCCAAATAATTTATGCAGTATTTTACAGTACTTGCTGTGAAAACACTGCCTCAGCAGTCCAATGACTGTAAAAACTTTGAAGGTCATGACACCCTGTATGTATGCCCGAAGCCAGCACAGAAAATCCAACTCCAAAAACAAAAACACTGTTTTTGTTTTTTAATTTGATTCTATCTGTATTGACTCTCAGTGTTGAAGAATTAAGGGTTTAGGATTCTACTGATATTTCATCCTTCAAGAACAAATCAGCCACGAAAGCAAAGGAATAGTGGAAATTATGGCACAGTCAGCCTTGCATTTTTCATCAGTGATATCAATTTAAAATAAATGAATGTTCTAATAACACATTTATCCATTTTTTTCTTGGAAACAGAGAGATTAACGTGTCCTGACACGAGGCTAAATTGCATCCCATGGAACCATAATAGAGATTTTTCTTGTTTGAATGTTTGAAGGAATAGACATGTTTTAAATTTAATTATTTATAAATGCCTTGAGGGTCTTTGTATTTGTACATAGACGTTGTTTACATAAATTCTGTCTTCCATATGGCTGGTAGGTATGTATTTGAAAGTACATGCATGTAATGAATATTTGATGCGTCAGTTCATCTTATATTTCCTCTCATTTAAAAAAATATATTTTATACCACTGTGTATTACAGCAGGGACATTGCAGTTGAGCTAAAAGAGAAACAAACATTGAATTCATTCCACAGAAATATTACTTAAATTTTGAAATTCACACTGCTGCAATGTTTACCGAAATAGCAAGCCAGATCAAACAAGCCCCAAGAAAAACACACTACTCTGATTAGCAGTAGATGTGCGAAGCTTTCTCGTAGAAAACATTTAAATATGCCCATAAATAGCTGTTGCGTTGTCAATCTCACAATGATAGCAGTATGCATCCCAGCAGCTATGTATCTTCGAGGAATGAGAACTCAGAAAAGTGTGTGACAAATACTTGGGAATGCAAAGAAAAACTGTCATGATGGGAAATATTTTCTTGCCTCTTTTTCTTCAAGCTCTTCTTCGCTGCCCGTTTGTCTGCAGAGGTTTTTAACCTGTATTGTGCTCATTACAGGCCTGCTGGCTTCTAGACTTTCTTCTGGGCTCCCACGGAGAAGAGGCATTACCCCGCAGAGGTCCTTTTTGCATTCCGCTCTTCGTTTTGGACATGTTACCATGGAAACTATCAGAGGTGTGAAATCACAGGAAAATTATTTCATATTACAATGTGGAATGCATATATTAGGCCAAATGCATTTTAAATTTTTGATAGTAATGCCCTTGTCGAGCAGAATACAAAAAGTCCACCCAAGCATTCCCTTACTTGCTCACAGAAAAGGACCAGTAGAATCTGCGTGGGTCTAATCGAGATTTTTGTATACAGGAAGTTCATATTAGGTCTAGAAATGCAATGCAAAGGACATTCATGTGGCATTGCTTAATGTAGCATACATAGCTGTGGAATAGGATATGCGCTTACATGCGTGTGTGCATGTGTGTGTGCTGTGGGGACATAGCTGAACAATTCAACCCTGTCACTTAAGCTCCCAGCAGGAGCAAGGACATTTTGAGATGGCCTGTATCCTGTGCCAGTAGAGCCTGCCAATTGACTTCCAGATTTGCAGAGATGAAGTGACAGGATCCCCATTGTCTCCTCAGCAAAGGGGAGCCCTCACTCATACTGAGTCCCCAGAGTAGCTTAGAGCGCATAGACATCTTGGAGCCATGCAACAAGCGCTAACATTCACCATTCACCATTAGGGCTGCCACAACTGTAGTATGACTGTGTGATCAAAATTATTAGAGCCGTCCATGATCAACGCACATACGTAGTTGCTTGATCATTTGACTTTGATTTGTATAAAACTTGAGAATAAATTCAAATGTTCTTGTGCATTATTGAACTGCCGATCATTCTGTTTTGGTACATTAGGTATGGCTAACTAAAGCATACACCTCAGATTCTCTAGGGCAATAACACTCATTAAGATGTCGCATACAAGCAAGCTAGCTCCAAGTAGCACAAGTTACATTCTTCTTGACATGTCAGCATGGTATCAAGAGAAAGAAATGTGTATGTCCAATTAAATTGAAAAACCAGAATTAAGGAAAGCATATTTCCCATACTTCAGTTTTTATCCCCCACCGGGCAAAAGCCCAAAAGGGGGTTCATGTTGTGCCGCAGTTCTTCTGTCTGTCTGTCTGTCCATCCGTATCGGAAGGTACTTTGCTGGTGAAATCATCTCTCCCTACAGTTTTCATGGGACGTCCCAGAAACTTTGTACATTTGCTGCAGATAGACTGATGATGTGCATGTCTGTCGCAATTCCAGTGGGGAGTGTCATGCTCTCAGAGTAGTCTTGTTCATAACCAAGTCACTTATTACAACTTAATGGGTATAAAACAATTAATTATCCCGTATTATGCACTTTTAAAGCTTTGCATCTGCTACGTAGGTCATCCGTGATTCAGTCATCAGGCAGCTTTTGCTGACCATTGCTGCTTGTCTACGGAAGCATTTGCTCTGCATACATCATTCAGTCCTGTGCTGACACCTACTACTGATTACTGTCTTATTCTTAGCCTATTGTTGTTTATTTGATTGCACTAAACAGAACTTTGGGAAATTACTGTTTTGGCTGTTACCATACATGTTGTTGGTTTATTATGGCCAGATATTAATAATGATTTTAATGAAATTGGCATGAAGTGATACAAAACAACAATGCAAAGTTTAAAAAAGTGGACTACACCTAAAAAAAGTAATGCAACAAGCTGCAAAGCATTTGTCAATTTGTTCAACTTCATGTCCTAGTGGTTGCATAATCTCATTTTTGAAGAAATCAGGAACTCGAAATTAAGCAACTCAAAGATACTTTGCAGTTGATTGTGCTTCTTTTTTAAGTTTAATATTAATTTTTTACAGTGAAGTATTTGTCCCGTCCCTGATCTATTCTATTTTTGTATACTTGTCATCCTTAAGGGGTCAAGCCGGGGTTCACTCAATTTAAGTACTTCTAAACACTAAAAACACAAAAAAATGGTGTCAACTGAGTAAAGCTCAGAATGGAATTTGATTTTAATCAAATTTAATGAGTTTGTTACCGTGAAAACCGTACCTTATTGGTGAAAAATGTGAAATCTTATGGTAACAATATCTCAGAAACTATACCATATTTTCCTGTAATTCTTCTTTTTTTTTTTTTCTTTTGTTTTGAAGCTAATATCACTAGCTGTACAATGACATACTCATTCTGGGTATTTTCATGGGAAAATATTTAGAAAAATTATTTGGTCATAGAATTTTTGAAATGGGTGAGAGAACCTGCCTGGCAGATCCATCATAAATACACCATGTATCTACCTACCCAAAAATGGCTATGTCATTGTATAGAACATAACAACTGATGCTATGGTGAAAATGGCAGAGCAATACCTTGAAAAATGTGGAATTTATGCCCACCACAAGCCTGATAAAGTATGAAATTTTGCGATGCGAGAACATCGCTTTTTTGTCACGAAACGAATGCACTGCTTTTACATGAAAAAAATCCACTTAAAATATATATTTTTTAATTTTATGAATGTTTTGAAAGATTTTTTACAAAATGAAAAAAAATATTTTTTCTTCAAGTCTGAACCTAGTCTTGACCCCTTAATTGTTTTAGATCTTCAAACAAGATTTGAAGTCTCAGGCACTGCCACTGCATCTCAATGTATTCAAGTCAAGCCATCAACTAGGCCACTCCAAAATCTTGGCTATGAGTCATTATAGGGGTTCCCTAAATAACACCGCCAGGCATGGACTAACAACTTTGAGGCAGGTTCCGAGTACCAAGATGCAATCCATCCACAGAGTTTCTTGTCACTCCCCCCCATGTATTACTTGCACCTCACTCAATATTTTCTTCCAATACAAACATTTATGATAAGACGACAAGAATGCAGTCCCAATCCTGGAGACTGATATACAGGGTTGGGATCTTATTCCTATTAAAACAGCTGCAAAGAGTAATTATGCCTTCCTTCATCATTAACTTACCAAAAACACAAAAGAGCAGCTGAACTCAATACTAGAAGACCCTAACTGTTTGGGAAAATTAGTCGGGTATTAAGTATGATAATCCAGCAACCATACTAAAACAGCAATGTACTAATATAGAGAAGACATTCATAAAAGAGGCAATACATACAGATGATGACACCTGAAAGCAAGGGAGGAGACGAGAAAATAAATCAATCAAAGACAAAATGTCATGAACACATGCAGACTGCTGGAACAGGAGAGAAACCAATTAAGGACACACACACACATTGTGATTATTAATGGTATTCTTTTAGCTCAGATTTTGGAAAAGGCCCTGCAAATTCATGCAAACCTTATGTTGCACTTGAAGGACAGGAAATGAGAGCTAGTTGCTTTTATAATAAACTCTCGTGATTACTTGGTGAAGTTAGTTAACTGCGTCTAAAAATCTCACTGATTTTAGGAAGCCAACTCTCCATAATCAATGTTTTGAACCTCTGCCGTAGAGCTATACAGCCTGTATGGCCATCTCTTCTCATATAACCATCTCATGTTGGTGTTTTCTTAAAGAACATTTTAAAAGAGGCTATTCTGAATTCTCCCGAGGGTTAAGTCCACTGCTCTGCTGCAGTGCCTTCACTGTGTTTGATGTCTTTGGACTGACCTGGGTCTTGCTCCCCCCCATGCGTCACACACAAGGCAGCACACATGACAATTCTGCCCTTCCTTTAAAGAAATCTGCCTTTGTCCCATCCAGTACGTGACAAGTTTTGGCACATCAAGTTGATTGCGTAGCCCATGGACTGAAGGAGGAAGGGCTGTTTGTTATGATTTACAGACTTCTGCTCTAGTGAGCACAGTCCAGCTGGATATCCTTGAAACACTGGAGCATGAACTTACAGGCAGCGGGGCCAAAAAGGAATAGAAAACAAGCAAAAAATAAAAACAGTCCCAGACATATAAAACAATTATCTCAACAACGCAGTATGTATCTGACCATAGATTAAGTATCCGCCTCCCTCCTATTGTGTTTTGCCTTTGTTCTTTGAAGAAAACACAAGTGGATATTTCCTGGGGGAAATTAAAACAGATATTATGCATCTCTGGGGCATATAACTGATGCATACAAAGAAAAGCAAAGATAGTTACTGTAGTGAAGGGAAAGGGATGTTCCAAGTATATAATGCTGCTGCCGAGCAGCATCTCCCCACAACTTACATTACACTGTGCTCTTTAAAAGGGACTTCTAAGGCCATAGGACATTTCCACTTACATGTCTACCTCAGACACATTTTAATTAATGTTTCTATTTTCCACTAATGCTGCTTTAAGAATGAAATGGGCTCTTCAACTATCCAAACCACTTACAATGGATGGAGAATGTTCACTAAACCCCGTCTAGTGATTTTGTTGCTCTCAATCCGTAATTTTTTTGTTAAGTTTATTTTCCTCTGGATTTGTGAACAAGCCTTGCTTATTGTTCTTGGATTCATGAGCAATCCATTCCCTTCAACTTCTACCGACCAAACGAAATACCTATGAATTCACACTCCAGCCGAAAAGGAGTTAACGTCAAAATTAAACTTACTGGGTCTATTTACATCATAATAAAGTGTTTTCAATGACAAAATGTCTACCAGTGCATCAAAACCACAGAGGTGAAGCATAGCAAGTGCAGAACTTAGTCATGTATCCCAATGTGAAACCCAGTAAGATTTGCTATGATGATGAGATGAGACCCCACTGAATACATCAAGGATCAGAGAGCTTGGAATAGCCTTGTCTTGGAAATTAAATTGGTTTAATTTAATGTTTAGTTTTTAACTGGGTGATACAGCTTAAAACAACTCCATCACTGACTGGATATTTCCAACTTATAAAAATGATGATAGTTCTATTTCATCACTGTTTCAATTTTAGCATTAATGCATTTCTATGAATTGTTCTTTATTAAATTAGTCTTGATTCCTTTCCTCCAAAAACAAGATGGACAACGTCATTGCTGATGATATTGTAATTAAAGAAAAGACTCAAAGCATGACAGGTTTGAAAGTGGGTATGTAGTACACCAATGGGCTGAAACATTATGGCTACTTGTCTAATCCCATTTCTGTAATTGGCAGCGCTTCTGTCTGTCTGTCGGTCTGTCTGTGGTTACAAGACCCACCATTGCTCAGTCACCTCCAAATTTGGTCAAAACATGGCTCAGGAGTCTGGCAAATGTTTGATCGCACCGAAAATCTCCAGAGTTTACCGCAATTTATGATGTCTTAATTTTTCGGAAATTTAAATAAGGCAGCTGAGCTGTTTCGTAAATTCTGACACCCAGGGAAGGTACATTCCAGGGAATTTAAGGAGGACAAAGCTGGCTTGCAAACTGTAGGCTGTGGTGAATATGAGTACATCGCAATGCAATGTGCTCAAATGTGCTGTTAATCCTTGGTGTGCAGCTATAACAGCTCAAAAAATGCCGAAACATTGACTTTAGAAGACATGTGAAGGTGCCCTGTGTTACCTGCCCCCAAGACATTAGCTGCAGATGCTTTAAGCCCAATTAATTGGGAGGTGGAGCAGCCGGATTTGTTGTTCCAGTACATCCCATCGATACTTAATAAGATTGAGATCTGGGGAATACGGTCGCCTAGAAAACACCTGAAGCTCTTGGTCATGTTCCTCAAACCATTCCAAAATAATTTGTGCTGGGCGTATTATCATGCAGAAAGAGGCTTCTGCCATCAGAGGATACCATTGGCCTGAAGGAGTATTCCGGGTCTAAAAATGATGTTTAGATAAGTGGCATTGACATCCAAATCAGCGGCACTGTTATGAATTTACTGAATTTAGCCGTTAAATTAATGCATTGTTTCCTTGTTATTTTAACTGTAAGTAGATTCCTGCGCGCATTTAAGCGTGGATGACCTTTGTCATAAACTGATTGTAAAATTACAGTTGAAATAATTGGCAAAAAAAGGTGCAAGTTTATAACAGTGAGGGTTTCCAAGCAAAACATTATTCAGAGCATTACACTCCACCCACCTGCTTTTAGGTCTTTCCACAGTGCATCCACATTCAATATCTTCCACAGGTGAGTCATGTGCTGTTAACTGGCCATCCATTTGAGGGAAAAGAAAATGGTACCCATCGGACCAGGAGACGACCTGCCATTGTTCCAAGGTCTGGTGCTTGCATGCCCATTGTAGGTTCTTTCAACGGTGAGCTAGGGTTTGTATGGGTATTCTGAGTGGTTTGAAGCTTCGCAGCTTGTTACGCAACAAGGTGTGATAAACTTTGTGTCATGCCCAGCGGCAAGTTGTCAGTAATATGAACGCCCTGCAGCATCCAAGCCTTTCGCATTTCATTACTCCAGCTTTTGTTCACCTGATTAGCAACGAAGTAATTTATTTTCTGAATAATCTTGACTGATTTGAAGTGTATATGTCATGGTTTGGAGGCTTTGAGAGCTTTCTTTGTTGCAATCGTCTGGGATGATATCCTTTTGCTCTCAATCGGATTCCTAGGCCAGCTGGCATTATTTGGGGGCGTCGTCCGAATTCTATTGAAGCCCTCGTTCCGCCTCACTTCCCTTGCTAGAGTGTCAGTGTTATGTTTGCACTTTAGCCGGTAAGATCTCTATTAATAGCCTTGTTTAGGGCTTAGCTGCATATTTGAGGAGAAGTTCTAGATAGCAAGGGAATCATTCTATTTCTTCCCTTTCTTTTAGTCCTATCGAGCTCACCTTGCTTCCTTGCCTCGGACGACATCTAGGTCCGTTGGAAGCGCGAGTCTCACCCTCTTATTTTATTTCTGTGCCTCTCTCTCTCAACTGCCCGTTCCCCCTTTTATTTTGGCTGCTGCATTTGGTGTCTCAACTCACTGGCCATAATGGTTGAGAAATTATAATAAAAAAGTGATTTCCTATTGACTGCATTTATATAATTGATGGGATATTGGAAGTATGGCAATAATAATAAAAATCCAAAACTTTTTTTGACTACCATTAAAGTTCTGTGTGACTTGTGCACGGCAGCCCTGCAGTGAGTTTGAATCAGATGGAATAGCTCTTGTTGCCTCAATGCATTGATGAGTCTCGGGCATGCTGCCCCAGTTTGTGGATTGTCCCTCCCCAGATCACTGCTGATAGGAAATCACAATGCCTAACTGGGTGCATCCTACAGGCCTCACTGTCGAGGAGATGCCCTAAGCCAGTCATCTGGCCGTAATGATTTGGCTCTCATCAAAGTCACTCAGCTCTTACGCCTGCCAATTTCATTCATATCCAACAAGTCGGCCACTGGAACCAACTGTTCGTTTACCTTGTAATATGCATACATCAGACGTTGTCATGCTTGGTTGTTATGAAATAAATTATGTTAGGCTACTCACTATATCTGCGAGTGGTCATAATGTTTTTCCTCATCGGTCTAAATCCGTACATGATGACGAAATGACGTATTTCCCAGTGAACGATGGTATCTTCTGTCGTTGTCTTGTTTAGTACTTAATTGATTCTTCTTTTTTCCTGAGTACAGTTAAGCGAAAATAATTCGTCTTCAAATGATAAGCATTAAAGCACTCGGAATGGGCTTACAGATAGAGTTTACCTTCTCACTGCAGATTTTCTTTGTTTTCCATTCAGCTGAATGAGACCTAGGTCTGCACAGCTTCTTCAGATAGATCCCATGCAAAGAAAAAAAAAAGGACTGATTTTTTATTGAACAAGACTATGATACAAAAGCAATTACATTCGTAATATGCTCTGTAATGATGTTCTTTTTTGTTAATTGCTGACAAACTGTGCCATAAAGCCGGGTATTCTTAGTTTTAGGTTTGCCTTTGATTTCAATCTTTTCCTTTTTGGAACCAGCCTATTTTTAAAAGCCACTTTTCTTTAAATGTATTGTTTAATATCTAATCAGGAAAACAGCAGGGACCCTGCCAGTGGGGCCTTAAGAACTGTTAATTAAAGAAAAGATAGCTGGGGCCCACATGTATTTCAGGCGGGTAAGGTTGGTGCTGTACTTTACTTAAAACGGCACCTTGTTACTGTAATAGATGACTGTATTTCCCCCTGTAATGAGAGAGAACTGATACTTCAGTCACCGAAACAAAGGCCTGTAATGAACTCATAAAACAAGTTCCTCCCAAAAGGCAGCTTTTTCCAAAAGGATTTTGTTGAATGTATTTGTTCTCATTGTGGTTCAGGTAGACACACGCTCCTCTAGCAAGGATTGTGCGCCTTTCCTCCCTCGCACAAGGTGTTTTGTACTTCAGAACAGTTGTTTCTGTGAGATATAGCTTTTATCTGTACATGTGTAGCGTCCTTTTCAAACTTGTGAGGAGTTCCTTTTTCAGTGCGACATTGCTGAAAAAAAGCTCACACGTGACTCCACAAAATTAACGACTGTGAGGCAAAGGGGTTTGAGGGTGATGGAAGAATGTTCTAGGGCACAGCACTGATTAAAAGACCAAGAAGAGAAAACTAGGTTACTGCCCAGACCCATAAGGCCTTTGTCCGGGATACACGTCAGGTCAACTGACAAGAGAGATGATAATCCACCTCGAATCTTGGGACTACTCTAATGAAAACACAACTTCTTTCGGCCTCACAAAATTAGTATAGTTTTTAAGGTATGAAAAAATAAAAAAATACTGTATTCTTTCTGTTGAGACTGTAGCTTGAATGTGCATTAAATTATTGTACCGAGGTTACAGATAATTTAGTGTACATTCAAGTACTTACAAATCACAGTGAGTACCAAAATTGTAAGCATAAAAAAAGCAAATCACTGGCAGCATTTTAGCTTTAGTGTAACCAACTGAACATGTGCTAAGTCCGCGCTGGCTCAACTGCTTCCGGGTATTATAGCTACTGATACTATGAATAACAATAATAATAAGAATAATAATAATGTTAGAGGATGAACGCTTCTCTTCATCTTCTGGTGTTTTATTGTGATACCTGCAACCAGTTGAGGCAGTGCGGACTTAGCACACGTTCAGTTGGTTACTCTAATGCTAAAATACTGCCAGTGATTTGTTTTTTTTTTATGCTTACAATTTTGGTACTCGCTGTCATTTGCATCTGTTCCTTTCTGTCACAAAAGTTAAGTACTCCCAAATAGTTGCCTCTGCAGACTATTCTTCAAACAGTATGGTTTATAAGGAACATACTGCTACTCATGTAATGTAAGTACAAGCTTATTTTCCAGTAGCATACACTTATTTTATTCATTTTATTTTTTGAGGGCGTGAAAAGAAGGGTAACTCCATCATTTCTTTTCATAGTGTAATAGGTCAGAAGAAAATCATAAAAATGGTTTATTTTGTCAGCTGAGGGACATATTTATTTTGGTCGTCACACTTGTGGATTGCACTATGTTTTATCTGCACCTCAGGAACTGCAATAAGCATGCGGGTTGGTTCAGGAGAATTGCAGTCTTCCCAGTCGATGCACAGACCGCGGAGTGATATCTGGTTTTCAATCTTACACTCCTCTAGGGATGTCTGGAATTCTGCATTCGCAGAGTCGATGAACAAACCTATGCTCTCAGATGATTGGCCGCTCCTGTACCCCAGGACTCGAGCGACTGAGGGATATTTCCTTGAGGAAATCTCAAGACGAGGTCCATTGTCTGTGAAGTTATTTTGCATCTCAATTGAATCTCCTTATTTATGCATTTGAGGGATTCCCAGCTACTGGGATAATCTGATTTCAGAGGTATGGGCCTTTAGCTGTCAGAGATTGCTGAATAAACACCAGAGTGGATATATTTCAAGGTAAATTCAAATCACTTTTGCAGTTATGTACGCAATGAGCCTTGTGTGTATACACTTTCAATTTTGCTGTTATAGTTCACCACAAATAAGGAAGACCTGCAATTGTCATTGTATTATAACTAACTGGATTTCCAGGATGAAATGGAGGGAGTTACAACAGAAATTACGCCACTTTTTTGTGCTTGACTAGCATAGATTTACGAAATTCCCTATAAATACAGGTATTTCTAAGATTCTGTTTTAAAGGAGAGAGCGTCATCAAAAATCAGCGTGTCTATGGCATGTTCAATAGGCGTGCATGGTTGTTTGTATTCACAACATGAGACTATTTGCTGTGTTGCTTGCTTCTACGAGGGTTCAACTAAAGATCACTGCGCAAAGGGGACTTCTGTTCAAGACAAGTATTTTGCCAAAAACTACACAAGTGGAGCATACGTGAAGTTTCAGGACAAACCTTGCTTGCTGCTGGCATGGCAGGTGGTGTCTGAACAAATTCATTAATCTTAGATGGTCACTTCATCATTTCTGTCATATGCCTACCTTGGGGCATACTACATTGCATGCTTTTTATTTTATTTAATGGCTAGAAAATGATGAACTTCTTTACTACAACCACAATTCTTTTGATTGGTGGAGCATTTAATAAATGTTAACTGTTAATGCAAAGCCAGCATTTGCATGTGTAGAAATCCTTGCTGCAGATCTGCACAACTGTGCACAGTATAGTGAATAATTTCAATCCTTTTCTATAAAATATCAAAGCTACTACATTCTGCCTGAATGCTTCAAACTTAAATTATTATAATGTCAGCCTTGAAATTGCTGTACAAATAAATTCAGGATTTTCTTTAATTCAAATGTAATTCATCCATTTTTGAACATTTTTTAAGAATTTCTAAACCTGAATAAAATGTGTGAAGAAAAACTGGACAAAAATGATGTAGCTATCAGGGTGTAAATGAGAAAAACACTTACAGGCAGTATAGGGACCTTCCATTGTTAAAACCTGCCCTTTCGTGAATTATTTATAATTATGAGAATAATTACCTGCTCTTTCAAAATCAAGCTCCTGTGCTCATGTGCTGATGGACAGTGGCGTTTGAATTTGATTTGTTCTGTGGCCTCGTGTAAACTTGCCATTTGCACCTTCTATCGGGACATTATCTGGATGTTGTCTTTCAATGTTACATTTACCCTCTGCCACGTCAGTGCCGGTATGAAATGCAAAAATCAGTAGGATGACTTTGTTTTTTTGGGGGGGGGGCAAGGGGGTGTAACCAGGATCATATGCCTGGTGGAAGATTAATTGTCCATTCAGCATGGAGAGGATGGAAGATGGGGGAGAAGATGCAGCTTGATCGTGGGATTCTGCCCATGATCTGCCATCAGCCCGTATGGAGTCTACACCAGTGTTTGATGTTCAGGCAGTTAAGCATTGAAATTGTTAACCAGTCTCCTCTCACTGAAATGGTGTTTGCACACTCTCATAAAATAGTGTTACACTGGCAAGGTTCCTACTACTGAAATTCCTGCTCTATCCTGCTCTATTATGCATGGAAACCTTTTAAAAAGCTTTTAAAAAGAAAAATTTTTTTTACAATTTTTGCTATTTACTCGCTTCTCAAACATGACTCCTATGGGCAAGTGCAGAGGGTGACTGACGTTTTTTTTTTTTTTTTTGTTCTTTTCTTTTGCTGCTCAAGAATTAAGGCACTCAGGGGTGGGGAAGGGGGGGGTTCAAAGACACATTGAGCCTACTGTCTCATCTTAAAGCACTGAAGACTATTATTATGGGAAAGTTCTAATTGTTCACAATGTGTTAAAACTTAATTATTATCAGTTATGTGGAATTTCAATGACACTTGATTATGTGACCAGATGAGACCAAAGTTGAGCTTTTTGACAACAAACATTGGGTGGGTTTGGTGACAGGAAGTTGCCCCAAACAGAAAAGCACCTCGGACCTACGGTGAAATATGATGGATCTTAGATGTTGAAGGGCCATTTTTCCTAAGAAAAAGACCCTGAACTCCTATTAGGATAGTTCCATGGTACCATGGACTCCACCGAATTCCAGCGGATATTAAAACCCTAAAACTTCCGCCAGAAAGCTTAAAAATGGGCCATGGTTCCAGCAACACAGTTTGAACAAACTCATTAATCCAAAACAATTTAAAATGTACACAAAAGTGGTTCACCCACCAAAGAGAAAAGGTTTTGCCATCACAGCCCCCTAACCGAAACCCCATGGGAAATCTGCAGTATGAGCTGAGGAGGGGTCCACAACTGTCGGCCACAGATTTGGAGAGATTGTGTGTGGAAGAACGATCTCAGGTCCCAAGTGTTCAGCAAGCACATCTCACATTGTAGAAGAAGACTGAGTCCTTATCTTTGCAAAGAGAGGCTGCACGAAATATTGAATAAAGGGGAGCCAATACACATATTTTATGATTTTTTGGACACATACTTCGATTCTTTCAATCGTGGTATTTCAATTAAAGGTCACTTTTCGTGAATATTTTGAATGAAAGATCATGAGGATAAACAAGATAGACATCTGTTCACCTCTTGTTCAGTTGCTCATTTTTACTAAAGGGTGCCAGTAATACTGGAGGGCACTGTGTTGCTGTGTTCCATAGATATGGAAAGCCATAAGGCAAATCCCCCATTGTCAACAAAGCATACCAGAGGATGTGTGCTATTTTAGTGTTCTCCATTCTACTCACAATAATGCACTGCCTTTTTTATAACGTAGCTGTTTCGTGTGCATTAAGCCTGAATGAGACTGTATGAACTGGACGATGAGATAACTATGAGCGGTAAAGAAGTGTATTTCTATGTATATCCAAAAAAAAATAGATTTCACAATCAATATTCTATGTGATAAATTTAAAAATGGTCCAATTTTGTACACGCTGTGTATCAAACCTATACATTAAGGTCCTAAATAGAAGTGTTTTTCGTAAAAACCCTGACATGAACTATCTGCAATCCAACATTAAAATGAATGAATGGCTTAAATTTGTTTAGCCATGGCAGCCAGCTAACACCCTGATGTTATATTACCATTGTCATGATTATTATTATTAAGCTTAATATTAATAAAATTCATTTTCAGCACTTCCATTGGTGCCTGCTACACACAGTCTCTTGCTCTCCCTGCCGGCTTCATTAGTTCGGCTCACCACCCCAGAAAAGGCTGTATTGTGAAAGATTAGACCATTATCAAATAATTAAAGGACCTAAGCAGGTGCATTCAGTTACCTAGGCAATTAAAACCTTGTTAGAAACATAAAACCCAGAGACTCAAACTGTTAGTGTGTCCCAGGTGACTCAGTCCACACAGCGAAACTATCTCCTAATCAGTCTTCCCGCCGGAATAGGCTGTCTTCAGAGAGGCTTAATGACCTTTGTTTATGTGGAAATATGAAAAACAAAGAACGTCGTTAACGAAACTAGCCAAATTTCGGGTTGCACCTCCATTTTCTCCCCTGTAAAATAATGAGATTGATCCCATGGTATTCAAAGACTTGCCTGCTTTCTGTTTGTGACTGTTTGTTGCTATCTGCGGCAACGGTGGCTTAGGAATTACCTCCGCGGCGTAATAGTGTTATTAACATTTGGGTGTCAGGTTATTAGCTTATTAAGACGTGCGGTTGTCTGTTTGTATGCGCCGGTGGTGTGTCGGCTCCCCATTTCACTTCTCACACACCGGTAAACAGGACTTTCATGCTCATATTTACAGAACATACTCTGTTCCTGTCAGTCTAAAGGCTAATATAAAACCGTACTCCTCAACAAACCTGTGATGGGAGCAGAGGGGTGCAATGTAGCCTCAAAAATTAGCATGGCTTCCTGTCTCACAGAGGCCAGAGAGAGAATACATTCAGAATATAATGTTCTGCTTCACAGAGTTTTTCTTTGTTGTTTACGGGTTCAGCACTGACCCCGTGAGCTTCGCCCGGATGATTACTAGTCTTGACTACAGGACAGAAGGATTATGGGATTTGTATCCTATTTGTATCCTGTGTATTAGGTTCTGTCAGTTATGTGCAGGGTCTCCCAAAGGACCCCAGGAGAGACTGTCAGTAACATACATCCCTTTCCTGCTCATTGGCACCCTATTCTCTCTGCATCTATTTGCATTTATTCCAATTAAGGCGACAGTGCAGTTCTAGGATGGTCTAATGATATGAATGTTGCGCATTCAAATATTTGCAACCATTCAATGAACACCAATCACAAATTATATTTTCATTTGTGCTGATAGGAGGCTTTTGCTGTCAGAACAAGGTTATCTTGTCCTTTTGTGGTCATTAACCACTAAAGCCAGGAATACACTAAGCCAACTGTCAACCTACTGCCAGCATGAGTAGCCGTCCACCAAGCATTGGTTGATAGTCTCTCCTATGTAACCTTAGCATTAGTTGTAGTCGGCCCTTGTTGAAATCTCAACAAAGTTGTGGGATTAATCTACTGCATTGAGACAACATTGCTGGAGTGATTTCATCTTAATTTGGTTTTTGTTGGTTATTGCACCAGATAGAAGATCGTCCTTTACTGTCTCACCGACACACTTCACAAAAGGAACACAGGAAGGGAAGGGGATTGATATGGAAGGTTGTCTCTCCTTGTGTGAGGGTCTGGGTATCTGTGAATGTGTGTGAATGTGAGTTTGCACGTTGCAGGGAGGACAAGGTCTTTGTCTACCCCACAAGGTCTTTGGTTTAAATCTCATTTTAGAAGAGATTTTGTTCAGGAAGTGCGCTCGACTCCAACAAGTTTCTTTTTAAAAAAAAAAAAAAATCTTCGGGTGCAAGCGAACTGGAACAGTACATTTGTGGTGAAAAAGCTGCACTCTCGACTGCAGTTCTTGATTATTTTAATGGATTAGCATGACAGATAGACAGACGTTTCGGCCCAAACGCTGAAGAAGGCACTTTGGGCCGAAACGTCTGTCTATCTGTCATGCTAATCCATTAAAATAATCAAGAACTGCAGTCGAGAGTGCGGCTTTTTCACCACAAATCATCTTAGAAGAGAAAACCTGGCAGGACAGAACACACCTGCTCAGGGTAGTTCAGGCCGCACTTTGGGTCAATGAGGGAGTCTTGGGGAAGAGTTCAACTGTGACGTGAACTATGGCCCTTTCCAGCTCAAGAGAGATGTATTCCAAAAATAACCTCATTTCAGCACATTCTTCACTAACAAGTAGCTCCAGCAACCCTCCACCTCCTGCTTTAGAAGTTTACGAAGACTTATTTCAATCATTTTGATGTCGTCGTTCGATTGTGTTGTCCGTGTAATACTCGTAACATCATACACAAAGCCGTCCACTGACTTATGTAGCTTATACATCTGCCTGTCAGTCCAGAGCAGGGGAAAGGATGCTCTAGCAGTCTTTCAAGAACTGGTTCTTGATGTCACTCTCCTAAATGAGGTTATATTTAGACTGCACTATCCACCCCCTCTGTGCTCTCTCGAACAGGACCAGGCCCCGGTTCGCACTCGGCGTCAGAGGCGAGCCCCTCCCCTGGATGCCCTCATTAGCCCGAATTGAGGCCCGACCTGCCTGAGCAGGTGGATCCTGTCCTGATAGGCCCTCTTTATCTGAGAAAAGAGCTCAACCTGAAGACATCGCAAGGCAAGGGCCGCTATTTGACAGCCGACCCCCCCACCACACACTCCTCGCGTGTGCGCGCCCGCTCTTTCCCCTCTGAAACGCCGTCAGAAACAGCCCCCTTCCTCCACCTTCTCCCCCTTCCTTGTCCCCTTCCCCTCTATGTTAGCCTTTTCATTTAATTAACAGGGCCCCAGCATCCCAGCCCACTGCTGTCCAGAGAGGGCCCCACTCACGCTGCTGTCAGCGGAGGCCGAGGGAATGAGGAATGTACCTGCTCTCTCAGAACTGGGATCCCACCAATCCCCCTTCCTTTAGTCTTGGATTTTAAAATGCACAAGACCTTTATGAAGGCAGAGACCATACCAGGGGATGAGTCGCATGGATCGGAATACAAAAGATAAAAAGAACATAATGAGTTTGCAAGGAAGCATACTTTCTGATTCTCTGAAAACGCAGCATGGAATTTCATAGAAATCTTGAAAGATTAACTCATGAGTAGAAATAAAGTTACACATTAGTGTGTATTGTTTTATTTTAAAAGGGTTCTTAGGGGTAGTGGAAGAAGTAGCTTTTCCATCTTTCAATGTTACTCCTGGCATAAATCAGATACTGTATGTGAACTGTCGCAGCTCACAGACAAAAAAGCATTTCTCCCAAAAAACAATTGAACTAGATACGGTTCGTCTATGGAACCACAAAGTTCTTTTTGAAAGCTTTTTTTTTTTAAGAGACTGTGGACTATTCAAGTGATCGGGCAGGTTGCACCTGTGGATGTTACGGGTGTTACGACACGCCCACTTTTGAGGAAATGTGATTTCCTCCCCCCCCCCACATACACACACACTTGAGATAGTCATCGATCAAATTAAATTAGCATCATTAAAATATGTACTTCAGCGAACGAGTTCCCCATTCATGAAATCCTGACGGTCAAGTTTGATTAATTGAACAGCCATCCACTGTCAATCACAACCATTTGGCCAACCCAGAAGGAAATCGACCATATTGTGAAACAGAAACCTATTGAAGGGAGCTCTATTATGGCTGACGGTCCTTTCAGCTGAACTGGTGCAAAAAAGTGAAAACAAACTACCATACCAACTACCGTCTCAAAATAATTCAAGTTCATCATAGCTGAAGGTACACAACTGTGCGCATTAAAATGATCATCTATATAGGCACGGTGCAGTAATTTGTTACTAAATGCAGTCGCTGACCTGAGTAAAATATAATAACCATATAATTACCATATTGTGCGAAACAGTTCCTGTTCAAAATGTGCCTTTTCAGGACAAGCTGATTGGTCACAGCTTTCTCGAGAGCCTCTCAGCCAACTTCAAAATCAAGACTGCAATATCTAGTGTGTGGAGGCGATTGGATGAATGGTTTTCAAGAAAATTGATAGACATATGTTGGCACCAAATAGCATTACTTCACCAAACCCATTCCCATTTATGTTTCCTTATCAGCAACTAAGTAATTCCTTTAGTTGTGAGGATCAATCAATGTAATTACTCTCCATTTCCCCATAGCTTGGATTGTTATTCATTGCAAAAGTTATGAGACACTTTCCGATCCACATTAATGGTGACATACAACATGAATGACTTTCGAAGCTTCTGAATTCCTGTAGCTCAAAAAACAGTTTACATTTTTTTTCTGCATCAGTGTCCAGATAGCTTGATAAGCCTGAGAATATATATATATATATATATATATATATTTTTTTTTTTTTTAGATACAGTTTTGCTGACTCAGGTCTGCGTGTTAAGTTTGCTCGTGTAAAAATAAAACTCTTGTCTACAGCCAGTGACATTACCATAATGCCAGTTAACTCTCAACATACTTCCAATGAAGAAACACATTCGGTTTCAAAAAGACAATATGGCCCCTGTCAAAATGCCTAAATAAACCAATACGTGATTTCACGGCAGCTTCCTCTATATTTCTACACAGTCAAGGTTTAGGATATTAATTTTTGCCTGTCAGCTGTGGGGCCTGGAGGGCGGGGCCCATTTACATCAAAACGGTTGAAGCATAGGTAAGGCCGACACTGGGTCACACATTTCTTTGCTAATAGCTGAGGCTGCGATTTCGCCAGTCGAAGTGCGCTTCAATTGAACTCCACGTGAGGCGAAGATACAAGTTTGCTTTGCCGTTGGAAGCAAATGTTTTCTTCGCCCCTTAATTCGCTCACGCAGAGTGGAAGTGAACAGGACGCAAATATTTTCCTGTTAATTTTGCATGTGTGTGACCGTGCTCTTTACCCGCAGTAAACAGAGAGTAACAAGAGGGGCAGTTTCTGCGGTTTCCTGCAAATTTCAAAAGGGATGAAATATTGAGGCCCAGCCTCTTCACTGGGGCTGCAGAATTTGAAATAAACAATCATGATTTGTTTGTATGATCGGCAATAGCTGCGACCACGTGAGCGCATGAATCCACATGTGCGTGCATTCACACAAGAGTCTAGGACAGGCAGTTCATGAGTTATGAAAGGGGGCATGGCTGAAGTACAGGGGGCAGCACAAAGTTATTAATGTAAAATAAACTCTAAGAGTGTGTGCAGCAAACAGTTAATGAGTCATGAAAGAAGACAGGACTAAAGTATAGGGATGAGATGCACAGTATTGAACCCCATGGGGTAATTTGTCCTCCTACAGTTAGAGGCAGTAGGCAGCCACACACAGACCAACTCCAGTTCTAAAGCCAATACCTTGGTCAGGGGTACCAATAGGATTGTTCTTATGATGCATGTTTTTGTGGGCAGGGTAAACCGGAGGCCCACGTGGGGAGAACATGCAAACTCCACACAGAGGGCCACAGGCTGAGTTTGAACCCACAACCCTCTTGCAGTAAGGCGATAGTGCTAACCACTGCACCACCGTGCTGTGCTGTCATGTGAATTATGACTGTGTGTGTAGCTAAATTATTGGGGGCGGGCTAACACTCACCAATGAAAATGGGACTCTGTTGAGTTCAGTGTTGCCTATGACACGTGCGTACAACAACCTGTTCTTGAATTATGAAATGGGTAATGGCAAAATGGTGTGTGCATGCATCTGCATCTATGTATATGTTTGTATATCTGTGTGTGTGTGTGTGTGTGTGTGTGTGTGTCTGTCTGTCTGTCTGTCTGTCTGTTTACAAAGTACAAAGTTTGGCCATGTTCTCTGTATCCATTAAGAAGATAAGTGCCTTTTGACTATAGGGCACTCCCACTACCACACCCCCTTTTTGCCAACTGGCAGTTAGTCCGTTGTCCTTTGGCTCATGACCAATCTTTCCACATAATCTTGCGCAGGTGAGTGAATCAATAAGGAAATTATGCGTCTTTTTGCAATAGGTCACTCTTGAAGTCACAACCCTTTTTTACCATAAGCATAAACACACACCTTCACACACAAACACGCGCACACACACTCATGCACACACACGCACATGCACAGGCACGCACACGCATGCATGCACGCAGGCACACACACACACACACACACACGAACTCTTGGCCAAATTTGATCCTTCTAAGGCAAAAACTGTGGGTGCCAAAGGGTGGACAAATTTTCATGAATCAACAGACAACCCGACAGAGTGAGCCATAGAGTTATTGGTTGCAGATAAAAAATACTCAGTGTTACTTTGTATGTTAATGTTTCCAGAAAACCAGCTGTTTGTGGAGTACTCTTAGTTTATCATGGATGAGATGTTCGTCAGGAAAGTTGGTAGGGAAAGAATTTTACTTGATGTTTCTTATTTTAATTGATTTGGTAGATTTTAAGATATGAAAAAATGAGCAATCCACTGCCCCTTGTTCTGAGTGGCTTTGACAACGTGTCTCACAAAGGGGTACTCTGCTCATTGCAGTGGAGTTCCGAAGCTTGAGTGCTTGACTGTAATAATGTTTCTGAAAATGGTCTGTTGAACTGCCCCTTGGGGATAGAACTCAAGGTAGGCTGAGGACATTTTTCCAATATGAGTGGTTTTATTTTGTGTCATGATATTTTTTAAAAGTTTGATTGTCAGAATAACAGTTTCCAGAATAGTCTTGGGCAAATCGGGTTAGATAAAGAGGTTGGAGTGAGTTAAGAAAGTTTTTCAGGACAGCTCAAATACATTAGCAGTGGCCTGTTCACCTGGTAAAAATGCTGATACTCATAGTCATGAAACATTGCGAGTTTGACCAACCAGGCAGTAGTCTTGGAAAAAACAGTTCAATCTGCTGAAGTTTCCTCAATTTTGAGGGACAAATTAAATGGATGAAGTCTGGAAGTTAAAAGAGGCTAGATTAACTGAGGTGAAGTCTTTGAGATGGGCCATTTGCATTAGCATCGGGGATGTCTCTGAGTCAGGGCAGTGGTGAGCAGCATCTCCGAGATCAGAATGATGATACATGGCCTCAGATCTAATGGAAGCTACGTGGCCGCGGAACGGGCTGATTAAAGTGGAAATTGAAGTTCTTAATGAGCAAGGGCAAAGTGGTAATGAGAGGAACTGTGAAAATTAATTATCTCAATTCGTTATCATTCTTTTAAGGCTCCCTCCCCCCTATGTTTAGTTGATCAAGGGCCTTTCTGGAGAAAGCAGTGACAGTGTGTCGTAAAACAAACCGGGCCTTGTATACCACCACCTACTGTGCAGTGCATCGTTGGCTGTTTTGGCCTCACAGATGCAGAACATTAATTTAAACCTGTCTGGAAATACTATATGTGAACGCCTCAAGTCGAAAATGGCATTTCATGATACTTAGCGATTTTAAGATAAAGGATGTTAAAGTTTACTTGATCTGCGATCGCAGTTTACCTTTTGCATGATTCCATTGAACCTAATAGCTGAATCACTCTAATTTTTGGCATCAAATTGTTTATTGGTACAAGTTGTACATACAACAGTTAACAGAAGCAAAAAGTGAAAAAAGGCCTGTCGTCATAAAAGGTCAATTTTTACTTAATGTGTTCACATGCATACGCTGTTTGCTAATCACCCGCTGACTTCATGCAATGATTGGTCAAGTACTTCTCGCATGGCATCCTTGCTCAGCACTGTTATTTGTCATCAAAACACGTAGACAGAGAGAGTCTCAAATACAGGTTTATGATATTATTTCTTTGTTTTTGGTTTGCGGTTTGTCAGAATATCCTCGTGTGTTCTTTGAGTTAGGCCGAGAATATGCAAACAGATTTTCTGGCAGAGCTGACATCTAATTCTGATTTCACATCATTGCAATTCCAAGGGGAATCAATGTCTGCCATAAGCATAATTAATGAATTGCAGATTGATGGCTTGATAAAATTATTCAATATATTTTTTATTTTAATATGTCAATCACCACAGATAATGACAGAGTACTTGGCTTATGTTAATCCACAGAAGGTGACTTACTAAGCCGACCAGAAACAGAGCTCTATGTGTAGAAGCTCTCTAATAAGCAAATGCATCTAATGGCTATTGGCTACTGTTTCCTATTGTCTACAGATACAAAGGAGCAATTCTCACCCTTATCGCTTTTACCGAAAGTTTGGCCTGAGTTTTCACACACGCAAGCACATTCATGCGCGCATTCAGACACACACATGCAAGAATGCACTCACACACACAGACGCACAAGGAGCCAAATGTTCATAATTTATTTGTACTGCACCTTTCATGCAAGGAATTCAGGCCAACCTGCTTTAAAACAAATAGCACATACTATTGAAAACAGAGGTTTCAAAAGCACTTACAATGTTATAAAGTGGCACTTTTTTTTGCCAGTAAATTTAACTGGCACCTTTATTTCCCAGTTATTTTAACTGTAATTTCACAATTAGTTTACAGTGGAGTTCAACAGAGTGTGTGATTAAGTGTAAACCACAGTTAAATGCGCGCAGGACTCCACTTTCAGTTAAAATAACAAGGAAACAATGCGTTCATTTAACTGTTAAATTCAGTCAGTTTATAACAGTGTATATGTGAAATGCCATTGTCTGAATGACGCAATGTACTGCGAGGGAGAAAACAGGAAGATGAAAAGCGTTATCAGTCTGCGATCAGTAATTAAGATTCATCTGCCTCTTTACAGTGGGAGGGAGAGGCGCGGAGCTGGAGCTCCGGAGTAGAGACCGGCGCATCCCCCAGGCCTGCTTGTACTCATGGGTGGGATGATTCCCAGTCCCTCTAGGTGTTCTTAATGAGTATATTAAAAAGTAAACAGAGTTGTGATCATTAAGCAACAGCTCCACCAGTAAAATATTCACCACGTGGGGGATTTTTTTTTCATTTATTAATTTGCACACATGCATAAATAGGTGAAGTTTTTATTTTATGTGACTGGACAGCGGCTGCAGTTCATTTATCTGTTCTATTCTTTATGTTTTGTGTCCTGTAAGGCAGTTTGTCCAACAGCCCATCTGAAGGGAAATACAGGAGGGGGCTGTTGGTGAATGATGATGTTTAGTAAAACCCAGTTTATGCTTCAGCAGCAAGAGTGGTTCATCACTGTGTCTACTGATGGATATTCACCTGTTCACTTTTTTCTTTTTGGCCGGCCAGCAATGAAAAAACACAATGGGCCTGATTTACTTAGACCTTCAGCACATGCAAAATCTTGACCACTGATTGGTGCAAGGCAAGTATCCTGGCTAATCATGGGCAATGTTACTGGTTTTGCACGGGCAAAAAGATTTTGCATGTGCTAAAGGTTCTAGTAAATCAGGCCCAATATCTTCCATCCATTACCTTGGGCGCCTATTGATGGTCAGAGACCATGGGATTCTGGCACTTTTCCCAGTATCCAATGGGCAAGAAGCAGGCATGCACACCGAGAAGTTCACCTACCTATCACGGAGCACAAAATGGTCCCATTCAAATTAAAGTGCATAAGTATTAGTGATCAAGTAATGCTAACATGCCAAACCATTTTGTCTTATTTTCATCCAACCAATCACAGTTGCATGATATGATTGACAGGCTTCTTTGGCCTTGAAAAAAATGCCTCGTATGCAACACCTGTCCCTAGTGCCAGATTATTCTCTACAATTTTAAATTTGCATCACTTTTAGTAGTGGATTAGTCGCATCTCACTTTGTCATTGGAGCCTGAATTGTGTCTAATCTTTGCAGTTTATAGAGGAAGTGACATCATAGCCGACCTTATATATGATGCTGTTGCGCATGGTAACTCAAATGAGATAATATAGGCTTGAGTCTTTCTGATTATGGAATGAGTCTCTTTGCATAAAGAGTTTTCGGCAAAACAAACAGATTGCAGCAATGTCTTTCACCAAATGTTCTGTAACATTTATGGTTGGATTTACAGGCACAGAGTTGATATAGTCCTTGAATAGAATGAGCCCTTAGAGAGTAGGATGACTTCCATGCAAACGACTGCAAAATCAAAAGATCAGCACTGACAAGAGGCCTGTAAAATGTCTCCCTGAAAGTCCAATGGCTTGCGAATGACCGGCCAGTGAGGGGCATGAGCGGGCGCGATATATCGACGGGCTTCTGCCAGAGGGGCTCCACAGCCAATGTGGAGACAGCGAGGGTGCGTGCCCCCATCCACCCAGCCAGCCAGCGCTGAATGTCAAATAGTAGTGGCAGATGCTGCAGCACCAGGCCTCCTCTTCCCTTCGCTGGCCAACAGCTGGCTCTCTGGTGACTCCAGCGATCCGTCACCCTTGGTTTGTCGAGCCTGCACTGCGAGGTCTGGCAGTGGCTGGTGGACACTTGAGTGGGTCGAAGTTCAAGGTTGCGAAACCTGTGGGACAGAAGTCTGGCAGAGGAACTCTACCTCGTTGTATCTGGAATCATTCCTCCACTGTGGTGAGGGCATGTTGTGTTCATCAAAGGCTTGACTCACTTGGATAGCAGTGCAGTGTGAAATGCACACACTGGCAGTGGCACTGCATAAACAAGGCTGAAATGCATGCGTAGTTTTGAACAGCATGGATGTGAAGTATAAGAAAGGGCAAGAGGCAGCCCTTTGGAATCTTGTGTATTGGTTTCAGATCCAGTGTACTGGCCTGTGGTGAGCGAAAAACCTAAAACTATGTAATTGTCCAAATACTTATGGACAGCACCACATATCACCATTCACTATGATTGGTCAATGCATGTGTCACTACATGTGTTCTGGGGAGTTTGTGCATTCATTTCATCATTACAATATTTGTCGTTTTTAGCTTTTTTACCTCTTGAAGTAACAATTCTATTCATCTAAAATTACTTTGCAATGTATTTATAAAAATGCATATGAAATATTAATTAACGTATTGATCATTTTTCTGAACTTTTTACACTGCTACAGTCGCCCACTGGGATTATGGTTTTACACTCTGTGTCATGTATTATATGTTCTGTGAAAAAAATATTTCAAAAAAATATCCGGTATTTTTTCAAATACCTTAAATACCATTAAAAATTACATTATGTCAAGTGAAGTAATTAAAACATAAAAAAAGTCAGTCTATGTCCTCTAATATGTTCAAAGGCAACACAACAGCACAAAGTATGAGAGAATATAAAGGCAACACAAAAGCACAAAGTATGAGAGAATATATTGAAATTCTCTTCAAAAATATTTTGTTGCAGCAAAAACAAACTTCTATATTAGTTAGTCCTGTTAAATTATTGTAAATTAAATACCATGGTCAATAAACAATGTTCTGAGTCCAAGCCTTAGCTAATATTGTTTTCTTAAAATGTGTTATGAAATATATAGCAGTGAGTGAAATGCATATTTGATTCAGGCTTAATACACACAAATACGCGCACGCATACACACACACACACACACACACACACACTGTAAATACACAAATACCCTTCTCTAGAAACTGAAGTTTGATTTCATGTGGAATGGCAGAGGGCTAGATTGGCCGATGTGGGCGGGATCAGAGCAGGCCGAATCGACAGCCCACACCACTGAACTGAGCGCGCTCAGAGGCCTCAGCCACTCTCTCCCAGGAACCCATTCAGTGCCTGCAGTAAGGCTTCGGCGCTAGCCCTGCAATTACCCAAAAAAGTGAAGACAAAAACCAGCTCTACTGCCCTCTGGGAGGGCAGGCAGTACATGCAGATCCCTCTGGAGGGATATTTTATATTTCAGAGATCTGTGGGCTGCTTTTAATGAGACAAGTTAAGTTTGTTTCAGAGTGAGCCCCCCCCCCATAGAAAATAAAAAATAAAAAACAAGTGTAATTGGTCGAACGTATGCGTTGAAAAAAAGACAAGAAAACAAAAAATAACTTCTGAGTTAAATTCAGTTGTCTAAAGGGAGATGCGCTTTCAATGCCACGCTGTGCATCTGTCATAGTTGTCTGTGTGGGAAGCAAACCTTATGGGGTGAAAAAAACAAAAGAAGGGAAAAAAAAAAGGATTGCTCAGATGGAGCTGCCCGAGAGTCATGCTGCAAACACACACATCTTCCCAAACAGTGTGACGAGAAGCGTCGAGATGCGCGAGGCGCAGGAGCGGCGTAAATCTCTCATATTATTCTGCTGACGGCACCAACCCCTTCCAGGGCCCGGCTCCAAGAAGACATTTTACAAGCCATTGAGCGACGCGGAGCCCTCCTCACGTCGGTGCACCGGGACTTGACCCTCCGCGACAGAGGGTCGCCTTTTCCCAATTCTGCTCCCCCCTCCATCCCCCTCCGATCCGACTAGGGAGATTTGACCCCACCAGAAGTCCCGGCAGAATTTTCAGATCTGCTGGCACATGAGCAAGTGCACTTTTTTTGAGGATTTTACACGTCTGCCGCCTTTGGTGGTTGGAGAGTAGAGATGTGGCTGGATAGAATACTGAAAGACAAAGCAGCTGAAGATATGAGCTCATGGACTGCAATTCATAAAAGATATACTGTACTCAGATATCTAATGTTCTACTAAAAATATTTAATGCATTTTACATGCTGAGCAGACGAGGTATTTTTGGGCAATGTGGTTTATATGTATTTATAATTTTGCTAATTTATAGGCTGGAGAGGACTAGTGTTTCTGTCATTGGGTTTGGAAAACTGAATTCCAAGAGTACGATTCCTCTCAGTGGTCATTTTTAAGTCCATATTGTCTGTCATGTGGATATTGTTGTATAATTGCAGAACATAAAGTTTCTGTACATGCCTGTATTGTGTTCTTCAATTTGCCATTGAAAAAAATGATCAAAGGGTGAATCTCGTGAATTAAAATAAATACATGCAAAGCTATAGTTTTGACACGAGGGTCTGTACTTTTAGGTGGAGTTGTGCCGTCATATTTGTTTACATTGCTTTACTATTTATAATCAAATGAGGTCATTTAGCTTTATTTTCATCAATAAATTTCAGCGAGTAATTCGCCTAGAACCAGCCCTCCAGACCATGTATGTCAAGCCAGAACCATACCTTTTCACACTGCAATATCCTTGCTAAAGCCTACAGTATATGCAATGAAAATTAAAGTACTGCACATTCAATAAGATGTGGTGGATTCATGAAAGGTGCACAACTTTTTTGAGCCAAAACAGTCCTAAGCTTATTGATAAAAGGTAGCAAGTCAACCAAAAGTGCTAGTTTTTACTGTATCAGTGCATACCTATTCTGCAGAGATGATGCACCAATGCAAGTTTGGAATTGTGTCATTGTCCTGTCAATCAATTGCATTTAGCGAAAACTTACTTGTTATTGAATTAAGAAAAAAAATGTGACATAGATGGCTGCAAAAGGACATCAACAAAACATGGAGAAGATCAAAAATTTAAAGTGCGAGGGGGATTCATATAAAGTATTTGACAAATTAGTCTACAGATTCCTTTCTGGAATACCATGCAGCTGCAAAGCCATGACTCTGGTCCCTGGTCTACGATTCTAGATCTTTTTTTTTTTCTGTTTCACCCAACATAATGATGAGGTAAAAAATTTTGTTAAATTCATTTTAATTAGCTATTTGAACCCATTTTGTTGAGCCATTTAAATTCCAAATACTGTATATTGCAATAAAAAATGCATCCCAGTTTAAAACGTGATTTGTAAAGGTCCATAATTTTGTAAGAAAGACATTGGACTGATAGACTGTTAGATATGAATTCTACACACATACTTAACCACATTAAAGACATTTTCAAATATTTACTCCTTTCCCATTAAGTTCCGTACCAGTAAATATCAGATTTTGTGCCGCAACATGTTTTTTATTGTGATACCTTCAACTTTAAATTGCTCTAAAGGCAAATTAAATGATTTATGAATCTCTAATTTTCTGGTATGTGATATCTTCTCATTATCTATCAAAGGCAGAAAAATAATAATAATCCCAGCATTGTTGATACAGTCTCTCCCTGAGTCCCAACTGCACATTCAAACTCAACCTCTTCTCTTGATAAGTTGTACATTTCTGTTTATAAAAATGCTTAATTTATTCCAGGAATTCTTTGATTATATAAAATCGATAGAAAAGCTATCCAAATGCTTTATATCATTGTTGCCTTCCCAAAATACAGTTTTTTTTCTCATGGTGCATATTAACTAATGCGTGCTAAAGCAGCCTTTAATCTCCATAAAAGTAATCCCCTCTGTGCAAAAAGATTCTCAAACTGTAATTTGAGGGGGGAGGAAGAACGGCTTGAAAAATCCAATCAAATAAAGAACAAAAACACACATTTTAATTAGTTAGTTTAGCGCCTAATTTCCTCACAGAATTGTCATTTGTCAAGCCCTTTAGGATACAAAGGGTCGGCAGAATAGATACAAATTGTCCATTCCTCATTTGACATTGGCTTTTATCATCTGTCCAGGATATTTTATTGCATCTTGCCATCCCCACATGGATTCTGCTTGGCATCTTCAATTTCAAGCTAGCACTCTTGATTACTTTGTACTATGTGTGGTCATTGTTCATATTGCAGGAAGCCCTCGTCCAAAGTGTTAACATTCATTTCAAGATGTCTCCAGGCATCAGCTTTGATGCAACGCTATTAAGACTGGATGAGTAGGTGGAAAGTTGGATGCATGCATAAATGGGCACAGAGGGAATCCATTTTGTTCATGACATTTTTTTAAGTATTTGCCAAGAGTATTTATGCAATCTCATGGTGCCCATGAAAAGGGATCTTGAATTTTTTGCCCTTGAATTTGGAGCTAAATTTGCTAAGATTTATGAATGTACACTTTAAGTGATTAGATCACAGCTTTGGAGCAGAAAATCTCATGCATTGTGTTAAATATTGTCCGTCATGTAGATATTGTTGTATAATTGCAGAACATAATGTTTCTGTATATGCCTATATTGTGTTCTGCAATTTGTCATTGAAAAAAATTGTTAAAGGGTGAATCTCGTGAATTAAAATAAATACATGCAAAGCTATAGTTTTGACACGAGGGTGGAGTAGTGCTGTCATATTGGTTTACATTGCTTTACTATTTATAATCGAATGAGGTCATTTAGCTTGATTTTCATCAATAAATTTCAGCGAGCAATTGGCCTAGAACCAGCCTTCCAGATCATGTATGTCGAGCCAGAACCATACCTTTTCACACTGCAATATCCTTGCTAAAGCCTTTATGCAATGAAAATTAAAGTACTGCACATTCAATAAGATGTGGTGGATTCATGTAAGGTGCACGACTTTTTCGAGCCAAAACAGTCCTAAGCCTATTGATAAAAGGTAACAAGTCAACCAAAAGTGCTCATGCATTGTGTTACATGCCTTTAAGAATGGACTCAAATTCTGCTTGTATTTAATTATAATTGAATTTTTTCTCCTCAATACTAAGTGAAGGAAAACCATCACACAAATAAAGGATTTTTGAAGTAATCTGCAATTTAGCCAGTAATAAATAATGCATTACTTTCTACCTTTAATCATTTTTCCAGTAAAAATCAGTGAGTAATTGGAAAAAACCTTCAGAGAGGAGCATTAATGCCTGAACACCATTCACTCATGACTGCACTGATAGCATCTCAATTCTCTTTTTTTACTTTAATTTCTCTGAGCTTTGGTGAAATTCATCAGGATTAAGGTCTTACTTTTTAGATATTGTATCACTCCTGAAAATGCGAGTGTCTTGGAAAAATTGACTCATTGTTTATTTCTTTTTTCAGACACAGTGGTTTAGCCATCGGGAAATTTGCGAGAAATTTTAATGGTCTACGGGGCAAGGCAAGGGACTACGTGAACAAAACTAAAATAAGCTGCCCTCAAAGCAAATAAGGCGCTGTCCTTCCCTATACCTAAGATGATGTCTGTTGAGCTTCTGCAGGTGATTTGAATTCACCAATATTCTGAAGCGTCTTTGTCTTTGTATTCATTTTCTCTCCTGTTTTTGCCCCAAAAGTGATATGCTGGATGAAATATTCAGGTATTTCTGAGAGTGAGATTGATAGTTATAGATTGTGCAGAAGTGCAATGAAGGCTTCATTTTGTACTTTCAATAGGCACCCGTCTTAACCTTTGAGCATTTCTGTCTGCTTTTTTCAGATTTGTTCACATTATACCAAAGACAAGACAGCCTAACTGCTTTAAAGAGAAACAACAGCTAACTGCTGCTTTAAATGGCAAATGGTCCTGAATTTCCATTTTCACAGGAGGGCACTGGATAAATGAAAAGGAATGAAGCATAGACATTTTGTGCATATCTCCTCAGTTGGTCTTCGGTTCTGTGCCCTGCGAGGATGGGAGACCAGCGGAAACTGAAGAGATTAAAGGCAGCACAGGCTCTGTGGTCGACTGGACTCTTCTCAGCTGGCACCAGAGCACTCTTAGCTGTGTCCTCAGTAAAGGTTGTACTGCAATGTGAGAATGAGGCTAAAATACCCTCTTCTCTGCATTCCATGTCCCCTTCACCTGTTCATTTATTGCCTTATATACCATTCTTTGGATAAATGCTGGGTAGTCTGTAAGCATTAGAACAGTCACAGTGTATAGAAAAGGCTGTTCCTTTGTTGACATGATCACTCAAGTTAAAGCTGACAGTTCACAACTATACCCATCTTTTTCATGTAAATCTGTTTGAATACTAATCGAATAAACAAATAAATAAAATACTGGAAAAATACTGGAAAAAATGTATTATGTTGAATGTAGAATAATAGCTTAAGAGCTAGTAAATGAGAGGCTGCAGCTCAATATTTCAGGTATTGTATGGCTCTTCGTATCTGAGAAAAGGAATTAACTTTAATTGCCGCAATTTGTATCCCATTGTCGCGAAATATGTCAAGTAAAATTCAAATATAAGGGCGTCCAAAATGCAAAAAGTGCCATGTAAGACGCTAAACTCCTGAAATCCTTAATTTTTTGGTCTTCTATGCGCTTTAAATACAAAACCAAAATACTTCAAATCAATCTGCCAATAGGAGATAAACAGGAAACAGAGTATGTAACAAGACTTGGCGGCTGTTTCTCTGTTCGGAGATAATCTGGTGACATTGCCTGTGTTGATATGCAAAACAAAGGTGCATTTGGGACACCAGAAAACCAGGGTGCTGCCATGTCATAACAACTGACAAGTCATGTTCGCAAGCTGAAAAAGTAAAACACTGAGTCAAGTAAAAAAGTGAGACTATGGAAAAGGTAAACAAGCTGCTTCTGGCAATTTTTACTTCAGCAGAACTCTGTTGGCAATGTGGCTTCTGAATATAAATTCTGAATGTTTTTGTATTTCGTAATGCTTTGATTATTTTGCATGTCAGTCTTTTACAGACAGAATAGTGAGCAACTGTGCTGTTGTGGTGTTTTCTGGATTTAATACCTTTAGATTTAGATGAGTTCAAACTTTTGTATTGTACACAGTGTGAGTCGGAGTATGGAAGCCAATTACTGTCGAGCAGGTGAGAATGAAAAAGACTGGCTGTGTCATCAGCATTTTTCCCCCTGTGTGGATGAGATTGGGTCACTGCTATACAAGAGACTTTTGTGAATTTGGCTACTCAAAATTCGGAGAAAGCAGAAATTACGTTATGATGTGTCTGTTCTTGCGGCCACCACAGCACGTATTGTAGCTAACAGGAATGGAAACTGCAAGCTAAAGTCTAAAAGCCACAGCTTATTTTGTACTTATTACAGTGCTATTACTTAGAAAATAGAAATCAGATCCATCTTCTTTGATGTGAAATGGAGTTGCTCCCCAGTTTTCCTCAACAGAAAGCAGGTGGTATTACTATACAATATGAAAGGCCTCTACTGAATCCAAAGGGTTATTATTGTTCAGTATTGCCCTCATTGATAAAACTTAACAATAAGGGTACATCAATGAAAAACAGTCAATGGAGTAATAAGCCTCAACTATCAGTTAATTAACGGTTAGTTAATGAACCATAGTGCTAAATAAGCATTGAATTACCACAATTAACAATTTATTATTGCTCTCTGTCACCCTTATCATGAAGTTGAACGCATCCCTTATGTATCCTTTTAGTAGCACTTCAAACTATCATACTATACAATAATGTACAAATGAGTGGCTTAGTTCACATGAACTCCATTTGGAAATGATAATTAGACACATTTATTAACTGTTAATTAACTGTTAGTTAATGCTTATTACTGCATTTACTAATGTTAATTAATTTATTCTTGCTGTAAAGTGTTACCCATTCATTACAAGTAAGGATCCGATATCATACAGTCATACTTTTGACTCAGGAATTTATTAATTGATTTAGATGATTACGTGCACCCTCAATTCTTCAAGAATTGGGACAGTATGCAAAATGTGAATAAAGACAGATTTAAGTGATTTGTAATTTCCCCTCCTTCTACATTTAGCTGGAAATGAAACAAAGAAAAAAAAATTCACCTTTTTAGTTGTATTTATTTTTGTAAATGTTCATGAATTCCAAATTTGATGCCTGAGGCACATTCCAGAATAATTGGGACATTGACATGGGATGAATGGAAAAATCTTGGAATTTTTACATTTTAAAAAATCTGTACAGAACATTCCAAAGGTACACAGGTGGATAGGTTACAGGTGATTCAATTATTATTGGGCATAAAATGCACACTCTCAAAAGGCACGGTTGTTCACTAGCAAGATGGTTTAAGTTTGCCAAAAGCAGCATCAGGAAATATTCAGTTTCAGACCATGGTTTCTCAATGTGCAGTTGCTGGGAATTTAAGGATCCCACCATGATCAGTCCATAATATAGTGAAAAGGTTCTGTAAATCTGTAGAAACCAGAGCAATCTCTGTGACCCACGATTTTTCTATAATGGATGCAACCTCACGGGCTTGTACATACTACAGAAGAACTGGGAACACAGATCGACATGGCATCATCAAAGTTTAGAGGAAGCCATAATCAGCACCATCTAGAAGCATCACCTGAAATGAGCGGATGGGGAAGTGGAAAGGAGTGTCTATCTTTCAAATTATTTTAGGAAAAAAATGAATGTTGCATCCTTAGGGGGAAAGAGGGGAAGGGCTATTTCAGCTGTTATCAACGATATGGTTAATAGCCAGTGTCTTTCATCGTCTGGGGCTTCATTAGTGCCACTTTCTCGTCTGTGGGGACAAAATTAACAAAGAATGCTATACCAACATTTTGGGACAACGTACATGCCTTCCAGATGTCACCATTTCAGGGTTACTCCTGCTTGTTCCAGCAGGATGAAGCCATGCCACACTCAGCATGTATTTTAACAACATGGCTTCATAGTCATTGAGTGGGGTAATGTCTGCAGCCTGCTCCTGTATCCTCTTGAAAACATGATAGATTATGCAGTGGAAAATAAGGCAACGGAAACCCCACCAGTTGACTACTTGACCTGTCCTTTACGAGGCAAAAATGGGAACAAATTCTGCTTTTGAAACTCAAACATTCAAGTATCCTCAGTTCCAAAATGATGATTAAGTGTAAAAAAAGAAAGTTCATGTAACACAGTGGTGAACATTCATTTATCACAACTTCATTGGAGCATGTTACAGACATCCAAATAAATAAATGAATAAATAAATAAATTTAATGAGTTAAAACATTATGTCTTGTAACATTTTTCAATTTAATACAGGTTAAAAAAGGGTTTGCAAATTATGGCTTCCTTTTTATTTACATTTTCCACATTGTTTCAACTCTCCAGGGTTTGAGATTGTAATTATATTTATAAATTCATTCATGGTCCACTTATGGTTGCCACCATCCCCACTTCAGCAATAAGCATCAAAGATCAGATTTGATTCTCTCCATTTCCTTTTCATCAGATGGAATTGATGGTCTTTTGAGCACTTTGTGCTGTACATAAGCTGTTCCACTGCTCACAAGTACAGACGGTCCCTGAGAGAGCAAAATCAAGACCTCCATTTCTATGTCAATGGTTTTGATAGATCCTCCCAGTCCAAACCACATCTTTCTATGACGCAAAAACCCTTGTATGCAATATACAACAAAGCAACAATTATGAAGCAGATTAATTCAACAAAGCAGAAAACATCAGGGTTATTGTTGTTTGCAAGCATAATGTTTTGACCAAAATGCATCTACTCTCATAGCTAAATTCTTTTAAACATTTTATTATGGTTTTTATTCCATTTTTTAAATGTAATTTATGCAGTTTAACTCTTGTAAATGACCTGAAATGGCAAGATTTAAAAAGCGAGAAGTAAAATACTATAATCTGTGATTTCACTGCATCATGACCCCAGTTCCATCCATCCTCTATACCCGCTTATTCCTCACTAGGGTCACGGGGCGAGCTGGAGTGTATCCCAGCTGACTACGGGCAAAGGCAGGGACCCACCCTGAACAGCTTGCCAATCCATCGCAGGGTGCACACACCATTCACTCTCACACTCATACCTATGGGCAATTAGCCTGATATGCATGTGTTTGGATTGTGGGAGGAAACCGGAGTACCTGAAGAAAACCCACACGAACACGGGAAGAACATGCAAACTCCACACAGAAAGGCCCCAGGCCGGATTCGAACCCACAACCTTCTTGCTGTGAGGCAGCAATGCTAAATACTGTGCCACCGTGCCGCCCCTAACCCCAGCTTTGGAAGCTAAACTTAGTGCTTTTATTTAAAAAAAAATCAAGAAGCAAAACACAATGCAATGCATCCTTGGGAACATCCACAGTACTGTTGGGTGTAAACCGTTGGAACCATTTGACTGTCTTAGTAGTGTGTCAGCGCCAGTGAGCAGTCATTGGATAGCTAAAGAATTCAGAAAACCTGCTCCAATCACCTCCAATGTCTCACTGATTGAGTAGGACTCCCAAACCTTAAAAAAGTGTTGAAACCATCAGACGCATTAAAAAAAAAATTATGTACATTAACACACAAACATAATTTGTGCAGGTACCTCCTAGCCCCCAACATTTTGGGATTTCCTCGTGGTGAATAATGTATTGGACATCCTGTTTTCAATGAGATCCTAAATATGCTTTAATGGGCCTTAAGATGGTTCTTAATCTTCACATCAATTCATCAGTGTCATGACTCACTTCAGAGACAATATGACTCATAAAACCATCAATTTACTATCAGAATCGTGGAAGCAAAATTTCTTCCTGGTTTCTTAGAGTGCCACAGATGTTTTCAATGCTATGAGAATGAACACTCATTAAAATTGAGGAACAGTGGAGGTTGATGTCTGTACATGATGGGCCGCATTTTGACAATCTAAATACAGGCGGCACACACAAGTGCTAACAGTACTGAAGACCAAAATGTGGGCATGTCTGACTTGCTTTTGGTCATTTAGTGACAGGAGGTGATAGTGCAGCTCTGATGCTCTGACAAAAGAGTTGGGCAGAGATTAAGTTTACCTGTGGCTGTGGTAGGTCTTTGGTTGCATCAAGGCCAAGCAGATTAACCACTGTCATTCCCTTTAAAACCAGTGCGCTAATGCTATAGCAAACTGCCAATTTTCTCAGTGAAGTGCAAGCATCTGACTTTTCTTACCCCCTGTCATGGCTCTGGATGTTTCTGCATGAGTTTTGGACTTTTTTTTGCCTCTCATCCCAGGACGATATCGAATTCCTGTTCAATCGGATTCTTTACCCAGCTGGCTGATTGAACTTGGACGGTGCTTCCCCGGACTCTACATAAGCCGGATGTTCGCCACGCCTCTTTGCTAGAGTGTCTGTTTTTAGCCACGCACTATAGAAGAAGTAGTCGGCTGTAGTCAGGATTTGTTTGACTTTCTGCCTTCTCGTTATTATTGTTCTCCTCCTTTTTTTCTATCTCGCTTTGCTTCCGTGTTTTGGGCTATGATACGTCCTTCAGAAGCGCGAGCTCTTTCTGGTGGTCTGTATTATCCTCTGTGTTTGCTGCTCGTTTCCCTCTTGTCGCTGCAACTGGCCTCCGAATTCTATCGGCCATTACACCCCCATCTTCGGCCCACTTAGAACTGCGTTCCAGTGTAGTAATGTGAAGAGGCATTTGCAGGAAAAGAGGTCAATTCACCAGGTAATGTGCTCTGTATGAAAAGATGTCTTGGTCACACTTTAGATGAAGTATTGCTCATAAAGGCTTTATACAGCATGTATAATGCCCTCATAAATGAGACACAATGTCTTCCTAAATCATGCAGAAGCAAATGTCATGCTTTGTAAAAGGTGGAATAATTAATCCTTATTCAGCATGCGATGCCAGATGTGACAATGACAATGTAACTTAGCTGACAATGTCACCCTTAATGACATTTAGCCACTAGCTTAGTGACATTGTCAGTTTAATCACATTTGGCATCAGATGCTGAAAAAAGATCAGTTATTTCACCCTTTACAAAGCATTACATTTGCTTATGTATGATTTATAAAGACATTATGTCTCATTTATGAAGGCATTATGTATGCTGTATAAAGCCTTTATGAGCAATACTTAATCTAAAGTGTGACCAATGTCTCAGATGTAAACCATATACAAAATAGCACTCGTGGTATTAAAACAAGGACAAGACTGGACTTAATTATTTATATATGCCCGACACAAGGAAAATACCCCTTCCCCCTACCCGAAATCAATATAAATAATGTGCAACAAAAGTTTCAAGAATAGTTCAGGTTCAGATTACCATATTAGACCCCACCGCTACTTTGTAGCCATAATTTATAGGGTACAAAACGAAAATGAAAATGGGAAGCAAACGATATGCGTTTATTTGCGAACAGCTCAGCTAGCTGCAATTCAGTCCTAAGAAATTTCCACAGAGGGACAGTATTTGCGTTAAAACATGGTTTGAGTTAGGCAAAACGCAAACAAGGTCTGTGAGACAAAAACTGCACAGCGCCAGCTTTATGTATTGACACACCTCCTTTTACATTGTCCAACGTCCAATGCAGATGATATTTCAGAGCTGCAGACTTCCACACTTGGCGAAGGACATGCTATTTGCAATGTGCAAAATTGAGCTTAACCTTACTGCCAAATACACTGAAAAAAATGTGACTGCAACACCTTTGTTTTTGATCCCATTTTTCATGAGCTGAACTCAAAGATCTAAAACTTTTTCTATGTACACAAAAGGCCTATTTTTCTCAAATATGGTTCACAAATTTGTCTAAATCTGTGTTAGTGAGCACTTCTTTGTCGAGATAATCCATCCACCTCACAGGAGTGGCATATCAAGATGCTGATTTGACTGCATGATTTTTGCACTGGTGTGCCTTAGGCTGGCCACAATAAAAGAATCCAGGAGTGCAGGGAAAGTGATTTTATTAAGCGAGGGGGAAAATCCCCGTAGGGCTGAAGGCAGCAGTACAGAGTCCACAATCCAAAAATCACAATCCACAGGGCAGAATCCGAATCGAAAAACCAGGGCAGCAAACACAATAATCGTAGTTGGGCAAAACAGGTTCAGTACACAGGCCCAGGTTTGTCAGAGAAGCAGAAGCCAAAATCCAGTGGGCATAATCCGAACCGTAAACAGGGCAGCAAACACAAAACTCGTAGTCGGGCAAAAAAGGGTTCATAAACAGATGCAGACAAAAGTACCAAAAAAACAAAGCCAAAATTCGAAAGTCGGACGGTCCAGTCAGAAGAGAAACACCATGAATACAAGGCGAAGATGAGAGCAGCACAGGTAGACAAGAGAAATGTTCTGACAAGGAACTGCTGTGAGAAGACTCCTAATATACACATGCGGGAAGTCACATGCTTAACTGATCACAGGTGCAGGAAGTAAGACTTAATTACAAAGGAGGGAACATGAGGGAGAACCTAATCACATAAAGTAGGCAAAAGCCAAAAATGCGGAAAGAGAAAACAAGACAATCCAATAGACATAAATACAGCTCCGGTTAAGGAGTTCTAACGTGCACAGATAATCAGAGAAAGGACAGCGTGAGCAGGTGTGGAGGATCCACTGAAACGCAGCAGAGATAATTAGGTAAAGACAAGAGGTGGAGACTAGAACAGGGCGAGTGCTGTGGACGTTGGAACTGTGGAAGTTGACAGAGTAATTCCTCCCTGGGGAAAAATCCCCATCCAAACAGTTTTCCAGATCAAAAATGTTGTCAAAGTCAACAATCAAGGTCAGAGTTCACTAGAGTAAATTCATAGTCAGCCATAAAACGTAAATCAATGGTCAGTCCAAAAAACAAGAGGACCAAGATTGAGTTTATTATAAAGCACCTAAGGAAGCCTGTAAAATTCTGGAACAATATGCTATGATAGATGAGGAAAAGATCTTTTTGTTCCAAAATAATGTACGAGAGTATGGTGAAGGGAGGGAACTTCTACCTCATCTGTGTAGCATGGTGAGGTAGTGTTATGGGGTGGGCATGTGTAGCTCCTAATAAAACTGTAAGAAGAACTCCTCAATGGTTCCTTTGTATTCATTGATGATACGACTGCTGACAAAAGGAGCAGGATGAATTCTAAAGAGCATCAAACTATTTCATCATCAGATTCAGCAGAATACTTAAAATTTGCTGTCTTTGGTGTCATCTGAAAGAGCATGCAATACTTCTCAATGATATGATGATAGTGGAATAGGGTAATCATGGATGTAAAATGGGCTTTTAGCCCAAATGTGTATTTTACATTGCAAGCAAACCATCAAAATTTACCAAAAATGAAGGACTTTTTGCTTGATATCGAAGCGATGATTCAAGTGCATATTCAACAACTAGCGACAGTGATGATGACGATGGAGAGGTAGGAGAGATGGACAATGAGGAAAAAATCTGAGACAATTGGGATGCATCTGAACGCCAACAGCTACCACGAGCGTACCAGCACGATCCGCAGCCTTGGGCACGAGCGAGTGAGCAGGAAGCAAGCTCTGGAGTGTGTTTTCCAAAAGCATATCAACTAATTTAGTTGGAATCATTAGCTGAATATAGTCAAGCTAGCTATGTAAGTTGCAAACAAGGCTAGTAACTATGCTTTTGGGAAACCTACCCCTGAGCAAGGGCGGAGGGAACCCAAATATGTACAGTACAAGCTTAGAATTTATTTACGGACGCCCGGCTGGCTAACCGGAGGCCCTTAAGCCACGAACAAAGCTTTAATTCTGTAATCCGAAGCCGGCAGTCCTTCCCAATTTATATCCTTACAGAGCAAAGCCAACTGTGAGCTGCTCTGAAAGGGTTACTGGCTGCTGGTGCAACCCAGGCTACAACTGTCATGATTTAGAAGCTTTGAGAGCTCTTTTTGTTGCTCTTGTCTGGGACAATATAGTTTTGCTCCCAATTGGATTCCTGGGCCAGCTGGCATTAATTGGGGGCGTTGCCCGGACTCTATTTAAGCTCCAATTTCACCTTGCGTCCTTTGCTCGAGTGTCAGTGCCATATTTGTGCTTTAGCCAGTAAGGTCTTGAGTACTGGTAAGGACTTAGTTGCATATTTGAGGCCTAGTGATAGTAAGAGGGGGAATCTTTGTTTAATTGTTCCCTTTTCTTTTGGTATCTTCGAGCTCGCCTGTTTTCTACCTCGGACGGCGTCCAGGTTCATTGGTTGCGCGAGTCTCGCATTTTTAGTCTGTTTAAGTCTCTTAGTGGTTTTTGCCTCTTAATTCTGGCCGCTGCTTTTGGCGTCCAATTTCCAACAGCCATCACACCAACTTAGGCCATGCTGCTCAGCACTATTCTGCAAAGCGGCACATTAACCGAGTGAGTTGACCCAGTAGCCAAACAATAACATACTTTTTGACAATCATTAATCTAATCCGATAGAAATATAAAACTTAATGAGACCAAGAAATTTACAAATTACAACAGGCGGACGATGGTCGATGCATTCGACTTCCTTACCGTGTGTCCCTGTTTCCCAGAAATTATGTCATCAGAAAGGGGCTGTTTTCACCTGGTTATTTGGGGGATGTGTGCGCATTGAAAGAGTGTTTACAATGCCTCTTTTGTTGTCTTCCTGTTTGAGTGAGTGGCCAAAAAATGTTTAATTCATCATCTCCATGACATTTGCTTTCCATAGAGATATAAGTTACCAATTTCTTTTTTCTCCGCACATCTACTTTAAGTTTGACACCCAGCTGCAAAGCAGTTATGATTTTCCTCAACTTCAAGTTTCAGGTTCTTTCAAAAATTAGTTTGTACAACTACTGGAATTTCTCCTGTAATCATATCAGTGGCAAGGCTCTCGCAATTGAACTAAAACTTTTAGGTTCTGGACTTCTCCTCACAGAAAAAAAGAAGCGTGATTTTGACAGTTCAAATAACACAAACAGCTAATGCTTTATGATTTTCACCACTCTTAATTATTGCAAATGAGGGTCAAACTCAGTTTCTACCTGAAGTGAAATACGTACTAGGTTTTTCCAGATTACCAAAGATTTAAAGTTCGGCAAATCCAAAAAATTTTTTTGCAGCTGGTTGCCTTACTTTCATAAGTTTAGTCAACATTTTATTTTGTTTTTCTGGATAGGGCACATTGCCAGTGCCAGCATACTGCAAAAGAAACCAAAGAATTTTGGGGGCAAAGAAGTGAAACATTTGCTAATGGCCTGGTCAATTACCTGACCTGAATCTAATTGAGCATGCATTTCACTTGCTGAATGTAAAACTGAAGGCAAAGTCCCCAAGAATAACCAAGAACTGAAGGCAGCTGCAGTACGTAGAGGCCATGCAAAGCATTGACAGGGAATATAGCCAGTGTCTGTTGATTTCTATGGGTCAAAGACTTCAGATATTATTTAAAACCCAGAATAGAAATCAAAAATTTATTTTATGATTATGTCACTCCATCCCCAGAGAGCCCATAAATTAGAGTGTCCATGCATAAAAATAGTTTCCATTAGTTCACAGTTCATATCAAATTTTTGATAAAAAAATATTTTAAAAGCTGAAGGTCTACCCTTCAAGTAAATCATCATTGTTTCATTTTAAATCTTTTGGGGGAGCGTACGCAGACAAAATGATGATGATTGAGTCACTGCCAAAATACTCATGAACCAAATTGCATGATTACAATATGAATAAGATTTACTCTTAATGTATATCCTATTATATCCAAATTCTCAATAATTTTGTTCTCATCAGCACAGCATATGACTTTTGCGACGCATGAGTCTGTGTTAATTAGGCTGGTGCTAATAGTTTCCATTTCTTTATATACAGTATATCAGTGTTCAAAATAAGCTGAACAACTGCCTTATAATACAAAGTCAGTCAACATATGCGTAATAATACAACGTAGTAGTAATAATAATAATAATAGTGGTTAGCATTGCTGCCTCACAGCAAGAAGGTTGTGGGTTCAAATCTGGCCTGGGGCCTTTCTGTGTGGAGTTTGCATGTTCTCCCCGTGTTTGCGTGGGTTTTCTCAGGGTACTCCGGTTTCCTCCCATAGTCCAAAGACATGCATATCAGGTTAATTGGAGACACTATATTGCCCATAGGTATGAGTGTGAGAGTGAATGGTCTGTGAATGGGTCTGTGCGCCCTGCGATGGATTGGCAACCTGTCCAGGGTGGGCCTTTGCCCGTAGCCAGCTGGGATAGGCTCCAGCTCTCCCCGTGACCCTAGTGAGGAATAAGTTGGTATAGAAGATGAATGAATAATAATAATAAGAGGAGTTGCCAGGATGCCAAGCTTAGGTGGGCATTTGTCCTCTTTGTGGGGGCAAAAAATGAACCTCTAAATTGGCGTAAATTACAACATCTTGAAGCTTTATATATATTCTACTGCTCAAAAATTTGGCATCACTTGGAAATTTTCTTGTTTTCCAAGGAAACACTTATGCAATTAGTCTTAATAGGAAATATAGCAAATGAACAGAACATGCTGACATTGCTGACATGTGAGTTAGAAATAATGATTTTAATGGAAAATGATGAATATGTACTTGCCTTCATCAAAAAAAAAAAAACACCTTCACTGTTGATCCTGAAACTGGTGTTTGGCGGGAACTATTTATCACATCTGCTAGTTGACAACCTGTGAGGTGTCTTTGTCTTAAACTACATACTCTCAGATATTTGTCTTCTTGCACAGTTGTGCATCGGGGCCTCCCACTCCTTTTTCTGTCCTTGTTAGTGCCAGTTTATGCTGCTCTATGAGGGGAGTAGTTGGCAGCATGGTAAGAGATTTTAAGTTTTCAATTTCTCGCATTGAGAAGCCTCCTTTTCCAAGCACTGATGGGTCTCTAAAGGAAGTTCTTTCTTTCTGGCCATTTTGAGCCTGTAAACAAACAAACAACTGCTGATGCTTCTGGTACTAAACCAACCTCAAAAATGCCATGGTCCCTTTTGCGCTCCCTTTTTAGTTCAACGGTTTTCAGCTGTGTAGCAAATTTGCAGAAGGGTTTTCTAATAATCAATTAGCCTTATAAAATGCTTAACTTGGATTAGCAGCCATACCAGGAGATTGATGCAGAGGACTGACGGTTGCTGATAATAGGCCTCTATGCAAAAATGTAGATCATTCTTTGAAAATCATCTGATTCATTTTAATAGTTTGAGAAATGGACAAAAATGTTTGTGAAATGGAAAAAAAAATGTTTGTGACATGCATGAAAATGTATTTTTCTCTGGAAAACAAAGAAATTTGCAATTGATCCCAAACATTTGAGTGGTAGTGTATATAACAGTGGGGGCTAGTGAACTGGCCGCAGGGGAGGCTCAAACCCATCCCTTCAAATTAATGATGGTCATGACCTGTTTTCAATCATTCATTTAAATTACCATTACAAAAGCTCAGAAAACTCTCAACATTAACAGGTGTGGTCAGTTTTCATTAATAACGCACACCTGTCAACTCTCATGCATTCCGCGTGAGTTTTAGCGGTATATGTACGTTCCTCCGCTGTAGTCAGCAATTATTCAATCAACGCATGTGTTGAGAAATTCTTGCTTGGAATAGAATTCCTTGTGCATGGAAGTTTATCAATTTCACCCGCGTTATGACTCCGGACTTCTCACGCTTTTCTTTACTCAGGGGTTGGAAGCAATGCATGTGTTTCATGATCGTTTAAACTGTTTTAATGAAATAAGATCATTGGAAGCAATGAAATTACATAAAGATGTTTCAAATGATCTTATTTCATTTGAACCATCTAATTCCTGTTCTAACGATGCGCGACGCCATGAGAACCCTGACGATCTCCTACTTCCGGTCATTGCTCACTGTACTGAAGAGAGATCGGTAGCCTGAATGCGTTCAGGTTCCATATGTTCCATTGTTGGTTGTACCAATAACTCAAAAAAAAAAAAAGTTTGTATGGAAACAGAGTGCCTTATTTACAAGGTGATTAGCAAAGATTGCCCTTGCCCAGCATCTTACAGTCTACACTCGATGCCAGCGAGTAGGCACTGAGTAGCTAGCCGCGCTAAGACTGTAGTATCCACCCAAGAGGATATACATATGCTCAAACCATTTCATAAAAAAGCGCCTGATGGATGAACGGGATGATCATCCTGATCCCACTGTATTATACATTATACAGTCCCTTGATATGTCAATTCAAAGATACGTCCAACAAATATCCGTTTTTCGAACAAAAAGCAGTATTGTCAGCCAGTGGTCAGTTTAGTTTTCCGGTGAAGTAACCAGCGTTTGCTATGTTATTAGTGGCCATCTTCGGTCACACACAAGATGCATACTGAAACCCACACATTTAGTAGTTATACAGGCTAATGTTAGCACTTTTGAACAAGTTGAGCAGTAAAAGGGCTTACCAGCAGCGTTAGTGAATATAAGGTGCATAATCATAATCCTGGCTTTTGTAAAAACCTCAGCTTTAGTCGACTATATTCATGTTGCAGATATTAGGCTTAAGCAGTTGTGAAGGATTGGACTGAGATCTTGATTTAGTTCCATGCATTGGTGATTTCCAGAATGCAAAATGAAGCTTGGGGGCCATACTTCTGTGCTCTGAATAATGATTGTTGCCCACATCTAATGTGATATCATTCCGTAGTGGAGCGGCTGACAGCTGGGTTTTTATCCTTGTGCAGAACAAAGGAACTACTCGCCAGACTATTTGCTTGAATAAAAAGCATTTTGAAACACAGGTTGTCAGCTAATCAGTTCCTGCATATGAATTGCAACTCGCTGTCTTGTCACACTTTTTTTTTAAACTTTAGCTGTAGGCACGTGTGTAGCCACCCAAATAAATATCATGTCTTCATCAAGCTAAAGAATGTTTTGACCGAATAAAAAATAGGTTAGCTAGCCTCCACATTTGAATATACACCGTATGCATGTGTATGTACACATCCCGCTGTACCACAGACGCTAGCCGCAAGCTACTACTCGGTTCAATGAAAATTGATGCAAACAACAGTTCGACAAGGAGGAGGAGACCGGCAAGTCCACTGAACCATTATGAATCATGGGAGATAGAAAGTTGAGAGAATAAGTGGATAACTGGATATGAGCAGCAAGGGTTGCCTACTCTGATGAGACAAATAAGCGACCGCAGCTTCAAAAACAAGCCCAAAACAAGCGCAATATAAATTATACGATACTAAGATGGTGTAGACCTGGGGTGGAATCTCTTTCGTTTTGTTCAGCAGGGGGGAGAGAGAGATTATCTTTCATTTAGTTGAGCAAGGGGCGAGGAGAGAGGGCGGGTTCTCTCACATTGCTCGTGAGGCTGTGAGCAGACAGAGTCAATCAATGAATCGGGTGGAAATTGCAACCATAAACATATAACAATTAGGTCGCTTGTCATACTTCTCTAACAAGCAACCATATTTTTAAAAACATGCCTGAAAAAACCGCAACCCACAACTGGTAATTTTTCAAGCGACTTCAGGAAAAAAGAAGCCCAAAGTCGCGTATTATTCACCTTATTCCACGGGTCAACAAGGGCGGAGCCATGTTGTTCCATTTGTCTTTGAACTTCAGGTTGAGCAACTCTGTCCATTACGATTGCAGAGTTGCTACATATTGCGACCTTTTATCAATTAAAATAAAATGGCTAAAATAAACTCAGCAACAAAAGAAAAGCAAGTTAGCAAGTAAGTCAATGTGCTCTTATAGTTACTCAAAGTGACCGCAAAACATAGAAAAGTTTGATGAAACGAGTGTAAATGTGCATATGCTCTTAATGAATTTGATTTCCTATAATAATTACGCGCAAACTTATTTTCTGTTTTGTCTTTAGAACTGCCAACTACGAGATTACTCGTAATGGTGGGTCAGGGCTGGTGCTAAACTTGAAAATTCAGGGCGAAATATCCATCCCTTTATTGACAACAATTACTCTTGACTAATTCTTGATGGTTTTCTTTTATTAACACATTTTCCAATTCAAGAATAATCAAGTGGTAATTGAAGACATGGCTTCTCTCCCCCATGCAATCTAACAGGGACAAAACAACGGACTACATTCAGTATAGAAAAAAAATTCAATTATAAAGAGGTCTATGCACTGGCATTCAGCAACGGTATTTTTTTTCCCCCAGCAAAAGCGGAATTTCAGAAGTCATTTGGGAATGAAGATAATTTTGGCAACAAGAATGTACACCTGTTTTTGTAGCACAGTCACGCAACTTGCTGTAAAAAAATAGACAGCTGTGCGATTGGAAAATGTAAACTGACTAACCACATACTAGTCACCATTCGCTGAAGAGTTCTAAAATGCCGTCGCCGAGTGCCAGTGCGTAGACCTAATTATAACTCACTTGCGTTTCTTTTGTTGTTCAGTATATTTTCACCATAATGCCAGTTCACTTTTTCATGGTCGCCCCATTGATGCCCACTGACAGCACTAAATGATTAAAAATATTTCCATATGACACCTGAGGCCACCGCCGCATTTCAGCCACCCATTCAGTGGAGTCCATTAACCTTGAGTGTACAAATACAATCCCTCCATCCGACCTTTTAATATGTAATTTTGACTCTTGCCACGTTAGCCTCTCCATCTCAATTTGCTGGGTTTTTCAACTTAGCTTACTTATCCGTAGCTAGCTGACTGGAAGTTTCAAGACAATTGCGGAAGACAAGAAATTTTAAAAATGGGCGTGGCTGAATAAGCTGAATAAGCGGACTTGACAACTCTGGTCACGTGACCCCAGACTGAGTGAAGACGGCAGTCTAAGAGATTGGGAGGGTCCCTAGTAATTTGAGAGTGCCCATTGGTTAGCGTCACATCAGAATAGACTGGCAAAGGAATCCACCAATCACACATAGTGATAGATAGTTGATGCATATGTAAAGCTCTTTCTTAAAGCTGCAGTTGGTAAGTTTTAGAAAAGTCATTTTTGCTAAAACTGTCGCTGTGTACAGACAGTATTACATAAAACTAGTACTCTGTAATTAAAAAAAGGCTCCTTTAAACACACCTATAGGCCATCAGCTGAGCGCTGTATCGTGCAAGTTGGCTCCAGTGCTCACGGGTCTAAAAAAAATCAACAATAATAACATGTTTCAAAATATGATTTTACGGGGAAACTAAAAGTTCTCCATGAGATGCCTTGCAGTTTTTGAAAAAATACCATCGCGTTTATGTACTAAGTTTCATCAGAGGAAGGCCACCAACGGCGGAGTGAACAGGCGCGCAAAAAAATAGTTTGCGAGTAGACTAATCATTGATCTAATCATTAGTAGACTAATCATTAGACTAATCATTATTTCTCATCACATGACGATGCGGTGAGACAACATGGCTGCGCCCATGACACTGATATTGATAACAAGAACTTTGATAAGGCCATTGAGGCTTTCACAAAGCCATACAAACGTGGACCATGCTATGCACTCCCATTCCTTAGGCTAGGCCTATACTCTAGGTTATCCAATGTATGTCCACAAATATCTGTTGGATTAGTGCGACAGTTTTTCAGGGTCTTTCTCATAGTACGTAAGTATCCTCTTGATTGACCTTTTTCAGGCTAGAGCCCCTCATGGCTCAAATTTACTGGTGTAAAAATCAAGAAAGACCTATCTCATTTGTATTCTTTGAAAATGTTGAGCTAGACCTTCATGGACAGTCCAATGAATGAAACTTTGATAGAGTTTGTGCGATTTTTGAAGATCTTCACTTAACTGACGTACCGTTTCCAGAAGGCCTGAACTGAAGGCATGCCAGTTTTACTCACCCTAGGTGTTTCATTCAACCTAGTCTTTTCCTTGAGATTTCTTCAAGGTTCATCCTAGTCATTATATGTGTCATGATTGGGCCGTATCATTCCTGTTCTCAAGTGTATTTCCAAAACTGTGTTCTTGATATTACATCTCTTACCTTTTATTGTTCTTCCACAGTCTTCTCAAGTGAAGAAATAACGAGATTGCATTCAGTAGTAATTAGTACTTCTATTTACTTGATCTTCTTGCCTGGCCTCTTCGTAATGTACCACCCATCTTGTCAGCAGTGGAGTTCTTCATAAGAAAAACTGCCATTTTCTGCTGTGACTTCTTAATACTGTCTTGTTATCTTGATTGCATTGTAGTCTATTTATGAAGGACTGTAGCAAAAGTATATGGAGAAGATAGATCATTTAGTCTCTCTCCAGACCCCTCCCCCTCCCAAGAAACTAAATTCAGTAAACTTTCTGCATAATGCCATGTTTTTGACTTGAGAGAATTTTCAAAAAGAGAAACATGTATGACCCCTCCCTCAACTAAAACTTTGCATTCTTGTGTCTCCACATGCTTTTGTTACGGCCCCTAATTTCACGGTAACTTCTTCAGCACATGACAATGCTCTAACTGCTATTATAATGACGAATGAGCACCAATGACTTACTACGAGTTAGTCTTCAGTTCAAGAAAATATGAGGATTTGGGCTCTACATGTAGTTCAAGGGGTCGCTTCATTAGCTGATTCAAAAATGAAAGGTAAAATGTATTGCTGGTCACAGCAGTACTGTAGCCTGGGAAAATTTTGAGGTGCTTTGGATTTTCCATTGGGAGTGGGTCTTATGCAATCTGCCAAGGAAAATTTGATGAATTTAAAATACCTCTGAGGCAAATTTAACGTAATCTCTGTCAACAATGTGTCCTTAACTCCATCTAGTCTCTGATGCCCTGTTTCTATTTTGCTGCCTTGAAAATCAGAAAAAGGCCTATGTGTCCATTACGGCCTACACATGCTAATGCCTGCTAATGCCCCTTGTGTCTCCTCTTACCTGGATAAAATCATCCTACATTCAGCATTTTTTGTTCCACTATGGCAAAAATTCTTAATTTTTACAATCATTTGAAAGCACTTTGTCCATTTTTGCATGATTGAACTTATACATTTCTGAAATGGTCATGGCTAGAATAAATGTCGGCCAAATAATAGAAAATCGGTCAAATGAAGGCTATTTTAATCCAGTACTTGGGCACAAGGGTTATTAGCCGTTAAAGGGTTAAAATCAGTCTGAGCGGAAATCTGAGTGACCAAGATGGTTATAATTGGTTCAAAACACATCTCTTGTGTATGTGGATTCAGAGTGAAATCGACATCAGCGTTTGCTTTACCAAATTCGCAAGTTGAGCGGTAAAGATCGATCTCCGGAACACCATGAGTTCCAGAGATTACGTTGCTGTATTCTTTGCAGTCGTACAAAAAACTGCAGGATAACTTGTGGAGAACTTTTAATGGGATGTTTACATGGTCAGTGGCTACGCCTGTTGGCAGGCGTGTCGTTGGACCTGAAAAATCCGGGGCTAATATCCCTCCCTTTATTGATTATTATTGATTACCTCCGCCAAGGAGGTTATGTTTTTGCCTGGGCTTGTTTGTTTGTTTGTTTGTCTGTCAGTTTCCAAAGTAACTCAAAAAGTTATGGACAGATTTTGATGAAATTCAGGGATTGTACAGATTGGTATAAGAAAGAAATGATTAGATTTCGGAAGTGATCCGGATCTCCGTCTGGATCCAGGAATTTTTTAAAGGATTCTTTAACATTGGGAGATAGGGCCATTTTCGACATTTATGCATATAACTCCACCAACTTGGAAAAAAATACAGGACAAGTTTCGAACATGTTCTGCAATATATCAAAGACTGATCCTGAAAATGGAATAATTCCGGATACTATGATACTATGATCCAGAATACGAAAGTAGGGGACCTTCGGAACTTTCATTATAGGAAGAGAACAAATGAAGCTACAAACATGCGACAAACACCATTATATAGCCAAGATATTGCAGAATTAGGAAGGTGTCACCAGATTTACTGTATCTTCAAAAGCCAGGGAACTAGATCCAGAAGAAAACCACCATTACGGAAAATTTGATTTTCGTGAATAATTACTGAACTAATATTGATATCATTATGAATTTACTTACTAATGGCATGTTTTCTTGGTCAGGGAATCTGAAAAAATAGATGAAATAAATGTAGGACTAATATTTATGAGGGGAAATGATGCATCATAAAAAAAAAACAAATGAAACTAGAAACATGCAACAGACATCTTTAAACAGCCAGGACGCTGTGGAACTAATATTGATATAGCATTATGAACCAAACTGCCATCTTTTCATGGTTAAGGAATCTAAAAATGGAGATAAAATAAATGTAAGACTAATATCTATGGTGGAAGTCGCAATATGGAGGGAAATGTTGTGCTTAGCAGAAGTCTGCGCTCTCCGAATGCTTTTCTAGTGAATTATTAATTCAATAATTAGTCCTGGCTAATTCTAGATGGGTTTCCTTTATTAACACGTTTTCCAATTCAAGAATAATCAAGTGGCAATCGAAGAGACGGCTTCTCTCCCTCATGCGATCTAAAAACGACAAAATAATGGGCTGCATTCAGGAAAGAAAAATAATTAAATTATAATTAGGTCTATGCACCTGCAATTGGCGACGGCATTGCCGACTAGTTAGTGGATTTGTCCGTTTACATTTTCCAATCGGGCAGCTGTCTATTTTTTTTTTTTTACTGCGAATTGAGCGACCGTGCTGCAAAAACAGGTGTATGTACTTGTCACCGAAATTACCTTCATTCGCGGTAGAGTTCTGAAATGCCATCGCCGAGTGATGGTGCATAGACCCAATTATAATCAGATTATTTTTCGGTACTGCATGTAGCCTATTATTTTGTCGCTTTTAGATCGCATGGGGGAGAGAAGCCATGGGTGCGTTCAAAGTCGGCAACACGTAGCAAAACGTATATTTAAACGGCAACAGTACTGCGCTGAACGCCCCGTTGTGTCATGCAAGCGTCGTAACTATAGCAGCTGAGAGGGCCATACTGTGCGTTCTCTTGGAAGAATTCTCGGAGCATGATGGAATAGGTTCAAATTTGTGTTTGATTTTTAAACTTTGTAATGTGAATATAGGCCACTAGATGGCAGTATTTACCTTTTTTTTTGTTAAGCTCAGACTGGAGTCATGTTTAGACATGTCCTGGACATGTCTGGGGCAAGTCTCAGAAAATTAAAAAAAAAAGAGGTCTAAATGTGGGTGGGGTCTGCAAAAGAGTATATAAGGAAAAGAATTGAGACAGTAAAGTAGTAGGAGAAATTGCAAGAAGATGACCAGACCTGCCATTCTGTTCAAGACCTGTTTCTTTTGTGGATTTCTTTGCCTGTGTTTGAGCATTTTCATCATCCAGGACATCACCAAGCCACCCCACCAAAAAGGGACTGTAATTATTTCTGTTTTTTCTTATTTATCAATCTTGGTCTTTAGTTGTAGGTTGTTATTAGTCTTTGTCTTTGTTAAAAATTAAATGTGTTTTAGTTGTTAAAACTGTGTTTGTCATCCCTTGCTGTTGCTGTTGGGTTATAAATGTAATAACAAATTGGGGCCATAACACTTTTTAAACCTCTACTTACCACAATCATGTCGTTTGGTGTCATCAACCGTGGCGAATACTAAGCTGCAAGAGATGCATTTATATACTACCCTTGTTGGATTCATTGTGCCACTGCCATTTTAAGATGGCGCGGGTTACAGACATGTAGCAGCTGATTGGATAACACCCCTGGCACACCCACTAAACAGAGGGAAACATACCTCAGACGCCGCTGTGCACCGCTGCCACACCAGTTGGAGGAAACACTTTGAACGCTCCCCTTGTCTTCAACTGCCACGTGATTATTCTTGAATTGGAAAACGTGTGAATGAAGGAAAACCATCTAGAATTTGCCAGGACTAATTATCATCCCTTCCCGCGCAATTAGCGCGAAGCGGGGGATATAGCATTGGGCTTCGTCAGTTAGTCCGTACGAACACATAAAATTGAGACGGCGGGGGATATTGCCATGTTAGTGGCAAACACTTGTTTTCAATAAAAGGAGGGATATTAGCCCTGGAATTTTCAGGTCTGACGACGCGCCTGTTTGTTGGTCAGCAGTGTTGACTGTTTGCAACAGAAACGTCTCGCCTCGGCAACTTGCCGCTTTCATAATGTGAATGTGCAAAATCTCTTCGCAGTTGCATGCATAACAGCTCACGTGCCTTCGCGTGTACGGCAGCTTTCTGGGGGAGGGTCTGAGGAGTGCAGTGGAGAGGGAGGGGGAGGGATCTGAAAGTTGCTTTTTTCCAAATTTTTGTGCGAAGTCCGCTCTCTCCTCAAAGTTACCAACTGTAGCTTTAATGGCTCTCTACCTCCGGCTGTGACTCAAGTGGGATATTGCGGTTTGCTGTCAAATCTGAGTAAATCTGTTTTTTTATCTTGAGTTTTCATTAGGTGGCCAGAGCTTTTCTCAGGTGGGCACTGCCCACCCCCTGCCCCCCCTGAGTAACACCCCTGATAATAAAAGGTTTAGAGTAGGATATCCTTCCTCCTTGAAAGGAGCCGTTGAGGAGCTGCACAGGAAATGTGGTCCAACTGTCCATTCGGGAGCCACGAATAATCCATATTTTGTGTAGGACCCTGTCTTATTTTAGCAGAATTAAGGAAATTGAAGAGAAGGCACATGGAAGGCTCTCGGGCTATACATGAGCACAGAGTATCATGACTGAGTCGACTGGATGTCTCCTTCACAGAAAGCTAAAGAGAGCAATGTGTTGACCTCTCTGAGGCAAACAGATTTACACCTGCCCTGCCAATCTGCCTCAAATCTGTGCAACCACCGAAGTGCCCAAGTGGAGTGACCACTTCCCTTGGAAAGACTTGTAGCAGGGCAGGGAGTCTGCTACCTGATTGAGCAAACCTGTCATTTGCCTGACTTTAAGGTTCAAAGATGCTGAGAGGCTAAGTGTGATCCTTTTCTATCTCTGCAAAATTGTAGCTAATATGATGTCCCATTTGTGGTTGACCTGATGGATTACTGAGGAGCTGTTTGTTCTAACAAGAACATACCTGTCCTCCAAGACAGGCAAGAAGTTTTTTTCCTCATATTGCATGGTTTTCTGGATTTTTTTTTTTTTTTTTGTTATTTGCAGCACAGTCCGGTGGCCATTCTGTGTAGCAGGACAGCTCCCTAACTTGAAATAGAAGCATCTGTGTGCACTGATTCCCAGCGGGACGATCCCATCCTCAAGGGAACTCCTGGCTCAGATAGGCCCTACCTCCCACACTCCCTGGTGTCTACTTTACCCCTAGCCTCCAAAAAGGCCCAGTGGTAACTGCTGTGCTGCTGCAATCATCAAGTCAAGCAGAGGAAAAGAATGGAACTCGTTGCTGTTTGCCTTCGAAAAGGATTTTGCCAGAGAATGACCGTGATGCACCTTTATGATTAAGGAGGTCTCTTCCCATCCATTGACAAAGTGGGATCACAATCTTGCCACAATTCACAATCAGGGCCACAGTAGGGTCTCATGTGACATTGTGATGGCTGTATGCTGCCCTGATCGTTCCGTGGCTGTGGATATCATAAATGAGTCATCCAGGTATGGCAGGATGATTTGAAACTCTCGCTTGTGATGGTGAGAGGGCTGCCACCATGGATGAGCTCAAAATCTTTATAACCAGAGTGAGTGCAACTGAAGGACATTGGTATTTCTGGCCAACGAATGATAAAAATGATAAAACTTTCTGAGAAGGCTGGCAATGGACATTAAATATGCATCCTGTAGGTCAGTGGATGTGAGCTATTCCACCTGCCTGACTCCGGCTTGAGCATATCCACAGCGAGGCTTATAGGGCACTGATTACAACCATCAGTCAACCAGAAGGAGGCCCTGCACCAGGTTAAAGAAGGGTCTTCCATACTGTTGTAGTCTCACATGTTACTAATGGATGTAAAAATACTTCCTAATTTACATTAAAATGTCAGAAATTTGTTCTTTGGCAACATTATTTATAGAGCTGTATCTGGTTTACTGACCTCTTGGCCAGATCAACTCAGCCGTGATCACTAGTCGGCATAAGCGCTGGACTCTGGTAGCAATAATCAATGGCGGGCAAAAATGTTTTTTTCATCTGTTTACGAAAATGATGAGAAAAGATATGAAGATGAGGTCAACTGACCTCACAAGAGTAAATGACATTGGATTTTTGGCCACGTGTCCTTGCGACAAATTTCAAGTCAAAATAGCAATATTTTTGGAGGCAAAAAATGGACTCGATTTCAGTTTAGAGGTGTTTAATGTCAAAATGCATTGTTACAAAGAGCCAAAAAACTGGGGGGGGGGAAATGTGTCACATACACTTTAAATTAACAAAACATTCAGGAGGAATTGAGACAAAGAAAGAAAGAAGAAACAAAGAAACAAAAAATGTATTTAAAATGTTGGGTTCAAAAGATTCTATTAATTTAAAAAATCACACCAAAAATCAAACATTTCATGACTTTTTGCCATAGTTTGTTGTACGTGCCTACAAAGTATTTGAAGTCAAATATTAGAGGGATTCACCTATTAGTTTTAATGGAATAATGTAAGATGTAAACCTTTTTTGCAGATCAAGAAAAATGTGCCCAACTTCAACTGCCTTTATCTCAAAATCACAGAGTGTCATAAAATGTCAATTTTAACTTGATACAATCACAAATACAGTGGGGAAAAAAAAAATATTGAATGCATCAACATTTTTGTCAGTAAATATAATTCTAATGGGACTATTGATGTGAAATTTTCACCAGATGTTGATAAAACCCAAGTAATCCACACATACAAAGAAATCAAAGCAAATAAGTACATGTGTAAGTCCAAATAAGTTATGTGTCATAAAGAGGATCCCCAGGTAAAAAAATACTATACTTGAATTATACTTTTACAGACTGTATTTAGTATGGTGTATGTTTTTTTCGCCCCCTTTATGTGTAATTAAGTGTGCTCAAGTAGTCATTGAATACTACTTGTGTACTACTTCAGTACACATAAAGTGTACACTTTCTAAAAGTATATATTAAATATATTACTTTTTGTGCTTAATTTGCAGAAGTATATTTGTAATAATTTTTGTATGCAACAAATGTACTTTTAATATAATTAAGTGTAATACTTTTTCACCTGGGGAATGACACAGGGAAAAAGTATTGAACACCCTAACTGAAATTTACTTAATTTAGTAGAAAAGCATTTGTTGGTAATGACAGCTTCAAGGTGCCTCCTGTAGAGAGAAACTAGTCACATGCATTGCTCAGGTGTGTTTTTGGCCAATTCTTCCATACACACACTGTCTTCAAAACTTGAAGGTTCCGGGGGCCTCTTTTATGAGCTCTGATATTCAATTCTTTCCATAGATTTTCAATTGAATTCAAGTCGGGTGATTGACTGGGCCATTCTAGCAACTTTATTTACTTTCTCTGAAACCAATTGAGAGTTTCCTTAGCTGTGTGTTTGGGATCATGGTCTTGCTGAAATGTCCACCCTTGTTTCATTTTCACTCTCCTGGTAGATGGCAGCAGATTGTTATCAAGAAAGTCTTAGTACATGTCTTCATTCATCCTTCCTTGAATTATATGAAGTCTGCCAGTACCATATGCTGAAAAACAGCCCTACAGCATGAAATTCCCATGTCCAAACTTCACTGTTGGTATGGTGTTTTTGTGGGTGATGTGCAGTGCCATTTGTCCTCCAAACATGGTGTGTGCTCTGACATCCAAAGAGTTCAATTTTGGTCTCATCTCACTAGCCTATATTCTTCCAGTATTTCATTGGCTTGTCCAAATGTTGTGCAGCAAACTTTAAACGAGCTTCAACATGCTTTTTTTTCAGCAATGGAGTCTTGTGCGGTGAGCGTGCATGGAGGGCATGACGTTTGAGAGCATTACTTATTGTTTTCTTTGAAACAACTGTACATGCTAATTCCAGGTCTTTCTGAAGCTGTCCGCGAGTGGTCCTTGGCTCATGGACAACTCTTCTGATTATTCTTTTGACTCGTCTGTCAGAAGTCTTGCAAGGAGCACCTGGTCGTGGCCGGTTTACAGTGAAATGATGTTCTTTTCACTTCTGGATTATGGCCCCAACGGTGCTCACTGGAACATTCACAAGTTTAGAAATACGTCTGTAACCAATGCCATCAGTATGTTTTGCAACAATAACGTTGTGAAGGAGTTGAGAGTGCTCTCTACTTTTACCCATCATAAGATGCATCTTGTGTGACACCTTGGTAATGAGAAACCTTTTCATAGGCCATCAATTAAGACTAAACCAGCTAATATTAATTTGCAGTAATGGGGAGAAGGATTGTTTTCTAAATACTGACAGATTTCAATCGGTTTCTTGGCTTTCTATGTCGCTTTGCTCCTCCTTTTCTTCATGTGTTCAATACTTATTCCCTGTTTCATTCCACTTTATTACACATAAGTTAATTTATGAACTTATTTGTTTTGATTTCTTTGTATGAGTGGATTACTTGGGTTGTTACTGACATCTGGTGAAAATTTCATGGCAAGAGCCCCATTAGAAATATAATTACTGAGATAAATGTTGACGCGTTTAATACTTATTTTCCCCGCTGGTCAACCATGCTAATACCAAGTCATTCAATACAATGAACGCAGCTACTGCACTTCATGTCGTCATGTATTAATGAACATTAACTCTAATTTCAGGCTTTACAAAACTTTGCCGCTTTTATCAATACATAATAATATCACATAAATGTTCTCAATGAACATTAGTGATTTCCTACTAAGCAATACACTCACACCAGCAACCTCATTAGATAATCCTGTCAAATACCTGATAGCAGCTTATTTTGCCTCCAGATCAGCCTGAATTCTCCATACCATGGATTCAAAAAGGTTCATGTTAGTTCATGCTGACTCCATAACACAATGTGGTTCTTGTATATTTATCATCCACATATTATTGCCGCAAATATTTGATTCTGCATCATCTCAAAGGTACTCTATTGGATTGAGATCTGGTTCAGTACAGGCCATTTGCTTACACTGAATTCACTGTCATATCTCTGTGCCCAGCTTGAGATGATGTGTGCTCTGTGACAGGGCACATTAACATGTTGTAATTTTCCATTTGACAGTGATCTGACTGTGATCATAGTCATAAAGAAATGCTCACGATCAGCAGTAAACATTACGAATGTTGCCATATTGAAATGAATTCTTGTTGGTGTTAAGGGGCTTCATTTGTTCGAAAAAAGGTATTTTCCATACTATAATACCTCCAAAAAGCACCTGAAACCATTGCTGTTGTTTACACCAAATTCTGACCCTACCATTGGCATGTTGCAACAGAAATTGAGACTCTTCTAGGCAGGCAAATTTTGTCCAATTTTAAATTGTACAGTTTTAGTGATCATGTGCCTGCTTTAGACTACTCCTGCTGCTGTTTTCTGACGAGAGTACACTGAGGAATGATCTTCTACTGTTGTTGCTAATTCTATTTGAGGATAAGAGTGTGTTCAAATGCCTTACTTTACATCAACCCAGTGATCAGCTGTTATTTGAGCATTTGCACGCTTTCCAGTAACTTGACAAAGTTGACAAAAACTTGACAGACTTGACAAAGCACCATGAATGCTGAAAGGTATACACAGGTTTTAGAGCAACATATGCCCCCCTCCAGATGACATCTATTTCGGGCAAGGCCTTGGGTATTTCAGCAGGACAATGCATAACCACATACTGCAGCTATTACAACAGCATGGCTTCATAGTAGAAGAGTCTGTGTGCTGAACTGGCCTGCCTGCAGTCCTGATCTTTCACCGATTGAGAACATTTGGCGAATAATTAAACAAAAAGTCCATCAAAGGAGACCCAAAACTCTCCAGCTGCTGGAAGCCTGTATTAAACAAGTGTGGGATCAAATTCCAATGGCTAAACTCAAGAAACTTGTCTCCTCAATGCCCAGATGCCTCCACTCTGTGTTAAAAAGAAGAGGGGATGTTACACCATGGTAAACAGGCCCCTGTCCCTACTTTTTTGAGACATGTAGCAGCCATCAAATTTGAAATGAGCTCATTTTGAGAATAAAATTGGGAAAATTTTCAGTTTCAACATTTGGGATGTTATCTTTGTTCTATTGTGAATAAAATACAGGCTGGTGTGATTTGAAAGTCATTGCGTTTTGGTTTTATTCACAATTTACACTTTATCCCAACTATTTCAGAATTGAGGTTGTAATAGCAATGCACCCACAAAATTTCAGACAAATCCATGCATTACTTTTTGAGTTATGTTGTTCACAAACAGACAGACAGACAAACAAACAGGGGCAAAAACATAACCTCCGCCCCAACTTTGTTGGCGGAAGAAATAAATAAATTAATAAATTGATTAATTAAACCACCATGTTGACATGATTTACATATTGAGTTGCTGGTACAAAATGATTGACTTTTTGGAAAAGAAAGCTATTTGTGTCAAAGTCCAGGTTTACCAAATATAGTTATCAGTATAAACCATGTATGGTTTTATTACCTCTGTCAATGAAGTTGACAGGTTATGTTTTCACCCCTGTTTGTTTGTCTGTCTGTCTGTTTGAGAACAACATAACTCAAAAATTAATGCATGGAATTGTCTGAAATGTTGTGGGTGCATTGCTATTACATCAAGAATGGACCCTATTGATTTTCACCACGATCAGTGAAACAATATGGCCACCACGGCAGCCATCATAAAATCATATGACATGCGATCAGTGAACTTTGCTCCCACTCACAAAGATTTGGATTGTGCTGCCTTGGCGGAGGTTTGCACTCTACGAGTGCCTCTTGTTACATTTGTACCTTGTGTGATTCCAACTAGTCAATACATGCTGTTGGATATTTTGACAATGACATGCTGCTTTTTGAGGTCGGACAAGTATTAGACAGATGGCGATGCAAGGTGTCTACTAGCTGGTCAGATGCATTAGTGT